>JAIUSX010000050.1:0-2400000 GCA_026573805.1 Hesperophylax magnus
ATTGTAGAAAAACGTTTCTTTTGTGTTACGTTGTGATAAAACATGGTAAACGGTCTAAATCTTCTTCAATCGTCTTAAAACACTGAAAAATATTAAAAAACCATGCAAAATTTGTAAAAACGTCATAAAACCTTAAAAATTGTAGAAAAACGTTTCTTTTGTGTAAAATTGTGGTAAAACCGGAAAAATTGCAGAAAAACCTTATTTTTGTGTAAAAATGTGATAAAACATGGAAAATGGTCTAAAACATCGTAAATCGTCGAAAAACACTGAAAAATATTGAAAAACCATGCAAAATGTTTAAAAACTTCAAATAAACCTTTGAAATTGTAGAAAAACGTTACTTTTGTGTAAAATTGTGGTGAAACCGGAAAATTTGCAGAAAATCCTAATTTTTGTGTTAAAATGTGATAAAACATAAGAAATGGTCTATAACATCGTAAATCGTCGAAAAACACTGAAAAATATTGAAAAACCATGCAAAATGATTAAAAAGTTCAAATAAACCTTTGAAATTGTAGAAAAAACGTTACTTTTGTGTAAAATTGTGGTGAAACCGAAAAAATTGCAGAAAAACCTTATTTTTGTGTTAAAATGTGATAAAACATGGAAAATGGTCTAAAACATTGTAATTCATCGAAAAACAATGAAAAATTTTGAAAAACCATGCAAAATGTGTAAAAACGTCATACAAACTTCAAAAATTGTAGAAAAACGTTGTTTTACTGTTCAATTGTGATAAAACATGGAAAATCGTCTAAAGCATCGAAAATGGTCGAAAAACACTGAAAAATATTGAAAAAGCATGCAAAATTTGTAAAAACGTCATAAAACCTTAAAAATTGTAGAAAATCGTTGCTTATGTGAAAAATGGTTGTAAAACCTAGAAAATTGCATAAAAACCTTACTTTTGTGTTAAATTGTGATAAAACATGAAAAATGGTCTTAAACATCTTAAAACACTGAAAAATATTGAAAAACAATGCAAAATTTTTAAAAACGTCATAAAACCTTAAAAATCGTAGAAAAACGTTAATTTTGTGTAAAATTGTGGTTAAACCGGAAAAATTGCAGAAAAACCTTATTTTTGTGTTAAAATGTGATAAAACATGGAAAATGGTCTAAAACATCGTAAATCGTGAAAATCACTGAAAAATATTAAAACACCATGCAAAATGTGTAAAAACGTCATAAAAACCTCAAAAATTGTAGAAAAAGGTTGCTTATCTGTAAAATTGTTGTAAAACCTTGAAAATTGCAGAAAAACCTTACTTTCGTGTTTAATTGTGATAAAACATGAAAAATGGTCTTAAACATCGTAAATCGTCGAAAAACACTAAAAAATATTGAAAAACCATGCAAAATGTGTAAAAACTTCATGTAAACCTTAAAAATTGAAGAAAAACGTTACTTTTGTGTAAAATTGTGGTAAAACCGGAAAAATCGCAGAAAAACCTAATTTTTGTGGAAAAATGAGATAAAACATGGAAAATGGTCTTAAACATCGTAAATGGTCGAAAAACACTGAAAAATATTGAAAAACCATGCAAAATGTGTAAAAACGTCATATTAACCTCAAAAATTAGAGAAAAACGTTGCTTATGTGTAAAATTGTTGTAAAACGTAGAAAATTGCAGAAAAACCTTATTTTTGTGTTAAAATGTAGTAAAACAAGAAAAATGGTCTAAAACATCGTAAATCGTCAAAAAACACTGAAAACTATTGAAAAACCTTGCAAAATGTATGAAAACGTCATATAACCAAAAAAATTGTAGGAAAACGTTATTTTTGTGTTAAATTGTGGTAAAACAAGAAAAAGGTTGAAAACATCGTAAATAGTCGAAAAAACTGACAAATATTGAAAAACCATGAAAAATGTGTAAAAACGTCATACAACCTCAAAAATTGTAGAAAAACGTTATTTTTGTGTAAAATTGTGTTAAAACATGAAAAACTGTAGAAGATCCTTTTTTGGGTTAAATTGTGGTTAAACAAGAAAAACGTTCTAAACATCGTAAATCGTCGAAAAACACTGAACAATATTGACAAACCATGCAAAATGTTTAAAAACGTCATAAAACCTCAAAAATTGTAGGAAAACGTTATTTTTGTGTAAAATTGTCGTAAAATATGAAAAAATGTAGAAGGACCTTTTTTTGGGTTAAATTGTGGTTAAACAAGAAAAAGGTTGAAAACATCGTAAATAGTCGAAAAAACTGAAAAATATTGAAAAACCATGAAAAATGTGTAAAAACGTCATACAACCTCAAAAATTGTAGAAAAACGTTATATTTGTGTAAAATTGTGGTAAAACCAGAAAAATGGTCTAAAACATCGTAATTCTTCGAAAAACACTGAAAAATATTGAAAAACCATGCAAAATGTGTAAAAACGTCATAAAACCTCAAAAATTGTAGGAAAACGTTAGTTTTGTGTAAAATTAGCACAATTTTACACAAAACTAACGTTAATCATGAAAAAAGGTAGAAAAACCTTATTTATGTGTTAAATTGTTCTAAAACAAGAAAAATGGTTTGAAAATCGTAACTCGTCGAAACACACTGAAATATATTTAAAAACCTTGCAAAATGTGTAGAAACGTCATAAAACCTAAAAAATTGTAGAAAAACGTTATGTTTGTGTAAAATTGTGCTAAAACATGAAAAAAGGTAGAAAAACCTTATATATTTGTTCAGCCCGTTTGGAACCATAGGATATGAAAAAATGCTTTTTAAAGTCCGAACCCAAGTTTTGCAGAGTGCTCATAAGATTGATAATTTTTTCAAAAATGCATAATTTTGCAGATTTGCTTACAGATTTCGGTTAGGACAGCGATTTTTGTCACGAATCCGAAATTTCAGCCCGATTGGAACCATTGAACCTGAAAAAATGCTGTTTTAAATCCGAACCCAAGTCTTGCAGAGTGCCCATAAAAATGATAGTTTTTCAAAAAAATTTAATTTTTGCAGTTTAAGGACTGATTCGCTTTTTATCCATGATTCTAACGACGAATCAAAAGTTTCAGCTCTTTTTGCGGTAAATCTATTGCTTTTACATTCCCAACCCAAGTCTTGAAATAATGCCCATAAGATAGATAATTTTTCCATAAAGGCACATTTTTGCAAATGTTGTGACTTGTTTAGCTAGCTTTTTACCATGATTCTTGTTACGAATCCACAATTTCAGCCCGTTTGGAACCATAGGACCTGAAAAAATGCTTTTTAAAGTCCGAACCCAAGTCTTGCAGAGTGCCCATAAAAATGATATTTTTTTCAAAAATGCACAATTTTGCAGATTTCGGTTAGGACAGCGATTTTTGTTACGAATCCAAAATTTCAGCCCGTTTGGAACCATAGGACCTGAAAAAATGCCGTTTAAAATCCGAACCCAAGTCTTGCATGGTGCCCATAAAAATTATAAATTTTCAAAAAATTTTAATTTTTGCAGTTTTAAGGACCGATTTCGCTTTTTATCCATGATTCTAACGACGAATCGAAAATTTCAGCACTTTTTGCGCACATTGAGCCTGAAAAAATGGCCTTTAAATTCCGAACCCAAGTATCGCAATAGTACCCATAAGAAGGATAATTTTTCGAAAAATACACATTTTTGCAAATTTTGTGACTTATTCAGCTTTGTACCATGATTCTTGTTACGAATCAAAAGTTTCAGCTCTTTTTGCGATATATCTATGGCTTTTACATACATTCCCAACTTAAGTCTTGAAATAATGCCATAAGAAAGATAATTTTTCCAAAAAAGCACATTTTTGCAAATTTTGTGATTTATTTAGCTTTGTACCATGATTCTCTTTACGAATCCAAAATCTCAGCCCGTTTAGAACCACAGGACCTGAAAAAATGCTTTTTAGAGTCCGAACCCAAGTCTTGCAGAGTGCCCATAAAAATGATATTTTTTTCAAAATGCACAATTTTGCAGATTTGCATACAGATTTTGGTTAGGACAGCGATTTTTATCACGAATCCGAAATTTCAGCCCGTTTGGAACCATAGAACCTAAAAAAATTCCGTTTAAAGTCCGAAAACAAGTCTTCAAAAGATTTAATTTTTTGTTGTTTTAAGCACTGATTTCGCTTTTTATCCACGATTCTAACAAAGAATCAGCACTTTTTGCGCACATTGAGCCTGAAAAAACGGCTTTTAAATTCCGAACCCAAGTCTCGCAATAGTGCCCATAAGAAAGATAATTTTTCATAAAATGCACATTTTTGCAAATTTTGTTACTGATTTTGCTTTCTACGGTGATTATTGTTACGAATCAAAAAATTCAGCTCTTTTTGCGCCATCTCTAAGGCTTTTAAATTCCGAACCCAAGTCTTGAAATAATGCCCATAAGATAGATAATTTTGCCAAAAAAGCAGTTTTGCAAATTTTGTGAATTATTTAGCTTTGTACCATGATTCTTGTTACGAATCCAAAATTTCAGCATATTTGGAACCATAGGACCAGAAAAAATGCCGTCTAAAGTCCGAACACAAGTCTTGCAGTGTGCCTATAAAAATGATAATTTTTCCAAAAATGAACATTTTTGCAAATTTTGAGACTGATTTAGCTTTGTACCATGATTCTTATCACGATTCAAAATTTTCAGCCCGTTTGGCGCTATAGAGCCTGAAAAAATGGCTTTTACAGTCCGCACCCATATTTTTTTTTTTTTTTTTTTTTTTTTTTTTTTTTATTACATTACATTAAGTTTATTTTTTTTTTTATTACAGTACATCGTGATACACCTTTTTTAGAGCAGATGCTCGTGTTAAAAAGGCGGAGAATTGCGTGTAAATAGTAATTTAACATATTTTTTATCAAGATAATGAAAAGAATTTTTATTTTTTAATATAACAAAATAAAAATTTTATATGCAACAAAATTTTATCAAATAGAAAAGAGAAAATAATGTAGAAGAAGGAAAGAGATAATAATAAGAAATAAGAAATAAGAGAAAAGGATTTCAATATAATAATAATTGAGAGATTATATTGTATTTTTAAGTATAAACGATTTTAATATGCTATTGATATAGTGTTTTTATTGAGCTTTTGAATTTTTTATAATTCGTTTCCAATCTTAAGTTAAGAGGTAATTGGTTAAACCATTTGACACCAAAATATTTATAAAATTGTTGGGCTGTGGTGGTGTTACAGCGCGGGATAGTTATAGAGCCAAGAATACTTTGTCTATTGCTGTTCGAAAAAGTTGTTAAGTTGTCAATGTTGAAACAATCTTTATGTATTTGAAAAAGAGTTATTTTTTTATAAATAATATGAAGTGAAGGGACTTTAAATTCTTGAAATAATCTAAATGTAGGGTAATCATACGGTTTTTTCAAAATTATTTTTACTAATATTCTTTGGATGATTTCTAAAGGTAAGAGAGAAGTTTTGAATGCTCCACCCCAACCAACAATTCCGTATTGTAATACTGATTGAATTAGTGAAAAATAGATGGTTCTTAATAATTTAAAATTTAGTATGTTTCGTATTCTAAGAAAAATGTACAATAATTTTCTTAACCTTTCTACTATTGCATTGATTTGTAATTTCCACTTTATGTTACTATCTATAATTACACCTAGATATTTTACATTAGTTTTAACAGTAAGTACAGAGCAGTCAGGTTTACATAAATTTGAAATTCTATTACAATTACATGAGTGTATACTTATCTTTTAATTATCAGGGAATGAATTTTTATTAATGGTGAAAGGTATTATAAAAGTTTTTTCAGTATTAAGTGTTAACAAATTTTTATCGAACCATTTTTTTAGTATGTTTATATCTAACTCTGCTGTTCTTTGGGTTTCATTCCAAGTTAATCCCTCAGTTAAAATTGCTGTGTCGTCAGCGTATGAAATAAGTTTTGACATAATTGAGAGTTTAAAAATATCGTTGACATAAATGATGAAAAGAATTGGACCTAGAACAGTTCCCTGCGGGATGCCAAAATTTGTGGTCTGCGAATCACTCAGAAAGCCATTTAACTTTACAAATTGCTCTCTATTAAATAGGTAATTTTCGATCCACGTTAAAGCATTGTTAGTTATACCAATTTTCGCTAGTTTCGAGATAAGATTAGAGTGTGATATACTATCAAATGCTTTTCTTAAGTCGACAAATGTTCCAATGCATTTTTTTTTATTATCTAAAGATTTGTATATTTCAGATGTTAAGTCAACGATAGCATCTTGAGTGCTCATATTTTCTCTAAAACCATATTGATGTGCATTTAAAATATTATTTTCTTTTACAAATTTAAATATTTGTTTTTTTACAATTTTTTCAAATATTTTGGCAATGTTTGAGGTGAGAGAAATTGGCCTATAGTTACTACTTAGATTGGCGTCCCCAGATTTAAAAATTGGGGAAATAATAGTTTTTTTGTAGGTAAAGGGAAAGTTGCCATTTTCAAAACTTGTATTTATGATGTGAGCCAATGGTTTACAGAGTGAGTCAGAATTTTTTTTAAGTATTTCTACAGAAATATTGTCAAAACCAGGGGAAGAATTACCTTTTAATTCATTAACAATTTGTTTAATTTCATCAACATTAGTTCGTTGAAATTGACTCAAGTTGTTACAAATATTGGATGGTGACGGTAGATCTTTATTATCAGTGTTATTTATTTTAAGTGCTAATTTTTCATTATTATCAGTGTTTTTTATTTTGAGTGCTAATTTTTCACCAACTGACCCAAAATAACTGTTAAAAATATTTGCACATTTCGTTGGATCCGTGTTTACATCGTAAAGTTTGTTATCAATATCTTTGATTTTGTTTATGTTAGATTTTTTTGGTTTTTTATTGATAGTTTCATTTATAGTTTGCCATATCTTTTTATTATTGTTGCCAGCAATATTGATTTTTTCTTTATAGAAATCTTCTTTGGTTTTCCGAATAATGTGGCATAGTTTATTTCTGAATTTTTTAAAATATTCGTATAGTTTATAGTTTTCTGGAAACTTTTTATGTTCTTTATAAATTTTTTCTTTGTGTCTAATTGAAATTATGATTCCTTGAGTGATCCATGGTTTTAATTTTTTTAATTTAGTTTTTGGAGAGTATTTTATAATGGAAGAGGAAGATTTGATGTGCTTATTCAAGATTGCTTCAAAATTTAGTGAACATAAGTCGGTGTTATTAGAGGATAGAACAGTTTCCCAATTTTCAATATTAAGGTTTTGTTGTAATTTTTCGTAATTAATAATAGTTTTTGGAAAATTATTGCGGGAGTAATTATTCACATCTATTTTGTCAGTTTTAAAAGCTACAATACATGTGTGATGATCAGTAATGTTATTTTTCCAAATAATTGTTTTTATTTTTTCAGTTTCATTAGAATTACACCAGATATGATCTATGCATGATGGCCTTTGTCCATGAAATTCTCTCGTATATTTTTTTATACATGGTTTAAAATTTAGTTCCATTAATGTGTTGATATATTCAGTTTTTTCTTTATTTCTATTGTTTTCAAATTCATTAGATATATCAATATTAATATCGCCTACAACAAAAGCATTTTGAGAGCAATTAGTATTTATAATAGATTTCAGATTCTCGGTGAAATTACTAATGCTCGAGTTATGTGTTCTATATAATGCTATTATATCGTAAAACGTGTGTTTTATAATAATTCGAATATGAAGACAATTTACAAGATCGATATGAATTTCATTAACGGAAATATTCTCATGAATAGATTTTACAAAAACAATGATTCCGCTGTTTTGATTTATTTTGTAAGTTGTGACAAAGTATTTGTAACCAGGTAAATTATAGGTACCTGAGTAGCCGCTAATTCTGGCTTCAGACAAAACAATACAATCCGGTTTATTAGTGAGTTCGTTTAATGCAAGTGTAAAATGATCAAAATTTTTCGAGACACTTCGAATATTTAGGTGAAGGATTGTTAATGCTTTTAGAGGATCTATTTCTAATAATGTGTTATTACATTCGACACTAGTTAGACAAATATTTTCCGTAATATTAAAAGATGAGTCTATCTCTTCAAATAATGAGTCAGACATCTGAGTGTATTAAGAGTATAGAAAAATAAATTTTTGATTTTTACATTATTGTATTGTAGAAGTATAATTGTAGGAAAAAAATGTATTTGAGGAGAAAAAGTGTTCGCCGAGTGAAACATTAGTTTCAGCAAGAAAATAAATAAAAATATGTATGTGGTTATAGCAGAAGAGTGTGTCCGATAAATAGTAATGACATTAAATGAATAATTTATAAAATTTATCTCCAAGTTTAATATATTGACAATATTCACCATTATTTCATTTACACTTGTGACAGCGTAAATATTTGATACAAATATGGCGACGCCGCTATTTCTGTTAATTTTATAATTTGTTGTATAGTACGAGTAACCCGGTATATTATAATTAATTTCACTCGATGAATGCGTTTCTGATAATATTATACAGTCAAGTCTATTTAATTGTTTAATAGTTATTAGAAATTCTTCGAAATTTTTTTCCAAAGATCTAACGTTCATGTGTATTATTATTAGGCTGGCTGTAGGTTTTATATCTATAAGATCGTTTGTATTTTTTACCGTGTCAAAAATCCTTACGTCTATTTTATATGAATTATCTATTGGGTTTATTATAAAGTCGTTCATTTTGAGGTAGTAATAAAAATTAACAATAATGTTGGCGCTGGGAATACACTTCACATTTGCAATTATAATATTACTTGTGTTGACTTGTATATTATCACTGCGTGTTAACACTTTGCGGGAGGGCTTTTCGAAATATTTTTTTGAAATATTGTGCAATTTATTTAGGTTTTCGTTAGACTTGTAATTAATAATATGCATCATTAGTCGTAATCGATGCGATCCCTCGCAATTTTCAGCATTTTGTTTCTATAGTTGCACCTAATACTGTTGGCTGCGTGGTCCGTGGTGTTTTTTTCTCCATATTTAGAATTTTGTCTGGTGCAGTTTACACATGCTGGTACTGTTTTTCCTCTTCCCGGACATTTTGAAAGGATGTGGTCGCCCATGCAGTGTGGGCAAATTGGAGGGCTGGTTCGGTGTAGGCATCTTTTAGCCGTATGCATGAACATACAGCAATGAAAACATTGAGTTAAAGGATCGCAATCTTCAATTTTTACTCGTTGAAACTGTATATTTAGTTTACCGAGTGCAAGGAGACTTTTTCGCATTTTGCCACTGGTTTCCATGATGTAGCTAGTGAAATGGCGCTGCTTTTCGTTTATGTTTGTGTTTTTTATCTCCGTTATAAGTGTGATTTTGTTGTCTTCACTTTCCTTGTAAACATCTTCAATTCCTTCGTTCTGGGTTATTATTCCGCAAAATATTTCGTCTTCAGTAAGATTGGATTTTAATCCTTTTATTATTATTTTTGGTCTTTTCTTTTGAATTTCATTTACCACCAAATCGGTATTCAGTTTTTTTTATTTCGGCGGTTAAGGTATTTGCATATTCCTTTTTTGGGCATGATATTATTATTTTTTCTTCTTTTGTTTTTCTCAAACCATTTATTCCTATCTTTATGTTACTTAAATTTATTTCTTTTTTTATTATTTTTTCAATTTCTTCTGCTTTAGCATTATTTTTGGTCGACGAAATGATGATTGAGAATCTCTCTTCTTCTCGAGGAGTAACTTTGGTTGTTGATACTTTCTGGGCATATGATGGTGTTGTTGCGCTTTTCATTATTTTTTCAAAGTTTCCCACCAGCTGGTCGTTTTTTTCGATAAGTTTGTCTTGTAGTTGAATTATTTGTTGTTGCATTTTTAATATTTCAGATTTCACTTCATTGTCAAGATCGATAATAATTTTTTCGATGTTTGTTTTGGTTTTTGAGTCTTTAACGGTTTGTATTTTTTGAACTTCATTTTTTAGCGTACTCAACAACTCTTCTACCGTCATGAAAGTGTTACGTTGCGGTGTAATATCTTGCAATAATGCCCATAAGAATTATAATTTGTTAAGAAATTTTAAATTTTTGCAGATTTTTCGACTGATTACGCATTTTTTCCATGATTCTAACGACGAATCCTAAATTTAAACCAGTTGGGTACCATAGAGCAGTGCTCCGTAACCTTTTCTCACCAAATTTCTTCCTAGAATTCCGCGGCACACCAAAAGCTAAAATATATGTATAGATATTAAATTGATACACAAATTTTACAATAATTTGTTTTTTATTTGAAAAGTATACATACATACATATAACTATAACATATTTATTTTTACGCAGTCTTAATAATTATTATAAAATAATAATAAATTAATGAGCGATTAATTGTTAACCTTCGCTTGTTTCGATGAACACAAAAGTTTTATATTCGTCTCGATTTTTGACAGCGCGACCCGAAGTTCTTGGAACCTTTTAAGCATGACCGCTTATCATTTTTAATTAATACAAGCCTTGAAAAACTTTGCTCACATAAATATGTCGTTGAAAATGGAAGTAGTGTTAAGAATGCTTTGACGGAAATGTGAGGATATTCTTTTTTAACATAAAACCATAAAACATCTAATTGATCTTCGGAGAAGTGAAGTTTTAATGTCATGTCATTATTTAAATCTGTAAATTCCACTCGAATTTGCAGAGGCACTGCTTCCGTTGGTGAAAAATAGACAGTATTATGAAAAATATTTTGTCATTGTGTATTAAATACATAGTGAAATATTGTAAAATGTCCAATACATTGAATTTGACCGCGGCACACCTGTGTCCGGCTCACGGCACACCAGTGTGCCACGGCACACCGGTTGCGGAGCACTGCCATAGAGCATGAAAAAGTGGGATTAAAGTCCGAACCCAATTCTTGCAGAGTGCCCATAAAAATGATAATTTTTCAAGAAATGTTAATTTTTGCAGATTTTAGGACTGATTTCGTTTTTTATCCATGATTCTAACAACGAATCTAAAATTTCAGCCCGTTTGGTACGATAGAGCCTGAAAAAATGCCGTTTAAAGTCCGAACCCAAGTCTTGCAATAGTGCCCATAAGAATTACAATTTTTCAATAAATGTTAATTTTTGCAGATTTTAGGACTGATTTCGCTTTTTATCCATGATTCTAACGACGAATCCAAAATTTTAGCGCGTTTGGCGCAATAGAGCATGAAAAAATGGCTTTTAAAGTCCGAACCCAAGTTTCGTTTTAGTGCCCATAGAATTAAAAAATATCGAGAAATGCAATTTTTTGCAGAATTTAGGTCTGATTTCGCTTTGTTCCATGATTCTTTTCAAGATTCCAAAATTTTTGCCCTTTTGGCACCATAAGCCTGAAAAAATGAATTTTAATGTCCGAACCTAAGTCTCGAATTAGTGCCCATAAGAATGATGATTTCTCCAGAAATGCAACTTTTTGCTGACTTTGTGATTGATTTCACTTAAGACCACGATTTTTATCACGATTCCAAAATTTCAGACTGTTTGGCGCCATAAAGCCTGAAAAATGTCTTTTAAAGTCCGAACCCAAGCTGTTGCATTTCTTGAAAAATCATCAATCTGATTGGCACTTATGTAAGATTTGGTTCGGACTTTAAAAGCCATTTTTTCAGGTTCTATGGCGCCAAACGGGCTGAAATTTTGGATTCGTGGTTAGAATCATGGTACAAAGCAAAATCAGTCGTAAAAACTGCAAAAAATTTCATTTCTGGAAAAATTATATTTCTTATGGGCATCTACCCCTCCCCACTCCCTTTTGCCTCAGAGCTTACCCCCATAGTCATAGCCGGGAGCAGTTGTGATACTCGCATAAAAATGTTAACAATGAGTTATTAATCAGACAATTCACCATCCATTACTCTTAGCTCCAACTGAGCTGAGCTGTGACTTTCGAATCAATATTTACTTCTCAATTAATATTACCAGCTATTTGAAATGTACATTTTGTATATATTATCCTCCATACAAAAAAATCAATTAAATTAAAATAATAATATAATACAGCTAACTATACACGGTGTCCGGAAACACGTAGTACAAGCGGGAAACTGGTGAATCTACATCACATTTGGAGTCGATTTTGTAGTATAATTTTTTTTGATTTGAGCTTTCGTTTTCGAGTAAATCGAGTCAGAAGTTAATTTTTTTTATCAAATTCTTATGAATTATTACTGAAGATCAAAGTACCCAACTAATTAAAACTATTTTAAAGTAAAACAAATAAAGAAACCCGGATTTAAAGCATTATTTTGAAATCACCCTTCATTTAATCCGGTGTAACCATAAAATATTTCGCTCTGCAGGGTTAAAACATCTGTTGTTCTAAAATGCATACCTATCTCTGACAAATTCGCAAAATAAAGCTCTCTCTAGTGTGCTGGATTCAACTCACATATGAAGGAAAGAGACGCACGATAAGCAGATGTTCTATTTCTGTTGTAAATTGTAAGTAGGTCTTTGTTTAGCCTTTGTTAATGTGACGCCGCAGGTGGCCGTATTTTTTGTGAATGTTTACACTGTTTACATTGCATTTCGCTTTAAGAAGTTTTCTCGTTAATTAGATAAAAGCGAATTGTGGTCGAAATTTGTGTATTTTAATGTGCGTTATTATTGTTTTGATAGTGATACTTTAAGATTGTTGGAAAGTTGTTGTGAGTGTTTGAAAACAGTTGTACGTTTTTAATGTTTTGATTTTGAGACTTATCATCCAGCCTTCAACGAGGTAAAAATTAACTCCGACATGATTAAAATAGTGCGATAATCAATCATCAGACGGACCCAACTGTGCTTGGAGTTAACGGTGAACATTTAAAATAATTTATGTGACATGTTTGTGTGTTTGAATTGGAGATCGGAACATCGCTACATATTGTAAGTACCTACCTGTGGTAATAATAATTTCTCTCCGTTGCGTCGGCGTCTCAGATCGAATGACGAAAAAATTTTAATCCTGAAATAGCCGAAAAATATTTGTTTTTGGTTTTTTTTTTTTTTGGTGAAAATGCTCAAATCAAAAAACTTTATGTTTATTTGGGTTCCCCATGTGGTGTAGATTCTCCAGTTTCCCGCTTGTACTACGAGTTTCCGGACACCGTGTATTAGTGATATTCACTCTAGAAACCTTCAAGGCCATTGGTTAAAATGTCAAGAGACCCAGAGTATCATTTAGCAGCGCCATTTCTCTTGTTATGCTATGCTGGTCCAGCAAGTCATAGCAGGCAGTGGTGTTATTCCTGGTGGTAGCTGTCCGGTTACATTTTTTAGCATTCCGGAGGGTCTAGCATGGTCAAATCGATAACTTAACAATATCTAGGCTTGATGACAATTTTATGTTGATTTCCCGAGTACAGTTGCGCTCGTGAGGCATTTCGATAAATGCTTAACGAGCAAACGGCTACGTGCATACAAATATATACATTGACAATGTAGAATTGAAATACTCTCACTTTAATATATGTATGTACATTGGCAGTCACACTAAAAAGGGAGTTGATTGGTCAATGGGGTCTTTAGCCGTATCTCATGTTACTCTGAACAACTTTCTGAATTCTGTTTCTCCGAGCTTACACATATTCAATTGATCGCATATACAATGTCTTTCAATTCTACAAGCTTCGTTAGTCTGCTTATGTTTATTTATTTATTTATTTATTAACGGACATCGTCCAAATTACAAAATAATAACACGAATAAAGTAAAAAGAAAAATACAGGAGTAGACAAAGGTACATGAAAGCAAAGACATATGGTAGATATAATATAAGAAAATAAAGTGACAAGTCGAATCAAGTCAAAAATACGCCGTGGGTCAGGACCACAGGACATATCTCAATGTGACATCTTGTCGTACGGACGTAATAACCTGTGCTCCATATTAACCATGGCAACAAGATCAACCCAAGCCTGGGAAACAGTGAGCCAAGCAGTCAATAATATGACAGATAAGGTGGAGTACTTAGCTGCAATAATTGTTAAACTCCAGGATACAATCGGTGAGCAGAATTCACTCATTTCTAAACAAGGCGGCACCATTACTAAATTGTGCGCCAAAATTATTCAACTAGAAGCTATAACGCTGAAGTACGAAGCAGACAGGCGAACCGAACCTAGCCAGGGACCAACAACCAGTGAACCGTGCCCCACAAACACCGGCAGCTCTGCAAAGTCAGGACCGTTCCAGGAAAAGGGTAAGGTACCGGTGACCACAGGCAAATTGAAAAATAAGCCTGAAAAAATCAGCGAGGAGCCCCACACTTCTACTTCTACTTCAACATCTACTTCTACTTCTACTTCTAAAGTGAGTGAGGAAAATCGCACTAACGACGCTCACAACGCTGAGTGGCAGACAATTAAACGTAAGCCGCGTAAACGTCTTCCTATCGTTACGGGTACCAAAACGGATTCAACATTACGAGCCGTAGCTCGTAAGTTCTATATTCACGCGTGGCGATTTACCGCGGGAACAAAGGTGCCAGTTATAGAGGAATACCTAAAAACGATAGTCTCTACCGAATTTGAGGTAGTTAAATTAAACGCTCGAGGAAACTACAGCTCATTTAAGATAGGCGTCGACTCGGAATTATTCGACAAGCGCTATACAGTCTACAGGCGGGACAGAGATAACGATGCACGCGGAGGCGGTGTATGCATAGCGGTTAATAATACACTAACGTCCCAAAGAATGCAAATCCTAGAAACGGAAGGCGAACACATCTGGCTGAAGGTGACAAAAAATAAATTTACAGCGTACATATGTGTTGTATATTTCTATTGCACGGATGATTCAGAGAATCGAATAAAATTCTACGATTATATTGATCAAGAATATCAATCGAAAATATTAAAGGATAGAAACGTCATTATAATGGGCGACTTCAATTTCACTAACAAATCCGATGAGGTTATGTTAGAGCATTTATATTTTTTGAATTCTAATGATCTTAAACAACAAAATGTGATAAAAAATCATTTTGGCAATATGCTTGATTTAGTATTGAGTAACACGAATAGATGTGACGTCAGTCGATGTGATGAACCCTTGGTCCTTGAAGATAAATTTCATCCGACCTTATCAATTCTTATGAAGTTATTCAGGACAAAGTGCAACCGACGTCAGTTGCGAAATAGTACTAAACGCCCGGCACTATCTACCTACAACCATCAGTTCCAGTACAAACGAGCAAACATGCCGTTAATAAATGACATACTCTCAGAATTCAACTGGAACTACCTATACACGATATCGGATGCAAATGACGCAGTCAAGTACTTAAACAATGTTTTATTCAGTGTTTTTGAAATTTGTATCCCTACTAGAAAATATGTATGTAAAAATGTTAATTATCCAGCGTGGTTCTCTAAAACAATTATAGATAAATTAAAAAGCAAAGAATCGCATCGAAGAAGGTACAAACTGCGTGGGGATCACTCAGATTACTTGTTATTTTCTGCGATGCGATCCGAGCTTAAAAAAGATATTGCAATTGCAAAACGCCAATATTTAGAAAAAGTTCAGTTTGGGATCAAAGATGATGTCAAATATTTTTGGGATTTTATTAAATCTCAAAAAGCAAATCCTCATACCCAAATAAACTTAAGCGACGGAACGGCGACTATTTCCGATCCCGAAATAGTTAGCCAAAAATGTGCTGACTATTTCAAATCAGTGTACAACCAGACAGCCCCTCTACTAAATCTAGACTTTACTCGAACAGAGGAGCCCTAGAATATCGGAAAAATCAGTCTTGGGCTAACCTGTGCAGAGGAAGTAGATGCCTGTACTCGGACTTTAAAGCTCGATAAGGCGGCAGGCCCAGACGGAATACCCCCTAAAACAATTGCTTATATGTCAAAAATCATAAGTCATCCACTGAGTTATATATATAATCTAAGAATTTCTACTGGTTGTTTCCCCCATTCCTGGAAACTCACGCGTGTGAGCCCAATTTTCAAAGCTGGAGACAAGGCTGATATTAAGAATTACAGACCTGTTGCCATTCTGTCAACTATACCCAAAATATTTGAAATGATTATTTATAAGAAATTACATCACCAAATTATGCCGTTTCTAGGAGAAAACCAACACGGTTTCATGCCAAGAAAATCCACGGTATCAAATTTGTTAACATTTTCGCGATTGGTGGCCGTCGGACTGGACTCGAGACACCAAACCGATGTAGTGTATACGGATTTTGCCAAGGCTTTTGATCGAGTTGATCATGATATTTTATTACTTAAAATGTTTAAACTTGGCTTCGATCAACTGACACTTATCTTCCTCGCGTCATATCTAAAATCCAGAAGACAATATGTATCAATAAATGGACAGGAATCTAAACAATTCCCCGCCTTGTCAGGTATCCCCCAAGGGTCAAACCTTGGTCCTCTGTTGTTCCTCATACTTATAGACGACATCCAGGTCTGTGTAAAATATAGCAGATGTCTTTTATTTGCGGATGATCTCAAACTTTTGATGAAAATAATATTTTACGAAGACTGCTTAAAAATGCAATCTGACCTTGATGCTATAGCAGAATGGTCAGATAAAAACAAATTAGAATTTAATATAAAAAAATGCGTAACAATGACATATACCCGCTCTCAGAAGCCCGTAGTTTTTTATTACACCATTAAAGAGAAAAAATTATGCCGAGTCAATAGCTATAAAGATCTCGGTATCGTCTTTGATCCCAAACTAACATTCTCGGACCACATATCACGACTTACTACAGCATGCTACAAACTCCTGAGGTTTATCACCAGAACATGTAAACAATTTCACGACCCAGATGCAATGATAGCCATGTTTGATGGCGTCATACGAAGTAAGCTGGAGTATGCTAGTGGTGTGTGGACTCCGCACCAAACTAAGTATATTAATATGCTGGAACAAATCCAGAAAAAATTCCTCAGATATGTCTATATGCGGATGCGTGGAACTTATCCAAGGTTCATGCACCATGTGGACTTACTTGAGGCAACAAATAGACATAGCTTGGAAACTAGACGTCATGCAAATCTTGCAATACTTAGTTTTAACATAATCCATAACTATATTGATAGCCCGTTCCTCTCGGAATGCTATGGTTTATACGTGCCCGAAAACTTCAGCCGTAGTCGTCGACACGACTTATTCAAAATACCATACGGCAGAACAGATATTCTAGCACAACATAGCATGACAAGAGGAATGGTGCTATTGAATGAAATCTCAGAAGCACTAGATATATATAATTCTTCTTTAAATAGCCTAAAGTTTTTTTTGTATAATAATTATCTTCATAGGTGTTAAGATTGTCAAATTGAGAATTGTACAGTAATTGGATAATCTATCTGTTGTGCAATAAATAAAAAAAAAAAAAAAATATTCCGTCACTTGTTTAGCGACTGGCAAAAATCATTCAGACTTATCCCAAAAAAGTTAAGGTTTTGACTTGAGTTGACCAGTCTACACATTCTGGACAATGGTGAATAATATCCACAATTTGTCGAATGATGGTTGAGGAAGAGCAGTTCATTATTTCTGAGTCTTTGCGAGGGGATATTGAAGGGAATGAGTTGCAGTAGAGTAGGTGAATCAATAATACCATTTATAATTTTGAAGAAGCAAAATATAATGACATTTTATTATTATGTTCATTAATAAGGCAGTAATTTTGCATAACGGATGAATGACATTATTCAAAAAGATGTGTATATTCACAGTTAACCCAAGCCAAATCAATATAAAGACGTCGCGCTTAAATAGACAGCTTTTGTCTACCGGGTCTCGAAATATTTTATACCAATTGCTGGCCGTGTTTGCACATACACCTAACCTAACCTTATAACCATAGATGAAAGATTAAGGATGGGTTGTTTAAAAAAATTTGAACAATTCAACACATTTTAAAGTTGATTTTCAAGTTCTGTGATAGTTCTATTCATGTTCTGTTATCATATCATAATTGGCCAGTTGTTTAACAAAACGTAAATAAGAACAGAACTTGAATAGAACCTTCACAAAACTTGAAAATCAAATTTGATGAATTGTTCAAATTCTGTGAAACAACCCGTTGTGATGAAATAGATTTCCCCCAAAAGAAAATGGATTGAAAATGAAAGCTAAACCTCAATTACGTAGAAATCATTACACTAGAGACACCTAGCGAATATTATTGGACTAACTACAGGAAACTGTAATTAGAAAAAGGGGCGTTTTAGTGGGATGTGTCTATCCAGATTTATGATTAAAATTAACCAATCATAGAGGGCTTTTGACAGGACAAAGGAGAAATCTACGTTATTTATAACATGGGAACGAAAGCATCGACTTTAAGGGTTAATGTACTATAAACTAAACACGTTCACATGCAAGACTTCATTGGTCGAGAACTGGGGGTATAAGAAACGAGGAGAGATTGATAAAAAGTGACGAAAAAGGATTGATTGTAATTTAGAATCGAATAAAGTATCATAGACTGTTATCTGGGAAGAACAAGAAACTTTTAATAATTGAAATTGACCCGTGAGAGTGAAATGGACTCAGAAGAGCCTGGAAAAACTGTGTTGGAAGGTGAAAACAAAACAAAACAAAGTTATTTAATTGGAGTTTGGGATGATGGAGGGAAACTACACCTACAGATCAATAAGAAACACGCACAATCGATATGCAAATTTGAGAAGTTCGTACTAGAAAATTACCAGTCAACGTAAAACCAGTCAAAAATACATACCTACCCATTCATCGAGTGTGACGTATTTTTATGTCTACATAATTTTATTAATAATCACCAAACAAACCATTAGTGAACTGAGTTTAAAGTGCCCAATTCTTCTAAATTGTAGACCGCGCGTCAAACCAGTGAATTTTTATCGCGTGAAGTGGCTTGTTTTAGTGCTTTTTTACCTACATTTCTAAACTACCTCGAAGTGTCAAACTGCCCTGAAGTGTTATCTCTACCTATTGGAAAAAATCATCAGTTGTGACGCTATAGTGATTAACGATTACTATCTTAAAATATTGTTTGACTGTGTCAAACAATATTATAATGAATACAAAGTGCATTATTTGTGAAAAAGACATTGACACTCCATCGGACTTCATAAGCTGTAGTGTCTGTGAAAAAAGCTACCACCTTGGCCGTGCTGACATTACTGAAACGACACGCCGTAGTGCAAGGAGTTTGCAGTGGAAATGCAAAAAATGTATTAAAAATAATAAAAATATCAAATCAAAGCAGGCGAATAATGAAATATCATTGAACAACGAAAAAGAACCGCCATCTATCGCCATACAAGCAAAACAGTTTTCTCAAGCGCCAAAACCTGAACTCGCAATTCAAACAAACACAGAAAGCTTACCAACCTCAAATATAGATGGAGCTAATGGTCCATTAACCTCGCAACTATTTTTAAATGAGCTCACTGAATTCAAATCAACCATAATGAAATTCGTGGAAGACAAATTTGATTCATATGTAAATAAATATGAAGCTCTCATGTCACAAAATATCGAATTAATAAAAACTATCCAATTTATGGCAGATCAACAAGAAGACTTAAAAAAACGGATAAATACTATCGAAAAAGCACAAGAAATAGTAAATGATGAATTAACTGCACAAAAAAATCATAATAATATACTACTCAATACTATTTCTAAGAGAGAGGAAAAAATTGATAAATTGGAGTATTTAAGCCAAATCTGTAACATCGAGATAAGAGGTGTCCCGGAGTCAAACATTGAAAATAATGCAGAAGTTCTCAAAAAAATCTGTAATATCATCAACTACGAAAATAGCGACGTGCATTCTGTAATTACAAAAATAAACAGGATTGGACCGAAGTTCTCCGACAAAAATCCAAGATCTATCGTGGCGACATTCAATACCATAACATCGCGGAACGAGTTCCTATCCAAATTCAAATCTTACAAGAAATCCACTACTAATGTGACAAACCAAATAAATACAAGGGACCTAGGATTATCGCAAACCGCCAATCACATTTATATATCCGACCAATTAACTCAGAAAGGAAAATTTTTGCTATCACAAACAAAAAAATTTGCTAGAGACCATAATTATAAACATGCTTGGTCCAGAGGAGGGCGCATTCTTTTGAGGAAATCTGATACATCCAAGACAATTCCAATAAATAATATTGCTGATTTGGACCGTGAAAAACGTCAATTACTGTGACTAATGATACAAATTACTGTGCTGCTATACCACTCCACTATATTAGACATTATTGTTTGTTTTATAATATGTTTTTATCCGTTATTCAATAATAGTCAATATGTATTCTCACTTTCCCTATTGGCTACTTTCGACAAGAAAAAACATACTCAATATAATGTACTCGCTCTCTACCTAATATTACTACTATCTAGATCGAAAGTTTTTTATTTTCGTTTTATGAGTCATAACACCGCCATGATATTGTACACGAGATTTAAATTATTCTTCTATTATCTATTAAGTATATACATTAATGTTTGCTTTATAATATGCTTTTATCCAATATTTTATAACACTACATATGTTTTCATACTTTCCCTATTAGCTATTTTCAAAAAGAAAACACATATTCAATATAATGTACTCGCTCTCTACCTAATATTATTATTAACTAGATCGACTGTTTTTTATTTTTGTTTTATAAGTCATAACACCACCACGATATTGTACACGAGATTTAAATTATTCTTCTATAATCTATCAAGTATATACATTGATGTTTGTTTTATAATATGCTTTTATTCACTATTTTATAACACTATATATGTATTCTTACTTTCACTATTAGCTACATTCGACAAGAAAACATATACTCAAAATAATGTACTCTCTCTCTACTTATCATTATTATTATTATCTAGATCGACTGTTTTTTACTTTTGTTTTATGAGTCATAACACCACCATGATATTGTACACGAGATATAAATTATTCTCCTCTCATCTATCAACTATTTACAGTAATGTTTACTTTATAATATGCTTTTATCCGTTATTTTATAACACTCAATATGTATTCTTACTTTCCCTATTGGCTACTTTCGACTTATTAACTTTCGACAAGATAACACAAACTCAAAATAATGTACTCTCTCTCTACTTATCATTATTATTATTATTTAGATCGACTGTTTCTTCTTTTTGTTCTATGAGTCTTACCACCACCATGATATTGTACACTAGATATAATTTATTCTTCTCTCATCTCTCAAGTATTTACACTAATGTTTGTTTTATAATATGCTCAAACTCCCGCCATGCAAGTATAAATACAGGCCTAATACTCAGTGATCTTATGACAGCACCTCCTAATAAATCTAAATTAAAATGATCTTAAACGCTTACTCGGAGTTAGATAATATTGGGGACCCAAATACTGAAATTATCCTAGAAGGTACTGATGAACTCAAAGAATTTAACTGGAGAAATAATAAATTTAATATTGTACATCAGAATATCCGCACAATGGAAAATCTTGACGATTTTCTTCTATTCTTAGATAATACTAAGATGACTGTGAGATTTCATATAATAATACTGTCGGAATGCAGATTGAATGATTCATATCTCGCAAAACAAATTACAGGTTATCATGAATACCACACAACACAACATTTGAATCAAAACAGTGGAGTGGTAGCCTACATTAGCGATGATATTCACTCTCAAGTTCAAGAAATTCATATCAGTCAATCAAACTGTCTAAAAATAGTAATTAATGGACATCTATGTATTTTAGCCATTTACAGATCACCATCATTCACTGACATTCAGGAATTTCTGGATAATCTCGTATCTGAACTTAAAAAATGTAGTGATTTCAAACAACAAATAGTAATGGGGGATATAAACATCAACACCTACGGAAATATACACAGACAATGTCACGATTACCTATGCGCCATGGCAGAAAACAACTTCGCATTAAATATTAAAGCTCCTACCAGGATTCAAGGTAATAGCAGGTCATGTTTAGACCACATAAATACCAGAAATATTACGGACTCCACCGCATTTATTATCCACAATACAATAACCGATCACTACACAACCGCAATAAGCATTCCGGACACATCCCATAAAAACCAAGTAAAAACTAACCACTGTATATCAACTATCTGTTATGAGGGACTAATTAAAGATCTGAATGGTGAAACATGGCAAGATTTGTGTGAAGTGACTGAAGTTAACAGTGCATTCAATTTATTTATTAGCAAAATCGACAAGTACATAACTAAAAATTCAACAAATAATCTCACTGCACATAAAAAAAACAACTTACTCCTTGGATCAGCAGGGGTATTGTAAAAGCCATACACAAAAGAAATCACTTACACAGACTGGCGACAAAAGACCCACAGGATACTCTCAAACAACAGATTTACCGTAGGTACCGTAACATTTGTAAAAATGTTATGCGTAACGCTAAAGAACGGTACTATAAGCAACAACTCGACCGAGATACATCTAGCAAAAATATGTGGAAAATCGTTAAACAAATTACATACACTAAACATAAAACTGAACTCAATATTAACGAATTACAAATTGGGAATACATCCATCATTGATTCGGACATAATTGCGTGCCACACAAACCAATACTTTACGATGGTTGGGTCTAAGCTTGCAGAAAACATCTTAAGTGTCACCAAGGAAACCGAAGACTCACTGGCATTGTCAATAGAATCAAAACAAAATCCTTTTTCATTTAAACTCACACCTACGACAAACGAAGAGGTTTTAAAAATCATTGACAGTCTTAACACTACACACTCTAAAGGTCCTGACAATCTAAACACATTTATACTTAAAATCATTAAACACAATGTAGCAACGCCTCTATCAAACATTATCAATAAAAGCTTTTCCTCTGGGATTTTCCCCGATCATCTTAAAAAATCTATAGTAGTACCAATCCACAAAAGTGGACCCAAAAACCAAGTTAACAATTATAGACCAATATCTCTGTTGAGCGCTATCTCAAAAATTATTGAAAAAATCTTTAAAAATAGATTAAGTAATTACATAGAGAACAGAAAACTTTTAAGCAAAAATCAGTTCGGCTTTCGATCAGGGAGAGGTACGGACGATGCCATAGCACAACTCACAGAACATATTTCTAATAATATAGATCGTGGAAAGAAAAACATCGCAATATTCTTAGACCTAGCCAAAGCTTTTGACACAATTTCTCACAAAATACTCCTCAAAAGACTACAAAATATTGGAATTGTAGGTATGCCATATGAATGGCTAAAGAGTTACCTAGCAGGTAGAAGCCAGCAACTCAAAACTGGTAAAACTTTGAGTAACTCACTAGGCACTAACTTTGGTGTACCACAAGGAAGCACATTGGGACCCCTTCTATTTATAATCTATATCAATGAGTTGTGCGAGCTACCAATCGGTGGTAAAATTATTACATTCGCAGACGATACGGTAGCTATCTTTGAAGGAGATGACTGGACTGACACACACAAACTTGCTGAAAGTGGAATTAATATGATAAAACAATGGCTCAACAAAAATCTACTAACACTGAACACTTCTAAAACCAAATACATGAGATTCAGCTCAACCATAAAGGGACAACCTAGTACAACACATACAATAAAAACACATAATCATGACTGTAACTCCTATAATACTGAACCTCACTGCAATTGTGAAGATCTTGAATGTGTGAAAAACATCAAGTACCTAGGTGTTATAATAGACAATCATCTTAAGTGGAATTATCACATTGACAATCTTACAACTAGGGTAAGAAAACTTACTCACATTTTCTTTGCAGTGCGAAACATAATTAGACAAGTAGATCTTAGAAAAATATATTTCGGACTGTGCAACCCCCTCTTAATGTATGGTTGCATTGGCTGGGGAGCATCAGGAAGATCAATTCTAGATCCGCTTATGAAGGCCCAGAAATCAATAATTAAAGTCATAATGCGCAAACCATATAGGTTCTCTAGCGATGAGCTCTTTAAACAATTTAATGTACTTGATGTCCGTCAAAACTATATAAAAAAGGTTATTATCCATGTACATAAAAATCTAGACAATATTAATAAAATTGACCATAAACACATCACAAGAAGCCACACCAGAAATGACCTTATGATCCCAACGAGCAATACGGCAAAGTACCAAAAGACACACACATACTTGGGACCTAAATTGTACAACAAAATCCCCCCTGAATTAAACATTAAAACTTGTAATATTTCATACATAGGCCCAATAATAACTAAATGGTTGATTGGACTGGGCAGAGGAGAATCTGAAAAAATGTTAAAAAACGTCACGTAATAAATAGACATAGACTAATCACACACTATATATATCTTCCATTATTCTAATTATTGTTCATACACAATTGAAACATACACAACAGCTCAAGTTCGACTCTATCATAAGATTATAACGATTAAACATCACAAATTAAAACATTAATGAGATATATTATAGACATAGACAAATCACACACTTACTTTCACATATTTTTTGGTTTCTTGGAACGGGCAATTTGCCTAGTTAGGAATCAATAATTTCGACCTGATAAGGTACAATAATCAATAATCACAAAATATTTTAATTATATCTTGTATCATATTGTACTGTGTGTAAATTTAAATGAATAAATAAATAAACGTACAAAAGGTTTTGGATCGGTGAGAGTGAATACAATGGCCTGATTCATAAATACATATATTTATATTGAGATAAACAATACAAGACCCATGCTCATTAGGCAGACGATTAAGTTGAAATTGAGCAATTAAAATAACACAGAATATGTGTGGCTGTTTATATAAAACCAAATACATTAAAATGACAGGCAGACACATTAGCTAGAATTGATGACTGAAGTACAAAAATTTTATGATAATGGCTCCATATTAATCAAAAATTAATGACTATTTTTGAGAGAACAAGATGCAATACGGGTAACACCTTAATATTTAATTACTTTACAGTGGCGAACCGGTGAAAAGGAGCAAAAATAATGTTCATTTCAGGTCTAATGACATTAAGGTGGATAAAGATTTGAGATGTTTAGAAGTACTGCCTTTTACGCTTAACCTGAGGTAGGTGTGGGAGAGCCTATGGACGATACTGAATGTTAAATTATACCACATAACAGGGCAGATAAGAATTACAGGACTCCTAGAAGGGAACAGGTATTAGCATAGAGTCTCGAATATGTTACACATGTGGCTGGAGGTAGAATTGCAGCAGAGATCGGGGAAGGGAAATGTAGACCGCCTCAATAAATGAGAAAGTACTAACAAACTGTTCGTATTTTGCGCGATAAGAAAACTGAGAGAAATGATATTGGAACACACAGGATGTTGAATTTTAACAATGGGTACATAAATTTCGCATAAGGGTATAAATGAAAACATTTGAGCTCTGTTTTCCAAGTGAAATTTAAATAGAGAGTTGGGGTTTGGAAGAAGAAACGCATACAGACTGACAGATTGACAAGAACTGGAATATACACGAGAATAACAGTACTATGGGGTTGATTTCGGATAGATACAACAAAATACTATATTGGGAAGGTTTTCACACATCATATGAGCATGGAAACGAATTTAAATAAACATAATAACCAGAGGAAGATAGAAAATGAACATAAACACTAACAAACATGATTGGATTGAGGGAATCCAGTGCGGACATAAACTTACCTGCTAAGACAAGAACAATAGTGATTGAATTATGAAAAACAATCCCGAAAAGAACAAAAATTACTGAGAAAATTCTTTAAGGAATAAAGAAATAGATAAGAAACATTGAATATGAAATGTGCATGGGAGATACTGTAATGGACTGATATTATTCCCAGAAAATAAACGAAGTTAAGCACAGCTAGAAAAACACATTTAACCTTACGACGAACTCTATGAAAATAATTAAAGGATACTGATCCAGCCCTGCAACTGCAGAAAACAGAGACAGATTATTTTAGGGCGTTGTCGGATTTTGACTATGTCGTCCGAATAAGTGACAAGATTTAGATATCCGAAAGTAATGGGAGACATGTTCAAATTTACGAGTTGATTAATGATCTAATTGTCTGAAGGATAAAATCGATTTAAGTCATTTTGGTATTGAAGACAGTATAAAAACGAGTGCACAGCGGATTTCGGGACAGTTTGCCGAGAGTTTGTCGAGAGTTTTGCGGGGTTTGGGTGTGGAAGAAGTGCAGTATACGTGTGTGTACGTCGGATCAGGTAATTAATCAAGTCTTTGGACAAAATTTGTGAAAAGTACAAGTTTAAATTCAGTGGTAAAAGAAATCTCTTTGAAAAAATCCCATCAGTGTTAATAAAATAGAGTTTAAACTCAGTGTTTAAGCGTGTTAAGTGAAAAGTGCTAAAAGTGAATTATTTAAATTCTAAAATAATTATTTCATTCAAAGTGAAACATTTAAATTCAAATTAAGTGTTTTATCGGAGATCTAAAGTGAACGTGAATGCAAATTGATATTTAAAAATAGATTATAATTTAGTATCAATTTTGTTTAAAAATATTAATAGTAGATACTTTCATCTTAGTGAAAAAGAAAATTTTAAATAGTTCAAAAAATAATAACAATTTATAACAATAATAACGACTTGATTAAATTTAATCCCTTTGTGGTTTTATTGTTCAGTTAAAATAAGTGCGAAGAGAATTCGGGGAGTATTAAAAAAAAGTGAAAATGATAAAAATAAATATTTATCTTTGTTTAAAAAGTAATAATAAAATAAATTTAAAAATAAAGGATTCATCGGATACTTTAAAGTTAAGGTTAAAATTAAAATAAACATTACCTCTTTGTCTTAAAATAGTGGTTCGGGAAAAATAACAATAATCACTCCCCTTTGTTTCAAAATAAAAGGAGTAATAATAATATGACTAGTTTAGATTTTGTATAAATAATAATATTAAATATTTTATCATTATTTGCGATATCTTTTGGTAAATAATAACCTCAGTCCTTAAGTCAATCAACATTTACGAAAACTAAATCAATACCTTAAAGCCGCGGTCAAATGAAAAAAAAAAAGGTAGTCACGAATAAATTTAATTAGACTACATTCTAAACAGCAAGTAGGTAGGATTTGGAACTTTGATGGCAAATTTCGTTGTAAACCCGAATGGATTTATTTGCATGAACGATCAGGGTAGGTGAGTCAAAAAGAAATCAAAATATAAAAAAAATTTCAGAAATCAAAAAGACAACGTTCCTGAGAGCCGAGAGGGGAGAAAAATCATGAGAGACAACGTTCCTGAAGGCCGAGGAGAGAGAAATAAAAAAAAGTGAAATCTTATAATATTTTGTATTTTATATAACAGGTTATGAAACCGGTCCAGTCTCTGGTTGCGATGATTTCAGCAACTAGATCCATCCCAAGAATTAGGTACACATGATACCTATTATATGGTATAACTTTCTACCATTTCACATATAAAGATGTATATATCACGAATACCCATTATCACACTTGTGTCAAGCACAACTACCTACTTCTGAATATCCTTTCGAAATTAGGTAAACCTTATTTACCTACATTGTACTATGACAATCCAAAACGATAATGAACGATTGGTCTTCTAAACTACCAGCTGATAGTAGATATTACGTCACTGATAACAGATACATATATAACCCACAAAGAATTCATAAGGCCTAAAATAGGTCAAAGTCCCCTTAAATAAACAAATTGCATTCCAGCTGAACTCTAAAATAAACAAAACATCGTGTCCGATAAGGGCAGGTTTCTCAAAGCTCGTTCTTCATACCAAATCACAGCAAGCATATTCATGTGTGTTTTATACACTTGCTAGAAGTCAAAATAATATCAACAAGAAAACATTCTAAATACCTAACTACGTACGTCAGAGATGAATAGCTCACTCAAGACACCTATTCGGTTAATTATGGTTCAATTAAGTAGCCGCACATACTACTTATGTGATCATATTCAAAGTGGCCAAATCTAAGTGTCAATAATTTCGTACGTATGAGTACAATCTATTTCCACACAATGTCTAACAACTCAGTCAAATTCAACCAGAAGAGGAGGAGGTGGTCACTCCTTATAAAGTCCATCAACGAAAACAAGAAAATGTGGTTGTCAGACCGCGATACCAAAACAAACATACAATGAAGTGTGTACTAAACAAGTACATATTTAGGTTCCCAGTGTCAATCAACCATGAGATGATAGCTCTCTATAATAAAACTATCAACCAAAACCAAACGTATGTTTATTATGTGTATCGTATATATTAGAATGTATATTAGAATGTATCTAAACAGGGTAACCCGACTACGGATGGTGATAGCTCCATAGATTGGCACTCCCTGGTCTGGGATGTGTTATCTAAAGTAATACATTGCAGATTATAAAAACGTATGTTTACATATATATCTTTTTATGTACTGTTCAACTGGGCAATGTAAAACCCTCGGTTATAGCAACCATTTTACAGTGCCTGCTTGGAGGTGATGTCTGGCCTAGGAAACCACATGTCACAACAACCGTGAGTATATGATTGAGAATAAGAAGA
Source organism: Hesperophylax magnus (assembly GCA_026573805.1). NCBI lineage: Eukaryota > Metazoa > Arthropoda > Insecta > Trichoptera > Limnephilidae > Hesperophylax > Hesperophylax magnus. The sequence continues at coordinate 28,529 of JAIUSX010000050.1, forward strand.
CGAAACCGGTTCGCTTCAGTAGTCGTAAATCCGGAGGTGATGGAATTTGGAGTGTACTGGACCCAGGGGAGGTTCGATCGTAGCGCTAGAGGGTTGCGGATCTGGAGATATGGGAAAGCCATGCAAGTACCGATTTCTAGAGGCACCTGACTACGGTGTGAAAATCTTAATCGATCTTGGCTCACCCGGTTACATTGCAGGAGGAGGCGCCAAATTTTTAGCAGCAATATGCTTTCCGAGTTCGTCTTCGTACAAAATCATAAACACTAACATACTTACAAAAATTAAATCTACATGTATGTACCCCACAGGTCGTCGCAGGACTGGAGAGAATTTTGGAGAACATATGATTCATAACTAATATTGTACTAACCTATATTCGATTGATTTAACTATATATGTATGCTATGACACTAAATTAAATGTTATGTACTTTCCACAGGATTTACGGTTTCTAAAGGAACTAGAGTTAGGTGATAGGGATTCTTGGGAAAATTTTAGTTAGATTAAATGATACCGACGTTCGCAATATCTCGACGTAATCCAATCTCCTTGCCTCAATCACTAACCTGAAAAGAACCAAGGTTACCACAAAAACATGATAATTAAGTTATAATGCACTGAAACAAAAATATACACAACGTAGTGGAGAAATTTAATTATGCAAAAAATAATGACCACATGAGAGATTACGTTAAAAGTCGTAACTATGTGATCTTAGTTAGGGGTCTCTGTTTAAACGAGGTAGTGCCTCAAATAAGGGTGTTTAATTTACATCCTGAATAACGGTGGAGCGTGATGAGGGAGGAATGGTTTCATACGAGAGCACATGTGAACCGGGTAGGTGGTTTTTCCACTCCCCAGCCAAGCTCACGTTCGAAGCCTTCTAAAACCCCAAAAGAAGAAAAAGAATTATATATACAGGGTGTCCGGAAACTCGTAGTACAAGCGGGAAACTGGTGAATCTACATCACATTTGGAGTCGATTTTGTAGTATATTTTTTTTTGATTTGAGCTTTCGTTATCGAGTAAATCGAGTTAGAAGTTCATTTTTTTTTTTTTTTTTTAATCAAATTCTTATAAATTATTACTGAAGATCAAAGTACCCAACTAATTAAAACTATTTGAAAGTAAAACAAATGAAGAAACTCGGATTTGAAGCATTATTTTGAAATCACCCTTCATTTAATCCGGTGCTATCATAAAATATTTCTGCTCTGCAGTGTTAAAACATCTGTTGTTCAACCCTAAACACCAGAAAAAACTTTAACCCAAAAATAGCCGAAAAATATTTTTTTTTGGTTTTTTTTTTTTTTTTGTGAAAAAGCTCAAATCAAAAAACTTTATGTTTTTTTGGGTTCCCCATGTGGTGTAGATTCTCCAGTTTCCCGCTTGTACTACGAGTTTCCGGACACCGTGTATATTCACACCAAAAAGAAGAAACATTACACCGTCCTTAGTCAATATCATATTGACATAGGATTTTTTCATTCAAGGATACTAGTGCCCCAGAAGGTAAGGAACATCAAAGGAGAAAAAATTATTACACAAAACCTACTTTGGGTAGATAATTTTATTTATCTATTTCTTGGTGAGATACAAAATAAAATGTTTTCTAAATATCTTATTGAAATTAAACACATTTAATAATCATTAGAACAGTATGGCAATATACAGCCCGCCAAGAAAGAGTAGAAAAATGTTACTGTAAAATGTACAATCTTTATGGTTTTAAATGCCAACACCAAGACGGTTCAAAGGAAAAAAGTATGTGATTTTAAAATATCACTTTGGTCAGGGAGAATTTTTGAAAGAAAAATTGAGCTATGCCATTTATTCTGTTAAATTCGGGAATCACCTCACATTTTTATGTACTATATATAGTTTGTTCTAAAATCGGTGTTGCCAGTAAAGAAAAAATTATTACATTTTAATAAACAACTACACTTTCTTGATGTGCCTGTAAGTACAAATTGGTTTATCACTTATTTAACTTCGGTTATGTTCATGTTGGACATGGACATTGGTTCAACATCATCGAGGTCCACTTCGTCGTCTTCATCCCAGACGTGGGTGGGGGTAGGGGGGGTGGTCTGGGTGGGGGAGGCCTCCTTCTCCTCAGCTGTCTTGTCCTCCTGTGCTCGAGGGAAGTCCAGCTTAGCCCAGGAGCCGGGCTCGGCCTTCTTCAGCTTGATCTCCACTTTGGTGCCCAGCATCTGCGCACTGCTCTCTTTGACGTCAACGACCTGAGCAAAAAAGAAAAAGAAATTAAAGTTTGACCAAAAATAATGGACCATTTCCCTTAACCCTTTTCGGTTTAGCAAACCAAAAGCTAGTGTGAAAAATATGATCCAAACGGTTTTAGAAAGAAAAAACACAATGCTACATATTTAAATACAGAAGTTAACCACAGAATAATTAAACATATCTAAGTATAGAAGTTAACCACAGAATAATTAAACATATCTAAGTATAGAAGTAAACCACGGAATAATTTACCTATCAATAAGTGAGAAGTGAGTTTTACGAAATTTCACAGGGTAGGCAAAAAAACTTCTCAGTCTTTTACTCAAATGCATCAACAAACAACATTTGAATGAGTATTGTGCGATAATGGTTAAGCTTATGCTTGGAAACTTTTGGTGTAAAAAAACAGCCATGTGCCAGATTTTGCTGAAATCTGGCACATGGCTGTTTTTGCAAGCGCAAAGACGATATGTAGTCATGTTATAATATGTATTATAAATTAACAATTATTTCATAACCAAAAAAAACGACTCTCTGTAGATGATCAGGTTCAGATTAATTTTTCATTCATTCCGGTGATGCATATGAAAAACTTCTAAATTAATCCAGTTTGTCTGTAAAACTTACGTACAATATGAAGCAAAACCATGGAGAGGAGGAGACATCCTCAACCAGACAATCCTCTGCCTAGCTAAGATTGGGGGTCCGATGCTCTGCAGGAAACCTGCTGGCACGGCGCTTCGAGATAGGAGTACTAGCTGACATGTACCCGGCGTTGCTCGACTTTTCTCTTCTTTCAATAAATATAATATCAGTGTATTATATATACAGTAGGGTGTCCCAGGACATAAGGAAGATTTTTTTTCATGAATTTAAATATGCATACCCTCTTATTTTATTCCATTTGATCCCAATAACTCATATAATAAATATTATTTTGATTAAACACCGGCAACCCGTGCCGACTTGATGCCAAACATATGGTACAGAGTTAATATGGAAGGATTTTCAACTTTCATTTTTGGCGGATAAATAAAATTTAAAAATGCACAAATGTTCAATTATGTTGTATTTTATATTTAAAAATGGTTTATTGATTAAATTTTTTCTTCATACTTTGTTTTTTACAGTCACGATAAATCTTCCGGTGTTCCTGAACGCATCGTAACAAAAATTATTTTTGTTCCTCTTTGACCGTGAGAAAGCCATGAAAATCTTGCATTAACTTAACAGTTCTTGCAGTTGTATCATTCACTACCCTCAGCGGCGACACCTTCTTTCTGACTTCTTGATACGAAGCATTATTTGACTACATCGTAGGGAATTCGTTAAGAAAACTGGCATCTGTGTTCAGACGATCAAACAAATACTTGCTCTTAACTGAAATGAAGTCGTAAATATTTTTCTCTGAAACTAAAGTCACTAAATTATGATATGAACAAAAACCTCAATACAAAACATAATTTAAACTACTTAATAAACTTACCATACAATTTACCATCAAGATCTTCCTTTGATGGGATGTAACGTTTGTCATGGGTTGATAAATTATTTTTTTTGATATTTCGAGCATTTTTATTTTAGTTGTTTGATCCACAGCGTCGTCAAACAGCGATAAAATAGATCCTTCATCGGTCAAATACCATAACTGCTTACTGAACAGAAATAAAACTGCCATTGAGATGTTTTCATCAATTTGTTCTTAAGCCTTCATCGATTTTAAAAAGCACAAGTCCTGGTAAGGTGCTTTAACTGCTATAATACATTGTAACCATGGCTTGACATAGGATGTTACTATGAACAGGCAAACGTCTAAAAGTGCCGCCTTATCCTTACCGGTAATTTTAAATTGCGCACAAATTAATGATATTTTCAAGGAATAAAGCGCCATTGCCATCCATCGAGCACCTAGAGGCCGAATCTTAAATTTTCTCGCTGTATCTCCTCCTAAAACTATCACACAGAGCTCTAAAAACTCTCAATAGTCATCTAAAAATATTTTTGTTGTCAGTGCAGTATGGTAAAAGTCAAGCAAATCATTGATTTCGGAAGCGGTTAGGTGCAATGTGAGATTTTCTCTGTAGCACTGAATTTTATCGGGATCAACATTTTTACAGTTATCTCGAAACTTTTTGAAGAGTGGTATGTCAGGGCTTGTAGTCACTTGACTGATTTTTACTTCAAACACAGCTTTAAAAAACCAACTATGGCTATATTTGGTATATATTGACAGTTAAATTCACTTTCCGGATATTGTAGAACAAAACTTCAAGAACTTGTCCATTAGATGGCAGTTTAGAACCCGATATTTGGTGTTTTACGACTATTAAAAATATACTCTTTTTAACTAACTAACTAACTAACTAACCATGACGCCGTTTCCCGCAGGGGTAGGCAGAGATGACGGACCGCCAAACAACTCGGTCTTGGCACACACTCCTTGCCTCATTCACATTCATACATCGTCTCATACATACTCTTCTATTGTTCTGACTCTTAACATGGAAGTACTAGTAGGTACTATATATATAAATAAAGTACTAGTACTATACTTACTCTTTTTAGAAGTGCGTAAATCTAACAACATCTTGCCTGAACGAGTGATTTTCGTTTACTAACAAAATAGCAAGTTACTACAAGCTCATCAACACGTTTGCTCGCTGGCGTCTTAATGTACAAGTACTGACATCTTTCGATGCAAGTCGGCACGGGTTGCAGTTGTCCAAAGTAAACGAAATTTTTTTTATAAGTGTTTTGTCATTATTAAAACAAAATTAGAGGGTATGCGTTCAAAAATAACAACTTTAATTTTTTTGGGACACCCTAATATACAGGGTGTATCGGCACGTACCCGAAAAACTTTAACCAGCTATTCCTTAGCATATTTGGAGTAAAAATCTTATGTGCACTTTGCTGTCCGGTAACGTTTTTTTTTAATAAAAAATTTATTATTCATATTTTCACCACATGTCACCACTGTTTTATCCTTTGTCAAAGTTTGAAAACCCATCTGGCAATATTTTATTCGAATTCCGTTGAATAATGTACGTGTGTACCTATATTGGCGCGCTTTTACAATCACAACGAAATGGCACGGCACCATTCGTCTCATTTTTAACTATTATTATTTAGTGTGTGCGAAAGAGCCAAGGCGCTTTTCGACATACTTGCTTATAACACCTGTTGAACACGAAAAGCAATGCCAATCAATGACAGGGATGTAGTGTGGAAATTTTTAATTTTTTTGTTTTTAATTGAAAAAAAAATGCTACCGGACAGCAAAGCGCCCATAACATTTTTTACTCCAAATGTGCTAAGGAATAGCTGGTTAAAGTTTGTCGGGTTAGTGCCGATACGCCCTGTATATAAACCTTCCGGAAGAAATTCTCTAGATGATAGTGAAAACCCTATCAAAATCCGTTGCATAGTTTAGAAGAACTAAGCGCACAAACAGACAGACGCGGATAGTGAATTTATTTTATACTATTTAGAGATTCTTGGTACAATGATTTGTGTGTAAACAGTAGTATTACATTTATTGGCAAGTCACGGTGTCCTCAAAATGCCCAGACAAGCAATATTTTCCACTATGATGATAGAAGGGGAATTCTAATATTGTCAGGTTATTCATTTAAGGGGAATGTTTGTCTATCTATTTTTTTTTAAATAAAAATAAGTAAAAAGCGGTAATAAGTTTGAGGGGCTCACTCCTCTAAGCTCCAGATCCAGATGGAACTTGGCATCCCCCGAGTTGGTGAACATCAACTCCACGGCCAGACGGACGGGGTTCAGCTTAACGTGGCTCTTGAAGGGGTGGTACTCCTTGGAGTACACCGCCACCACCACGTGGCTGCCGGTCTGGTGCCAGTCCCAGCGGCATTTCACCGTGTTGGCAGATTGGGCCTGGAATTGTCAAAGATTCATCTAAAAATGTACTCAACAAAATAATATTCATCAATGGGCAGTGGTGCAGAGGTTTTCTCCAATTTTAGCAATTTTTTTAGGGTAGCAGGTTTAAGGCGTCTTAACCAGCGGACGAGAATTCAAATTTTGTTAAAAGACGGTCTCGCGATCGGATCTTTTTTTAGAACGAGACAGAAATACCGAATTCATTCAGCTGCGAGCCGTACACTCGGGCGGCTGACGAAAACTACAGCATGGTTCCGATGAAATAACAATTATTGTTGTTGTAGTTTGTCGGAAAGGTATTACTGGTAAGTTTTATTTCTAGTACTTATCTTTAAAGTATTACTTGATTTAATACGTATGACATTGAAAAGAGGGTTTATTCCTTACAACTGAAGTAGTATATACAGGGTGTATCGGCACGTACCCGACAAACTTTAACCAGCTATTCCTTAGCACATTTGGAGTAAAAAATGTTATGGGCGCTTTGCTGTCCGGTAACATTCTTTTTCCATTAAAAACAAAAAATAAATAAAAAATCCACACTCCGTCACTGTCATTTGCATTGTATCTCGTGTTCAGCAGCTGTTATTAGCAAGTGTGTCAAAAAGTGTCCTCGCTCTTTCGTACACACTAAATAATAATAGTTAAAAATGAGACGAATGGTGCCGTGCCATTTCGTTGTGATTGTAAAAGCGCGCCAACGTAGGTACGTACGTACATTATTCAACGAAACTCGAACTAAATATTGCCAGATGGGTTTTCAAACTTTGACAAAGGATAAAACATTGGTGACATGTGGTGAAAATATGAATAATAAATTTTTTATAAAAAAAAATGTTACCGGACAGCAAAGTGCCCATAACATTTTTTATGTGCTAAGGAATAGCTGGTTAAAGTTTGTAGGGTACGTGCCGATACACCCTGTATATTAAAACTAGATTTTATTTCCAACTATTTTCTACGGTACCTACCTACATATGTAGTTATGCGATTGCATAATATTGTATCGCTTTCATGGTTAACGGAGCGACCTGACTCGTATAATTTTTGAAATGTTATTAATAATTTAAATTTAAATTCACGAGGTAAATTTCGATTGAAAAATCATAGGTTAGTATGTCAAAAATAACCTCGTCTTTTTTCCTAAAACAAGAAGCTCAATTCACAATATGACATTATGAAACTGACAAAAAGTAACACATAAAATATTAAATACGTTGAATTATAATAGTGAATTACCAAAAAATAGAAATTATGAACAATAAAATGATTTGAATCGCACATCACGAATCAAAATTCATTTGGTTCGTGGCACTTTTTGACCACCAATCACAAACAGTTTCACGTACTTTGGCATAAGTTTTAACATTTATACATGAAACATCGATGACAGACATAAACTCCTGATAGTCCATAGTAGATTCTTTTCCCGGGAAATTAAACAACACAAAATTATCGCCAAATGTTATAAAAAATATTTGCTTATTCTGAGTGATTCTTTCGAACGACCCTGTAGCATATAAGTACGTACAATGTACACGGATAATTAAATATCACTAACCTTTGTTTTTTTTTTTAAATATATCTCCCACGTACGTTTTTGATGTTGTAATTTGTGTTTTCTAATAAAACTTTTGTTCCAAGGGTATTTCCTCCCCATTTTTAAGCGAGGAATTTCTTTAAAATGTTATTAACTAGACCGGCGTGGACTACACGTCCGCTTGCCGCCCGGTCGCGGTGGAGAATGACAATATTATGTCTTGTGCCGAGTTAATAAAAATGCACAAACCGCGAATCGAAATTAATTACTATTATATACTTGAATATATTTTTTGGTCATAAATTATTTTGAATGTTTCAATAATGTCTTGGTAAATTATTTTTGTAAAAAAATCTGAACTATGCCAATTTGTAAGACCATAAATAAATAGTCAAATTGAGGGATTTTCGCCATAAAACGCGTGTTTGGATTTATTTATTAGTAATTTTATTTTAAATAAAAACCAAATTCTTATACATACTTATGATAGATAATTTATTGATTGTTTATACTGTATTATTATATGATTTGAAATATTTGTTGTATAATACAAATTCACCTTTGAAAATGAAACAAATCTGCGCAACGTCCAACGGTAACACTTTATTATGATATGAAAATAATATTATTTTTCAAAATTTAACATCTTGCTTTACTAGATAAAATAACGATCTTTCAAAAACAATTTGTTTTTTTCTAGAAAAGTGTCCATGCGTCTAAAACTGGCCTCAAAAATGCCAAATTTCAGGTCAAGTCTACCTATTTCGCCTTAAGCTTGAAAACTATATGAACTATTTTTTTCATTATAAAAACATGGGATTTCACTAAAGTTATCGGGAATAAAAATATTAAAGTGTCAAAAATCATGAAAATCTGAAAACCTCAAAAAGTGTGGCAAGCCTCCAAAGAATGCTAGCGAACTAGTAATAAATCACGCCCTATCTGCGCATGGCACCTTTTGCTTACAGCCTAGCTGTAGTCTTATTAGCTATAAATATTCTTAATTACATACTTCTTTCTTCCACTTGTGCAAGCCAGTGTTGCAGCCAGCCTGGTTCAAGAACGTGTTGAAGTCAGTGGTCTTCTTCTGGCAGCAGGACCAGTACTTCATGCCCTCATGGAAGATGGGTGTGCCCGGGTGGAACACGCAGGGGGCACTGTCGCTCTCCGCACCCTCATAAGTGCCTCTGCAGCCCCCATTCTTGCAAGCCGTTCCAACTACAGTGCTGTACAGGAAACAAAAATTATTAACCCGTAAGAGGCGTCGTAGGTACCCAGGAACCAAATCAAAAATTCCCCCCTCCATTCTCTCAATTTATTCACCGCTGTCTCAATACCTCCCTACATTAAGGAGGGAAGATAGCTCGCTCACATATACAAGTAAAAACTCGGCTATTTACGAGAGTCACATGAGAGTTAATTTTGTTCACCACGCAGATAATTTGAGGCAGATTTAGAGTGGTTTGGTCATGTACTAAGAATAAAGATTATATTGTAGTGTTGTACAGAAAACAACAATTTACTAATGGTGATATCAAGTCAGATATTCGGTCATCAAATCTGGATGATGCACGAGAGATTATATTCCAGAGTCCAAGCTGCCGAAATGAAATTTTTAGAAGTGGCCGGGGTTACAAAATATGATCGAATAAGAAGCTCGACGATCTGAGACGAGCTAAATATCGAACCCCTGCTATTCTTCACATAAAAGTCGCCAATGAGGTGACTAAAAGCTGAAGAAAAAGTGCTCAAATGACACCAGAATCATGGAAACAGATAGGAAATGAATTCAATGTCCAGGGAAACTATAATTAAACCTATATATAAGATCTGTCAGTCAAACATATACAACCTATCTACATAAAACATTGTGCAATTCAGGATAGTTGTATATTTACTTGACATTTGACAAGCATTCAACGCATATTTTTCTAAAAATAAAACAAATTTTTAAAAGTGAGTATTGTTTTATCCGGTTCCATGATAACTCAACATAGCGACAATTCAACACACTTTGAAAAAGTGATATAAAGTCATTAGAAACGAAGAAAAAAAAATTATTTTAACCTAACCTAATCTAACCTAATCTAACCTACTTAACCCAGTTAATAAAGTTTTTGTTTCATCACTTTCCATGACATTGTTATGAAAATATTTAGAAACATAACAATTATAATTAGGTACTAATTATTATTTTGATTTTTGTCTATGGTTATTTTGACAGCCATAAAATCGGCGCAAAATAACGGGAAAGGGTTATTCTTGCAAGGTTCCACACTTTCCAACGGAGCCCAGTTGGGCGAGGACTCAGTTGAAACGTCAGGTGCCAAGTTTATATGGAGCAATTTAAAAAAACCGTTCGGAGCAAGTACGCGACGAATCTTAAAAGTAAAATCAGGCATCCGATCCTGAGATACGCGGAGTAATGGTTAAATGTAAAAAAAACCCGCGCCAAAATACGCGCAATGTCGGTCGACAATTTTAAAACCCGCGTGAATTAAACGAGTGCCAAAGTGCACCGGGCCGTGTGTTCCGTTTGGGATGTAATCCACGTTTAAAGAGACAATCCTCTCTCGCTTCGTACATGCAAACCTTGAGTACGCTGAGGAATACTAGATCGTTCGGATGAGTATTGTATTTGGGTGCGTGAAAGCCGCCTACCGCCATTCACACGCGCGCCTTGAAAGGATCCGCAATAATCGGGTGGATGAACACCAGAGACTGGTTTCCTGGCGGGAGACTGGACGAGAGACGGAGCTGGTGGGCCGGTCGCCCGCGCCGAGGCAGACGTACCCCTGGGAGGAAGGCATCTCCACTCATCCGCGTTTAGATAGTTAGATAGGATAGAATCGGTTTGATAGGGGGTAAGTCTTTTAAAATCCCTTGCTTAAGGCGGTTTAACCAGCAGACGAGAATTCAAATTTCGTTAAAAGACGGTCTCGCGATCGGACGTTTTTTTAGACCGAGACAGAAATACCGAATTCATTCCGCTGCGAGCCGTATACTCGCGCGGCTGTGAAAACTACAGAATGGTTCCGATGAAATAACAATTATTGTTGTTAAATTCTTGGTTGTAGCTTTCTTCCTAATAAGTAGTTACATACATATTTGTAAATTATACGTCGGAGTGAGTTAACATAAATAAATACAAATGCAGTTTGTTGACATGGTAGATATAAAATATGTAGGTATATGAATATACATTTAAAAAAAAATTCAAATATTTGTTTAATTTGTTTTTTTTAAATATTTTACACGAGTTTTCCAAAGGAGAGTAAAAATCTTTTGTTTTACTTATTTATTCGTTTGTCCGAAAGGTATTACCGGTAAGTTTTATTTTAATACTTATCTTTAAAGTATTACTTGATTTGATATGTATGACATTGAAAATAGGGTTTATTCCTTACAACTGAAGTAGTATATATATTAAAACTAGGTTTTATTTCCAACTATTTTCTACGGTACCTACCTACCTACATATGTAGTTATGCGATTGCATAATATTGTATCGCTTTCATGTATTTGTTTTCATGATTAACGGAGCGACCTGACTCGTCTAATTTTCGAATTTTTACTTATTTATTCGTTTGTCCGAAAGGTATTACCGGTAAGTTTTATTTCTAATACTTATCTTTAAAGTATTACTTGATTTGATATGTATGACATTGAAAATAGGGTTTATTCCTTACAACTGAAGTAGTATATATATTAAAACTAGGTTTTATTTCCAACTATTTTCTACGGTACCTACCTACCTACATATGTAGTTATGCGATTGCATAATATTGTATCGCTTTCATGTATTTGTTTTCATGATTAACGGAGCGACCTGACTCGTCTAATTTTCGAAATGTTATTAAATTCACGAGTAAATTTCGATTGAAAAATCATAGGTTAGTGTGTCAAAAATAACCTTGTTTTTTTTTCTCAATTCACAATATGACATTATGAAACTGACAAAAAGTAACACAAAAAATATTAAATATGTTGAATTATACCAATGTAATAGTGAATTGGACAATAAAATAGAAATTATGAACAAAAAAATGATTTGAATCGCACATCACGAATCGAAATTCATTTGGTTAGTGGCACTTTTTGACTACCAATCACAAACAGTTTCACGTACTTTGGCATAAGTTTTAACATTTATACATGAAAAAACGATGACAGACATAAACTCCTGTCCATAGTTGATTCTTTTCCCTGGAAATTAAACAACACAAAATTATCGCCAAATGTTATAAAAAATATGTGCTTATTCTGACTGATTCTTTCGAACGCCTCTGTAGCATATAATTACGTACAATGTACACGGATAATTAAATATCACTAACTTTTGTTTTTTCTGAAAATATATCTCCCACGTACGTTTTTGATGTCGTAATTTGTGCTATCTAATAAAACTTTTTTCCGAGGGTATTTTCCTCCTCATTTTTAAGCGAGGAATTTCTTTAAAATGTTATCAAGTAGACTGGCGTGGAATAGACGTCCGCTCGCCGCCCTGTCGCAGCGGGGAATGATAAAATTTCGGCTTGCGCCGGGGTAATCACAAACAACAAACGCGAATCGAAATTAATTACTATTATGTACTTTAAGAATATATTTTTTGGTCATAAATTATTTCTAATGTTTCATTAATGTCTTGGTAAATTATTTTTCTAAAAAAATCTGAACTATACCAATTTGTAAGACCATAAATAAATAGTCCAATTGAGGGATTTTCGTCACAAAACGCGTGCTCGGATTTATTTATTAGTAATTTTATTTGAAATAAAAACAAAATTCTTATACATACATATGATAGATAATTTATTGATTGTTTATACTGTATTATTATATGATTTGAAATATTTGTTGTATAATACAACTTCACCTTTGAAAATGCAACAAATCTGCGCATCGTCCAACGGTAACACTTTATTATGATATGAAAATAATATTATTTTTCAAAATTTTACATCTTACTTTACAAGATAAAATAACGATCTTTCGAAATCAATTTGTGTTTTTTTCTAGAAAAGTGTCCATACGTCTAAAAGTGGCCTCAAAAATGCCAAATTTCAGGTCAAGTCTACCTATTTCGCCTTAATGTTTACCCTGTTATCATGAAATAGAGTTCAACTTATATGTACAGAAATTTGTCTTTTACTCTGATTTACTTGTGAATAAGCCCCATATGCCCACCACCCTGAGAAGGGTTCTTATGTCTCACCGCAGAGCTCCGCATATCTTGCCCCCGGCAAGATTTGGCGTCCAAAGGTTCCGGATCGGAACCAAAGCCGACAACTGTGATGATAACCAATCCTTATATGCACCCATTTAACAAGAGGTGTTGACCGGCTACTACCCCTAGCCTCACAAAGTAGGTACAACCCCACACACCAGCATATCAACTTTATATAACTTTTTAAAGATGTGATGAATTATCCGGTCACCGTTTTATCCGTATTCAGTTAATAAAGTGTTCCATTAATCTGGTATATAAATATAGCATCATACAATCGTATTACTACGTGCTTAATTATAGTTATATGTTTGTTTTTAGATTACAATATGTCAGTTGTCTCCAGGCATAACCTAAAAGCAGGTGAGCTGTATCGGATTGCATTGAAATAGAATTTATTTCTAGGAAAGCTAAAAAATATGTTTGAGATAAGTAATAATAAAAGTTCTGATTGTCGAACATTTAAAAGCTGTTTATGTAGATAAAATGTTGCGCGAGGTTGGTTACATGTTTAAACATGATATTCCTAATGCTTTATTGATTACTTTATATTAACTTTTGCTGTTTAATTTGTGTTTCTTCCAGGTATAACCAACAAATTTCCCTATCATTATTAATAATTAACGCCCTATGAATAACTTTACTGGGAACATTGAGCATGATAGAGACAATATGACAAAATATAACATTATGTGGTCAGTTTCTTGGTATTATTTGATATAATTCTTAAGTTTGTCTGTTTGCAGAAACCAAATTATCTCATGTGAAAGATGTATGCAGCAACAGCAATTTCACCTACAGTGAAATGAAATATTGTCATCTTATCAACTCGCCAATTAAACACACAAGAGAAATGAAGAAATTGGTTTCCTCAGGAAGAACCATAGTAGGAGATTTTCAAATATTGTCAGGTTTTAAAAAATATGTCATAGATATCCAAATCAATACTTTCCCTAACATGAAATCTGGGTATCGTTTCAAACCATATGACCATATTTTTGGCACCAGGAGGGTTTGAGAATGCTTAAAATAAACTACGACATCAGTCCTACTTGGACCACTGTCGAACGCACATTGAAATAACCAGGCCCTGCGCAGAAAAGTAAGGTAAGGCAAAGGTTTGCAGCACATTCCATTGTGGGACTTTTCTGCGCAAGATTTGAATGTTCGTTTTTAAACAAACCGCCTGGCGTAGCGACACTTAAATTGTGTGAGGTGGGTAAATTATAATTATAAAGATATACATATCACATTTGTAAAATTTTATAACAAAATATTAAGTTTTGGAAACAAACCCGTTTGTTTACCCGATCTGGAATTTGCAGTTCAGTTTCAGTCAGCAATTTGCAAGCCATTGTAAAAAGGACTAGTCATTCGTAAGCATATTTTATTTTCGATGACCGAATGGTGATATTACCAAGCGAGTTGCCTGTATAATGTCAGATTCATTTATTGACAAATCACAGAAAGGGGGATGGTCATGTTGCCTCCCGCACTCTGCAATTTGATTTGTTCCCCTTTCCCTGATTGGCTGGCCTATTAATTTGAATATCTGTGACATGTGCACAAGAATACGTAAGTACGGAGTATTTTCCAGTGATATAAAGTTCAAACCTGCTATTATCGAGTGAGGTGTGCTTGGTATTTTGATGCGGACAACTTTTAAACTTCTCTTTTAAAGCTTCAGCTATGTTTGGTTCCAAAGTTTCAAGGGGCGAATCAAACGGTGGCCTCTTCAGCGCGCTCTCGGACTTGGACACTGGCGCCCGCACCGTCACTACTTCATTAGCTGTTGCCTTATCCACCTTCGACTTGGGCAGTTCAGGCGGTTTCTAAATGGAAATAATACAAAATTTTGCACCATCAAGTTTTAATAGGAGTGTGAAAATGCATAAATGTTAGATTATTTTAAAAAAGGGGTAAAATTTCCATACTCTGTTTACTTCTTAATATGTCCAAATTGTTACAAGAAATAATTCATTAAATCGGGGAGATGAGAAAACATGCACAAAATAGATTATTTAAATAATTTGTGAATATTTAGATTGAAGTGGGACCTTTCGGCAAATATCACTTCATACTAACAAATCAAACATGATGTCAAAACATTGTTAAAAGACGGGACTCTTTGAACTTTCATTGATAAAAATACTCCCCCGCCTTAAATAGTTGTTTCTTGTGGTAATTATGTTGAAACAAAGTATTATTTAATCAATTTGTGCACGTAAGTGGAGTACGGAAATATTACCAAAAAAGAATATGCACAATTCCTCCACACTAGTAATATGCATTTATCAAACAATACATAGATGGCGCAAGTTAGGTTGGGTTAAATCTCCAGTCTCCACCGACAAGTGTTTTCCAATAATCTATGCATCTAGTATTATTCACCAACAAAACATCATATTTGGATAAGTACTTGGTTATTATCGTGCTTAGACAAGGAAATAAAGTTCAGTCAAATAGCAATGTGACAAGTTAGCAAATAATTATCAACTATTCACAACGGTGGAGAGGGAAAAAATACTGTGCCATGCACTGACATCCGAATGCGTAGGTAGGTATGCCCTAAAGACAAATTTGTGTACCATTTCGACGTCCTGGAGACATTCATATGACAACCTATTTTGGCACCAGCGCGGTTTGCGCATTTACTGAACAAAATACATCACTATTTGTATTTTGACTCCTGACTTGCGCACATTTTGCAGAATAACTCGGTAATTATGGTTTCCTGTGCATTAAAACGACGTAAATATATAAATATAAGAAAGTAAATTTTCATACATTTCTAAAGATATTTTATGAATAGCGAAAAGATTTACATCAATCTTTTATAGGAACCATACAAAAAATTCACAAAAATTCCTAATTTTTCGACCGTCTAAAGTGGGATGATCCCTTTAACAAATTTCCAGCTAAAATTCAGACTTTGTCCAAAGGTACATTGTTATATTATTCAGTCTATTTACTGTGCTGTTATTTTACTTAGTTTAATACGCACAAATTTTAAAACGGCAGTGTGTGACACTTATACTATCAAAATGTAAATAGTAAGTTGCAAAAGACAAGCTGATAGTTTAGTGCAGTGAGTACATTATGAGTCAATTGCAAAAGGAAAAACTTTACTCTAAAAATATTCAGTTTATATAAATCCCGTAACTAAATATCCCAGATCTTGTGAAACGAGATAATTAGTTACGGCTAAGGACAGCGAGGAATTCGCCTACCATTGTAGTTAGTTAGTAGATTTGATTATCGAAGACTGAGGCAGTCGTCCCACGGGTTGGTAAAGAATCCACAAAAACCGATTGCGGAATACTGAGAGCCCATTGATCCACATATCTGTATTGGGGCCTACAAACAGTCGGGAGAAGAGGAGAGATGCGATGTACTTCACATATACAGATAGTAGTACCAGGTTACATTGGACACTCGATATTTATTGCGACGCCGCCTATATCACATAACGAACTTCTAATTATCATTTTTACCAACATTTATTTTAGTTACAAAACGATTTCAAAACATTCTTAAGAATTTATTATTTAGGCACGTTAATAATATCACAAAAATTCCACAACCTTGTTGTTACTATGTGACTGACTTGGTTAAGTCTTATTTTATTATTATTATTTTAATATGTTTGCGCGCCATTCGGCCGTCTTCTCAGTCTTTTGTCAAAATACAATTTATAATTATATTTTAAATTACCTGTTACAATAGTACCCTAATAATAGTCCCAGTGAGGCAATTTGATGATGATAAGATCATGACATTCAGTGTAAAGTCTGTAAATGCGAAAACAGAACTCTGCAATTTTGAAAGTTTACTGGCTACAAGCTACTGCAAGCTACATATTCAGAAATGAACAACATACATCACTTTCTTTACAGCACTCGGTTTTTGTCTCCTTACCGACCTGTGGGACAACTGCCTTAAGTATTTTAACTGCAATGCGAGTTGCCTGCAAACTGTTGGATACAATGTTTCGAATCATTGGTCACGCCCCACTCCGCTCATTTTAATTTCTTCCCCTCACCCTTAATGGCATATCTAGTGTTTCCTTAGCCTTGCCAAAACAGCAAATAATATTTGCACACTTCTAAAATATGATAAAATATTCTTGTTATCTTAAATAAATAAAAGGCTGCCCTAACAGCTATTCAGCGTAATAAACAGGAATCAAATGTGATCGTTGAAGAATTGAAAATAAGCAAATTATGGTTTATACCTCATTGGAATGCTTAGCATTAGTACACCCCTTGATATTAAGAAACTCGGTAAAATCAGTGACTTTCTTGTTACAGCAACTCCAGCCTTTGTAAGCATCGTGAAAGAATGGTAAACCGGGATGATGGCAACAAACATCTGCAAAATATTTTTTTTTTATTAGTTGCTAAAGAATAGCTATTCATCTAAAGATTTAATTACCGGTCAAAGAACAAAATATCAAATTACATAGCTTAAAATAAGGTTAGCTATGCATTACACGAAAGAGGAAGTAAAGAAAATGAGTTAACAATTATTTTAAAAATGTTATCTTATCCAATTTTGTAATAACAAAAAGCGTATTGTTATATCAAAGTTTATAATTATTAGTGAGCATTAGAAACTTCTAGAAAGAAGGACATTTTACCCTTTTCATTGTCATTTGGGTTAAATTTCTGTCCACAGCCTCGGTTATAACAATGTAGCTCGATATCGCCCGTCATTTTAATTAGAGTTAAATAACTACTAAATAATAAAACTACGGAAAATGGAAATAATCTAAAAAACCTCCGGCGTGGTACGTCAAATTAAAATTTTGACAAAGTTTCATAGAAAATAAAAACGGAAAAAAATTATTCTTATATCCTTAGAAATATTTTCCAGTAGATAGAGGAATGGTACGAAATAAAGCAAGTGATAACAACCTTCAAGAAATAATAATCAAAATGAAGCCAAGTATTTACTGAGCTACAGACGAATGGTTTCCCCACTAGTTTTAAAGTCATTGAAGTAGGTGGCAATGACTAAATAAAATACCCTAAGTTAGAATTTGTCTGGCAGCCATCTTGTATGGCAAACTTTTGAAATGATTTGCATGCAAAGTGATATTTGATAAACAATTATTATTTAATTTTTGTGTTATTAATGCAGTTATAACGGCTTATGATTTTTGGGGTATTTTATTAGACAGGGAATGGTACATATCATTAAAAAATTTAAGTAAGTTTTAGCATTTTTTATACATCTTCTACCGCGCTCCGCGACTTCAAATTATTTTGGAATGATTCCTTGTTATGACAATTATTTTTTTTCTTTCTCTGGTTCTGTTTCATGTTTCATTTATATTTATAAGTTTTATCTTATTTTTCAGTGACAAAAAATGATCGTTCATTATGCACCACTTTGCATTAAAATGGGTTCAAAAGTTAGTCATACAAGATGGCAGCCAAGCAATTTCTCCTCACCCTAGATTTATGCTATTCATACAAAATCGCACTAGTGCTCTGTCCATGGATTTTTAGGTCCATGTCTGTAGAGCTCTTTAGACAGAGTAAAGCAATTTATTCGTCTTTGGTTAATATTGTCCTTGACTAGGTGATTTATTTATGGTCCTGTATCCTGTCAAATTATCAAATGTCAATACACTTTTTCAGCTTTGTTGAGAGTGGTTTATTGGCTTTGTTCTGACTTAAGTGGTCGATATAATATTATGAATTGAGAATTCTCTGTTAGTACAAAATATTTAAGTGTTGTGGGTGAATCGTTTATTTAATTATGTGATTGCATCATTTCGATGTGGCTGTCAATATGATATAAATTATTAATTAACATCATATCCCTGATAAATCAAAATGATTAATACCAAAGTGGCTCTGCTGTGTTTTGTTATGATACTAATTTGTTCAACCTTTTTTGCAAATATTGCACAACAAATTGATTTTGACATACATCAGACGACGAGTTCCAAATTCGATATAAATAGTAATAGTAAAAAATATGAGAATTTGTCCATCATCGGAGAGTCTTCAGGTCAACTGATGTGGTTTATTCAGGCATGTTTATTTATTACTAACCAAATAATTGGATTTAAAGTGACCTTCTCGTATTTTATGGTATTATTTTATTCAAAACATCTGAAGCATTATATTATTGTTATGACTAATTTGATATTCTGTGCTTTCAGAGCTTGCTCCCTAAATTATGTTCACCTCAGATGCGCGTCATCATTTTTGTAATCCTGTTGAACTATTATGAGAACTTTAGGCGACACAAGACTAATAACGGGGGTTTGCTCGAGGCACACATTTTAATTAATTCCGGCGAAGTCATAACAATAATGGGGTGAAATGCAGATCACGCCAAACTCTGGGAATTGAATAAAAATGCACTTTCTAGATGAGAAAAGTGTGTAGAAATTCATTAAAAAAAGAATTAAGGCGCGGAAGAATAAATTGAGGGAGATACAGACGATCAAAGTTTAATAAATTGCACTTCGCGATCTGATATTATTACCACATTATGACAGTCCGCCGCCATATTTTGTCACGAAAATCAAATTAACAACTATGTATTTACTTTTGAAATTTCAGTAGTGCCAACCAAAAAAAGAAAAGTGTTGCCATATAATAATAATATTTTTTTACAAAATAGGTTAGGTTTTTAGTTGGGGTTAGAGTAGGCAGAAGAACATGGGAAAAAGGTATTAGAATTAAATCACAAACCAGTCTATACAAACCTAGCGTAGCCCACAAACTACTTGAAAACTGGGATATAACTCTAAAGGGGACGCGAGTGGGCGTTATTAAAGGGGCAATTTTGTGTAACAGGAAATAGCATGGAAAAAAAGTATTAGTATTAAATCACAAACCGTCTATACAAACCTAGCGTAGCCCACAAACTACTTGAAAACTGGGATAAAACTCTAAAGGGGACGCGAGTGGGCGTTATTAATGGGTCATTTTTTGTTATAGAAAATCACAGTTAGGTTAGGTTATATTTATACATAAATTAAGTATTTACAAGATTTTAAATAATAAACTACCAATCTGGCAAATGATATTTAATTTTCAGAATTTTCCATGCATTGATATTATTATATGGCAACACTTTTTATTTTTTGGATGGCACTGCTGAAATTTCAAAAGTAAATACATAGTTGTTAATTTGATTTTCGTGACAAAATATGGCGGCGGACTGTCATAATGTGGTAATAATATCAGATCGCGAAGTGCAATTTATTAAACTTTGATCGGCTGTATCTCCCTCAATTTATTCTTCCGCGCCTTAATTATTTTTTTAATGAATTTCTACACACTTTTCTCATCTAGAAAGTGCATTTTTATTCAATTCCCAGAGTTTGGCGTGATCTGCATTCCTCCCCAATAATGTATATTTTTTTAAAGCAATCCCTACGGATGTAAGTTGTTTACATTTAAGCTTAATAAAAACAGTACATTACCATTAAAATATTTTATTTAAAACGGTTTGAAAATTTTATAAAACGTTTTTCAACTATAAAATCAGAGATAAGCACCGGCTTTTATATTTCTAGACAATGAACTATAAACTTCCCGAAGGATTCGTCTAGAAATATCTGAAATTTTAGTAATACGTTAATCAGAAATAATTAAAATAAACCACAAGGAAAGACCAATTTTCTAGGCCTGCTAGGGCAAATTTGACCGGCCATATAAGTCCTTAATTTCATTTAGTAAATTTGGTAAATAGACAAAGACTTAGTACACACATTGTATTTTAAAAACTGTATCAATTAGATAATAATGAGAAGTAAGTATTTAATTATCCGGAAATGGAAAATGATGCATTTTAGATGTCATTTCTTTATGCCATGTTTTGGCATTAATAATATAGTCGAACTTGGTTATAACGATCGCGGCAATAGCAAGTTCACGGATATAATGAGCAATTAAAAAACAATATTTTAGTTCAAGCTTATCTCCAAATAATGTGATCGCAATACGCGAATCAAGAGTGGACTGTAAAATATTAATTGTAAACTTTGAAGTTGACACAACTATGGTTGGAGATTGTGAACATGGAGTAAGGAAGGAATCCGACTTACCCCTTTGATGTTCTTCAAAGATGATGATGGTTGGTTTCACTCACAGGAGATATGATTTATTTCACGCACAAGCTTCCATAACATCCAGGTTGGATACGAAACACACTGAGGGAACCGAATATGTTCACTGCACAGGCCTTCTACCCTGAGTTGATATTAATAACAGCACTGATCACAAATAGATGTTATAACAAGGTGAATTCACTGATGGGTCATTAGGTCTGAAAAAAAACGAATAATTGGGAATTATTCTCAAAGTAAGTAGTAACAAAGGGGTGGCATAGCGCGACGGTTTAGCTGCCCGGCGCACAACGGCAGCTGGGGGGAATATCCTATCCCTTTAGGGATGGATTTATATTTTTATGGCACTACCTGTGATGGCTATGTGAAATATTGCTATCCATTGGGCATTTTGAGCTTTGCAAATTTGTTCCCTTTTTATGTTATCTTTTCTACAATTTGATGATTTACAAATAATCGTTAATTTTGTTTTAATAACCCGTAAATATGTTTATCAAGGTACCTGGTTACGTATATCTACATCCCCGCATAGGGTAAATTTATGATAGTGATGAACAATTTTGCAGCTCTTTGCCTATTTTTCTAACAGGCCGTGATATGACATGTGAGATTGATGTTTTTTTTTGTTTTCATTGAGGGGATTGACAGCGAAATTCACGATTTAAGGTTTCAGTTGATTTTTTTAAATTTCTTGTTACGCAAACCGGTTCTTCAAATTTGGTTCCATTTAGGACATGCAGCGTAAATTAACCAAAACTATATAAAAAAAATTTTTAAGCCAGGGTTTTCAAGAATCACCCCAAACATTTTGATTTTCTCTATAGCCAAATGGGCGCATAAGAAATTGACATGCGGGCTGCAAGAATTGGGCCACGGGTTGTGCATCACTGGTTTGTGACAGTAAAATTTTACAGCGGAAAACCTAAACAATCCTGCAAGCCAGTTACGACACGTGAGATTTTACAAGCGGTACGATGTGCACAAGCTAGTGATAATAAGATAGACAATTTGGTGATATTTTTCTTGGAAGCCTTGAACCAGGTGATGATAGCTATAATTTGTTGATTGTTTTGAGGAGGAAATTGAGAATCATGAAAGCGAAATCTTTAAAACAATCATTAATAATAAATTAGATTAATAAAAGTGTATTTTTCTAATTTGTTTTTTTAATAAGTTATACCTACTCATATTTTTTTTAAATACTGTACTTTTGCAAATTAACAGCGGAGCCAGGTAAATAGGTACATATCACTTTAAAAAATCTTATTTTGGATATAACAAGTAATAGCTGCAAGGGCCAAATTAGTCGTTCCCCTCGTGCTCGTTATAATCAGGTTACACTGTATTAAAATAGTTTATTTTTTAATTAAACCCTGAATAAGGATCATAGGTTCATGTTTTGGGTTAAATAAGAGAAAAAAAACTAACCTCTAATCATTAGCATCAATAATGATTTTTTTATTTATTGTTATCATGTTTAATTTGTAGAACTTTATTATATACATATATAAACATTAACAATGGCCGCCAAGTGAACCATCGATTGTCATTTTAATGAAATAAATATTAAAATGCATAATTTTTCTTTTCCGGCAACTGAAATACATACTTCTCATTATTATCTAAATTCTACAAAGTGTTTTTATTTTTAATGATGCATATTAAGCGTGTCCCGATTTTTTTGTATATTTACCATAAATTTATCCCCTGATTCCAACAATATTTTTAGTGAAAAAATAATGTATCACATTTCCATCCTCATCAATTAAGCTTCCAACTGAAATTGTATTTATTATTTGCAAAGCATTTATGTACTGCTAAACGACTTAACTAAACTGTTTTCCTGTTTTAGATTTCGGATTTGCATTTGAGCATATTCCGTGATCCTCAAAGGACAATGGAATTGCAAGAGTTCTGCTGCTCGACCATAGATGTCATTAAACCGTCAGCGGTGATAGCTTCGGGAGATTTGACAGATGCCAAACATTGGGACAATATGGGGTCAGGACAGTACAAGGAGGAATGGATTGCGTATGCAGATGCCCTAAAAACTTGTAAAGTGAGGGAGAAAACATTATGGCTTGATATAAGGGGGAACCATGGTAGGCTCCTCTAACAGTCATTGAACCTACATCACAACCCCACGTAAACAAACAAAGAAACTGCATAATGTGATGCATAATTGTCTTGGCCACATTTAAACAAATTTTTTATCATTATAAGATAAGGATTATAGTGAAACCCTCTAATAAAGTTCCCACATACAAAGTTTTCATGCTTAAGAACTGTTTTTTTGATCCCTTGAAGAAAGAAATTTAAAAAATCAACCCGCAAAAAACTTTTTACTACAGTTTTTTTACTACATATAAATACATCTATTTTTATTAATACATGTATTTAAAAATTTATATATATTTTTTTGTTTGTTTGAGGATTGAACCCGCCTGCTCAACAATTGGCTTAACTGCTGTGAACTTTTAAAATGTCTTTTAAACCTTCCTCCGCAGGGACTGACTAATATGAGTAAACCGCGCTGTCACTTAAGCCAAATCCTAATTGGATAGTACCGAGATTTATTTAGTATATTAATTTCACTTAATTTTTTAATGTCATCCAATTTTAGAGAAATGGGTATATGCCTGCGTCTGTATACATGATTGCCACCAAAAGTTGTTATTATGCAATGTCATCGACATCGAGCCTATCTTCCGAGTTTCAGCTTGATCGGATATTGTTCATTCAAGAAAACAAATGAATGTATTTAAAAATGTTAATTTATCCCAGATGTAAAAAGTTGTCCCAAATAGGAAGATTTTTCCGGACCCTTGGAAAACCCTAAGAGAGTGTTTCACTGTAAACAAACTCATTTCGATTATTCTAAATGCATTTAATTATGCACACTACTATAACACTGCACTGTTTCTTTTATATGCTGTTAATATGTTTGCTATAAATTGTGTACATAATATTATCTTCGTGATTGAAATCAATTGATTTAATTGATTTTAATCTTGTTTGCAAGCAAGCTATTTACGATTGTTTATTTCCCTTATCAATATTAAAATTGGTTTATTTCTCTACAATTTAACACCTCATATTGACCGCTATATTTCAAAGGCAATGTCCGATCGTCGGAAAATTTATGCATATTTCTGCTTTGCAATAAAATCCAAATATTTGGATTTCTGAATGTATCCGAAAACTAAACAGTGTTTTTGGAAGGTGGTGAAATACGCTTCCGAACTTTATTATTTCAAATAAACATCATTTTTTAAATAAAAATTTTTAAAATGGCTCATCTTATGTTATTTAGTCTAAACACTGAACTAAAATTACTGATAATGTAAAAATAAATACACATTTTATTATACAAATCTATTATATACGTTATTATCACCTCCCTTTTTATTGCCTTACTTTTTCATATAAAATAATTAAGAAGAAATGCGCAAAGTTTGATAAATTTTCCTCAAATTGCTGTCAAAACTTTTGGTTTCATAGATGTGTACATTTTAATTTTTCTGTGGTTAACTTCTTGATTTGAATATAAAACGTTGTGTTTTCTCTTTCTAACACCATTTGTCCTTTGAGGTCCCCAAACTTTTTTGTCCCGTAGACCACGAGCCGAGATTTTCTGTTTTGGGTAGACCCCTGCTATCTCAATTGC
This sequence comes from Hesperophylax magnus, assembly GCA_026573805.1. Lineage (NCBI taxonomy): Eukaryota > Metazoa > Arthropoda > Insecta > Trichoptera > Limnephilidae > Hesperophylax > Hesperophylax magnus. The sequence continues at coordinate 53,214 of JAIUSX010000050.1, forward strand.
TCAGTACTGGTATTCCCCACACAATTTTTTTCAAATCCGTCAGTGGGGGGTGGCTAGGGAATATCGTAATAATTATTTCCCCACCACAAAATTTGAGATAATTTTAATATTTCGAGATTTTCACCTGAATATTTGTACTTTGAAAATTGTTCCACATAGCACCACAAAAAAGTGACATTCCCAAAAAAAATTTTTCATCGACCATCTGCAGGTCGAAATCGACCCCTGAGGGTCTATATAGACCACTTTGGGAATGACTGGTTTAGATCACATTCCTCTCCGTGAGTAAAGGAGATACAAGGATTTCTATGAGACCTTGAACAAATTGACTTTTCGGGTAATAGCTGTTTGTTCCCAAAACTGAACATATTAGGTTGAAGGGTTAACAAGTTGTTCTTAATTTGGATTCTATTTCACCTGACGTTTTTTACTTTTTAGACAACTTCAATGTTCCCGGTTGGAAATCGGAGACAAATTATTTCCGATACTACTCCGTGCAAGGTTATACCAATCCACGGTCATACATGCAGATACTGAAGACGGGTGGACAGAAGTTCGCCTTTGTGGCTCTGGATGCCTGCCTCGAGCCTGGGCCAAGGAGACCATTTAACTTCATCGGAATGCTGACCGGCGATAATGTGAAGGAAATCAAAACCTTGCTCAATAACGCTCAGGAGATGAAGGTCGATCATACAATATGGTAATAACCTTTTCACGTTTCTAACTGTTATGTAATCCGTACATAATACTTTTAAAGGTGAGTTTATTTATTGCTATTGCTGTTTTTGTGACCTTCGTCATGTTAATGTTCCGTGCTATTGAATTAGTCAATACTTAACGTCTTTCAAGATGGTTAGCCAATAATCAAATATGCAACATCGCATATGCGTGGATCGCATATGCGACAGCTGTATAGATAAAGTTAAGGCTATTGAATTAGTCAATACTTAACGTCTTTCAAGATGGTTAGCCAATAAAACAGTTAAAGTTTTCGTGAAACTTTATCGATCACATATGCAACATCTGCATGCGGGGATAGCCAAGGGTGGATCGCATATGCGACAGCTGTATAGATAAAGTTAAGGCTATTGAATTAGTCAATAAACTTTCAATATATCATATTAATATTGATTCACAGGTTCGGTCACTATCCGACATCATGTATTATTTCTCTTGAGAATGAATCGGCGAGGAATCTGATTGGAGACGTGGAAACCTCCAAGGTGTACCTGTGTGGCCACTTGCATCAGATGGGCGGCCTCATCAAGAAGATGTACACACTGCAGAAACCTGGATTCCTCGAACTGGAGCTGGGTGATTGGAAGGACAATAGAATGTAAGTAGGATTTCAGATACATAAACCAGCTTTTAAATTACTTTGTTTTAGTATCTATTTAGTTCTTTGCATACTTATGTAAACAGATGTGTATTGTGCACACTTATTGTGAAGATTTTCACCTTATCGTCTATAAATCCATATGTTAACAGATGTGCATTGTGAATGCTCACAGAGTTATTTTTGAAGATTTTCTCCTTAGCAAACACAAACTTTAGCTTGCTGTTGAGTAAATGCATTTTATCCCTTTGTGCTTTTATCCCCTATAGCAGTGGTCCCCAATCTCCGGTCCGTGGAGCAAATGGTACCGGTCCGCAAAACTTTTTTTAAAATTCTGTTGAAAACATCTTTACGCTAAGTAACCGCCCACACAATTTTTTTTTTTTTTTTTTTTTTTTTTTTTTTTTTTTTTTTTTTTTTTATGTGACACCTCACAAGAGTGTCCCTGCCTGTGCAGTGCGCGGACAGGGGAACTATGTCACCACCCGGTTGGGCGGCGTTGTGAGGCGGAGTAAGGTAGGGGCTGTAGGAAGGGATTTGTTAATGCGGGCCTTGAAGAGGCTCGGATTATAGGAGGGAGGAAAAACAGATGCCGGTAGCTCGTTCCACATACGAGCCGACTTACACAAAAACGAGTCGTAAAAACGGCCCGTTCTCATGAAGCCAACGTCAACCGTGAACGGGTGTTCAGTTCGTGTCCGTCGAGTTTCGCGCACGTGCACCGGTGCATCAGGAATCAATGCTGCTAGCTCCTTGGAGCAGGCTCCATTGAAATACCTGTAGAACAGACACAGCATGCCTACATTGCGTCTATGCATCAGAGAAGGCAATCGGTCTGTTAACAACGGATTGTCAATCAGACGGATCGCTCTCCTTTGCACAGACTCAAGCAGGTTTATCAAGTATTTTGGGGCACCAGCCCAAAGGTGGCTCCCAAATTCAATAGTTGGGCGGACTTGAGACTTGTACAGGGTCAGCAGCTGGTCACTGTTGAAGAATCTCCTAGCCCTGTACAAGACGCCCAACTTTTTGGAGGCCTGATTTACTCGGGCTTCTATGGATCCCAGATACTTGAGCTGGTCTGATATAGTAACTCCAAGCATTTCAATGGAGTCTTTATTGGGGAGAGTGCTCCCATCAAATTGCACCAGACAGTCATTGATCTCTCTCTTTGCCGAAATCAGACACGCTTGGGTTTTTGAGACGTTGAAACTGACCAAGTTGGCCTTACCCCAGGCACGAACCATCTCTAGGTGGTGGTCAATTTTTCGCCTCATAACTTCCCGAGCTGTTCGGACATCATAGGTGGAAGGGGAAGGGTGAAACACAATACTGTTGAAGTAAAAAAACTCCGCACGAGCCGTGCTGACACATGACGTTCTAGAATTTTAACATTTAATTTAACCACCCTCAGCGGGCCGCGGTAAAATTTTCAGACTTTGACCGGTCTGCGGGGACAAGAAGGTTGGAGACCACTGCCCTATAGTACCATTATATGCACAGACAAACATGTTTTACTCAAAAAATCATTTTTATTTTTTACAATGCTTTAAAAAAAATGTATTTACTGCAACATATTTGTTTTTTTTATGGCCAAAACACGTGGTTGTTTGTTTGTTAGAAAACCTATTACATATAATAATAAGATCTACATTAATGAGTCACAAAAAATTTTAACGCTTGTTTGGATTTATGAACCTTTTGTGAACTTAACCAAATATTTTTCCATTTCAGGATCCGACTTGGGGCATTCGACCATGGTCTTTTTAATTTCATAGATATTCGGCACGGTGATTGGCCGATCATTCTCGTGACCAACCCAAAGAACTTAACCAAATATTTTTCCATTTCAGGATCCGACTTGGGGCATTCGACCATGGTCTTTTTAATTTCATAGATATTCGGCACGGTGATTGGCCGATCATTCTCGTGACCAACCCAAAGAACTTAACCAAATATTTTTCCATTTCAGGATCCGACTTGGGGCATTCGACCATGGTCTTTTTAATTTCATAGATATTCGGCACGGTGATTGGCCGATCATTCTCGTGACCAACCCAAAGAACGCCATATATGCTCTACCCAAGAGAGAACCGCTCGGTCAAATGCTGACTTCGACACACATAAGGCTGTTGGCATTCTCAATATCGCCTATTGTATCTGTGGAAGTGAAAATTGATGATGGGAAATGGAGAAAATGTTCCAATGTAAATGGCCCTTTGTATACTTGTTCCTGGGAACCTCTGAAGTATCAGGAAGGTGTCCACACTGTCTACGCCAGTGTTCAAGATGAACAAGGAAGGAATAATATCGTGGAGCAGCCTTTTTCCATTGATGCAACCAAAGTGAACTTTGGACTTTTAGCTAAACTTGTTTTGATGTTGGACGCTTCTATAATTGTGAGTAGCGCTTGTATTTTTAAATATCGATTAAGGTCAAGCAAAAGTTTATTTATCAATATATTCAAATATTTTCTTAATGATTTTATTTTGAACAATGTGTTGAAGAGAAACCTTTGCTTCAAGGACGGCTACATGAAAATGCAATTACTCCTTTATGTAGAGTAGAGTCATTACTAAAATAAACACAAGTGTATCTTCTGTTGCTTTGAGTGAGGTTGAATAAAATGACAAACATTGTTTTTAATTATTCAGTATAAAGAATACATTCCATTTAAATGTATCAAGTCCAACTTGTTCGTTTTTAAGACATTATAGTTTTACAATATAATTTGTCTACTACCATAGAATAAAGAAGAAAACTAGAAATGCCTTCTGTGTAGATTTGAATGGAGACCAATGTCGATACTGACTAAGTGACTAAGAAAACAAAAAATAACTGCATACAAACACCCCCTGCGGCTGGCGTTTTCAGCTATTCGAAAGCTGCTGCGTTTAATCGCAGTGCGTGCACCCACTTAAGCCTAGTGTTCACGGGTGAGAATGTCGTCTCAAGCCGAGCGACGAGTATTTTTATGGAAATGGTTCGCTCGGCTGTGACGTCACGCTCGCCCATGAGTGTAGGCTTTAGTAACTTTTGGTTCTTGCCAATTCAGCGCACTGTCATTGTATGCTGCCATCTCATTTGAATTTCATAATGATGAAACAAGGTTTTTTATTCGAAATTTGAGCAAAGAATAGTCTAACCTTTGGATCACGAAACATGCATTTCTTGTGATTTCTCTAATGTCTACTACATTTCTTTTTTTACCTGAACTCCACCCAAAAGTCTGTATGGTGGGCTTTTGGAAATGTTCACAATTATATTGTATTTTCCAGTTCCAGTGCCTTTTTGGCACAATGCTGTTGATCAGCACAATACCACTCATCCTCTTGAGATATTACCACAAGAAGATTCTCAGTGGTAACATGAGGAGACCGAGGATGAAGAATAACTTCTTGTACAACTGTGTCAGGAAGATGTGGATTCTCGCCACTGTAGACCACTTGTTCTACCCTCTCGTCGTGTACGACCTGTACCTCTGCCTCGGCCCGTGGGCGGTCGGAGAGGTGATGGAGGGATATATCGGAGCAGTCTTTGCGTGGGGAGTGCTCGTAAATGGAGTGTTCATTCCTGGTTCATTCACCTATGTCTATGGGTTTTTACAGCTGTTTGTGTGCCAATTTCCATTGACACTATTTTTAGCTCATCAAGTTGATAAACAGTAAGTTGGAAATATGTACAATATATTTTTCTTTTTTTTAAATACGTAAATGCAGTAAATCTCACTAATCTGGCACTTCCAAGGTCCGGGACGTCTGGATCTGGCACTATCTAAGTCAAAGGTTAACCCCTTAACTATTTTTATGCTTTTTATTACGCAATACATCGATGGCAGAAGAGTATTTTTATGTGATCAACTGAGACGACTCTTAAAAGTTTTTCTAGCTCCTTTTGTATTACTTTGAGATATATGAATTAAGCATCAACAAGCATTAAAGTGTCAACACCGTGCTTTGTATTTGCATTTCAAGGCACTTCCAAATAATTGTATATACCACATATTCCAAAAAGTCAACCACCATCGCTTGCATGTTTGGGAATGATTTGTCAAAGTTTGTGAATTTTTCATATAAAGTCGATTTTTAGAGTTTACAAGAAAAAAACAATTGGTAAGCGATAAAACAATTGTAAAAAAATTTTAAATTAAATCTGTAATAATTTTCTGTAATATTAAAATCTGAAAGTCTCTAATTTGCTTTCTAAAACACTATTTCATTTTGGGATACATTAAAAAACAGTGTTATTGAAAAACTAGCTATACCCCATTACATGTTGCTGTGGCTCAGTATGTCTGTGCAGATATAGAAACAACAGCGCGTGTTGCTTTTACATCCAACAGATGGCACTGTTTAAAAAAAAGCATGCTTTTATCTGCCACAGGTGGCATCTATATAATAAAGGTATATAAAAACACATGTGTATTTGAATGTAACGTTGTGTAAAAATTTCAAAGCAATCCGTGAAGAACTCTCGGAGATATAAGATTTTCAAAAAATGAACACTTAAGACGGGTTGTTTCGGAGAACTTGAACAATTCTTCAAATTTCAAAGTTAATTTTCAAGTTCTGTGAAAGATATTTTTAAGTTCTGTTTTTATTTCAGTTCTGTCAAGCAACTAGCCTATAATGATATAATAACAGAATTTGAATAGGACTTTTACAGAACCCGTAAATGAACGTTGAACTTTGATGAATTGTTCAAATTCTCCGAAACAACCCATCCTTACATTTTTATTTATATAGATAGATTGATTTACGTCAACCGGGAATATTTCTAAATAAATCATGAATCTGACAGATCATGTAAAGTAACTTGATGTAAATATCAAAATACAATGCACTGTCTAAGTACCCATTTGGCCACTCATGTAAAATAAAAATTTCTTCTCTTATCGTTTTGTGTTAATGTATACAGTGATTACTAGACATCGGATTATATGCACTAACAAAGTGCCAAAATATGCATGCAAATATGCACTAAAAAAGGCCGAAATATGCACTAAAAACTCTTGATTTGCCCAAAATATGCACAATGCAAAATCAAAAAACCATTTATATTTTTATATATTTTAATTAAAGACCGTACAAAAACAGCGAAATATTCTTAAAATTATGCATAGTTTTTGTGACAATATACAACTAAGTATTTTTCCAAATTTTCGAGCTCAAATTTGTGACGTTTGTCACCCAGTATTAATTTGTACGCCGAAAACGACCTCTCTACGTCAACTGACATCATTGGACAAAATTTAAAATTTGGCGCCATTTCTGGAGATATCTGTTTAGGCAGGGTGCCGTTGATGTAGGCATTAATGTTCTTCATATCTTCAAGACTCGGGTTTTTAACCAAAATAGAGTTTAACTTTTTATGAATCTTTTCTGATATTGAATTAGGAAGGGCGTTGGCGAGTTCAATCATTGTTTCCAGTATTGCTTTAATTAGAGGAAGGTTTTTTGTTTCCAATTTTTTTATGGTATCTGGTAACTTGTGGAAATGTGTTGAGATGAGGGCGATATTCTGTTTAATGGATGCGTCTTCAAATGCTAGCTCGCTTGAATGAATTGCAATGGCCTCAGAACTGTCGAATTGCCCAACTACTTGTTTTACGGCCTCAAAATTTTCAGCATTGAATAATACTGCCTTTAGCCAAGTACCCCATCGAGTAATTATGGGTTCTGGCGGCAATGCTAGATTTGGTAATTGCTCTTTATAAGACTGCACACGCGACGGAGAGGAAATCAATTTATTAACATTCCCATACTCTTGCCGTATCTCTTCTGCAAGGCGATGAAACCCGTGAGCTAAGCAGGTAATGTGTAGTAAATTTGTATAAAAAGGCTTGGCCAGCTTTCACCATGTATGGCGCAGCATCAAAAACAAACATGCAGATTTTTTCATCCACAGAACAATCGGGAAACAAAGATCTTATGGAATCATTTATGAAACGAGCAACAGTTGAATGATTTGTTTTTTCTAGGATTTTACAGGCAACCAAGTGGGGAATAGAGGGCTCTTTTGTTAGTTTTCCAACTATCAAATTCGCTATATATCGTCTACATGAATCCGTAGTTTCGTCAGCTGATATCCAGAGTAAATTGTTCTGCAGATCTGCACGAAATTCACTTAATACGTCTTTGTGGATAGCGGACAGGTAGTTTTTTCGAATCGTAGACTCTTCAGGGACTATCTGGTTCGTGCAATATTTCTTGAGGAATTTTTGGCATACTTGGTTATTCAGTTGATGAAATGGAATATTGCAAGCAACAAAAAACTCACAAAGATCTTTATTAAACGCCGTCTTCTTTGCACAGTCCGAAGTTGAAGGCATAACTTGTGTCAGCAGTTGCTGGCGACTTGTTGATGGTTTATTTCTTGCTGCTATTTGGGTTGTAGTATCTGATATTTTTTCGAACAAGGTATTCGTTTGTCACAAGTCTTGAAGAAAATCACATTGTCATCAATCGTGAACTGACCAGGGTAACTTTTAATCCAAGATTCCATTAAAGTTAGATTATTCTTTTTTACTGGTGGCATTGTTAAAACTTTCGTAACCAAACACTTGTGTTTTAAGCGGGTGATTGAATTATTCTAGGGAGCTAGGTGACACTTACGCGTAGGGCACGAGTGCGGTGGCTGATCGCGCTCGTGCCCTACGCGTCATCGTCACCTAGCTCCCTATACGTAGATGATACCTCCCGCTATTAAACGAAATATGCACGATTTGGGAAAAAAGGCTGAAATATGCATTAACGTCGTAATTAGAGAGTTATATGCATTTGCATATGCAAATGCATATAATCCGATGTCTAGTGATTACTTTATGTTTGCTTCACTCAAATGTGTAAATTGTTAAAGTCAATACAGGTTATTAGTCCTAGTGAGGTTGATTTTTATGAGAAAAATTATGATTTATTTACAGTGAGAAGCAATAAATAAATTGCTGAATGTGAAAGCATTATATTTTAAGGTAATTATTTACCTATCCACTGTACTTTTAGGCACAGATTACACACTTTGTTTCAACTTAATTTCTTCAAGAAACAACTATTTACATGCACAAAATAGGTTATTTGGTTTTTAGTGTAATTTAATTGAGTAATTTATACGTATTTAGATTTAGATTGAAATGAAACTTTCACAAACTTTAATCCATACTAAAAAAAATCCATAATGGCGGGAAAGGGATTGTTTTATAAGGAAAATTTCAACTTTGATTGAATAAAAATGGAATATTAATGCATGTTTTACCATCTCTCCTGACATAAATAGATTATTGTATTAATTATGTTGAAACGAAGTGTAATTTCTATAATCTGTGCCCATTAAAAGTGCATTAGAATATTAATGCATGTTTTACCATCTCTCCTGACGTAAATAGATTATTGTATTAATTATGTTGAAACGAAGTACAATTTCTATAATCTGTGCCCATTAAAAGTGCATTAGAATATTAATGCATGTTTTACCATCTCTCCTGACGTAAATAGATTATTGTATTAATTATGTTGAAACGAAGTGTAATTTCTATAATCTGTGCCCATTAAAAGTGCATTAAAATTTGACTGAATTTTCAACTCCTCAGGCCTCAGATATACACTATCAGAAGTTCGGAGAATTTCCACTTTACAATAAAATTTGACTGAATTTTCAACTCCTCAGGCCTCAGATATACACTATCAGAAGTTCGGAGTATTTCCACTTTACAATAAAATCCAAATAAATGAAATATTTCTGAATGTATCCGAAAACAAAAAACTGGAGAAAAGTGATGAAATACGCTTTCAAATTTTATTATTAGAAATAAACATATATTTTTTTAAATATACAAATTTTGAATACAAACATAAAAAATAAATTAAAATGGCTCACTTTACGTTTCTTTTAACTAAAATTATTGATAGCAAAAATATGTAAAAACACACATTTTATTATAAAAATGTTACAGTCACCTCACTTTTTGTTGTTTCGTATAGAAATAATTATTAAAAACTCACGAAGATTCATAATTATTTTTTAATTTCGGTCGAAACCTTTGGTTTCATAAAGGTGCACATTTGAATTCTTCTGTGGTAATTTCTAAATTTGAATTTAAAGCTTGGTGTTTTTTTCTTTCTAACACCTTTTAGATCATATTTCTTACCATTAGGTCATATTTGAGGTAAGACGATAGAAGATGTCAGGGTCACCTGAGGAAGACACGTCACGATTAAGTGAATCAAACGCTTCACTTAATATATCAAGAGTCAGAATTAAAAAATAAATATCCTTTATTTTTCAGATTTCAACATCACCATTTACAGAAACGTCTCAGCGTTTCTAAAATATCGTTTGTGTTCGGCCACCTGCCGTTTATATTTGTTATTTCGATGAACATGCTGTTTGCGTACTTCTTCTTCTTGGCGTACGGAGTGATGGCCTTCCTCCTGGGCCCTCTGCGCTCCTGGTCAGTGCTGCTCAATGCATATCTCTGGTACAAGACTGTTAGCATTCAGCCCAAGTATACAAGGTAAGCTTTCATTAACCCTTCTGGCCTTTGCCGTATTAACCGTTGTATTTCTTGTGGATGTTATCAGAAAGTCGAAGACAAAGTCAAAGTGTATTTCCGTTTCACAATAAAATCTAAATAAATAGGATATTTCTGAACGTACCTGAATACTAAAAACCGTTTTTGAAAGGTAACGAAATAAGCTTTCCAATTATATTATTAGAAATAAACATTTAATTTAAGTATTAAAATTTTCAAATGATAAATGGCTCACCTTACGTTTTTTCATCTAAACAATGAACTAAAAAATAATGAGAACCTAAAAACTCATATTTATTAGTCAAATATACTATAAATATTACTGTCAACTCACTTTTTTGTTGTTTCATATAAAAATAATTAATAAAAAATTCACAATTTCATAATTAATCAATTCATAATTTTTTCTCAAATTGCGGTCGGAATCTTTGGTTTCATAGAGGTGGACTTTTCGTTTAAAAGTCAAATAAATAGGACTGTAAGCACCGGTTTTTTTCACCTAAGACAACTCAAGTCTGTCCGAAGAAACCTTCCTTCAGAAGCAACAAAACTACCTATCAACTCTTACGTAGTCTCACGTCTCGATTACTGCAACGGCATTTATGCCAGCCTTCCAAAATATCAAATTGACAAACTTCAATCAGTGTTTAATGCAGCAGCACGGCTCATAACCGGGGTTTCAAAATATTCGCACATTTCAGAACACCTTCGTAACCTTCACTGGCTCAAGTGCCCTGAAAGAATCCAGTACAAACTGTGCTGGATGGTGTTTAAATCCATCAATGAAATGGCCCCACCCTACATCTCTGAACTATGCTTCCCGGAAAACACTGGTCTGAGGCAGTCAACGCTTAGATCAGCAACATCAGCAGCTGTAGGCAGACTAAATTAAGAAATTAAATATACCAATCCTAAGAAAAAGTCTAGTTATATTCAATTTTTCAATTAAGTCCTAAATCCTGTATCTAAATTTCGCCAATAAACAATTAGATAATGTTTAATTTAAGTGTTAATCTCAAGTGACCTACCAGGTAAGTATTGTACTGTATATTTTCTCCATAAATAGTTAAGTAATAACATAGATCACTGTAGAAATATATTATAAGTTTGTACAGCGCCCTTGAGGTGTTTTTGCACAAAAACGGCGCTATACAAGTCATCCAAGTATTATTATTTTATTATTATTATTACATTTTAATTTTGCTGTGGTTAACTTCTATATTTGAATATAAAGCTTGGTGTTTTCTCTTTCTAACATCGTTTAGTTCATATTTCTAACTATGACAAAACAATTTCTATAAGCTGTTCCGAAAAGCGAACAAATTGACTCTACGGTAAATTGTAATAGCTATGTATTTGTTCGCAAAACTGAACAAATTAGCCTGAGGAGTTAACTCCACACACTGTAAATAATTTCCATCAGGGCATGCTATGTCTTTGGGGATGCTATGTGGAGGATCTTATTAAGAGTGGGTTATAAGTTATAAGGCAGAATGGTGATTTGCTGGAAAACGGCTCTCTAAAACGGCTTAATACTACATTTCGTATGTCATTCTCAGACTTCATATTTTTTGATACCAATTAATGGACTATTATTTTTCAGTCTGCCTATTTTTTTTGTAGTTGTTGTAGGCATTCGACTATAAAAAATAAAAACATTGATACACCATACAACCCACTTTTAAAACTTCGATCCATGATTATCGCATTAATAACGGTTTTACACAATATTTTTAATTTAAAATATGTATATAATACACACATCTGTAGAATTACGGCCTCTTATTATCGTTATGATATCTGTGGATATTAACAATTAAATAAATACTTCATCTTGCACCAAATTTTCAACACATTTCACGGTCTTTTACTTATTACGGGAGAGAAGCCCCCGATAACGGTGGTGAAACTATCGCTCCCTGTTTCACGGCGTATATATTTCTAAAATGCCATCAAAATGTTTCATTTCTGGGTCTAAAATTAGAATACCGACTCACTTAAAGCATTGCAATAATCTAAGGAAGCTACAAAAACGGTAAGTACTCACAAATACTCTTTTTTCACGTAAATTTGTCGCATTGTATTTTTTGAACTGTCATATTCTTTGAAACGCATAAAATACAATATTCAATGTGCGTTCCTTTACCTAACGGTTAGCATAAACGTCACGATGTTGATTTGCGTGCCCTTTATGCAAGTGTGTGTGAGAATTCACTGTCGCTCTGATTCAGTTGTGAGAGTGAACATTTTTTCATATGGCGCGTTTGGTAATCAAACCAAAAATTACCATCTCACGCCAAATCATTTTTAGTTTGGTAAAATCGGCAATTTTAAGCGATAACAAGTCAAGTTTTTCACTGTTCCGACCTTACATGGTAAGGCGTATTAATATAAGGAGTAAACAAGTTTATTACCGTTTTTTTATCTTTAGATTAAATAGACAAAAAAAACTTTTTAAGTAAATTTATGATTATATCACCTTTCTGCGTATACACACGTAACCATTCACATTTTGTCAAATCAAAGGTATTCTATCTATGTATTGTGTTGTAAAGTTCCAAATAATAAGGGTTTTTTAGGAAACAATCTTTTCCCTACCGAGAAAACACAAGGCCTCTAAGTCTATAATAGCCAGGTAACATTTTAAACACCCAAATGAGGCAAAAATTGTGAGGCGCGTATGACGCCGTTCTATTTGTATAAAGAACAGTAACTTTAAATTCAGTAAATTTAAATGATTCACCATTTCATATATTTATTACGCGTCAATAGGTCGAATCGTGGATTTGTTGAATAATATTTGTATTTAGGTATTATATTTCAACCCATTGACGTAATTTTTTTCAATAGCGTTGGTCGTTAAATGAATATAACTATTATTTCCAACGGCTAGTTATATTTTGATACAGTACAGTGCCTTGCACGATAGCTACTGCCATGGTTAAAACAGATTATTGTTTAGTTAACACTGAATAATTTAACAAATATATAAATTTTAAAAAAACTTTCTTTTATTTTTCGAGGTCAATATTATTAATATGTATAGATATTCTATCAAATATAAAATTTTTAAATCTACCAAATAAATCCGCCTTCGATTTTCTCGAAAACGAAAGCTCAAATAAATAAAAATCATAACCCAAAATAATAATTTAATCATAACTTTAAATGAAAGGTAGATTCATTCACAAGTTATACCGTTTATACCACGAGTTTCCGAACACCGTGCAAAACAACCTTACTTTGTATAGGAAATGTTTCTCAAATGCGATTCGTAAAGCCAAAAGCCGTTCAAATCTAATTAGATTTAACAACAGCAAGTGAATGATAAACATTTATAAAAAATGTCAAAGTAAATGCTTTACCAAAATAGTAGGTTCTGCAAATAAGTCATACCTTTTTACTAAGCTGTTTGTTTTACTTAATATTTCCGATTTCCGATTGCGTACGTGATGATGCGCGACATGATGAACGCACATTTGACGTTGTATTTTGACAAGTTCATTAATGTACAACTACCGCCCTCTAGCGACAAAAAAATGAAGAGATTTTGACAGTTTGAGAAAATCCGCTGGCATATAACAAGCGCTTAAGTAAAAATAACTAACATTAAACATTAACTAAATAATTTAACATTTTACGCTCATATTGAAAAGATCTGTAAATCAGCCACTAAGATGTTGGGTTTTGTCATACACAATTCAAAAGACTTGACCAACCTTGCAGTTATAACGCTGCTTTACTTTAGCTTAGTGCGTAGCATTCTCGAGAGTGGATCTCAGGTATGGGGGCCAGAGGACAATCTCTATGTACTAATGGTCGAGAAGATTCAAAAGAATTTTTTACGATACCTCTACATGAGAGAGTTTGGTTTTTACCCATGGCGGTTTCCAACAGCATTTATCTCGGGAATGCTGGGTGTATGCAGCCTTAGTTCCAGAAGGGCTGTTGCATTACTCCTGATGCCATATAAGCTTCTAAACGGTTTAGTCTCAATACTAGACATTCTGGCTAAAATAGAATTCTGTGTCCCGGATAATTTTGCACGAGGCCGCCAACACAGGCTTTTGATTCTTCCTAGGAGCAGAACTAACTTACCAATGGTGATGCCCTTGGGAAGAATCACTAGGTTAATTAACTGCCTCGCAGGAAATGTGGATATTTTCCACATGTCCTACAACGTATTTAAACGTGAAATATTATTATTCAAGACTTAACATTGTAAATCTACATTTGAAACTTTTTTTTTTGTCCCACTTGTAAATGTATTTTTTATTCACTTTTTTGTAATTTTTAATTACCGATATTGCAATGTACTGGTTTATACTGTTTTTGCAAATAAATAAAGGAGAGAGCGAAAAAGTGCTTGAGGGAAGGAAAAAGATATGATGGATGTATTGGAATCTGGGCTGTGTCCAGGAGTGATGTGTAAATTCATTCCTCCCACTGTGGTGTAAGGGTCTCTGTCAACTGGCCTCTGGCTCCCGTGATAAGTCACGAGACAGACTACATATTATGAAAAAATAACCAAATCCGCTTTTGAGACTAGAAGGACATTGATTGTTGAAATACAGGATTGTCTAAAAAGATGTTACCATTCATATGTATTCGTATTCCAATTATGGATCTACAATATTATTTAAATAATTACCATTATAGTAATTATTTGGTGGTGTGTGTTGTTATGTTATTAAAATAATAGTCAATCCCATGACTAATTATTATAAGCATTAATTACTCTCCTGAAATATTTTATTTGGCGGGTCGGGAATAAGCCAACGTAGCTCAGTGGTCCAGAGCACCTGAGCGGACATCAGAAGGTGCGGGTTGAATTCCCGTCGGCGACGTTTATTTTTACTTGGGAGATATTTTCAATTTGTATGGATATTTCAGGTGAGTAATGCTTATAATAATTTGCTATCCTTTGTGCTGTGCATAAAAACCTTGTCTTATAAACATTAGAAATTATAATCCCATGACTGATAAGTGGTAAGATCTTTTTGGACAACCCCTTATGTACCCAGGATGTAACAATTCATACCCAACCGACATTATCCCATGACTGATAAGTGGTAAGATCTTTTTGGACAACCCCTTATGTACCCAGGATGTAACAATTCGTACCCAACCGACATTATCCCATGACTGATAAGTGGTAAGATCTTTTTGGACAACCCCTTATGTACCCAGGATGTAACAATTCGTACCCAACCGACATTATCCCATGACTGATAAGTGGTAAGATCTTTTTGGACAACCCTATGTACCCAGGATGTAACAATTCGTACCCAACCGTCATTATCCCATGACTGATAAGTGGTAAGATCTTTTTGGACAACCCTATGTACCCAGGATGTAACAATTCGTACCCAACCGACATTATCCAGTGATTCCTCAGTTTATTTGGAATGAAAATGTTGATGTCATTTTTCTGTCTGGTGATAGATAGGTCTAGCAAAAATATTTAACTTTTCTTTTTTTTTCAGCGAGGCGGCTAATATTTGGGTTCCAAATAACTTCCGGCAGCGTGCAAGAAGCACTCTTGACTTAAACAGTTAATTTACAAGAGTATTATGCATGTAAAATATACAGTTATCTATAAGAGAATGCATTGGCATAGATTTTATTATGATATACATACTTCGTATATCTATGCCCGATATCTATTTTGAATGGTAAAAAATTTAAAATTCCTATATTATGTTGATTATGAATAATGGGCTAGGTGCACAATATATTTTACTTATCTTCAAAAATAAAATGAACAATCCTGAAACAAAAGAAAATAATAATATTTATACAGTGAAACTCGCTTCAAAAGTTCCCACTTAAGAAGTTTTTTTTTCGGTCCGTTCAAATTCCATATACTAACTGCAAAAAATCGGTTTTTTCCCACATAAGAAGTTTTAGCTAAAACTGCTTCCCTACTAAAACTAGTGGCGAAATATACCTGAAAATTTCCCTTCTTTTATTATTGTCTGCAACCCATTTAAGAGGTTTTAGAAGTTAGCAGTAAAACATCTAGTTGACATCGCGTTTGGGTCCCACCCAGGCGTAGTGTGATCAATTCCTCGACTGGCTAAGTCCTCCATCACAACGCAAGCAATATTTTCTGCTTACTGTGGTGGTAGTAGGAGATTTTCAAATATTGTCATGTTATTCGTTAGGGGCCGTTCAAGTATTACGTAAGCAGATTTATTACAATTATTTACCCCCTCCTCCCCCTTGTCGCCAAAAGTAAGCAAAGCTCTTACCCCCCCCCTCCCATGCTTACGTAAAAATTGGTACCTATATGCATTTTTCTGTTAATGTATTCTGTTTTTTAAGCGAGTACCTAAACATATTAATTATTTGTGGGAATCCCCGAATATGTATTCGGTTTTTAAACATAGACAATGTGTGGGTTGCCAATGTGTAAAAAAATAACTACTGCTGAGCAGTGCTGACGTAATCACTATCTCGACCCCCCACCCCCCCATGTCATCAAAAATAAGCAAAGCATAGACCCCCCTGCCCCCCTATAGTGCTTACATAATACTTGAACGGCCCCTTACCCTGGAATGTTTGTCTTTCGTTTAAAAAAAAAACATTGGTACCTGAAATGAACCCCTTTCAACAGTCATAAAATGTACAACTTTGTTGAAGCAGATTAGACGAGTTTCACAGTGGCAACTCGAGATTTTTGTGTTTGTTATAATTGAAAAAATACATAAGTATTGATGTTTTAGCCGGAAACAATAAAATATTTTTAATTAATTTTATCTACAAAAATTAAAAATATGTAATACTAATAACTATATGTACAATACTGGAAAAAATTTCTAAATTTGGATCTAGTAAGAAGTTTTCCCACTTATGAGATTTTTGCCAGTTCCTTGAAAAACTTCTTGAGAGAGTTTCACTGTATATACTTTTTTTTTTTTTTTAAAACTAAAATCTTAAAAATCCTCTTATGCATCTGCCCCATTATTTCTAGTTGTAAGAGATTATAATACATAGAATTTATCTCCATAACAAAAAGCTTCATGTTCAGACTGAAAATCTTTGAATGAAATGAAAAAACGTGGTAGTCACCTGAATCTGTATGTTAAAATTAATATCTCTTACTGTACCAAAATAACCTTCCTTAAAAAAAGTTAATATTATGTATCAAGACGAAGATTGGGAAGTACCTACCCGGTTTTTCAGATCTGGTTACTTAACACGACCAAAGCCGTTTTGAGCGAAGTTTCGATTCTGAATATGTTTTAATGATTCACTTGGGCGATATTGACAGTATGGACACTTCATATATTCCACCTGTGACCTACGTTTTGTAAAAATGTATATAATTAATAATGTAATTTATTTCTAACGTGGTTTTGACTATTTCATCCCAGGATATAAAATATTTTAACTGGATGATATTTTGTAATACTTATTAATTATTAATATGTATCTGTGTGATATTATGTATTTTACACAGCCGACTGAAGAGTCACCTATTACAGGCCCACTGATATTAATGTCTAATATTTCACAATGCTTGCGAATATAATTCATAAAGTATTTAAGCGCCCCTGAGGTGATAACTCACAAAAGCGGCGCTATAAAAATTTTCCAATATTATCCAAAATACATTTCATTTGAAATCAAAAGTTTAAAAGCTTGCTTCGACCCCACTGTTTTTGTATACTCCATTTTAGTATTAACAAGACAAATACAATGCTAATTTACATTTATAAACAAGTGGTGTTTTTATGTTTATCTCATTTTTATCCACTGATGTTTCAAACTCCTTTTATCATTGTTTGCGATAATATCGTTGTTGCACCAGCAATATCTGTTAAGTGACATTTATAAAATCATTAAAGTCATAACAAATGTATGTATCGCTATATTTTTACAGTAAAAAGAAAAATTAAATTATTAGTACATGTAGTACACATAAAAAAAATTACTGAACGATTTTGCAAAAATAACCAGCGCAACAACGATATATACAAGAGGTTTTCCTTGCGATGAAATGTAATGATTGAAAATTATAAAGTTAAATTAAATTTCTATATGTAGACAGCAAATACACGAAACAGAAAACAATATGAAACATAATGATGTATAGATTTGATAAACTTGTAGGATGATTTATCGATTATCGAATTATTATCTCTTTGCGAATTAATATTAAGTGTATATCCACACATACCAAATATTATTAACTATATTACCATAGACTTTGTATACTCATCATTATTGTATTTTTTTGTTGTACAGTTTTTTAAATTCGCACTATGTATGTTTTTTTTTCGTCGCCACACGTGATGATAGTACGAGTGTGGTGGCATTAGATTAGTTTAAATAACATTGCTTTAGTCCCAATGTCTACCAACCAAAGCGGAAGTTGACTTATATATTTTCTATTGTTCCTTATGGTGGCTATAAAATCATAGTTTAAACTTTGCACCACCCAGCGGAGAGCAACTAAAATAATTTGTTAATATATTTTTGAGTTGCGGCAGTATTTAACCCACAGCCTCCCAAATTAAATCATATGTGTGAACCAATGGTGTGCGGGGCGTGCAGTCCATAAAGACTTAAAAGCTGTGCCTACCTGTCTTTACCCAAATTTCCGAAGAAGAAATAATTTTTCCAGATATCTCTTATGTCTTGATATTGTAAGAAATTTTTTCTGCTTGGCAAATTTATAAATTTCAGTTGCAATCTGCCTCGAGAGCCTTATCATTCATACATAATGGCAGAATAAATCATGAACCTAAAGGACCCTGGATGGAGCTATTCCAGAACCATTATTTGAAGCCGCAGGGTTAGGGGAATATGTAAGAAAAATTCAAAACCAACTTTATTTTTTTAATGACATATCCCATTCCCTGTCTCATCTAATACCCCAAACAAATCACAACACTTTATAATTGTATTTACGATACAAAAATAAAATTTTAATAATAATAATAAAAGTTTGTCTTACAAGATGGCTGCCAAGAAAATTCCCCTCACCCTAGATTTGGCTTCAACGCCATTCATAGAAAGTTGCACTAATGCCCTGTCCAGGGCTTTTTAGGTTCATGTAATGAATAATGATAATCAACACCTGAAAAGTTGCAGCCCTCCCCGCTACAAGAAATAATACAAGCCACTGATGTAAACCATTACATTTCAGAGATCTCTAATGTTATTTACCAAACTGTATGCATTGATGTAATATTTTTTTTTTTTTGCATAAAATTGTACCCGTTGATCTAATTATGTGTGTACTGACTGGTCACCAATGAAAAACATTTCTATTGGACCTCCACCTTTTTGTGTGGTAAACGGTTGGACATGAAAATCTGGAGTAGTATTTACTTAATATCTGTTTTATTTTGATATTGAATTATTGTAGCGTTGATTTTAAACCAAGAAATTTTTTATTTAGATATGTATTAACAATTACTGATGATTTAATCATCTTGCTTCACTAATTGCTTTGGAACAGGGAAGAGCTGTGATATTTAAAAACTGAAGAATGTTATCTCATTCTCGAAAGGGTGATGCTCAGCTTGAGTATTAAAAATATTATACAGTATTTTGATTTTTTTACATGTCTGTTGTGAAAATAGGAACTGATATTTTTTATACAGAAAAATTGTGGCATGCCACTGGTAAGGAGTGGGAGATAATTTTATACTTGCTTCTGTCGTGTTGTCTACAAAACATTTATAAGTAGATGGGTTTGTAATCTTACAATTTTTTTAAAACTACATTACTTCCTACCCTATAAATATTAAGAGAATTTCATGTCCCTTCAGTAAGAAAATTATACAAAAAGTGCCTTTGTCCAAATCCTCAAGGAATACTTTATAAAATAATATCCACCCATTGGATTTGGTTTGTATAAGATGGGACGATAAATTATTATCTAATAACAAACTTAAATTTAATTAAAAAATTAACAATGAACATTTTAAAACGCATTCCACCTAAGAATAAACATGTTTTAAATTTTACCCAACTGATAAATAACCATTAATATATCATAAATGGTTGTTTTTCAGTTGTGTAAAATTAAACACATGTTTATTAGTAGGGGTTTATAATATATCAACATCAAAATTTGTAACATTATTTTTCCACTCAAACAAAAAAATTACATGATATTGTGTTTGGTTTGGGCACTAACAATGTGTAATTTTCTTAAATGCAAAATCAGATTTTTAAAGTAATTTTGTGAAGGTATCCTTATATAATTGCTTTTCTGTGTTTACTTCAAATATGTTTAAAAAAAAAAATTTTGCAAAAATAAAAATATTCAACTTGCAGAAAAGTCAATAGATGTCACACATTAAAATTAAAATAGGATATATTTATCAAAGACACCGTCTAGAATGCATTTTGTACAAGTTGAATCTTGCGGTCATACATAAAGATAGCAGCCAATAAAATGTTGGTAGTTCTTATTCGATATGTGATACAGTTAAATATGACCGAAGGAGATAGGGTCCCATTAGCTCAGTTGATATAGCGGCACCCCGGCAAGGCAAGGGTCTTGGGTTCAAGTCCTAGATGCGACCGTATCTTTTTCTAATTTTTCTTCAAATTTTCGTTTATGAATCGCTAATATTGTATTCAATAATTAAAAAATTTGCATTTCGATTAAAAAGATTTCTCTCCTGACACTTAGTATTGTTGTATATCACCAGATTACAATATATGGTAGGCGTAGGTATGCATTACTCAATACGTACGTAATTACTCTGCAATAACTAATTTACAATTCCTTAGTTCAAGGTGGTTTACTTGACCAGATGTAAACTGCAGAACAAAATTATAATTAATTATGTAGATAGATACCTACCTGGCTTAGAGCATGGTTAAATGGTTTACCTACCTAACTAATTTTAATTTCTTTAGATTCTACAGTCATCCCGGGACTAAAATCTATGGTACCTGTATTATTAATTTATTTATAAATGTACCGTTATGTTGCAAGTTTTACAGGGACTGCCGCACAATATTTATTTTTACATTTTAATATACTCAAATCTTGCTAGAATTATACATAATAAAATCGACTCACATTGTCATGTGAAATTCTATATTATGTACAACAATGGTAGGAATTTTTCTGCATACTTTAGTTAAGCTTAATTTTCTCAAGTAAATTACAAAGTATGTACACAATAATATATAATTATAATAAATTGTATTCATAACAATATTGTACCATTGTAAATACTTTACAAAATACTAGTTTCCCTTGGTACATATTTTATGGAGATAAAAAACAATGGGGTATTTTCACAAACTATGAATACCGTTAAAAATGTGTGGAATATTTAAAGTTTATTTTTCCATTTCTGATCATCGTACTGAAAATGTGTAAGTTGAACATTTTCTTTCATATTTATAGATGTTAAAAATGATCTGAAACTGCACATACCGTAACGGTTCCAACTGGCTACATTGTAACCGCCACTGGCTGGTAAGACAGCTGTCACCAAAATTTGCCCGGCTTGATGTTAACGCTGCCGAATTTGCAATTAAAAACGAACATGTCGATTTGGCGCAAATCGAAAATGACACATTTTAAGTCATTATTTCATTATGCTTTCGATTACCCATTTTCTTTCAATACGGCGTTTCCAGTACTTGATAATAATATTGAAGTGTATTATAGACTGGATGTTTTATCAATTAAATGGGTTAAAGTCCAAACAACGTTATCTACAAAAACATACAAATAATTGTAGGTCTTAAAGTCAATTAACGTTATCTACCAAAAACGTATCGATAATTCTATTTAAAAAATAAAACATATCAATAATTTGAGTGCTTAAACTACAAAACCTATCTACAAAAAACATGCCAATACTAATTATTGGTATGTATCTTTGTAGATAACATTGTTTACCTTAAGCCCTCGAATTGTCAACAGTTATTGCAATGAGTTTGATACTTGGGCCTCTGAAGTCTTGGATCTTAGCTATCACAGGGAAAACACCCTCGTAAAAATAGACAATCTGTCTGATAATTAAGTGGTAACGCTGGCGTTGCTGAACCAAAGCAGTGGGCGCCTTGCTAAACAACCTGCGTTTCCCGTTTCGCAGGTGGAGTATCTATTCCGTTATCCATTCGGGTTGGATTTATTTTTTTATGTTCACCTAATGGTGAACTCAGAGGAAAAATGACCGTTTACACCGTCTTTCAACCCTGACTTTCATCAACACCCTGAGAAGATGGGTCATCTCTCCTGCAGTGGACAGTTGAGTTCTTCAAGGATACGAGCAGTAGAGGCTCGTGCCTTTTTGTGTGCTATTGATAAGTACAACGTTATTGATGTTGAAACTAAAAAAGTTATTTTTTTTTCGATATCCAATTTTTTTTCAGTTTGGCAGTGGTTTCCTGTAAATATACATACAAAAAATTTACAGTGAAACTCTCTTAAGAAGTTTTCCAAGGGACCGGGGAAAAAAAACTTCTTAAGTGGGAAAACTTCTTAAGTGGGATTCAATTTTAGCCATTTAATAACTCGAGTCCGGTGCATACGTCATTCCTATGTTAAATTGTCGTGAAAACAAGCTCATATGATCCAAGCGGTCAAAAAAAAAAATATATATATACATCTTCTAGTTATCATGGTAATTAGTATTACATATGTATTTAGAAAAAGGTGGGAATGTGAAATAAATGAAAAATGGTAGAACATAGTTGATTATCAAATCAAAACAAAACCATCCCATGGACAAAGTAAACAGTAAACACAATTTTAAAACTGTTAAAGTACATCCCTCGAAAAAGCCACTCGAATTCGGATAGTAAAAGTTGCAGCATTCCAAAAGGTTCATACTGTTGATCTTATTTTAAATTGGTGTAAAGGCAATGGATTATACATATTTACTTGTTAGTGATTACTCACTCTTAACTTGACAGTTGAAGACAGAGCTGTGGATATACGCCGTCTCTTTTTTACGCTTTCGTTTACTATATGAACTGAGGGAGAAAGAAAGACTTGTTGTGGTTAATTTTACCAAGCGGTTTGATAAAAGGACACCGCAAGTAATTTTGTTAACCGCAAACTAATGATAGCGGGTTCTTTGCCTCAGAACCGTTTGCGTACTGCAACCCTGCCATGGCACTGCACAGAAAAATCTCACAAAGTCTACGCGGCAAACTGCTTATTAGTTGGCGGACTTTAACTTTTTTGCACGCTTGCTGCTTGCTCCAATGGCATTTGAGATTTGAGAGACTATTGTTATGATGTATTTTCGCCAGGCACAGTCGACTATCGTATATTTTTAAAGATATTTTAATCCTTTTCTAGAAATTCCTTATGAAAATAATATGCGCAGCTCAATATTATGTACCTGTAGGTTCATTTATGGTCCTACCTAACTAGCAGACATCGAATAGCTACGATTTCGCACATAAATAAATGGCTTGATGCTTGAATCAGAAAGTTATATCATACAAGCTGTTTGACGCTGGAATTATGTATAATCTGTGAACGCATCCAAAAACTACAAAAATCATTTGCGAAGTTTCGTTTCAATCTACATTTTAAATTTATGCATATGTATTTCCTAACCTTCAAACTTAATTTACGACAAATGTCAGATGAAACATGATGCACGGCAATTTTTGATGTTTGAATGAAAAAAACGTAATTATAATGCATATTTTACCATCTCCCCCGCCATATAACCATGTTGTTATGTATTTAAAGGTGAAATATTCCGTATTAACCGTGATCCGATAGATTATCAAAAGTTTTTCGTGTTTTACAAATTCGCTGGAATAAAAATTTTATACAATAATATTACGAAACATCTCTATGTTCATTATCAAAGAGAAGATTATTGAAGGAGGCGTCAAATGTATGCAAATGTAGATCTAGCCCACGTTGTCATTAAGGTTGAGTTTAATATAATCTTTCATGTTATTTCGGCCTTAAAGACGCTTGCATATTTGTTACATAATTCCGCATTGTTTATTCGTTCCATTGCTATTTTACCTAGTTAGGGGATTAGGAGACGGGGTATTTGGTTTATTTATTGGATGTTTATTGGTTACGGCAAGTTACGGCTTATGGCCCGGCGGCCGACAAAGGGTTTTATGGTCTCAGGTACTAGGTATGGGTTTCAGTCAACGTCTTTCAATTTATGACTTGGAAAAAGGTTCATTTTAGATATTTTGCGACACAATATTTCGTTTGTGTTGATTTTACCGCCGGATTTCTAAAACCTCTTAAGCGGGAAGCAGTTTTAGCTCTAAAACTTCTTATGTGGGAAAAAATCGTGTTTTTTGTATGGAATTTTCAAGGGACCAAAAATCAAAACTTCTTAAGCGTGAAAACTTCTTAAGTGGGAACTTCTTAAGCGAGTTTTACTGTAATTAGTAAAAAACGAAGTCGACTACAACAACATCAATAATGTTGTATTTTTCAATCTTAGCACTAAAAGATGCAAAAGTATGAGCCTCTACTGGATACGAGTACCAATGATCTGTACAGATAATGGAAGAGAGATATCAAATTATTATTATTTCGCTATTATTTTTATTTTTAACATAAATAGAATGAGCAAACAATACTTCATACATAAAAATCTAAAATAATGCAATCCCCCTGACGGTGAAATCCAATAACCCATGCCAAAACAAGACAATCTTGTTCGCCGCTATACTAGAATGTTTGATGACACGTAACCTCCAAAGTTTGACTCCTAGATTGGTAAATAGTTGGTGGGGAGGCGGTACCCATACCTTCCTCCCAAATTCTACATATATTATGTATTTAAACTACTATAATATTTGCTTGTATGTATATTATGTTTTCTATGAATTTCCCTTAAATATTTGCAATCAAGTACTGGTTACACCGTTTATTTATAGGTAAATATTCACCTAACCTATGTATTTTATTCGCCCACATTATTAATAGTATTGTGAAAATGTACCATTTAACACGGTGATCGGGTATCTCATCAAATTGACAGTTCAGCACACCTACAAAAAGTGATATAAAGATTATATGATTCTATATGGTAGTACAAATAAATAAGTATAATTGTATAAAGAGAAAGAATTTCTTCTCAGTTAAATATGTTTGTATAGAGAAAAAAAACGGTGTAATTTTGAAAAATCAACTTTCTTAAAAAATGGTTTTCTACTATTATTATTGTGTTTATTTTCTATCTACGTATTTTTTATTATTTATTTGCAGTATGACTCACTATGTACACAATCCTCGGATTAATAAAATAATGTTTATTCGTAAATATGTTATTCTTACCAAAGTATTAATCAATATCATTGCTTTCCTTTTTAACTATCAATCCCTTCATCTACTCCTTTCCGTTCCCATCAGACTGTTATTTGGCCAACGGTGGAGGAGATTGGAGATGGATTCTCATTCCTTTATCGTCATACAGGAGGCTCCGAGGAAGATAATTTCCCTTAGGGCCTATGTCATCTTTTGGGATGCTGTTGTAAGGTTCTTTTTAAGGAGAGGAAGGATCCGTTCCTCCCACTGTGATGCAGTTGATGGGCAGGTGCATCCGCTGCCAAGACCTGGACAAACCTTACCCCATGAGCCTGGGCACCCCTGCTAAGTTGACCTCAACCGTTAACAGTTAACCTATGGCAGAAGCGTTGGTAATCCAGTGAATCATAATAATAAAATGGATTTTTGTTGCACCATTTAAAAGTAAACTATTCACAGTAGGAATTGCAGTTTGCACTCCGTAGAGCATTGTAGGGTAAATTATAGGGAGTTGCATCTCCCGAAAATAACTACAATATTATTTTTACCCACATTCTTGTGAGGCTGGTATCATTGTAAATAATATTATTCTGTCTCCAGCAGTCTTGCCGTCGGGTTGACCCTAAACTTCCTCTAGCGTACGCGATTTATTTGTTCGTAAAATTATTATAAGTGAGTTTTGTTAAAATAATAAAATAAATTAGAATTATCCAAATTCTCGTTATTTCACACTGAAGGTAATCACGCAACCTCGGATTCTGCGGATTTGGAGAACCGCAGAATCATTTAGCCAACAATCCATTTAAACTGGTCTCCAAAGCATCTTCACAGGAAAATGGATAATGCAAAAATTTGTTTAGAATCTTGACTAGATTTTTTAATTTTTAATAAGTAAATTAATTATTTGAAATTATACTACATTAGTTAAATGCTGAACGACATGACTAGTTTTCACTTTCTTTGTACTGAAAGCTTTTCATAGGCTGTAAAAGAATGAATTCAGACAATTCATGAAATTTTAAAGTTGATTTTCAAGTTCTGTGAAGGTTCTATTCAAGTTCTGTTCTTATTATTTTTCTGAAACCATTGACCAATAATGATAAATTAAAAGAACTTGAATAGAACCTTCACAGAACTTGAAAATCAACTTTGAAATTTTATGAACCGTTCAAATTCTGTGAAACAACCCGTCCAAAGCAAATTATATTTGTCAATCTCATATTTCAAATTCTGAAATAACAGTAAAATCTTACAACTATTTTTTCTCATATTATTGGAAGCTACCTTTTTAAATTATTAAGACGCCGCATTTTGCATTTCGAATTGTAAATGCTCAACGCCTACCTCTTTTAGTTTTCATAAAGTTCGTATAGAGTCACCATCATCCTAATTATAAGAGAATTTAATTAGTTTGCTACATCTGTTAACGATAAAAGAAAACATTGAAAAATGTATCTAAGATCAGAACCAATATGTCGCCTTTTTTATTTATTGTTATTAAGTTTAATTTGTAGAACTCCATTTTATTTTTTTATTTTTTATATATTCAATAATATTGTTATTGGGTTTATAAAAACAGGTTTATTTTTAAACAAGTTCTGCTGTGTAATTATTATTACGCGTGACAGCTGTTTTTGCCTTCAGAGGGCGAAACAGCTGTCACGCGTAATAATAATTACACAGCAGAACTTGTTTAAAAATAAACTGTTTTTATAAACCCAATAACAATATTATTGAATATATAAAAAATAAAAAAAAACAATATGTCGCCATTATTACACCGGTGATTTTCAAATTGTGGGAATTATTTTTGTTCTTTTTCATATTATATTATAATGTAACTCATAAATATATTTGCAAATATTTTATACTTTTATCAAATTTTACAAAGTTGGACAAAGTTAGCAAAACAAAAGTCGCCATGCATTTAACGGCTACGCGTAGTAAGGGTCGACGAGTCGTTAGGTATTTGGTTCTTGATAAATAAACTTTCACACGAATACTAGCGACTTTACTGAAAGGACGCGCGCTTGAGTTAAAATGCCCATAATTCTCAAACTACGGATATTATTACGGATTTAATTAATTAAATATTTTTATATTAAATTAAAATAACTCATCTAAAGATACATACTTTTAAAAAATGAATACATATTTAAAAATTTCTCCTATAAAGTTAAAAACAATTAAAAAAAATAAATTAATTAAGGTTTTTCTTATAAGATTTATGCATAAATATATTAAACCTACTTTTGTTTACATAACATACACGCAAATTATATATATACTTATAATAATTACATATTTAAAAAATATTTCTTATTGTTTTAAGTTTTTTATATCAACAGGGTTTGAACTCTAGGTTCCTCTTAAGTACTTGTAAAGCAGAAGACTTTTTGTAATTATTTATTTATTCATTTAAACAGTACAATAATTTTAGAGAGTTATCTAATATGTTTTCATTATAACATTATGAACTACAATCTACCATACTTTACCCCATTACGACGTATATGTGCTGACGGAAAATCGGTTCTACTCGGAAATAAAATCAACAGAACTCGGACTTAAGACGAAGCTTAATTAATGCTAAATAGTGATTTTCCATTAATCTTTATAACGAATTCGTTTACATTATGAATACCAAATAATATGCTTTATATAAATTGATGCTTTTCTTATCTTTTCCCTTGAGGAGAATTCAAATAAAAAATTATTTACTCCATATAAAATATAAATGTAAGCTACTAAAAATGTATTTATTCAATAAAAATGTATGAATGCACAAATGAATCAACTTTTAAAAAATAACGTATTATGGGTAAGATTATCTGTGACAGTTTCCGTTGATTAATTTTTTGCGTACTTAAAAATTTTTATACAAAATAAATAAAAACCACTTTTGCGCATGAAATCGAGCGTTTCTTGACTCCATTTTTCAAGCGATTTTAATGCCTATTACCTGTGTATTCGTCACGAAATAAGGCAAACAAGAATATACATATTTTTGGCTTGTAGCTTCCTATTAAGACGCGGCATTCTGCATTTTGAATTGTAGATTGGCGACGCCCACCACTTTTACTTGTCATAGAGTTCGTATAGGGTTACTAATCCATTGTGTTTTTTCCTATAGAACAATATTTTTCCATAGAAAAATATTTATTTATCCTTTAGTTTATTAACTTATTTACCTGAAATCGACCTTAAAGCGTTGGAATTTCGAAAAATAAACATTTTATTTTTTACTTGTATAATCACGCAGAATTACCTGCATCCTGTGTGGAGTTACGTAACAAAAACATCATCATCATTTAATGGCCAATACAAAACAAACTTACTCGGTTTTTCCAGTTATCAGTGCATTAAATATGTCTTTAAATGGACGCAATCTAAAAAATAATATAAAGTATAAAATTATAAAAACAACTTGAAAAAGTTGAATATGTTTTGTAATACAGAGTTGTCCCTTGAGGATAATTTCTAATACTCGATTTTTTGCTTTACTTCACTTTTTTTCTTTTTTAAATAAAAATTGAATTTCATAAAGCTATTTGTAAATTTTATAAAAGTATACGTGATAGATACATTTGAATTAAATATGTTTTTTGTTTTAAACCACCTTATTTTGCTATATACGTCGACCGGTTTCGGTTGATCTCAACCTACTACTATTTCTAATGCTTCTAAATTATTAAGGCGTATTCGCATGTTATTTTTATGAATAATTTTGACTCCTGTATTTTTATCAAAAGTATGGTTAGTATTAATTAAATGTTCGGCAAAGTCTGAATAACCAGTATTTGTTTAACACCTGACGTGTTTTACTCTAATATTTATGTTATGCGCAGTTTTCCCAATAGGTACCTATATATTGCCGGGCAATCGTTGCAATTAAGTTTGTAGATACCAGAGTGGCAAAAAAGGACTGCGGAATTCATTCAAGAAATAATCTCACAGTTTTAGAACAATCAGCTTCCATTGCCTTGTAGCAAACGAATTTTTGGCGAATCGTAAAAAACGGTATACGTACCTACACAAGCCGCGGCCTTTGTAAATTTCATTTATGTTTGTTATATCTCACTTTTGAAAAACAATATTATTTAACCGATAAATGCAATATTCAAATATTTGAAATTAAATATTATTTACAATAAATCACGTAATTTTAGATGCCAAAAATTCTGACACACGTCCACTATGCCTGCCGACTGCGCGGGACCTTAAATAAACCAATCACTGGGACATGGTTGATTTATGCGCGGGACTGACGAATGTTTGAAATGGTCTTATGTAAATCCGAATGTTAGCAGTGTTGCCAAGTTAGCATATTATATGCTAAATTTGGCATAATTACTCAATGTTTAGCATAACAATTATGCTTTTAGCATATAGCATATTTATTTGGCTCATTTTTACAGAAACATGAAAATAAAAACCAATTTTTTTAACTAACAAAAATGATATCGATTGAAAAACTGGTGTCTCAATGGAGAAACATAGTTCACATTAAATGGGAATCCTTGACTTCCACTGTAGAGTGTTGGAATGAAGTCATGCAATATAAAGATGCAGCTAATAATAACCCCTTCGGTGATTTATGTCAGTTTGCAATGTCTATTTTAACATTGCCGCATTCAAATGCGGACATTGAACGTGTATTTAGTCAAATGAGTTTGGTCAAAACAAAACTCCGAAATCGTTTGGCGGTGAGAACCCTGAATGCCATTTTGTACGTGAGATTTGGCCTAAAGAGAGCAGGAAAGTGCTGTTATTCTTACACTGTTCCTGACGAAGTACTACGCTGCATTGGGACCAAAGAAAGTTACGACTCCGTCTCTCAGCCTTCCACATCAGTTGCTATTAATGAAGAAGAAGAAGATGAAGATATTGATATTTTATTTCACTGATTTTATTTCTACGTTAAATTTATGTTAGCTTTTTTTTGCCATTTTTTAAAGTAATTTAGCATTTTTCTGGCATATTTTTCCCATCACTCTATTTCCTATAAATACTAAGTTAAATTTATGTTGGCATTTTTTTGGCATTTTTTAAAGGAATTTAGCATATTTCTGGCATATTTTTCCCATCACTCTAGCATATTTTGAAGTAGTTGAGTTGGCAACACTGAATGTTAGAGAGAGCGCGCTAATATTTAAAGCGATTGAAATGAACAGACGTAAGCTACTGCTGTGAAAATGTTTCATAAAATACGACACATTTAAAATAGAGCAAAAATCTCTCGTCATAGTTTTATTTGCATTTAAACATACACTCAAAAAAAATTTCATTCCTTTAACATATTAAATAACAGAACACAACGTGTTTTTAATAAGTTTCGGAGCTTACTTTGCGATTTTTTTCTATCGAGGGAATTTCACATATTTAACGTTTCGGCAAAACCAATGTGTAAATATAATCTTCAAAAATAACATTTTTTTTTGGAACTTCAAGACTTAAGGAGTAAGCGTGAAACTATTTATAAATCGGTAGAAAATGAAAATGCCGGGTCTTAAGTTTCTAATGAAATTGATTTGTAACCTAGATAGTGTCTCGGATAAACATGTCCGATTTTTATTTACATGGGACACCTATTGACTTTTTAAGTCTAAATCTTGAGATTTAAAATAACCTAGTGCCCCCATATTTTTATTTACATGGGACACCTATTGACTTTTTAAGTCTAAATCTTGAGATTTAAAATAACCTAGTGCCCCCATATTTTTATTTACATGGGACACCTATTGACTTTTTAAGTCTAAATCTTGAGATTTAAAATAACCTAGTGCCCCCATTATTTCAACTTACCATTTTACATTACCATCTGTTGCTTATCTTAAAAACATTTATTGCAAATATAATTTTTAAACACTAATTTTATATTATAGATATAAAACTTTGGGTAACACTAATATATATATATATCATAAAGGGTAAGCGAAAAGAAGTTGTAAAGTCGATGTAAAGTTGTAACGATTTTCCTGATGGAACTGAAAAGTGGGGAATATAGCGACTAAATTTAACAAGCATTTTATTTCGAGCATAGATCAAGTATTCCACAATATCCTGAGAACCAACTAGACATTTTTGAACTTAAACAAAGAGTTTAAGTTCATGCTTTACCATACTTAAAAGGGTGCTAAATACTATGAAATCGAAGGAATCTCCAGATGAAATTACAATAAATTAAAATTTTATCAAAAACTCTATAAATATTATTGGCGAATCGATGGTCCAAATTATCAATGAATCACTGAAGAGTGGACTACTTCAGAAAACTTGAAAGACATCGGTTATTAATCAGTTCATAGTAAAGATTAATCGAAAATTGCTATTTCACATCGCAACGATTCTGTCGGATATTAATAATAATATTTCAATATTCCATTTGCCTAGTCCTTTTCATAAAAAAAACTTCTGTTTAAAATCTCCCACCCGAAATAAAACCAGACTTTTACCAAAATTAATTAATTTTGGAAATTTTTTCATAAATGCAAGAGATCACGACGAAACACTAGGTCACTTGGGCATTTACAAAATAAACCTCTTCGCAAGACAAACGTCAATTGGCATTTTAACTATAAGTTTATTAATTCATTACCAGAAAGTGTCAGAAATATAAATAACAATAAAGATTTTAAACATTATCTTTTAACC
The DNA here is from genome assembly GCA_026573805.1 of Hesperophylax magnus. NCBI lineage: Eukaryota > Metazoa > Arthropoda > Insecta > Trichoptera > Limnephilidae > Hesperophylax > Hesperophylax magnus. Next base: position 84,966 of record JAIUSX010000050.1, read on the forward strand.
AGCGTTTTAGGGTCATATATAACCGGGCGCACATATTTCACCACAGTATTTTTATCTTTTTTTCTATCATGCGGAAATACGTATAATTCTTTTCAGTTTGATGTAGGTACTTGATGCCATTAATAAAATCCTTAAAAGAGCCAAAATTAATAATTCATATTTCACGACGTTATCATAACAATCGGTTTAAATTTTAAAAATATGTTCTTTGTGAACGAGATAAAAGTGAAGTTACAGTTTTCTTAAAAATTCCCCAAACAAAACGAATGTGTTTTCGAAATATCGAGTTCTTTCAAATTTTCTATGATCGGAGTAAAAAAATTAAGTTGAAATGTGGTTAGCGTTATTGACAACTTTTTTCCCGTTTGATATTAAAATTTTATTCTTTGGAAATAGAATGTTTATTTTAAATGCATACACAGGAAAGATAATTTTATCTTGTATCTAAAACAGTATTTGTTTTTATAGAAAATTAAGAAATAAGATGTATATAGCGCATTTTAAATACACAGAAAGATTGCAAACTGTACAAAAGTGATGAAAGTACAGAAGGGTTAAATAAAAAATAGCGAATAAAATAACACATCCCCCATATATCTTATGTATAAAATTATATTAAATGATTACTATATTTTCTGTACATTTTATTTTGAATAAACATAAAAAAATATTTAAAATAATTAATACCAAATCATGCTACGAAATATGCTTTATCTTAAATTGAATGTGCAGAGAAATGTATTAATAATATTTTTTTTTTCATTAGCGCTATCTGAAAATAAAACCATACATTCGTTGATTAAACACTTTACTACGTTTACACTGGAATATTATAAACCACCATAAAAATATTTACGATAGCAAATAAAAATACAATATGCTTCAGAACTATGAATCAACAACACGAAATCGATTTTAATATAATAGGACACTGATACACCATGCATAAATAAAGCTACTTACATAATTATATTTCTGGTATAAATCTGGGTTGGTTAGAAAAGGTATCACCAGGCAATGAGTCTCCTTTAACACATAAAATTTATTATAAAGGAAGTGTAAACTCTTGGACATGTCTTGGACTATCGGTGGGTCAAGTGGGAAGTATTTAATTGGTATCCCTTGTGACTTGTCCCGCCAATGATAATACCAAGACCGCGGCCTGTAGGCGAATGGGTAGTTGGCAAACGGAAAATTTATTTTTTTACAATTAACTCCACTTGTACAGGAGGCCTTGAGGAAAATTTAAACGTATAACTTTCACCAAGTGGCAATGCTGCATCAATGAGGAACAAGCTTCTGCAGTTGCCATCTTATTGGCGGAGTGATCGGATTTGCATGGGCGTTCATTTATCAGAAAGAGGTTTTTTTACCAAAGGTAACGCCGTTTTATATCAATGTATAACATTTATACAGCACACCCACACTGGACCTACATTACCGCTGTACTTATGAGGATGATTGTTTCATTGCTGTAATCCTAAAAATCTATCTTGTTCCCATGTACCTAGGGTTGCCACATGGCCAAAGGGTCCCCCTTTGATTTTTTTTATACACAATTTGTCGAAAATCAAAGGGTCCTTTGATAACCATAAACCCCTTTGATTTTGGCCAAAACAAACGGAGAAAATTATCGAATTTTTCTGAGGGTGAACACAGTGAACACTTAGTAAACATTAAAACTTATATTTATTATTGCCATCGGTAAGCAGAAAAAAACTTTTTAAATTCAGTGCAACTGACATAATTGAAGAAAATATATAATTCACTTTTTACGGTATTCACACCAAGTAGATTTTTTTCGTCAGTCGATACATTACCCATTGCACTAAAACTCTTTCTACGAAGGCATTGGAGACGGGAAAACTGCACACACATTGTACCATTTTCAAAAGATTTGAGCAAGTTTTGCTACCCGCCAGAATCGCTCACGGCTTTTGCTCTGTAAATTATCTCGGGAATGAGGTATATTTGTCGCGTATTTTCAAAAAACCGGACATTCTATTGTCCGGTTTTCCAAAATTTTCTAGACCGGACAGCTGTTCAAAAAACCGTACTGTCCGGTCCAAAACCGGACATCTGGCAACCCTGCATGTACCCCTCTCGCTGCCCGTGCCCATCCAACTAACTTTTGTAAGTTCTTATCGGACGTAAAGAAAGAAAGACTGAGAAGGGAGAAACAAGCCAACGAGACTTTATGAGAGTTGAGAGCGGTGAAAGAAGTTAAATAAAAACAAAATCTAACAATAGTGTTACCAAGGCACTTGGAATTCCTGGGCGAACACTGAATATATATTGCTTCAAAATAATCTACTACTTTGGAAATGTCAGGGCCGTCGGGCATTCAGAGCGCCTCGTCAGTCAACCCCTGAGGAAATTCGACCACTACCAAAAGCATTCGACCACGACCAAGGAAACAAACTGTGAGTAAGAGAAAGTGAAGCTCTGCTATATTGAAGGATCACTCCAATCAAAAATACTCTTGAAAAACATAAAAATAGCAAGGAGAGTTATTCCAAGTGCATCAAAACCAAAAAAGAAAGCACCCACTGTTAAATATCACGTTAAAAATATCTTTCGATGAAGAATTTTTTCATGATAATGCTAATTTCTTTACAAAAAATATTCTAGAAACAAAATATGAAGATATTTATTTTATCATCTTCCATTGGTATAAAAACATGTTCCTAATTTGGTTTTAATAAATGGAAACAAAAAATATCGCCAACCGGCTCCGGTTGTTCCTACATTTAATTTTTTCGTTTTCGCATATTTCTTTATGAACACCCGCTTGAATATAGGTAGTGGTATGTATTTCCTTATAAATACCAATCAAATCTTGGAAAATAAACAAAAGCACTTCACCAACGCAATGGCTAATTATTTAGCTTTCTTCGGCCTTGTTCTACTGGCACTGCATGTTTATGGTAATATTCACAATAGAACACTATACCTAATGTATTGTATTGGTTTATTAACTTTAATGTAATTACAAGCTTCACCCGAGTTTCATAAATCTCTTTTCTACAAAATATACGTCTTATCTTATTTTTTGACACATAATGTAAGTAGATGATATTTCAAAATATATTCAGAGTTTAATATTTTTGCGTTGACTTGGACTTTCATCCAGAAAAATTCACTACTCGATTGATTTTAGGGCATTGTCGCCAAAGTTCGTACAAGTTATAGAAAATTGGAAAGATATATATTTTTAACATGGAAATTTCTTCATTTTCTTGAACTATCGAACCTGTACATATTTTTAAATCCATTATTTACATAAAAAGTAGTGTGTTGTTAGTCCGAATTCTACATTCAATTAATCAAAATCAGATGTCTTTAAGCCCTCGCATTCCCAATTTCTACCGATTTACAATAAGTTTCTCTTTAAGTTTTAAGTTCCAAAAAAATAAATGTTAATTTTTGAAGATAATATTAATACATTTGTTATGCCGAAACGTTAATTATATTAAATTCCTTAATTTGAAATTTTTACGTTACATTTAAAGATACACTTTGATTTTTTTCACGCCTATAGCATATTAAATTACAACAAAAGGGTGTTTTTAATAATTTTTGGAGCCTACGTTGCGATTTTTTTCTATCGCGGGAATTTCATATAATTAACGTTTCGGCATAACAAATGAATAGATATTATCTTAAAAATTAACATCCTTTTTTTTGTAACTTAAAAACTTAAGGCGATGCCATATCATGTGATGTAGTAATTTGAGTAATGCAAAATCATGTGTTTTTGGTTTGAAAATTTGGTCGCCTAGAAATGTTTCAGATGCTTTAATTAAATACTTCGAGTAGAATACATCTTGGCCTTTGAAATAATTGAGTATTTTTTAGATAAGTCTTTTTATAAGCCCAGAAAAAAATAATGTAAAGGCCTATGAAAACTGCTTTAAAGTTCAAAATCTCCTACTTACGAACCCATTTTCGGTTATGGTTTTATTGTATAATGCGGCAAATTAAGTTATTTATAAAATGATTGGAAAAAAATTAAATATTTATGCCTGAACATCCACAAAATAAAATAAAAGGCACTTTTTGACCATTTTTTTTTCTTGCATAAATCAAAACAGGCGGATGGTGTTAAGCGGGAATATAGGCGGCTTAGATCGCCATCTACGTAAGGGTTGTTATTGATAGCGGCTCAACTTAAAATATTACACGACGAAGTGCATCGCCTTAAAAATTTAAAGAGAAACTTGTTATAAATCGGGAATGCGGTTGTAGAATCCGTCAGTTCCATTCCTTGACCGTATTTACAAATTAACGCCATTTGTGTGGACTTTTAGGAATATTTTATAAAATTATTCACAATATTTCACTATTTCAGTTTTTGTTTAATATATATTCACAACTGAATCACCCCAGCAACAATCCTTTGAATTTATTTGGCGATAAATTGAAGAATTCACTGAAAATTCTTCATTTTTACCCTAAAGTATATTGACGAATATCAATGCTCCAGTAGTATTCTGGGCAATGAGAAGTACAAAATATTATGGTAGTTTGTCCCATAATTTCTGCACTGAAAAAAACGACTTCCAGTTATCTGGTATTGGTGGAAACTTATCAATGAAACGTAAAAGTAACGGAAAGGATAGCATAAACATTATTAAAACGTGTTCCAAACTTTGGTAAAATGGCCTTTAAGAGGAATGGTCATTTTTAACATAAAATTTATATTTGGAATTGAGGCCAAAATACTTTACTAAACTGAATAATTATTTTTTCAATTAAAATGTATAGAAAATATCTAGAACTTTTTTCTACTTTATTAATTTGTGCTTTAAATTATAAAATATATTTTGACTTTTAATGATTTCAAAGACAATTTTGGCAATTGTTAATTAATAAGTTAATTTTAGTAATTAAAAATAATTAGATAATATATATAACGAAAAATAAAATAAATAAATATATTTTTAAAAGATTTTGATGGGCTCAAATTTACCGATTTACGTATGAACGTAAATATGTCAAATAAAAAACTAAAAAAAATTATTTTAAAAAAGTCTTTTTACGATTTTTTCATATTTATTTTATAATTCATTGTATTCAAATAGTTGGCAAGATTACTTTTATTTAATATAATTTACTCTCAAAAATTGCCAAGTTGTCTCTAAAATCAGAAAAATTGACTCCTTTAATGGCCTAAGTAAAAACACAAATAATGAAAGTAGCACAAATCCGCATCAGATATTTGTAATACGTTTTTGGTTGTTTGGTTTGGCCTCAAATCCATATTTAAGAGGAATCCCGGTAGTTAAGAAACTTATTTAATAGGTATTTAGCCCAATTATTGCTATTCCGCTCTGTGCTACGGTCAGTCATCGTGCTGTAGATGTGTGAGTGTGCGAAGCTCGTATGCGCGTTGGTGGCGCACTCCGCCGAGAAAGCCCGCCAAATAATTATTCCTTTGCCACTCCGCTTTGTGGTATCATATTACATCGATGTTTGCCGGCCGGCGCGGCTAGTCGCAAGTCACAAGTCGCTACAGGACTATCTGAATGTGTGTAGAGACAAGAATAACAATCAATTTCTTGTGACGGGACGTTCCATCCTTAGCCACCTAAATAAGCTATTATATACATATTGTCTTTGCACGCACAAAATATCACGCAAGAAATAAAAGCGGAGATACCTGAGCCTCAGATGACATTTTTTAATAATTGTTCCAAATCTATTCTGCCTAATCTAAAAACCAGTTTTAGACTGAAGGAACTAAATAGGTACATTTTCGTAATAAAATAGGAGACCTAGGTACATTATTTCATAATTTATTGTATTGCTCTTACTTACTTGACCGGTCAGTGGCTGAGTGGGCATCGCGTTTGGGTCCCACCCGGGCGTCCCATGTTCGATTCCTCGGCTGGCTAAGTTCTCCATCACAACACAAGCAATATCTTCCGCTTAGTGTGGTGGTAGTAGGAGTTTTTCAAATGTTAGGTTATTCGTAACCCGGGAATGTTTGTCTTTCTTTTAAAAATTAAAAAAAATCTTACTACCCATATAGGTACACCTACTAAAATATGTAGGTGCGTACATTTGAACTGCCTCCGTGGTTGAAGGGTAAGGCTCTTGGCTACGAATCCGCAGGTCGCGGCGTGCGCAAGTAAATTTTATTAAATTAATTTGTGTCGTTTTGCTAAAGTAATCAATTAAAAATAATATAAAATACTTGTTTGGACAAATAGTTATCTTTTTTGTTTATCAAAACTTAACTAAACCATTCAAGTTGTTTGAGACAGGGAAAAGTATTAAAATAAAATATTTATTTTTTATTTTAGTAAAATTCCTGAAATCAACAGGTTTTAATTCCCTTGCGATGTTTATTTGGCCAAAATTAATTAATTTTTACCACATAAACATCGCAAGTGACCAATTTTCGATATAATATTGCAATTTTTTGTTCACTATTTTGTTTTACGAATCTTATTATTGTGTTTTGTTAATAGAGCCAACGCCAATGCCATTCGTTGAAATTTTGAAAATGACATGAAAGCCATAACACCCTTGCCAATCACCACACTGCAAATCGGATGGTGTGGAGGAAACCTCCATTTTTTTCCACTCTACCTCCAGACATGTAGGGGGTTCTGAAAATCGGATCATGAGTAAAAATGAACTAGTATTTAAATATCCATGTAACTCGAAAATAATAGAAAATGTCATGACCAAACGGCGCAACTTTTCCTACTGTGTTTTGTTATAACAGATCACCACGCAAATGGCATATTTTTAAAAATATACATATTTAAAAAAAAATAGTAGCGAACCACTTGGGGTGACCTATGACAGAGGTTATCCAATAAATGGTACCTGGGGCGGCGGTACCCACAACCACCTCCCAAATTGAAAATTATTATAGTACTTGACGAATACAAATTGAATTTGGTCCAATTTTAGTAAGATCGGCAAGTATGGTATACTCGAAATAAGTCACTAAACCATAAAAAACTAATAAAATATGTCAATAACTCGGGAAAAGACAACACTAGTGCACCGACACAATTCGATATACTACGCTACATCTCTTTACTGTATATTTATTTGTCGAAATAGAAGTTAAATAAATAAAATAACAATATACATTATTGAAGAATTATAATATTATGCTTAAAAAAATTATTTTTAAAAAAATTATCCATTTGAGTGTTTTGTATCCATATTGGCAATACGAAACGAAATCACCTCGGAGTCGGTCTGGCCGTAACGGATAATTTTTTTACAGATATTATTTTACGTAAACATATGAAATTAAAGTAAGAATATCGGAATACTTCACAAAACAAACACAAAAGTGACCAAACGGAAAAAATAATAAAGAAACATCGATTACTCGGGACAACACAACACTAGAATATCGAATATCGATTTATGATTACGTGACATCACTTCGCACAAATACATACGTATTTATCTAAACCATGTCCCCCCGACCCTTACCTCCCGAATACTGAGCGAAAGGGACACATGCAGCTCGCTCTACTAATACCTAAATGAAATCTTCAAAATCGAGGTTTTGTATTCTATATATAAAATTTTTCATGTTTCGTTGTACGTTTGTAAATTCACATTTTTCAATGTTATTAAATAACATTATTATTATCAGCACAGGTTCTCCTAGTGAGGTGTACACGAAACATACAATATTACTCACATACAGTAACACCTTCTCAAACCTACCTTACACACAACATATTATAGTTTGCTAGGTTATGGATACCTGGACTCGAACCTGGTTAAATAATTGGCTAAGCTCAGTAGAAAAGGTAAAGCAGAGGAGATTCGTGTACGATCAGGGGTGGGCAGTTCCTTTGATCATCAGCTCGTCCATCGGTTAGGAGGTGGAATAGGCCATCACAATAATAACACATGAGTAAAAGGCACAAGGTATATTAATCATCTTCTAAAGAAACACAGGTATAAATTGGATCTCTACTCTCTTCACTCTGTGACGACCGGATGAAACGAGGATTTTACAAGTATTAATGATTTGAACACAAGAAAGAGGTGTACTGGACGCTTACTGGTTTCCAGGTTCTGATGATGGGTAGCGGCGTGACGTGTCGAGCTGTAGATGTTCTGCGTCTCCGGGGTACGCGACGGTCAATCGTTATTGCGTCACACTTGGAATTTACCGGAAGCAAGGCTCCGACGGTGAAGCTAGAGTGGTGATGTCAGCACATGTTTGTGACTAATCTGCGCGTGATATTAATTATTAACCGGAACAAGATCACGTCCGTTATCGCGTAATTATGCAAGTCATGTCCGCGAGTAGTTTTTGCCTTCGCGAGCGACAATGCTGCTATCACCGAGGCCGGTACTGGACTGGGGAGCGCGGGAAGCGTGACCGACCGAGGCCCGAGTGGGATTGAGACTGCCGAGCGCGGCCAATGCGACCCGTGTTGAGCTGGGGCACTCTGTGTGTGGTCCGTGCCGATCACGCGGCGGCTAGCTGCGTTTGTCACGTACACCGCGACTGTCTGCATGGGGAAAGTGGGGCTGGTGTGCATCCTTTTTATAGGGTGACTTGTATTACGTAACACATTCCCCCTCCGCCAGTAAAAGGCGACGTGGTAATGAAGCTTTAGGCGCTAAAAATCCTCTTCACCTTGTCGTGAGGGAAGTAGAGAGAGAAGAAAAACAGTGTTGATTTACAAAAAACAAAGAAAAAACACATGGTTATGCAATGGTGAAAAGACAACATACAAGGTTATGCAGTGATGACAAGAACAACATACAAGTTTATGCAGTGATGAAAAGAACAACACACAAGGTTATGCAGTGATGAAAAGACAACATACAAGGTTATGCAGTGATGACAAGAACAACATACAAGTTTATGCAGTGATGAAAAGAACAACATACAAGGTTATGCAGTGATGAAAAGAACAACATACAAGGTTATGCAGTGATGGAAAGAACAAAAAAAAGGACTCTAAAATTTCATTGGTCTGTAAGCTAAGTTTGAAGAGCGTAGTGTTTTCGTAGAGTACCAAGTAGACGTAATTTCACTGAAGTTATAAAAGTTACATTTTCACTGTAACTTGACCCATTTGAGATTGCACTCAAGTAACACTAGGGCCATAGAAATTGAACTGTGCTTCTTGGTTGTGGTTGAGAGATGGTGATGCGGAGGGCCAGAAGTATCCGGGTTTTGTTGTTGTACCAGCGTGAATTCCATTATGCTGATTCGGTGGAGCAGTGGTTGTCAAGGTGAAATGGAGTTGGTAATAACATGGAGTAATACCAGTAAGTTGATTGATGGTTGATGCGTGTTGTTAAAATGATAACAACAATATAATACTAGTGCTGCCATCTATGTATTTAATATGTAAACTTATATGAAATAAATCTTAGTCTATTGTCCATCTTTGATAAAACAGCGTTTCATTACAGGTTATGGGCCGTTCGCTTATAAATCTTCGCGATTTTGTTGTTTTTTTTGTTTGACCAGTATAAAAAACACGATTACAAAACGCGATTGAACTGTGTCGTGACGGATTGTTATAATAAAAGTGTTCAACTTTAGTATATCGCAGTTTAAAAATGTCGGCGAACTATCTTGTCAACGTACCCAAGCTAACGGGACGTGATAATTACGACATATGGTGTTTTGCGGCACAGAATTTTTTAATCCTCGAAGGCATGAAGCATTGTGTGCAGCCAGAAGTCGGGATTGAAATAAAACCTGCAGATGATGCAAAAACCAAAGCAAAATTGATTGTGACAATCGACTCGTCTTTATATGTTCACGTAAAAGATGCTACATCCAGTAAAGAGTTATGGGATAAATTAAAAAAAATATTCGACGACAACGGATTTTCACGGAGAATAAGTTTGCTGAAAAATTTAATTTCGATTCGCCGAGAGAATTGCAGTTCGATGACGTCTTATGTGACGCAGATTATCGATACAGCACAGAAGCTTTCAGGAACGGGATTCGAAATTAATGACACATGGACAGCATCATTGCTACTCGCTGGTTTGCCAGATCGTTTCTCGCCGATGGTTATGGCATTAGAACATTCAGGAATTCCTATAACGACAGACTCCATAAAAACAAAATTGTTAGATATGGATTCAGCAAGTCATGACGGGAGTGAAGTTAGCGGAGCTTTAGCAATTCGTTCAACTTCAAAGTACAAAGGAAAAAATAATACGAATATGTCTATGGCCAGCAAAAGTTATGTTGGCAGCAATGGCAGCACTGGCATGTCAAAGTCAAACGTCAACAAGCATATAAAGTGCTACAGATGTAAACAAATCGGGCATTACAAGAACCAGTGTACAAATACAGAAAATAACTTGTCAAATCAGATAAATAAGGATCGAATGCAGTCTAATGCGTTTAGCGCAGTGTTCCTGAGTGGAAATTTTAACAAATACGATTGGTATATCGACTCGGGCGCGAGTGTACATCTGACAGCAAATGAAAGTTGGATTATAAATGCGCAGTATGAACAAGAAAAAATAATTGTTGTCGCAAACAGTGAAAAGGTGTCAGTATTGTGTTCTGGCGATGTAAAAATCATGACTAAAACAGATAATCATGAGTATGACATCATGGTGAAAAACGTATATTGTGTACCAAGTCTAACAACGAATTTATTATCTGTTAGCCAACTGATTATGAAAGGCAACCGTGTATCTTTCACTGGAAATGGTTGTTCAGTTTATAATAAAAATAACGAGTTGGTTGCTACGGCAGTGTTGGTCAATGGAGTATATAAAGTGAATTTGCTAAAACAAGACTGTTTAGCAGCATCAGTTGTGTCACGAATGACTTGGCATCGAAGGTTAGGACACATAAACAAAGATTATTTGAATCAGATGGAAAAAGCTGTGCATGGTATATCACTTGATAAAAAAGTTGACATAAGCAAATCTTCATGCACAACATGTTGTGAAGGCAAACAATGCCGGTTACCTTTTAAGAGCAGTGGCCAACGAAGCAGTAATCTCCTAGATATTGTGCACACAGATATATGTGGGCCTATGGAGAATGTGTCTATGGGCGGCTCGAGATACTTCTTGTTATTTGTTGATGATCATAGTAGGATGACATTTGTTTATTTCTTAAAACACAAAAATCAGGCTTTGAAGTATTTCAAGATTTTTAAAGCTCAGGTGGAAAATCAAAAAAAAAAAATTAAAGTATTAAGGAGTGACAACGGACTGGAGTATTGCAATAAAGAATTTGATGATTTCCTGAATAGTGCCGGTGTGATTCATCAGAAAAGCAACCCTTACACCCCACAACAGAATGGATTGTGTGAACGATTTAATCGCACAATAGTTGAAAAAGCAAGATGTCTACTTTTTGATGCAAACTTAGGCAAAGAGTTCTGGGGTGAGGCCACCAATACGGCAGTGTACCTGCAGAATCGGATTGTGGCAGCGGCATTGGAAAATAAAACTCCATATGAGTTGTGGGCTGGCTCCAAACCGGATATAAGTCATATCAGAGTTTTCGGTAGCACTGTGATGGTCCATGTAGCTAAAGAAAAGCGAAAGAAGTGGGATAAGAAAACAACGAAATGTATTCTCATAGGATATCCAGATAATATAAAAGGATATAGGGTCTTCAATCCAGAAACAAGGAATGTAACGACTAGTAGAGATGTGATCATCATTGAGAAGGAATCAAAATCTGAAAATTTAATGGAAGTGCAAGGTCAGAATATTGATTCAGTGGGGGATAGTAAGGAACTTGATGATACAGAACAATGTGGTCAGAATGTTGATTCAGTGGGGGATAGTAAGGAACTTGATGATACAGAACAATGTGAAATTGAACCTGTGCCTAGTCAAGAACACTCAAGTTTCATGGACAGTTTTATAGATAATGATGAAACATATGTTCCCAGTGATTATGAAGATGCAGACAGTGAGAAAGAAAGCCCGCAGTGCCGACCTAACCGGGAGAGGAAGATTCCAGAGAGGTATGGGTTATCAAATCTGTGCGTTGACAGTGAAACATATGATAATGCGGCTGGTTTGTCTCTGCATGACGCTTTAAATGGACCAGAAAAAGAACAGTAGGAGTTGGCTATAACAGAAGAGTTGCAGTGTTTCAAAGACAATGATGCGTGGGAGTTAAGTGATGCTCCAAAAGATGGAAGAGTTGTACAGTGCAAGTGGGTGCTTCGTAAAAAGTATGATAGTGAAAATAAAGTCCGCTTTCGTGCACGTTTAGTGGCAAAAGGTTTTTCACAAGTTGAAGGTGTGGACTTTACAGAAACATTTTCTCCTGTAGTGAGACATACTACATTAAGATTACTTTTTGCATTGTCAGTACAACTAAATTTGAAAACAACACATCTTGATGTAACAACGGCTTTCTTGAATGGTACACTTGAGGAAACTGTTTACATGCAAATACCAAAAGGTTTTTCTGAAAAAACACAAAATGGTCAAGTACTTAAATTAAAAAAGGCCATTTACGGGCTTAAACAATCCTCAAGAGCTTGGTATAAAAAAGTAGATGAATGTTTGTTAAGCATAGGTTATATTAGATCTAAAATAGAACCATGTATGTATACAAAAATGAAAGATCAGTTTAAAACTATTGTCGCATTGTTTGTAGATGATTTTTTTGTTTTTTCAAATGATACTAATGAAACTAAGCATTTAAAGGATGTCTTAGCAAGTCATTTCAAAATAAAAGATTTAGGAGAAATAAAGAAATGTCTGGGTGTTAACATAACTGTTAACAAATCTAAGCAAACAATAATATTAAGTCAGAAAGATTATATTGATCAGCTGTTGCATAAGTTTAATATGAGCCAAAGTAAACCTGCACAGACTCCAATGGAAACAAAGTTAAATGTGTCAAAAAATGAACATTGTGTTGGTAATTTTCCATATCAACAAATAATTGGATGTCTTATGTATTTAGCGGTTCTAACCAGACCGGACATTGCATATACGGTTGGTTTTTTAAGCCAATTTAATAATTGTTATTCCAAAGAACATTGTTCTTATGTAAAAAGGTTATTGAGATACCTAAAATGTACTAAAGATTATGGTTTAAAGTATTCCGCTAGTGGAAGCTCAATATTAAAAGGGTTTGTAGATGCTGATTGGGGCGGAAACATTATAGATAGGAGGTCATACACTGGAATTTGTTTTACTTTATCTGGTTGTGTTATATCTTGGGAAACAAAAAAACAGAATACTGTTGCACTATCTAGTAGTGAGGCTGAATATATGGCCATCACCGAAGCCTGCAAAGAAGCAATTTATTTGAGAAATTTACAATATGAAATAACTCAAAAAATGTATACTATTGATATTTTCAATGACAATCAGAGTGCGCAAAAGTTAACAGCAAATCCAGTTTTTCATAAGCGCACCAAACATATTGATATTAAATATCATTTTTGTACAGAATGTGTAGCAAATAATATTGTAAATGTTAAGTATTTGCCAACAGCTGAAATGCCTGCTGATTTGTTCACGAAAAGTTTGGGTTCCACAAAACATTACAAATTTTTGGATAAACTAGGTGTGCAAATTGTTTAATTTAATTGTATTTATATTGTTAGTTATAGTGGGGATGTTAAAATGATAACAACAATATAATACTAGTGCTGCCATCTATGTATTTAATATGTAAACTTATATGAAATAAATCTTAGTCTATTCTCCATCTTTGATAAAACAGCGTTTCATTACACGTGTAATGGTTATTATGTTGAGTTTGCGCATCGGCAAGTGGTTGGTTTGTACAAATGGCAAGTGGTTGATTTGTACGACGGCCAGTAGTTGATTTGCACAAACGGCAAGTGGTTGATTGCACAACGGCAAGTGGTTGATTTGCACAAACGGCAAGTGGTTGATTGCACAACGGCAAGTGGTTGATTTGCACAAACGGCAAGTGGTTGATTGCACAAACGGCAGGTGGTTGATTTGCACAAACGGCAAGTGGTTGATTTGCACAAACGGCAAGTGGTTGATTGCAGGAACATAATTAACCTTGAGCTGGCATGTTCTGAGGTTGGTTCTTTTGAATGGTTTGAATGATGAGACAACTTGATTTGCAACTGCACGCACGACTCACACCTAATTTGGGTGCGGTCGGGTGTTTTTGTTACGCAGAAATTGGAGAGATGTGAGTGATGGAAGTGAAGGTGGCGAGGAAGAGAAGCTCAGCTTGCAGGTGATGAGGAGGGCTGCTGGTCTTCTTTTTAATCCAGGGACAGGTTATTATTAGAGCCAAAATTCTTGAAGTTTACCTGCCTAGTAGACCAATGATGCAAAACGTTTGGAGAGAAACAAATTGTGTTCAAGAGAAAAGACAAAAAGACAAAAAAAACGTCGTTGGTTAGAGAGGAGTGAGAGAGAGTAGAGAGAGATCCAATATGCTGACTATACCATGAGTATCCCGAGATTGGGGAGACAAAAAACTATCACGACTGGCGTGAGGTTACCTAATTGATATACAAGGTATAGGTAAGTGGTTGTACAGTAGTAACACCAAGATTCTGAAAGAAGTTGGCCTTCCATGGCCGGTGTTAGCGCTTGAGCGATAACAACTTACGACTTTCAAAATTACAAGAAATGTGTTGATTACCTAGGAATGGGGTGAAAAGGAGAGATTTGAAGCAAATTTCATGGATAAAGATTGTCTTATAGACAGACGATACGCTATGTGCGTAGGGTACACCTTCCAGATTCATGAAATTAACCTCAAGGATAGTGAGGGATGAAGAAAAAAAATGGCGTTGAGCGAGAAGGTCTGCTGGTGATGGAGCTGATTCTCCGTTCGATCTCTTTCAGAGAACGAAATGTGGTCAACCAGCAGATTTCCTAACTTTTACAAATGTACAAGAGTTTGATGGAGGGGAGAAGGATGGAGGATTGAGTAGCGAAAATTGATAGTGACTGAGCTAATTCCCAATTCGATCTCTATGTGAGGACGAAATATATCAACCATCAAATTTCCTAACTCTTTACACAAATATACATGAATTTGATGAAAAGGTGAAGGAGAATACACAGTAATAACAATCTAATCTTTCACGTGTATTTGGTGAAAGATTAGGGGTCGTATTTAATCTTCTACAGTTTGTGAGAACAAGACAGACCCTTGCTCAAGTTTCACAAACCTGGGAGTTTTTCTTATTCGTCTCCCAGACAACGAGTTAGGTGGTTTAGTGTCACTGTCTCAATTAACTCCCACGACACGATACCTCATAACCAACAGTGAAGCTGATGGCTAGTCCATGGTCAATGGATAGTGGATGGTTCTTGGGTTCGCTGACAAGAAGTCCACAGGTATCAGTTAGCGTAAAAAATTGCTGAATGCACAGCTTCATGTTTGTTTGAAGAGAACAAAAAAATTCTCACTACAGTGAAGGACATTTCCCTCAGTGTCATGAGTTATACAAAAAAGGGCCCCAATTAAGGGTGACAAGTCAGGGTAAAATGATCTACGTCCGGTAGAACAAGTACATAGTGTCAACTTATTTAAAGAAAACAACAACAAGATATTGTATCGTTCGCACGAATCATGGTAAGTATTATAACGTCTCCACGTCTCATGTAGAAATTGAACGAATTACGAAAGAACCCTAGTATTGAAAGGAAAGGTACAACATAGATATTTATAACCATTTAATGTGACAAATTATCTCTTTGGCCACAGTGTATGTAAGCCAGTAAAAAGTAATTATAACGAACTTCTCGTATCATGGTAGATATTATAACATTCTCATGTATAGTGTTAGATTTTATAACGATCCCTCGTCTCATGGTGGATATTGTAACATTCTCATGTATAGTGTTAGATTTTATAACGATCCCTCGTCTCATGGTGGATATTGTAACATTCTCATGTATAGTGTTAGATTTTATAACGATCCCTCGTCTCATGGTGGATATTGTAACATTCTCATGTATCATGAAAATAACATATCAACGTTCAATAATAAAAAAAAATACCATTTCAATACCGGAAAAAGATACATACACAATGTCAAAAACAATCAAGTAGTGGCTATTGGTATTATCAAAAAGACGATGGCATAACCTTTGGTTGGGTTTATGCGTTAAGTTGGCAATAATACAAGACATATGCCAACAAGGATGTCTTAAACAAGACACCAATATATAGCAAAAGAGACCTATTTGGTTTTACTAACTCTTTGCTTACAAAATGTTGTGATAGCATAACCTTTGGTTGGGTTTATGCTTTAAGTTGGCAATAATACAAAACATATGCCTACAAGGATGTCTTAAACAAGACACACATATAGCAAAAGAGACCTAATTGGTTTTACTTACTTTTTGCTTACAAAATGTAGTGATGGCGTAACCTTTGGTTGGGTTTATGCTTTAAGTTGGCAATAATACAAAACATATGCTTACAAGGATGTCTTAAACAAGACACACATATAGCAAAAGAGACCTAATCGGTTTTACTTACTCTTTGCTTACAAAAAAGGTTTATAGTGGTTTATTTAAGACCTGATAGGGTTTTACTTACTTAAAATGACCAAACAAAAACAAGGAAACACACTTGGTGTTGCCAAAATTGCCACAAACACGAATGTTGTGAACTTTATGTTACAAATTTGATACAGAAGGCACCTAGAGACACAGGATCACTTAATATGAGTGACCTGGCTCGGTGTATTTGGCAAGGCAAATTAATGCTTATTTAAGTCAAAATATAGTACATAATATAACAAATTGGGGTCAGGAAGTTGAGATCTTAAGATTTTACAAACTCAATGTGACCGAAAGGTGTTATGTATGATGAGGAGGACAATTCGGCGTTTGTTCTCCTTTACAACAACCTTTTTCAGAATTGACGTGTCAATATCAAATTCTGAAAAAATAACAAATTAGAGCAAATGGGAATGTTGAGCGCCATTCAATTTTTTTAGAAAAAACTGAAAAAACTTTAAAACAAAGTAATTGTAACTTTTTATTTGTTACACCTATGTAAACTTGAATCAAATGACGATACCAAGCTGGAATTTACACACGCATTATGATTACAAGTTACAGGGGTAGAGTATTCACCTCAATTGGGTGTATGTTGCAAAAGGGTCATTGTTTTATGTACGATGGAACCCATTGGAACAAATGTGAAGAACAATGTGAAAGAACAATGTGAAAGAACAAATGTGAAGAACAAGAGAGAAAAAAAATATTTACAAAACAATGTTGTACGTGACTTTTGTGGTATTTACGACAAAAAATAGTTATGTATTTAGTGTCGTAAGTGTCAGAATGGTAATGACTAACAAATGATGTCCAGGGTCATGACTCCGGGAGCATAAATTGTTTTGGGAGGCGGAAAAAGTCTCTTGACTAGAATGATCAGTTCCAGAGAAGATACGTACAAAATATGGGTACAAATTAAATACATTACACGGTGAGGTGTGACAAAGAAACAAAATAACAAGGGGTTTATACAAAAGAGCATAGTAGTACATGTATGGGTGAGAAATGATTTAAAACCACAGTTGACACTTCTGTGTTTTAGAAAAAAAAAGGTTACCTTGCAGAGGTCGAGAATGCGAGTTTTTATATGAAACTAACGCGTTAAGACATGCTGTTTGTCTGCACGAGGGCCAAATCTCGTGGGACAAAGGTAGAGCCAAAAGTTTGTTAGTTATGTGAGTGTGACCTAGTGAAGGTGGTGTCTGTTGTGTCCACACTTCCTAGTTTGACAATATCTTTTACGTGATAGTTGCCGATGTGTTTACCAGAGGCATCCGATAGGGTATATACTACATCGGAGATTTTTCTCAGGACTTTTGCTTTAATAAAGCGAGGAGCTAGTTTTGCAGAGAAATACAGAGCACCTTGTGAGAGTGTGTTGTTGCGTCTCCAAACTATGTCGTTTTCCTTAAAGGTAACATGTTTCCTGCGTAAATTGTGTCTGTTTGTGACAGAGATTATACTGCCGGGTTGAAATTGCAGCCCTTTTATGTATTTGCTGTTGTAATATGTTGCGTACTTGATCAGGACATTTTTGGTTTTGTTGAAAGGAGAAATATTCCTGTCTTTTAATTCCTTTTCTAAGCTTTGAGTACTTCGAGAGCAGATGTTGGCTATTATGCCTAAGGTGTTGTTTTGAGGATTCATTTTGTGGCTAGTTGAGTTAGACATTGTGAGAAGAAAAAAGAATTGTCAGAGTGTTGTGGCTGAGTTTTTTCAAAAAAAGATGAGCTTGTGATGATGGGTGAAGAATTTTGTGAAAAAAATTTTTTGAAGTCCCAATATGGAAAAAAAAGGCCAGCGGTTTCCTTGTGTTTTTGATGGAAAAGTTCCTGAGATGTGCGTTTTTGAAAAAATTTTGAAAAACTCAAATTCCGAAAAATTAAATTTCTCGAAAAAATTTCAAAGTCCTTGATTCGTGAAAAAAACGGCCAGGGGTTGTCCTGGGATTTTGATGGAAAAGTCCCTGAGATGTGCGTTTTGAAAAAAATTTTGAAAAAAAAACTTCAAATTTTCGAAAAATTAAATTTCCGAAAAAATTTCAAAGTCCTTGATTTGTGGGAAAAATGGCCAGGAGTTACCCTGGGATTTTGATGGAAAAGTCCCTGAGATGTGTGATTTGAAAAAAATTTGAAAAAAACTTCAAATTTTCGAAAAATTAAATTTCCGAAAAAATTTCAAAGTCCTTGATTTGTGAAAAAAATGGCCAGGGGTTACCCTGGGATTTTGATGGAAAAGTCCTTGAGATGTGCGTTTTGAAAAATTTTCCGAAAAAACTTCAAAGTGAGAAAATTTCCGAAAAATAAAATTTCCGAAAAATTAAAATTTCCGAAAAATCAAAAATTCCGAAAAATTTCAGAATACAGATTTCGAGGAAGTATTGTTTGTTCTTTCAACAATTAATGGAGGGTTGTTTGTGATTCGTGACCAATTGTCTGAATTTAGGCAGAACCAGCTTTTGGTTATTTACACGCAAGCTTCCTTACATCCCGTCAAAGTTGCGCCAATTAGCAATATGTGACAGATGGGGAATTTCACGTCAACGCGAATCTCAATTATATGTAAAGAGTAGGTCGGCTTTCAAGACTTTTTTTACAAAAAGGATACACTACCCACTTTTATTACATATAAAGCGAAATTGTCAAATGGCTGAGAGGCTTTAATTTTCCTTGGTTGTGTTCATGATTAGGCAAGGTATGCTTAAGCAAGGTAAGTCTTATATCACATCCACAAACAAGAAATTTATTTTGTATCATGTACAAGATTTGAAATTGTTGAATTGTAGTTTAATGTAGCTCGTTTCCTCTAATAGTTGTACTCGGAAAGTAAACCTTCATGGTTAAGGATCACTATGTGATGTTTGAGGTGTCCGAAAAGAAGTGAATGTTGGTTGCGCACCTTATGATAGAATACCGGTAATTAAATTTTGTCGAGTGACGATTCGTAAAACTTGTAATTTAACACAGAATAGTTTTAATGTGACACGGTTGTTTTAGATTTGACGCGATGGTTTGTAGAACAGCTATGATTTATTGGAAGAAAAACATAGTTATACAATGGTTAATACAAAACAAGGCATGAAACACAGTGAAAGGGTACAAAATTATTTCCAATTTGACCTCCCGATGGACGATTAATAACCAGAGAAAAACCACGTTTGCGCCAGTGCTAACTTAATAAACACAATACATAACACATGAGTAAAAGGCACAAGGTATATTAATCATCTTCTAAAGAAACACAGGTATAAATTGGATCTCTACTCTCTTCACTCTGTGACGACCGGATGAAACGAGGATTTTACAAGTATTAATGATTTGAACACAAGAAAGAGGTGTACTGGACGCTTACTGGTTTCCAGGTTCTGATGATGGGTAGCGGCGTGACGTGTCGAGCTGTAGATGTTCTGCGTCTCCGGGGTACGCGACGGTCAATCGTTATTGCGTCACACTTGGAATTTACCGGAAGCAAGGCTCCGACGGTGAAGCTAGAGTGGTGATGTCGGCACATGTTTGTGACTAATCTGCGCGTGATATTAATTATTAACCGGAACAAGATCACGTCCGTTATCGCGTAATTATGCAAGTCATGTCCGCGAGTAGTTTTTGCCTTCGCGAGCGACAATGCTGCTATCACCGAGGCCGGTACTGGACTGGGGAGCGCGGGAAGCGTGACCGACCGAGGCCCGAGTGGGATTGAGACTGCCGAGCGCGGCCAATGCGACCCGTGTTGAGCTGGGGCACTCTGTGTGTGGTCCGTGCCGATCACGCGGCGGCTAGCTGCGTTTGTCACGTACACCGCGACTGTCTGCATGGGGAAAGTGGGGCTGGTGTGCATCCTTTTTATAGGGTGACTTGTATTACGTAACAAGTTATAAGTTTGAAATGTATCATATACAAATATAAATAATTATGTGAAACTGTAAATTATATATAGAAATAAATTTAAAAAATCATTCTAGGGAGTAGGGTCGAGGTCGGGGCGAAGTCAGGAGCGATACCATGTGGAAGAAATTATTGCAACAATGGCCCAGGTTACTGGTGTGCCAGTATCGCGTAAGTTCTTATTATTTCCATGATACAATTATATTTAGTTTTTTGTATCTACTTAATTGGCCACGTCCAGACTAAGCCGCACAACGCATTCAGCCGCTCCCAACTGCCAAAAAAATATATTTAAATTAACTAATTAATTATTAAGTGTTAATTATTATCCGCTCTCTCGGTTTGCGGGGAGCACCCTAAAAATAGCGAAGTAATAATTTCTTCAAAATAGTTTGCAGAAAAAAGTCAAAAGAATGTATGAAATGTTTTGAGACCATTGATGTATAATTTAGTCTATGAGCCCAAACCTTGAAGTATGAACACTTTGTTAACACCCGTTAATATCACATTGATTAATATGTTCTGTATGTACCGGTTAGTATCACATTGGTTAATATGTTCTTTATGTACCGGTTAGTATCACATTGATTAATACGTTCTGTATGTACCCGCTAGTATCACATTGATTAATATGTTCTGTATGTACCGGTTACTATCACATTGATTAATACGTTCTGTATGTACCCGTTAGTATCACATTGATTAATATGTTCTGTCTGTACCGGTTACTATCACATTGATTAATATGTTCTGTATGTACCGGTTAGTATCACATTGATTAATACGTTCTGTATGTACCCGCTAGTATCACATTGATTAATATGTTCTGTATGTACCGGTTACTATCACATTGATTAATATGTTCTGTATGTACCGGTTACTATCATATTGATTAATACGTTCTGTATGTACCCGTTAGTATCACATTGATTAATATGTTCTGTATGTACCCGTTAGTATTATATTGATTAATAATTTTATTTCCATCATATTTTTATATCTTAATATTTAATTCTAATTTTAAAATCCTAAATCATAGAAATTAGTTAAAAATTAATATAATACCCACGCTTAGCTTTGGTGGGATTTTTCGATTACATTATATACCTATACGTTTTTTTTATTATTATTATTATTTTCCGACTTATTTTGCTTACATTATGTTTTTAATTTATTACCCCGTATACTAAAACTGCTCCAATGCAACAAAAATTTACAAAAAAAACGAAGTTCTATAAATTTTATAGTCCACGTACGAAATTTTGAAAGTACGTTTGGTAGCTGTTCGACTATGGTAACGAATTATAGTTACCTTCGTTTGTTCCATCGTTTCAGTAATTCTGATGAATGCGAAGTTCATAGGATTTGTTTTGAACATTATTGGACAAAATTGGATCCTGTTCCGTGCCCTGGATGTAAAATCGCAATTCAAAATATCAAAGATCAGCTGGACAGTCCGGTAAAACCTATTACATTCATTTTAAACATACTATATACCTATAATGCTTGTGTGTATTTTTTCAAAAGTGAACTCGTCACTAGAGTCCTAAATGGCGAGGCCATTGGGCAAAATATGTCTTAATTTGGAACCCATCACAGGTACAAGGTTTTTACGGTCCCTTGAGTTTTACTGCTTACATACTTATTTTTTTAAATTATGTTAACTATTTAGCTTACTGCCGCACCAATTCTACTGTACTGAAAGCAGTACGAACCTATTTTTTATATAAAATAATAATTTATGAACTATTTACACCCCAATTTCAGACAATAGAGATAATTATCTACAAGGAGTGCATGGTGATTGCCCAAGATCCCATATGTTTCAAACTAGCAACTACAAATTATGCAACATTTCGAGTGGTCCTTGATTATGCTAATATAACCACAGGAGCAATTTGCGAAATCAGTGGGATTTGTCCAAATATATGTAAGTTTGAGAGATTTGTGTACACTTTCCTGGTTATCTACTTAGATCTTCTCACGTCAACTCCACTCCACTCCACGCGGGATCTGGTGTTATGGAAACTCGAAGCACAAGAAACTACATCAGATAAAGAACCCAAAAAAAACTGAGCATTCCGGCTTAACTTTTTTAGGTTTTTTGGTCAAAAAAACTTTCTTTTTTTTCAAGTTTCTTGTTGCCGTATTTAGTTTTGACATTTTAACCTTGAAGGTAAATGTCAAAAGGTCACTAGGATCTGTCATAACTTTGTGCCCGCTGCTGGTCCACGGGGAAGTGATTTGAAAAGTCAAGACCACGGCGCAGCTGAAGCATACGTCTGTGATCGAGCGACCCAAGATTCAAATCAAAATTTTGCGTAATGTATAAATCAAATGGTACTCAACCCGGGCTTAAAATGTGGCTTGTTCTTCATTCCTTTGTTTCTACTTTGTTTTCTTGTATTTCTATAATTTGACATTATTGAAAAACGGTAAAAGAGATGGTACAAAATCGAGCGTAACTCAAATAGGTTAATAACTCTCATTTAGGGGATGTATATTACCCTTCCCCCACCCCACCCACAGATCTGAACTATATAAATAGAATATTTTTTTAGTTCTCTTTGCTAGAAAATCCTGTGCTGAGGCCAATTAGGTTTTGTATAATGGGCTTTCAGCTACTTTGATAAAACTCAGTTTCTCTTTCCAAACCAAAGTCGCCGTTCTGATGAAATTGGTTTTAAAATAATTGTCCGTTGACCGCCATATATCTTAAGTTTATCCTTTTCAAAATTTATTAAATATTACATAAAATGCTGAGCGTATTCCAATCAATCATTATCATTAATATTAATTTATAACTTTTTTACAGGATGGATAGCAATGTGAATTTTACAGAGAAATTTAAACAACATAAGCCTTTAAACAAATTTGTGAGTGTTAACAACCCTTAGTCGGTAACCATCAATCATGTTTATTTTTTGATACTTTATAATTTACATTTAACTGTTCAATAGTAAACCAGCTTATATCAGTAATTTACATTTAACTATTAAGTATTAAACCAGCCTATATCAGTAATTTACATTTAACTATTAAGTATTAAACCAGCCTATATCAGTAATTTTAAACATAAAATTTGTATATATAATATCTGAATAGATAACGGTAGCAAAATTTACCACATCATGTAGCACTTTGTGTAGATGGCGATAAAGCTTAAATTACCGTTTCGATATATGCAAGAAAAAAGTTTCTTTTTATTTTCATTTTAAAAGTGAGTTTTATTAAGTTTTCTAAAGAATTTTCTAAAGAACTTAATGTTCCACATTATACAAGTATGAGATTTTGAACTTAAAAGCAGTTTTTATAGGCCTGATATTTTATTTTTTCTGGGCTTATAAAAATACTTACTCAAAAATTGCTCGATTATTTCAAAGGCCAAGAATTGTTCTACTCACAGTATTTAATTAAAGCATCTTAAATATTTCTAAGCCATCAGATTTTCAAACCAAAAACACATGAGTTTGCATGATTACGTAGTGCTTCGCTTTAAGTAGAAATGTTAAAAAGTGATTATTGCTAACAACATGTTTATGTTTTTCAGAAGTGGCGCCATCACCTAAATCTGCACTAATTCCTGCACTCCAACAATGCTTCGAATGCTTTATTAAATGTATATATTACATTCTTGTCTAAATCTCAATACTTTTTCAAAATGCTACACAATAAAATATATATTAAATGAAAATATCTACCCTTATAAATACACCCCTATTCAACACAGTAATTATGTATAATGGATATCCTCTAGTATATAGATATCAGTCCGTCAAAATGTTAATAAAAATGGATGTTTATTTTTCACATCAGTATTAAACGGTATTCAGAAATTAGTATATAACTACCATATTCTTGGAAACTTTCATATTCGAGCTTGCTGTTATCATAATCTTTACTTATTTTTACCCTGATGATGGACAAGGAGAATGCGCAACACAGCATAGTAACCGAAACATAAATACGCTCTTTTTTTTTTTTTTTATATTAACTCCACACAGGAGGCCCTGAAGAAAATAATTTCCCTCAGGGCCTATGTCATCTTTGGGGATGCTGTGTGGAGGGTCTTTTTGTGGAGAGGAAGGAGTGAACATGGATCTTGAAGAGTCCCATGTTGTAGGAGGGAGGAAACACAGAGGCCGGCAGTTCGTTCCACAGACGAGCTGTTGAACTTAAGAACGAATCGTAGAAGCGACCCGTTCTCATGTGACAAATGTCAACCGTGTACAAATGTTGGGCGCGCGTTTGGCGTGTATCCCGACTATGCACCGGTGCCGAAGGGATCAATGACGCTAGTTCCTCAGAGCATCTTCCATTGTAATACCGATAGAACAAGGACAGCATACCTACCTGACGTCTGTGCTCTAAAGATTGCAGTCCGCTTGTTAAGATTGGGGAATCTATCAAACGGACCGCCCGTTTTTGCACAGAGTCAAGGGTTTTTTTCAGGTATTTAGGGGCTCCGGACCAGAGATGGCTACCAAATTCGAGAGTAGGGCGCACTTGCGATTTGTACAGGGTCAGCAGTTGTGTACTATTAAAGTATCTGCGGGCCCTGTACAGTACGCCCAGCTTCTGAGAGGCCAGCTTTACTCTGGCTTCAATGGAGCCCCCGTACTTGAGCTGGTCACTTATAGTTACACCAAGCATATCAATGGAAGGCCTGTTCGGGAGATTGCTTCCGTTGAAGGAGACTAGATTCTCATTTGGATCCCTTTTAGACGTAATCAGACAGGATTGGGTCTTTGAAACATTAAATTCGACGAGATTATTTTTACCCCAGGAGGAAATACTTTCGAGATAACCGTCCATTCTCTGCTTCAAAGCCCTCCGAGCCGTTGGAGTTTGTGTGCCCTTTGGGGGCTTGTCAAACAAAAAGCTATCATGAACTGTACTGTCATCCGCGTAACAATGAATTGGTGCACATGTCAAAAGGTCATTGATGTGCAACAAAAACAAAGTCGGAGACAGAACCGATCCCTGTGGGACGCCAGCATTTATGGAGTGTAAGGAAGAGGTGAAACCGTCAGCAACCGCCTGAATCGACCTATCCCTTAAAAAGTCAGCAATCCACGTACACAGGGATGCGGGAAGTCCGTAAGAAGGCAATTTGTTGACAAGTCCTCGGTGCCAGACCCGGTCAAAGGCCTTGGATATGTCTAGTGCGACCGTTTGGGTCTCACCGTGACGTTCAAGGCACCGCCCCCAAACATGCGTCACATACGCGAGAAGATCACCGCACGAGCGGTTCCGCCGGAATCCGTATTGACGGTCGTTGATAATTTTGTTCTTCTCGAGGTATGTGAGCAGTTTGTCGTTGATCACACGTTCCATCACTTTGGACAGAACTGATGTGATCGCTATGGGGCGGTAGTTGGCCGGGTTGGAGCGGTCACCTTTCTTGGGGATAGGGTGAATGACCGCTTTTTTCCAACCAGAGGGCACAGTGCCACACTTCAGGGACATTTTGAAGAGCTTTGTCAAAACTGGAACTATTTCCGCAGCACACCTCTGCAATACCAGGGCAGGTATTCCATCAGGTCCACTAGCTTTGTTAACATCGAGCCCCCGTATAACGTGGAGTACATCCCGATGCCGGATCCTTAGCTTTTTCATAAAGAAGCCGCAGTGAGGAACCGACGGCGGAACAGCACCTCCGTCATCGAGGGTCGAGTTTTCCGCAAACATTTTCCCTAATAAGTTAGCCTTTTCGGTGGCGGTGTTTGCTAGTGAGCCGTCAGGTCTGGTAAGAGGTGGCAAACTGGGTTTGCAAAAATTCCGACCTATTGAGCCCGCAAGCGACCAGAATGCTCTGCTGCCATGCGGGCAGGCAGCCAGCTTTTTGCTGATCTGCAGGTCGTGTTCGAATTTTGACCTATTAATGATTCTCTTGCATTCCTTTGCCGATTTGTTGTATGCTGATCTGCTTTCGGACGTTCGAGATGTGTTGTAGGCTCGGTAAGCCGCGTTTTTTCGTCGAACTGCTTCGGAGCATTGTCGACTGAACCACGGCTTTGAGCCCACACCAGTTTCTTTAGTAGTCGATTGTATGAAGCCATCCATCGCCGATTTGATGACTTCACCAATCTCCTGGGCACATCTTCATTATTAGTACCATTATTTTTCTTTAAATGAATGATACAAATAATTTTAACCATTTATTGGAAAACCAACACCCCTGTTATAGATCACCCCTAATGGTTCGCTTAGCAGGGGTTCCCAGGTTGAGGGTGAGGTTTATCTAGGTCTCTAGGCCCACTTACCGCGTGGCGGGTCGGATCGGGAGAAACTGGTTGAGGGAGACCTTTTAACCTCTCCATCCGGACCATCTTGCATTCATACGTCCGTCAAACTTTTTATCCTTCCTTTCTCTAAAAAATCAACAAAAACTCATCCGTGGGTGGATGTAAAATTTTTTTCTCAGGCTTGACTTTCGTCAAATATTACAGGTTGTGACGAGAGGTACGTGCTGGTAAAACTAATGGATAAGTAAAAAGATCTTACAATTGGCCATAAGTAAATAAATTGGAACTTAAAACCAACATGAGAGTTTCGTTGTCTTCACACGAAAACAGGCTTTTTGCAGAGTTGTTGCTCAAAATTGGTAATGGGCAGTTACCAAAAGACAGTGGAAGAATTAATCTCGTCAATGAAAACGTTTGTGTTTTAATAAATGACCTTCAAGAATTGGTCGACAATGTTTATCCCGAAATTATTAATAGCACAAGTTGGTTCAAGGTGAGATTAATTCTGTCACCTTCTAACAAACAAGGGGGCAAGGTAAATGTTATATCTGCCTTACTTTGCAGATTTAAGTGTTGGGAACTCTTTGTAGAAAGTAAAAGGTTCTGCTTATAATTGTGTGTATTTACGTTACAAATAATAGGTCTGGATTTAGCTACACTGTTCATTACACTGGGTTGGCAATTCTCTGGTTCGAGAAGCTTGTTCCCTGTCAATCTCATCTCACAAGTACACTCTAGCGACATCTGTCGGATTCTGGAGTAAGCTTTATGACTAGCGCCATCTATCGCTTAAATACTCAACTTATTAATAATAGGTCTGGATTTAGCTACACTGTTCATTACACTGGGTTGGCAATTATCTGGTTCGAGAAGCTTGTTCCCTGTCAATCTCATCTCACAAGTACACTCTAGCGACATCTGTCGGATTCTGGAGTAAGCTTTATGACTAGCGCCATCTATCGCTTAAATACTCAACTTATTACCATACATCACACCCTCCCCGACCCAATCTAAAAGCCAAGGCTACAAAAATTGCATAACTATCGCAATTGATGTTATACAAACAAATAAATAAGATTTTAAATATTTCACTTTAACACGATTTTACACTCTAAATTCAACAACAAAAGACATGATTTTAAATATTTCATATTAAGTATTTCTGTTTCTCTGTGAGGGACCTTCAGGACGCCTTGAGCGAAGTCTTCCGTCCCAAGGTCTCGGTTGAATACTAGGTTGCTCTCGATCCTCAAAGGTAATCTGAAATCAGGAGAACTCCACGTTAGCCCCTTCAACAAATATGAGGTGCTCAAATCGTCTGAAGCACATTTCGTGACCTCAGACGCGACGGGTAGGCCTGTTCCTCCACTCTCTTCTTCCCAACTCACAGATAAACTCCTTAACTGATCAATATGCCTCTTCCAAGTCAGCGGAGTACCACAGATCCTAACGATATAAACTTTTTTTCCCATTTTCTTCTCTACAATACCTCTGACCCAGTAAAAATAATTCACTTGACGAAAATCCTTGAGTAGATATTTTTGTCCAACATGTAAATTTCTAATTTTAACTCCCCCATAATTTCTGATTTGATTATCTTGACTCATTTTGATATTATTGTTAGCTATTTTTCTTTGTTCTGATAAATCTTCCTGAATGGTTTCAGGGATTAAACTACTGAAAGTTGATTTCAGTCTCCTACCAAACATCAAGATTGCCGGTTCTAATCCAGTGGTAGAATGTGGCGAATTCCGATAATCAGATAAGAAGTCAAATAGTCTATTTTTATAATTTACTTGAAAATTATACCTAACCATAATTTTTTTCAAAAAACTTTTCACAGTTTTTACCGCATTTTCAGCTAACCCATTACTCTGAGAGTGCTTGACCGGAGAAGTTAAAAATTCTATGTTATTTTATTTAAGAAACTCTTTAAATTCTACACTAGAAAATGCTCTTCCATTATCCGATACTAGGCAATCAGGGTTACCAAAATTAGAAAAAAATTTCCTCAACTCCTTAATTGTGTTACACGTGTCCGCCTTTGGGACTTAAGGCAGTCAATCCACTTGGAAAAAGCGTCACAGATTACTAAAAACATTTTCCCTGCGATAGGCCCACAGTAATCAACATGAACCCGACTCCAAGTTGAACCAGGGTTCGACCAAATTGTCAAATGACTCTTAGGAGGTGCCGGCCTCGATGCCGCGCAATCATCACATTTTAGAACAATTTTTTTAATGTCATTGTCAGTGATGGCCACCAAAAATATATGCTTTTGCTGGACCCTTCATCTTTACTATTCCTAAGTGAGATCTGTGTAATAACCCTAGCACTTGATCTTGCAAAGAACTCGGAATGACAATTCTATGTTGCCAGAAAAGGCAATCCTTGACTATAGTCAATTCATTCCTCTTTACCCAGAATCTCCACAGTACATTGTCTCGATCAACTCTTTTTGACCAGCCCTTACGCAAACATGTCAAAACTTCCTGAATAACCGCATCTGTCTCGGTTGCTGTGGAAATGAGCTTGACATCGATTTGCTCGCATTTTATCAACATAACACACAAAATCTGATCCATAATCATCTTCAAATTTTTCTTGAGAATTTTCTACCGGAAGCCGGGATAAAAAATCCGCATGATTATAACATGACTTAACATACTCAACTTATTACCATACATCACAGTAAAGTAACTTGATTCTCTCAAAGATGCACCGACGCAAGCATACTACTCTGTAGACATTGTGCTTGATCTTGAAGAGGCTGTTCATTTTCCAATAAAATTTCTCATTTCCTTAAAGTCCTCTGCACTCTCCCCACATAAATTGGTGTTGAAAGTGGGGTGTCTTGTTATTTTATAACGGAACCTTAATCCACCCAAACTGTGCAATGAGACACAATGGCAGGTAATATCTTTAAAAACGTTCGTTATAGAGTGTACGATACTGACTGGATGTGGAACTAGAAAAGTCTTTTTAATTCCCCGGATTCCTTTAATACCAACGGATTAACCGTTTCAATTTAAACGACTGCATTTTTCAGCAAAAACTGTATTTTCCAAAAACCAAAGATAAGTCACAGGGGCAAACATTCAATGTTGCCGGTTTAGATTTGAGCTTTGAGTGTTTTTCACCTAAACAACTATATGGACCCCTTCTGTGTAACTTCTAATCAAAGTCTGGTTGTGCTGTCTATTGAAAAAACAGATGTAAACATATATAAAGACATTCTGTAGTTACTGGCTGTATAGTTTGATTCGAGATAAAACTATAATATTTACAGCTAATTTAATCTAATAGGGTCGCTAAATCGGTAAGCCGAGCAAAAACTGTATGTTTAAAATAATTTATTTGCTCTAAGGAAACAGATGGTTTTCTCCTTCACCGTGGCGGGTCGCTAGTTCTTATTAAATTCGAGACTCGGGCATTAAAAAACTTATCCTCTTAGCCGCTACGGACATATATGTGCGCGAATAGACCGTGCCTTCTGCGCAACCCGCACACATATTATGTGCCTTCTTTTTCATATAAGATGTATGAATTTTATAAGTGCGGGTATAACCGTTATCGTATAAACATCAGAAACGCAGTGAAAAGATTAATTGCAGTGATTATTTCGCTGTCTACATCGACAAAATTCGGAACGTCAACATTACAGTAAAAGAACATCTAAAATAAAAAAGAAAATTTTCAGAATTTGCAAACCACCTAACAGAAACGAATCACACTAACCATAAAAACGTAACCGATAGTCCTACACATCCGCCCGCTGAACCTTTTCCCCTTTCGCTTGTCTCTAATAAGTTAGTCATTTTATTTTTACTGTTTTCTATTTAAATATAATAAACAATTATTCAGGCCGGGGTTATTAAATTATGTATCAGGACGAGTGAGCCAATGAAGTGAAATACAATAACAGCACGAAATGTCACCTATTATCAAACACGATTCTAATTGCATGCCTGCCATAAAATAAAATAAAAACATTGTAATATATTTTTTATTAGGTTATTAAACGAGAACATATTTTTTGGAGTGTGCAAATAAATGAAACAGAAAACATTGAAAGAACTTCGTCCTTTTTGAAAATAACTAAATAAGATTTTAGAATAAATTAAGAATTGTGTAGTTTAAGAAAATATGTCAGGTAATAAATCTTGAGAATATTTACTTTGATTTTCCTCGCGAGAGTTTACGGAAATGCTACAAAATTTTCCTCTTTGTTTCTCTGCGACAAAACATTCATATCTGTGGTGGTACGCCACTACTTGATTCGAACGGCATTCTAGAAGTTTCGGCTTTTTCCAAACAAGCTTCTTGGATGTTCATTTATTTTTTTTTATTTTAGTTTGGCAATATCTACATACCAGCCAAAATGTTCGAGAAGCTTCTTCACCTTATAAAAGCGACAGCATGAAGGAACTCGACAGTCAGCCATCAGCCATCAGTCGTTCAACAATTAGCAAGACTTCGCGAGTGACAACCCGGCTTTGCATGGTTCGATCATGGACTCCATCGAGATCAACACAGCGCCCTGGCCCCGGCCATCGTCCCTGGCCAGCGCTACACCGGATCACAGCGCCCTGGTTCCAGCACATCTGACCAGCGCTACATCCACGCATCTAGACCACGCGGCATCCTCGCCGGTCTATGCCATCTCCCGCACAACCACCGACCAGGTCCACCGCACCTTTTGGCTACCCTGTTCAGCACTGGAGCACCCGGAAGACCCACGCTCTTCACCAGTTCCTGACGGTCAACGAGTCCGGTCACCAGCAGCGGCGTCGACACACTGACCCGCGCTTGACCAGCACTTCACCGCCTGCATCTGGAGTCTTCATCATCGGTCCTCAAGTCATCTCAAATACGGCAACCTGACTCAAATAAAACACTGTGACCTTCTCAACATCTTTCATTTCGTGCCTCCTCACCAGATCCCCAAATATCTACCTAACCGAGGCTAAAAAGCAAGAACTACAGCTTAGGGCTTTTATCTATATTATTTTTGCCTGGCGTGAGTTTTTACGTAAATTTCTAGTTGTTCTGAAATGGCGCAGTGGCTGAATATTATATTATAGGTATACGAAAGCACTATGCTAGGAAATAAAGTTTCTCTTAAAATTTACCTTCAGATTCTGAACAAAACCATATCCTAGAAACAGAAAAAGTACAAAATGCGTTACCTATACATGAGAGTATATTCGTACTATCCATTCCTGTATCCATCCTTTTTCGTAACCCTTGTTTTCGTAACACACACGCATTGTTGTTTCAACATATAGAAAATATGTAATGCTTGATAATGTATCTCTAACGCACTTTTTTTTAAATAAATTATTCTAGGTTTTTTGGCGTAAATTATTAGACGTCAGAAGTTATTTTTAAAATAGTAAGGTAAAATAAACATAACACACAAATAATTCAAATAACTGGTAAAAATGTACCAAAAAATATTGAACTAATCACTAAAGTTTGAAAAAAATAACATTTTAAACAAAATTCATTCAGAAATTAAGAAATATTCGAGGATAATAATAATAATGTTTGTTTATTTCAGCTGGACAGAGCGGTGAGTGCAATACTCTGTCTGCCATATAAAATCATACATCTAAATAAATTACATGATAACTAACTAACTAACTAACCATCACGCCGTTTCCCCGCAGGGGTAGGCAGAGAGGACGGACCGCCAAACAACTCGGTCTTGGCACACACTCCTTGCCTCATTAACATTCATATATCGTCTCATACATACTCTTCTATTGTTCTGACTCTTGACATGGCCATGAACATGATAATGAAATCAAAATAAAATAAAATGGTAAACGGTATGAGGCTTGGGGGAAATTCTCCATCTATTGCGTAGGGGCGTGGCCTGCCACTGGGAGACGGCCTGGACAAGAGTGTTTTCCGATCTCCGGTAGTGCTAACCCACCCGGCTACTCTGTGGCGCATCAAGGCAGCGAACCAATGCACCATTCCCCCTGCGAACATCTGTGAGGCGCTGCATCGCTAAGGAAGGCCGAATAGCAACCTTTATGCATGGTTATACTGTACTCGGAGTGTGTTCATGACGCCTTATGTGTACGTTGTCCATATTTTCCTAGTTGAAAAGCTCGTGCAGTGTGTCTGGAATAGTTTCTGCTTCATCTGAGGACTGCACCTGTTGAATCTCCTGGCAATACTTTTCTTTGACGTTCTATATCATTTTTGACATTTGAAATTATCAGTGACGACATGCCCCAAATATTTTATTTCGCTGCAGATTTTGAGGTTTGCTCCGCCGAGACCTATGGGCGGAATGATAGCCGGACCAGAATTTGCTTTAAATATCAGCAGTGATGATTTTTTAGCATTGTATATTATTAGTCCGTGTCTATGAACGTATACTTCACATATATGGCCAGAAGTTTCTTCATTACTCTTACTGACGGGGCATGACCATGTCGTCTGCATAACTAATATTGTTCATACATACCCCGGCAATATGGCATACGATTCTTGTTTTATTCAATGATTTACTGAGCTCATCCATATACACGTTTAACAGCACTGGGGACATTGAGCCTCTTGCCTAACGCCGCACTTTAGTTTCGCTGCTTCTGATATCATTCCATCTGAAAAAAATTCCCTGCCGGTTGTACCATGTACTCAATATATTTGCAATTTTTTTTTTCTTAGGTTTGTCAACAGTGATTCATATCAAAGCTCTCGTAAATACAATTACATTAATTAAACTTAGTTGATACTATCACTAATTACAGACAAACACAACATTGATGAACACAACACTGTAAGTAAAGAATAATATACATACACTTACATATACATTTCATAACAGCAACAGTAATTATTTTTTAGATCACGATAATTACTGTTGCTGTTATGAAATGTATATGTAAGTGTATGTATATTATTCTTTACTTACACGATAGGTAGCTTTAAGTCTTGTTAACGTTTGATTTGAAGATGGCCAATGATGACATTGACAAATCAATGGAATGACTTTTATATGTATCGTTAAAATTACGGCACATTCTAGGTAAAGGTGAGTCATACCCCAGCTTAGTTTGATATTTTTTAATATGTAATGGAATATAATGTATAAATCGGGAACCAATTCTAGGAACGTTGAACATGATTTGATAGAGTAGAAAAGGGCAGTTTATTAGAGCATTATCAATTTTGAAAAGAAAATTTAAATCAATATTTAGTCTTCTCTGTTCAAGGGTGCGTACATTGTAGAAATTTAGTCTATCGATGTAATGAGGAAGTGATCGAGCTTGCTTATCACAATACGCTAGGTGGTACATAAAAAGTTTTTGAACCCGCTCTATTCGCTGAATATGAACTTTGTAGTTTGGACTCCATATAGAACTTGCGTACTCCAATACGTTGCGGGTGAAGGAATTGTACAGCGTTATTTTTGATTTGGGATACTGAAAATTTTTACTATTTCTTTTGATAAATCCTAGCATTTTAAGGGATCTAGAAATAATGCTGTCGATACGAGGTGTGAAAGTTAGTTTTTTATCAAATATTACGCCCAGGTCCCGAATGGTTGCGACTTCCTGGAGTTTAGTACCGTCGATAAAATATTGAGTTGAGATAGAGTTGCGTTTACGTGTAAAAGTTATAAGGACACATTTTAAAGAATTTAGAAACATTCTATTGTCAAAGCACCACTTAGAAACTCCGTTGATATCATTTTGAAGAAGTATTAAATCAAGTAATGTGTGGATAATTTTAAAAATCTTACAATCATCGGCGAACAATAAAATTTCAGAATCCAAAATAACATCGCACAAGTCATTTATAAAAACAAGGAACAAGATCGGGCCCAAATGGGACCCTTGAGGTACTCCAGACGGCACATTTAATCCTCTTGACTCATAGCCATCAAATACTACTCTTTGTTGATTCTTTGCAATTTGCGGTGGTACTTATCGTTTGGTCAATTTTTTCCACAACTTATTATAATTAACCCTGTCAAAAACTTTCGATTGTATGTTTCGTGCTGTATATGGCTGAATCAGTAGAGCATCCAGCTTTGCAGCCCATTTGTGAGTCATCTATACTGAGTTTGTCTTCTGTTAAATTTAAGATCACCTTATCGAAGATTCTTGCAATAATTGTGGAAAGAGATATGACCTGTAATTAATGGATGAGGTCAGGTTCAGTTAGCGGCTTTTTAGAATCGGTATTATTATGGTTTTGAACAGTTCTTTCGGAATGTGTCCGAACCCAATCATGGCAGTGAAGAGAGAGGCGAGCAGTGTTGTTATGTACACCCTCCGCATGCTTTACGTGTTCTATGACAAGTCCATCGTGACCTGCAGATTTACCTCCTGCCACGTTGCGTATTGCTCGCTGTATCATTTCAGTTGTGATGACGATTTTCCAAATTGCTACAGTTACGGTAAAAAAATAAAAAAGTTCGAAATATTTCATTTCAGATTTCAACAACAAAAGCACGCAAAAATATGTTCAGGCAAACATATATTTCAAACTAATCTCAGGAATTGTACTCAATCCACTTATATTGCAAGAGGTCAACTTATATATCCCTAACAAGCATACTCTGATGCACTTTTTATACTCCGAAAGCAAGGACTTCTACCTATCAGAGCGCCAATCAACATAACGACTAGACTGCTTAATGTTTATGCATGACTTTTTATACTTACATGTACCTGTAAATTGTAATCTTCTCCGTAATATATTAGTGCATAACTGTTTTATGGTGAATATGAAAAAAATAATATTTTCGTTTATTTTCATGGTTCTGCCACTGACAATGCTTTTATAATTGTTACCTTTTTTCTATTAGTGTTATCTGAAAATAAAACAGTTAAATTAAAAAAAAACACTTAAATTAGTACATGCTAACATAATATTAATATAACAAAAATTGGTCACGACAGCAAATAACAATACAATGTGTTTCAGAACTATGAAAGGCAACAAAAAACCATTTTTATTTATTGATCTTGAGTTCGCTCACATCTTCATGTGTGCTAATAATTTTAGAAACACACATATACATATAATTTATATTAATATTTTATATTTAAAAATTGAATCACAAAAATACATCTTAAGATTATATTAATACTTTCTTAATTCGTTTTTAAAATGAATCGTATTTGCAAACTCAATAATTTCATTCGGGATTTTGTTGTTGATTTGGACGGCCTGGTACATCAGAGATTTCTGGGTGCTTGACTTCTTCCTTGTGGGCAATTTAATTTGTTTTGCATTTCTCGTTCCGTGATTTCGTGATTGACATAATTTATTTTTCCTTTCATTTAGACATCATCCCTATTTAGGTAATGTATAAAAATACATAGTTTGCTTCAATGTCATAAAATTATATAATACGAAACTGTCACTAAATATAGCTACTTACAGGTTTGGTTGGAAAAAGTGGTCACCAGAAAATAACTTCTCGTTTTTTTTATAAAAGAAAGACAAACATTCCCGTGTTACGAATAACCTTACAATATTTGAAAATATACTACTACCTCCACAGTAAGCGGCAAATGTTGCTTGTGTTGTGATAGAGGACTTAGTCAGCCGAGGAATTGAACACACTACGCCTACGCGATGTCAACTGAGCCAGCGTTACACCCATTAAGTATTAATGAAGGTTTGTAAGTTCTGTCGAATTTTACTTTTCTACATTTTTTTTTATTTAATAATAAATTACAATAACCATCTACCATAAACCGTAACGTAAAAGATGAAAAAACCGAGGAACATTGTCGTAAAATTTACGTGCAGATACCTAAAGACGACTCGTTAGCTGCAATAAGAAATAGGAAAGAAATGTTCGTTTTGGAATCTCAGCTTCTTGGAGACAGTAGAATTTACATTAATGACCATCTAACCCCAAAAATCTAATACCTTCTAAAACAATGTCGAGACATAAAAAATGGAAAAAAACTCTTCTGCTGGGTAAAAAATTGTAAAATAATTTTTCGTGTAAGTGATTAAACCCCCATAATTTTAATTATTGATCAAGATGACGTCGGCAAAATAACACAAGATGCTGCTACATCGGCGGCCCTTTTTGGAAACAACTAAAATGGCATTATACTGTCAAACATAAAATAATTTACGAAAAATTTAATTTTTCGCAGGAATTTAAATACCTTAAAATTATACACGATTTCTCCCTCGTCGTAACACACGAAATGATATCATTTGTTCATTACAAAAAACCACCAAACACTTTTACCAATTATCATATAATGTCATAACATAATATTATTTGCATGTTTTGTTTACAATCTATTACAATCTGTCAAAACTAAAGCCTTGAAACTATGGGGACTATAACTTACCTTTATAGCCGACCATTTAATGTGTGTAGTGTAGATTGTGGTAAAGTAAAAAGATGTAATTTAATAATTAAAGTTTAATGAAAATACGTTACACTATAACACGAAATTAATATCAGAAGGATTTTATAGGAGCCAAGAAATGTCAACTGTCCGGCCGGACTCGAGAAACAGGAATGTCGGCCGTTGACCGAAACTGGCCAGTGCTCTGTTTTCGGGTGGCAATCCCTAAAACAGTGTTTCCGTATTGAAAATATTATTCAAAGTTGTTTGACAGTTCTTGACTCCACAAAACCATAAGTAAAATAATTTACCACAAACAAAAAATTGATGTTCAAAAATTAAATAAATATTTATATCGTATTTATAAAATATTTTACGAATAAAAACCCAAACACATATTTTCAAAATGTGCGAGGTCTTTGTACAAAAACTCATAACTTCTTAAATCAGGTTCTTTTGAACAATTTTGATATTCACCTTATATGCGAAACATAACTAAATGAATCAATCCACAATAATTAATTGTTTGACAACAGGTGTATTTAGGAAAGATCGTAATTAATTGATGTCTGGAAAGGAGGGGGGCCTTACTTATTACTGTCTCCGAATCTCTTAAAACTCAGAGATTACCCTGGTCTACGTGTACTGAGGAGATCTGTGTATCGGTGTCAATACCAGGTAACAATAAGAAGCTCAAAAACGTATACAGCTGCTTCACTTATCACCCACAAAACATCAACTGCCATAATCTAACGAAATCGAAGTTACATCAGACCTGCACAAAAATCACCCGGAAGGAAGTTTTTTTAGCTGAAGACTACAACATACCAAAACTAAATTGGAAGGAAGGGGAAAAAAGTTAGAATCAAATTTTCCAGAAGACACTGCTCGCTGGGCGTTGGTTTACTGCATTCCACTCACTCAACTACACCAATTTAATTCTGTGATAAACACAAACAAATTCTTGAATTAATCATGACAAAGTATTTCAGAATTAACTCGCTGTACCACTTGTACCGAACCTCTGACGCCTGAAGATTTACATCACAAAGCATTAGACATCGAGTTATCCCCTGTTACTGTACCATATCTCCGGGCTCGACTAGGACATTTAAAATGTTTCAACTAGGTTATTACGGTCAAATCATAGACGAACTGTTCAAAATAAATTGGGAACTCGAATTTTAAAGTAAAGATCCTGAAAGAGCCGTATCAGACTTTTACATTATTATAAATGACAGAATGAATGATATATTCCCGAAAAAAAATAATTGACTAACTTAGAACGGTTCCCCTGGTATTTTTCACTACTTATTAATATTGTAAAAGAGAAATTAAAATATCATATGAAATGGAAAAAAATAACCTAGCTGACTGATCTTTTTCAGTACTGAGAAATCTTCAAAAGAAGATCTCGCTTGAATGTTATGAAAACTGCATACTGGCAGAAGATTCGATAAAAAAGTGCAGCAATCGGTTCTGTTCATTCGTTAAATCAAAGCAATCCTCTTCCGATCTCCTTTAAACTCTGGCAACAATGACGACAACTCTGATCTACATACCTATATACACTTTCAACTTTAATCAATCATAATATGTACTTTTTTTAAAGCTTGATCTGAATGAAAGTGCGGGATCTAATTTAGTTCCATGCATATTTTATATAAAATTCTCCTTGCTATACAAAATGTCATTTGAGGAAGGCAACTTCCCTGACGTTCTGAAACAAGCACTCATTACACAATCTATAAAAGCGGGATCAAAAATAATATGACCAATTACAGGCCCATCTCCAAATTCCCAACTGACAGCAAGATCATGGAAAACATAGTTCTTGATAGACTTTTTCCAGCAGTACAAAATGAGTACAAACAATCTTATCAAAAAATCAACACGGTTCAGAAAACGATCGCAGATTTTAAATTATATCATATTGGTAGTAAAAATAAAAAACAGATTCTATCTTTGTTTCGATTTGGAAGGCGGGTTTGGGTACCGCCACCCCCCAAAAAAATACCACTTCAAATCATCACTTTCATTTAAGTTTTATTATATTCATGCGGTAAAGTAAATTACTAAGGCTTCCGTGGTCGAGAGGTAAGGATCTCGATTATAAGCTGGAGGTCGCGGGTTCAAATTAATTTGTGTTATTTCACTAACTACTCATTAAAAATAATATGTAGTATACTTGTGGGTCGTTCCAGAGTGGAAGATACTCTCAGTATCGCCCTGGTTTAAGACCACTATTCAGAATTGAAACGTTGCTTGAAATGGCTTTGGCCGTGTTTAGCGATCAGATCTGAATAGCCAGGTAATTCCTCACCTTCCTCTTCCCCAGTTTTTCCCTCCCCACCTTTAGCCTCACAAAATACCACAATTGGGGATGCAATAGTGTTATTGGCTCCAGACGGTTGGAAGCAGTCGGGACTCTTGTGAGGTTTCGCTTTTTTTTAAACAATACAGTGTCAGTTTTTCACAACGCGGTTAGAGATATTTTTTCTTGTAATAATTCGAAATAGAAATTGTATAGTCTTTGTACAATGTGTAACAAAAACATCGTTTAACGGTTATGAAGTGATTTTTTATTATTAAGGCTGTTAAATGAAAACGTTCATTTCCACTGTCCAGTACGAAACACACGATCAAACCAACTATTCCACATCCCACACTTAAAACTAACTACACACAATATTCATTTTTTCAAAAGGACGTACACAAAATACAATGATATCTTTTCAGCAAGCGATGAAGTAGGCATCAAAAAGTTATTTGAAATGCGTACCTGGTACGTAAAATTTCGCTCGAGTTATTGGAGAACTCTTCATATCCCGACACAACACTTGATGCTCCACACCCACCTCTATTAATTTCTTTTTCATATACCTTCCATATTTCACTTGTATATTGCTATTTTTTTTCATAAATCATTTACAACTACGCCGAAAAAAAGATACTTACATAATTGCATTTCCAGCTTAAATCAGGGTTGGTTGAAAGAAGTCGTCACCAGCCAATAGTTCTTCTTTTTATTATAAAAAATTGAATAAGTTAGTGTATACCTCTGGACTACTTGCTGACTTCTCCCTAAGCCAATATTAAATAATATGTATTGTGTAAGTAGTACTCTTCATTTTTTAGTAATTTTTTAATGAACACCCGCTTGATGATACTATGTTATATATGTTTTTTTTATTTCTTTATAAATACCCAAGAAGTCTAGGAAAATAAACCAGAAGCATTCCACCAACAAGATGGCAAACAATTTAGCTATTTTCGGTTGTGTTCTACTGGCGCTGCATTTTTCTGGTAATTATTTTTGCTCGTAATATTTGATAAAGAACACCAAAACGTATATTGATTTATTTATTATAATATCATTACTAGCTTTATAATCCTGAATCAGAATCTTTAATCACCTGAGTTTCAGATTCAACTTTTTTCTGTTAAATACAATATTTCAACCCAAGATCTTTTCCAAACGGTTTACCGTTGGGTTTTTTTCCTGTTTCGTTGTGAGATTGAATTAAAAAAAAAACAGTTTCGAAATGAAGTTTATTTAAAATAATTATTTTTAATTATTCTAGCCGCCCAAGAGACCAGTTTACCAGGGAGCAATTCTTGTACATGGGGCCCCGCATTCTGGTGTGATAGTATCGCGTAAGTTCTTGTTGTTTCTGTGAAATGATCACTAAATTGTTAATTGCAGTTTTTTTAAGGTAAAATCCGGTTTCAGCCCACAAACAGTATTTTTCTAAGCTGAAGCTAAGTTTTGCGTATTCATCATCTCGGGTAGTTGCAGTAGAATGCCACTCTGGTGTGCCACAGGGCTCCTATATAGTACCCTTATTGTTTTTAATTTTTATAACCAGCATTTGGAAAAAAAATCGTCCGTTTTTTACTTTCCGCTGATGACGTTAAACTCTTCTTGAGAATAATGTCATTAGAAAACTGCAGAAAGCTCCAGGAAGATAAAAATGCAATTATTGACTGGAGTACTGATAATAAACTCGGCTATAACTTCCAGAAGTGTCCAGCTATTAACCATATATTTTATTTACAAAATGAAAGATGCGTCTCTGAAGCACATAGCGACTTCTCAGGACCTAGGAATTGATATGACTTTAAATTAACATTTCACGTTCATATTGAAATAATCTGTAAATCAGCCACCAAGAGGTTGGGTTTTGTTATACACAATTCAAATGAGTTGACTCACCTAATATACCCTACCACGCGTTGCTTTGGCTCAGTCTATCAGCGTCAACAGATTGCGCTATTTTTAAAAAAGAAACATGTTTATCCAAGCATACCAGACTATTTGTCTGTTTTATATTGATTATCAATTAATAACATCAACATCCCTATCGCTCGATGAACGTTAACAGTAGCTTACGTATATTTCGGTGAGATTGTAATACGTATTTACTTATGTAACTCCATATACTTGACATGTGTTACTGTTAGCGCCTCGGTGTCTAAAAATGGAAATATTCTGCGGCTTATGCCGGGTTCAGACGGAGCGATTTTAGTTGAACGACTTTTATTGAACGACAAAAATTGAACAAGATTTCGTTCAGACGTTTCAGTTTAACTCGAACCGATATTGATAATCCACATGGCATCAACTGAAATTATTCGTGCGTGCGCCTCTATAATTTTGGACATTTTGCGGAAAGAATTTGAGAACATGTCATTGAAAAAGCACTAAAACGTCATATTTGGGTTAGAAAATAAATTCTAAGAAGAATTGAATTAGTTGCATCTTATACTATTTAGAGAGAGATGACATTACAATATCAGAAGATATTGAAGGGTATCGAAATCATTTAAGAAATTCGGTAAAGTTGCTGGATTCCGCTGGACGCATTTATTTATAAATAACATTATTAGATTTCAACTTAATTACTTCTGGAAACAACAATTTAAATTGGCGGAGATGGAAATACATACACAAAATAGGTTATTTTTTTGTTTAAGCGTATTTCCTAACCTTCAAAATTAACTCAGAACGCGATTGAGAAAAAAAATGGAACCTTAATGCAT
Source organism: Hesperophylax magnus (assembly GCA_026573805.1). Classification (NCBI taxonomy): domain Eukaryota; kingdom Metazoa; phylum Arthropoda; class Insecta; order Trichoptera; family Limnephilidae; genus Hesperophylax; species Hesperophylax magnus. The sequence continues at coordinate 126,975 of JAIUSX010000050.1, forward strand.
CTTTACCACCTCTCGTGTAATAAATTGGTTTTTTTTTTCTTTTAGTAAGTAATTAAGCGATATATTTTTTTTTAATTTTGCATGCTTAGCGTGCAGCGGAATTCTACAACTTTACCCTCATCAAAAAATTAAATTAGAAATAACATTGAGATATCTGACACCGAAAGTTTCATTTTCTTTTTTGATTTTATTACTTTTTTTATGTGAAACCACACAAGAGCCCCAACTGCTCCCAGTGAGGCTGAGGGTAGTGGGGAGAAGAAGAAGATTCTGAAGAAGATGGTGGAGAAGTACCTGGCTATTCAGATCTGGTCACCAAACACGGCCAAAGCTATTTCAAGCAACCTTGTCATGTCTGATGAGCAGGGACCCTTGTCAATCACCAGGGCTATGATGTGGCTAAGGCAAGGAGGGCAGAATGTGTGAAAGCATTGAAGAACATTGATCATGTTGTCCTGTCTGAGGGTGTCTGGAGAGTCCGCCAGCGGTGAGCAGGACGACAGGTCCCCGCGAAATCCGAATGAGTTAGCTCCAGGTAGAGATTCGTGGGAAGGAGTGCGCGAGGCCATCCTCAATTAACCAGCATCCATTGAACGTTTGGCAGGCTACGCGGGGACAATGAGGATTCATCTTTGTGTCACCCCGACAGCATGCTTGGTAATCCAGTGTAGTCTCCAAAGAATTATACTTCAAAATTACTCACAAATAAAACTATTTTTTAATTCAAATAATTGATTGTATATTTTAATCTCACCGAACAACAACACTCGAACAAAGAACAGGCTGATCTCGCGCAGGAGTCAAAACGTTTGTTTTATGTTTGGTTAGTTTACACGGAAAGTCTGTATCCTTCATTCTCCGAAGGATCGGTTGATGGTATCCGCATGCTCTTTTTCATTTTTTTTATATAAATTTCTCTGGCATAACGCAACGTACACACTCAATCTTCCCAATTGCGCGTTTGGAACTCGTTTCAACTAGACTAAGATTTAATTAATAAAATAGTCAAGCCAATCTCAGCGCCGCGGATTCGTCCTCCAAAAAAACCCCGCGTCCGTTCGTTTTCCCCCCGTATTGTCACCCGTCCTTTCTACCGGCGTTATCTCGCCCGCTCCGTACAACCGATCGCACGGCAGCCACCCGCAAAACTTTCAACAAAACAATAATCGCGCACTACTTTGGCAATTTAAATTTGCATATTTTTTTTACGTTACAACGTTTCAATTCTGTGGTGTGGTGATCTTACACAAATACTAAAACTAATCCTAAATCGTTCTTGTACATGGTTCTGGTTGTTTTCATTTTATTTTTTAATATTATATTATTCGCATTTTTGTATTAGAAGATTTTACGTTTTTGATCCCAAAGACAGGCATCGGTTTGGTAGAGATCTATAAATCTGAACATTATGTCATCCGACCATTACAGACATTTTTTCACGAAGATGCCATGCATAAACAAACCAATGATCCTAATGACCTTTTTCAACTCAAAAATGGAGGGATTTGAGGACGAATTGAAAAAAGTAATGCATAAAATGAAAACCATAGATTCCGTCGAAAAGAAAAATATGGAACTCGAAGCAAAAGTAACAATGCTCGAGTTCAAACTCGACGATCAAGAACGCCAACAAAAAAAATTCGTTGCCGAAATAAGAGGAATATCGGAGGCTGAAGGAGAAAATTTACATAACATTCTTTTCAACATAAGTAAAGAAATACGCACAACCACCACTAAAAATGATATCGAGAGAACCTTTAGAGCTCCTGGTAGGCCAACCCCAACAAAAATCCGGCCTATAATTGTACGTTTCAGAGAAATTCACTTAAGAGATGAATTCTTAAGTTGTGTAAAAAGATACAATTTGAACGCCACAACAAAGGAAGACAAACTTAACACGAGCTCCATAGGCCTCTCCGGACCACGTACGCCAGTCTATATATCAGAACACTTAACAACAACAAATAAACGCTTACTTTACCTGGCGAAGAAGACGGCTACGGAAAAAAAGCTAGCTTACGTATGGGTGAAAGCGGGACGGGTCTACGTACGCCAAACAACAGAATCACGAGCTATCCACATTACCTCGGAAAATATTCTTCTCACACTATGACTCACTAATACAAGCATACACACATTATTTTAGTCAAACACCACACACACATCTGTACGTTCCCAAATCTTATCATTGTGGGTATACTTAAATAACTTTAAAAATGAAAATATAAATGATTAAAGTATCTTTTGATATCCCCGAAGAAACCATACTCACATGTAACAAAAATGTGATTGATAATCCCGAAGACATGAATAAATATTGTTGGGAATCGTACGGTCTGAAAATTATTCACCAAAACATTAGAAGTATTACCAACATTGATGACTTTCTCGTATTTCTTGACCAACTCAATTTCAAATTCGATTTGCTAGTTCTAACTGAGTGCTGGATTAATAAATACTTCACTGCCAAAAACATACAAAATTATACTGAGTACCACACAACCAGTATAATAAATAAAGCTAGTGGTATAGTAATCTATGTCAGGGACGGTATACAGACGCAAGTTGATGAACTCATCTTAACACAAGCAAATTGTCTAAAAATCGTGCTTAACAAAAACCTATGCATTTTTACGATCACCATCATTTCACAACATCGATTCATTTTTAAATTCACTCCACTCTATCATTAACAACACAGAAAACCCAGAACACCAAATAATCATTGGAGACTTGAATATTAATACTATTCTTGACAATCATCGCCAATCCGATGATTATTTATGTTTTCTCACTGAAAACGCTTTTACTCCGATAATTGACACCCCCACTCGAGTACAAGGTGCAAGTAAATCATGCTTGGATCACATCAACATTAAAAACATTGATTTCGCAGACTCATTTGTTATACACACAACAATTTCAGATCATTATACCACAGCGCTCGGCCTAAGAAATAAACCGTCCTCTCCTCCTAAAAACAAATATATTTCTAAAATAAATTATCACGCACTAATTGAGGAGCTGACAACAGAAAAGTGGCAAAACGTAATAAACCAGACTGACACTGAGCAAGCAATGCAGCAATTTATCACTAAATTACAATACTACATATCTAATCACACTACTAATAAAGTTATAGCGAACAAACAATTTAAACTCATGCCATGGATCACCCCTGGCCTAGTCAAATCCATCCACAGACGTAATCAAATGCATAAAAATGCTAAAAGACAACCAGATAATATTCTAGTTCAAGAACAATATAAAAAATATAGAAAAATATGTAAAAAACTAATTATTTCCACTAAAGAAAATTTCTACAAAAAACATATATACGAAAACACCATAACTCCAAAACGTTTCTGGGAAATATTTCGTCAAATTACCAAAACAAAAAACAGCAAATCGTCTTTCATACAATCATTTGATATGAAAAACACAAGTACTACTAACCCCAAATTGATGGCTAATTTTGCTAATCAATATTTCACTTCAGTAGGAGCCTCTCTCGCAAATAAAATCCTTGAAAAATGTAAGAAAACTGAATCTGAACTAGCCAACATACCTTCAACTGATCTTAATCTTAAAACAGACGAGATTCAAACAACGATTAATGAAGTCATGAAAATGATAGATGAGCTGAAGCCATCGAATGCTTGTGGGCCAGACAAAATTTCCTCAAATCTGCTGAAAGTATTGAAACCACTTATAGCGAGTCCCATTGCATACATTTGTAATCTTAGTTTCAAGACAGGCACATTCCCAAACCACTTAAAACAATCAGTTGTTATATTGATTCATAAAAATGGAAACAAATCGGATGTACATAATTATCGGCCAATATCTCTACTCAACTCATTCTCAAAAATTATCGAGAAAATCGTAAAAAATCGTCTCACCCTCTATCTTGAAAGACATAAAATCTTATCTAATAACCAGTTCGGCTTTCGTCCAGGTCTAGGAACAGAAAATGCTATTGCTAAGCTGGCGGATATTATTTCCAATAATATTGACCGGGGTAATAAATCCATCGCTCTCTTTTTAGATCTTGCCAAAGCTTTTGATACCATCTCGCATAAAATACTTCTAAAAAAACTAAAGGCTATAGGTGTTCAGGGACTGCTATACAAATGGATGGATAGTTACTTAACTAACAGATACCAACAAGTTAAAATTAATGATAATGTTAGCGATCCAGCCCTTGTAGAATTTGGTGTACCCCAAGGGAGTACCTTAGGACCTATTTTGTTCAGTATTTATATCAATGATCTGTGTAACAGCAATTTTTCCAATCATATTATAACATTTGCAGATGATACTGTCCTAATATTTGAAGGAAAAACATGGAATGATGTACACTGCAAAGCAGAAAGTGGATTAAAACAGCTAAAACTTTGGTTAGACTATAATCTGCTGACACTCAATTCGGAAAAAACTAAATTTATACGATTTAGTGCGACAGAAGCGGGCCAACCCGAGGAAGCACATAATATTTTTATACATAAATGCATTGACTCCACTAACTGTAATTGCTATAAATTGGAATGCGTAGACAGTATAAAATACCTTGGTGTTATATTAGACAAATATCTTAGATGGGAAGGACAAATAGATCTAGTTGCCACAAAGGTTAGAAAGCTTACGTACATGTTTATGACAATCAGAAATATCTTACGTAAAAAAGAATTGAAACTCATCTATGATGCTATGTGTGGGTCACTTCTAGACTATGCATCCTTAGGTTGGGGTGGGTGTGCAAAAACTGTTTTGGACAAATTAGCAAAAGCTCAAAAATCACTACTAAGGGTAATCCTCAAAAAACCATTTAGATATCATAGCGATGCACTATTTGAAGAATTCCGAGTTCTGGATGTTAGACAACTATACATGAGAAAATTAATTTTAAACACCCATCAAAAACGCCACCTCTACCCATCTATTAACCACTCTCACGACACCCGCCACTCACGGAGAAATCCAATTGTACCACTCACAACTAAAACATCTCTCGCTCAAAGACACTTCTCATTCTTAGGTCCAAAACTATACAACTTCATGCCCGATGCTTGGAAAAAGGAAAACACAGCTATTCTTCATAAATTGACCACTAATTGGTTTCATCAATTAGGTAGAAAGGAGAGTGAACTTTTACTACACAAAAAATGAAATCAAACACAAACCAAAAACAACAACAAAAACTCCAACAAAACAGTAAAAGATACGTTTATGTTATAATCTTTATCATTATATGTATATATGTACTTACCTAATACTTTTAAATTAGAATGCTACCCAAGCAGCAGTTAATCTTATGTTTAATGTAATATTTTATTTTATGGTATTTCTTCTCTTTGTTATTCATATTTATACAAACATGTTAGTAGGCTTAGGCACCAGTTAAAAGTACAAATACCTATTATTTCATTATTATTGTAATACTATACTTATCAAACAACTTATCAAAATGTTAATACTCATACTAATTTGACTGTCCTAAAACGGGAATCCTCCTAGTTGGGCAGTCAAAACATTTCTTAAATAATGTATTTAAATGTATAATCTTTTACTAAATAAAAAAAAATAAAATAAAATAATAGAAATGTCTTCTTTCGCTAAAAATTTCAAGCGAGTTGAAACATGTGTTCATACGTGTCGATTCGGTGTAATACTCGAACGATGACTCACCCTTGAACACCAAAAGTAGACGGGCCTTCAACTTTAGTCGCTCAACTAAAAACTTGATCAACTTTGTTGAAAGTGTGTTCATTCTTGTCGATTAGCTTACAAGTGTCATTCAACAGAGATATCAACTAACATCGCCACGTCTGAATGGCGCATTATCAAGGCTTAAGCGGCCGATTCAGCACGTTTAATGTCGCTCATAGTGTACGAACACAAAGAACGCGTGTTTCGGCTTTCAGATTACCAGCACTCAGTGCCTGAGTCCGCCGAGTTGTGGACACATAAAACGCCGGTAAAATCCGCGCCATTTGCGCGGTAGCCTGATAGCAGCTGTCAGTTTTAAGTTTTAACAAAATGTCAAGCTCGTAGGAAGAAGATTTTATACTTGTTTTCTTGAAATTAAGTAATAAAACAATTGGTATTCATCCAATTAATAGTAGTAGAAAAATTCATGGTGAATATCATCACTTGTTTAGTGAGCTTAAGGCGGACGAAGAAAGATTTTTTAAATATACCTTGATTCAGTCGTGACATTTGAGGTTATCATAAAATTTTCTCAGCTCGTACTTTTGTTCGTAACGTTTTCATTCATATCCTTACTGATTTCTTTCCAGCACTTGTCGACAACATTTCTGTTGCTATGTAAACTGTTTCTTTTATCCTAGATCGGCGATTTGTTAAAAACAGCAGCAATTAGTAAGTCGCTCATTTTGACAGGACTTGACATGTTTTGACACTAGCTTCCAAAACAAGCTTCACTAACCGGCCGCACCGGCGAGTAGGAATTAAGAATTCATTCCGGTAAAGCTTCTCGACCCGCCAGCGCGCGGACACAAATCTGAACCTGCCTTCACTATGTGCGTTCTCACACGTTTAGATAGAAACATTCTTGCCGCTTACTCGCCGGCTAATCTGAAAGCCGAAACAAGCGTTCTTTGTGTTCGTACACTTAGCAAGGATACGGAATGACTGATATACCTGACGGAAACTGGGTACATGGAAGTTAGTCCAAGAATTTCTGCAGTATTCTAACAGAATGTCAATATGCATTGATACAATGAGTGTTGGCAATATTTAGCAATTTCGACGACTACGGAAAATAATAATCTAGGTACCTATTCCATTATTTCAGTAACGCTGTTAAATGCAACACACTCTCATATTGTGTTGGACAAGATTGGCAATACCTAAATCCCGAACCCTGCCCTGGTTGTGAAAATGCAATTCAAATAATTAGGGACAATCAGAACAATTCGGTAAACCCCATTATTTTCATTTAATACTGTAATACATTATATACATATACCTATGTGCTTTGTGTGTATTTTTTCTAATTAAAACTTGTTACTAGAATCCTGATTGCCGAGGTCAGTGGGATTTAGGCATCCTCAATTAGAAAATTATGGCCTTATTTGGAAGTACAAGGTTTTCTCAAGATTTCAGATGTTCAGTCCCTCTGCTCTCTTTACTGCCGAGATCCTTCATAGTGTCTCCACTCTGAAGGATCTCGGTGTTATGATTGATAGTAGCTGACATCAGGGCCGACCCTGAGCTAAGCGGCGCATGGCGCGTGTAAAGATTTGGCGTCCCTTGTCAAAACAAGTAGACGCCTAGGTAGGTGATCACTGTGGTTAATAATCCTACAATGATTTGTATTTTTGGGTAGCGCCGTCGCCAACCTCCAAGCTAAGGGGGGCAGCTTAATTTTTTTATAGAGCTCACAGGGAAGGAACAAAAAAATTCCATGGTATTCCCAATATGGGTAGGTATGTGGTGTGGGTGAGGGGGTGGAATATGAATAGGGGATTTTAAGGAAAGGAAGGAGAGAAAATTCCGGGAAGGTAAAAGGTATGCGGGTTTGGTAGGAATCTAAGAATTAGATTCAGTGTCCAGGAGTGAAAGATATATGAATATATATCTCTCCCACTGCGGCGCAAGGCAATGGGTCAAGAGACCAGTTGGAGAGGTCAAAAGGTCTCCTAAAACCAGCCTCTATCGATATGGCACCATATTTGTTAGTGATCTGCAGTCGTACTCGGGAACAATGACAAGTTATCGACATTATTGATACATTATTTTTCAATCGACCATGCTAGATACCCTGAACACACCTCACCCGATGAACCCGGGCACCCCTGCTAAATCACCAAACTTAGCGAACCAATTGGGATGACCTATGGCAGAGGTGTTGGTTATCCAATAAATGGTTCCCGGGGTGGCGGTACCCAAACCCGCCTCCGAAATTAAAAATACCTTTATTCGCCTCACTAGAAAAAGTCTGTTCCGTGGCGGATCATATTCAAACGAATAATTTATTAACTTCACTGTGATTTCAGAACATCCAGTGCATTATCTACAATCAGTGCAAGGTGGTTGCCCAAGACACTAACATATGTTCCGAACTAGCTTATCAAAATAATGCAGCATTTCTAAATGTCCTTGGTACTGCTAATATAAGCACAGGAGCAATTTGCAAAATCAGTGGACTCTGTCCATAAATTGTAAGTTTGAGAGATTCCTTATTATCTATCGTGTAACTTCGGACATGTGCATTGTGCATGACATTCATGGATCACGTGCCCTTGAGAAGAAAGGATGAGCGGTTATCAGTTGGATGCCCGTGTGTTGTTAATTTATGGCCAATATTCATAATATTGCTTAAAAATCTCTATCCACGCTGTAACATTATTATTTTTTAAATGTGGTGTATAAACAACCATGGAGGTCAGTATTAATATTAATCAATAAGATTTTTTATTTCAACTAAATAATTGCAAATTTTAAGACACTTTTTAAAATACAGTTGGCATATCTGCAATTTAACATATTTTCTATTAGAATATTTTTTACTTAATAGGATTACTTTGGGCGTGTCACGAAAGTATATAAAAGATTGAAGAGAGACCTTATCTATGTTATACTCCAGAAAATTTATAAAACTCCGTGTAGGAGGTGCGAAATGAGAAGCTATCCATTGGAGATGCAAATGAAAAATATTCCGTGCCTATAAGCACAATATAGGATCGATTGTTAAATATAGGTATTACAAAAAACCAAAATTACACCGATCGCCGAAAAACGTGGGCGAAATTATTTCAACATTGATTTATCAATAAATTGTGGAATAGATCTGTTTCATTCGCGTTTGCTCCCTTTCTTCGAAATTAAATTTTTCTATCTTTCCTATAGATATTTTTATTTTGTTTAGAACAACTGAATCATATTTTACTTAATATATTATTATGCACGCATCTCTGCACTTCTATTCTATATTTTTTGCATTTTATTTACTAGATCAATAATTTTGACTACCAAAATACGGGCATGAGCCTAGTATGGTGGTTGTAGACAACAAAATAATTGTAATCATTTAAATTTTTATGAATAAAGAAACACAAAAAAAATTGTTAGGTTTGTATCTTTTTCTGAGATAGTAAATAATTTTCGTACAATCGTAGACGTCTTTTAAATATCCACTTTGAACCGCAGCCCCATGGAATGTCAGTTGTTATAAATCATGATTTCTGATGTTTAGTACTGTTTACAGAGTCACTAATCACTGCACAAGCACGGCGATCATCACTTGCAACGATTATTTTTGTAACTTTCCAAAGCGTTTCCATAGCGTTTACAGCTTATTAATCATTATCAGTAGTTACTGATGTGGAACTTTTCACATAATATTGAACAGCGGTATCTACTCATTGAATAATCCACCCTGTGATCAGGCTGAAGTCGTTGGATGGCGTATCGCGAAACATCGCGCTGGTGGCGTTGTTCGTACAGCCAGGTGCGGATTCATGTACAGGTTTGAATCCTGGCTCTGTCATTGGCTGGGAAGCAGAACGAAGCTAACATGACCAATGGCGTGACGAAACAGTTTTATGTATAAACAAATATAATTCAGATACCTTAAGGTTCAAATATACTGAATATACATTTCCAATTTTTCTCTCTGCTAGTTTACCAGAAACGGGGTCACCTCATTATACAAATCATAGGGAGATCAGAAAAAGATAATATACTGACACCAAATAGAAACCGAAACCTCTCAACTGAACAAAAAAACACCATTTACTGTATTTATAATTATTTTAGAAAAAAACACTATTTAATAAATTTATTATTATATTATCCATACTAATAAATATGAATACTATGCAAATTAAATCCTCAGCACGGGAGATCCCAGTGCGGATATAATTATATCTATTTGTTACCAAAAATTAAGATAATAAAACACGTATTATTATTACTCTACGGTACCTAACAGTCTCCCACCTTCAACACTGAAAGCAAAGGGAGAGAGAAATAATGAAATACCGTGGGTATATTGTTATGTATTCTGTAAAAAGTATTATTCTCTAAAGTATTCATCTGATTGACTGGTTATATATATATTTTAAAGTAATCATTTGAAGTGCCTCAGTATAAATATGTAATACAATGACACTAGAAGTTAATTTTCGAGTTTCAGCAATTCCTCAATCAAAAGAATGAAAACTAAATTTGAAATCAGGTTTTTGTCAGACATTTCAATTCAGCAGAAAAAATATTTTAATTGACCTAGAAATTCCAATCTGTGCAAATAGTCACGATGTCATCGTTTACGAGTTTTTACTGAGACAAATAACAGGATTATCCATTATTATGCTTTTATCAATCACTACATAATATATTCATATAATTTTGACATTTTAAGATGACATGATTCTGTGCTGAGGCGAATTGAGTTTTGGGTACCTAGTATCAATTGCTTTGATAATTCATATCAAACTCAGTTCCTCTTTCCAAGCCATTGAAAGTTCTTTCAACCAACCTATTATCAGACATTTTTAAGGGACGCTTAGATGATTTAGGCATGTAGAGTGCACGAATAGACGCAGAAATGAATGTAAGGAGAATGTATGACGCGAATGTGAATGGTACAAGAAGTCGGAGACGCACGAAGAAGACATGGCACCATCAAGTGAACCAGATACTTGAGTCGGGCCATCTCATGGGTCGGAATAACAGAAGAGTATGTTTGAGACAATGTACGAAAGCGAATGAGGCAAGAAGTTTGTGCACAGACTTTTGCCTCACAGGGTGTCCGTCCTCTTTGCCTACTCTTGCGGGGAAAAGTCGTGATGGTTAGTTAGTTATATCAAGGTACCTATATACGATGTGAAGTTATATTGCGAAGTCTAAACATGGCAATTTTAATCATTTTTTTAGTTATTGTTAACATCATGTTTGTTTTGCAGGAGTGGCGCCATAACCTAAATCTGCACTCAAAACTTCAAAATAATAAGAAGAATTTATTCCAGAATACCATATTAAATATGTATTATATTCTTGTCTAAGATCTTATTTTTTTCTAATTTCTAGACAAATTATCACTTTACACCGTAAAGAATTTTAAAATTATGTAAATATTGTAAAGGAATTTTTATAAATGTATTAAATGAAAATATCTAGTCTTATGAATACACCCCTATCCTATTCAACACATATACTCTCTATACTATATCCTCTTACAGTCCGTCAACAAAGTGGACGGCTTTGCAATCGTTCAAATGGTTTTAAAACCACCAAGATGGTCCAAAGGAAAAAAAAATACTTTGAAGAAAAGCATTATTATATATATTAATATTATGAGGAATGATATTAATTAAATTATATAATATGTATCATCAATTTCTCTATGGTTTACATGGCAAGTTCTCTAAGTAATTGCTCCAGTAATAACAGTGATTATTGATTATAAACAAAATAAAATAATCTAACCTTACTCAATTACAACTGTGAATAAAGTGATTATAAAACTGTGTTAAGTGTTATAAAGTTACACGTTTATACGTCCGTAAACTGCAAAAAAAAGAACAAATAGTTACAGACTTGACAGCTGCAAGCAACTATTACAACAATAATATTTCCAATATCAAAAGTAACTGAAATAAACATTTAATATGCCTCTTTTCGACAAAACTCACTGTGCTCAGTGCAAAAAGGCAACAAACATTGAAAAAGACGTACGTTGTGCAAAATGTAGTATGTATTTTCACACTACATGTAGCGGCCTAACTCGCGCCGAATTACAGTCATTCACGGCGAAGTCGGCACATACTCTTTCGTTCATATGCGACTTCTGTGTCACGCCAAAAGCTGCCTCTCCTCAGGATGAAAAAATTAATAGAGAAGCTGAGCGCCGAAGTGAAAAAACTACTTAAGTGTGAATTGACTGATATAAGCAAAGCAATCGATTTTTTCTCTAAAAAAATTGATGATTATGAGGAAGAAAAGAAAAAAAATTACCAAAAAATAAAAGAAGTACAAAATGAAAACAAAACTTTAAAACAAATGGTCAACAAAATTCAACAAAATGCTCTCGAGACGTCTATAGAAATCCAAGGACTGGAATTAAAAGAAAATGAAAATCCCAACATACCGGTGGAACTCATACTGAAGAAACTAGAGTGCGATGATCTACTTCTGCACAACAACATTGAAAACTGCTACTCAACAAAAAAATCAATCACATTGAAATTAAGAACAAAAGACGCTAAAAACAGAATACTTTCCCAAAAAAAGAAAGTTGGGTATTTTACTGCAAAGGATATGAAATACTCTTCTTCTGAAACAAAGATTTACATAAACGAGAAGCTTACGCCCGCCAACAACCAACTTCTTTGGCTACATAAATATACCACTCTTTTGGCTAGCAAGATCTACAAAATCTATGGGTTACAAATTTGCTTGGACAAAAAACGGAAATGTCTTACTACGAAAAAACCAGGATTCACCAATAATCTACGTGAAGGACGCGAATGATATTCCACTACAATAATTCGGACACCATATAAAAAAAGGAAAAATTAAATAAAAACTTCACACAAAATGGCTAACGCAGACAATATTGTTCCTAAAACCCAAGAATGCGATAACTTCATTGAAATAAATGCAATTTTCGAAGATACTAACTTCAACATGCTGAACATGAATATAAGAAGTATCCGGAAACACTATGACGAATTCTGTATCCTTTTAAATTCTCTATCTTTTCAGCTAGATATAATAATACTTACTGAAACCCAAATGCGAGAATGTGTCCCTTTCAGCTTACCTAACTTTAATACCTTGTCAATACCCTCTAGACATACCTCGCATGATAGCTTTACTTTATTTTATAATACTCTATCTTTATCCAACATAAATGTAAATATACTAAAATTCCATTACTCTTATGCTGTCCATGTTACTTTTGCTTTAAGGGGAAAAAAATATTCAATATTGGCTATATATCGATTTCCCTCTTTATCCACAAATCTATTCATTCTCGAAATTGAATCTTTCATAAATGAAGTTAATGTGAACCAATTCGATTTTTCCTTCATTGTAGGAGATATCAACATAAACATACAAAACGCAATATTAAATCCAACTGCAAATGAATACTTGAACTTACTGTATACCAAAGGTTATCTATCTTACGTGAACAGTACCACTAGGCCTAATCATCCAAATGATTCATGTTTAGATCACATATTCCTCAAATCAAATAAAAGTTACCCACATAGATCTGCTACCTTCAAAATTGACATAACAGACCACTATAATACACCTAACTACACAGATCACATTAACCGTCAGCAAATCAAAACAAAAATTAATTACCTATCTCTAGACATCTCACTAACAGCCGAAACATGGGTCTCAGTGCTTTCTAACGATGACACAAATATATCTCTAAATAACTTTTATGATATAATCCAAAACCATATTGAAAAATGTTATGAACCATTAGCAGCACCAAAAAGTAAACACAGACACATAAAACCATGGATTACACGTGGACTAATAATCTCAATTCAGCACAGAAATAAACTATTCAAATCTTATAAAACTCATGAAAAGCATTGCCTATCCACCAATGAAGCACAAAATTACAACAAACGTAACCATTATATTATATATAGAAATTATCTAAATACTCTTATAAAAAAATGCAAACACCGGTATTACTCTGAACAACTACAAAAAGCACATAATGACTCACGAAAAACATGGAACATCATAAATGAGATCTCAAACAGGAATCAAAAAGAACACGAAATTCCTCAAAAAATTATAACTGAAAATAATATAATCTTTGATAATCCTAAAGATATTGCAACCAATTTCAACCACTTTTTTACAAACATCGCCTCTACCCTAATTGACAATAATCCTTCTCTTAGCTTGCACTCTCAGCATGTACCCCCAGACTTTCTGAAGACTAAAAATTCTACCTTCGAACTATCCGAATTTCCCGAAATAACTGAACTTGAAATCGCAAACCACATTGACAATCTAAACGCTAGGTCTGCAAATGGCCCAGACAACTTAAGTAACACTACAATTAAATCTATAAAAAAACATATAATCAAACCATTACACCATATATTTAACGCATGCATCAGAGATAATATTTTTCCAAATAAATTCAAACTAGCTAACATCATCCCAATACACAAATCAGGACCTAGATGTAAAACAGGCAACTACAGACCAATCACATTAACTTCTCAATTGTCTAAGATATTAGAAAAATGCATTTTCTGGAATCAAACTCACTCCTTTCACCTAACCAATATGGCTTTAGAACTAAACTAGGTACTGATGATGCTATATTTAATTTAACCAAAAACATTTATTCTAACCTGGACTCAAACATTAAAACTTTAACCATTTTTTTAGATTTAAAGAAAGCCTTTGACACAGTCAACCATAGAACTCTCTTAAAGAAAATATCCAACATTGGAATTAAACATAAATGTCTCATGCTGTTACAAAATTATATATTGAATCGCCAACAATGCACAAAAATTGGAACATATTTGAGCAATTTTGATTTGGTAAAACATGGTGTACCACAAGGAACTGTATTGGGGCCGCTACTCTTTCTAATATATATAAATGACTTATGTAATATTAAAATACCTGTTAAAATTTGCTCATTTGCTGACGATACTGCAATAACAGTCCAAGGAAAATCATGGGAAGATACTACTAATAAAGCTAACAAATGTATTACTATTGTCAAAGAGTGGCTAGATAGAAACCTACTTACCCTAAATTATGATAAAACTATTTGTATTCCTTTCTATAACACACAGAAGTCGGCTCCTAAAACCAATCTTAATTTGAAGTTTCATAAGGTAAATTGTAACCCAAACACATTCTGTAACTGTGAGGAGATGAAATCTGGAAAACTTATTAAATATTTAGGTGTAACTATAGATTGTCAACTTAAATGGACCAGCCATATTGAAAAAACTGTTAACAAATTGAGATACCTAAAATATATTTTTAAAAGAATGAGTAATGTAGTAAATATAAAAACCATGAAACTAGTTTATGACTCACTAGTTCATTGTTACGTAATACAAGTCACCCTATAAAAAAGATGCATAATTTAGCCTCGCTTTCCCCATGCAAACGATCGTGGCGTACGTGACAAAACGCAGCTAGCCGCCGCGTGATGGCACAGACCACCCAGGGAGCGTTCTCGGCTCAACACTGCCCGCCACCGCCGAGCCCCGCCAGTCGAGAGCGGACCTCGGTCATTGCAACAGTGTGTTTCTCGCAGAGCGAACCACAAACGCTCACAATGTTCGAGCGCGCGGAATTACGTAATAATAGAAACAGACGCGATCTCGTGCCAGTTTCCTACTAGATGCATTTCGCCATCAAACTTACAATCATGTGTATTATTACGGTTCGGACTAACTCAATGGAGTCCCGTTCCCGTGAAAAATCCCGAGTGCACTTCACCGCCTCAACTGACCCGCCGCCTGTGAGCGCGGGTACCTCTGGCTCAACCTGATGCCCCTTACCACATCGAGACGATTCGTAAGCTTTCAACCTTCCCCTTTTTCTTGTGTTCAATTCTCGTAAATTTCATGTAGAATCCACGCTTTATCTGGTCGTCATAAATTAGTAGAGAGAGTTAGTAGGGAGATCCATGTTAACCTGTATTTCTCGAGACATTTAATATACCTTGTGCCTTTTACTTATGTGTTATTATTGTGATGTCCTTTTCCAACCTCCTGACCGATGGACGAGCTGCTGATCAAAGAACTGCCCACCCCTGATTGTACACGAGTCGCCTGTTCTACCATTTTATCTGAGCTTAGCCAATTTAATAACCAGGTTCGAGTCCCGGTTTATCCATATCTTAGCATCATTCATCTCTTTCTTATGGAATAATTGGCTGGGGCGGAACTTTCAACAATCATGTAAAACCACTAGAAATTGCCCAAAAATCAATTATTAAAATAATGTACCAAAAAACTAATTCCTATCCCTCTAAACAATTGTTCCAAGAAACTGAAATTTTGGACCTTAAGCAGACCTATAGTGCTCAATGTCTTAAATTTATTTATACGCGACCAAACAACTTTATCAAAAATTCAAATTGTACCAGCCAACGACATGGCGCTTGTGAATATGCTGTGCCTCACTGCAAAACCAGGTTGGCCCAAAGGCATATTAGTTTTATTGCTCCAAAAATGTATAATACTTTATGTACAACCTTTAAAAGGGACACGTGTGTAAACCTTCAATCTTTTAAAAAGTACATCAAATCTTGGCTAAAAAACACTGGAGTAGATATTTTATTCTTTTAAGTTTTATAAAACTATCTGTAACATTTATATCCATGTAGAGATTATTTTTTATTATTTCACATTCATAAAAAACAGCGGATACATTTTTTTTTGTTTGTAATGCTTTGTCTGCTTATTCACTTTTTAAGATGTCTTCTTTAAAAACTAGTATTTACCTTATTCTTTGTGTTATTTTAAAACTTTTACATATTTCATGATTTACTTTCTTGTATTGCATCTCTACAGTAACTCTTTTAAAATAACTTAAATTTATATTTGATATTGTATTTCCACTTAAACCATAGACACAAGATAAAAATACTTATAATACCCACACTCAGGCTTCGCCTTCGTGGGATTTTTTTTTAATTATGTACATTTATTTCAATATTTTTTATACATTTTTCAATATTTTATGTAACCATGTATGTATAAAAAAAAATTCAATAATAAAAAATAAAATAAAAAAATAAAAAAATGTATATCCTTCGCTCGAGTGAGTATGCTAGGATACTACTTTTATGACGCAACAAATTAATAAATAAACCACTTTGGCGTCAATGCTCTTGGGCAATTCACGAATAAAAACGAAACTGGCTCATTTTAAATCGTTGTAGAAAATATGCAGGGTATGTTGTGAAGCTGGAGGTAGTGGTAGGGGAAGAAAGGGGGGAATAGTGTGGTAGCGGTACCTACTACCTACCTCCCACATGTCTATATATCAGACCGTCTATAGCAGGGTACTCACCTAACCGTGTAACATGTAACGTATCTGATACTGTATCAAGTGAGTACGTAGGCACGAGCCTACTGCGAGCCGCTCGCGGGTGGAGCGCAGTGTGCTCGCAGTGACCCTGTTTCACTGCGAGCACCAAGCGAGCACTAAGCAGGGTACTCACCAAGAGTGTAGCATGACTTGATACAGTATCAGATACGTTACATGTTACACGGTTAGGTGAGTACCCTGCTTATGGCTTGAGATAACGACATAGCGACATAGAGAGATTGCGACTATACTAAATACTACTTATTTCCGGCAACCCAAAATCATAGAAAATACAAGTTACTACAGTAGCGACGAGGATCTACAAGTTACTACAGTGGCAACGAAGATTTACTACAAAGAGGAAGGTTGGAGAGTATCTGGCTATTAAAATCTGGTCTCCAAACACGGCTATGTTTCAATTCTGAATGGTGATCATTTGCCAGGGAGACACTGAGAGTATTTTCCTCTCTGGAACGTGCCACAAGTATACTATATATTATTTTTAAATGAATAATTTATGAAAAAACACAAATTCGCCACAGATAACATCAATTTATCTAGGGGGGAGTTACCTTCAAGTATGCATCATTTTTATAGATATATTTTTGTACGGTGGGTGGGCGGAAAATTACAAAATTGATTTTGGGCTTTCCTAAGTCTAAACTATCGATTTACTCGCTACTGTTTCTCTATCTGCACAGACAGACTGAGCCACAGCAAAACGTGGCGGGGTATAGCTAGTAAATAAATAACGAATGTATATTTATAAGTGAGAATTAAAATAATAATGAACTTAAATATAACTTTTTTTACAAACATAAGACAAAGGTTTATTTAAAATTAAGCAGTAGAAATAATTTAGATATATATTTTTCTATAACATCCAGAACAAAATCACCTCCGCTTGAAAACGCCATACCACGGAGGAATCTTTACTCTGTGCGCCGCACTGACATACAAGCCATTGGCTTAGGGATTTGCCACATACGGACGAGCCGAGCCACGGTCTTGAATTGAATTTCCTCACACACGATAAGTTGGCTCGGCGCGGGGCATTTTTGAAATTTTTGTATTGATTGGCTATTGTCCTATTGTCTTGTCAAAACACGTTTACACGCGAACAACGCGACCAGGCGCAATGGTGGGTGTAATACACTATCCTGCTGAGATAGATTGCCGTCTGTCTCTGGGACAACGTCTTGGTTCATTTTACTGTCCTCCAAACTACCGTTTACACTAGGGCAGAGGTCGGCAAACTTATTTGCCAAAGAGCCAAATATGTACATTACAACGATTAAAAAAAAAAATAAGAGCCAATTCTGTTTTTTTGATTTAGCAAACATTTATTATAATTTCAGCACTTTATTAAATTACGGGTACCTACACTGAATAAAACTTGATATAATATTTAATAAACATTTTATTCGTTGAAAAAAAAAATACATATAATTAAGGAATCCATAATGAGGCATCTCATTCAAAAATCAAAACAAAAGTTAGGTCATTCTACCTCCGTGGAACACGAAAACAAAGATCTAGAACTATAACAAATACCTAGATCTGTGAAAAACAAATAATATCCAAAACCAATAATATTATGGACAAACACCTAGATCTGTTAACCATTGTTAAAAATAAAATAATTACTATCGTACATTATGAATATTATGATCAAAAGCATTATAAGAATTAGTTAAATATTTTAATATTAAGTATAACACTATTACGTAATTATGATGTATTACCTATTAAAATATTAAGTGAACTCCGTACTCACTCTCCATTTCAACTAAAAATTCTTTGAATTGGCGATGATTAAGAGCTTTAGCTAAAATGGAGTTAACAATCGTAATCACCAATTCCATAACTTTACAAATTTCTTTTGGAAATGTCTGCGCACAAAGCGCTTCTTGATGAATGATGCAATGGTAAGCAAGTATCTCGTGATTAATTTTTTCTTTCAAAAGAGCAACAAACCCCTTTCTGTGGCCGGTCATACTTTTGGCCCCGGCTGTTGAAATCGACACAATTTTTTCGAGAGAAATTTTATGTTTATCCATACATCCAATTACAGCGTTTGCGATATCCTCTCCACGCGTCTGACCTTTGAGTGGCAATAATCCTATAAGTTCTTCTTTAGGACCTGTATGAGAAATAAATCTTACGACAAGCGAAATTTGCGCTGTATCATTTATGTCACAAGACTCGTCAACTGCTATTGATAAAGCCGAAACCAATTTTAGATCTTCGATTTGCTGGATGGTTATATTCGAAGACATTTTAAGTGTTCTATCTTTCATTGTTTTGGCAGACAACGGTAACTCTTTAATTTTTTTTTAAATTTCTGCCTTGTTCTTAAAATCCCGAAATAGTTCTTCGGATGCCTTTACAAAACAACTTTTAATGTATTCGCCGTCTGTGTACGGTTTCCCTCTCTTAGCAATCTCTTGACTAACAACAAAACTTGCCATATTAACAATACTGAAAGATTGCATCCAGTTGTTAAATACAGAAGTTGATGTCTCTTGACTCTTCTGGAGTTCCTCAACTGCTTTCTTCCTTGAGTTACTGACAGGATATTTATTGCTAAATGAAGTGTGTTTATTTTTAAAGTGTCTCTCCAAATTTGACTTCTTGTTATGCGCCAATTTTTCCTTACAAATAAGACATGTCGGAAGGCCATCTAAGTTTTGAATAAAAGTAAAAGTCTCGGTCCACTCAACTCTAAATTCACGGTTTTCATATTCCGTTTTTCTTTGCTTCTTTTTGGTAGCCATGTGAAATGGGGACCTATAAAAAATCCCAAAAATATTTTTTTCCGTCACCCATACTAAATAATTATCATATTATAATATAATTTTTTTCCGCCACCAACACTAAATAAATATCATTATAATATAAATTATTATCATATACATATATCAAATAAATATTAAATTAATGATGTAAATACCTGTAGAATGTGCCGCTGGATGGAATAAAAACCCTTGTAACACGTGCGCGACAAACACGACAAGCGCCGACCACCGTGACCGTAGCAACGCGCAGCAACGCGACTGGCGAGGTGACTGCTATCCAACGCCAACCAGACTTATTGAAACGCGAGAAGAGTCTCCGCCGATACCATCGGCGCGTCTTGCGCGCCTGTCCGTGAACTTTTGCGCGGGAGCCGCACTTAAAAGGCTAAAGAGCCGCATGCGGCTCCGGAGCCGCACTTTGCCGACCTCTGCAGTAGGGCAATGGGTCCGGAGCTAGGACAAGACAGGATTGTATTGTCCTAGCGTGATCCCTGCATAAAGCATAATTAACCGAAAGCTCCTTATCACAGGTGGTGGGAAGGAGGAGTGTAAGTATGGCTCACCGGTAGCAAGCTATGAGCTATCATCTAGGACGTACTCAGATGACCGAGCGTAGAGTATACAAGCCAGTTCCGACAAATCACCCGAGTCGTCCCGAGCGACAGCTGAATGACCCAGTCCTCGCAGCTAGTCACACTATGTTTTAAGGTCTTAACATTAAAGATTAAAATAGTCAATTTAATAATACTGATTATTGTAGAGCCCTACTTATCGATGAAATATTACACCGTTTGCTTTTCTTATCTTTCCAGAACCTCCTGTTATCTTAGCGTGCATTTTGCAGCTATCGCTGGAGGCCCATGCCAGCCTAGCGCTCTAAACCATCTCTAAACCAAGCCTGTGATAGTAATACGTAATACCTCAAACCGATGTAACAATTAACCGATGTTTTTGGCCCATATTTAGTTAGCTCAATCTATATCCCTCAAAGGGAAAAAGTGACTCAAGAAGCTACGCCATGGAATTTCTAGGGAAATTTTGTTTCCATTCCTAGGGAATTTTATTTATCGACATTGCATCACTGTTTTGGAAGTGCGATTTTGTAAATTAATCTGTGGAAATCTGTTGTGACAGTTGGTTGCATGCGGAATATATTTAATATTTTCAATGTGTACGTTCTCACTGTATATTAGTGTCGATTTACAACTATTTTTATTATTTAACTAAAAACAATGGATCCCCCGCCAATTGAAGAAGTCTTTCAGGCTATACACGCCTTATACAATGACCCTAATCCGCAAGAAAAGGAAAAAGCATCGACTTGGCTAGGAAAATTACAAAAATCCGTAAGATCTTTACTACTGATGTGTGTTTGCTGTCATATTTGTTTCACGATAACAATTATCTGTATCGCTATTAAGTTTTCTTTGCTCCTTGTCCTTCGCCTATAAAACGGTGACGAATACTTTTCTCCTGAAAATATGGCTACTTAAATATTCGCTGTCAAGATTTATTTTTACGATTCTCTTTGGACTTTCACAATTTCGTTACTAAATGCTTACATTTATTTTTAGATTCATTCATGGCAAATATCTGACGAACTATTGCAACAGAAGAGAAGTGTGGAATCTTGCTATTTTGGTGCACAAACTATGAGGTCTAAAATACAACACTCTTTTCACGAGTTACCCATGGACCACCACATTTCCCTTCGAGATTCCCTCCTAGAGCACATAAACCAAGTAACTCCGGCCACGGACACGGTGATCGTGACGCAGCTCTGCCTCGCCCTAGCCGACCTCGCTCTGCAGATGTGTCTATGGAGCAGTCCCATCACAGACCTGGTAGAGAAGTTCTCCTCCACAAATGTCTGGGCTTTATTGGAAATTATGACTGTTATACCGGAAGAAGTTATGTCTCGTTCACTAAGATTAGGTGCAAACAGAAGAAATGAAATTAAGCAGTATCTAATGACAAATTCAGGAATTGTTTGTGAATTCCTGAGGCTGACCTTAGACAAAGCACTTGATAATAGCCACATAACTGTTAAAATAGTAAAATGTTTAACATCTTGGCTATCAATAAATGCCGTGGCTTCACACGAGATCATCCAGAGTTCTGTTGTGTCTCACACGTTTCAGGTGCTACGCGATCGAACAACTTCTATTGGCCTTCACGAAGCGGCATCTGATTGTATCTGTGTTCTACTGAAGAACTTGGAAGAGAAAACTGAAGATGAACAAATAGAACTGATTATGTTTAATAGTGTGGTGTCTCTGGAGCCGTCCTACCACCTGGCCGTGGCTCACGAAGATCAGGAGAAAGCCGTTAATTATAGTAGAATCTTTACCGAACTGGGGGAGTCTTTTCTCGAGAAAATAGTCAATTTCAGTCCCATGAAATCTGAAAATCAACATTTTGCAATCAAGTCTCTGGATCTGGTGCTCGTATGTGTCGGCCACCACGATTATGAAGTAGCAGAGATTTCCTTTAACTTATGGTACCGGCTGTCAGAGGAGCTGTACAAGAAGGAAGACGACGCCTTGACGAGCGTGTTCAAGCCGTATGCCGAGCGCCTCGTCAGCGCCCTCTGCCGCCACTGCCAGATGGAGCCCGACCATCAGGGGCTGCTGGATAAGGATGACGAGTTCTACGACTTTAGGCAAAAAGTCTTGGAGTTGACCAAAGATGTAGTGTTTATCATCGGGTCGGGACATTGTTTCAAGCAAATGTTCATCTCGCTGCAAATTCCCAACGTCAGTTGGGAGCAAACGGAAGCCGTTCTCTTCATTATGCAAGCCATAGCCAAGAATATTCTACCCGAGGAGTACGAGGTAGTGCCTAAAGTGGTGGAGGCCATCTTGAGTATGCCTGACAGTGCACACATAGCAGTGAGGTACACATCCGTCCTGCTGCTGGGGGAGCTGTGCGAGTGGATCGACAAGCACCCGGAGTGTCTGCAGGCCACGCTGGAGTGCATTCTGCGCGCACTGCAACACGCCTCATTGGCTTCGGCTGCCGCCCACGCCCTGCAGGGCATCTGCAGCGCCTGTCGCGACCATATGAGCGTCCACTTGGCCGGCCTCTTGCAGATCATACGCAGCCTCGACTCGCTCTGTCTGTCTTCTGAAGCCTCCATAGACTTGTTGAGGGGAGTTGCTGCTATAATCGGTCGTCTACCGCATGACCAGGTATCCATCAATATCTATCAATTATTAATCTTTATCTACTCTACTACTAAAGCTGTACATAAATGTCTGTTTTCTTTAAGGTTACAATAGCCATGCACGAAGCGTGTGCGGTGCAGCTGACTGCCCTGGCGACTTTGAGTACACATAATGTTGCAATTAGTAAGGAAACCACTTCTGACCCTACTTTGTGGCTCGATAGATTAGCTGCCCTCTTCCGATACTGCAAATTGACATCTCTAGGTATTGGTGAAAACCATCCTTGTATGTCCGTGTTAACCGAGGCATGGCCAGTGCTCTCCGCAGCCATGGAAAGGTAATAAATAAATATGCCGTTGTTCTGTATCTTAGTTTTTTTTTTGTTTGTTTTCAATATAAACATTTCCGGGTTACGAATAATATTTTTAAAATCTCCTACCACCACAGTAAGCAGAAAATGTTGATTGTGTCATGATGGAGGGACTTAGACAGCTGAGGAATTGAACTCACGTCACCTGGGCAGGACCCAGACGCGATACCAACTCAACCACTGACTAGTCTTATTTAACTTATTTCTAATCTTCATACTGATGATAATTAGTGAATGAATTCCAATGTTTATATCATTTTTTTTTATAAATATGCCTAACCTATGTATTACTATTTTGTTCATACATCACCGTTTAAGTAGCACCGCTGTAGTTTCTATAGAGTAGCAATGATAACCAAGATTTTTTAATCTGTACTCTTTCTTACCTGTACGTTTAATACGTCCCCTTTTAAAATGTCTTAACATCTGCCATGTTAATGTGTACTAAGTGGATTTTTGTTGTTCTTTAGGTACCGGGGAGATTTACGGATAATGGAGAGGTTGTGCCGGTGTCTGCGTTTTGCCATTCGATCATTGGGAAAACAGGCGTCAATTCTGTTAGAACCTATGTCGAAACAAATGGTAATGACATACACGGCACACAGACACAGCTGCTTCCTTTACTTGGCCAGCATCTTGGTAGATGAATTTGCGGGCGAGCCCATCAGCAACATGATGCTGATGGAAATGTTGCAGACTCTCATCATCCCTTCCTTCGACCTCCTCCAGCATCCCTTTGGCCTGAACCAGAACCCTGACACGGTGGATGACTTGTTTCGCCTGTGCTTGCGCTTCTTACAGAAACTACCTTTTGACTTCCTCAAAAGTTCATCCATCGAACCCGTTATACAGTGTGGCCTTCTGGCTTGTTCCTTAGATCATAGAGACGCCAATTCTTCGGTTATGAAATTCTTTTGTGATTTGGTGCATATTGGACAGCCAAAGTCTTCCCGCCAGGACTGCATAGTCCCGGTCATGCATCTGCTCACGGATCACGGGGAGGCTCTCGTGAGCAACTTGATGCATGCCAGCGTATACTGCATACATTCTTACATGCTGTCGGATGTCGCCGAAGTCTTATTGGAAATGTTGCTACTCAATCGCTCTCAAACTGTCGTATGGATAGAGAACGCTTTGAAGAAACTGCCAATCAACGGAGCCACTGCAACCCCTGCCCAGTTGCATCACTTCCACTCCACCGTCAGCAGGTGATTACATTATATATTATACACATTGCTTATTGCTTTTTCATGCACTTCTACTTGTTGTGTCGGTATCAAATTAAACTTTTCTTTTTATTGTTTCAGATCTAAATCAGGAAAAGAAATAACTCACGCCCTTAGAGACTTTGCGAGACTATATCATTAGGAATATAAAATTCACATACGTAATCCATTATTCACTCTGCGGTTTCCAATCATCTACATCTGTGCTGCTCCTGATATTGGCCATTCAGTCATTAAGAATGATTTATGAACTAAAAGATATTTATACTCATTTACTACATACATAAGTTTTACCTAAAGGAATGTATTTGCCCAAATATGAATCAATATTATTTTAAAGTATATTTTTTTAAACTTACTACTTCAGTAAAAAAAAATATTTAAGCGTAAAGTTAAACATGTAATTCATCTGTAAATGTCCATCAAACATAACAATTTACAAGCTGACAACGCCCAGTATTCCCAGGCAGAGATTGTATGCACGTCAACACGGAGCATTCGAAAGGAACGTATATTGATGGGTAACATTGATCATTCTTTTATAATTAACGGGACCTTTACAATAGTATATATTTTATTATTAAAAATACAGTAACTACCTACATCGATGAATTAGATACATTATATTTTAAGTGTATGCATACATTAATAAATATGTAGATTCAAAATAAAAATGCGAGTACAAGAATTTTATTTATTTATGTGCACATATTTACTTGTTCAGTCGAAAATGTATGTCTGAAGAAATAATTATGATTACAGGATGTCTGGGGGTAAAGTGCGCTAACTTCGGGAGGTGATTCTGCACGATGGTAGAAGTAAAAAAGATAAATAAAATTTTTAGAAATTTCAATATTTATTTTCCCATAAAAACATTAAAAAAAAATTACCTTAATTCGTTGGAATTTCGAAATAATTATTTATCTTTTTGCTTGTACTATCATGTAGAATCACACCCCGAAGTTAACACACTTTACACCCGGACATCCTGTATATAGAAACATAAAATTGTATTGAAATAAAATTTAATTAGTTACAGGTTACAAATAACATTTTTACAAAAAGAAAACAAGAGATGTATGTATTATACATTTCGTTCCTAATTTCCAATATGCAAAATTGCATTGTCACCATTTCATTACGATGACATTTGAATTCAAAGTGTTACAAATGAGTTGTCCTGGACAGATACTTATATAAACTTTATAATGATAATATCATATTATTTTTACCGTAAAATTATTGTATGTAATTCATTTTAAATGTCTACCTCATCCTGTGTACATTTTATTACTATCGTGCGCGTTTTATGAAATAAAGCGTAAAAATATTTATTTGCTTACTTTTATAACTGGCAATACCATAATAGTTCAAAAACAATTTTAAAGAAACACATGTTCAATTATTGAAGACAATTTGAGGTTTTACTTATAAAGTTATTCCAAAAATAAATAAAGAAACATATGTTTGCGAAATGTTTATAGGAATATGAGTTGACTGTGGAGACGTCCGTGACCTTCAGAAAAAATGTTGCACTGAAAAATCGTAGATAATTTATTCCAAAGCCACTACAGAAGCTGCATACATCAAATAAAAATTATTTTCTAAAGAAATTTTAGCACAAGCGATTCTGAACTTATTCTTCATACAGTTCCTTTGTACATAAAGAGTTAAAATAATTTCATCGATATTTGTACGTAGGAATTCGATGCCGTACCCACAGTTGACAGGTTAAAGACATTCGACATTCTAGTATCTTCTGTTTTTTCATTTTCATACAAGACGTGTGAGAAGGACGATCTTTATGAACGGCTTTTAGGACGATTGTCGATGACGTGGATGCAATCTCTCCCTGGGACTAGTATACTATATTAATTGAAAATCCACATTAATATATTAATTTATATACAGCACTGCATACAAATGGAACTCAAATGCGTAAACAACCGCACTTCGAAGGTTGTCAAGTGACCTTCAATGGCTCAATATCTTCATCTTAAATGCTAACTTTATATTTGGGCCATACATTTAAAAGAAAAACGTTACAAACTACATTGTCACCTAATAATTTACTTATATTTTTGTTAGTGTTAGTAATCTACCATTTCCATCAATGACCATTGACGCACTAGAGAAATGAGTATAATGGTAGCATATTGATATTCTGCTAAGGAACTGTAAATATTGTTTGTCATGAGTAGCCAAATGTTAAAGAAGGTGACGCCAAATTATTCGTGAAAATACATGAACTCAACTATTTAAGTTTATGCCGAGATCACACGAATCTAAAAGGAAATACTTGTGCAATCAATCTGCCTGTGTAAAATAATACATATGTTCGTACAACATATATATAATAATTCTATATTTTTATACAGAGTGGACATAAAGTCTGGAAACATGGGTAAGGCTTACCTTAGGCATCAACTGAATGTCCTAGGCAATAACAAATATATTATGTATATTACTTTACTGACTATTAAGTGTGGCCCTGTGCATGAGCAAATGGAGCAGTCTGCTCCGGGTGCCGACTTGCCAAGGACTTGATAATACCTAATACAGCGCCCTACAGGTTTTTACTAGCTCCAGGCACCGCTCGGCTCAGGGCCGGCCCTGTTGACTACTGTTTTTCAAAACATGTCATTATTTAAAAGTATACATAATTGGCCTCTTTATGCATCTAAACTAATTCATAATAATATTGGGATAATTTGTATAGTACTTTTCATATATGTAAACACTAGCTGAAGTCCCCGACGTTGCCTGGACTTTATACAGAGTTTTTCATATATGTAAACGGTAGCTGAAGTCCCCAGCGTTGCCCGGACTTTATACAGAATTTTTCATATATGTAAACAGTAGCTGAAGTCCCCACCGTGCCCGGACTTTATACAGAGTTTTTCATATATGTAAACACTAGCTGAAGTCCCCGACTTTATACAGAGTTTTTCATATATGTAAACATTAGCTGAAGTCCCCGACTTTATACAGAGTTTTTCATATATGTAAACATTAGCTGAAGTCCCCGACTTTATACAGAGTTTTTCATATATGTAAACATTAGCTGAAGTCCCCGACTTTATACAGAGTTTTTCATATATGTAAACAGTAGCTGAAGTCCCCAACGTTGCCCAGACTTAATACAGAGTTTTTCATATATGTAAACATTAGCTGAAGTTCCCAGCGTTGCCCTGTCTTTTTGCAGAGTTTTTCGAAATCAAACAAAGTAACATTTGCACAGTGCTGAGGTTTTTGCAAAAACCCCACTGTACAAATTATCCAATTATTATCTATAATTGTCAATAAATAATACAAAACTATGCAGGTGTCCCCCATAAAGTTCAGTAACTACGGGAGGTTATACACGTACAGTACAGTACAAGTAAAAAATGTTACATAACCTTGAACCTCTAATAGAATGAGTTTTTAAGAGAAAAAATTGAGATATTTTTAATTTCAAAAATTCCCATTTTTTTAATTGTATTCGTAAAATGTATTATAAAAAATAAAACTCTGTTAAAAAAATACATATTTATGTAATATCAAAATTTCAAAACTAATCAGATATTAATGATTAAAATATATTATTAATTAACTAGCTGTACCCCGCCACGCGATGCTGTGGTTCAGTCTGACTGTGCAGATAGAGAAACAATAGCACTTGTTACTTTTACGTCCAACAGTTGGCGCTGTTTTTTAAAAAAAGCTGTTTTTCCACTGCTGTTTTTTTTTTTTAAAACATGTTTGTACCTGTCACAGGTGACATCTATATAGTATAGGTATATAAAAACACATGCGTATTTGAAAGCAACGCTGTGTCAAAATTAAAAGCAATCGGTGAAGACCTTTCGGAGATTTTAGATTTTGAACAAACGAACATTTACATTTTATTTATATAGATAATTAACATTATTAATAGGAGGATTCCTACAAACACCGCCATACGGTGTACATCCATACTCCTTTACGCATATTTTTTAACAGATGTACCCTGTACGGATATACTCTCCTAAAGGTTAAAGATAGTTTTCAGGTTAAAATGTTAAATTGTTTGTAAGGAAAAAATGGGTCACATTTAATACTCTTCATGTACATTGCCTGCAGTGGCAGCTAGCTCTAAGGAGTGTTGGAGCAACGCACTCCCAAAATCTCAGTCAATCTAAAAATAATAATTATCAACCGATAATTATATCAAGGAAAATCAAAGCAAATAAAAGTATTATGTTCAATTCAACTGGCTTGAATTTTTTTTATTTGTATCATGTGTCATAAGTCACGTGGTGGGAGCGAATTTCGTAACGTTCATCGGGAAACGTCACCCAGGAACATCAATTATCTATACGCGCAGAGCGTGGATATTGCCCACAGCATTGAAATTTCTCCAAAGCATGAACGGCGCTCGCCAATGCCTCCTAAAGTCTTCGGTGAGATGGCGCCACTTTAGTTTAAAGTTTGCTTACTGATCATTCCAGTTGGTAGGGATAGAATGGCAATATTTTTAGCGCACTACCCATTTTTGTGAATTGAAACAATATTCATTTTCAAAGTCAATTTATTTAAGATTGAACAATTTGTTTTCATATCGTCACGATTCTGACTCTGTAAAATCTGTTTCCACAAAAACATGTTTATATGACAAAAACTGTTTATTTTCCTAATTTTAAGGCAATTATTTTTTTTATTTCATCAATAAGTAATTGTGTACCTTCTTACCAATAAACGTGTTTAAAATTTTACACAACCGATCAACAACCATTTTATTTACCCTACATAAATGGTTGTAAGGCCCATAATACATGTACAGTCGATTCCACGTAATTTATTGGGACAGCCATTTATTTGGTACAAAACCCAAGTAACAGACACCAAATTTTTAAATTCTTCATTACAAGCACCCGCTAAACTGCCAAAACTGTTTGTCAAATTAAACGGAATTGACTATACTAACTAAATAAAAAAGAATGCTAAAAATAAGGAAAATTGACCGTTAAATAACATATTATTGTATATACGAGATTGATTCAGAACGGCAATGATATGCGTTATCAAATCTTATCCAAAGAACATTTTACATTGTAAATCATTGGCGCCTTGGCAAGTCGGTGCCCGGAGCAGACTACTCCAATTGCGTCTGCATAGGGCCGGCCCTGAATACATTTACTGATTTAAATTTGGCATAATCATTATTCCTTTTTACATAATTTATTATAACAATATTATTCTATTTGTGATTTATTACGATTTCAAAAATAGTTATAGAAGATCAAATTATTGTTCATGCTTCTAAACATGTTAATGTATTTTCTTTTGATTTCCATATTAAATTAATGATTTTATTGTTTTTTAACTATTAATAATTTGGCGTCAACATTCTTACATACTGCGTAAAACCTGCCAATAATTAATTCCACCCTTCTAATGTAGGTGAGATGAGAAACCTTCTAATTGTTGAACAACCCTTACCTCAGAGTGTGTATAAACACGCAAGCTGAACTGCCGAGGTGAACCACGACTTATGGGAATGAAACGAAGCAACCGCAAATGACGCAAAACGCCGCTTGCAGTTGCTTTGTTCCTTTCGTGTAATTCGTGGCTTGGCCCACGCGTTTTTTCTCGTGTCTGTGAGCAGCATTACGTGACAAATAACAAATTATAAGCATTCGTTTTGTGTTTTATTTCTTTTAAAATGAAAATATCGATGTGTTATTTTCAAAGAACTGAACATCAGACAGGCTTTACTTTAAGTTTAATTGTGTTTTTTTTTTTTTTAAATAATTATTATACAATATGTGAAATAATATATTATTATTTTAGAGAATAATGTATAGTTTTCATAAGTTACATTATAATAGGATAATATTTTTTTGGTGATATAGTGAAAATCTATATTGTCCTGCGTATTTCATGATAATAAAAACGGAGAAATTTGTTTGTGTTTTATTTCCTTATTTTTACTGTAATCCTTGTTTTGAAATTATTTTAACTTTAATGTTAGTTTTTATTTAAAAATCTACTTCTCTTTTACATTGAGCATAGTTATTAACTGTCTCACATTAGAGATGAAAAAACAAAAAATATTTAAGTGAAACACAAAAGAGCGTATAGTGATATATTCAATGATAAACTTTGTTAATCCATGGATGTTTAAAAAAACAAATCATTTTTGTTTTAAATATTTTTTATTATTTAATTTGAACTTTGAACACACTTCAAAAATATATAGAAAATACTCTAGAAGGTACTCTTTTATATTTGACCCTGCAAAACAAAACTCAAATCTGATGCCCAACATCACGTACTCTTCGGAGCGACGGTACCACGTGCTGCTTCAGGCTACTGTACATAAGTCTCATAATGGACTGCGCTATGATCATTGAAGAAGAAGATAATATTTTTATTTATTCTTTAATATATTTGTTATACAATGGTATAGTATATTGTCCTCCACGCTAGGAGTTCACCTGTGTTGTGGAGGACAATATGTACTAATAAATCTTACCATTGAGACAGATCCTGGGTTCGATTAGCAGTTGCAACCCTCACCTTTTTAGTGTTTTGTTCTGTCTCATATTTCGTTTAGATTTGTAAGTATTATCTACTTCTTCAATGATCAATATTACATTGATGGGTATAACTTTCAAAAGTTATTTCTATAAAAATTAAATAATTGCGAGTTCAGATATTTATTGAATCACAAGATTTCTAACTAAAAACTTGATTAACTTCGTTAACACATAGTTTGCATGAGACGCTTAAATGTGTCTTTTGCAAACTGTTGGTAGAGAGCGGGAGACGCTCAAAAGCGTTTTTTGTATTTGTACACTATTGGTAAAGCGTGGGAGATGCTAAAACACGTTGTACACTAAGAGTAACAATATATTACGAGAAACGTATGATGTTGGTTACTCTGTGAAGTAAAATTAGGCATCAGCTCTCGTGAGACGTGTACTAGGTACACGGCAATTCGTGGAATTAAGGTCAGGTGGCCGACTGTGGTCATAAAACATGCACTTGAAATACAATAGCTGTTAGGTAAACATTTAGTTTTTTTAATCTTTACATTTCTTCAGTGTTTTTCATTCAAGATGTAGAATTTTAAGTCTCTCAGAGCTTCAAATCATCCAAAATGATCTACCCTTATACATATTAAAATATAGTCATGTCACCCTATCACCAACAATTTTAGAAGGGATCAGAATGTCGATAATATGTTGAATGACATTATTTCATCTAAATGGTCCAACTTTTATTTACTGATGGATCCAATTCTCCCGACTCTCCTAACTGTGGTATAGGCATAAGTATACCACTGGTATAAGTATTAACGTTTACCAAGGGAGCCTGCTATGCCTCAATACAAATGACTATCCCATTAAAACCGTGGTTTCAAGAATTCCCCCATTTTTCCAAAAAATAAATTTCTTCACTAATGTATTCGAATGAGGATCGAACATTGTTCCGTTCCTTACCACCTTTTTAAAATTCACGTCCTGACTCCCCAGATTGTACATTCTGTGGTCTAGAAGTGGGAACTTTAGATCGCATATTTTTGGTTGTCCCTCTCTAAACAAATATCCTCTCTTGTATCAAGCTGTTATAACTCTACTCAAGGGGAGTTTAATATTAATACTATTCAAGTTAAAGAAAAGGAGGAACGAGTAAAAAAAAAGTTACTTAGTTACAAAACACTCTTAAAATTTATTTAATAAAATGTATAAAGAAGGGTTAGTCTTAATCTAGAGTTGGCTCTACACTCGCGCGCGAAGTCGCGCCGTGAATTCACGCCGTGAATATACGCCGCGATTCGCGCGTGAACTGTGTCCATCCACACTCGCAAAGCTTCAGTCTTGTTCGCGGCTTTAAAACGCAAACCCTTTGTCGCGGGCCAAAAATCGGGGAATGGCGCGAAGCGCGAACGCGAAGATTGCGAAGGCGTGAACAAGATCCACACTCGCGTTTCGCGGCCGTTCGCGCCGCGAGTGTAGAGCGCGCTTAGGATTAATAATAGTCTTAAGGGACTGGGACACGGTCAAGCGGCTTGATCGCAAGCACGTAGTTTTTTTGTCTATTGTTGTCTATTATTGTCTATGCTTAGCGGCTTGACAGCCCGCATCAAGCCTATCCGTCAAGCATGGCCACGCCTTCCTGTGATTTCGTGGTGGTCTATGTATATGTACTTCTATGCCTTCCTGTCATTTCGTGACTCGCGGCAAAATGGAATCTGTCAAAGACAAAGCGTTCTTGGCTCTTACGTTAGCTTTATGTTTGAATAAAAATAATAAAAAGAAACGAATTTGGTGTCAAGAATGGTACAAGTTAAGGTACCGCTTTACCCATGAGCATTTGCAAAGTGTATTACAGGTTACAGCTATTTTTTGTATGAATATCTTGTGCGGTATTCATACAAAAAATATGTTTTCTCCATTGAAAATTCAGAAAATGATTTATTCTACAGTTTGATTATTAATGACCTTGAAAACCGCTGTCATAATTTTTAAAAAATACTAAAATACTTCCAGAATTTTTAAATTAGATGGATTTCTACAAATTGAACACAAAAACAATAACTAAGTACTTATTTTAAAACAATTTTATTCAATTTATATCATTGTTTATGATACGTGATATTTATTTGTCTATTGTCGTTTGTCTATTCCCACAAAAATATAAATTCGCATCAAGCCCCGCCGCCAGCACGTAGTATTGCGCAATGCTTGCAAGCCAGCTTCGGTACACGGTCAAAATGCTTGTCACAAAGTGCCATAGACAATAAACTACGTGCTTGCGATCAAGCCGCTTGACCGTGTCCCAGTCCCTTAAAATTATAATTCTTATCTGGAACCGCGGATCTCCACGTTCGCACTTATCACCGACATCACACAAGCGGCAACTTGGGTTGGATGCGAAGGGCGGAATTAGTTCAGCCTGGGCCAAGGCTCCGAAGGGCGGAGTCGGCAGGCAGCGACTCCTGAGAGGGCAGCTTCCTGGTAGGGATATCCTCAGCGCCGCTCCAAGGGGGAGAGCAGGAAGTTTCTCGGCGGAGGCGAGACGGTAACTTCTGCTAGGGCAGCTCCCTGGTCGGAAGAGCCTCGGTGCCGCTCCAAGGGGGAGAGCAGGAAGTTTCTCGGCGGAGGGGAGACGGTAACTTCTGCTAGGGCAGTTCCCTGGTCGGCAGCTGCCTCGGCGCCGCTCCAAGGGGGAGAGCAGGATGATGACTCCCAAGATGATGACTGTCGAGTGCGGAAATGGGAACTGTCGAGAACTAGGCGAGATCGTGACCGCCGAGAGAGCAGCCTCCTGGGCGGAGGCGCCTCGGCGACCGCCCCAAGGGGAGGCGAGATGATGACTGTTGGGTGCCAAAAAATCAACTGTTCAGGCGAGATGAGAACTGCCGAGAGGGCAGCTTCCTCGGCGACCGCCCCAAGGGGGGGGGGGGCGAGATGATCACTCTCCAGTGCCAAAAAATCCACTGTCGAGGGCTGAATCAGTTGTATTCACCCGCGCAATCCGGTGACCGTAGCGCGCTTGTCGTGGGGTGCTGGAACTAAAGTGGTTCCGATTTACACCACTTCGGTACGTTGTTTGAGTCCGTGGCGCTGGCATCGACATTCTCACCGCTAGAGTTATTATTATTTTAAAATATGTTAAAATCACATTTGTACAAAAGACCTTCAAACAATTACAATATAGCCTAGCCTTGGGCGAAGGTTTTTATTGCCGGGTCGCTGGTTTAACAATACACCCATTTCGGATTACGACTTGATGGGTGTATTTCCAAGTTGGCTTTCTAATTTTTTTATTGCGGGACCGGTGAAACTATTCACTAAATACTTAAGGTCTAATAATTCGAACTGCCGCCTCCATCTGCGTGTAAAATCACAGAGACAAATGCTGGAGCACGTGTTCACTTTGGTCTTTCTGTGAATTCAAGTCACGACGTAGATACCTAGGGACATATCAAAGCCTTATCTAAAATTGCCTCCCCTCCATTCAACATCTTATCTCTTGTCTGAACTCGACTACAATTTTCATTATAATTTTGAAATTTACCTATTTAAATAAAATCAATATTTAAATTCACCTTTCATTTCCCCATAATTTTAAATGATGGCCAAGAACAAACACCCTTGAAGGGTGAAAGCCAGAAAACATGGGGAAAAAAAGTTTTGCACTTCTCACTTTACTTGTCAGTTGAAAAACTAAAATTGAAAGGTATAAATAAACCTGCTGCAAACGATTTTTAGTAAATCACATTTGAAAAATAAATTAATGGGGAAAACTAAGTACAAGTACCGAGGTACTAATTTTTGGAAAATTATTATTTTGTTGGTATTTTGATTCTACTTCCCTTTAGAGTTAAGAGCCATTTTAAAATAATAAAAAAAATCGCCCAGTGATGTTATGTCTGGAGATAAATCCCGAGATCTGGGGGATTTTAAATTTAAAGGCGTATTTTTTTTTTCAAAATGTAAGAAGGAAATTTTGTTTAATCATACATCTTGTACAACAATTGTATCAAGAGAATGGCGTAAATTTAGCTTTAGTGATTTTCTGGAAGAGTTTATTTATTTATTTATTCATTTAAATTTACACACAGTACAATATGATACAAGATATAATTAAAATATTTTGTGATTATTGATTATTGTACCTTATCAGGTCGAAATTATTGATTCCTAACTAGGCAAATTGCCCGTTCCAAGAAACCAAAAAATATATGAAAGTAAGTGTGTGATTTGTCTATGTCTATAATATATCTCATTAATGTTTTAATTTGTGATGTTTAATCGTTACAATCTTATGATAGAGTCGAACTTGAGCTGTTGTGTATGTTTCCATTGTGTATGAACAATAATTAGAATAATGGAAGATATATATAGTGTGTGATTAGTCTATGTCTATTTATTACGTGACGTTTTTTAACATTTTTTTCAGATTAGTTACAGACCTCTCTCTTATGTACACCCAATGTTTGGGAAACAAAGACCCCTACCGAACTTGTCAAGACACTTTCATGTCTGTTAAATGAATATGCCCCGACATCATCAAAAACACGGAAAGTTCGAAAGTCTGACGGCTGGTTTGACGATGAATGTCGAAACCAGAAGAGACTTATGCGGAAGTTAGAGAGGACCTATAGGAAAAACTCTTCTGTAACTACAAGAGACGAGTGGATCCTTGCTCAAAAACAGTATACGAGTAAAGTAAATTTTTCTTTTCCGCTTTTTTCAGTAATAATATTGTAAAATGTTGTAATATATTTCCAAAAGAACAGAGTATTGGAAAGAAAAGATTAACTCTGAGCGAACCAACCCGCGACGTCTTTGGAACTCAATAAAGACTGTAATTTCCGAAGTCACTGTTCCAACGAAAATAGATATTACCCCGGAAGCCTTCTCAATTTTTTTTCGAGAAAAATTGAATCCATTCGTGCTTCCGCATCTCACGCCCCTCCGCCAATATTCACTTTAAATTCTAAAGGAACTTTGTCTTCATTCAAACCCACAACGCTGGAAGAAGTAATAAAAATTATTTCAAGCTCGCCTAATAAACAGTGCAGTCTTGATCCTATACCGACATGGTTATTAAAACAATGTTCTAGCTCCATTCCTAGTTCACGTTTTCTATAAATCACTTAGCACGGGTGACTTTCCTGAACCACTCAAGTCAGCTGTAGTAACACCAATCCTGAAAAATACACAACTAGACGCTGATAACTTCAAACTTACCATTTATTTCAAAAATCCTGGAGAAAATTGCTGCCGCACAAATAACCAGTCACTTGAATTCAAATAAATTATTCGCAAAACGTCAATCTGCGTACAGAAAGTTCCATTCAACTGAAACCGGACTACTTCGTATGCTATCAGACATAACTCTGGCCATAGAGTCAGGTAAGTTATCACTTATCTCACTCCTAGACATGAGTGCAGCGTTTGACACGATTGATCATGAATTCCTCATTAGGAGATTAGAGGAAACATTTGGTTTTAATTCCGACATAAAAAATTGGCTGGTATCCTATTTATCCAATCGCTTACAAGCCGTGAGGGTTGGAAATAAATTGTCCAACTTCGCAACACTTTCTTCAGGGGTACCCCAGGGATCCGTTATGGGTCCACTTCTCTTCATCCTTTTTACAAATGATGTCACCAAAATAATCGAGTCATTTGATCTCTTGTCTCACTGCTACGCTGACGATCAGCAAGTTTATTTTTACTGCGCTCCAAATGAAATCAATAGTCTCAAGATCCGTATAACTGAATGTCTAGAAGCAATAACTCGTTGGATGTCTTCAAACAAGCTGAAGCTCAATCCATCTAAGACTGAGTTTCTCTGGGCAGCCACAAAAAACGTCAACATTTCATAGACAATTCACCTATTACTATTTCCGGCAGCGATATCATCCCAAAAACAAGAGTCAAACTTCTCGGTGTCAATTTAGATTCAGACTTTTCGTTTAAAAGTCAAATAAATAGGACTGTAAGCACCGGTTTTTTTCACCTAAGACAACTCAAGTCTGTCCGAAGAAACCTTCCTTCAGAAGCAACAAAACTACGTATCAACTCTTACGTAGTCTCACGTCTCGATTACTGCAACGGCATTTATGCCAGCCTTCCAAAATATCAAATTGACAAACTTCAATCAGTGTTTAATGTAGCAGCACGGCTCATAACCGGGGTTTCAAAATATTCGCACATTTCAGAACACCTTCGTAACCTTCACTGGCTCAAGTGCCCTGAAAGAATCCAGTACAAACTGTGCTGGATGTTGTTTAAATCCATCAATGAAATGGCCCCACCCTACATCTCTGAACTATGCTTCCCGGAAAACACTGGTCTGAGGCAGTCAACGCTTAGATCAGCAACATCAGCAGCTGTAGGCAGACTGATAGAACCTATGCGCAAGCCAAATACTAAGTTTGGTGATCGCGCTTTCGGAGTATCTGGGCCGAAGGCTTGGAATAAACTCCCTTCAGAACTAAGATCCATAACAAGTCCAACAGAATTCAGGTCTAAACTAAAAACTTACCTTTTTAAGCTGTCGTACCCTTAAATTAAATATACCAATCCTAAGAGAAAAACCAGTTATATTCAATTTTTCAATTAAGTTTTAAATCCTGTATCTAAATTTCGCCAATAAACAATTAGATAATGTTAATTAAGTGTTAATCTCAAGTGACCTACCAGGTAAGTATTGTACTGTATATTTTCTCCATAAATAGTTAAGTAATAACATAGACCACTGTAGAAATGTATTATAAGTTTGTACAGCGCCCTTGAGGTGTTTTTGCACAAAAACGGCGCTATACAAGTCATCCAAGTATTATTATTATCTTGTTCAATTATTGCCATATATCCAAGCAAAATCATGTATAACCGGAAAAAATTAGGAACCTTAGTTTTATAGCTCCCCCGCTCATGGATATTGTGGATATATAAAATTATTTATTGAGCCTATTTTAGCTCGGTGTCTTAGGCTGGCTTTACACTCATTCATAAGCGTTTACATATGGATCCAAGTTATTGTAATTAACGCCCATGGAAGTTTAATTCGCGTAAGTGCTCACAGCGACCGCTACACCCGTAATTTTATTTGCGATAAGGTGGCTTCCTGTAAAAAACGACTTGCTGCTGTCAAATTTACGCGATTTTGTCAATAAAGACGAAAAAGACCAAATAAAGTGTTGGGACAGAAGTTGGCTTCAGAGAAACAATTCTCCAAGCGCTATTGTTCTGTTAACGGTGGAATGAAGTTCTCTAATTTTATCCGAATGGCAGCCAGATGACAGCAACTGACTTCGAATTCAAATACGTAATGTTATAAACAGAAACGTTGAGATTAGAAAGGATTGGACTGATAATCAAAAATGAGGATGCTCATTTTCAGAAAAAAAAATTTCATCTGAAAAATAAATTATATCTCTTTGCTTTTTGAAATCAGAAAATTTTCTTTCCGTTTAAATTCGTTTTCATGGTGATAATTTGAGTTCTATCTAGTGTTCTTTTTTAATATTGTTTTCGGAGCTAATAATGTACTTATACACTTATCTTTGTCAGTTTTTAGCTGATATAATAAAGAAATTATTTTTTTTATAGGTAAAAAATCCTACGAAAACCTTTTTTTTTCTTTTTGACGTCTCGGATCAGCGCGTTTAGGTACCATTTATTACGGCAAGCGTCTCAACTTATCAAACCGATTTCATAAACTGTGAGAAGGCTGTAAGTTAGTTTGACAAAGTGTCGTTTATATTGGTAATTTTGTCATAAGTCACTTACGTAAGCGATTTACGAGAAAAAACTTTTGAGTGTAAAAGCATTGCATGCAAACATTTGCATGTTTTTTCTTTATACTGTATTTTTCGAATCTGGGGAGTTTTGACGAAAAGCTGAGGAGATTTTTTTTTTTGGCATAGCATCACTTTTAGAAAAAATAGAAAAAAGTATTCTACGATCAGAGTTGCCAATGCGTGCAATTCCCTAAATAGTGGGGAATTTCTAAGATTTTGGTATTTTGCGGGGATTCTGAGCAATTCTTGATATCCAACCATATTAAAAAATAATGTTTACAATAAGTGTGAGAATACTATATTTTCGTTTTCTTCTCGACAAGTTTTAAAAAAAAACTTTTTTTAATCCCTGAACGAAAGAGAAAACCCGAAAATGACCAGATAATGCTAATTTTAATAGAATTTGGCTCTAGGTAAAGGTACTTGAGGGGATTTTGTGGGGAATTTGACCATCTATTGTGAGTATCTATATTCAAACGTATGCAATATATGCATTGATTGGTATATCTATGATTGGCAGCAGTGATGTGATCTCTAGAGAAATTTCTCTAGATCTAGGGGAAAGAATATTATTTTTGGAAAAGGGTAAAAGTACAAATATCTAGGGAAATTTTTAAAGTAATTGGGACAAATTCTGGGGAAATTTAGAATATTCTGAAAATTTCATATATCAGAAAATTTTGAAACATTTAAATTTTTTGCGAAAACTGTCATCCCAAATGCATTAGAGGTAACGAGAAAAATGTGTGGTGTTATGTGTTTTGAAATTCCTAAGATATGAAAAATGTGGGGAATCATCCAGAATTCAATCCTTCAGAATTCTATTTGACAATTTTGTGGGCAATTTTTCTTCTCAAAAATTCTCTAGCAGCCCCTCCCATGGATTCGTAAAATATTGTGGGGAATCCAGTACTTAGCGAGCAATACCCCACTAAAATATATTCTGAAATTTTGGAAAATTTCGGTGTGAAATTTAGGGAAATAAAAAATTAGGGCATATCATCACTGATTGGTACCCCTCTCATGGCTGTCTATGACAGGTGTCATTTTTTGGCTTCGCAAAAATTGTTTACGTTTCCTCCGTGGTTTGCCTTCGTTATTATAATGTATTTTATTAGATTTTTTCTAGAAAAAATAATATCTCGAACATAATAAGAGACATTATTTTGATTTGAAATTATTCTACCAATTAAATATAAAAATATTCAACTGTGACTATTACAAAACGTAAGATTTTCTCGCTATTCGATTATTTGTTGCTGTAATGAACGCCTATTTCAAGTTAAATTGATCTCCTTTCTATAAATTCCATTACAAAAGACATGGACGGAATCTACTCTTGCTAGTGTTAATCAATGTGCCTCGCCTGTTAATTGAATTCTATGAACATTTTTCCATTTTAGGCCATGGCTCTTCATCAAAAACGTATGTTGGCGTTTATAAATCATTTCGTTATAAAAACAGTACAATTCCTCAACAACTTCGCAAATGAATGCGAAACAAAATTGATCAATTATGAAATGAAAATGCAGAAAATTGAAGCCTCATTAAAAATCTTGGAGACTAAAGTAAGTACATAAGTAAATACACGCTATATTTGTTTTGTAACCGAGCTGCAATAGATATCGGGTTTCTCTCTCTTTCTCTAGGGCGCGACGGTTTTAATGGAAATTAACAGTGTTTAATTTCTCTTCAGATGCAAGCTTCATCAGCTTATCAGAGATTTTTCTACAAAATATTTAGACCATATTTACCATCTCTAATCTCCAAATAGTATAAAATAAAGTCACTACCGTGTCTGTCTGTTTGTACGCGTAATTCTTCCAAACTACGCAACGGATTTTGATAGGGTTGTCGCAATTGTTTAGAGAATTTCTACAGAAGGTTTATGTATATAAAACATGCATATTATATTATTTATAGAAAGTAGAGAAAGGTCGATGTTTTGTAATCAAGTCGAAAAAAATATATTTTCAGATGCTTACATTGCTCACGCTGGCTAAACCTTATGAGATATCTTAAGAGAATGTACTACGGAATTGTATATCTTAAAAAGGTGTACAGAAAAGTTCACTGTGGTATATGTCTATCTCCTAGCAACGTCGGGTACATGTCAGCTTGTGTATGTATATATTAAATAACATTTGCGTAAGCATAGTTTTGGAGGAGGGATATTAGATGTTAAGGTTTTCCATTACATTTTTTTATGTTTATTTGAAACCGCACAAGTCTCAACTGCTCCAAACCAAATCATAATGATTTGTGGGATTTCCTATTAAATATCAACTACCTAAAGTTGTATGCAGTATGCAGGCAATAAGGATATCATTATATCCATTTATTACAAAAAAAAGATAATAAAACACTTATTATTATTATTAACTAGCTGACGTGTACCCGGCGTTGCTTGACTTTTCTCTACTTTCTATAAATATAATATGCATGTATTATATGTGTAAACCTTCCGGAAGAAATTCTCTAACGTACTAGTTGACATGTACCGGAGTTGCTCGACTTTTCTGTAAATATAATATGTGTGTAATATATATGTATAAACCTTCTGGAAGAAATTCTCTAATGTACTAGCTGACATGTACCGGCGTTGCTCAACTTTTCTCTACTTTCTATAAATATAATATGCATGTATTATATGTGTAAACCTTCCGGAAGAAATTCTCTAACGTACTAGTTGACATGTACCGGAGTTGCTCGACTTTTCTGTAAATATAATATGTGTGTATTATATGTGTAAACCTTCCGGAGGAAATTCTCTAATGTACTAGTTGACATGTACCGGAGTTGCTCGACTTTTCTGTAAATATAATATGTGTGTAATATAAATGTATAAACCTTCTGGAAGAAATTCTCTAATGTACTAGCTGACATGTACCGGCGTTGCTCAACTTTTCTCTACTTTCTATAAATATAATATGCATGTTTTATATACATAAACCTTCCGGGAGCCTTCTCTAAATGATAATGAAAATCCTATCAAAATCCGTTACGTAGTTTAGAAGAATGAAGCGCGCAGACAGACGCGGGTGGCGATTGTTTTATACTATTTAGAGTTGCTTTTCAGTAGTCAATAGAGTTGGGTATGGTGGACAAGTTGAACTCATATTGAAAACTTGCTTATAGCAGCAAATTAAGGAAATTATATCTTTCTATGTTTGTTTCAGTTGTCTTCTATTCCTGATATCCAAGAACCATTAAACGGAGACTTAGAAGTCAAAGGAAATGCTGCAGAGGTCGCTCCTAGCATGCATGAATTGAGTACTGAACAAACTTCTCAACCACCGTCTATTGAAACCCGTAATACAGACTCGGAAGAACCCCAGACAGAAGCCCCTGATACAAGCGAACCAGTATCAGAACCCATCCGGAGAGATCCAATGTATGATCGATTCTTCAAAATGATACAAGTTGGTGTCCCGGTTCCAGCTGTCAAATTAAAAATGATTGGGGAAGGATTGGACCCAAGTATGATAGATTAAAATATT
Source organism: Hesperophylax magnus (assembly GCA_026573805.1). Taxonomy (NCBI): domain Eukaryota; kingdom Metazoa; phylum Arthropoda; class Insecta; order Trichoptera; family Limnephilidae; genus Hesperophylax; species Hesperophylax magnus. The sequence continues at coordinate 169,405 of JAIUSX010000050.1, forward strand.
ATTAGGATAAAATGAAACCAATGCGCTGTTATTTAGTATCACTAAGCTTAAGAAATGTTTTATATTATTGGTAAGTATTTTAGTTAACACCTTTTTAACAGGTAGTTATAACTTTTTTGGAATTAATAAAAAAAATTGCCATTGCATTTTTTGTGAATAAATCAGTTTCATTTTATGTATGCATAAAATTAGCATTTGGAGCGCCCTCCAGGTGACTTCATAAAAACTAAGCTATATAAATTATACAATTACATAAAATTATTATTACGTAGATCTGTGATATATATAAATAAAATTGTAAATGTTCATTTGTTATAAAACTTAATCTCTGAAAGTTTTAACCGATTGCTTTGAAATTTTGACACAATGCAACATACGCATGTGTTTTTGTACTTATATTATATAGATGTCACCTGTGACAACGTGCCTCTTAAAAAAAAAAAGAGCTCCATCTGTTGGACGTAAAAGCAGCGTGCACTATTGTTTCTCTATCTGCAGACAGACTGAGCCGCAACAACGCGTGGCGGGGTACAGCTACTTATGTATAGAAAAAAAAACCTTATTGACATCTTGCACCCTAATGAAAGTAAGTTCATCAAACTTTCCAATTAATCCTGATATTAAAATATACATTGTTACAACAAGCGAGAGTTACACTAGGACTGGGAGGCATTTAAATATTGGAAAATGACAATATATAAATATTCTTTTTTTATATAACCATAATAGCTAGTTTCACTCAAAATGAGGAGCTTGGCTAGTTCACAGGACAATACCATGAAGTCAACTGATGGAAAATATCACCCAGTCATTCTGATCACTGCTCTGCCACTGTGATTATACCCTTTGTCTAATAAAGTTTGTTCCACAGACATAGGAATTAATAGACGAGAAGATAATGGCGAGGGGTAAAATCAACTGTTGAAGAACGAAGGGAGTGAAGCTGACTGTGATTCGTCAATAAATCAATCTGACAGTAAATAGGCATCTCGCATTATAATATCACCATTTACTTCTTAAAAGTAAAATCTGCTTTTGAATGAATAGACATTTTTACATGGGAGCGCAAATTACTCGCCACGTTATGAACAAATTTGCGAAGTCCAAATTCGGCAAAAAAATTCGGTTCAATTTTCAGAGTCGAATATTTCGTTTAAGTATTTAGTTAAGACACTTTTATAAATGTTCATAATTTACTTCCCAGCAACCAACCAGCATTGTGTTTCGCGTCCAGACGTTTCTCGATGTGATAGTAACAACTGATCTATATTATACGATGTGAATATGCTTAAAATAAAGTAAAATAATGCTTATATATGGAATGTAATACAACAATTGGGTTTATTCTCTTTTTCACATCTATTTTTACAAGTTTTCATAGCACAAGTCAACATTCTGCCGTGTTATTTCGTAAAATGAACCGATGATGCCTCGACCATAGTTCGCACAAGAATGATGACGTCACGTTTTCAAATTTCACTTGAGGCCATACGCGAGCACAGCCGGCTCCAATGTAACCGGTATGGGGAGTGGGGATAATACGCTTTTAATCACTTAGGGCAGGTCTACTAATATTCATGTCTATGGTTTGTTCCTATCAGCATATATCATTGTTTTCTCAAATGTATTCTTTTAAACACATGATAAATCCTCCCTAAGGGTTTGAAGCTATACTATTGCTTTGTACACATGGGAAACCAGACCAGCGCCTGAACAAAGTGGAGCTGTCTAGCAACAGGTAGTGAGAGGAGCAAACAGTATACATAAGAACAACATGGAGAATCTTTTAAAAGTTTTTATTTTGCTTAAAGATTACATTATTCACTTAGAACTGAATCATCTGTCCCTTCCTCTTCTTGTCTCCTCCCAACTCAAAGTGCTTGCATCGCTTCAGAGCAACTTGGGAACGGAACTTGCAGTCGGTGCATTCCAACCTCAGGACGATCTTCTTGGTAGTCTTAGCCTGGAAACATACAAGTCAACTTTTAATACGCCGCCATATAAAAGAATGGACAAGTCTTAGGGTAAGAAGGGAAGACTGGATATTGAAAAATTGTGTCAGACACTGAGTGATAGCTAAATAATTTCTGAACACAAACTTTGTATTAATTTTTATTTTTTGCAATAACTTAATGGGTAAAACCTCATATTGTAATATTTAATTATTGAAGACAATATTAGCGATTCTTTAAACGAAAATCTGAAACAGAAATTCAATAATTATTAATTAATATCTGTCTTCAATAATTAAATATTTGTATTAAATGACCGGTCGGTGGCTGAGTTGACATCTCGTTTGGGCACCCACCCAGGCATAGTGTATTCAAATCCTCGGCTGGTCCGCTCAGCTTCAAGTTCTCCATCACAACACAAGCAACATTTTCAGCTTACTGTGGTGGTAGTAGGAGATTTTCAAACATTGTCAGGTTATTCGTAACCCGGGAATGTTTGTCTTTCTTTTAAAAATAAATAAATAAAATTGATTACCGGAATCTTGGTTAGGTAAAACTGAGCGTGATGCGATTTTAACGCTCTTGTTTCAAAACTGAAGAGGACAAAATAAGAATCACTTACGCTAATAACACTATCGATTCTACTTTTTATTTCATGAATATAGTCTCTACGACAGCTCAGCAAAACGGCGTGGCGAAAACGGATATATAAAATTTCTTCAAAGTATTAATTATTTCTTTGGAAAACACCTATTGATTAATGTTTTTTTATGCATCGCATAAACGATAAAAAGTTATTATAAGCAATAATTATTACCCTTCTGATTGCTGTTCAGGTGATTCAATTCCCGTCAGCGGCATTTATTTTCACTCAGGAGATATTTTCAATTTGTATGGATATTTCAGGCTAATAGTTATTTCTTATAATAAGATATATTATCTGGTAAACAGGAAACAATCGAAAAAAACTATAGTTTTAATCTGATTTTTGAGCAAAACTCGTTTGCAAAGTAATTTTCGCGTGGCTTTGCATATTTTTGTCCGGCAATTGTGTATGCTAAGGATTTTCTGTTCCAGCTCTCCACCGATTAAAAGTGATAAAAATCAACATACCTCTACACTGGAGGGTCTAGAGGCGTTCATAATAATTAAATGTAGATTCAGTTTCTAATAAAAATTAGAGTCTTGACGTGTATGACGAAGGAGGTAAACAATCAGTTTCCCTGTACCGTCATTGGGAAAGTGGGGGACCACCCTCCAGACCTCTAAATTGATAATCAGTTTGTAAGTTGCGGTACACGCAAAGAGAAAGTAAAGAGAAGCCATTTTATTTGTTCTATTATGTACAGTACGTGGTTCCAAAAATAAAAATGAAACATCATGAGTTGTGCTTTTCGGCTGATTACAATTAGCTCAAAAGTTGAAATGAACCTAGAATCAGGGGACCTTTCAAATGTCAAAAAAACGCAAAATGTCACTGATATGCCATTGATGAAAATGTTATATTGAAATTTCTGTGAAACATCCCTTAAAGTGTAAGTACAATAGAATATAATATTAAACGTTCAAGCCAGTCTTAACCCAAGATCCAAAATCAAAAATATTCTAAAATCTAATATTTTTTATGTAATGTTCAAAGTGAGATCTTCAAACATTAAAAAAATCCATGATTGATATAACTTTGCAATAAGAACTCTAATATGTAACAATTATTATAAATGTATGTCACTAATATTCGTGTTTACAATTTCGGAACTGCGGCAGAGAGTCCTCGTTAGCAGCTTCATTCAGTGTTATTTATAGTAGGTTCTAAAACTCCAAGAACTACAAAACAACTGTCAAAAACATTTATTTAAAAATAAAAAAAACTACTGTCTTTGCTATTATAATATCAAGAATTAATGAAGTTGTTCTTACTATATAACTGGAAAAGTAACATTGTGAATATGAACATCTTAGAAGAAACAGAATGCCCTTGCTGAAGAATCTCAAGTTTCTGCCACTATGGATATGCAGCCCGGCATTACATCCAACATTACCATTCACCCTCATGGATACCAAACCAACCAATGTTTGTCGGCAGTTAGATATGCAAATACACATATATGTCACGCATGTATGTGAATAGTTCTGGAGACCAGAAAACGCGGATAGATTGAATTTATTGCCACTGTATATCATCAATAATGGCGTAACCAAATTGGATATTCGGTAAGCCTCATAGTCAGTACAAGTTTGGAGCGATAATAGTAAAAATCACAAATCATAACACTATTACAATGAATATTAATTATTGCAATGAATATCTTCATATTTTTGGGTTGAAACAAAACCCTGTTTTCAAAACACTGCTTGAAATTTAATTTTATGTAAGATTTATACACAAGCGTACTTTGTTTCAGAAAATCATTTTGTTTAAATTTTAACTCTGGTAGAGAGTACGAAATTACCGATGTAAAACCATATTTAAAGAAGACCAGGTACAACTAACAAAGGTTGACTGAATGACAAGTGGAAAGCGAAAACAAATTATTAGCATCTCATTTGAAATATAGGAATGAAAATATTTTAGAATTGCACAATACGGAATGATAACTTAACATCTTACACTGACAGATCACAATCGTATGCTTACAGAAATTACGTCGATGTGTCAGAGGCAGGAAGAAACTTCACTCATTATAACCTCCACTCACTGGAATATAAATTGACAATAACAAACCTTCTTTCTGAAGATAGGCTTGGTCTGGCCTCCATATCCCTGCTGTTTCCTGTCGTAACGACGCCTTCCCTGTGACACCTGCCTTTCCTTGGACTTTTTATACTGGGACACTTTGTGGCTCTTGTGTACCTTGCATTTTTTGCAGAAGGTACGACGTTGTTTCGGCACGTTAACCTAAAAAAATATAGATTTGGGTTGAAATAAATATAACAGCAAATAATACTGAAATAACAAAATATACTTTAAAATGTACAAGAAAGGCAATAAAACACAAAAATAAAGCCGATGCCAACAGATATGTCAAAATAATTTCAGCTTAAAAATTACCATGGCTAGATCCGTCAAAATTACACTCGCAAAAGACCGGATATCAGATGGGGCTGCCAGAAAGCAGAATTCTCCGTATTAATGTCTATGGATGGATTTTAAAAAATATAGATTAATGTTTTCAAATAATAATATGTGGCATTGATGCATGCCCCATTGGACCGGTATAGAAATATTATTTAGTAATTGTAATCACTCAGCTCTTGTCAGGGTTCTTAGCAAAAAGCATATTGATGGACGTAAGTCTCTTTCTTAGCGAGCATAAAGAGTACCTAACTGTATTTTCAGGCCATAATTTATTTTTTTAATTGTGATAATATCAATACTAAACTTGCTACTTATGAACGAGTAAGCGTATTTTTATAATGTATATTTAACCATATCTGTAAAAGGATTGTTTACATTTTTTTTTTAAATTCTATAATAGTGCTACACCGGAAAATTCAAGCGAGAGTTTACCACAATGAAAACACGAACATGTAAAAACTGTGTAAGTAACATCAATATTTTGCCAGTCATTCACCACTTAGGACCAGTAGTTCGATTGCTGTAAGCTCGGCTTCAATTTTCGTTCGCCAAGTTGCTATCGTATAGTAATCTTGATAACCCAATCCAACTCGTAGCATTCCCGAGTATATCGAAAACTAGCCGTTAGTAGGTTTGGGTTATATGCTCTATAAATCATTTTCATAACAGATATTTTTTTAATGAGAAAGCAACTTTGGCCTCTCATAGGAAACAATCATTATGAATTAATTCAAAAACATTTGTATAAATTTATTAAAGGTATGACGTCCAATTTTATTTCTTCCCATATAATATATTATTCTTGTGTAGAACTATTGTAGAATGAATAATGACAGTGATAAGTTTGGCAGAATGTCAACAAAACTTCCTTGAAGAATAATAAAGGCGCTTCCGAAAAAGAAAACCTTTGATTCCTTGAAGATGTAATAAAAATCAAACATAACGTCCATAACTAATAAAGAAAATTACCATAGGTACATAATTTTTCATTTTATGAACGAAAATTATTACGCCAAGTTTAATGATTGTAATTTTCGCAATGGGTAGGAACTTGATGTGTCCTACAGGAAATATAGACAACAAGATGTGAGGTGAGTTTATGCCTAGTTGATTGTTTTTGACATTCATTTGACGTTTCATGTTTTATGTGTTTCTATTTTTTATCAAATTCTGCAAGTTTGACTAAACTTTGATTTTAATTTTGAGCCTTACAATCTTTTTTTACATTACAATTGGGTATAACGGTATATGATTAATTTTTTTTGAAAAATCTTAAAATTAAATAATTAACCATACCGCACATTCTTAGTAACCATAAGTTTTGTGTTTTTATTTTATTATTTATTAATCATCAAATATATATAAATAAATGCTTCACAATAAATTTTAGATCATATTAAATTTTACTTTTTTAAATTATACATTTTTTGTGGACTTGGTATTGAAGAACACTTCTTTATCTGTTTCCTTACTGAGCACAATAATAAAAATAATATTTGGATAATTTGTACAGCACAGTTTTTGTGCAAAATCACCTTAAGGGCACCACAATGCTAGTAAATAATAAATAGATCGTCGTCGGTTTACTCCAGCTGCATCCAGTATAATATAATTGAAGAGAAGGTTGTTTTCCATATTTCTTTCATAACAAATCATCCGGTATTGTGTTAGACATTTAACTTCTGGGGTTTGCTCTTTACACAAAACCAAAGGAAGTTATTAATTAAAGTTTTGATTCGCACAACTTTAAATTTAATAACTGTTTTAGTTTAGTTTGAGTTTCTCCATTATTCTCCTCTCTTATTACTAACATGGTGTTTATTTCACTTTAGCAAGTTTTGAAGCCTTTATTCTGTTCAACAATACCAAGATTTTCCAAAAAAAGATTACAGTTATTAATTTGGGTAAATATTTACTCAATCGCTGCGCTTTTGAAAGGCACAGATTACGGAAATTACAATTCGTTTCAATATAATTACTACAAGAATCAACAACATATTTACATCAAGAGAGATGGTAAATTATGCATTGAATTTCTATTTTTTAAATACGCACAAAATATTTAAATAACCCAAACTAAGAACATATGAACCTTTTTGTGGATGTAAATACTTATGTAATTACTTATGTAATTACTTATTATGATTTTTATAGTTGATTCTTGCAGTAATAAAGTTGAAACGAAGTGTAATTTCCATTATCTGTAAGTAAATAAGGCGATGCACCACGTGGTGTAATATTTTGAATCGGGCCGCTAACAATAACACTTCTTATATAGATGGCGATAAGGCTTAAATTCCTGCTTAACACCAGCCGCCTGTTTTGATTTATGCATTATCGCCGAAAAGTGTGTTATATTTTATTTTGCAAAGTTCAGGCACAAATATTTAAATGTTTTATCATAATTTTCTAAATAACTTAATTTGCCAATTTATACAATAAAACCATAACCGAAAAGGAGTTCGTAAGTGGGAGATTTACTTTATTTTTTCTAGACTTATAAATAGACTTGCACTGAGAAAAAAATGCCCGATTGTTTCGAAGTCAAGATGTGTTCTACTTGTAGTATTTAATTAAAACATCTAAAATATTTCTAAGAGATCAAATTTTGAAACCGAAAACACATGATTTTGTTTTACTTCATAGTGTAATTTGTATTTGGTGAAAAGTGAAGTGCATTGCCTCGTAGGTATCATCTAATTTGGGACTGACACATGCCGGGCTCTATTTGTAATTCCTGTTCGGAGAGGATTTAATTATCAATAGCTCCATTCTAGAATAATTGGTAACAACTCAAGAGTTTGTTTTTCATATAAATCAGTCTGATCACAAGGTCACCTACTTCCATTATATAAATAAATTATACTTGAAAAATTGAATTGTCCATAATATTCAATACTAATTCAGATTCCATTTATACAAGGCAAGTATGTGAATGTAGGTATGTGCTAATCCGCCACCCCAAAAACTGGGCAAGTGTCCAATTAGTGAAAGCGGCAGTTTATAGTACGTACTATCGATGTGTCATGACTCATTTTATTAAGAGCGGGAGACACGATATCAGATCAAAGATTCGACTCAGTTGAACAACGGCTCAATTGAACGGGAGCTGTGATCTCAGAGCGTATAATCAATGAGAATACTGTGCTCGTCTGATACGACTTCCCAGTATGGCTCCCAGAGTATGAATGTTCGTACGAGCCTTGGTACCGGTTTGCCACCTCATACCGTGAGAAAAATAAGTTCTTAGATAGTTAGTAGGTGTAGGTACATATATTGACCGGTCGGTGGCCGAGTTGACATCGCCTTTGGGTCCCACCCAGGCGTAGTGTGTTCAATTCCTCGGCTGGCTAAGTCCTCCATCACAACACAAGCAACATTTTCAGCTTACTGTGGTGGTAGTAGGAGATTTTCAAATATTATCAGGTTATTCGTAACCTGCGAATGTTTGACTTTCTTTTTAATAAAAAAAAAATAAATAAAAAATTAAATCCAAGTCCAGATATCAGACCGTCAGATGCCGTCCACATATGTATTAAAAACTAATACTTAGATCATTTTAATGGAGCTATTTTTCTAGAATATCTCCGGATAACAAAAGAGTTATCGTTCAATTAAGCCGTGGTACAGTTTACCGGGAGTCATACGAATACGGCTCATCGAAAAGAGCTAGCTCCATTGTGCGGCTCATTCATGAACGACTCATCGCTAGTGCATACACACAAAATATACTAAAATTACAAGAGGCATTTCTTAAAAGCAAACGAACACCGCTATCGATCTTTTGCAAAATTTCCTTTTTTTGGTTTAAAGTTAAGGAGTCATGCGGTTTGGTCAAGTTAAGGAGCTTATGAGAAGACTCCATTTTGTAAGCTTATTCAAGCAAAAAACGTGGCAGAATAAAACAAACAGAAACACATGTTAGTTGCTGGTATACAAAGGACTCACCCGAAATGTCCTAAAACAACAAAAATTAATCCCGGTGACTTGTAGGATGGTCATCTAAACCAAGCTAGGCAGAGTTAAGTATAGTAAACTGAGTGTATATGTAAGACAGCTCAACCCGTCGGTGCACAAAGCTTAGCCCTCGAGTCTAAGCACGCGGCGGACTACTGAATTTGACATACGAATACCGATAAATTATAGTGCTTGATTTTGTGTTTTTAACTAGTAAAAATAACAGCAGGTTCTAGTAGTTTTTGGATAATTGAGCCGCATATTACTGAGAGAATACTGTACTTAGTTTATAAAATAAAGGTGTTTTCTTGCATCAAAGGGAGTTTTATAAATGTTATTTGCATCTTTAAGAACTTAGATCTGGTTTGATACAATATGATATTATATAATATTTTGGTAGAAAGCAGTCGCTTTGTGGTTTGACACATTGATGAAAACAAAAACAATTATTTGCCGGTCCTGTGCAGGCGCAATTGAAGCAGACTCCAGGCGCAATTGGAGTCCGCTTCAATTGCGACTGAACAGGACCGGCAAATAATTATTTTTGTTTTCATCATTTTGTGTACTATGATGTATGAGTTATGATTATCAGGAGAGCTTTGGGCAAATTACTGATTTATCAATGAAAATAAAACAATTACTTTGTTTATAACCGAGAAATTTAATTTTCTATAACGGACCAGTTTCGATTAGTACAAAAATCTTCATGATTAAGGGCTTGAACCCTTCATTACCTGCTTCATCACCTGTTTAAGTGATGCTTTGTCTCTTTAGATATAATATTTATCCCATTAAGTACACAATATCTATTTTATTTCTTTCTCTTCGTTACTATGTTAGATGTTAAGTTCATGCTATCCCATGTTATGTTTTGTCTCACTTTATATGTACATATATATAAACACACACATTGTATTTTTGTATTAGTTTAATTTTATACCCTGAAGTTACAGAAAATTAAATAAATAAAATTTCGTGGTCACAAACAAAGTAATCGTTTTATTTTCATTGATATAATATAATATGCCCAAAGCTCTCATGATAATGATAACTCACAGTACACGAAACCAGGGCAGGTCCTGTGCAAGCGCAATTGGAGCAGCCTGCTCCCGGTGCCACTTGCCAAGGTGTCAACTGATAATACCTAATACTTGAGGTTTTTACTAGCGCCAGGCACCATTTGGCTCAGGGCCGGCCCAGCACAAAACATACATTTATCTTATTTTTGTATTATTGAAATTGATTACATACTTTTTATAATACAATTAAAATGTGCAGAGAAGCGGAAATATATGTATGCTATAAATGTTCATAAATTAGCAGTCTCAAGTATCTATACTTTTAATAAAAATTAAAACTTGTTTTTTCTTTAATATTTTTTTCTGTAAAATATTACATTATTAATAATATTATATGTTTACAGTAATTTTAATTTTTTTTGACAACTATATTTTGATATACATACTGAATTGCCAGAAAACGATTTGTGTTCTCTTATAATAAATATTGTAAAAATATTAGTGATACTAAATAAACTACTGTGACTTTATGTGCCTCATGTTTCACTTTTTAATGCAACCACGCTAACCGGTTTTGGCACTACCGTACCTTCATCACAGCCGATATAAAGTAAATAAATATACAATACATTTAGTATTATAAGATTTTTAAACAATGGTTTTTTTCACAGAACAGTGCGATGAAAATTACAGCATATATATGTGGATCTGCTTGTCTGCTGAAACTTGTTAGTGTAAATATATACTACCGCATAAATACTATAAATTTCACGATGTTCCCACAGTTAGTGTTTCATTAAAAAATATATTTATATATATTAGAGAATAAATATAAGTCATGAATGAAACTTGAAGTGGCTCGTAACACCGTGGAGTCACCTCGCCTCCAAATCCCTGCCATTCATCCCAGTCGGCTCTTGCGTTATCAGAACCCAGATCCCACTTGTATTGATATTGTCACCTCACCTCCAAACCCTTGCCATTGTGTCCCTGTCGGTTATTATGTTGTCATAGCCCTGACCCCACTTTTATTGATTTTGTCACCTCTCTTCCAAATCCCTGCCTTGTGTCCCTGTCAGTTCTTATGTTGTCAGAGCCCGGCCCCACTTGTATTGATATTGTCACCTCACCTCCAAACCCTTGCCATTGTGTCCCGGTCGGTTATTATGTTGTCATAGCCCTGACCCCACTTGTATTGATTTTGTCACCTCTCTTCCAAATCCCTGCCTTGTGTCCCTGTCAGTTCTTATGTTGTCAGAGCCCGGCCCCACTTGTATTGATATTGTCACCTCACCTCCAAACCCTTGCCATTGTGTCCCGGTCGGTTATTATGTTGTCATAGCCCTGACCCCACTTGTATTGATTTTGTCACCTCTCTTCCAAATCCCTGCCTTGTGTCCCTGTCAGTTCTTATGTTGTCAGAGCCCGGCCCCACTTGTATTGATATTGTCACCTCACCTCCAAATCCTTGCCATTATGTCCTGGTCAGTTCTTATGTTGTCAGAGCCCGGACCCAAACTTGTATTGATATTGTCACCTCTCTTCCAAGTCCTTGCCATTATGTCCTGGTCAGTTCTTATGTTGTCAGAGCCCGGACCCAAACTTGTATTGATATTGTCACCTCTCTTCCAAGTCCTTGCCATTATGTCCCTGCCGGTCTTATGTTATCAGAGCCCGTACCCCACTTGTATTGCTATTGTCACCTCACCTCCAAATCCCTCCCATTATGTCTCGGTTGGTTCTTATGTTGTCAGAGCCTGGCCCAAACTTCTATTGATATTGCCACCTCTCTTCCAAATCCCTGCCTGTCGGTTCTTATGTTATCAAAGCCTGGACCCCACTTGCACATATCAATATATTGTCACCTCACCTCCACCTCCTTGCCATTACGTCCTGGTTGGTTCTTATGTTGTCAGAGCCTGGACCCAACTTGTATTGATATTCCTTATGTGAAGTACCTGATCACTGATCATCCTTATTGTAACACTGATTATTTAATGATTTGAAGTAGTTGTGAAGTTATTTCTACTACTACTCAATTCATTATTTTAGAAATAGCTTAGTAATTAGTTTTTATATTATTTATTTGTCTTATTTAGATCTAACAAACATTTTACAAAGACCAAAAATATTTTTATTTTTAAATGCATCTCCAAAAATGTTCCTTTCTACCTTTTCTCGCAATTATCAAAACGGAAAGTGATTATTGCAATCTGCTTGTTGTAATAAAAACTTTACATAATTACAGGCTCACGTTCGAGAATAGTTTGGGGATTGTTACATTTCAATGTGAGAAGTTCTTCATATTTATTATTCTTTTGTTGTATTTTGTTTACCTAATGTAATAAATACTTTGTAATTTTTTTGAATGCATACTTTTTAATTAAATGCACTAGTGTTATACATAAACTATTTCTGTCTCGACACAGGACCCAGGCAAAATCCTAATGACGCCTAGTTCGCTTCATTGTAAGACAAATTTATTAGAAGAACAAAATGTAAGATAGCAAAAAGTACCTTATCAGTGTATTGTGTATCTGGGAAAATAATTGAAAAGTAAGAGTAGTGCCAGTTTAATGAGTGTATTCTTGTTCTATGATTAGGCTCTTGTGTGTGCCTTAGGCTAAGGACTCACGGAGCGATTTTTACCCGAGCCCGCTGCGGTGGCGGAATGGAGTTTTATTTTCAAAACTCACTTGACCGGAGTTTTGTGCGGTTACGCAGCCGTCGCGGTTGCGGTTATCGCTCGCAATCTTAGCGGTTGATTATCGCAAGACGGGCGGTTGCAAGACGGGCAGAACGATCAGTTGAGTTCCAGACCGCCATGGACACACACCATAAACGAGCTGTAGCGTTATACTTACTTCACAGAAGAATTTAAAAAAGAAGGCCCTAAAGGTTCTGGATACATCCACTGATTGCGGAAAGAGATCGTTATGGATTATTTATGGATCGTTATGAGATTTCTCTACACCCCTCCCCGCTGCCCACTGCGGTCGCCCGCCAACCGATCGCAGAGCGCGCGGGCGCAACCCTCCGCGGCTGCAAGACCGCGACCCGCGCCTGCCGGTACAAGATGACCGCCGGTGCAGCGGGACAAACAATCGCACACGCCGCGGGCGTAAAACGCGTCGTGAAATGTGCTTTAATTTTTTACATAAATATCTGCATTTTACAAAGGCTGCGGGCCCGCAACCGCGGCGGACGCGGGTGAAAATCGCTCCGTCAGTTCTTAGCCTTAGGGTCTCAGAGATTGATATCTAAATACTTTTTATATTAGACAGGCCCCTGTGATTATAAGCCCCCAAAGTGATTTTAATTGAACATTTTTATAAAATACACTCTTATGAAGATAAAAATTTATAAAAAGCCTAAGGTAATGCTTAAAACAAATGCAGGGGTACAAAAACAAATGTGTGGGTAATTAATCCCCCTTGGTGGTTTTGATGAAAAGCATAGTTATAATAATATTCTATGTTTTAAAATGGGTATTCCACTGTGGTATTCCAGCAATTTTGTTGAACTGCAACACTCTTAAATGAAATGAATATGCTTAAATTGTCGGAGAGAAGAATTTTCATTGACTTTTTTATTTTTATTTAAAATTCTAAACGATGCATTTGATATTCCAGAATTGCTTGCATTGATAAGCTTTCGGATTCCACTACGTAATTATTTTAGAAAATTACATTTAATTTTAATGTAGAAATTATTTGACTAACTACCATATGTATTCCTCATTGTCCAGAATACTTATGGAGGGAAATAATTATACAGAGTTAATGGACAGCTTCAATTTATAACTTAACTAATACAAAAGATTGTTACTGAGGCAGTTTAGTTATGTATAATAAATATATACTGTATAATTTTCTACTATTCATACTTACTATTCTAAAAGCCCCTAAAAAGTGCGTTAATAAATAAATAATATTATTTGACTACACCGAAAGAGTAACTGGCGCTATTAAAAACCTCAAGGACGCTGTATTAAGTGTTACATATTATCACCGCCTTGACTCCTTGACATCTTGGAAAGTCGGCACCTGGAGCGGACTGCTCCAATTGCACCTGCACAAGGCTGGTATGGCCTGGATATGGCATCACCCACTTGATGAGTTTGATTCCCCGTTTCTATTATATCTTCTTATACTACATTACTTGCTTGAGAACAAGCATTTCAGTAAGTTCAGTTATTATTATTATTATCATTATTATGCAGGCAGCATTCTGCTGATGCGCTCACGTCTGATTTCACAATAAGTTAATCATTAAATTTTTTCTCTCAAATAAGAATCCAATCTATCTTTAAATTGGTTTATATTAGTAGAATCGATGGCATATGGTGGAGGTTTGTTCTATACATCCTCTATTTGCAAGGACGTGTTTCCTAGAATTGAATGTTTTATTATTTTTTTTTTTAGTATCCACAGAGATTTATATATTTGTTGGTGTTGAAGATTTCTTAGTTGTAAGTGCAACTGTAATGTCCAGATAAAAATTTTCCAGCTAATTCCAGTCCAGTTAATTACTTTATTTTGTTAAATTCTCAAGTTACAGATAATCTAACAATCATTGTATTTTCCTCAATTAATCAGCTGTTCTTTTGCAAGTAGGACTTAGCCTACAGAGGATTGAACCAACAATGTTATGCGTACCCGAGTTCTTGCGTGCCACTCGGCCAATAATCGACCTAAGTATCTTTTATTGTATTCCTAGTCAATCAATATATCTCTGGTATTACTGAACTGTGTGGTAGGTATTTTCGGTTACTGCATTAAAAATAGGTTGAAGTTGAATCTGTAAATTTGAATGTCTTGTTTCCAAAACATTGACTTACTTCCTTTGATATTTAGGTCTGTAGTCCGTTCATGTAAAACAATGTCAAAATAAATTTCCAAACAATTCAAACATTGTCAAGAAACTCACAATGAAAAAAGCAGGTAAGTAGCCAACCTAACTGAAAATTATTTATAATTTTTCAGTATATTTACTGTGAAATATTGGCAGGAATTTGCATCGCCACTCAAGTTATGGGGTATTTACAAAATAGATTGAGCGATGGAGATTTCGGGCATTTGGTTTTGGTTTCGGCCACGCTTTTTCAAAAAATCATACCTCCGAAAATTAATTTGAAAATATAACCACTTACCTTGGTTTATAGCCAATGAATCCACTTATATTACATCGTTTATCCCAAATTTGTAGGTTTTATAATTGAACTGTTTCGAAATAATTTTTTTTTAAATATCTGATAACTTTAATTTAGGCAGCCATCGCTGAAGGCCTAGAGCGACGAGACCTAAATATGGGTAGCCATTATTCGACTGGTTAAAGTTTAAAAAGATAATGAACAAAGGAAGGTAAGGTATCCTGCACATTATTTAAAAATAAAATTTACCTATTGATTGTGAATGAAGAAACAACACTAACACTAATAAAGCTGCCTGGATGTGAGCGATGAGAGAGAAGCAGTGAAATGAAATTGTGTTATTAACGGACTGTGCTGTAATCTGAATGAGTTGGTTCTTACCTAATTCATTTCACTTCTAGAATTAAGATGGACTCTCCAGTTTACCAAATATTTCATGCTTTCAAAGTAGATACCAAGTATTTCTTATTTCGTGAAGCCCTCTCGAGTTGCCGATTATAATCATGTTTGTGAAGTAACAAGAGTGGTATATCTTTGAATGCAACACTGAAAATGGATCTTGATGACCAAGTGGAAAGATAAAAATAAATATTTAAAAATTGTTATCTGTGCATGCCTATCCTCTAGGTAGATTATAATTATTGTTAGTCTGTTGCCCCACAGGTTGGTAAACAATCGACACAAACCCAATGTTATAAGACCCTAAAAAAGAAAATTGGAAAAAAGATATCTTTCTTGGGAAGAATTCGCCAAAAACTGTCCGAAAAAACTGCAATCACCATTTATAACTCCATTATTGCTCCACATTTTAATTACTGCTCAACTATCCTTTTCCTGTGTAACGACCGAGAGCAAAATAAATTTCAAATTCTCCAAAATAGGGCAATGAGAACAATACTCAGACGAAATAGATATTCAAAAGTAAATAAAATGTTAAACGAACTAAATTGGCTAACGGTGAAACAGATGTTGACCTTGAACACGATGATATTTTTACACAAAATAGTAAACAACCTGCTACCCAAATATTTTTCGAATCAAATTGTATACAACAAGGACATACACCAACATAAAACTAGGACGTGCAATGAAATCAGGCTACCAAAGAAGGACAAAGCGAATACCCAGAATAGTATATTTTATAAAGGGATGAAATACTATAACGCGCTGCCGGAAAACCTTAAGTCTGCCCCAATTGAAAAGTTTAAGATGTTGTGTAGGAGCCATATCAAGAAAGAAAAAAAAAAAAACATAGTATATTTAAATGTAATAATTAATTAGTCATTTGTAATCTTAAATGTACAAATTACTAAAAAATAAAATCAATAAATAAAAAAATAAAATAAAAAATAAAATAAAAAAATAAAAATAAAAATAAAAAAAATAAAAAAAAAACCCTGCATAGAAAATTTCCTCACTGAACTGCGCTGCGTTATCTTACTATAGCGAACTTAATATTTTGCTCAGGGTCTTGCATCGTTCGGTTTATGTTGATTGCTTACCGACCGTTGGGACGACGGGCTTAGACACAATATTGCCAGACTTAATTTGGCAATTGATTTATTTTATTTTTAACACCCCTGGGGCTTTTAAATAATATTATGTTGTAAGTGCATCTTTTTTCAGAAATAATAACAAAGTTAATTACGAAGTAAACAGTTGGTTTTATTTTTTGGTTGTCCTTTTTATAAATTTGTTGTAACTATGTACAATTGTATAGATTCCATGATTACATTGCCTTTACTTTGTCCAATAAATTGTCAATATGTGCCTACTTAAGAACATGTGTTTTTTTTGTATTTAATTTTAGAGCTTTTCTAAAGTGTGTGATAAGTAGTTATTTTTATATTTGTTATTTTATTCGCTGGGGGTCATTATTAACTTTTTAAATAATATACTACACTTTCATCAAACAAAATTAAGAGACCTTCTCATTCAGATTATCCCATGATTTTTCACAGGTCTGCGCAGTAATAAAATTGAAAATCTCGTGAAAAAAATTTGCCAAGACATATTATTAAATAATGCGGCCAATATTATTAAAGTAAAAATATTTCCTATTATTAATTGATTTTCAACATTAGGGATTTTAAAAAAAATATCCTAATATTTATTATTATGTAAAAAAGTTTTAACTTTGGTAGGTATCACATTGGAAAAATTATATTTTCAAGACATTTATTTATTTATGTGTCATAATTTTAAATCTGTGCATTTTAATTTTTAAATGATATTTTAATAATTCTCAGTAGTTACTATTATTACATGAAATTTAGGATTTGATTAAATCATACAAAAAAAGGAAATTCCCTAACGTGAACTAAAGTAATAATAAGACATTGGTACTATTTTTTTATCTTGAAAGTTTCAATATAATTAAAATTATCTATTTAAATCGACAGCGTTCGAAATCTGGCGCGAAGTAATTTTACTACCGCCATCTGCGGTCGCGATGTTTAGGTCCATTTTTAACCCCCAACCCCGTAATTTCTGGTGCAAGTTTACTCTAAAACCCCTCTTTTGTTAATTGTAAGAATGTAGTTAAAGTTATTTTACAATATTTTTTATAAAAATTTTCAATAAAAATGAGCGAAATGATTGAATAATTTATTCACAAGAGATATTGCATATGAAATATATGATATTTAAAAAGCCGGTATTTGGACCAATGGCGATAGAGAGCTTGAGAAGCCCGCGCCATCTTCGTTTTTGAACTGAAGTACGGAGTTGCCGGTCAGTCGCGCGTTGGATTTTGGCAAGTTCGCTTCAGAAGTCGAAGGAAAGAAATAAAAATAAAACATGAGCACCAAGGAAAATAACAGTGAAGTAGCCGTGGAAAAGGTTGGGGACGAAAAAGGCACCGGAGACGCGAAGTGTGATATTAAGGGCACCAAGAGAGCGGCCGAGGTAATATTTTGTTTTTATTTCTTAGTTTAAAAAATAGCGCGCCATTTTTATTGTGTTATTCGTGGGAATTGTTTCCTGGACTATTCGCCGTCCTACCGAAATGTCTCGCACAGTTAAGAATTTTGTACGGTTTTGTATTTATAACGTGATTCGGTTGCCATGTGATGCACGCTTGTAGTTATTTATTGTGGCGTGCTTCTTGTGTGACCGACGCTTGGAAGATACTAAAACGTGCGACGCTCGTATTTTAACGTATCTACGATTAGTTAAAATTTAAGAAATGCTTGCATTTCTCTGTTATTTGCCATCGTCCAGCTTTGTTTACTTCATTGAAGGTATTGGATGACCTTGGTCGTAGAAAACATGGCGGGAAGCGATGTATTCCAAATCAATAATTCATTAACAAATGAGGAACTTTTCGATAAATCTTTGTTATTCTAAATTATTCAAGTTAATGTTTTTTTATGTCGTAACCTTTTTCTTTCCCCGATTGCTTCAATCCCATGACGGAAAAGATGGCGATTCTTTACCACCTAATTGAACTTATTACATACTTTATTTCATAACAGCTATCGGTAACGTTTGTTTCTCGTAAATATGAATGTTTGAAATAATCTGTGTACGCTCAGTGAGTGCTCACGATATTATATCGATCCCAATGTGATAGTGATAGGCGGCCAACAAATTGAGGTTGTGTATGGTCTCTAAACCCACGCGCGTCGTTCGATAACTTATCTCTCGATATACTTAACATCGTCGTATTAGCTACTAATTAGATGGCCGTGTTTATTTTAGGGCTCATTTTGTAAATCTTTACGGGTTATTCATAACATACATAATATTATATCGCCGAAGGTAGAATGATTTGTCAACTTCCTTTCCCTTGGCGGGCAGATGTGTTACCGTTCTGCGCTACTATCGTCGTCTTTGTCTCGCACGTAGCTTTTCTTCCGTCGGCTCCTTCGCTCTTTCTCTTTCACGCGTGCGATTAAATTCTAACATTTATCGCGTAAAAATGTTTTTCCTCTGCTTATTTCACCGCCGTAAACTGAAATATCCCTTGAAAATTTCTGCTTGGTAAGCCAAGCCGGCTCCTTCGCCGAAAGGGCAAAGGTACCCGTTAACCGTGATCCACATCGCTTGTAAACAAGTTAGCTTTTAGATAATAATGTTTTAACTGTTGGAGTTGAATTCATTGCGTTTGCAGATTGTTGATCGGGTCATTGTTACCTCATAGAATAGTAAGAAGCACGTACTCACCCGGCGTCACGAAACACGTGGGATTTATATATAAAAATGATAATTGTGTTTGTTTGTTGCAGGATAAAGTTGCGGAAGTAAAGAAATCGAGGAAAGAAGAGAATGGGGGAGGAGCAGAACCCGAGGGGGAAGAGGAGGAGCTAGGAGAAGAGGACGAGGAGGAAGGTGAAGGCGAAGAAGAAGACGAGGAGGAAGACATCGGCGAGGGCGAGGAGGACGAGATCGACGGCGACGGTGAGTGTCGTATAAATAAATAAATAAAATACTCTGTGCTATACTCTACCCCTGTGGACCCACCCCGTCTAATGTCACGTGTATCTCTTTGTTTCAGATGAGGAGGAGGAAGAAGAGATAGGCGGCGAGGAAGACGACGATGACGCGTAATACGGCTTAGCAAACAGTTGAGAAATTATCAGACTCTTTTCACGGTGTTGTGACATTTGTGAAGAAAATGGTGATTCTCCCATGCACCATCCCTCCCCCAAATTCCGCAAGTTGGTGTCTTACGAGAAGTAGAGTAATGATCCCTAAACCCTCGAGCCGATTAGTCTTGAATTTAGCTTCTCCCGCCGTCAAGTTGTGTTGTATATTGGAAGTAATTAGTTGTATTCCCTATTTATGTATTAATGTTAGCTCGAGGGATATGAGCTCTGAGAGGATCGCGGCTTCATTTTGTAAATGAAGCAGCGACCCCTACCCCTGTAAGCTCCGGCGTTGCGGACTTCACCGGAGGGAGGTGTCTGGGTTTCAAACTTTTATATATTATTTAAATGACAAAAGTGTAATTTAAATACTCTGCAGTGATCATGAACATTCAAGCAAGTTCCCTTCACGAGGAGGACGTATTCCCAACCCAGCTGGAATTGTTAATATTGTTTCTATGGACTAGCATGTACTGGCCACTGGCGTTTTAATTATTATTATATATTAATGTACAAATGTTATTTTGAAATGTAATGAAAAAATACGAAAAAAAAGCATCATGTTTGATTTGACATAATAACTAATAATCAGATTGTATATCAATTCTGTTGACTTTTCCAGACTTCAATGAATTTTTATTTTTATACCACTGGCAAATAATATCAGAGGAACATGAAAGTTAGTCTGGGTTTGGTAAATAAGTTTTTAAGTTAAATTTAGGATGTAAGAAAGTTTTAGAAATGTCGTGTGTCGCTGTATGTATGTATGGTCATTGACATTGTAATAATAGTAATGAATTTTTTGTCCATATTGTAAAATTACGTACAGTGGTCGCCCGCGGCTTACATGTTGAAATCTCATTCCAACTCGACCGAAATAATTGGCGCATATTTTTACATAAGAAAAACACATAGGAAATTTGTAGTTATTACTGTACCTTTCAACAATGAACGTATATAAATATAAAATTATTTTCCTCGTGAGAGGAGAATAATGAAATGCCCGAATGCAGTTTTAATATCGAGTCCCCCTTCCCAAGCAGGCCGGCACCCCCGCCCCCCTGCTAACGGTTTATCCTACAAACTGACGCTGGTGGCTCGCTCTAGCTTGGCGTCGCACTGTACTGGGCCTAGGCACTAGCGCCGGCACTGGCACTAGCGGCGGTGACAGGACGGTCGTACCGCACCGCGTACCTACTCCGTGCTTAGCTTGCGGCGCGGGAAAGTGGAGGTGACGCGGTGCGCGCGCAGCCCCACGCCTCGCGCCCGGGTCACGCTCCCGCCTTCTAGAATGCCGGCACGGCAGCGGCAGGTGCCCCCTGCTCTCGCCAACCAACCGCCACGCGGTCCCGCCATCATCCATTCCTGTTATCGATCTCCACCATAATAATGAATAAACATCATTTTGCCACTGATAATACCAGTGTCAGTAGTCATGGGTTACCAACGATAGTTTACCAATAATTAAAACATGGCTGTTTTAAATCGTCATTTTTGCTCATTGCCAGCTTACTGTACAAACCTTTCCAATGAATTAGATAAGGGCCGCGACTGGAAGCTTTTATCAGTGTGAAGATACACGGAATAACGAACTTTAATTAGTATTTTAGAAGGGTTTAAGAACCCACGTATTCTGTCAACATGTTTTTTATACGTGTGTAGTAGGTACCTATCTATATCTAATCGTGTATTTTGTATCAGCGCAAGAGAAAAGCGAGAAGTTTTCGTTATTGTTCGTAAAACGGAAGTGCGTACGTACTAGAACTGAGGGCACTGCAGCCGTAGGTAATTGGTCGCATTTTGACTTTGATCGCGTGCTGTCGATTTCTTGAGACGAGTACCTACGTGTTTATCAAAAAATAATGTGGGTCACGGTAATTCGCCAATGATTATTGACTGCCATTGTTACATACAGGTTAATATTATTTTTAAACAATATGTCTGAAATTTAGAGCGCCAGGTATGTAGGTAGCTAATTTCGATAGAATAATAATTATAGCGTAAAGTAAATTATGTAACCTTTCAAGTTACTTTCTATTTTCTTTGATGAGAAATTAGCTGTTTACTTAGTGCCATGCTTGGTGCGTTACGGCACTTTCATATCTATAACTATTGTTGCTTGCTATCACTGTGATCAATTAATTATCACACAGATATCCTACCGACCCCCCCCCCGAGTAAGCCCAATAATGAACGTTGCCATTAATGGTGGAAATTGTGGTTTTCCATTGAACAATACTATTATAATTAATAGTCCTAGTCCCTTCGGGCGCTTTGTAAAAGTAGACGATACCTAACTTAATTGATCAGGTATGCTTAATCCGACAACAATTTACCTAGAAATTGTTACATAAATATAATAGTTACTTATAAATATTCTAATTTCGATATCCGTTGGTTTGTGACGTGAAGATGATGGCTCACACCGTCGGGGAATATTTGACGTGTTTACGCATTGGACAAACGTAGAGACTTGTCCTGTCCTTTTTGACTCGCGGGGGGATTATACGCGGACGGATCTATCCTACAGCGACCTTCGAACTGCTAGCACGGCACGGGCCAATCTCCCCTCGCTTGAAACATGCTGCGTTTGTTGTGCAGTGGCGTGCGGAAATTAAAGAAAAAACTAGGCTAATTCAATTTAAACAATTGTCAGTTATTTACATGGGTGATAAAATGTAACGCAATGGCACTATTGTGCGTGATTGAATTTCGGCAAATAGTTTCCAATTCCAAGTTTAAAATTCCGCCTGAAAATGAAGGTCGGTTCACATATTTATAATACCAGGCGTGGCAACACGGCACAGACACACCGGTACCGCGCGTGGCAGACACGTAATGTAGAGGATAAACCACTAGGTAATAACATAAGAAAGAGGATACACCACCACATAATTTTGTTTCGGCACACACTCCTTGCTTGCTTAGTTTCACATTCATAATAATATATCGTCATCAGGGCCGGCGCAAAAGCATTGTTTAATCACTTTTTATATTTTTTCGGTTGTTCGGTTACCGACGATAATCGTAATTTGTTGCGGTTTGCGAATTCGCAATTTTTCTTGTGGCCGGTATTTCAGTCGATTTTTAAGCTCGGCTTAAGAGGTATTTACGTTTGTCAAGTTGCTATTGGACTCCTGACAGCCCATTTATTGAGTATAGTTAAAACAAAACCGTCCGTTAAAGATTAATAATTATAAATACCATGATGTACCATTGATTTAATATCAACAAGACAGTGTTTTTTTAATTTTTTTTATTCATACCCGTTGCCGCCAGATACAATACACCGCAATTCATAATTATTCTCGGGCACGAAAAGGGATTTGATCACGGTATCTACACGTTGAACCATTGTTACTTGAAGCTTGACATGGTTAACTTTAGTTTAGCATCGGCTGTAAGCTGTAGACTTAGACGCCTTGAGCTTTCTTGCTCCCTGTGTGTGTAGACACGTCAATGTACAAACTCAAGTTGCGTTGATCCCTGCGGCAATTTTCGAAATGACGGATGGCGGAAACCACACTGACGGTCATGATGACGTTTGCATGTATACAAATTAATAATAGTGAAGTTCGGTATAATTAACAAATATTAACACCGTGCACACGTATGTGCAAAATACTATATGAGATTAGTATCTATATTTGATTTTTGTAAACGCAGTAAACACAGGTACTTGCTTATAAAAAAAACACTCCATCAACAAACAGAGCCAGCAGAAAAGGGCGAAAATCAAATAAAAATCAACTAGGTTACATCACCGACGAGACGATAGTTATGTTCATAAATAAACCATTCTCGTTATGTTATAGTTTAGTGGTGTAGTTTAATTATGTTATAAAGCTGTCCGAAGCCAGTCAGTTGGACTAAGTACGTATGGCATCCCCAATAATTAGGGTGATGCATGGGATGATGTTTAGAAGTGAGGGAAAGGAAATGGGAGATTGGGAAGTGAATATTAAAAAAGCGACAGAATTAAAAAAAAAATAACAAAATAAACAGAACTCAAAAGTTTGCATTAAATCTCCAGTTTGTTCATATTTTTGAATTCCATTGAGGGATAGTATCAAATTCTTTGGCGGGCGGTACGTTTTATTTTTTACACAAATTTACAGTTATTCCGAGATTTAACGAAAGGAAGGCGACTGTCTACATGAGATTACTAAAAACCACCCTCATCCCCTTTTCCCACCCTTAAAGCAGAATTTAGATATTTTGCACACTTGATTCAAGAATGCTCGCTTTATGATGACGATGTGAAACTGCTAAGGATGACATGCGACATTCAAGATTGTATTGAATTACAACTTGATTTAGACGATAATAAACTTTTCTTCGGTGTAAAAAAATGTGTCACTATAATAAATACGTTCCAAAAACCAAATTAAATTCGATTATAAACTGAATGATGAAATGTTGTCTTCAATGAAATCCATAAGGGATCTAGGGTTCTCATTTGAACTCAAACTTACCCTTTCAGATCACACAGTGGAGTTGGCATTATCGCGTGTTAAACTTCTTGGATTTGTGATAAGATGTACATAATTTTCCAAGCCCGAAGCGATGGCATCGATGTTCAACTGTATTTTATGATCAAAAGCCATTCCAAGCCCGAAGCAATGATATCGATGTTCAGCTACATTGTACGATCAAAAGCCATTCCAAGCCCGAACCTCAGCTGCACTGTATGATCAAACCCGAAGCGATGATATCGATGTTCAGCTACATTGTACGATCAAAAGCCATTCCAAGCCCGAACCTCAGCTGCACTGTATGATCAAACCCATTCCAAACCCGAAGCGATGACATCGATGTTCAGCTGCAATGTATGATCAAAAGCCATTCCAAGCCCGAAGCGATGACATCGATGTCCAGCTGCATTGTATTATTATTAACGTATTGCATTCATGTATTTATCTTTAAGGCGATGTCGTGTAATATTTTAAATTGAGCCGCTATCAATAACAACCCTTAAGTAGATGGCGATAAGGTTTAAATTCCCGCTTAACACCATCCACCTGTTTTGATTTACGCAAGAAAAAAACATAGCCAAAAAGTACCTTTTATTTTATTTTGTGGATGTCCAGGCATAAATATTTATTTTTTTTACGATCATTTTATAAATAACTTAATTTGCCACATTATACAATAAAATCATAACCGAAAATGGGTTTGTAAGTAGGAGATTTCGAACTCTAAAGCAGTTTTCATAGGCCTTATACATTATTTTTTTCTGGGCTTATAAAAAGACTTATCTAAAAAATACTCGATTATTTTAAAGGGCAAGATGTATTCTACTCGCAGTATTTAATTAATTTTTGAATCTGAAACATTTCTAGGCGACCAAATTTTCAAACCAAAACCCCATGATTTTGCATTACTACGTATGGCATCGCCTTAAGTTATGGAAATTGTTTCATGTTTATTGCAAAAGGATTACACTGTTCATTTGGATTACACAAATCTTGTAATACACCTTATAAAAAATTAAGAGGAAAATTAATGTCCACGTCTGATTCCGAAAAACTCTGCGTGAAGCCCGGACAACGCCGGGAACCAGCTAGTAACATTATATCCTAGAGCAGGATGGGACGGTGGTGGGAAATAATTGCCATGCATAGAAAAATTATGTTCGATATGAAGGCGAACCTCCACTGACGACGAATGCCCTAGTTTTACGATCCCATTTTAGACCCAAATTTACAAAGACATGATTTCGAACTGCATTTTGGAAATTAAATTTAATTAGCACTGGCCAACGCTGTAAAGCCATTGGCGGCGAGCGTGCAGTTAGTAAGAATACATTGCTCACCTAAAGAAAGTGTACATAAATATACATATTATCTAGTTTGGCAAGTCGCCGTCTACAGGGAAGGAAATGGACTTTAACAAATAATAGATGCATAATTACCTACCACGCATCAGGAGATATTCATTATGTAGCCGGGACTTAATTTGAAATAATATATTTAGTCAAATTGGCATCACCAAGGTATTTTATTATTTTAAAACTTTACAGGAAGTACACATTTTTACACAAAATAATATTTTGTTCTTTTGTCAGCCCTGATAGATTACTGCGCAGTGTTTTCTCAAGTCGTGTGACCAGTGATCAGGAACACAAGAATGCGACGCGCATAAAGAAAGGCATGTGATAGAAAGGGAGCTCGATAATATTTTTAATTTGTCTAGTCAGAATATATATGACTCGCGAACGAAGACCGACGTAGGTACCTACCTGCAAGTTTTATGTGGTGGATCGATTACATTATTTTCCATATGTTTTCTTTATTCAAATAATTTGTCCAAAGAAATTTTCGAAACTCCTGTGTGGTTTCTTCCGCCTTTTAAAAACTGATGAGAAGTAATTTTCATTGGCAACCTTTACTCGATATGGCGGGAAACGTGACGTTTTCAAACGAGAACATCATTCATTCATTCGTTGTAAAACCAAGACCTGTCCTTACAGGCCCTCAGCTACAGGGGCTAATCCAAAACGAGGAGAATTCTAAGATGCATTACCCACCTAAAACACAAACATTTTCCATAAATATTAGGGTTCCATGGCAACTCGGGACAGTGGCAATTCAAACACACCTTTGAAAAGTAATATAGTCATTAAAAGTGATAAAAAAGGGCACATAAAACTTAATTAAAGTAACCTATTTTTTTATCACTTTTCAAGAGCGTGTTGAATTGCCAATGTCTGAGGTGCCGATTGCCAAAAATTGATTGTAAATTTATTAATTTATAGTTATCAAGTCTAATTAGTAGAACTCCATTTTAATTTAAAGTTTTTTGTTTTAAATACAAACATATAAAAGAAAAACTTAAAACTGTAATATTTTAATTTATTGTTTTAAAGTTTATTTTGAATTTTTATTAATATTGCTATGTAGGTACCTAAGAAAATAATAAAAAGGTTATTTTTTTATTAAAAAAGATCTGTTATTAGTTATACAGCAGAAAGCTTGTCAGTACTGGAACAGCCATTCTCCTGGCTTAAAATCGAACAGAAGAAATCCAATGCATTTACTCATGATTTTATTTATTAAAATGCAATGTTATAAAAATTACACTCTTTAAACTCAGTTAGCTGTTGCTGTTTCTTTGTTAGAAAATTTTTATGTACACGGCTGCAGAGCTGTTTCTGAGATAAAGTGTTGCATTATCTACTATTAATCTCTGTTTGGTTTTTATTACTAATGGATGAAAAAGTTTTTTCGCACGAATTGGAAAGTCGAAAAAACGACTAACAATAATTCAACAGCTTTATAACCCAGACATCGATATTCTTTTTCGAGTAATATCAATAATTGAGACAATGATTGCATTTTGTGCCCGGACACCAGGGTGACATCGGTTGGAAAAACCCAATTTTTTTCAAAAATGGGTTGTTTTGGCTCAATTAGAAGAAGTTGTTAGTGAGGGTACAATTTTAAGTTATAAAAGTAATTTTCCAGATAGATTTTTGTTTATGTAAACTGGATGATTACATTTTCATTGTTGTATCTTCAATTATCTCATAAATATGTCCACTTGGTGTTCTTATTCTACTTTAGGGATATATTTTACATTTCGTTAGCTAAAATTACAGCGATATTTACTACAGTACTTATATCACATAGTTTTCTTATCAAATCTGTTGAAAAAACTCACTTTGGTAAAAATTTTAATTTACCCCTAAAAACCCACTAGGTTTTTTCAAGTCGGGGAAAATGATTCCAACCTGTCAAAAAGGGACTATTAATCCAGTTGGGCTACCAATGTAACTACATTCTTTCATTAATCCAGTCCATGTGTACATTAGTGGGTGGTTGGTCATCTACAGCTCCCAATTCTTTATAGACCACCGAGTTAAAGAATTCGGCTCTAGAATGTTGGTGCAGTTGTCTATTTCATTACCATTCTCACTTTTACTGGTTAAATCTAAATTAAAATGATGTAATAATTAATGAATATTGCCTGGTTCCAAATGACAAAGTTTGTGTCCTTAATGCTCTTCGCAAAGTCGCCAGCACATTTAATGTTACTGCGTGTGTAGGTAGAGCAGTTAGTGATGCGGCACCCAAAATAAGTGGGCCTCCGACTATAAATTAAGCCGCTACATAAGGGGCCGAAGACCGACAGGTCTACCGGTCAAGGGGAATCTCTAAATGTCGGGGAACAATTAAAAATATTGTCCCTGAATATTGATAAAACATCTCTCTCAAAAGCAGATTTCTTATTAAAAATAACACTCAATGCGAATGCTCTCAATATGTATTGGCAGTTTCCCCAAGCGTTTTGGATAAGTACAAATTAATGAGGTCAAAAATATTGAATCAGCTTTTACATGCTGATTTATAAGTAGTTATAAAACCTCTGAACATGGCCAAATAACATACGAAATTACGTAAATCTATTATTATTTGCCATACTTTCAAGCAGACATTGGTATCAGAGCATACATTTTTTAGAATAATTGACCAAACTTATATTATAAACCACCATCACAGTTTACTGCTATTTGCTAAACAGCGCATATGAAACAAATACAAACAGGCCTAACTACTGTGAAGTTTACCAAATTCAACAGCGGGTGAAAAAAGTTCATAACAAAATCACGGAAACAACATCTACAGATGTTGTTCTAGAGATGTGATATGACATAACTTATATATATTATGTCTAGTCAGGAACGCGATACCACACAGCAGATAGGGAAGTCACGTTTTGTATTGTAGTAATATATAGCCCACCTATGTCACAATGTGAACACTTCTATACTTGATAGTTTTCGCAAATACACAAATTCGATACGAGGCAATTTTTATTTTATTATTTGCTGATTTTCATTGACACAAACAAATTTGTTCCTCTTATACAAAATATAACAATGTGTTGTAAACCTCTGTTTGCCGGCAAGTGTCCGTTAATGTGTTAAATAAATATTGTCTCATTAGGTTGCCCATCTAAATAGCTTAACGGCAATTCTGAGCTATTGTATATTGTAAATACTCGTGGTTGCTCATCTACACAGCAATGCAGCACTTACCACCTACATCATATCTATGCTCTATACCATTATATCTTCAGATACATTCCACAAATCCAAATGTTCATTACATCTTTTTTAATTGGTCGAAAATATCACGGGGGGGACACCGTTACAATGGTTTAAATGCAAAATAAAATTGAAAGGGGCATGAGAAAAGACATGCAAACTTAAACTCTTGAAAATAGTAACAGTGTAGATTTTGAAAAAATAAACTATACCGCACATACATATTTTCTGCGAGGAGGTATCTTATTTTAAAGCTATATAAATATTCCTTGCAAC
This sequence comes from Hesperophylax magnus, assembly GCA_026573805.1. Classification (NCBI taxonomy): domain Eukaryota; kingdom Metazoa; phylum Arthropoda; class Insecta; order Trichoptera; family Limnephilidae; genus Hesperophylax; species Hesperophylax magnus. The sequence goes on from JAIUSX010000050.1 coordinate 198,475, forward strand.
AGCTGTATAGCTAAAATTAAATAAATCTAAAAATCAATATCACAATACGCTTATAATATATAGACCGGACAGTGGCTGAGTTGGCATCGCGTTTGGGCCCCACCCAGCTGGATAAGTCCTCCATAACAACACAAGCAACATTTTCCGCTTCTGTGGTGGTAGTAGGAGATTTTCAAATATTGTCAGGTTATTCGTAATCCGGGAATGTTTGTCTTTCTTTTTAAAAATAAAATAAAATAAATTATTAAATGCAAGAATATTAATTTCTATAAATTTTTGTGCTCTGGCGGAACGAAACCCTCAACTCTAAACTCAATGGAAACTAGTAACTCATCATGCTAGTGTAAAAGCAGTTATCATTTTATTATGTATGGCTTACAAATACTTTGTTTAATTCTCTAGACTGGTTCAATTTTAACCTGTACGTAATACCATGTCTCCGTGCCCATGCGTCACTACCTCCAATATCATATTAAACCCAGGAAGAAAAGTAACTTTTGGACATCCCAAAAGCAGTCTGACTGCCGCGTCATGGATGTCGTTACAGCTGTGCATACAGACTAGACATGGGCAGATACATAATCCGGTCTGATTCACCTATTCTGAAACTAGATTTCCAGCAGCTTTAAGAAGATGTATGACTCAATATTATGTTAATTTGAAAACAATATCTTTATACTATACAAGAAATTAATATACCATGTTCAGTTTACATGCATGCTGCGTATGACAGAAAATATTTTTGTTTTAAAACAATTAAACTACGTTAAAAATAATCAGTTATACTTTCTTTTTAATTAAACAAATTTATCAGTGAGTGGACATGCATATTTTTCAACAGATTAATTGCTAATTCTGATGGCTTGTTCTACAATAGGAGAGGCCTCACATGCGGCAGTCGGAGTAGTGTTTTCAGTCTTCGCTGTATTGTGTACAAGCAGATTACAGAGCCAGAAATTACTTTGAAAAATTTCATATCTTTACCACATCTCTTAAATTCAGTAGAATCATTTCCGCATTTTTATATATATCTTTAACGAAATCTCTACAATCAATATGTTAAGTAAAATTTTTAGTTTCCGTCCCGAAGTCAATCGAAGACACCCGAAGTATCGGTCCAAGAGTCACTGGTTTACTTTAGTTTCCTTACTCATCAACAAGTATAGCAAAAAAAGGCAGTACTTACTGCGGAGAGTGGTTCCTTCACTGCTCCCTGCTCAGCTGGCCATCATACTCAATCCATTTCAGTTAATAAGAAAAAATAATTGTACTTTTTTTGTTGTATAGTTACCAGAGTGAGATCAAATATTGTTCTCAATAAAAGTGTTATATGTATTAATACATAGCGGGACTTAGATCTATAATATATGAACTTGACAACAAGTATACTTGTATATAGGATAACTCCTTTTCACTAAATTAGTAAATGTAAATGTAAATCTCGCGAGTTTGTGAGAAATTACTAACACGGGAGTTTTACTTAATTTACTGGGAAATATTATTTACATAGGTAGTAATTTTGTAAAAATATTTATATACATACACAATTCATTTACATACAGTTAAAGTCATACACATCACAACATAACACACTCATGCGTTATTGGTTATTCACCACACAACAAGGTTTATTAATTCTGTCTGCCGTAATGATCAGTCAAGCCGTTTCCTCCGGTGAGTTCATTTATGGCATTGGTGGTCAGTCTGGTGAAACTATCCGTCATGTTCTCCTGGTCCACATTCATCTTGGTGTCCTGGCGGAAAGAGGGCTGGTACGGGTTGGGCTGGTAGGTACCCTCCAGCAGCGATGATAAGCCCGAGAGCTCGGCAGAGTTGAGCTGTGTCAGCTGCTGGCTGTCCATGTCCAGCAGGCTGCTCAGAGTGGTGTGGTCAGGGGGCTGCATGACGGTGGGGGGAACTGGGGCCGAGGGGCCCGCCAGCATGGAGGGGGGGGCCCAGCCTCCCACGGCCCCGTACTCCAGGGGGGGGGACGGAGTGGCGTGGTGATTGGGGGAGGGGCTACTCTGGATAGTGCGGTAGACCCCTCCAAACTGCATCGCACTCTGTCCCGCATATGGTGAGGGGGTTTGATCTGAAAATATTATACTTAAAGTTATTCCCATTGCTTCCTACAGTCGTCATCAGAAATGCTGATAAGCTAAATAACTTTAATGACAAAACTTAATTATGGGTATATCATAAAATAGAATTGAATAGCAACCTCTGGGCTCCATCTTGATGGTCTGCTCCGGAGACATGCCGTAAACATTGTAAACTGGCGCCTGCGCCAACGGATCCAGACCTGCAATTATACAAAGCCATTAGTGTTTGTTTCAGCCGCTACTAGACACAACCATTCATTTCTACAAACAACATCAAACAACACCATACTTAACAAAACAAAAAAAAGAAGCTAAGTACATGAAAACTAAGTAACACCTCTAGCGGACAACTTATAAATATGTGACACGGCAGATCCGAAGTTTGGTGCGATAGCTCAGCGATGAGAGCAGATGCCCGGCTAGTGCAAAGTTCCAAGTACAAGTCTCAATGGCATTAATATCCTTTGTTCTTGTGTGTTTTTCTAATACAATACATAATGATTAATTTATTAAAGTGCTTGAGTCTCAAGAACCATTGGAAATAAGCATAGAGACGTAGACACGTTAACAGATTATTATCTACGTAATGATGGAGTGATGTTTAGGCTGCAGTGAATTTTAATATTCAAAATCTCTATATATTTAATTATTGACCTTTTATCATACAAGAGAAACGCAAAAGTTTATTGACCTGCGATTTTTAAATTGAAAATTACAAAAAATCTTTTCTTGTGTTGTGGCCATTTTTTAGTAAACAAGTGTGGCATCAAAAAATTGATGCGCGGAAATATTTGAGATTCGTGTGCTTCGCGTCTAAGAAAATTTACCGCTGTTTGTTTTAACGGAAGTCACTAGAAAGTGTCACCATAAATAATAATAATAATAAAAGTTACTTAAATTGCACTTTGGGAGGAGCTCTAGTAACATGTAAAAAAAAAAAAAAAACGTTTTTGCAAACTTTGGTTAACCGCCCCACCAGAAAATGTCATCACAGGTCATTTAAATTTTGTGTTTTTTCTAATATAAGTTCAATAATTAAACTTATAGGGATTTTGATTTTCTAAAAACAAAAATATTCACTCCGGCCTAGTGATGGCGTCCTTACAGTAATAGCACATAATGTTGGGTGAGACTCCAGATGAGGCAATGTGAACCTAATCTAGGGTTCTTCTGTAAGATAGATACAGTACATATAAAAAAACACTAAACAAAAGAAAGCCACAACAGTACATGCAGAACAAAAAACCATGCTACAGAACAAATTGGCATACCTTTTATATAACTTCCTTCAAACTTCACTTTGTATGCTCTGTAAATGTTTAGGAAAAGAAGGAAGCATCCGTCTATTTATTTAATATTTATTCACTCAAGCTTTGATACTTAAAGAATTAATTTGGATCCATCCTCACCGGCAGAATCATAAACTTTCAAACACACCCGTCACAAACAATAATCCATTACAAAAGGTAACATTGACTAGTTTTTATTTGACTATTAGAGTATTTAATACATCAAGAAAACGATTATTATTCATCTGTACAAAATATTACAGTAAGATAAAAATGCCAGCACCTTAAAATGTTGCACCCATTAAAATGTGTACGGTGAAAATACATAGTATAATAAATATAAAAAAAATACAATAATTATAATGAGAAACATATTATTATATGAAATAATGATTTTGATTGGCATGATTAAATATTGGGTGGACTTATAACAATACAAACAAGGAAACAATATCCCGTGGGCGATTCAGCCAATAGCCATAACCAGGGAGCACTCTGTACATTATTTGGTTTTCTGTTGGTTGACTTCGCGCATTACATACAGGGCCCGCCCTGAGCTGAACAGCACCTGGCGCTAGTAACACTCTCAAGCGCGCTGTATTAGGCACTTTGGCAAGTTGGCGCCCGGAGCGGACTGCTCCTATTGCGCCCGCACAGGGCCGGCCCTAATTACATATCTGCTTTAATGAATTTTTAACGGAGCTCACTGCAGAATCACTCCCAGATAACAGTACAAGTGAATTTTTATGATATGTTTTCTTTATAATATACATAAACATGAAAAATGCCAACAAATTTTAATGTCTTATTATAACCTCAACTAATTAGTAAAAAATAAAAATAAACCAACAAACTTAACTCCATTTTCATCTTAACTTCTTACAAATAAGTAAAAATAAAAATAAAAATTTAATTATTTCTTCTTCTTGAAATAACTATAAATATAAAATTAACAATACCTAGGAGTTAAAACTAGGGGTTTTTTCAATAAAATTACATATATAAATAAAAGGATGTTAATTTTAGGAGTAACTCACTTTAGATTTTAGGATTAAACTGACTATTGATTTATTGAAGTATTTAGTTGAAATGTCTTCCTTACCTGAATTACTTGACATTACATCATGACATTACCGATCCGTAAATATTAGAGAAATGCATCATATGATGTACACAATATAGTATAGACCCAACCACCCAAGAAGATCTGAGGAAGAACTTACTGGCAATGTCTTGCATAGGAGCCTGTAAGTGTCTAAGAAGGTGCGCATTTGGATCTCCGGCAAATTTCTGTCTCTTTCGTTTCAACACTACCGGGTCTACAACATACATAATAGGTCACATGAAATTAAATAAATACTATGTCCTTATAACCTAAATAATATTTAACAATGTTATAAGTACACGGGATTATGACAACACAACTTTTAGACAATAATAATGTGCTAAATGATATTGATTACTAAACATGATACAGGCATACCTCGCTTTACGGCGTTTTTACAATTTGCATTAATTCACTTATGTAAATGTTTTACAGAGCGTTGGTTCTTGACAAAGATATTAGAAGAACGAGATGTGCTATGCGCAGTTCGTACTGAGTGGAATTGTTTTGCCGAGTGTCGCCAGTTTTGTTCACCAATACTACTGCACACCTTCGCTTACGCTAAGGTATCCGCACTAACACATAGAACAGATTTCTGTGCGTACACGTCCCGATACCGTTCAAAGTACCCTAATTAGGTAGTACTCCGGCTACGGTCCGGCGGCCAACATAGCATATCTCGTTCTTCTAATATCTTTGGTTCTTGAGCACAATTTGCCGCAGTGATTCCAACTCTTTTTACTTTATGTGCTTTACGTCAGTGGTGGGCTGATAACAGCTCTGGCTGAGACGTGACCCGCCGTATGAGCGAGGTACACCGTACATATTACGCATTTTATAATACTATATTTTGGTAAATAAAGTGATCTATTTGACTAATTTTTAGAGTCTTGATTGGACGGCGCCATGAGGGGGAACTTCCCGCCATCTACCGGAGAATAGTAACAACTCAACTCATCGAACTCAGACACAGTCGCGTGGGGTGCCAGGGCCATGTACAAGGCGTAATGCTCAGCATCCGTCAGGTCCAGGTTATCCTGTATCTTCCTGAGGGCGGAGGCATCGATTGCCAATACGTTCTCAGCCACGAGAATCGTATCTCCGTCGGTTGGAGGCAACACGGCTCGGTTATTGGCGGTACTGTTGTTAGAGAGAGACACGGTAGAATCATTATTGTCTCCGTGCAAGGAAATATGGGTTATGCTATCGGTGTAACGCAGCGAGGTCCCCAGAGACAAGTTACCAGAGGAGCCCTTGAGGGAAGTGTGGGAAACGTCTTGCTTGAACTTGGACGGGCGCTGCCCAGACACGCTGCTTGCGCTCCTACCCACGAGCTTGCCGGGCTTCCTGTCCGAGGAAGGGCGAGGGGGAGATTTGTCTTTAGACTTTCTGTTGAAGATGCGAGACAGAAAGGAGCGCTTCTTAGGTGGGACGGAAGGCAAGTTGGATGGCAAGCAGTCGGCAGACCTCGTGATAGTTATCTGCTGGGGACGTTTGTTGAGTGCCTGCTGGGACTGGGTGGGGGAGTGAGAGAGAGGGATAGGCTGCCCGGGCTTGAGAACTTGCTCCACTGACAAGGTGGCAGCTCGTGGACGGAGGTGAAGGGCTTCCACAGAGGGAGTCTTACGAATACGCTTAGGGGGTAGTGGAGGAAGCTTTTCATCCGTCGTGTCGCGTTTCAGCGGAGCGAGATCGATTATAGGTCCCTTGTGGGTGATAACATCTTCGTACGATATATCCGGCTCGACTATGGATACGGGATTTTTAAACGCTAATTGAAGACTGCTGTAAGTTTTTCTGTCATCAAAGTCATCTATATCCATGCTCATATTATTTGAATTGTTATAGTTGTCGATGGCAGCCATATTGCTTAAACGAGTTTGATTTTCGGAATATATCTCGTCTAGTTCCGCTACTTGGTCTAAAAGTTCATTAAGGTTTTTATCATGATTGTCAGATGAATTCGAGTGATTCAGATCAATGCCGTTTTCGTGGGAATGCATTTGGTCTTCAATTTTATGGACTTCATCACAAGGAGTGGTGAGATCCACTGTTAAGTCATTATTAGAATTATTGACAGTGGAAGGCTCCGATGCAGAAACAGGGTTAGGCTCGAAGTTAGGGTTGTGATGGTTACTATTATTATTGCCGTCTATGCCGGTGGCCATACAGACGGTATTATCTGAATCAAATGAGTTTTGCGACGTTTGTTTGTGCTTATGCTGACTGTCCGTCGCCAAGATCTGAGTCAGGAGGTGGAAGTCCGTCTTGCGGCGCCGTGACAAGAGGCCGGTCCTACCTGAGTCCAGCGGCAGCAGCTCGAAGGGCAGCGGCTCACTGATGGCTCCATCTGAAGGTCTTCGCAGTTGAATACAAACCTGCAAACAAATGTTTCATTTGATTGCACACAGTTACATGCTACAGACGCATTATTCTAGGGACATTATTTATATTTTTTAAATTACCTACAAGCATGTGCTATAAATGTCCTGTTTCTGTCTCAAATAAAAAGATAGGTAAAAGACAAGGAGTATATTACATAAATTAACATTTATAGATTAACCACGCAAGTGATTGGTTGTATAACAAACCCTTCAGCCATATTTTTTTGGAATGTTACAGTGGTCTCATACAAAATAGTCTTCAAAGTAAAACATGATAAAGTAATTTTTTCTGATTAAGGCATTACATACATATTAATACTAAAATTTGTGCGAAATTTTTTTTAATGTTATTTCGAGAAAACTGTAGATGAAATTACTGAATCCTAAAATCTCTCATAGTTTAAATAGAATCGCAATATGTTACATCATAATTTTCAAAATAAATAACCATTTTAATATAAACTTCAAATTTTTAAATTTGTTTTATGAATTAGTTTTTGTTGTCTCCTGGAAAGTGTGGCTTAAAGGGTTTGACCATCATTCCTCAAAATATAAATACGGAAATGTATGAACTGCTTACTGCAGTAAGGTCAATGAACCCACCTAGATTTCTCCGTTTATCCCAAATTTTTAGGTTCTATAAATTTGGAACATTATGACAAGCGATCGCTCAAAATGTTTTTGCCAAATGCCAAAAATCGCTCAAGTGGTTAAGTGAATATAATTGTGCATAGTGAAAAGTTGTAGAATAAATTTGCAATGGAGATCTGAAGCCAGTTTTTTAAGATATTTAATTCACCTTGATAGGTTGATCGACATCTAGTGTTTTGTAGCGTGGTGCTCGGAAAGCAATAGCAACTTGCTTATGGACATTGGCGTGCTGGAAGTCTCCCCATCCCTCCCACAGCACCTGCCCATCCTGCTCCTCGTAGAACCTGATGCTGATGTCTTCTTTGGCAACCTGCAAATCAGTTTATAAATCATGAGGTATCTTACAACAAGATGTTGTCTATTCTTTACCATTGAATAACATTGCAAATTGACGATTGGCTGACGGTTGAGTCAGAAACAGTAAATCATAGTATAAATTTATTTTTTCGAGTAACCGCACGAGTTTTCGAGTCCCAACCGTCTGGAGCCAGAGAGACTATGGCATCACCAATTGGGGTATGTTGTGAGGCTGAAGGTAGTGGAAAGGGGAAGGATATGAGGGAGAGGAAGGTGAGGAAGTACCTGGCTACTCAGATCTGGTCACCAAACACGGCCAAAGCCATTTCAAGCAATGTTTTAATTCTGAATGGTAGTCTTACACCAGGGCAATACTGAGAGTAGCTTCCAATCTGGAACGTGCCGCAAATATACTACATATTATTTTAAATGAGTAATTTGTGAAATAACACGCTCCAGCTTGCTAGTCGAGAGCCTTACCCCTCGACCATAGAGGGCGTCATAGTTACTGCTAAAGTACACAGTATCCACAGGGCTAAGCTAGAGAATGAAGAGTACACTAGTAATTACCTTCTCGCAGAGCAGAATAATCTCTCTGCCGCCAGCCACAGGCGCTGAGCAGTGGCTCATCTTACATATGACGAGATCGCTCATGGCCTTCTTATCAAAAATGGTATCCGACACCACGGGCACTAGAGGCAGGGTGAATCTCCCTCTATCCGTACCCTCTAAGAACACTTGGAAGCAAAGGCGGACTGCATTCAGATCTATGCTGGTGGGTTGTGAACGATGTGAAAATCCAGCTGGAAGGCAATAATTCAGATATAACACTGACCGTGCTGTTTACTGCGAACAACAGAACCCCATATTCCCCCTATCACATCCAAAGAGAGAGAGGAATAACAACAGGGCTATTAAACAATTAACTGTAAACAGATAACAATATAAAATAATAAACAGTACTCACTCTTATATGGATCTACTCTGATTTCTTCACGAACTCTCAGAGCTTCTTCAATGTCTTTCTTCTTGACACATTGGATTCCTAAATTGCTAAAGGAAACGCACATGCTGTCAGAATTGATTTCTACAGTACAGACGCCCTTCTTGCATCCATCCTTGCCCACCAGATTGTGAGGGTGGGGTCGGTAGGGGGCGTCCTTGGTGACACAGGAGACCACAACCACGGCGCGGCCCCGGTAGCCCACGATCTCGATGGTGGGGTATGTCTTATTCTCGGGAGTGCTGTGCACCCCAGGGATGGAGCCCGCTGATCTTCCTTCGCATTCGTATCGAAATCTGTAAACAACACCAAACTGTGAGATACAAGACCGCCTACACCCTTGATATGTATACTAAATAAATATCTGAAGAGAGCATTTACCGAAGGGCCTTGGAGGCAGGTTGCTCGATGATCTTCACAAAGGCATTTCTCCGGCGGTGGTGCGTGGCGGGCTGAGCCGACCCAGGCTGGGTAGACCCAGGCCCGGCTGTCCCGGAACCAGACCCTGGCTGGGAAGGCCCGGGTAAGGGGCCACCACCGCTGAACATCTCGGGCTCGCAGTGCTGAACCGCTGCTTCGAAACTTGGATCTGTTGTCTGAATGACTTCAACTGTAACATTATATTATCAACTTTTAAATTAAGGTACCTCTCCTTGTACACAAATAATCACTAATGGCTTTTCCTTCATTTTTTTAAATGAAATTCTGGAGTGGATAAAATACTAACAAATCAATGCAATGTAATAGAAACACCATTAACATGCAATTTCCCAGTCTGAGCAAATGGCAAAAGTACATTCTAAAATGTCCAATAAAAGAGCAGTTTTTTTTTAAAATGACTTATTCGGCCATAGGTTTTACACAAGCGGCATAAATATTAACAGCCTTACTAATAAAAATATCATTTCACAACCGTTAAACGGTGTTTTGTTACATATTGTACAAAGACTGTACAATTTATTTTTCGTATTATTACCGGTAAAAATATCTCAAACTGCACTGAACAGAACTCGCAACTTTGCATTTAGCGCATGCGCTACTTTCACACATGCGCTATGTACGTTAGTTTTACCGCGAATGAGTTATGATTTGACATTTGTGATTAAAATCACATTTTTGTTAATAATTTCTATTCTAATGACCAATTCACTATTATATTAGTATAATTCAATATATTTACTATTACTTGTGTAATTTTTTGTCAATTTTAATCTGTTAATAATGTCATACTGTAAATATAGTTTTATGTCTTCGGAAAAGGGAAATTATTTCGAACTTAAAATGTTTTAATTAACTTATTCTGCGTGAATTTAAAAAACTTCAATGAAAGTGATGTTTTTTAAAAACAATAACCTTATGCATATGTAGGTATATACAAATTTTAAAAAATCAATGTTTATATTGTGACAAAATGAATCCAAAATGTCTGATTTTTAGGTTATTTTCTGGGAATTATCATAATAATTTTTAATTGTACAAACTATCTTGCAAATTTCTTAAATAAAGGATTGTGTTTTGTTGATCTTTTAAGTCATTTAAATTTTTGGAAGTTTTGATTCAAAATGTTTGTGTTAAGCTTTTTTTATTCAACTTTTCATTGTTTAAAATTAATATTTATTTATTTTTTATTATGTAATAATTAAACAGTGTATAATACAATGTATAATAATATTTGCTAACAATAATGATATATAAAAAATTAGTTTTCACAATTTTTTTGAATTTTTTTTTTTGATGTTTCTCTTTTATGGAAGCAGACGCTTGTGTTTAAAAGAGATGCTGAGTATCGAGATGAACATTATTTATGTAAGTATTCTTATTAATAATTTAAGGAGTTAAGAATATTAAAAATATAAGTGTATATCAACAATGTACAATTTAACGATTTATAACGTTACATTATTTAATTGACGAATTTCGTTATTTTGATTTTTTACCTTGAAATGTTCTTTGATCGCTTTGAGTAGGGTTTTGTCGTCTTCGATTTTTCTGATATTATCAGGTAGGTTATTAAAGTATTTTTTGCCTAGAAATGTGTAATGATGTTGTGCAAATGAGGTGTTACATTTTTGTATTGGAAATATATGTTTTTGACGAGTACGTCTTTCAGTTGAGAAACTGTGATTTTGTTTTTCTTTTATTATTTGAATTATTATGTTTTTTCGGATAAGATCATTAAATTTTAGTACTTTAAATTCTTCAAAATAAGTTGAGTTGGATAATCTCTCGGTTTTTTCAATATTATTTTAACAATCAGACGTTGTACAATTTCAATAGGTAGGAGATTAGTTTTGTATGCGGATCCCCAACTGCTTACACTGTATTGGAGATTCGATTGTACTAATGCGTAGTAGACTGAAGTTAAATTTTCCAATGATAGAAAGTTACGCAGTTTCAGAAAAATATAAATTAATTTCCTTATTTTGTTAATGGTAAGGTTAATTTGATCTTTCCAGTTAAGGTTTTTGTCCATTATTATTCCTAAGTATTTAATTTTATTTGTAATTTGTAGTGTGGAACAATTTATTGTACAGTGATTTGTATTATGTTCTTTAAAGTTGTCGTGTATAATTATGTCAAAATTTTGTGGAATATCGTTTGCTTTTATTGCGAACAAAAGAACAAAAGCTTTTATTACTCGTTTGACAGAAATGGTGTTAGAGCATGATTTGAATGTTAAAATTGTTCTGCAGGTGTCAAAACATTTATTTTTATATAACTACAATTTACCGGAATACACAAGAACGGAGTTATCGGAGAAGGTCTCGTGCATTTCCTTAGTGGCGATGAATGCCCTACAATTAATGTTTATTTTGTTAAATGGGTGAACTGAAAATCTTCTTTTAGATGATTTTTTACGTTTATAAGTAGCTGACGTGTACCCGGCGTTGCTCGACTTTTCTTTACATTCTATAAATATAATATGCATGTATTATATACATAAACCTTCCAGAAGAAATTCTCCAAATGATAGCAAAAACCCTATAAAAATTCGTTGGGTAGTTTAGAAGAACTAAGCGCACAAACAGACAGATGCGGATAGCGACTTTGTTTAATTTTATTTAGAGAGAAAAGAAAGGAGAAAAACAATATTGTCTTCATTGTTAGAGTCACTTGACAACACATTAACTGCACGGCTGTATGTGAAAAAATGTTCAATTTCAGTGTAATTCGGGTAGCGCCATGTACGGAAACCAACTTTAATGAGTAGCATATCAGTGGGCGACTTGTGGTTGCATCACAGTCACGTAGCTTGTAAGTATCTCCATGTAAGAAAGGTCTAACATGCACCATAAAGACCAGGATACGTTGAAGTTAGGACACCAAAGCAAGCGACACACTCTGACACACACCAGGATAGGTTGAAGCGAAGACACCAAAGCAAGCGCGTCTGACACACACTTTTCCGTGATAAATGATATTGAATATCAAATTTATATAAGCAATAATTTGTTATCCTTTGTACTATCCATAAAAACCTTTTCTTACAAAACATTAGTTTATCATAAAAAAAATGATATTGTATATTTTAATATTGCTTTAAGATTAGGTATGAAAAATGAATAAATAAGGAATGTTACTTACTGACATCACTAATATTGATGTTGGATTGCTGACAGTTGTCCTCATTATCTATCTCACAACTCGAAAGATCTCCCTCTGCAATTTCAACAATACATGTGTTTATTTTCACTTGGTGTCACACACATAAAGGTTTGCCTGCACACTTCTTAAAATATGCGCTGTGATGAGGGAAAAAGTGAAGCCATGTATAGCTCCTGCGGAGTACAGTATCTATACTATCCACAGTAATATATGGATGGTCATTAGGTTTACGAATTTTGTCATCACGGCACTTTTAAAGATGTATGTAGGAAAACCTTACAAGTTGGAAGAAGAACCCAAAACAAAATTCAACATACATCTACTAGTAAAAAATATTAATGAAAGTTACAAGCATCAAAATAACTACTATGGAGATTAATTTCAAAAATTCAAAATGTTATTTAAAATACCTTAAAACACTAGCTGCAAACCTTATGCTATTTACAGCACAATCGTTTAAGATTCACAAATGTCACCTTTATTTGTGCTTTTGTTGTCTTACTATAAGCGATATGAACATAGTTTTATGTGAATAAAGGAATAGAATATCTTTTAATGAAGTGCCTGTATAAAACATTGACGCATGATAGTAAAGTTTTTGGTGGCACAAAAATGGAGTATACATAATGCAGCGCTGGTCCGCAACGTCTGGCAAAGCGACGTCCCAACTCCTGCCGTGTGACGAGTTAGGTTTACCTCTGGTAAGGGGAGGAAAAGATTACTGACAAAGTTACTTCAGCACCTCGGAACGTCTGAGGCACTGATAATATTCTTATTCCAATGATTGAAACCTCATTAGACTCATGCTGAGCTCCAATACAAATGGTAATCTTTTATGATAACTTTGGATCCTTTTCCCGAACTTATTTAGCAAATAACAGTAAATCAACTTGTCTAATATGAATGACAATAGATTATTATTTCAATGAATAACTAACTACTGCAAAACTTCTTGAAGTAGAACTAAATATCACACAAATACAAATTCAATACTGAGATTGATGGACAGGACTACCAACTGTCCAACTGATCAACTGTAGCAACTTCTGCTGTGACAACAAACCACCTCCATGTATTAAGAATGTACAGGTGCTTTGTACACAAACAGAGGAAAGGTTGGTTGCTGGAATTTTTCACGAAAATGCATAATTTTTAATGTAAATGCAAGCGGTTTGAATTCTGTTGCTGGCGAAAGTGAAGTAAGCATTCTGTGCAACACACTACGGGGTGGACTTCAATCAGACAGTGGGATCACGGAGCTATCAGTTAGTTACTAACTATAACAAACTATTTGATACAAATCGTTAGCTCCGTGAATTGGATGGTTAAAATCTAGCTCATAAAAGAATATATTATTTTTAATGAAAAGATATTTTGTTTTGTAAGCTTTTTTAGAATTTATACATTTTGTCAATTAACTCAACCTTCTTCAGGACAGTTTATTTGTAAACTGCCCAGAAGAAGTCTTCGGGACTGGGGTTGTCCCCGGTAAGAGTATTATTATAAACTGTCCCGAAGAAAGTTGACATAACCGAAACGAGTTGACAAAATTAATGTATAAATTCTAATAAAGTGGTATAAAACAAAATATATTTTCATTTAATGCCAAATAACTATTTTGATTAATCTTTATAACAAATTGGTGTACATTATGAATACCAAAAAATATGCTTTAGATAAATTGAAGGTTTTCCTATCGTTTCGTTTGAGTAGAATACAAATAAAAAAATAAATTACTCAATAAAAAATATAAATAAGATTATCTATGACAGTTTCACTTGATTAACTTTTTTGCTTTCTTATAAAATTATTTACAAAATAAATAAAAACCAGTTTTGTGCTTGAAATCGAACGTTTTTAGACTCCGTTTGTCAAGAGATTTTAATGCCTATTACCTACGATATAAGGTATACCAAGAATATACACATTTTTGGCTTGTAGCTTCCTCTTAAGCTCGTTGTCCCATTGGGTCAGTAAGGGTAAGGAATCGATATAAACGGAAGACCCTGGGACTTTCCTGAGCAGGGTCTTCGGTATGTATAGATTCCTCACCCTTACCAACCCAAAGGGACGACGGGCTAAGTATATAATGGCAAACCACATATACAGCTAAAATATTAACACTTCAAACACTTTCATTTAAAATTTGCAAAATTGAAAAACACCAGTTTCAATACAACATTTCTTGATCATAGCGTCTTTCTAAATAAAACTAGATATATTTCCTATGTTATAATTATATATTAGAGCTATAGGTCAATTTTTTAAAAACAATTACCAACCATAAGGAACTTGAGTGAAAAATATTACGGCTTAAAAACAAAATTATTCATATAGATCAACTAACGCTGATTCTGAATATACATTTATTATATGAGAATTTATAAATCGTCATTTAAAAACAATTAAAACCGTAAGAGACTTAAACGTTCTGTGATTGGTCGGCGGGTTCTGACAGAACTTACATCGTTTCTTCATGCGGCCGGCCGCGTGCAATAAGAATGCGAATAATTTTGTGTCAAGTTGCGCTACGTAGTCTCGCAAACGGTTCACCACTGCAGTATACAAATTATTTCAAAAGAATTCATGTTTTTTAAGAAATATATAAATTCAGATTAATTGGTTTCGTATCGACCGGAGTGGGATTGGCCTTACTTAATTGGAAGTACATATGACTTCACGCGTACCTTGCCAGATTTCGATCGTTTTGGCGGGCTTTGAAATATGCACATTTTGAAAATCATGAAATCGACATTTGTAAAATAAAAAAATACAAACTGGTATTTAAGTTAGAAATGAGGCTTGACTTCGTGTACCAAATAACCGTACCTTAGTTTAAAACATGACGAACAGGAAATATAAGAATGGATGACGTCAAAAACAGTAGTAGTAGTTATAATATTATTGGTGTCAGTAAAATATATTGGTTCCAAAATCCATATTATAAAAGTTAAGATTCTTTAGAAATATATACATATTAGAGAAATAGATCATTTTTTACAGTTATATGAATAGGTAGGAAAATACAATGCAGGCCATCATCAAACTTTAAAGTGTTTTATAAAAAAAATAGTTTACTATCTCCTGTCAGTGGGATGAAGCATATTTATGCGTACCACAATATTTACAAATACACGAAAACTTTAATGATAAATTTACTTATAATGTATCATCAAAAATGCTGTGCTGATTTAATCATGTTTGTGAAAATGATTAAAGTTAATTCCTCAATAAAAATTTTCGACATTATTTTATTAAATTGCCAATGAAATTATAAAAAATACAATGGTTGATTTGACATTTTTACAGTGATATCAGAAATTGTTATGTAAAAGTATTTCAAAATATAATTGGGTAAAGTTGCAGAATTCGGCCTCATGCAAATTTTCAAAAATAACATTTGGTTTCAGCTTCATTACTACAAGAGATGACTATTTATGTCAGGGGAGATGGTAAAATTTGCAAAAGTTTTTTTTTTGCAAAGTTAAAAATTTCACGTGTTTCGCAGCTATTTTTCTTGTTAGTATGATCTGACGTTTAGTAAATGAAGTTTGAAGGTTAGGAAATACGCATAATTTTTTTAAATAACCCAAACTAAGAATCTATTTCGTGCATGTTTTTCCATCTCACCCGACGTAAACAATAAGTTGTTTCTTGTAGTAATAAAGATAAAAATTGCGTGAAGCTGAATTCTGCGGCTTTAACAACATAATATATATATATTTTTCACACACGCATCTTACACATATTTTCGGAATAAGTAACTAATTTGAAAAATATATACTTTTTACTGTTTTCATATTTATTTTCGGTACCTACTCGCTACTCGGACATTTCCTAATTCTTCGGCGATTGCTATCAATTATTTTCTAATTTGACTTTATTATCATTGCATTGGTATAATAAATTCACTTTTCCAATGATTAC
Source organism: Hesperophylax magnus (assembly GCA_026573805.1). NCBI lineage: Eukaryota > Metazoa > Arthropoda > Insecta > Trichoptera > Limnephilidae > Hesperophylax > Hesperophylax magnus. The sequence continues at coordinate 214,839 of JAIUSX010000050.1, forward strand.
CCCATTCTTCAAGTGAGTTCCTAATTTTATAAAATTGAATGAATGCATAATTTAGAAAACATAATAAAATATAATATTATAAAAGATAAAGTAAAGGCAAGACAATAAACATGCATTCTAGTTCGATTCCAAGTGGATTCGTGGAATTATAAATTACCTACTAACTTACATATGTACTGCGTTGTTTTGAATTATGTATTACTCGTGTGCTAGGTAGGTACTACTTAAATAACATATATATGTTGAATAGTATCAGTGATTAATGTAAAACATTTAAACATGCACATTTGAAAGAAAATACAGTTTTGAAATAAAGTTTAACATGCACGCAGAGGCGTTTATTACTATAATATAATATTTGGTAGTGTCATGCAATGTTTTGTTTGAGTTGTTGTTTACACACCTATACTACCGTTTTCCATTGCCATCTACTGGATTGTTATAAGAACAGTTTGTGGGGAGGCGATCTGCCGTTCCGATTATAGCCGAGAGCCCTTAACAAAAGTTTAAAAGTTAAGGAAGGTGTATTTTCGGACATCCAGAAATAATACAGACAGTTGACACATTCAAATAGTCACAACCACGTCACTTTTAAAACTTTATTCCTGTTTCAACAGAACTAAGGACAGCACACTAAATGAACATAACAATACACATACCTCTATCAACATGATCCTATAATATTTATAGTCGTAATTCACTCGTTCGAAGAAACAAGTTATCAAGGTCTCGTCTCGATCACTTTGCTCGCCAGGCGGGCAGCGAGCAGCGGGCAGTTATCGCGTTTTGAATACACTATTTTGTTTAAGAATATTACTGAAACTCGGAGACAAATACACTTTTATAGAAGTAATGAAATAAACAAATAGGCAATGCTCGAAAAGATCCGCACGTCCCAAACCGGTAGGTCGAAGGAGCGATGTGTACTCAATTATTTTAGGAACAGTGACCACAACTTTCGAGCGATATGATACTTGTACGTAACTTTACAACTTGCTATTGGCCAGGCCGAGTCACATGGCTCTCGGTGACGTATCTGGCGGCTGTGCGCATGCGGAGTGCGGACGCAATATACATGTCTACCGTCTACCGCTACTCGGCTACTGTTCCGTTCCGTGTTTCGCGCTCACCTCTAGTGCCAGTGCCTAGACTGCCTATGTTTAACTGGGTACAGCAGCAGCACATCATTATCTGCCTACTTACTGAAATAATGCTGCCGCGCTATCAGCCTCGCCTTTAGCTGGACATGGACTGCAAGCGCATAGTGCATCCAAATGCATCCCACTTGCCCACATTTGTGACAGGCTTCAATAACACCATTACTGACTTGTCCTCTATAATAATATATTATTATATTATATCTAGGTACTTACAGTCTGCTCGCGAACTTATCGGATAAGGAAGCCTCAAAATAAACAGATTAAGTACTTACCTAACCAACCAAAATATCTCTACCGCACCAACTAAATGCTAAATGAGACGCTCTGTCGAGGCGATTTCTTGTGTGAGTATCAATATAAATAGAATTATTATTTATTTTTTTGTAAACCATAATTAGCGACAAATAATAATATTAAACCATATTATATTTATATATATTCTATTGAGTATCAGGGGGAATGAGGAAATTGCACAGTATAAATATTACTAATAGATACTTACTGCATTCACAAGAAATAGAATAATCAGTAAGAAGGTACTTATAAATAATCACGATTACCTACTTCCACATAATACGTGATATCAATACCCAATAAACATTATTACTTCTTCATCTTTTCTCTACTTTTTAAAATTCCGAATTAATTCTAGTTGGTAAGTACTTACATCAATAATCAAGAAGCTTGGTCACTGGTCAGGACTCGAGACCTTGATGAAATGCTGCGCTCTCGGCAGAGCTTAGCATTTAGGATATTCACAAATTTCCTTTGTTGTCATTTTGGCCGATTTTTCCCGGTATAAACCTAAAAGGTATTAAATAAAATACATAAAAAGCACAACGGTTATCCTTATTACATTTGACGAGCGTTGATTCCGCGACCTCCGCGTTGCCATTTACTGCATTGTCACGTACCTACCTCCCGCAAAACCTAGGTAATTCTTATTGTTAACCATCATACTTATCACGTATACATAGTGTAGGTTCATTAGGTTCTTATGTTATAATATAACTAGTGTTATATAATTGTCTCTGAATTATCGAAAAATGATTGGCTGGCGGTATATTATTTTGAGTAGGTATAAGGTATAACTATTAGAAGTTAGGACCCAGGATCACCAAGATTTCATCGATAATTAGCACTCAACTAACAAATCCGTCACACTATTTCTCCGCATCAGAGAGGGCCAAACGTCACAGAAATAGGTTTACAATCCTTGCCTCACTTCACATTCATTATATACACACTCTTCTGACATGACCCGACTCAATTATTTGATTAACTTGATTGTGTCATGTCTTCATTCGGCTTCTTTACCATCCACCTGTTTCACAATATGCAAACTGCTGACTTCACTTCACTTGTCATTTTTTTAAACCATGGCAATGTACCTACCTACAGCCGTAGGTGATACTTTTTTAAAATAATTAACTCCATCCAGGAGGCTCTGAGGATAATACTTCTGAAAATAACTTCCCTCAGGGCCTATGTCACATTTGGAGATGCTTGTGTGGAGGGACTTTTTAAGGAAAGGAAGGCGTGAATATGGGTCTTGTAGAAATGATCCATTCTCATGTGACAAATGTCAATCTTGTATAAACGTTCAGCGCGCGATTCATTGATTCCACAGATAATCAATGGTGTTTCCCGACTATGCACAGGTGCCCGGTAACGAAGGGATGAATGACATTAGTTCCTCGGATTATCTTTCATTGAAATACCGGTAGAACAAATAAAGAATTCCCACCTGCCGCCTGTGCTATAAAGATTGCAGATAGGGGAACCCGTTCTGCACACAGTTAAGGGTTTTTCTCAAGTGTTTTGGGGTTCCAGACTAGAGGTGGCTGCCAAATTCAACCGTGGGGTGCAGTTGCGATTTGTACAGGGTTAGCAGTTGTGTACTATTAAATTATCTGCTGGCCCTGTAGGTACCTACAGTACGCCCAGCTTCTGGGACTTTAACCTTTACGTTACTGAATTGCTTTCTCGCTTTTGAAGATCTCACATACACAATGGCGTGCATCAGTACACAATAGTATTAGCAGCAGTAGTAAGGAGTAAAATAATGACCCCTACATATAGCAGAACTTACAAGTTACAATTAAGGTTCGTAGAAAATACGAGTACGAAGGTACTTAACAATATTTTTCAACGAACCTTTGGTTACTATGTACCTACAGGGAGACATAAGTAGGGTAAACATAAAAAAATATAAATAGGTACCTACTTCACGAAGAAAGTTCGAAAACATCATTTGATCTGTCAAACAAGTGAACCGGGAACGAATCTGTGAAATTTTTATAAGCTTCTGTTTTTAGCTTTGTTGGTAATTTAAAAAATATTTTATCGGAAAACTACGAGTAGAATAATGAGGTTTGATCGATCACCCCTATTTATTTTGTGACCCATTTGATGATTGTAATACATACTAATGCTTAGATATCTTTTAATCTTGAACTATCTAAATGAAATATATACATTTATGGACACTGGCATAGATCCCGAGGGGAAAGGTCGAATTCTGCTGCATGCAAATGATCTTTAAAAAAAACATACTTGGATTCAACTTAAATATCTAATAGGGACAACTATTTAAGTCTTCGTTAGTTTGAGTTATTTTTAATATTTTCGCGCATTTCCTAACCTAAACTAAACTTTGAAAAAAACATTGAACTTTAATACATCTTTTACCATCTCCTCCGACATTAAAATTTGTTTTTGTAGTAATTAAGTTGAAACGAAGTGACATTTATATTTTTTTGAGTATTAAGCATGAAGCGGAATAAGTGTATCAAAAAATATTTTTTGGGTACCTAGTAAGTAAGAATCCTCGTTAGCTTGTAAACGTAGAACCTATGTAGGTACCTATATACAACGTATAAACTTTAAATGGCACTTCCATCAGTCTCACAACATACCCAAATTGGGGATGCCATAGTCCTGTGACCTCCGGGTAATTGGGACTCTAGTGTGATAATCTTGCGCAAAAGTGAGGTAAAGAATGACCGGACCTGACATAATTTACAAGGTGTCCGGGGGTAAATTGCACAAACTTCGGGAGGTGATTCTACATGACGGTACAAGTAAAGGTGAATAACTTTTTTCGAAATTCCAATGTTTTAATCATAGACATATGAGTGGTTTTAATGTAGTTTTCAGGTAAAGAAATTGAATGGGTTGCGTGGATAAAATAATATATTGAAACATATTTTTGTATGAAAAAAAAACAATGGAATAAGGAAAACTTATTTGTATTATGTACCTCCGGACACCATGTATTATTATATTTGATAATGTTATGTAAAGGAATTGCTTTTGTTTACATTGTTAGTACCAGTAAAGCTGAAGAATGCCAACAGTTCCACAAAATGCACCCATTATTCCGTTGCAGCACTATAAGTATTACGCAGTCAGCTGCGGCTTCGTCCAATAACACAGATTTTAAAATAAACCAAAACAGGAACAAAAAGGAGGCTGCTAAAAATATGACGCTCTCTCTCGTCGTCAACTCTTGGCGAGTCAAGAGGCTCCAAGTGAAGTCGCTTCGAGAGACCTTGGCAGCGCGGACGTCCAGTGAAGAGAGGCTCGCGCTCCAGGTCCGCTGTCTGAAGCTGCTACTGCGGGCAGACCGCTCCAGGCTCATCGCCGCCATGGCCAGCGTGCGCCAGGCGAACCACGACTCCAAAGACTTTGAAAATGTAACGTTGCTTTTTATTTAATTACTTACTTAACTATCTGTGCGGTACTAGCATTGTTATCATTTCAAAATACAACGATGCGCAAGTCAGTTTGTTCCTGGGCTTATTTTAAAATGGAAATGTGCCTGGATCCCGCCATATCCGTTTTGTATAAATACACGGTTATTGTATAGATAGGTGTATGTAGTACAAGGTATAGTTACTGTGTGTTTGTATATCCCAAAGATTACCAAATTTTCTATTTCTAATAGGATTACAAATTGATCGATGCCATGGAAAACATCGTATCAGAGCAACCCAATGCGAATGAACGAAAGAGAAAAAAAACGCAGAGCGAAAGCGAGGTTTTTAAATTATTCGTATATTATTTATCTCTTTCAAGTGTTGGATGCATGCTTTGTGAGATAATTATTGAGATATCGAGACACCGAAATTTTTATCGAATTCGCCCGTGGAATTGTTTTTGCAGATAGGTACCAACGGAAATAGGTAACTCGCCACAATGGTAGCAAGTTGTATTAGTGTACACAAAGTCAGTGTCTGACAGTGTACATCTGTAAGCTGTAAAGAGTGTGAAGCGCCTGCCTCTGCTTGGTTGCTGGTGGCTGTTTGCTGGTTACTGTCTTCTAGTTCTAGTGCTGACTTCTCCGCTTTAACGGTTAGCTTCTTACAACTGACAGCGTTAACATCACCGCGATCCGTTTATTTTTGTAACTTTATTTATGGTGAGTTCGTCAGCCGAGTGCGGAAATCTCTAGAGCTACTGAGCTAGAGCGAGCTAGACCTACTGGGCTAGAAGTGGCTAGTGGCTAGATGTAGAAGTGGCTAGAGACTGGAGACTAGAGATGATAGAGGTATAAGAAGATAGATATATAGTTAGAGAGCAAAAGCGCCTGGACGCCGGGTCCCACATTCCAATACAATACTCAATATGATAATATAATAATGATGCCATACACTCATATTCTGCTATCAAATATCCAGATATAAAGATTTCGTTCAATTTAGGCAGCCATACTTACAAAAGGCAACAGAATTGCAACTGTCGGGTTTTTATTTTTTATAAATCTTACTAACTTATATTTCAATCTCCGTGGCAGAGTGGCTAGCTCTTGGCTCTTGACCCAGAGGTGGCAGGTTCAAAGCCCGAAGAAGTGAAGCCATTAAAAGACTTTTTTTTTGCATGTATTGAATACATATGTAGTACTTTTTCAATTTCTGAGATTGCCCGAAGGAGTATGGCTACTACCCGTGGCTCTATCCTACTGACTTTCTCTCGGGTATGCTCGGAATGAACCATCTACAACACATTGCTACACATTTCTTCAGACTGATTCCTAGATGGCTTAAAAACTCGGCTATCATAGAAAGCACTCATTTATATGTTCCCGATGGTTATCTCTGACAGCATTCACCATCTCCCAGCCTGCAAGACTAACTTGCAAATGCTAATGCTGTTGGTGAGACCAATCATGCTGTTGCAATAGAATAAATTCGGATATCGACATATTTAGCATTAATGATGATTCCCACTTTTCGTATTTATATAATTTTCTTTCCTTAAAAACGCATTCAAATGAACTTTTTTTAATTATTTAAAAATAATACATTGAATTGAATGAAGAAGGTGTTGATCATTACCTCACCGAATGACTGGATCACTAGATAAGTAGATGAGTGACTGGAGGGAGATCTAGAAGTGGCACCCCTCGGGGACCACTGATCCCTGCCTAGACCTCACTCTGATTGGAGGGTAGATCTAGAAGTGGCACCCCTCGGGGACCACTGATCCCTGCCTAGACCTCACTCTGACTGGAGGGTAGATCTAGAAGTGGCACCCCTCGGGGACCACTGATCCCTGCCTAGACCTCACTCTGACTGGAGGGTAGATCTAGAAGTGGCACCCCTCGGGGACCACTGATCCCTGCCTAGACCTCACTCTGACCAGTGACCAGCACACAGTCAGCGATCTTGGAAACCTCGGATACTCAGTTTTGGATAAAAACTTGTCTCGTCATCTAGGATAAGAATGTCTATTGTCTTGTTAAATGTTTATGTCTATTGTCTCTACCACTCTCAGAACAGACATCGTTTAGTGATGGGGGTAACGTTCTTGCTTTTGTGACTAAATTATATGTCAATTTACGCCCGAGTTGCTGGAAATTTTAATTTAATAAAAATTTTCTATGCATTTAGTGTTTAGAAAATTCTCCTGGTAATCTGATAAGCTCACCTTACTTGTTTAAAACATCATTCAGTAAAGATATTACTTAATTGGAAGTTAGCGGTGCTGTGTAAAATGCTCAATTATATATGCTCGGTTAAAAAATATCGCAGAAAGAGCACGTGGACTAAATTATGTTCTCGCATCGCGTGTGCCTATTACTTGCTGCTTATCTCGACCTAATGGTATGGCATCTGGCATTTATCCAACTGTTTGGAATATGAACGACGATGCTTCCTCTCGTATGCCTCGGCATAGTCGGAACACATCTCCAGCCAGAGCACAAGATATAAGAATACTGTCGTCATATCATCTACCTACATAATGTACTCACGGTCAGGAACTATAGAACGCTTTCTGCTCACCAGGAGAAGTCCGCGCTGCAGAAGTCCGTGAACCTCGCGGAGCAGCGAGCCAGCGGACTCCAGGAGTTGTGGAGAAGCTGCAAGGCGGACCTAGCGGCTGCGAGACTGCAGGCTGCTCAGGCACACGCCTTGCTCACAGCCGAGAGGACCAAGCATCGCGTCATTAGAGAGCAGAATGCTGAGCTACTGGAGAGGGTGGGTTCCATCAATTTGTTTAATTCATTTTACAGAAGGACACTTATTTATTTATTTACCTAGCGGAAGAATGTACCATCCCGTTGTAGTGTATAATGTTTTTCGAACTAGTTACCAGAAATAACCGCCAGCAGTTTATCTTACCCCACATCCAAAGATTCTAAGCGCATAGCGACGTTTGATTCCGTTTAAATTTAGACCCGCGATTCAATTCGAAAATGTATGTTTGATTTTTTTATTGTTTTTTTTGTTTCGTTTTTCAGTTTCATATAACAAATATTATTAGATATGAAATTAAATAATTATTTTTTTGATCCATTCAGTACACCCACCACACAAGCGAGGGTATATTTAAAATGATTTACCTGCACCACTCTGATGATGCCTTTTGCTCGTTTAGAGAACATTTTGCTTTGGAACGGATGTGCGTAAGATACAAAGCTGATAACCAGTGCGTTTCAAGGTTATCGCTTAAAACATATCAACGGTCATTGCGTTAGTTAGTAATGTAGGTTATAGCTCTGATGTGCTCTCGTCCCCACTAAATTCTTATGAGAGTTCGTGGATATTCATTATACTTAGGTACTTACTTACCTAAATAAATCAAGTTTGTAGACTATTTCCGTAGTATGAAATAAATTTTCAGATGGGCTATGAGGTTACGTACCTACCTACTACCAATGTTGTTTTAAAGAGGTGTGAAAATTATTTTCTTAATAGATTTCCTTTAATGAAATTCGGAAGTAATCGGGCCGCTGCCTCGGCCGGCGGGCGAGCTGGAGTTGGGCGGCTGGAGGTGGGCGGCCTCTAGCGGAGGTGGGCGGCCGGCTAGGGCGGTGAGTCACTGTAGGGGGCGAGGGGAGCCTTATTCCTGGAAACACGTGACTCACTTGCCGGGACCACATCTCCCATTCCCAGTGGCATATTCGTCACTACAAACAATATTGATCCCTATTCCCGGAAAACTCGCAGCATCTCAGATTGTTTTCGCCATGAGTCATCAACGACGCGACGTGAGAAAATCTCTGTCCATGACAAGACACGAAGGCACAACAAACCACGAGAGAAAGTTTTAAATCACTTTTGGTGTCATAACTTCGTAACCTCGAGTCTCATAGATAGTGAAATGCAGAAAAACTCAACCGGGGAAATGCGTCATCGTAACTCGAGAAATATGAAATATCCAACATAATAAGAGATTATTTATTAGGTATCAGATTTTTCCTTGCGAGATCTTGGAAAACAATATTTTGTTGTGTTTCATTAAGTTGAGAGAACTGAGGATAAAATGTGTCTTGTTGAAAATTAGCCAGAAGTTCACTGGGTCTGGGCTTGCAGGATTATTACCCCAGCGAGGTAACATTCCGTAGGTAGGAAGAAAGTTTGTTGTGAGTTTGTTTGTAAGGGTGTAAGAGAATCGGAGTTTGCGCGAAGAAGACAACGTGACGGTTGCCGGTGGAATCGGCCGCCTACGCACCGAACTCCGCGCTCCGAGCTCTGACTCAGCCAAGTCATGGATATTTCGCATTCTACTCTCACCACCCCCTTCCTCTCTTTCTGTCTGTGCTGTGTGCGTTATAATACTACACTTTGTACTGCTGTGGCTGTTTGTAGGTGTAAAATGTAGGGCGGAAATCGTAAAGCGTGGGTAGGACGCGGTGAAACACCGGCAGGGCGCAGGACGCCGGCGCCACCGGCTTTCCCGCCCAGCTAACCCAGCTTTGGCGCCACTAAATACTCACCTGTTTGAACTGTTATTACTGGAATAACAAATGACTAACATAAATCAATCTGGAGCCAAGCCGGCCACACATCATAATGCATACTTTATTTGCCTAGCTACCTATTAAATATTATGTTTATTGTACCAATAATAATTATTAGGTTACATTGTTTATTGTATTTTTCTATTTGTGTCAACATTTTCACTACGTTTGCCCTTTTGAAAGATTTATATATCCACGGCAAGTGAAATATTTCAATATACTTCATTGGGAGTATCGGGAGCGAAGGTTATAGGTATACATCTTGGCGGGAAACCTTCTTTTAATAAATAGTTGGGTAATACAATATTATGTTTATTTAGGTACTTTTAGTTTGGTTTTTTCTTCTTATTGCGAATAATTGTAGGCACTACAAGTGTCCATCGGTTTATTTTCTTTTAATAGATAGAAACTGTCGAATTTCCAACTACAATGTTTTCGTGGAATTTTTTTTTGGTAAAGGCAATGTTATTTCATTATAATCTGCTGTGTATCAAGATTGAAGATTCTAAGGAAGGTGTTTTCAAGGAGCAGGGTGTTTATAGTTATATAGTAACTTTATATCTCAATCTACTACTAATAAATTCAGCGAAACGTATGGACGCAGTAAACGTAGGTAGCTTTTGGGCGCCAAGTTGCCGTGGCCATGTTTGCCGTTTGCCGCCCTCCGTCACGAGCGTCCTTGGCGCCTGCAGACCTGCCTGCCTATGCTATAGTCTGAAGTCTGCCAGTGCCCGCAGCCCGCCAGTCTGCCCGCTGTCGTAATGCAACTGGGGGACTCGGCCTAGCTGAACCTCGCGTGTCCCGACATATATATATAGGGAATTGGGGCAGGGGCGGAACGACAATGTTACAATCGCTCATTTCCTTCATAATTTTGGTAACAAGAATTTCATTTCTTCGATAAAATCAATGATAAAAACAATTGCCTAGCAGCTAACGCAATCATAACAAATCGTCATTTCAATTTGGGAGGCGGGTATGAAATTATTTTCCTCAGTGATTTAGATAGGTATACCTAATAATGTGGAAATGAGAGTATTAAATTAATATCATTATTTAATTGTGAATATGAATGAGGCAAGGAGTGTGTGCCAGGACAGAGTTGACTAAGACTTTGTGATGGTCAGTTAGTTACAATATTTTAGTTGGTCCTCCAGGAAGCCCCGTGATGCACCCGCCCCTGGGCACGGTCGAGTATTGGGGCGATTGCCGATTACCCTCCTTGTTCTTTCGTGTAAAAATTACCCCTGTGGATTATGCAAGCACGATTCCAAGCAAGGGGAGTAAATTCCAGAACAATAGATTTGGAATTTATACGAAAATATTTCGTAATCGCGCGTCTCCTTCCCCAAAAAATTGAAAGTAGTGCGTACCTAATACATCTGTGAAAGTATTTAATAAAAAAGCTAAATTAAATAACAACTTATTTTGAAATATTATTGAAACAAGGCTTTTTTTACTATAGTACCCATTTATTAATAGATGTATTTAAATTTATTTTTTTTGGGTTTGACTGAGGAATGAACCTTCCTCCCCAGGAACTGGCTCTTAACTGCTATGAACTTTTAAAACTGATGCAAAACAACTATATCTATTTAGGAATAAAGTATTTCAACGACCTTCCTATTGAAATAAAGAAATTAAAAGATATCAACAAACTGAAATTAAAACTGAACTTATACTTGTCAGGAATAATAAACAAAATTTATTTCCCTTTCTTTATATTTATTATTAGTCTATATCAAAGATATTAGAAGAACGAGATGTGCTATGAGCAGTTCATACTGTGTGGAATTGCTTTGCCGAGTGTCGCCGGTTTTGTTCACCAATACTACTGCACACCTTCGCTTACGCTAAGGCATCGCTAAGGTATCCGCACTAATACATAGAACAGATTTCTGTGCGTACACGTCCCGATACCGTTCAAAGTACCCTAATTAGTTAGTACTCCGCCTACGGTCCAGCGGCCAACATAGCATATCTCGTTCTTCTAATATCTTTGGTCTATATTCATATATATATTCATCTCTACTATATTTAGATATTTCTAATTACTCTCTTAATTGCCCAATGTAACATAATCCTATATATCTACACCTACACATATAGATGATCCAGAAGTTTTAATCGCTCCTCTTATAATATACCTATTGCATAATGTTATTCTATTTTCCTTATAATTAGTGTAACTCGCTCACCAAGAACAAGAACCAGTTTCTTCTTTGGTGAGATTGCGATTGTAAATATATTTTGTACCCATATATAACACCACTGTACCCGCTTATATCTATATTAAATAAAAAAAATAAAAACCTACAAAAAGTGATATAAAGTTATGAAAAGTAATTAATTTAAGTAAAGGTAACTATTAAACCTACTTTTTATTTTATCACTTTTAATGACTCAATATCACTTTTTAAAGGTGTTTTTAATTTTCATTTTGATGAAATATCATGGAACCAATGGACACAATCTGTTATGCACAAAAAAAACCTTTATAGAACATTTTTCGGAAATACATATGTACCTATTTATATTATATGTAGATATCATTTTTTCTCTAGATCACTCAAAATGAAGAAGAGAAGAAGTGCTTGCAAAGTGACCTGCAAGAAGCTAATTCGGAAATATTGCAATTGAAGGAGTTAGTAAACACAAAGGAGGAGCATTTACAAGCTCTAGAAACTGAAATAATCCGTCTCAACAGGTATGTCCCCAAAGTTACATTAAATTACAGAAATAATGCCTAGATCTAGAATGCTACAATATGATGTCCTAAAATACTCTAAATTCTGATATCAATGTACATATTTGACTTTATAGTTATGACGGTGACCGGATAACTCATCAAAATGACAATTCAACACACCTATAAAAAGTGTTATAAAGTTATGAAAAAAGATGAAACAAAAATTAGGTTACATATGTAACTATTTAACCAAGTTTTTGTTTCATCACTTTTAATGACTTTATTTCACCTTTTAAATTGTCATTCTGAGGAGTTATCATGGAACCAGTTATGACATACCTGTGAGTAACTTTCTTACTTAACTTTAATTAATTTGTGACAGGAACCTGAAGTTGAAGGACATGGACACTAAAAGCAAAGACAACGAATTGCAGACGGAAAGTTTGAAAACAAAAGAGCTGACTTCCCAGATGGAGGAGTTGAAGTGTCAGTTGCTGGCCGCGCACGAGAAGCTTCAGCGATGGCCTTTCTACCTGGCGCCCCCCGCCTCCTGGTGGCCCCCAGCTTCCGCCACCCTCTCCCCCTCCTCGTGGTGGGGACACCTCACGCAGCGCCTGCTCAGCGTGGCTATGATTTTCGCCACCCGCTGAGCCTCATTATTTACTTTACTATTATGCAATTTTATTAATTTATTTTGATATTTAGTTATGCTTAGGTGTGACTAATTGTGTTATTTATTTATACATGTATTTATAACATTACTTTCAAACTGAAAGGAGGTAAATAACAATAATATAATTTTTACATAATTGTGAAGTAGGTGTATTAATCTGTTAGTTTCTTGATTGTTTTGTGAAAGTCTTTTAAAAATATTTTGCGTTCTTTGTTTTAGTATAAAAAATAGACTGTACTGCATTTATAATATTAGAACGCATGTTTATAAGTATGTTGTAGGTGATTATAGACATAAATAGAATGATATTATTTATTTTACAATACATCATTTTTCTTGAAAATAATTAATACATAAATGGTTTTGAAATTTTTTGAATTATGAACTTTTCACTCCTCCCTCGTTCACAAGGTGAATCATGTGGCTAAAAAGTATTTTCAGGCGTTTATTTTTAAGTTGTTGTAACCGGATTTGATTCTACATTTACTTTGTATTACATTATGTGGGTTTCCATTACTTTACCATCATGATTAAAAAATTTACTATTTAGGTAAAAAAATAATAATAGATGTACATAAAATATTACTTCACATAGCACTCTTTTTAGGGTGAATTGCCTAATACAAAAAAAATATTACTTTTTGTAAATTCCATGGGAAAAAAGTAGAGGAAATAATTTTTTTTTTACTATAGTGCATCTATTTAAAAATATCTTAAAAATTAAAAATAAATAAATTTTGGTTGACTGAGGTTTGTACCTTTTTTCCCGGGGACTGGAGTCAACTGCACTAACAACAGAGTCGGATGCCGATCGGGCAGGACCAACATTTATATCATATGTTAACTGCTGTAATGTCATCTGATTTGAGAGAAATGTGTATATGTCTGCGTGTATGCATGTGATTGCCATAAAAAGTTGATAAAATGCATTGTCATCGACAACGAGTCTATTTGTCGAGATTCAGCTCGATCGAATGTCGGGAAGTGGGTTAGTTCCGAGATGTTCCAAGATTTGCATTCATTCGATACCGAAAACAAAATATATATATATCGATACCGAATTCAAATAGATTTATTTCAAAAAGGACTTTTAGGACGGTTGTTTCAGAGAATTTGAAAAATTCTTCAAATTTCAAGGTTAATTTTCAAATTCTGTTATTATATCTTTATGGGCCAGTTGCTTCATAGAACTGAAATAATAACAGAACTTGAATAGAACTTTCACGGAACTTGAAAGTTAATGTTAAAATTTGAAGAATTTTTCAAATTCTCTGAAACAACCCGTCCATGGAAAATCTGTAATATGATTTCAGTTAATCCAAAATAATTTTCAAAAGCTATAGCATATCCAGGTGGCCAACAATTTATAATTAAAACAGAAGTATTCGTTTTGACTAGTTTTATTTCGAGACATGGTGAATCAAATAAGTAAACATATATACTTTTAGTATAGTACATCTTCATAAATAACATAATACACACTACATAGCAGCATGTCCATTATATAGTACAATTTTTGTACTTTACAAATAATATTATACCATATTGGTATATTAAATTATACATTTTATTTAATCATTTTAAACATACTAAAAGTAGAGCCCCTTTCAGAAAGAGAGTAAAATAACAGTCAGCTAATGACATTCATCAAAATGCCGCTATTGGTGGAGGTTGTAATAATGATCTCAGTAAATGTATAAAGTGGCTGAAATTTTCTAGAAAAAGGAGTTGGGCAATTTCTTACTCACATCTGAAAAGAGCTTCGTCAACTAATTAAAATCAGAAATGAAAATAATCAATTCCCGACATCTTCAAAATGCGAAAAAAATTATGATCATAAGACATTTAAAAAAAATTTATTCTGATGAGCAAATCTAATGTTTTTTTAAGTAGGCTCGCCGTGTGTTCAGACTACACTGATGTACTTATGGACTTGTAGATGGTTTGTTGACCGAATGCATTAGTATTAATTCAATATTTAATCCTTAAGTAGTCCTCACACTATGAGAGTATGAGTAAGGACGGGTGGTTTCACAACATTTGAACAATTCATCAAATTTCAAAGAAAATAATCAAGTTCTGTGAAAGTTCTATCCAATTTCTTTTATTATTTCAGCTCTATGAAGCAAATGGCCCATAATGATATAGTAACAGAACTTGAAATATTGAATTTGATGAATTGTTCAAATTCTGTGAATTTAGAGAATTTGAACAATTCTTCAAATTTAAAAGTTAATTTTTAAGTTCTGTGAAAGATTTTTTCAAGTTCTGATATTATTTTAGTTCCGTCAAGCAACCTATAATGATATAATAACAGAACCTGAATTTGACTTTCACAGAACCCAAAATTGAATGTTTCAATTTGATGAAGTGTTCAAGTTCTGTGAAACAACCCATCCTAAGTGTCCAAGGAAAATAACAACCAGTAGCTATCTCAGCATAAAACCTAAAATTAAAACTTTATGTAAAGGATGGTTCTAAATATGTACATATTTCGGTAAATAAAAGATTTTTTAAAGAGAAATCATAAATACAATCTTTGGCTTAGTTGTTTACATGTGGAAGAGGATTAGAAAATTACAATGTTATTATGAGTCGAAAGGCTATCCAATTTTATAGAGAAATAAATAGTTTAATTCTAAGCGATTCTCCGTTCACATCGGATCTTTTAGTGCCGTGCAATTACTGCCGGCCTGATTTAGTTAGTAATCTCCAGTGACCAGACCTGGGACTGGTGGAGCTTGCGACCTGCTGAGGAGGTCAACACGCGCAATATGAAAAGAGCAATAAACATTTGCTGCGAATAACTTAACATTTTCCAGCAGAAGTATGATATTTTTAAGTACGTATATTTGTTTCTAGAACCACTCGACTGTTAGTTGTAGATGAATATGTAATCTTTCTAATAATTAATTAAAATATTATGATCACAGAGTTATGTTAAGGCCAAATATTTGATTCAATAAATACCATCTTGCCTTGTCCAGAGGGGGGATAGGATCAGCTTTAACAAGTTTGCAATAATGTCCAAGTGAGGTTAAATCAGCACATGACTAGAAAGCTGAACATTATCATTAGAATTTTTATTTTAACTTTTTTTTAAGGTTATACCCATTAATGTAATATGTTATTAAAGAAGATAATTCAACAAATCTAAACATGAAACAGAACAAGACACAGAAAATAAAAAGATAACGGTTACAACTAGGAATCGAACCCAGGATTTCTTTAGCCTCTCAACCTAATTATTAAATGTCATATTTGTCGATCATTAAACAGGTAGCTGCCAAATATATGGGAAAAATTAGTTGCGAGATAATATTTTTAATTTGAAATATAACGTTTAATAATTAGGCCCCAACGGTCGAGTGCCAAAAGACGCTGTCCCGGTAAGACAGAGATCCTGGGTTCAATTAATAATTGTGACCGTTATTTATTTTTATTTTCTGTGTCTTGTTCTGTTTCATGTTTCCTTAAGATTTGTTAGTATTATCTTCAACGATATTATCATTACACATTGTGTTTTCTCAAATCTCAAAACACTGACAAAGAATAATGTATGGTCGACGAACAACCGAACCGTCCAAATGCCAAAATCTAATTGTGTACAGGAGATAAATAAGTGATATATAATAATATATTCATGTTTTCGACAAATTTGTAATTAAAGCCCCAGGGGCCGGACCCCTGCATTTGCAGTGTTGAAGAATTGTACCCATGCATGGTACGGAGCACTGCAATTGCAGTGTTGACCGTGTACATTAATTTTACGTTTGGATACCTTTACTAGTTAGTTAAAGATCAAAATGTCACTTTATCAAGTAAGGTCTTGTCTAAGTGTTGGCTTTAATAAAAAATATCATTTTATTAATGTTTCTTGCCGGCCCGCACAGGTTAATCTTGTTTTTAATTATTTCAAGAAACATCACTTGGATGACAGACAGTATGTACAAAGTTTTTTAACTATGCAAAAATAAAACATAATTTTTTTTATTGTCTATAATGGTTAAGTAATGCATTTCTAAAAATTCACCTCTAATTTTTAGTCAGAATAGTTATTTCGATCAACGGGTATTTAGTGATCGCCCAAAGTGCCACGTCGCTTGGACGGTTGGTTTATTTGTCGACCAAATGATAACAAACGCCTGTAAGCTTCTTCAAACAATTCAATGTCTCCAAGAACACGGTGAATTAAAAATATACATATCCTAGTTTACTCTTAAAACAAGAATTTTTATTTGATATAATGTTTATCTTTATACATAAATATAGTTGATCCCTCGTGCATCAACATTTCAAGTCTCAAAAACACTTCTACTTTAGTGTCCTACATGAACATGTCAGTTAAAGTGCAACTTTAAATCGTAAATCTTTGTAATTAAAATTTAAATTGGTAGCAACGACATATCATATTTAATTACAAATTCTAGACTAAATTAAACACAATGAGTGTGGGTGCTTACGCCATGTTTTCTCCTAGTTTCAAAGGTAACCTACAAATACCCACAAGTTGCAACATACGTGTCCTCATTTCTGTTCAATAAAACAGTATTTTTGGTAATTAATGTATTTGTGTTATCAATACCGGAAAAATAAAGCATTTGATACATCAATAGCAGAAAAGATCATTTTATAAGTAACAGTTTTCTGTTAACACTAATAAATTAATATTTAATCGCTTACATGCATATGAGAAATCTGAACGTATTATTATAAATAATCTTCCAGCCGTGGGATATAATCTCGTGATATTTAAATGGATCTAAGAATTAAAATCATTATTTGCATAGAATTCCTATAATTAATAACAATCTGCTATAAGAAATATTAGTATAATTTATTAAAATTGTCTTTTAAATCTTCTGGTAGGTTTAAGAAACAAAAAAGCTTAATTATTTATTAATAAGCATATAAATGGTTGGTCAGTACTGACACCAGAGCTTTGTTTGTTACTGTGGCTCAATATCACCTTTAATAGCTCAATGGCCCCTCTGCTTCTGAATGTAACTCATTTTCCCAAACACACTTCTATGTACATAGAATACAACACGTTAGCAGCGGACTTGGCTGACCAATGAATCTCAACAGGCACTGAAATATAACCCACTTTTCTGTTAATTCGGAAGTTGCCTGAAACATCCATCATGACTGTTACTGTGATGAAATTGAAAAGTTCTCTAGATACAATGTCGATGGACAGAACAGAAACAATACTCGTTACCACTAATTAGACAGGTTTAACACGCATGCTTATTATTGTATGCATCGTGACCTGAAAATTAACTTTGGTTTAACAAATTAAAATAATAAGTTATTGTGTCACTTATAATAAGTAGTTAGTTAAATATTTCACTAGAATACGCAGTCTATATTATTTTATTACAAACAAATATAACCTACACAATAGAACCTATTTGTGAATGACTTACATATTGCTTATTATTTCAAACAACCGGGAATTTATCAAGTGCAGCATTACAGTCATTAGAATAGAAGCAAAATTAAAAATAGGGACAAAGTTCACTTCACAAAACAAAAAAATTATCTGGGGCCTAATGCTAGATGTGCCTATGTCAAATTTGTAAATTTCTCAGGAATAAATATTTCTTGGCATAAAAAAAAACTGAAACAATATTTGACCTCTACATTAAACAGGACACAATTTCATCAATCTACAGGACCTGGAGGTCTAGCACGGACGATCGATAAAGCCCTATGTTATTACAATGTTAACTAAATTCTTCATCTATACTTGCAAGCACGGTCAACGATTGATAAGAAATGTTCTGACGGCCGACAGACAAATTTTAACATGGCCTCCATAGTATCAGATAAGCTTCGGTGAACTGTCAATTTCTTTCGTTAGGAAAAATTGCTGGTTAATTAACGAATGGAATTGAACTAACGAAGCTCTTAGAATTGAAAGAAGTCGTATACGCGGGGAGTTCAATCCGTTCAGGCCGATGAAGCTATATTGGTTCAGGCTTGGAGAAACAAAATTTGCTCACATAAAAAGTTGTGAATAAAGATCTTATTAACTAATTAACTCCCTTTTAGTGTAAAAAAGTAAATGCAGACTGCCAATTCATATTTAGGTTAGTATTTCAAATCAACATTGACAATTTATTAACATTTTTATCTAGCTGACATTTCGGAATGTCAATTCAGAGACAATACCTCTAGTGTTGCCAGCGATTATTGAATTCTCATTTGTTGCATAATCAATATCGGACTGGCTATCTCAACAGTGCTATCGTGCTTGGGAAATCGATATAAAATCATTGGTAGTTACGCACATCGATCCGATTTTGTAAAGTTATTGATTTCACCATGCTCATACTCATGCTTACCCCCGGACATGGTATTCATGGCATTCAAATAAGGAATGTTTGAGAGACTTTCTGGTACCTAAATCAAATTACCAAAAACTGACATAGCCACTTCTAGCATTAACCAGAATACATAATAACATAAATTCAAACATCGGTTCTCTTCTTTTAAAATTCATAGTAAAAATATGTTGTTTGGCTTTGGCGTGCAATACATTCGCTGCAGGAAATGAAACATCTATATTATATCTTTGATATGAAATATGAAAAATCTGTTCAAAGAGGAAAGATAACGTATAAAAGATATTATTATTACACATTAATAATCAGAATAATATAATGACAAAATGAGACAATGTCCAAAAGTTTCTTTGTAAGTACAGATTTTACAAGAATCAACATTGACTAAATATTGATTAAGAAAATTAAATTTGGGAATTTCAGTTGTTAAGGTAATAAAAAATGCAAAATTCAAATGAATTATGAAAGTGACTTGAATAAATTTTACAGGAGTGAGCTTAATAATAATATTAGGTAATATCATTTAAAAAACAGTATAAATAAATTTCAAAATAAAAACAACAACAAAAAATATCACATTCAAAATACAACAATAAATAAATTTTTTTTTTGGAAAATAAAATTATTGTATCGAAGATCATACAAAATCATATTATCTGAGTAGCGGCGTTGAGTCAACAAGTTTAAAAGGATTTATATCAATAGACAAAATAATAAAAATATACTTCATAAATATATGAAGTTACCAGACTAAAGGAAAAAGTATGCAAGCAATAATGAAGGTCAAGGATTACATTGTTAAAGGAAAGGATACACTGGGCCCACGTACGCAATGTAGGCAATGCATTAAGACATCTAAACAACTTACAATTCATACATTTTCTATGAAAATAGGTGCTTTCGAAACACACTTGTCACTCACACAACGCAATCCAGATCGGCGCTAACTAGTTGATTTTATTTTTAAGGTTATGTTTGTTGTAACGTTTATTGACATTTATAGCTCGTTTTGATTTAGTAAAATGTTATGAAGTGATTAAAAACGTAAAATCTGTTGAATATCGCAATACTATGATTTAGTGTTGCATGCGTAGGACAAGTGTGCGTGTCGGGCTGGGAATGTAGCATTCCATGCATATTGGGTCCTTACCATAAGTCGGAGAGACTGTGGAATGTGTCCAGTCTGTTAACAACAATATGACGGCAATGGTGGTCAACCGCAACGCAGCTACTCCATAGATATCATCCTTAGATAAACAACATTAAATCATCCCAAAGCCCTCGCTGCCCTCGTTGATAGCCCACAGCAGGGCATTGACGAACTGCTCGTAGCAGTCATAGTCAGGCAGGCAGAGCTGGTTGAAGCAGGTGTGTGCAGTGGGCAGCGCGCCAAACGTGTGCGCTGCCGTCAGCTGGAAGCGAGGGCTCAGCTCCTGGAAGCCTCCCGGAGGCAGCTGCGAGCAGCCCGTGGTGAACTGCAGCAGCCGGGCGCGCTCCTCTGTGGAGAAGTTGGTGACGGCCGCCCAGAACCAGCCCAGCACTCGTTCAAAGTCTCGCCCGCTTCCGTTTATAATCGCGTGCGTCTTCCAGTCCGTCACCGACACCTCGCCCGTGCCGCAGACCAATAGCTGCCATATATCAACACACAGATTATTTATCAGACACTATGCACATAATTCAAAGACTCGATAAACAAACAAATCAAGTTTCACAAACCTCCAATTCGTTTTCATCAAATATACTAAGAAGATTATCAGGAATCAGTTGATTGAGTCCTCTAAGAAAAGAATCTACTTCTTCCTTGCATCTTGTAGCTAGTTTGTACTGGGCTAAAGCATCCAGGTAACGATGCTTTGTGCTATTACACACCTGGAAACATTCAAACATCAGGCATTAGACAATGGACATTGGTGTAGAAATAGACACGTTATGCTAGTGAAAGAAAGGAGATAAAGAAGGTACCTTGATATGGTTTCCATTAGGAATAAGATCTACACTACAGACTAGGTGGCCGGTTTTATCATACTCCTCCTCCACAAAATATAATTCTGCACCGCAGGACTGCTGGTCTAAGTCATTATCCAATATATATTTCACTTTTGATAAATATAATTCCGGGTCGTCTTGTTCAAAATACTGCAAAAAAATAATACAAAATTTTATTGTAAATTCAACGAGGTACATATTATGTTAAGTAATGTATGAAAAATGCAAACACCACTAGTTGGGTTTTTAACCTAAATGAATGTTTTTATATAGGTACATATTTCAAAAGAAAATGTTGGAGTGTTGTTGGTATAACTGTAATAATTACTCAGTTACTGTTAGTCAATGTTACTAAGCTGGTGTAACTGCAGTTGATGACTCTTGTCTATCAATATTACTACGCTGGTATAACTGCAGTTGATTACTCAATATTGTCTATCAATATTACTACGCTGGTATAACTGCAGTTGATTACTCAATATTGTCTATCAATATTACTATGCTGGTATAAACGCAGTTGATTACTCAATATTGTCTATCAATATTACTATGCGGGTATAGTTGCAGTTGATTACTCAATATGTATTGTCTATCAACATTACTACTCTGGTATAACTACAGTTGATTACTCAATATTGTCTATTAATATTACTATGCTAGTATAACTGCAGTTGATTACTCGACATTGTTATCAATATTACTACGTTATACTATGCTGGTATAACTGCAGTTGATTAATCAACATTGTTTAGGTACTTGTCAATGCCTCATAACCTCTTCTTGTCACTTATAAAAATATGTACTGTCTAATATGTAAATAGCTTTGTGATAACAATAACTAAAAGTGGTTCTCATTTATAACACAAAGTACAGTTTCAAAAAGAGTGTACTCCCGTTAATCTGGGGTGAAATAGTTAATACAGTAAAATAAGAAGCGGAAATCATATGTTGGTGTTGGACTTAGCCGGTTCTACT
This sequence comes from Hesperophylax magnus, assembly GCA_026573805.1. Classification (NCBI taxonomy): domain Eukaryota; kingdom Metazoa; phylum Arthropoda; class Insecta; order Trichoptera; family Limnephilidae; genus Hesperophylax; species Hesperophylax magnus. The sequence continues at coordinate 236,920 of JAIUSX010000050.1, forward strand.
ATCTCTACTAAACTGAAAAAAGAATAGTGACCTTGTAATGGACGCGCAGGCCGATGATCTGTGCCAGGAAGCTGCGAGTGAAGCGCGCTCGCACCAACTGGCGGTATGTCCCGCCCAACGCACTCTCGTACAGACACTTGCCCACTATCTTGCCCGCCAACTCAAAGTGCTTCAGCTGAAATCATTAATACACATTGTCAACCCGGAGATGACTCTCCACCTGTGTGTAAAGGCAGTGGCATCTATTTCTTTATATCCAAAGGTAAGCTGGGTGTAGTTTTCAAGTTCCAGTATTAATTGTGAATAAAAAATTTGAAAATCTACATTGTATTAACACTAGTCGCTGATTGCTGTGGCCAACCACCGCCATTTATATTTCTCAAACCGTGCAAAGGAAATGCACTGACATTTAATTTCGAGGGACCGTTTTTCTATGGGTTTAGAATAAATTTAGCAAATGACCAGAGTTCATACGAATGAATGAAACCATTTATTTTACGTTATTCACAACGTTTCTTAATATTTTGTACTCCATACTGTTAAAAATACATTGGTGATGATGTAGAAATATTAAGGTGAGATATTTTGCATATATTTACGAATTTAACATAGTTTAAATAATACTTATGTGTCACTTAAAGTTAATATTGAATTATAATTTATTTGTTATATTGTGTATTGAAAATAAAATAGTTACATATGTATATTTACTGCCTTCCCAATTATATTCACCAACATTTTCTATTGAAACCTTTAAAATCGAGGTTAGAATGTTGTTTTTACTTCTTGCCTTCTTGGGTACATACATAGGTCACTTTGCCTTGAAATTTTTGTTTCCGCCAAGTCATGGCCGGAGAAATAAAGATGGCGGTGGGCCAACTAATTAAAATTGTGTATTACAAGTTCCTTACCAAATTCATAGAAAACAATAATTTTGATTAGAATTATTTTTAATTTCTTCTATGATTTGTATTTGTTACATTGTGCACAGCTTTTCAGATTGTATATACGGAATGCCACTAGGATATATTGTATAGTAGAGAACCAAACCTTGAGTTGTGGGGGGCGGAGAGGGCTGGGATGCACCAGGCCGGTGGGAGAGTCGTGGAGAGAAGCAAAAAGGCCAAATTGAGAGTCAAACAGCTTCCCGCACAGCAGGGAGAACCACTCTCTTCTCACTCCTCCCCAGTCCACAGCTGCAATCAATCCATCATTACACTCGTCTTATATAGAAATTTGGATGTCTGTATATTTCATTATTACGCATTATCTCAGCAATGGAATGAGAGATGGGGTCGAATTAATAGTTAAATAATGTAGTTCCTAACAATAACAATGAGGTATATTCAACTTGACCTCTGAGGTCACCAGGGGCGGCAAAAATTTAAATTTATTTAAAAAAAAAAGAAACATACTGGAAAAAATGAAACACCATTTTATTGGGCTCATTAAATTTCGAGTTCCATTGTACAATCGTGATAACTTCAATCATTGGGCTTGATCAAAGATATTAGAAGAACGAGATATGCTATGTTGGCCGCCGGACCGTAGCCGGAGTACTACCTAATTAGGGTACTTTGAACGGTATCGGGACGTGTACGCACAGAAATCTGTTCTATGTATTAGTGCGGATACCTTAGCGATGCCTTAGCGTAAGCGAAGGTGTGCAGTAGTATTGGTGAACAAAACCGGCGACACTCGGCAAAACAATTCCACTCAGTACGAACTGCGCATAGCACATCTCGTTCTTCTAATATCTTTGGGCTTTTTTTTTTTTTTTTTTTTTTTTTTTTTTTTATAGTGAATACCTCACAAGAGTCCCAACTGCTCCCGTCTGGAGCCAGTGAGACTATGGCATCCCCAATTGGGGGATGTTGTGAGGCTGAAGGTAAGTGGGGAAGGGAAAGAGGAAGGTGGGGAAGTACCTGGCTATTCAGATCTAGTCACTAAACACGGCTAAAGCCATTTGGAGCAACGTTTCAATTCTGAATGGTGGTCTTACACCAGGGCGATACTGGTAGTATCTTCCACTCTGGAACGTGCCGCAAATATACTATATATTATTTAAATTAATTAATTGTGAAATAACACAAATTAATCAAATAAAATTTATTTGCGCACGCCGGGTTCGAACCCGCGACCTTCGGAATGGCAGTCCAATGCGTTACCACTGGACTATGCCGGCCGTCAATGACTATGTCGGCCGGGCTTGATGCTCTTTTGTTTTGAAATGTTGTATGAAGTAAAAAGTTTAATTTTCTTAATAAAACAATTTTTTTTGGACAACTTATGAATACATGGAGCAAGTGCATGAGTTTTTTTTTGAGAAGTAAGTTTACGAGAGATGTAAAGGCTGATAGAAATATTATATATTATTTTTTTTTTGGTAAACTAATGTTTAAGACAAGATTTTTTATGCATAGCACAAAGGGTAACAATTATTTTACAAGCAATAATTATTCGCCTGAAACACTCATCCACATTGAAAAATCTCCTGATAAAAGATACATGACGCCAACGGGACTCCAACCCGTGTCAATTCGATTTCCGGTCGACAGCTCTGACCACTGAGCTATGGCGGCTTATCTCTTATCCGCGAAATAATTCAATATATACTAGTGTTTCATTCAACAATTACTGCTTGTTACATTTTTTCACCTGAAAACAACCAACTTTATTTTATATGAGAAAGGCACTGTAAGTGCTAACTCTCTCACTAGATGGCGTCGAGACAAATTGTCTACATTTTTAGGTGAAATACTAGAACTTGTCAAATATTAATTATTATTTTTTTTTTGGTAAACTAATGTTTAAGACAAGATTTTTTATGCATAGCACAAAGGGTAACAATTATTTTACAAGCAATAATTATTCGCCTGAAACACTCATCCACATTGAAAAATCTCCTGATAAAAGATACATGACGCCAACGGGACTCGAACCCGTGTCCCTTCGATTTCCGGTCGACAGCTCTGACCACTGAGCTATGGCGGCTTATCTCTTATCCGCGAAATAATTCAATATATACTAGTGTTTCATTCAACAATTACTGCTTGTTACATTTTTTCACCTGAAAACAACCAACTTTATTTTATACGGAGTAAGTTACTCACAGGAGTGTTTACATATCGACTTATGGTTATTAATGCCCACGGCAGTTGCTCAGAGATAATATTCCAAGTACAGTGAAACAACCGGCCTATGATGAAATAATAACAGAGCTTTCACAGAAGTCGAATTTTAACTTTGAAATTTGTAAAATTGTTCAAATTCTGTGAAACAACCTGTCCTAAGAAGGGAAGAAAAGGTCCTCTAGATAAGGCATCTAGAGCGGATGAACGGAGAAAGGTGTGTAAAGAGAATGTAATAGACGCGGAAGTGAATGGTGGAATATGTCAAGCCTTACAATTACACCCAGTTTACTAAAATTAACAATTAGTCCAAACCATTGAATAGAGAATAAACTGATGAAGTGCCCGAACAATACAGAGAGAAAATAAATAAATTAATATAAATTACTTATTAGCATCGCATAGTTGCACTCTTCTCTTGCCATTGCGCATCCTTTGTTGGCCATGACAGAGGCTAGATGGTTTCATTGCCTACATTCTTTTCTACATCCAGAGGTTAAAAACAACATGCAGTTATTAAATAAACATTCAAGATGCCGCGTAAGTATTCAGCTAACGAGCCAATTTATTTGATCGTTTAGACATGTTTTAGCGTACAACAAGCGTACAAAGTATGTTGTTAGTGGTGATGAGATAACTCATCCAAATGACAATTCAAAACACCTTTAAAAAGTGATAATGAAAAGTGGAGTTGTGTTGAGTTATTATGGAATCGTTTTAGATAATATTGTATTCACCGAGGAGCTTATTCATTACAACAATAAAACTGGTCAAATTTTATATTTCATCAATTTAACGTGCAGGCGTCATACACATATTTGCATGGCGCAATAAAAATACAGAGGATCAGCGAAAATGCGGCGCGGCCCGGGGCTAATATATTTTCGTTTAATTATACAATGACCATAATTATTATTCAATGATTGATCATATTACGACAATTAATATTTAAGACCGCTGTAAAAATGGTTAAGTTTGACAAAGGAAATTATTTTCTTTTCTTTATTGTATTTTAAGAATGGAATATTAGGAAATCACTATTCCAACTGTTGCTGAAAGTTTCTACGCAAGTTGCTTTACAATTTGTTTTGGTTTGTGCCTTCCATTTCGATTTAATAAAAAATTATGTATCCACATTTGGAAAATTAATGATTATTTCCTTGATATTTCTATGTATAGAGTTCTAGGCTTGCCAGAGAAAATATTATAATTAAATACAGTACTGTACAAACAAAAATATGGTTTATTTAAATGGAATAGGTTATGATAAGTAAGAAATAATTGTTGTTGCCCACGAATGTTAATAAAATGTCTGGTGTTGACACCATCTCGGCATCCATTTTTGTTCTACTGTTTGGACAGAATTTTTTATTGGTATGTATATCCTCTCTTAGGCAACCCAGTACACAGCAGCTAGTATCTAACATATAGTGCACAGAATATTCCAAATATATGCATGTTTTATACCTTGTTCTCCTTGAAAGGTGATGTCGAAGTTGCGACACCAATCGGCAACGCTGAAGTGTTTAGTTGCTTTAAGGCTGCTCTGGACTAAGTTTTCTCTACAAACCCGCATTGATAATTTCTCATGCTGATGACGGCTGTGGAACTTCCGAACTTCGCAGTAGAAGAAATCTTGCTTATCCTGGAATGTTTACAATATATGGTAAATCTCATCTTGAAATAATTGCAGATTTTTTTATGACCAGTCTGCCTTATGTTTACCTTAAAAGTTTCTGATCCCCCGATGTTCTTGAGCAGGAACTGAGTAAAGGTGGCGGCGATGACATCGCGGTCGGGAGAGGAGAGTTCTATGGGCGGTTGCGTTCCATCATCCACCAAGAACACACCGCTGGCCCCGGCCACCCCACTTCCTGAACAGAATATCAGCTGCAACAAACACAATACATACTCTACACAAACTATCATGATATGTAACAACTGAGAATACAAAGAAGAGAACCTCGCTCATTATTTAAACATCTGCCCCCTTACTAATAAACATGTTTTAAATTTTACACAACTGACAAAACAACCATCTATGATACATTAAGGGTTGTTTATCAGTTGTGTAAAATTTAAAACATTTTATTTTGTTGGTAAGGGTCTCTAGGGATTTATTATCTTTCTTTGAATGAAAAAAATTAATGCTCTTTTTTAGACATTCGTTCCATTTAGTATTTATTTATTGAATACCCTATAGAGATTTACAAACATAATACAAGTCGAAATCTCTAAATAGTATAAAATAAAGTCGCTTTCCGCGTCTGTCTTTTTGTGCGCTTAATTCTTCTAAAGGTTTTTCACTATCATTTAGAAAATCTCTTCTGGAAGGTTTATATATAAAATACACGCATGTAAGATTTATATAAAGTAGAGAAAAGTAAGTAGTGAATAAAATTAAATAATGGAAAATATTTCATAGTTACCTTGGTGGAGGGGCAAAGTCGGAAAGTGGCGAGTCTTTTTGGAATAAACTTAAGAATCATTTCTTTGAGGGTTAGTTGTTTGGGGCTGACGTGGCACAGGACCTTGCGGGGCTTGGGGGGCTTGTCGGAGGAGCTTCCTTGGAGGGACGAGAGCAAGCGAGCCTCGTAGCAAATATTGTGGCTTTTAGACGACACATTCTTCTGAACTATCGCCGCGTCACTAGCTGCAAAATATAATGAACATAAAAATAATTGATACATACATAATTGCATGTAGAGTCGATTCCGCATAATTGGGATACATCGGGCCATCGAGATATCAACTCTAGATTAGCGTGTCTTACAAATTTAGTCGAATAATTCGGCCATCTGATTCCGTCACCACGTTTTGAAAGCATAATATCTTGGGAGACAATTTTGGTCCTAGCAGACCAACAAAAGTTAATAAGCAATGCTTCTGCGATCTGTTGAATGCGAAATAATGCACTTTCTTTTTGATAAACGCTTTCATAACCAATAGTTTTGGTTTCGGTGTCATTTTTAACATCCACACGCCCTGTCTAAGCTTTGTTGGTCAATGCATCGAGCCCATACATTTTATCCCAAATAAGCCAAGTTTAAGGTAGGTATTTTTTTATTTATTTATTTTTTTTTTTTTTTTTTTTTTTTTTTTTTTTTTTTTTTTTTTTTAAGTCGGAGGCGGTTTACTTACGTTCCCCGCGAGCACTTAGGCCATAGGCCCATTGTACTATCTCCCATTTTACCTCATTCCCTTGCCAGTAACCCGGTCCCTTTAATGAAGTTCACCAGGGCTGTCATTGGATATGTGGCGATGTCTTCTGGTTCCACACTGTGTCTTCCCAGGTATCTGAGCCTTATTCCCAGCAGAGCGGGACATTGGCACCATAGGTGAATTGGAGTCTCTTCCTCCTCTTCACATTTCCTACAGATGTTGGTGTTTTCCACTCCCAACAGTTGCATGTGTCTCCTGAGATGGCAGTGTCCCGTTAATAGTCCTACCAGTTCCCTCAGTGAGTTTCTGTCCATATCGAGTAGTTGCCTGGTTCGGTTAGGGTCCGGTCCGTTTATGAGTACTTTAGATTGCCTCATTACGGGTGCCTTCTTCCATTCCTTCCAGTGTTGGGATTTGACCCACCTCTTGATATGTAGTTTGGTGTGGCAAGCTGCTACTCCTACGGCCGGCTCAGATCCCGCAAGTGGTGCTTTCGCCCCTTTCCTTGCTAGTTCGTCAGCCCGCTCATTGCCCTCAATACCTTTATGTCCTGGTACCCAGAGCAGGGTTACTTTATTGATGGTCGCCAGTTCTATAAGGATAGTCCTGCATTCCATCACCAGTCTGGAGTCGCATCGGTTACTTTCCAGTGCCATTAAGGCCGCCTGGCTATCTGAACATATATTTATGTTCTTATTTCTGTACCCGATACTCATATTCTCCTGTGCGCAGGCTAAGATGGCTTTCATCTCAGCTTGAAACACAGTGCAGTGCATTCCTAGAGGTATACTGAGTTCCCTCTTAGATCCCTGTAGACAGACCCCGGCCCCTGTTCCTTCCTCCATCTTGGACCCATCTGTGAACCAGATTAGTTCCTGTTTGGAGTTTGGACCTGGGACCGAGTCCCATTCCTCCCTTGTGGGGTACGTCACTTTAAACAGCTGTCCGAAGAAGTATTCGGCTTGCTTGCCGTCCTGCTTCATCCCAGCCGTCGGACTAATTGCCCTCAGTCTTATTCCTATCTCCGTGTGACTGTTTCTGGGCAACTCTCCTCTCCATTGGCCATTGCAATGTAACCTGTAGGCTGCCGCCATCGCCGCCCCCTCTATTTCTATGTTTAGTGGGGGTAGATTCAGCAGCACTCCCATGGCTAGTATTGGAGTGGTTCTCATGGCTCCTGTGATGCTTCTGCATGCAAGTCCCTGTATGTGATTGAGTGTGACCATCACTGTTTTCAGTGTTGTTCTCCTCCACCAGACCAGGGCTGCGTGCATGATCCTTGGTTTTACAACGGCTGTGTAAAGCCATTGCATCATTTTAGGTTTGAGACCCCACGTTCTGCCGCAGATTCGCCTAGTTGCCCACATCAGAGCACAGGCCTTTCTGCCTACAGTTTCCACCTGGTTTTTCCAGCTCAGTTTGGCATCTATGATGACTCCGAGGTACTTAACCGTGTCAGAGGGTTCTAATTCCTTTCCATAGAAGGTTGGATTGCTCCATCCTTCTAGTTTCCTTTTACGCGTAAAGATTACTAGTTCTGTCTTGTCTGGGTTGACTGACAGTCCTGTTTCTTCACACCATTCTTCCACTGTTGCCAGTGTTGACTGTATAAGGCCTCGGGTTGTGTCTGCATCCCAACACCTTATTATGGTTGCAATGTCATCCGCATACCCTTGCGTATATAGAGACCCCTGTTGTTGAGTTTCCGGATGAGGTTGTCCACCACCAGGCTCCACAGCAAGGGTGATAAGACCCCTCCCTGTGGACACCCTCGTGTCACCAGCACTTTGATGCTTACCTCACCCCTTGTCACCGTAAGTATCCGGCCTGAGAGCATGTTCCTCAGCCACCTTCTGGTGGTTTTGTCGAGTCCATGTCTTTCTGCCGCTTCATCAATGGATTTAATAGTGGTGCAGTTAAATGCTCCCTCTATATCCAGGAATAGCCCTACCGCCAGTTCCCCAGTCGCTTGTGCCTGCTCCAGTTTGTACACCAACCTGTGCAGTGCCGCGTCGACTGACTTACCTGCTTGGTAAGCAAATTGTAACTCGTGGAGGGGCTTCTCTTTCAGTGCCCCGTCCCTTATGTGCCTGTCCATTAGCCTCTCCATTGTCTTCAAAAGAAATGAGGTGAGGCTAATTGGGCGGAATGCACCTGGTTGGTCGTAGTCAGCTCTCCCCGGTTTGGGTATGAACACTACCCTTGTCTTCCGCCATGGTATGGGGATGTATCCGAGGGCACAGCATGCCCTCAGGATCTTCGTCACCGGAAGTAGGATTGTATCTAGGCCCCTCTGTAGAAGTGCCGGAAAGATTCCATCCTCTCCTGCGCTTTTAAAAGGGTCAAACCCTCTGATTGCCCATTTAACTCTGGAGGGAGTAACTATTTTAGCCGCAGTGTCCCAGTCCTTACCTTCCCGTGTAACTCGGGCTGGTGGTGGACCGGTGTCATCTGCTTCTAACTTTTTGTAGCCGGGAAAATGTTTCCCCAGCAGTACCTCCAACTCCTCCTCCCAACTGTTGGTAAATCCTCCATCAGATTTTTTGAATGGGCCTTTTGCTGCCCCTGGGTCTTTTGCAAGAATTTTTTGGATTCTTGCAGTCTGTGGGATGGTTTCCACCTCCCCACAGTATTTCTCCCAGGAGCATGTTTTGGCTTTCTGGATTGCCACCTTGTACTCTTTCTGGTATTGCTTGTGGGCATCCCAGTTTCCTGACTTTTTGGCCTTGTTGAAAGCTTGCCTTACTATTTTCCGTAGCTCCTGCAGTCTTCTGCTCCACCACGGTGTTTTGTCCCTGGTACTTGTCTTCAGAGGGCAGCTATTTTCGTATGCCCTTATCATTGAGTCCCTCAGTACTTCTACTGCGTCCTCAATTTCTTCGGGGCAGCCGTATTTAGCTGGGAATCTTGTCATTCCTATATTTAGTTCCTCCGAGTATCTAGTCCAGTCAGTTGCTTTTGGGTTCCTATATGTATCGGTCCCCGTTTTGCTTGTTTCTCCCTCTAGTTTAAATTCTATGTGTCGGTGGTCCGACAGGGATGGTTCGTCCGATACTCTCCATCCTGAGACTCTCAATGTTCCTAGGGTCAGGTCTATCACCTCCTGTCTGTTACTTATAACGAAGGTGGGTTCCCTACCTCTATTAAGAATCTCAAGGTTCACTGTCATCAGGTATTCCAGGAGGTCCTGTCCTCGTTTGTTGATGTCCGTACTCCCCCACACAGTGTGGTGCGAGTTAGCATCTGCTCCGAGTATCAGTTCCCTACCCTTCTCCCTGCAGTCCTGGACGAGTCTCGTTATTTCCCTTGAGGGTGGTGGTTCCACAGAGTCATAGGGCATGTATGCTGATGCCACAACTACTTCTCTGCTTCTTTGGTCCAGCGTGACCTGTAGCTTCACAGCCACTAAGTCCCTACTGCAGTGTTCGGGTAGCAGTGTGCCAGGTATCCCTCTGATGAGAATACAGGCCCTGGGTCTGTCCCCCGACTCGTTATAATAGAGTAGACCTTGGTTCATGTTTAGTCCTCTGACCTTCCCCCTATAAGTCCAGGGTTCTTGGATCAGCGCGACGTCCACACTGTCCCGGGTGACTCTACTGCTAAGCACTGCAGTCGCTGCCGGACTGCGGTGCAAGTTTATTTGAATGAACTGTAAGTTTTTAGCCATTACTGCCTAATCCTTAGGTCATTCCTCCTATTTACGCTCCTCGGTGTTAGGAGGGCGCACCGTGAAAGTGGCCTTCCTTATACCGACATGCGCTATTTTCCAGGTCCCCTGATGGTCCCTGCATTTCCACGTCTGGATCCCCTGGGGGATCCCGCCGCGTTGCGTCCGTCGGAGGTCCTTCTTTACGGTTCCCAGAGGGCCCCTCAAGGGAAGAGTCCACCAGGGTGGTCCCATCTCTCCTCTCCACTTCCTCTTGGTTCCTCAAAGGCCCCAAGAGGGATGAGTCCACCGAGGCGGCCTCAACTCCTCCTTCCACTCCCCCTAGGTTCCTTAAAGGTCCCTCGTCAGTGTTGTCTTTGTTTTTGCAGTCCATATTTGGTCCCACGAGTATCTAGGGAAATAAAAGGTCCACCCCAGCAGAGCCCCGAATGCCGGGGTAAGGTCTGTATACTCCGAGATGCGACCTTGTGTCTCGGAGGAACCGTTCGTGACACTGTTCCCCAGTGTCATTCAGCCCTGGGCACGGTATCCCACACCTTAGCTTGGGATGGCTATTGCAGGTCGTGTTTCCACTCCCTGAGCGATGGGTTCGCCACACTCCCTACGCTGTAAGGTAGGTATAAAAATGGTATATTTACTGAGCTTTTTTATGTCTATATATAACATTTATTCGAGTTCTCTGGAATGTTTTGTTAAAGTTGATTAAAATTAAAACATATATATTAAATAACAGAATAATATTTACGCACTAAGGACGGATTGTTTCAACTTTAAACTTTAATTTTTGGGTTCTGTGAAAGTCCTATTCAAGTGCAGTTATTACATCACTATAAGCTAGAGTTGCTTGAAAGAACTGAAATAATAACAGAACTTGAATTTTTTTTCACAGAACTTGAAAATATACTTTGAAATTTCAATTCTCCGAAATAACCCATTCTAAGGACGGGTTGTTTCGGAGAATTTGAACAATTCATCAAATTTCAACGTTCATTTTCGGGTTCTGTGAAAGTCCTATTCAAAGTTTTGTTATTATATCATTATAGGCTAGTTGCTTGACCGAACTGAAATAAAAACAAAACTTGAAAAAATCTTTCACAGAACCTGAAAATGAACGTTGAAATTTGATGAATTGTTCAAATTCTCCGACACAACCCGTCCTTAGTGTGGTTATATATGAATATGAAAAAATAAAATAATAAAAGATAGGTATAAATAATTTAAAAAAATGAACAAACATATTTTCACAAACTACGAAAACCGTTAGACCGTAAAACTGTATATTTTTCTGATTATGATTATAGTAATAAATATATGCAATTGTAATATTTCCCTTAAAAATGATTGATTTAAAAAATGATCTACAACTGCACATTCCGAAAAGGTTCCAACTGGCTACAACATCATTATGACATAGAAAATGCCAATGTCTGGTAAGTCGGGTGTCACCAACGTCGCCCGGCGTGACATCAATGCTGCCGAATTTAGGAATAAAAACGAACATATCATTTTGGCAGAAAATCGAAAATGGCACGTTATAGACAATTTATTCATCAACATAAAAATATCATTATCTTAATATTTTTAGAGAGTTAAAAAATAATGAATATACCCCATTATTACATACATAACTATAACCCAAAAAGGCCCTTCTTAAACGAATTGCGGTGTTCTGAGAACTGAACAACTTTATGTTGACGAATGTAGGCGGACGGTAAACAGCCGGCGTAGGCGAAGTCTGCCGAATTATTGCCGAATGAACTCGGAACTCCCGTAGCGTGGGGCATCCCCTCCTCGATTTCTTATCTCAAATTAATTTATAGATAGGGACACGTTTTGCATCAACTTCTGATAGTAATTTGTCCCAATTAAACGGAATGGCTTCCCAGATAACCGAAGTAAATAAGTTTCAATTTCTTTATTTGGTTTCTGTTGCTTGCATGCTTACCCAAATAACTGGTTGTCTCGATAAACCGGCATACCAATTAAGCAGAATCCAATGTACTAAGAAAATGATTAAATTATAAAGAAAAGGCGTAATGCAATGATTTAAAAAAACAAATCAAAGCCTATATGGAGACATATAAACTGAATATAGTGCTGTATAGCCAATGAATTCACCTATATTTATAAGGAGACATATAAACTGGATATAGTGCTCTATAGCATACATTATATTCACCCGCCATAACACAGGGTCATCCCTAACATGGAGGGTGAAATATCACAAAAAACCACATGTACTCTCTAAATCATGTATCAATAAAATAAATAAATAAATAGCCAATGAATTCACCTATATTTTAATATGGAGACATATAAACTGGATATAGTGCTGTATAGCCAATGAATTCACCTATATTTTAATATGGAGACATATAAACTGGATATAGTGCTGTATAGCCAATGAATTCACCTATATTTTAATATGGAGACATAAACTGAATATGTATAGTGCTGTACATATAGCCAATGAATTCACCTTTTACAAAAAAATCATAAACTTTATAAATGCGCAAATTCTGCGCATTAGTTCTATTCTAGAGGTGCTTATTCAGGATAACATTGAATATTTTTCTATTTTGTATATTGTCTATGGCCTACTTGATAATCACAGTAACAAATATATATTAGAAAACTAAATTTTTAATCGTTAAAAAGCTGTTAATATTGAAATTTTTATATAAAAAAATATATTATGGAATTTGGGTTCACAGGCTGTCAAAATTGAATGTATTAAATTAGGAAATTTAATACATTTACCACAAAGAGCTGGTATTATATAGTAGAAACGTTCACTGTCTACAATTATCAATAAGAATATTGATATAGATTCTTGCTTTATTTATAAGATAAGTAAGGTGGATAATTCACAATTTGTTTAGAAAAAAAAGCCACTATTTTGTAATTCACCTGAGTTGAAAAAATGTTAAATAGTTAAAGAATTCAATTATGAATACACTGGTATACAAATATGTAATAAATATCAAATAAAACAAACACTTGCTCCATTTTAAGAAGCGCGCAATCTAGAACAAACTTTTGTAACTTGAAAATAAACAATATTGGAATTGAAACAATATTGGATGCGTATAGAATCGGCCACAGGATGTCGATATGAGACATATATTGATAAAATGAGAAAGTAGAAGATCAGCTTTCTACTAACGCAAACCGTAGATCGCAGGAAGGACGAAAAAAAAAAAGTTTTACGAAAGGTAGATAAATTTGGCTCATTATGGCAAGAGATCGCTCATGACGTTTTGCAAACTTGCCATAACATAAAAATCGCTCTAGTGGATGTGTATTGAAATTAAAAAAATAAAACTAGTTGGCAATATGTATTAAAATAGGTAAAATAACAATGTTGAAACTCCTGGAAAACGAAATTCCTAATAAAGGATTACCTGTAAGTACAATAACATCGAACTCTCCATTATGAAGAGTAATTTTATTGAAATTTAATAAGGCACGATAAATCCCATGCTGCGGAAAACAAACGGACACCACCAGCCGCTGGTTCACCGTGTCGTAGTTGTAGGCAGCCGCGGCAGACAGCTTCTCATCCACCGGACAACCAAGCGCCGAGATCTGGATGCAGTATCCCTGCAACCACACAAACATTAATCTGTCTTAACTCTTACATTACATACATACAGTGTACATAGCAGCATGTCTCGTAGTGGAGCTACTTACCTCGGTGGGGTTGTCCGTGGACTGGAAGGTGCAGGGGTTGTTGTAGGCATCGCGCGGCTGCACGTGGATGTTGTGCGGAGTGTTCTGCGTGCAGACCAGCGTTGCCGTGTGGCGCACTACCACGCTCTTGCGAGGGTCTACCGCACCCGACACAAACGACTTCTGGAAGGGGCTGCCCGCGATTTCCACACTCCCTAGAACACACACATATCATCAGTACACCACAACACACCGTCATACGCCTAAACTTGTACTATAAACTCAATGCATTTTGAGACAAGTGTTCTTCTTACCAATCATGACAGAAATGCTGTAGGTCCCCGAGGTGCGGACTGTAAACTTCACTTTGGCAATATTGGCTCCGTTAGGGTCTGTGGAGGAGCCTAATTCACTAACTGTGCTTATCTGCAATACAAATCATATTTAAAGTTTACAGTTAATAATTACACGCTAGCAAAATCATAATAGATCATTTGTACCAACATACTTCTAGGAAAATTCTAACAGTACCAGACGTTACTTTAAATGATCTGTAAGATTCATAATTTATTTAGAAATATTCCCGGTTGTGATTAATTTTGAATTAGATTTGCTGGTTTTTAATGTATCCCATAGTGATATACTATTTTTGAAAGCAGATAAAAAGACTTTTTCAGATTTTAATATTACAAACAGACATATGCAATTAAAAATAATAAAACTTTCATCTCAAAATATATTTTTTCTTGTAAACTGTAAAAATTCCACTTTATGAGAAACTAAAAAAAACATATTTACTCACACAAATGTATTATAAAGTTAATTTCACCTCACTTTTATACGTTTCATATAAAAAATAATTAATAAAAAAAATTTGCAAACTTTGACAAATCTTACACAAACATGCAAGCAATGGCGGTTATTGACTTTTTGGAATATATGGAATATACAACTATTTGGAAGCTTCTTAAATGCAGGTACAAAGTGTGTTATTGCCACTTTCTAACACAGCTTAAATCATATATCTCGCAGTAGTAAAAAAGGAGACAGAATGACTTTTACGAATCCGTCTCAGTTTGTGCTGTAAAGTACACAAAATACTCTACCGCTATCTATGTACCATGTACTAAAAAGGCACAAAAACACCCAAAGGGTTAACTGTCACTATTATATTTTTTTAAATACAAGATTTTTGGAAAAAAAATTCAACTGTTCAAATCTAACGAGTCCAAATAAATTTTTACACGTTCTGTCAAACTGATTCAGTAGTTTTAAAGATTTAATATTTTCGTATACATATAATGTTAAAGAATGAAATATAAGAAACACAATTCAATAACCTTTCTGGCCCCATGTGAAACGGTGACGCACAGCTGGTCCGTGTCGCAGATGGGGTAGGGCTGTCCATTGCGCTGAAAGAACTTCACCGTGAAGCAAACTGTACTGCCCACAGACTGGGGCTCCACCCACTCCCACTCCACCTGCAAACAACCACCCACCATCCGATTACACCTTATTACACCACGCACTGTATTAGCTGAATAACATCGATCAATCGCAAGAAATGTACCTTGCAGTTAGGAGGGTGCAGGTACTTTCCGGTGACGTACTGCAGCAGGGAGTGCTTGGCCTCGGGGGCGAGCGAGGGCTGCGTCATGGCCGCCAGCGTCACCAGCCCCGCCACCGAGACAGACACCACCAGCATTCCACCTACACAAACAACAACAACAGCATTACAAACCCGCTGTCACAAACACTACACACGAATTCCATGCAATTTACCAGAACAAATAAACTTTATACATTAAACATACATAATATTATTATTTTTACAAGAAAGTCAAGCAACTCCGATAACCTAATGAAATAACTTCATTGCAATGCAATCTTAAGTAGACTACTATGTACCTGTACTATAGTGTACTATGTTACTACCTTTTGAAAAGAAAGAGTCTGATACTGACTTTGCTAGCAGTGGTTGAACTAGTTACACTTTCCCCATTTCTTTCACCGTTGCTTTCACTAGAGAATTAGAAAAGTAATCTACCACTGTTACTACTGCATTATGTTATTGATTATGTTTTATCTTTGTGTGAATTTCTAGGAAGACTCGCACAAATTGGCAAGAATATTTAAAAGCAGTTAAATTTTAAAAGATAAACATTTATCTATAATTCGTTCTAACTGATTATGTTGATCTGAGCAAATCCCAACCCAGTCCCAACAGATAAGGATTGCAAGAGAAACGGTCTGATTAGTTATAGGATGGATTATATAATGGGGCATGCAAGAATAGGATTGGTTACCCCAAGTCCAGGCGTCTTGGTGGCGGCTGTTCTTGACCACGGTGCTCCAGAGCTCGGCCTTGAGGGTTCGCAGCCCTTCCTCGTCAGTGGGCAGTCCCTGGCGCGCCGTGCCCCAGCTTTCCAAGTCCCGGGGGCCCAGCACCTGCCGCGCTGACGAGTCCTCCAGCCAGTACACATCCTCCAGGGAAGTCACGTCCAGACTCAGCAGTCTGAAATGGAATACGTAAGTCAGCCGGAGATACCTAACACACATGTAGCAGGACAGTAGCGAGACAGATAGACAGACTGATAGGCAGACCTGGTGTAGATGTGGTGCAGGCGATGGGAAAGCAGCCACTGGCGCAGTACGAGGCGCTGCTGCAGCAGGCGGGCGGCCCGACGCAGCCGCTGCTCGTCATGCGCCGGCAGCTCGGGCAATTCCTCGGGGGTGCCACACGACGTCAGGGAGGAGATACCTGTAAACAAATGATGACCTTTATAACTCTAGTTACAAACAATTATTATATACACGTGTACACAAAATAGCTTATTTTATATTATCTTATATCAACTGATGTGGACTAGTCGCTACAACACGGCCCTAGCTGACGCAGCAAGTAAGAACATCTTTACCTTTCAATTAATTCCTTTCATAATTTTATAATAAAAACTATCTAGCTAACTAATGATTTATAGGTTCATAAACTCAAAATGTTATTGATAAAATAACCTACCAATCACTGGCGGTCCGTGACATTTCATTGAGCTAGAGTGGTTAAGATTGAAAAATATGACATTAATGATGTCGTTGTAGATGAAAATATATTTTTATTTTTAAAATAATTTTTTTGTATGAAGATTTAAGTTTGGGGATGCTGCGATTCCCAAAACTAAAATAATCCTCATACAAAATTTTCATACAAAATTTTTTTTTGAAAAAAAAAAAAATATTTTTAGTTACAACATCAATAATGTATTATTTTTCAATCTTACCATTCTAACTCACTGAATCATCACGGACCACCACTGCTATCTTTCTAAACTGAATAAAGAAAAAAAAAGGAAAAAAGATTGCTTCTTGCCAAAACTCTGAAAATTTTACAGGGGGTCGGAAGCATCTGGAAAGATGAATTAAATATATCTAATTTTTTTTTTTTTTTTTTTACAGTTATACCGCACAAGAGTCCCAACTGCTCCCGTCTGGAGCCAGTGAGACTATGGCATCCCCAATTGGGGTATGTTGTGAGGCTGAGGGTATATTGGGGAGGGGAGGGAGATGGGGAAGAGGAAGGTGGGGAAGTACCTGGCTATTCAGATCTGGTCACCAAACACGGCTAAAGCCATTTCAAGCAACGTTTCAATTCTGAATGGTGGTCTTACACCAGGGCGATACTGAGAGTATCTTCCACTCTGGAACGTGCCGCAAATATACTATATATTATTTTAAATTAATTAATTGTGAAATAACACAAATTAATCAAATAAAATTTATTTGCGCACGCCGGGTTCGAACCCGCGACCTTCGGATCTGTAGTCAAAAGCGTATACCACTAGACCACGCCGGCCGTCAGATGCCGTCGATGGCGATGTTGGCGAGAAAATAATGACGACGTTGGATATTTACTTCCTTGTTTTTTTGCAGTTGGTATTGGTATAAACATTTTATTTTCAGTGCCGATAAATCGGCATTTATGACATATTATTTTTACAGTTTCACACAAAAGAAAACAAGTACCGTAATTAATTTGCTACATAATTTATGCTTTACATTACCTACCTCACCAGGTAGGGTGGGGCAAAAGTAATCATCCTATTGGAAAACTCTATAACCTGAGGTAGGTGACAGACAATAAAAATATTTCAGTGCAATGTTACGGACGGTTTGCTGATATCTCATCAAAATGCGAATTCAACATACCAACAAAAAGTGATATAGTCATTAAAAAGTGATGAAAAACACCTAGTTTTTGTTTCATCACTTTTCATGACTTTATATCACTTTTTGTAGGTGTGTTGAATTGTCATTTTATGAGTTATCCGGTCACCGTTACGGACAGATTAGGCAGTTTTAAATTTAAATATGAGAAGTAGTATATAAAAGAAGAAGAAACAGAGTACATTTTTAAACATATAGTTATAAAGACGATTAAAAAAGAGGTAATTATTCGGGATCGCTGGCCAAGCAAAATACGATTTTTTTAAAGTAAAACCGTTTGATTCACCTTAGTTAACATTCTAATTTTCAATGGAAATAACCATTGTTCGGCTATTTTCAAGTGAATCATTAATCACGACCGTATTACCAATAAAGATACTCAAGAATAATTACAGAAAAGTTTTTTTTTTCAATTATTCTTATCGGTAAAAGAAAACTTTGCAGTTTATTAATAAGGAACTTATCGCAATATTTCAATGAACAGTGACGTTATTGCGCAAACGCTTGTGTTTATAATGTTGCTGTTAATACACTAGGAACGTGAAATGTTTTTGCCGAGATGATTCATTCAAATATTTACCACGTTGAGACATTATTCCAGTTGAGACAGTTTTTTATTATTTTTCTTTGCTTTGTTCTGTTTTATGTTTCGTATAGATTTATTAGTATTATTTTCTTCATCAGTGATATGTTATATTGATGGGTGTTATAAACCTTAAACAATTATAAAAAAATGATATATTCGAATAAAACTAAATGATAATATACCTACTTACTGGGATAATGTCTCAACCATATAAAAAATATGATCTGTTTATCCGAGACACTATCTAGGTTACAAATAAATACTTTAGAACATTGTAATCATTCAAAAAGGTAGCAGCCAAAATTATGGGAAAGAATAGTTTATAAAAAAAAGATAATATTGTTAATTCTGAATTTGAAATATGAGATCGACAAAAATGAATTAATTGAAGTAAAATAATTAGGTCCTGATGGCCGAGTGGTTAGAGGCGTTGTCCCGGTAAGACAGAGATCCTGGGTTCGATTCCCAATTAAAACCGTTATCTTTTAATTTTTCTGGGTTTTGTTCTGTTTCATGTTTCGTTTAGATTTATTAATTTTATTATCTTCTTTGATATACTATAATTATTCTATATTCTATCCGCAGTAGAACTTGTAACGATGAATACTGAAGAATCTTTCATTCCCTTCCCTTGCTTGCGTCAGTGGCTAGGGAGGTAAAAAGGTTAGAGATCTACTCGTATCAAGGCGAACCTATTATTATAATAGCACCTCAACCTTTGATAGCTATCAGCTAAGCATAGCGTATTATTCGTACCTGGTTCGTAACTATGTAGAATATACACGTACCTGACTAAAGCATAACATTTTTACACATTTGAAGTTTCAGAATAAATGAAGGGAATGATGTCCTCGCTTTCCCCACAGCAGGCAATAATCTATCTAAATATATAAATAAAAATGTTAGTTATAAGCAATAATTATTAGCCTGAAACAAAAATATAATATGAAAAAATCTTCCGAGAAAAAACAAATTCCGCCAGCGGGAATTGAACCCGCACCTTCTGATTTCCGGTCAGTTGCACGGAACCACTGTGCTACTTCAGTTTTGTAGGTTGTGGGTTCGATTCCCGCGCAGCCAAAACTTACTCTGTCGGTCGATTTGGGCAAGCAGCATGTTTAAAAGTCCATCGTGCCCTTCACCTACTCCACGCGATTAGTTCTCACTTGTTTTGGGCGTGGAGTAGGTATCCGCACCTTTGTATACACTATACACTACACAGGTGCGTGACAGAACAACAAAGGTAATAATATTATTCTATTACGTAAATGAAAATGAACGCACCTTACAGCCAAGGCTGGCAACAACAATTAAACAACCCCAGATAATATTAATATTCAATAAATTAATGCTCGTAAAAAATTGGCCCGGGGTTATCAATGGTTTTGAGGTTGTGAAATCTATACCTGAAAACTGTGTGTAGTTTTAATGTGAAAATAATATCAGGGCTAAGAATTGAAAAGGTTTATTTTTTCTACGTCATACATTATCATCACTTCGTTCATCACAAACGCTTCATTTTACCACGCGTAAGTTATGGTAGGGCGTCCTCGACTTTTCCCACCATTATCTTCCACTTTATACATTCCCCTTACATCCCTTTCTACGTGATGACACGTACGCCTCATTTAAACACACGTACATGTTTGATTCAACCGCAGGTCTCTGTCCAATACACTAAGGGCTGCGCGTCGCATATTTTTATACATTGCACTTACGTCGTTAAGATTCCGACTTTATCTTAGAGTATTGTCTCGTCGCAACTGCTGTAATATCATCCGATTTCAGAGAAATGCGTGTATATCCGCGTGATTACCACCAAATAAATGCATTGTCATCGACAACGCGTATATCTGCCGAGTTTCAGATCGATAGAATGTCCGACAGCTTTATGTTGATGGACACTGTAACACTGTCCAAAACGTCGGCTAAATAAGGAGGATAACCCAAAGAAAATCAAGATAAAAAAATCCTTATAAATATCAAAATAGCAAAAACGAATTATTTTATGTTAATTCTCCACACTTCTTAAACGAATAAATATTTAACGAGAAAATCGATGGCGGCCTTGGCCGTGATAAATGTAATCTATCCGGTGGAAAATATTATTATCAAGAAAAGGTTATCAACTTGGCGTAAATGTCAATAACATCGATTTGATAAATAATTAATTTGATGAAAAGCATTCATTGTAGCCTTTAGTATACTATGGACTGTGGTTTGGTAAAATTCAAGCCACAAATGAAAATTTTACGGGACGATAAAAGCGAATGTAAAATATTGTAATTCTATTTATACTTATGAGAGATTTGAGGTTGGAGTAATTAACCTCAAACAAAATTACACGAGTAAATTTAGTTTTTAGCATTAGAAATGCATTGATAATACTATTCTATATGAAACCACTAAAAAGTAAGAGTCCCAAAATTGTGGCTTGTACGGTTTTTTTCAAAACACTGTCGATATTTTATCTAAATCGTTACGTTAAATTGTTTAGTATTTAATACGTTAACTCCTCAGGTAAGTTGCTTTATCCACGGCCCTACATTATCAGTTCTTAAAATGCCAAGAAATAAATTATTCAAAAAGTTAAATGTACTAAAAAGCTTAAATGTGAATGTGTTAGTTTCTATCAGACCATACAGTGTAACCGGTTCCATGATAACTCAACACAGTGACAATTCAACATACTTTTAAAAAGTGATATAAAGTCATTAGAAACAACGAAAAAAAATTTTAAACCTAACCTAACCTACTTAACAAGGTTTTTGTTTCATCACTTTCCATGACATTATATAACTTTTTAAATATGCGATAAATTATCATTTTGATGATTTATCCGGCCACCAGTGTAACTAGATACGTACAATTTGGTAGTAGGTACTCATTTTGGATTTTTTTTTAATAACAAAACTTTAAAAATTATAAAAATATAACTTGTTAAAATAAAATCGTTATCTTAACGACTTAAGTGAAGAAGCCGCGTACAAAGACATGCGACCCGCCGCCTTTGGGTACTGAACAAACCTACGGTCGAATTTTCCCTAGCAAATACTCATAAATTGGGAATTTTAACGACGTAAGTGAAGAAGTCGTGTAAAAAATCTTCGGCGCGCGGTCCATATTAGAAGGACCTAGAAAATTGACATTTTAATCAATTCCGATTAACTTATTACTAAAATCCGAGATGTTTCTAAACGAATACCTCGGGAAATTCACTGTCCAGAAAAACAAAATCTGGTTCTAACCGCAAATTTGATATTTCAAAAACGTTTTATAAAATTTTCAAACAGTTTTACGTAAAACATTTTAATGGTAAGGTACTGTTTGTATTAATCTTAAATATATATAACTTACATATGTGAGTATCGGTCTGAAAAAAAGCCATTGTAGTTAAGTTAATTAAAATGTGAGTTTAGAGAAAACCCCCGTTATTAGAGTCTTGTGTCGCCTTCTAGCATCCGAGAAAAACAGCAATGAAATACAAGGAAAGTACCTGCGTAGATTCGTACAAAACATAGATATTTTGCCTTGGTGCTTGGTATATTTTTCAATGAATATGAAATCACAGAATTGCTATTTGTAAAAGACGAACCTAGATTCGAGAAGTTCTGGAAGAAGGTCGAGCCCAAGATTAATTGACTATTTTCTCCTTGGTTAGAGTTAGAGGCCATAAACAACCGGAAGTTAGATTAGGGATGATTTATTTACCGCCGCGTTTGTTGTTGAAGATTAAAACCCAAAGCGGGCAGAATTATTATTATTGAGGTGCTGGGGAAAACAAATTTTCAAGGTTCTAGCGGTTGAGTTTTAATGCATTTAATTGCGAGAGTCTCACCCCTCGACCACGGAGGCCGCCATTTATAAATACATCTATTTAGATTTCGATTTTGTTTTCTTGATCGAATGAATAAATGAATTAATGAAATGTAATCTTGAAAGTGGAAATTAACCCACTTCCTGAAACAGGATCGAGCTGAAACTCGGCAGATAGACTCACTGTCGGTGACAATGCATTCTATCAACAAATTTTGATGGTAATCAAGCATATACACGTGGACTAAATAATAGCATTTCTCTGAAATTGGAAAACATTATATTTAAAAATTTACAGCAGTTAATATACGAAATAAATCTGGGTTTTATCCAATTGGGATTTGGCTTAGGTGTTAGCGCCGTTAGTGGTGTTTAATTATTTTAGTCAGCCCCTGGGGAGGAAGGTTCAAGCCTCAGTCAAACCAAATAAAAAATCTTTGAAATTGGCCACACTAGTCAATCACAACCAGGCCAAAAATTTAAATTTATAGTTAAAAACTTAGTTTTTACGGGTTGATTTATTTTTATCCTTTACATTTTGCATATTTTTGAAAAAAAAAAATTATTTGCGACTATTTAACTGGTTGATGCAATCAAGTAAACAATCAACCCATGACAAAATGTGTACCCACACGGAGTAAAACTTACTGATAAAAATTATTGCTAATTTATTAAAAACAATTAATAACTCGATAAACGCAGCTGCATTAACACGTGTTCCATAGTGTTTAATAGTTTATTAGGAAATGGTCTGCACCTATCACCTTTTTAACAGGATTTTAATAAATCACCAATACTCATTTTTATCTGTGCAACAACGTAAATACTTAAACCCAACTAAATATGTTTCCCAAATAAATATATAAATAACGGATTTTTTGTGTTGGTACGTAATTACTGTAATGAGATCTACCCATCAACGCATTTTCATCATGATTTATTGCATAGCAAGGAGTAGACCAGTGGAAGGGCGATTATTTTAAGGTTTTCTGCAATTTTATAACTTGAATTATTGTTGCTATATTTGTATTTTTAGGTATAAATAAGGTTGTCTCCGGAAAACATAATCACAATTGTACTACAGATATAATAACTATTTTATTTATATATGTACGTAAACTTTTAAATGTCACATAGTTAATGTAATAACACTAATAAAAATGTATGTAAAAGCCCAATGGGCGTTTAAATAAATAAATAAATATCGAGATATTATTATTTACGAACCTGTTTTATTTTTATAAAATGTCAGAAAAATAAACAACTTCATTCACGCTTCAAATATCATTAAGTGTAATTCATATGAGATTGTACAAACCTCAAGCAGAGATGGCGGGTCGTATTTTGTGTTTTTTCGTTACGGATACAGCGAGCGGAAAGTGAAGGGTGTCGTAGCCGCGTAGAGTGCGTAGCTCGTCTAGAGCTGGTGCGCCGTAGCCCGTAGCCCGTAGTCACTAGCCAGAATTGCGGGCAGAAGCTTTCGGAATAAGCAAAACTCCAGTTATACGAAAAAGAGGGCCGCATGCTGTTCAGGCTAAAATTTGTTTTAGACGGGCATCACTTTGTTACGAATCTCAAAAAAACGTTGCTCTTCGCATTTCGCATTTCGTTGCTAACTTCACGTTTCTTCAGATGACATTTGTAATGTTTTTATTTTCATTGAAATCCTGCAAATTCAATGATGCCACCCATATTTGCTTTGGTATATTTCGATTTAAAATACCCCTCGGATTGTGCTGCAAATGGGTATTTTTGTTTTTTACATATTCATTACGCGACATATTGATATTTGTCAAACTTCGCGAAAAAACGTCAACAAATTCGAGCATACTTTATATTACCGCCGCTATGCTGAAGCTATACTAAGGGGCCAGCCGATATAAATCTGGCAGCTACTAATACAGCCGGTACACGCATCCGCAACGATTATAAGTAACGTTTTCTACTAACCCGACTTTACACGCCCGTTTCATATTTATACTACGATTATGAGTAAGACGGTTCATGTAAACGACGTTGATATCGTGCATTTATCTCATAGGCTAAAGAGAAGAATTGGCAAGTATTCAAATATGGTTGCCAGAATGTGTCAGATCTCTTGAGAGGAGGGGTGAGCATTTTAGGTCTAATGGGCCCTAATACCTTTTTGCAAATAACGACTTTTTACATAGGTACTTTTAGATGGCGGTTGTACCCGCATAACATACATTGCCATCGCCACTCTCCAGAAAACGATTAGGGGTTGTACAGTAAAATTATGTACACTAGTATTTTACATGTCATTTGACTGAAACATACTAATTAATGTTGCCATTTCGAAGATTTAAAAAGTTCTTACGTAATTAAAAGTATAACGTAGGTACGTGTTATCGCGGGGGTTAATATTGCTATGTGTGATTTGCCATGAAAATGACCTCATACATAATTGCACAAAAAATAAAGGTCAGTTTTGAAAGCCTTATCTCGCACGGTAACTCGCCACTGAAACCCAAAGAACGGAATGTTTCTTGCCGACTAGTGACCGTGATACACGAGTAGGTTACGTATAAGTGGTGCTTGCTAACAATGCTAACTGCTACCAGCTGCCTGCCACTTCTAGTGCCGTGTGCCGCGGAACGGGAAGTCACGCTATCAGCAAGCCTGGCCTACATGAACTAAGGAGGTCACGCCATCCCCTGAAATGTGATGCATTTTAACCCTTCAGGACTCTGGTATATTTACCGTAATATTTCTTAAAGATGCTGTCGAGAAATTGTGTGTATTTTCGCTTCTCAAAAAAATTAAAATAAATGAGATATTTCTGAACGTTTGAGAAAACTAAAAACTGTTTTTGAAATGTGATGGAATGGCTTTCAAATTGTATTATTAGAAATAAATATATAATTTTTGAAATATTAAAATATTGAAATCAAACATTTTTTTTTCCAGATGACTCACCTTGTAACCTAAAATTACTGATAAGGATTTTTAATAATAGATATTTTTAGGATTAGGATTTTTATTAATAATTAATACAGATGTATTATTAACATCACTGCCACCTCACTTCTTTGTCGTTTAATATAAAAATAATTAATAAAAAAATTCGTTGGTTTGATAAATTTTTCTCAAATTGCGCTTTGGTTTCAAAGAGTTTGGTTTCTTTTTAATTATTCTGTGGTTGACATCTATATTTGAATATAAAGCTTGGTGTTTGCTCTTTCTAACACTGTTTAGTTCATAGTTCTAAGTATGCCGGAAAGGGAGATACATCGATTTCTATGAGACAATATAAGCTGTTCCGAAAAGCGAACAAATTGACTCTACGGGTAATAGTTGTCTGTTCCCAAAACCGAACAAATTAACCCGAGGGATTAAATCCAAACGATCAATTGGTTAATTGTGTGTTCGTAACCACTTAAGATGGTTTATCAATACTGCATTTCATTAAACCCCTCAAATAAACTAAGCTGGTGTATAAAAAAGAAATGTATCGCATTTTTAACAACAATTATTAATATCACATATTTACTGTTGGGGTATTGAGTAACAAGGTCGGGGACGTGATGTAGACCCCTTTTGACACTTAGACCCAGTTGTTTCACAGAAATTCAAATGTAACATTGCATCGAATGGCCAATCAGAGCTATTTTTTTACACATTTTTCGATAAACGCCGATCTATTATTAGCTTTCTATCAAATTGTAATCAGCTTGTTCTCCTCTTCTGCTGATCACTCAACTGCCAAAAAACCAAAATTGCGCTGCATTGCCATTTGATGACTTTGTCTCGTTGATGTATTGTCTATATTAAATTCTGCGAAAAAACGAGTTCTAACTTTATAATGGTAGGAACTAACATGGACCAAGTAATAATAAACAAGATTTTTCGACTTAGAATCTGTATTAGTGTTGGGTACCTCATACAAGTTGCACCACAAATGTTCCATACAAAAGCGTGAAATGTCCCACCACCTCACAAAATACATTTGTCCCAACTCTTTTTCATTGCATCACCACAAAATGCTTTGTATTAATACAAATGTTTGGCCCTAGATTATTTTATTTCGTGTGCGTTTTAAGCCACCCCCAGGATACAAAAATATTCTGGGGAAATGAGCTCATTTTTGTCACTTACACAAACATCTAACATCACACCTCACCTCATTCAAATTCATTCTGAAATCGTATTCTACCCAACACTAATTTGTGGCTGAAAAAAATACACAAAAACACAGTGTTGTAGTTTTCCTCCGTCCAGTTATTAAGTGAGACCTTTAAGCCGGGGTAATTGACGCAATTGCTAAAACGTCAACATGTTGGCGCGAGGCCAAATCCGGTAATTGATAAGTCAATGGGATTGCGTTTTCAAAGGAAATGAATAAATCTGAATTTGGAATTATTGACGACCTAACGTCAAAAAATATCAAACGGGAACGTTGTTTCACGATTTCCATAAGTTTCAAAACATAATATTCAACAGTAAAGAAATAATAATGAATATCTAAGTACTTATTATATTTATCATAGAAGATTCTATTCTACATTAATATTGGAAGAAATAAAATTAGTAAAAAAACAACAACATTCCTAATACAAAATTAATATGAACTCTATTCTACATTCAAACCTCATTCGATTGGCCGAAAATCAATTAGTAAAAAAACAACAACATTCCTAATACAAAATTAATATGAAATCTATTCTACATTCAAACCTCATTCGTATTGGCAGAAGATCAATTAGTAAAAAAAAAAACAACATTCCTAATACAAAATGAATATGAAAGCTATTCTACATTCAAACCTCATTCGTATTGGCAGAAGATCAATTAGTAAAAAAAAATCCATTCCTATTAGAAAATTATATGATCTACACGTTTGAACGTAATCGACAAAAATACTAATTGCGGTTGTGGGTCTGTTTGTGATTGTAAATCTGGATCATTGAACTCGGATTTAATTGTCATTATTTACATTAAATTTGGAACTGATGTGTCAAGAATTCAGTCAAACGATAAAGTGCCTACCTATAATAATATAACATAAAATTATTTTCATACACGGACAAAAATTACTGATTAAAATATTACTAATGTATTAAGAATCTCTCATTATTTGCAAACTGGTTAAAACGAATAAATTGATAGGTTTCCTGATAAACTTTTAGAAAAATACCAATGTATTGTCACGATGTCGGAACACGTGTTCGTAAAAATCCTAACATATTCGTATTTCGTCACTATACAGGGTGTTAAGCGACGTACTTGACTTACTTTAAACGGTGATTCCAGACATTATTTGGAGTAAAAAATGTAAATGAAATTTTGGTGTGAACGGCCCTTAATACCCGGTATATTATCAAGACAAACGCAATTGCATGAACACGTGTTCCGTAATTATTACGAATTTTCAAAAAGTTTATCAAGAAACGGCCTGCAATCCCGTTTTTAACTGGATTACCAATAATTTGAAGAAATTCTTATTAAATTAGCAATACATATTTTCTCTTTGTACTCTTATTTTAAATTTAATAATGTAAACAAATTTCGACTACCGTAATACGGACATATTATATGCCTAGTGTGGTATTCGAAAATACATGTAAAAAAAACTTCATTGTTGTTTTCAAAATTAGAACTGTTTTGTCAAGACTATTTGATGGCATACATAACTGATCACGAACAAATATTCACGAAAAATATTATTTTGCTGCTGTAAAATGTTTTCCTGAATATTATTTTTCTTGATCATTCTGCAGCAATAGGGAATCTATGCTTTAAAAAAGTATAACAAACGCTGATTCTGAATATACAAATTAAGTTATATATAATTATACGTAGAATGAATAAATCGTCACTTAAAACGATTAAAACCGTAAGTGACAAAAACGTCCTGTTATGGTCGGTGGGTTTTGACAAACCCGAGTGGGATTGACCTTCCTGTTGACCGACAAAACCGAGGTACGTAAAGCTGGGTCCAGACATGTTCTTTTGTCCGTACCGTACCTCCGTTTCGTATCAGCGTCGCGATCAAGAACGCTAGTTTGGACGCCCGTTCGGTACGGTACGGTGGTACGGCGTCTCGATACGGATAGAGGTACGCTCCGATCCATCGCGAGTCGGTTTCTCGGCCCGTTCAAAGGCGATACGGTACGGGTCCGCGCCAGTCTGGACGTGTTCGCGGCGTGCATTGGTCGTGTTCTCTGTCACTACCCGAATCAGCGTGAAAAATGCAGTGGGATAACTATAATATTGTGAAGCTTATCGATGGATATAGGGCCAGGGAAGTTCTGTGGGATCCCGGAAACAGGAATTATTACAATAAAAATATAAAGCAAGATGCATGGGAGGAACTGTCTTTCGAAATGGAGTGCGGTGTCGACGATATGAAGAAGAAGATGAGATACGGGCTCTTGATCGCGACGCGGATACGAAACGGAGGTACGGTACGGACAAAAGACGATGCGTCCAGAGTTTTTGGATCGCGACGCTGGTACGAAACGGAGGTACGGTATGGACAAAAGAACATGTCTGGACCCAGCTAATGACGTCACGTGTACCCCGCGTGATTCTGATCGTTTCGGCGTGCTTCGAAAATTATTTTGATGAAGAAATCAATAAAACAAAAAAAAAAATACTTTTATTTAAGATAAAAGGTGAATTTATTCCTTAATTGACTGGAATTCCTTATTGTCCCTGTTCTGATGTGTTCTGTACAGATATCCTTTATCTTATACCACGTTAACATTTTTAACTCGACCATACGGGAAGAAATTACATAACGCAACAGGACTCAAAACTACTCATCTATCACTCCATCTACCTTCCAATCTACTCCCGTCATTTATCCTATTCCTATGTCCTTCAAGATATCATACTGTAAGTAACTAAAAAATATCACAATTATACCATACACTATCAGCGGTGTTCATGGTTGGCATTGTTAACAATTTTTTTAGTATATTTTAAAATTTGATGTCAACTTTCCCAAAAATAATTAAATTTCATCTTCTCAAATTATAGTATCGTGATAATTCACGGGTCTGCGCTAGTTTATAATAATTTTTAAATGGCGGTAATGATACGGAATAAGGCGGAAGAATGAGTTAACACGCAGAGGGCCGGTGGCTGGGTGCTAGGTCGCAGGTAGGTACATCAAGGTGCCTTTCAAATAAAACTAATGTAATAGGAAACATATTATTACGAGGCAGGTCAAACTAAAATATCAATTCTCATATATGTTATCTTCTAATGCGTGTATCTTATTATATTTATATTAACACAGGATGAACTGCGGTTTCCTTTGGGTCTGCAGTGAGGAGGGTATAAATTAAGGAATGAACCATTGTAGTAAGAATAAGCAAACAAACGTTAAAAATCATTTCATAGCCGAGCTACTGTGCACAAATTGTCTCGCGTTTGGCGTGTCTCCCGGCGCCGAAGGTGTCAATGACGCCAGTTATTCGGAGCATCTTCCATTGAAATACTGGCAGAAAAAACACAGAATTCCCACCTGATGGGTATACATATTGGGTCGCAATCCCTCCATTAAGATAGGGGAGTTTATTAGACGGATAGTGCAACCTACCAACCAAATATTTACGTATTTTTGGTGAAGGGCTACAAATATCTTTATGTCATGTTTTAGGTCATCATTTCAAATTATAGAGAGAGGGAAGGTGAATTTATGTCAGTTTTATCTAAATGGGCTAATTTTATAATTATTTGGAAGATTGGAGTCGAGTTCAGGCATATAAGAGATGACATGTTGAACGGAGGGGAGGCAATTTTAGATAAGGCTTGATGGAAGAGAGAATATTTGTTTAGAGAGGGACAACCAAAATAAATGTGCTCTAAGGTTCCCACTTCTAGACCTCAGAAAGTACAATCTTGGGAATCATTTTTTTTAAATTTATTGTCATTGGGACACCTTCACACGGCGTATTTCACAAATGAATAGGTGAGTTGATTTTATCAACTAAGATAAAACTACGAAATAGTGGCATGTTCCTCCGTATTATTTTTTTCAAAATCAATATTCATATACATGAAGGTACTTTTAGTAGAAGGTACTTTGTGGGCGAAAAAAATTGGTATAGAAACGTTTCTGTTAGAAAATTATAACAATAATAATTGCTAATTTATTAAAAATCTCTTCAAATTATTCATGAACGGGATTTCAGGCTGTAATGAATGAATTAATAGGTTTCCTGATAAACTTTTAGTAAATTATGAATATATTATCACGATGTCGGAACACGTGTTCATGAAAATCCTAATATTTTCACGTTATGTCATTCTCATTACATTGAATGTTAGCATTTTTCAGAAGGAATCATAAGAGATCAGGGGTCATGTGAACGATTCCTGTTCAAGTTCTACATTTGTCCCCACAATCAGCATTTGTCATTATTCCTACAAAAAGCACTAAAGGCCCGTTTATAATAGAAATAAGCGGTAAGAATAGGCCGGTGCCGTAATCCGTTATCCGTAATATTTTAGATCGTCGTTTATAATTGAAATAGGAATAGAATAGAATACGTCCATAGAAGTAACTATGCCGCTGTCACTTGTCTATGTCAACTGTCAACATCTTATAAAAGTAATATTGTTTTATATAAATAAATATTGAAACGATGGATTTATCAGATATTGTTGCATGTGAAATGTTTTTGTCAATACTGGGGCTAGCATACGCTGCAATAGGAGACACACAGTTGACGAAAAAAATAAGGAAAAAACGACGTTGGAGTGTGCGTCCCATTAATCATAAAAGGAAGAAAACAGAACATTTCCATAATTTGTTTAAAGACATGGCGACAGTAGACAACGATCAATTTAAGAAATATACAAGAATGTCGCAGACCAATTTCTATAAATTGTTGGGACTTCTACAACACAAATATTATTGTTCGATTGTCAAATACATAAATAAACCACTCTTGTCAAATAGTAAATACCATAGAGTATCGATCGAAAATTCATAAATCTCGGTATATATCTCAGCTTTCTGTAATCCGTAACCGTAAAAGATAAAGTTGGACCATCTTTTCGGTTATGGAAAAAAATAAGAGATTATTGCCATCTATCTATTCTTACCGCTTATTCCTATTATAAACGGGCCTTAAATCGCACTCATTCTGAAGGGACAGTGGGTACCTACCAGCAAGTCACCGAACATGCAGAACTCCATCCACAGTTATCAATAATAATTATTGTATTGGCAAAAACAAAAAAAATGTGTACTGCCTGTATCGGGAACAACGTGGAAAAACAATGGAGTTATTTGAAAAATAGTTACTGAAAAATGTTTTCATATAGACCAATAAACGCTGATTCTAAATATATAACCTTTTATTATGTATTATTACATCGCCATTTAAAAACGAATAAAACACCATCACATTAAAACACACCGTTTTGTTGGTACGACCGAATCTGCTGATTCTGACATCACAACCAGTCTACGTGAGTAATATGTATATGGTCTACAATGTATTCTTCTTTCGTAGTAATGCACTTTTTTAAACACCGGTAAATTGTTTATCGGGTGGGGTCATGGTTGTATTTTTGCACTTTGGTTCAATACAATAACAATAGTGACGAGATGCTAACATTTTACCTAGTGTTCTTCAATGCTAAAAGCGGGTAATCTTATGAATGAAAAACGTCAAACGTCAACTCCCACACAAAATACAGCGCCGGTTGAAAAAAAACGTTTTTTCTTTGAGACTGGTGACGTCACACGTCACGTTCATAGATTTGGTGCGATTTTGGGAGAAAAAATAAAACTTTGAAAATAATTTTAGCTATTAAAAGTACTTCAAATAAAAAAAAAACTGGTATTTCAGTTAGAAGGTAGGTAAGGTTTGATAAAAAATAAATAAAAAAGGGACTCCGAGATTCTTATTTCCAAGGAATAAACGAACTGACATAAATTACTACTGCCCGCGAAATGTGTTTTTTTATAATCCAAGGAAAAGGAAAAGCTAAGAACTCTTCATGTTAATAAATCATAATTTGTGTATTGTGCCTCAGTACAATATCATATTTACAGTGGGCAAAGGCTTTGTCACTTCTTGACAAGGGGGAAGGGAGTAGGGCCTAAGTGCGTCTATTATTGGCACAGAGAGATTTATTAGTACTCTAAGCTGAAAGAAAAATAAAGAGGCATCGACGGATATTGACGAGGACTCTTCCATCACTATTTCACCCCAACGATCAAAGACAGGTCAAATCATTATTACAAGACCTCGCCAGTAAGAGGTGGTGATATTTTGCATCTAGGCTATAACGTATAACAGTTTGATTATTGAAGACAATATTAGCGATTTCTAAACGAAAATCTGAAACAGAAAAATCAGAAAAGGTCGATGGGTTCGAGTCCTAGATGTGATCGTATCCTTTTCTGATTTTTCTGTTTCAGATTTTCGTTTAGAAATCGCTAATATTGTCTTCAATAATTAAATATTACAATTTGAGGTTTTACTCAATAAAGTTATTCCAAAAAAATAAATATAATAGTTTGAATTACACATTTGTTTTCATGAATGAATGCAAATCTTGGAAGCGGAAATTAACCCACTTCCCGACATTCGATCGAGCTGAAACTCGGCAGATAGACTCGTAGTCGATGACAAAGCATTTTATCAACTTTTTGCGGCAATCACGTATACACACGCGGACATATACTAAATTGGATGATATTGCAGTAGTCGGTCCTACCCAATCGGGATTTGGCTCAGTTGTTAGCGCGGTTGACTCTAGTCCCCGGGGAAGAAGGTTCAAACCTCCGCCAAACCGATTTTTTTTAAATTTAAGATTTTTTAAAAACATTTTTAAAGTTCACAGCAGTTAAGAGCCAGTCCCTGGTAAGAAAGGTTCAATCCTCAGTCAACCCAAAAATAAATGTATATTTTTATATACATCTATTAATAAGAATAAATGTATTATAGGAAATGAGAAATGGGATCAATTATTTGTTCCTGGAAATTGTTTCTCTCTTGTTTCCAGGTTTCTTCTAACACAAGGCTGCCCAACCTTTTTAGCAGTTGGGCGAAATTGACGATTTTGAATCACTGGCGGGCCACTGAGTACCTGACGGTTCCTATTTCCATGAGGGGGGGGGGGTTGTTAGAGAATTTTTATAAAACATAATTCCCCACAAAATAAAATCTAAAAAGTGCTCCGCACAAAATATTTGAAGTCCATGGGGGGGGGTGGGTTGTTACGGAACTTCGCTGAGAAAAAATTCCGAACATCATATGTGATACCCCACAGCAATTTTTCGAATTCCAGGGGGGGGGGGGGGGTGGCTACAGGATTCCATTTCGACGCAAAAAATATTATGTCGAAAACCGGTGTATTTTTGTTTCAAAAGTAAGTTCAACAGGTTAGATTTTTTCGTCGCTGATTCTCGTTCTGAGTAGCCTAAATAGCGATAAATCGCCGTCGTTGGAAACACTGGTGACCGCGCGCAAGCTGCATTGTTTGTTTTACCGCGGGCCCGCGACACTTTTTCAAATTGGCGGATTGGCGGGTTTTTTGAAAATGTTTCACGCGGGCCACTTATAATTCGTTCCACAAGGCCAGGAAGGCCAGGCCGCGGGCCACAATGTGGCCCGCGGGCCTGGGGTTGGGCAGCCTTGTTCTAACAGGTTTATGGTTAATTCGAGGTTATTTCGCACTTTCATTAGTTATATTTTTTAGGTCACTTTTTAAATTTTCAATTAACTTGAAAATTAACACAAAATGCACGTCACTTCGGGTCAAATTATGTGACAACACTGTAATAACTATAAGTAATTAAGAGATGAATTATTAATAAAAATAGATGTATTATAGGAAAAAATCAAAAGGAGATGTATTATTAATTAAAATAGATGTATTATAGGAGAAAAAAAACTCTGGTTTTTACAAAAGAAACCAAAACACCCCCTTAGCTAATGATAAGATTACCCACATAATCATAGCAAATGCGAGGTTATGAGTAAAACATGACGTAGACGAGAATTTGAACTATATTGAGAGTTTTTGGCAAAATAACCTACTGCAGTTTTATGGCTACGGTTCAACAATGGATGCGGATGCTTACACGAGCATACGACTCAAGGGGAAATTCATGCGGCTGCAATAATAATTGCGGTATCATACAACAATAATCTGTTACCAGCCGCGGCGGCAATATGACAATAAACAGACCCATTTCGGAACAGGAAGATACATACTTACTGAGTTTTAATTGTTTGCAAAATATATAAAGCGGGAAGCTTTTAAAATACTATTTGAATTTCACTTATGTTTCGGAGATGAAAGAAAACAAAAGTATCCGATCGAGCTGAAACTCGACAGACAGACTCGTTGTCGATGACAATGCATTCTATCAATTGGTGGCAATCACGTACACGCACGCGGTCAAACACGCATTTCTCTGAAATCGGATGACATTACAGTAGGTTAATATACGGAATAAATGTAAGTCCTACCCAATCGGCATTTAGCGAGGTTGTTGGCGCGGTTGACTCTAGTCCCTTGGAAGGAAGATACAATCCTTCAAGTTTTAAGACATATAATTTTTTTTTGTTTTACGGGTTGATTTAATTATTAATTATTATCGACTAGCTAACGTGTACCCGGCGTTGCTGGGGGCTATCATTAGGAAATAGACAAATACCGCATTTAATTTTTAATTTACTACATTATACTGTAATGAATTGGCTGGAATTAGATTAATAGGTACCCAATTCGTAGAAACGTTAATGTAACAATATTGTTCTCTTAATATATAATCTTTGTGCTATTTTTTGTTTTTACTAAAATTATTAATCTCAACACAGGCTTGTTAAAAATTCTAACGTAAAAAAATATACAGTGTAAAGAAACAATAAATAAATAAATAGACTTTTTTGAAGGCCTTTTTAAGATATACAATTCCGTAGTACATTATTTTGATGTATCTCATTTGGTTTAGCCAGCGTTAGCAATGAAACGAAAATATTTTTTTACGACTTGATTACAAAACACCGACTTTTCTCTATTTTCTAAATATATAACATGGATGTATGATACAAAAAAACCTCCCGAAAAAAATTGTCTAAATGGTGGTTAAAACACTATCAAAATCCGTTGTGTAGTTTAGGAGAAATAAGCGCACAAACAGACATACGCGGATAGCCACTTTATTTTACTTACTTAGATTAGAGATAACACACACAGACCAAGAAAGCTTTGGTCTGTGATAAAGCACGAAGTACTTCAATGTTTTCTAGAAAATAGCAAAGATACATTATCGTTGGAAGCTTTAAATGTATAATGTAGGATTACTACGAGTATATGGTAATCTTTATACACGTACGCGATAAGTGCAAGCGCATTATCACCTGTGTTATGCCTTCTGTTTACTAAATATTAACTTCATCAATTTCGTTCCACTATTAAAAGAACATTGTTAAATTCTGGTTTCTTAAAACCCTAGAAATATAATATACGTCCCTCTGACGTAGGAACGTTGTACAAACACGTAAACATGTGATGGAAAGATCTGGGGTTAAAATATATTTAAAATAAAATAAAATTTCTATTATGTCTCATTATAGCATCAACAATGTTGTTCTTAAAAAGAATGTATCACATCAAAGTTCTAGGTATCTTAATTGATGAAAATTAAAGATTTGTCCCACACATCAATAAAATAAAAATTAAGGCTACGAATTAAGAACAATAAAAGATTTTTCGTTACTCTTCTTTTAAGATTGTCTTCACTTCCTTGATACGAAGTAATTTAGAATACCTACAATTTCACCATCTGGTCCCTATACTGCACATCAGATTAAAATCGAAAGAGTTCAACACAAATTTTTAAGGTTCATCAATTTTAAACTATCCATACCATAGACTAAATTAGACTAGACACGGCATATCCATTGAAAAATGACCCCAACACAATTTTGGTTTGGTTCACGTGCACATTTATGAAAAGGCCCACGCATTGTGTCGCAATGCGAAATGGGCACTGTGCATTGCGTTTTGCCTTTTGTTGGTTTAGAGTTTACTTATTTTGTTTCCCAGCTATGGCTGGGCAAGTTCATTTTTTTAATCACAAAAATAACCCAGTTCGAAATATTTTAGATTGTACCTATCGCGGACTTTATTTTAGAAAATGTAATCAGCTATCTGAATACAAAAAAATAAAAGTACCTTACAGATAGCTTGAAGGCAGCGCATTAACAAATACCAGAAATTAATAGAATTTCACTATCGAAGTAAATTTTCTGACGTCATCTTCCAAACTGGTCACAATCATGACGTCATGCAGTGTGTTATACACTTTTAACGAAGACATATAAACAATACGACATGGCACGAGCCTGGCACATGATAATTATTGATGCGTTGGTTAAAATCACGCGGTTTTACTTGATACGCGCAAAAAAACTTCAGAAGTATGGGTCATTTATTTGGCTTTCTAATTTTGGCATCTCTAATTCAGGGTTGTATTAAGTCCACAATTATTTGCGTGTTAAATTATATGAAAAAATCGCGTCGTTTAGTAATTTATTTTGTGTGTACTATGTTAATTACATTTTTCTTTTCATTGAAAAAATATATATTACAAAGTATTTATATATATCTTACACTTACCTTTTTTATTATATATTGAGCAATTTTTTAAATGTTAAATTAATCAGCGCAACAGCTATTAGTGACAAGCGATGTTGTATTATAGCAAAAATGTGTTGTTTTTTGTCATATTTATTTATATAATTATAACTATTGCTGTAGAGGTGATGAAGGTGGTGGAAGATATGTTACATGAAAAGGAACGTTCATGTAGGCTTAAAATGTTAGGTATGGGAATAAATATTTTCTATATACATTCCGATAAATTATTATTATATACAAAATATTATTCTTAAAATGTCTTATTTTAGCTTAGGTTTCCCCACAAACCGAGAAAAAATTGAGAAATGGATATACGCAATCCGGATTCAATTATGTGAAAATAACTGGGTAATATTTATTATATATTGTATATTTACAAATACGGAAAAAAACAGTATTTGCTAATTTATTTTAAAAAAGCGGATTGCACGCCTTTAACGAATGAATTAACAGGTTTCTGGTTGAACTTTTAGTAAATTTCGAATACATTAATTATCACGATGTCGGAACAGAGTTTTTCTAATTTATTTAAAACTTAACTAGACAGGGCTAATCTAGTATAATACATCAATGATCCATACCCATTGACCAAATTAATTATGTTAATTTAAAGAAATAAGTAGATTTAACTGACTTATATTGCAGAAGAACCATGAGCATACTTGTTACAAATTAGTTAATGGCTTAGTGGATGCACCTGACTTAACTAAGCTAATAACGTTCAGAGTACTATATCGTAACACGAGACTTCCCGAGTTGTTCTTTGTTCATTCATCTAAAAACAACTAATTTATTAATTCCCCGGTCCAAAGGCTACACAAGCCTGGAATAAATTCAATTCAGTTGATATTTTTTATTTATTCTATACTTAAATTTAAATCAGAATTATCTAACATTTTGTTTCGCTAAATATTATATTATACAAGTGGATCCCCGCAATGCTTCGCTATTGCTAATATATTTTTGGGGCGCCTCCGACTTCTTCTACCATTCACTACTGTATACCACAATGTTACTGTTAAAAACGACATTACATCGACTTTAATCCGACTCCGTCAAGTTATTGCGTTAGTAAGGCGTTAAGTATTCCTCGGGCGTCCCCGACTTCTTCTACCATTTGAACATATCTAAACACTCCTGACACCAATAACAATAAACTTCGAAATTTTCAGCGATATCGGTTGACTACTTTTCGAGTTTTGTGTGCGCAAACATAGGCAGGATGATTTTTTATATATTAAAAGATCAGAAAGCAGTTAGAATTTAATTTAACTACTTACATTGAAATCGGTTGGGCGGTTTCGGAGATTAGCGTGTCACAGTGACACGTGTTTTTATACATTTAGTTAATCTGTAACTTGCTTTATTATGTAAATATTTAACTTATAATTTACATTTCTTTTATGTTGATTTTAGTTATTTACTCCAGGCAGGAATTAATACCTTTTTTCTCTCTTTTTTGTCTTTCGCTAATTCATTTTGTTCCTGTCTTATTTTTTATATTCTTTTGAAGCTATACATATACCTATATGATGAAGCTATACAAATATTATTATTATGCTAATTTGAATGCAATGTGTTATGTAATTAATTTATACTTGTTAAATGTAAAAGCCCGATGAACGTAAATGAATAAATAAAAATTTAAATAAGATGGTGTTGGTGGAGATGTATTATAATCCATCTGTATGTAATATCATACGTTAATAATATTAAATATTGCATAATATCACAACTAATCATTACATCTAATCTAATCTACTTCATTGCATAACAGTTCACACTTCTCGAATGTTGATTTGATGGGAGTAGTTACAATTTTTATGCATAAGAATTTTTAAATAGGTTTGCTGTTTATACAAAAGAAAAATAATCTGTGATTAGGGTGATTTAATCAAAATATTATTATTCAACCATTTACATGTACTGATCAGCAGACACGTGTGAGAAATTTATTACTGTCAAGCATTCGAGCATTAGGTATGCATACCA
The DNA here is from genome assembly GCA_026573805.1 of Hesperophylax magnus. Lineage (NCBI taxonomy): Eukaryota > Metazoa > Arthropoda > Insecta > Trichoptera > Limnephilidae > Hesperophylax > Hesperophylax magnus. Next base: position 275,807 of record JAIUSX010000050.1, read on the forward strand.
AAGCAGTGGGGTATGATTTCAGAATGGTATCGCCTTACTCAATTTAAAGAAGTTAGTTCAAACAAACTGCATATCGCATGAAACTGAAAAACCGTTCATATTATCACATAGATACTTTCAACTCTACACCCTGAAGCACGAACATATGAAAGCAATCGTAGCAATAGTCAATTTATTATGATCTATCCAATCGTAACAACATTCTAAAGATATTCGGCCCAGTTTAAAAACAGTGGATCAATCCAATAATCATCCTGAAATATAGGATACCCTGTACAGCGAGTACAACCAGTAAACACCTACAAGAGGTCAGAGCATGCTTTCTTTAGATATTTACAATAGGGGTTGGTTGATATGATAATGAGTGATAAGGGCAGAGGGTAGTTTAGCATAATAAAAACATGTTCAGGTACCTGAAGACGCGCTGTTGGACGGATGGACCATTCCAATGGAATAAATCTCAGAATCTCCAAAGGACCACATTTCGATAAATCTATTACTTGTATAATTTAACGGTTTCTAGGTTATACTCGATAAAACAACATTCATTATTAAAAAAGTGTAAAAATAAGAAATTGCAATAATTGATTTGAGCAATATTTGACGCGTGTACATTTTCTAGTACATAAAAATATATCACTTTAACGGCACAACATTTGTCACAACTTTATTGTTTTCTCATAACACAGGGAGAAGGTCCTGATTCAAGTGACGTGAGGTGAACGGTCGGAGTTCTCTCGCCTTCCTGGGCAGCTTTTATAATATTATTTAGTGGGGTACTGGGTTACTGGGGTAGGAATCGGATGACGGATGACGGAAGGGAGGGAAGTTTTGTCGAGGTTTGGTTTAGGTAACTAGCTTTGAGGGAAAAGTGAAAGATTCCGGACAATTGGGAGAAAGGTTAAGGGAAGGGGTGGGTTGGATGGTCGGGCCAAGAGTCCGGCGGTGCCGACGTCAGAGGCGGCAGTGGTGCTAGTTAGGCAGGGGTTGGGCGGGGGTTGGGCGGGGGGCTAAGCCCGGGAGGGTGCGCGCGCCGCCCCAACCAACACACTTCTCCAGAGAGATCCATCAAACATTGACACTCTCTAAACGAAACACCAGTAAGAGCGTAGAGAGTACATTCATTCGGAAGCATCCTGCACTATTAAATTACTGCCTTCAGATTTATTATTCCCTTTGTCAGCCTACTGCGGCCTACTGGTAACGGTGGTAACGAGTCCAGTTACCGAAAAAACGAATAACAACTTTTTGGGCTTGTAATCTTGTCACCCTCGGTTCCTGAGTTGCGACTTTCTCAAAGATAATGACATTTACCTACGGCTAAAATATTTTATATACTGGAATAATATGTAAAATAATAATAATTTAGTTAACGAGGCTTCCCATTTATGGTCGATCCCAAATACTCTGTAATACGATGAATTTTGACTGTTTGAAGATTTTTATTTATTACTAGGCAAAGTCCCGTAAGTAAACAGTAATTTTCCTCTAATTTTGAAAGTGCGCAAAATGTCACCAAGATAACCAAAATTTTGTTTTAAGGGGTGGAAAAAGGGGATGGGGGTAGTTTTTCAGAAGCTCATACAGACAGTCACCTTCCTCTTGTTTTGAAGGACAAGTGTGCAAAATTTCATCAATTTCCGTAATAAAACCGTAGATTTTGTATAAAAACAAAGCCACCCCACCCGCCACAGACACTCTTCTTTATATACGTAATGTATAGATAGATTCTTCCTTACTTCCCCGTATCAATATTTTTGAAGAACAAAGCGCAACAACAAAAAATCTTTTAAGATTCTTATTAGTAGTAGTTGTTTGCCATGAAAAAATCAAAAAGTTGAAAAATCGGGATCCCTTGTTTAAAATGCATTCAGAAGGTTTAAAATTCGTTTAAAATGTAATTTGAGAAAAAAGATTATTAAGGAAAATATGGTTTCAATTATTACAAACTAGCTGGTCTCCCCGGCGTTGCTCGGGCTTCACACAGAGTTTTTCATAAGCAGTCTTAGACAGTTACCTTCCTCTTGTTTTGAAGGGCAAGTATGCAAATTTTCATCAAACTTGGACAAAAACTGTAGATTTGTATACAAATCAAATCCACGCCGCCCGCCAGTCACAGACAATCAAATTTATATAATAGATTACATCTCAGAATTAATTGATACGCCTAATTTAAGAATTAATCTTGATTAATGATCATTATTAATTATATTACTATTAATATTAATTATGATAATTAATCATAATTAAGATTAATATATTTGAATTAAGATTAATGGTGAGAATGTCCCGCCCCGATGGGAACAAGGCTCAGCTACCTGAGGAAGACACATTGTGGAACCAGGACGCATAGCCATATATCCAATAACAACCCCGGTGAACTTTGTCAAAGGGACCGATTTACTCTTAAAGGAATGAGGTGAGATGGGAGATAGCACAATGGGTCCATGGCCTGAGTGCTCACGGCAACTATGGTAAACCATCCCCGCTTTATAAAAATTAAATAAATATCTGTACTATATAATTCTTCTAAATTTAATCATACATTATGTCTGCGAATATGCAGAAAATCAATATTTATTATAGAATTATTCTAAAGTTTAGTTTCCACAAGCAATGTAAAGGTTGGCACTAGGTTGGTTGCTCCGGGTACTGGTTGGGATCCAGCAACCCAAGTAGGCACTTAGCTCTAGTGACCGCCCACTTCCAAATTTGAAAATTGAGAAGACAGAGTATTGGGATTACAGGTGTGATCGGAAGCACTTCCTCCACGAGAGCCGGTTGTATTTTCAAGCCGACTGACGATAAGGCAAATATATTAAGCAATGAAATCATAACATCTCGATGCATCTGAAGAAGACTCTCCACACAGATAATCTGTCTACATAGATACTGTCTACGTAGACCATATAAAATTAAAGAAATTTATTGAAGATTTGCCGTTAATTACAGAGATATTGAAAGAAGGGTAAATGCAGGTAACTCCATTAATGGAGGACTGAACGCAGTTGGTGCTCACAAAAAAATGTCCGAAGAAGCGAAGTTAACAGTCCACAGTGGAGTGTTGGTACCTACTCTTATGTATGGAAGTGAGGCATGGAACTGGCAGAGAAAAGATGAAAGTATACTGAATGCTGTAGAAATGCGATCCCTGGGCTGTATATGTGGTAAAACCATGTATGATCGTGTGAGAAATGTGGAGATCCGCAAAGAGTGCAAGGCTAATGTAAGCGTAGTGAGCAAGATTAAGAAAGGGACGCATAGATGGTTTGGGCATGTGGAGCAAATGAGCTAAGAAAGGAGTGTAAGGAGGATATATGATGCAAATGCGAATGGTAGAAGAAGTCGGGGACGCCGAGGAAGACCTTGAGTCGGGTCATGTCAAGAGTCAGATAATAGAAGAGATTGAATAAGAGTATGTATGAATGTGAATGAGGCAAGAAGTGCCGTCCTCTCTGCGTACCCCTGCGGTAAACAGCGTGATGGTTAGGTAGTTAGTTTTTAGTATGTACATATTGTTGAGAATTTGGGTTTATTGAAGGTCAGTATCCACCTTCATCCACTTGGTAACTAACCTTATTCAAATTAAATAGCGCAATAATTTCTTTGGTTCATTCCTACCCAGCGCGTATCCTGATTTTATAAAGAAAGAGTTTCCCGTACCTGGATATTCACCAAATATAATTCTCAAGCAGCATTTCAATAGTGGATAGAGATGCTGCATGCTCCGGTATTAAGATATCTTCCATTCTGAACAGTGGAAATTCCGGGCTCAACCGATTAATATTTTTAAAACGTTCCGTTAAAAAAATTCTAGGAATGATTTAAAAACTTTTTCTTATTCATTGTGATGTTTATCGATGAGAATTGAAAAACAAGCAAACCAAATTTAGAATATCTACCTGGTACGAAAGCGATCATTGCATATGGTGTGATGATTAATTGACGCTCGAGAAACACAATGCACAGCCGAGACAAAAAGTACCATCAATATCAGTTTACTGCAAACAAACAGTTGAATGCCATTCTAATTTCAAAAAGTGAATTCGAGATGTGCAGAATTATTTTTTCAACTAAATTTATCTACACTACAGTCAAAATTAATCTAAAAGCTTTTATTCCATATTATTTATGGAATTTATATTCTTAGGCAATGATTAAAACTAAAAGGGTATATTTTGATAGTACAAATAGCAGGAATTGTATGACCTACAGATGAGGGAATTTTTGCATCAACTAAGAGGGCAATCTCGCAACCCAAGTAGGTTCCAATAGGTACTATTTAAAATCTTTAATGACAAAAAAAGTAACTTTAATGCATCTTTTACAATCTCCCCCGATGTTGTTTTTTTAATATCATTTATAGTGATGAAGTTGAATCGAACTTTTTTTTTTTAATATTCCTAAAGCGTGTCCTACTCTGAAAGATTACCTAAAAAATAAACTGGGGGTGTTCATAAAATATTTCAGAAATTATAATAAAACACATTGGGCATTTCACTTAACATCTATAGGTAAATAATAAATTATACATACATTCATCGTTGACGTTGTATTGAACATTTGACCATCCCACTTGCATTTCTTACTGAGAAATCACAAAAATTACAACTGTATAGTAAAAATTTGACTAACCTTTTTCCTTAAAAAGTTGTTTATAATCCCCCAATTCATTTTGATCCAGCCAAACATCAGCTTCTGTACGGCCGGTATAAAGTGCAGATCCCCGGAGGTACGATACGAGTTTTGTGAATGAAAATGAAATAAGTACTAAAAATATCAAGCCCAAAAGTAAATTTACGCCCTTGAGCATTGTAAATAAACATTATTTAACAGGTTTTTATGGGTATTTATGAGATGAATCCATTTAAAGTCACCGACCGATCAAATTAACTCTATTGTTGTTAATTTGGACTTGACATTTAACGAGAGGCTACATGTCGTGTAGTAAACTATAGACTTCTTCTTCTTTTAATCTCTTTTTACAGTTGTTCTAGCCAAATGTTCATAGAAAATAATCTTATACTGGCGCTTTGGAAAAAACATATCGAGCCGCTTGCAAGCGCGTGACGTAGCTCGAAGTCCAGTTGGAGTCCGGATAGAACGAATTCCTTCACTTTTCACTAGGTATACAATATTATTTATTTTATTTTCTCACAGTTGTGTTCGTACAAGTCGATAAAATGTTGCTTAGTGTGGTATACACAGGGCCGGCCCTATGCGGGCGCAATTTAAGCAGTACGCTCCGGGCGCCGAATTATTAAGGCGATAAACACATCGCCCTCGGATTATTTTTTTACAAAAACGGATCTACACAAACATACAAATATTATTGATTACAGTGATCACCTACCTAGGCTTCCACTGGCGTAAGGGGACAAGGGGTTTTTTTTTTTTTTTTTTTTTTTTTTTTTATATTAACTCCACACAGGAGGCCCTTAAGAAAATAATTTTCCTCAGGGCCTATGTCATCTTTGGGGATGCTGTGTGGAGGGTCTTTTTGTGGAGAGGAAGGAGTGAACATGGGTCTTGAAGAGTCCCATGTTGTAGGAGGGAGGAAACACAGAGGCCGGCAGTTCGTTCCACAGCCGAGCTGTTGAACTTAAGAACGAATCGTAGAAGCGACCCGTTCTCATGTGACAAATGTCAACCGTGTACAAATGTTGGGCGCGCGTTTGGCGTGTATCCCGACTACGCACCGGTGCCGAAGGGATCAATGACGCTAGTTCCTCAGAGCATCTTCCATTGTAATACCGATAGAACAAGGACAGCATACCTACTTGACGCCTGTGCTCTAAAGATTGCAGTCCGTCCGTTAAGATTGGGGAATCTATCAAACGGACCGCCCGTTTCTGCACAGAGTCAAGGGTTTTAATCAGGTATTTAGGGGCTCCGGACCAGAGATGGCTGCCAAATTCGACAGTAGGGCGCACTTGCGATTTGTACAGGGTCAGCAGTTGTGTACTATTAAAGTATCTGCGGGCCCTGTACAGTACGCCCAGCTTCTGAGAGGCCAGCTTTACTCTGGCTTCGATGGAGCCCCCATACCTGAGCTGGTCACTTATAGTTACACCAAGCATATCAATGGAAGGCCTGTTCGGAAGATTGCTTCCGTTGAAGGAGACTAGGTTATCATTTAGATCCCTTTTAGACGTAATCAGACAGGATTGGGTCTTTGAAACATTAAATTCGACGAGATTATTTTTACCCCAGGAGGAAATACTCTCGAGATAACCGTCCATTCTCTGCTTCAAAGCCCTCCGAGCCGTTGGAGTTTGTGTGCCCTTTGGGGGCTTGTCAAACAAAAAGCTATCATGAACTGTACTGTCATCCGCGTAACAATGAATCGGTGCACATGTCAAAAGGTCATTGATGTGCAACAAAAACAAAGTCGGAGACAGAACCGATCCCTGTGGGACGCCAGCATTTATAGAGTGTGAGGATGAGGTGAAACCGTCAGCAACTGCCTGAATCGACCTATCCCTTAAAAAGTCAGCAATCCATGTACACAGGGATGCGGGAAGTCCGTAAGAAGGCAATTTGTTGACAAGTCCTCGGTGCCAGACCCGGTCAAAGGCCTTGGATATGTCTAGTGCGACCGTTTGGGTCTCACCGTGACGTTCCAGGCACCGCCCCCAAACATGCGTTACATACGCGAGAAGATCACCGCACGAGCGGTTCCGCCGGAATCCGTATTGACGGTCGTTGATAATTTTGTTCTTCTCGAGGTATGTGAGCAGTTTGTCGTTGATCACACGTTCCATCACTTTGGACAGAACTGATGTGATCGCTATGGGGCGGTAGTTGGCCGGGTTGGAGCGGTCACCTTTCTTGGGAATAGGGTGAATGACCGCTTTTTTCCAACCAGAGGGCACAGTGCCACACTTCAGGGACATTTTGAAGAGCTTTGTCAAAACTGGAACTATTTCCGCAGCACACCTCTGCAATACCAGGGCAGGTATTCCATCAGGTCCACTAGCTTTGTTAACATCGAGCCCCCGTATAACGTGGAGTACATCCCGATGCCGGATCCTCAGCTTTTTCATATAGGAGCCGCAGTGAGGAACCGACGGCGGAACAGCACCTCCGTCATCGAGGGTCGAGTTTTTCGCAAACATTTTCCCTAATAAGTTAGCCTTTTCGGTGGCGGTGTTTGCTAGTGAGCCGTCAGGTCTGGTAAGAGGTGGCAAACTGGGTTTGCAAAAATTCCGACCTATTGAGCCCGCAAGGGACCAGAATGCTCTGCTGCCATGCGGGCAGGCAGCCAGCTTTTTGCTGATCTGCAGGTCGTGTTCGAATTTTGACCTATTAATGATTCTCTTGCATTCCTTTGCCGATTTGTTGTATGCTGATCTGCTTTCGGGCGTTCGAGATGTGTTGTAGGCTCGGTAAGCCGCGTTTTTTCGTCGAACTGCTTCGGAGCATTGTCGACTGAACCACGGCTTTGAGCCCACACCAGTTTCTTTAGTAGTCGATTGTATGAAGCCATCCATCGCCGATTTGATGACTTCACCAATCTCCTGGGCACATCTTGAAGGGTCCGAAGTCCGAAAACAAACAGCTGACCACGGAAAAGCGTTGAAATGGGCCCGCATACCGAACCAATCTGCTGACCTATAGTGCCACACTTTTCTCCTCAGCCTCTCATTGGTTGGTCTGAGGCTAACGGGGATTGATGTTGTCACTAGGCAGTGGTCAGATGATCCCAGAGGCGCTGTGACGTTAATCTTATAACCCTGTGGCACAGTAGTTAAGAATAGGTCTAACAGATTGGAACGGTGAGTCTGGACATCAGGAACCCTTGTAGGCTCCTGAACCAGTTGCTCTAATCCGTAGCAAATGGCAAAGGATTCCGCCTGTCGGCCAGCCGAGTCCGTTGGCCCTGAGAACTTCAACCATGGTTCGTTATGAACATTGAAGTCCCCCAGAACAATAAACTCGGCCGAAGGGTAGCGGGGCAAGAGATCATCAATAGTGTCTCTCAAATGTTTGAAGAGCTCGTCAGTGTCTGATTCGCTATGGTTCGGTGAGCGGTATAGACATGCGTAGAATCTTGCCGTACTGGCAAGATTGACGCGCACCCACATTACGTCGAATCTGGAGTTTTCCAGACTCAATAGTCGCACACAGTTGACGTCAGCTCGACTATAGAGGCAGACTCCTCCTTAGGGGTGTCAACAACACGCGACAGGCGCCGGTTGGCTATGGTTCAGGGCCAGCCCTGGGATGGCCCTGGGTATACAGCAGTGAATGGTAGAAAAAGTCGGAGATGCCCGAGGAAGTCTTAACTCATTATATCTCCACTGGGATACATACGGAGTCGAATTAAAAACGATATAATATTGTTTGCAATAATAATGTCGCATGAAGAGGGGGATTGATATGATACGCCAGAGAAAGACATAACGCGTTCAAGTGAAACAAAAGTCTGGTAAAATTAGGCGCATGTGATGAACGAAGAAAGGGGTGGAAGGATAATGTATGATGTGGAAGTAAATGATTGAAAAAGTCGGGACGCCCGAGGAGGACATGGCACAATCAAGTGAATCAAATACTTGTGTGGTAAAATGTGGCATATGAACGAATAAAGGGGTCTAAGGAGAATGTATCACATGGAAGTGAATGGTAGAAGACGCCGAGGACGCCCGGAAGATGGCGCGATCAAGTGAAATAAATACTTTAAAAAAGTAAACCTTTCAATTCTTAAAAATAATTTTTACAGCACCCTTGAGGTGATTTTTCACAAAAACAGGTCTGTATAAATTATTCAATTATTATTATTTTTAATATTATTTCCACCTTAAAACTACACCCAGTTTTCAGGTTTACTCGAATTCACAATCTCAAGACTTTATATTAAATATTATTTTCACGCACTTATGCAGGTTTGTACATGCCACTACATACTTTGGATACATACCATTACACACCATTTTAACCACTGATGAATTTGGCAGCCGCCTCTGGTCTAGAGCCTCAAAATACTTGAAAAAACCCTTAGTGACGACTATGTGCAGAAACGGGTCCATTTGATAGATTCCCCTGTCTCAACAAATGGATTGCAATATTTAGAGTACAGACATCGAATGGGAATACTGTCCTTGTTCAACCGGTATTTCAATGAAAGATGCCGAGAAGTACTAGTGCCATTTATGACTTCGGCACAGGTGCATAATTTGTCATGTCCGATAATTTGAACTTCTCCGACCTCAGCCATATTTTGACAGAAGGTCGGAGTATTTTCGCTTTGCAATAAAATCCAAATAAATGGAATATTTCTGAACATATCCTAAAACTAAAAACTATTTTTTTAAGGTAATAAAATATGCTTTAATTTTTATTGTTATAATAAAATAATTTTTAATCCATTAACATCTTTAATGTGAACATAAAAAAAAAAATAGCTCACTTTACGTTTTTTGTAACTAAAATTACTGATAATGACAAATTTAAAAACCCACGCATTTTATTAGACAAAGGTATTTCAGCCGTCATTGCCACCTCACTTTTCTGAAGTTTCATTTAAAAATCAATATAAATAAAAATGTAAATGTTTGTTTGTTTAAAATCTTGAATCTCCGAAAGTTCTTCACCGACTACTTTGAATTTTGACACAACCTTGAATTCGAATACGCAAGTGTTTTTATATACAGTTAAACTTATTTATAACGAACACGAAGGGACTGACTAAATTTTCTCCTTATAGCCGTTTATCGTTATTTCCAAAATAAGTTTTTTAAATGTTGTATGTACCTTCCTACCTGCCTCTACTCAATATATTCGCAAAAGTACAGTATATTTTCAAAATATGAGTAGGTATTACTGTAAATATAAATTATTAGAAAAATACTTTTTCATTACTCAAATTTACTATCAATGATTGTTTTAAAGATTTCGCTTTCATGCTTCTCAATTTCCTCTTCAAAACAATCAACGCATTAAAACTTCCAAGGTTCTAGGCTTCCAAGAAAAATATTACAAAATTGTCTATCTTATTATCACTACCTTGTGCGTACTGTACCTACCGCTTGTAAAATCGCATTTGTCACACATAACTTGTTAGATTGTATCGGTTTAATGCTGTAAAATTTTACTCATCACAAACCAGTGATGCACAACCCGCATGTCAATTTCATATGGCCCACACTTGGCTGTAGATAAAAATCTAAATGTTTGGGGTAATTCTTGGAAAAACCCTGGCTGAGAACATTTATTTGTAGGGTATTGGTTAATTTACGCCGCATTTCCTAAATAGAACCAAATTTGAAGATCCGGTTTGCATAAGACGAAATTCAAAAAAATCAACAGAAAACTTAACTCTTGAATATCTCTGTCAACCCCTTCGCCCTCCCCGAAGACAACGAAAACAAAAAAAATCCGCTTGTAGGTCTCTGACTGAAAAAGTTGTGCATCACTATCATAAATTAACCCCCCACAAGGTTGTAGGTACTCGTAGTTAGGTACCTTTATGAACATATTTATTGGTTTTAAAAACAAAATTGGTTGTAATACAAAAGAAGATGTAAAAAGGGAACGAATTTGCAAAGCTCAAATTTCACACGACTGTCGCAGATTTTATGACAATTTTACATTATGCCCGATGGATAGCAATGGTTCACGTAACCAACAATCTTACACAGGGAGTGCCATAAAAATATGTATCTGTTCTTGAATATCCAACAACTATTTTTTCAAACCCAATGACCCATTAATGTATTCAGAAATTGTGTTCACAAAATTATTTGCTCGGTATATCAGTGAATCAACTTCGTTATAACAGTAAACAATTATATGAAGATAAGGCTGAACAAAAATATTGTTTTGTTATTACTCATTATAGTTGTGAACTCGCTATAGCCGTGATCGTTATAACCAAGTTCGACTGTTTCTATATTATATAGATGTCACCTGTGACAGGTAAAAACATTTTTTTTTTAAACAGCGCCATCTGTTGGACATAAAAGCAACACGCGCTATTGTTTCACTATCTGCACAGACGGACTGAGCCACAGCAACGCATGGCGGGGTACAGCTAGTAAGGTGCAAGCAGAGGACATCCGGCAAGAGACTTGCCATATTTTGAAAAGGGCTGAAATACCCCGCCCCAATATCACGAAAGGAGAGTTTGCGGCCCTAAAAGAATTACGCGCCAATGAGGAAATCTTGGTTCTACCAGCCGACAAAGGAAATGCCACTGTCGTGATTAATACGGTAGACTACATAAAGAAGATGGAAGACCTCTTGTGCGATTCCGGCACCTATAAGAAGATTAAAAAACAATCCCACCAACAAGATTGACCTAAAGACAAGGGAACTAGTCAAAGCTTCTAGCATCAGGAAAGAGGATTGGTCTAAGCTTTTTGTAAAAGCCTCTAGAACTCCTGCCCTGTACGGTCTCCCAAAAATACATAAAAAGGAAATCCCAATGAAACCGATTGTCAGCGCTATTGGTGCTCCTACATACAAACTTTCCCAACACCTCTCGAGATTACTGCAGATGCAAACTGGAAAAACCGAATCGTGGATTAAGGATTCAACAGATCTGATCAGTAAGCTTAAGAAAGTTAAGACTGAGGAAGGAGATATTCTGGTCAGCTTTGACGTCGTGTCTCTTTTCACAAATGTGCCTCTAGAAGACTCCATGACAATGCTCAGTGAGATATATGAGGAAGACATTTGCAAACTTTTTGAACACTGCCTCAAAACGGGATACTTTGCGTTTCAGGGTGAACTGTTTGAGCAATTGGAGGGAGTTGCGATGGGCAGTCCGTTGTCGCCAGTACTAGCCAACTTTTTTAAGGAGAAGTTTGAAGAAGTGGCACTCGACACAGCTTCGGCTGTCCCTAAAGTATGGTGGCGCTACGTCGACGATGTCTTCGCCATTTGGCCTCATGGAACGGAGAAACTGAATGAATTCCTGGACCATCTTAATTCTCTCCATAGCAAAATTAAGTTCACAATGGAACTGGAAAACAGAGATAAATCCTGCCTTTTCTAGATGTGGAGGTGATGCGAAAACACGATGGTAGCCTAGGGCATAACGTATATAGGAAACCAACCCATACGAATCGGTACTTACACTCTGATTCGCACCACCACCCAGCGCAGAAGAGAGGACTTATCCATACGTTGGTGACCCGAGCGACCAGAATATGTGAAGAACATAAAATCGGAGCGGAAACCTACAAAGCTGACCGATGCACTGGAGCGTAACGGTTACCCAGCAAGTCAGACAAGGCAAATCATAAGAGCCAAATCTGCACCAAACGAAGACAGAATTGAACAAGAGTCGAAAGGCTGTGCCTTCCTGCCTTATGTGCACAATGTGACAGACAGAATTGCTAGGCTATTGAGAAAGGAAAGTATCAAGACTGTCTTCGGAACCACGACCAAGATACAAGATTTACTGAGGTCTGAAAGACTAAGTTTCCTCTGGAAACAGATGGAGTGTATAAACTCAGCTGTTCCGGATGTGACAAGGTCTATGTAGGCCAGACAGAGTGGACTATTTCCAAAAGGATTTCAGAACACTTCAGAGCTTGTAAACTCGGCCACCCTGACAAATTGGCAATTGCCGAGTATTTGATTGACACCGGGCATTACTTTGGATTTGTTCCTGAAGTCCTGGGGAGACCCAAAACTTATAGAGCACGGCTGATTACGGAGGCCATTGAAATTCATAAAAATCCCGTAAATATTAATAGAGACGATGGAGCTAAGCTCAATAGTTCTTGGTATCCGGTAATTGACGGCTACACCAGAGCTAAACGAAGAAAACCACTTTAAAAATTGTTAATTGTTAATGTTAGCTCAGAGGGTTGGAGCTGGCAACACGGTATCACATCCTCATACATAAGCTCACATTTCACCACAACCTCAAATAACACATCTGCCCTGATGATGGACACTGCAATGCTGTCCGAAACATTGGCTAAAGAAGGAGTTAGCAGCGCAACACGGCATAACACCCCAAAAACAAATAACGAAAATACTTAAGGCTGTGAAAATCTTAAATCATATTAAATTCACAAAGTTTATAATTTTTTTTTCAAATATCGTTTGGAATCTTTGGTTTCATAAAGTAGCACATTTTAATTTTTCTGTGGTTAATTTCTAGAATATTCTAGAGTGGTGTTTTCTCTTTCTATCACCGTTTAGATCATATTTCTCAAAATGCCAGTAAGGGAGATACAACAATTTCTATGAGACTACACTACTGTCTTAAACTCAACCACGCCAAGCGTGGCAGGCCTAAAGTATGTCAGCTTAAAAATGAAAAACAGACGTGCAAGGGACATCTGTGTTTCAAATTTTCAATGCCAATCGCTCTGTAGATAATGGAGCATTCGCACAGACATAGGAATTAATAGACGAGAAGATAAGGGCGAGGGGTAAAATCAACTGTTGAAGAACGAAGGGAGTAAGGCTGACTGTGATTCGTCAATAAATCAATCTGACAGTAAATAGGCATCTCGCATTATAATATCACCATTTAGTTCTTAAAAGTAAAATCTGCTTTTGAATGAATAGACATTTCTACATGGGAGCGCAAATTACTCGCCACGTTATGAACTAATTTGCGAAGTCCAAATTCGGCAAAGTAAGGCAGCTTCTATTTTCAGAGTCGTAGTTAGTTTCAGAGTATTTAGTTAAGACACTTTTACAAATGTCTCATAATTTACTTACCCCAGTAAACAACGATGAGCACACTTGAGAATCGCTACATTGTGATGTGATAGTATATGTTTCTAAAACTGATCCATATAATACGGTGTGAATAAGCTTAAAATAAAGTAAAATAATGCTTACTTATGGAATGTAATACGACAATTGGGTTTATTCTCTTTTTCACATCTATTTTTACAAGTTTTCATATCAAAAGTCAACATTTTGCCGTGTTATTTCGTAAAATGAACCGATGATGCCTCGACCATAGTTCGCACAAGAATGATGACGTCACGTTTTCAAATTTCACTTGAGGCCAATATGCGAGCCCAGCCGGCTCAATGGAACCGGTATGGGGAGTGGGGATAATACGCTTTTAATCACTTAGGGCAGGTCTACTAATATTCATATGTCTATGAGCATTCGTTTCATAGTGTTGGCAATAATACATTGGTAAAGATTTTCTCTGGTATTTAAAAATAAAGTTTTTTTAGCGATCAACGCCATCATAATTTTTCAAAATGGCAAGTGGTTCTGGACTCCAATACAACCAAATTAATACAAAATTTAATCTTTTCGAAATGAGTAAAAAAAATTAAGCCAATAAGATTGACGGATGATCAACTTTTTTTTGTACCTAAATAAAAATTTTATATCCACATTTACTCATATTATTATTATTTAAACTCAAAATATATTTTTACATAATCCAATACACAAATAAAGTAATTTTTTTTTTTGTTATATTAGATTTAACCCACCACTGAAAATTAAAAACTTTTGGTACAAAATTAATTCAGAGAGCCAATTAGGAGGTCAATGGGTTAATAAATGTAAAGGTTTGAGTAAAAACAAGAAGTGGATTGTAACAAATAGTATAATTTTATAATACACTGAATACCCGATATTATAAAAAAAATATAGTGAGGAAATAGAAAAATTTACTATGACTAAGGATATTTCTTTAATTATTTAGTATCTTAAAATTAAGAAATCTCTAAAATGTATAAAACAAAGCCATCTGTCTATGCGCTTAGTTCTTCTAAACTACGCAACGGCTTTTTATAGGGTTTTCACCATCATTTAGAGAATTTCAATATTATATTAATATAAAGTAGAGAAAAGTCTCCGAGCAACGCTGGGTACACGTCAGCTATCAGTAAATAAAATGTAGAGCAAGCTAGCTATAAACTTTGGACAGTTGGGTAATATTTTCTCTAGTTTACAAGAGCTGAGTAAGAAACAGGCAAAACTTTAAAATGAGTTTACCTTTTTCTTCTAAATTATTTAATTCTCCCCGATCTACAGGTGGCATATTATATCAACTATATAACTTATTACAGTAACTGGATAAATGTGCACCAAATGTTACTAAAAGTAATTAAACGTATACATAACAATATAATCTAAAACTAGAGTAGTGATATTTAGATCTTCAATTTGTCAGCGAGAGAGCAGGACAGTCCTGTGCCATCAGGCTCTACGTTTAAGGTCTTGACCACTCCGTTCTCCAGGATCATGGAGTACCTCTTGGAGCGGAGACCTCCCAGTGGGGGCAGCTCCACGGAAAGCTCCACAGCTTTGGTGAAATTCCCCAGAGGATCAGCCAACATGCGGATCTGTAATTCCCAAAACGCAAACATATTAGAACATGATATTATTGTTTACTGCACCTTTTTATTAATCGGTTGAGCCACCCTAGACCGCTGTTGCACTGCACGGCACGTCGCATCCACACGAAATATTATTTTCATTCTTTTATACGAAACAAAGCCCACCAGAGAGGTGATTCACCGCACAGCGCTGCGCGGCAGAGTTGCCTCTGGGAGAATATTTTGACGTGCAGTGCATCTGGCGCCAGCTTGGTATAGTGCACTATACGTCACCAGACTGTTCACATTTGGTGTTCCGATGTGTGTGCATTGGATAGCAGGAATTTATATTACCTAAAATGTTATTGACGAGTCATTGATAAGGTTCTTATGACCCTACAAGTGTGCCGGAAATATTCCTGCAGCGGTGGGACTTAGTTAGCTACTTAAGCAATTAATTATTGATTCAATGGCGTATTAAAAAAGGTCTTTGTTCCTCCAAGCTTTCATGCTTCCTGTTTATTAATAGTGCCCTTTCTTTCTGCCTCCTCATAAAGGAAATACACAATGATAATATCTTGGTCAGAGTCGTCCAAATTGTTCGACACTAACAATGCTAATGAATCGCACTGCAGTTGTATTGCGATTACTAAGGGAAGTGAAACTCTAGTGTGGTTCAACCTTCATTGTCAAGTGGCAATTTATTTTAACAAGCCTAGATTATTAGAATTAATTTAATGTACTTAGCGTTTTCGGCAAAGTAAAAATGAAAATACAAAAAAATGTTGAAAAAAAAAGGGTACTGCAATCTTTTAATTATTATTATTGTTAAATGAGCAGGCAACATTCTGCTGATGTGCTCATATCTGATTTCACAATAAGTTTAATAGTAAATGAGTAATTGTGTTCACACAATGTAGCTTTAAAAACGGGCTATAGTCCAGGGGCACATTTTCTAACAGTGTTCAGAAATTAGTTGTACTTTCCGAAAGGAGATGATTCTACACCATGTTCCAAAGTATTTTTTTTTTAACCGTCAATATATTATACCTGTGGATGGGACACCAGTGACCTCCATATAAAAATTGAAGAAATTTTTTAAAGTCATTTTAATCCTTATGTAAAAGGAAATGTATGAAGAATGAGTTCAGAATGGCTTGGACTAAATATTGCCTCAAAAATATTTTATTACTAGTTACTTTATTTGATGTATGCAGCTTCTCTGATGGCTTTGGAATAAATAATGACGTCACCACAGTAAAAGGTTAAAGCAAGACAAACATTCCCGGGTTACGAATAAACCGACAATACTTCAAAACTACTATGTATTACCATCATTATTAACAGAAAACGTTGTTTGTGCAATGATGGAGGATTTAGCTAGCAGAGGAATTGAACCCATTTGTATTGTTGAAATATATAAATAGGATAATTTGTACAGCGCCGTTTTTATGAAAAATCACCCCAATCAAACATATTAAGCGAAAACGTGAAATTCGGGAGTCGAAAATAACCTCACTTCTGAACATACTATAAATTATTATTGTTCCAAAATCCAAGTGAATACCTACATGTTGATATTGTAATAAAAAAAAAATGTTTCTCTTTACATTTTATTGTTGAACTGTAAATTTAAACAGTAATCATAAATTGAGAATGAAGTGGTGGGTGGAAATTAAGCATTTTTCTGGTGAAAACAGAAATAACCAATTTATTTTAGTGGCATTAAATTTCTAAGTAATTCATTTTGGATGCCAGCTGGCACGCCTGTTTGTGCTTTTTCAAGAGAAAATTAGGAGCCACAATTGAACTAAGCTAACGAATCTAATATTAACACATTCACGAACAAAAAATCTATTGATGTCATTTTAGAGGAGATGTTATATGACATAATAGGCAGGGAAGTAAAGTTTGTATTGTATGTAGTAATACATATGTAGCCTGTCCTTTTGCGTCAAAATGCGAACACATCTTTTCTTTATATTTTTATTACTGATTTGATCAATTTCACAAAATACTCATCATGTGACCAGGGCCAGCCCCGTGCAAACGCAATTGGAGCACTCCAACTTAATTCCCGCCTTGCCAAGGTGTGATAAAACCTAATACAGCGCCCTTGAGATTTTTACTAGCGCCAGGCGCTGGTTTGGTTTCAGGGCCGGCCCTGCATCATCGTTTTTCGGCAAGTGTCTGTCAATGTCTTAATAATAAGGAAGTTGAGTGAAAAATATTTTCACTTATAAAAAATATATTCATGTAGATCAAAAAATATCGATTCTAAATATATAAATATATTTCTATATTATTATTCTTAGAATTAGTTAAACGTTCTTGAAAAAGCATTCAATAGCAATAGAGTGTATACGCTCCACGATTGGTCGAAAGAATTCTGACGTCACATGTGTCGTGACTTGTACGTACAGCGAATCACCTATGGTGCATCTCTTTCTATTACATGAGAGATGGTCGGTTTAGATGAGAGAGGTGTATAGGCCAAAGTTTATTTGGGTTTGTTAAATATATGTACGTATTTGTTGTTATTATTATATGAAATGGGTTTCTAAAGATACATATTCGTATAGTGCTTTATAATAATATGTTGTTTATTGCATAACTTAGAAGTTTTTATTATTATACATGTCACATAACATGTGATACACTTCAGGCCGCCGGCCGCTCAGAAAAGTCTCACAGTGAACTGGGCTGTAAACCGTTATTTTACTTTTGGTCTTTACATTTCTGCGCGGTGGTCCTGAATTCGCGCGGGGCAAGTCAACAAATAGCGACGACAATACCGTACCGGGCTTGAAAATCAAATATTCTAACTTAAAATATTAATTTAACTATGAAATCTGAATCAATTTTTTTTTTTTTTTTTAATAACATCAATTCTAATAGACGGTTACCATTGGTAAAAAAATTACTGGAATTCCTTATTGAAGAATTAATTTTTTTTCCATACAAAATCTTTAAAGCGACGTGGTTCTTACAGTTTTAATGACGTCACACCCACCCCCGCCTCTTACCGCTCGGATTCCGCTCGTTTTGGCGGGCTTAATAAAATTCAAACTTTGAGAATTAATTTAACTATGAAAACAAACTTTAAAAAAAAAAAAAAAAATACTCGTATTTAAGTTTGAATGCGAACATTGATAAAAAAAAATAAAAAAAATGGACTCAACTTCCTTATTGTGGAGGTTTACAGAAATATAGCAAAAGATGACAAGTAGGGTACGGGAGTAATTAAGCATTACCTTTCCAACAGAGTTTTGGTCCTTGCCCCAGGCAGCCATGACGTAGGGGTCATTGACGGAGATACAGAGGATCTCGGCCACTCCCTCCTTCTTGAGCTTTTCGGCGTCCTTGACATAGCCGGGGACGTGCGTCTTAGAGCAGCCGGGCGTGAAGGCTCCGGGCACGGCGAACAGCACTACCTTCTTCCCGCTGCACAGATCTGCGATGTTCACCTTGTTGGCTGGCGAATCCTCGTACAGGTCCACGCTGGGGATTTTGTCTCCTTCCTAAAACAAAGTATATTGTGTAGAACTAAAAAAAAGTTTTCGCAGAAAAAGCAAGAATTACGAAGAGTCGGGTATAGGTCACTGATAATTTTTCCGTATTATTAACCTTGACAACTTGCTCTGTTTTGTTCTTCCATCGAATTTGCCTCTTATGTAAGC
Source organism: Hesperophylax magnus (assembly GCA_026573805.1). Lineage (NCBI taxonomy): Eukaryota > Metazoa > Arthropoda > Insecta > Trichoptera > Limnephilidae > Hesperophylax > Hesperophylax magnus. The sequence goes on from JAIUSX010000050.1 coordinate 294,744, forward strand.
AGTGATGGGACTAAATAGAATTGTGGAACAGGAATTACATTCTAAATTTATGATTGGTTCAGAGATATGGCTAATTAAATGGAGCATTCTTATCGATTAATGAAGTTTAAATTCTTGCCACCAGGGTTTTACAAAAAATTCCACAGCCTTGTCATCATTTGACGACATGCTAAATGCGTGAGGATAAAACAGAAATCCGCAATAGAGTTTACTGGCTACATATATACTGGCATCTGCAGACCCGTGTGTGGGTCCGTGCAGCGCGACATCATCCATGAAGGAGCCACCCAAGTTTCGTAAGTCAGTTTTTTTACATTGTTATTTTTATCTTATAAATTTAAAACTTGTTCCCGATGAATTAATTTTAGGATCGGCTTTTGTGTTTATTTTGTAATTACTAATCTAGTAATGTAAAGCAAGCAATAGTTGATAACATCACAAGTGGTGCCGACAGGATTGATAACAATAATTACTCATGGGAGTACTCAAGTCTTTCATTCTGAATTATCAGCATACAATTTATTACAGGTACACCTAAATTTGAAACTTACAAGAGACTAGGCTGTTGCCCATATGGTGGGGGTTAAATTCCTTATACAGGGGGCCTACTCTGTATCTTTTGAAACTTTCCTGCAGCCGGTTTAGCCACGTCACAATTCCGTATTAACCCTTCCCTTACGGTGTTCAATAATTCCTCGTCCTCTGTCGCTATACACTCGGTAAATATTTATATATTGTAATTACTTAATGCAATACATAAATGTATTGCGGAGGAATACCTAAAATTTGAACTCTGTGTTTAGTATATTTAGAGAGATATTTTATTAATTAGAGACAATCTTCACCAAGTTCAGCGCCGGAAAGGAAAGGTTAAACCACGAATTTACTGGTTTGTTAACCCGAAAGATACAGAGTTGGCCCCCAGGTCGATAAAAAGTTGTAAATAAATGTAAACATAGACCTACACCTAAATAACAAAACATAATGTAAAATTAGTTGTTATTATTGCATCAGCTTTACTTTAATTATTCCGTGAATGGCATGTTGTTTGGTCTGAAGGACAAATAATATTTTTTTACACGCAGCTATAATATTATGTATGTATTAAGGTTCATTATCGCAGGTACTTGGCACCAACAATGAGGCAGCATTAAAATATTAATATTCATCAATATCAACAAAGATATCCGACTATTGTTTTTTACCAACTACCTACACAAATGTAATTTGTTTATGTAAAAGTCAATGATCTACATAATAGGATTCAATATCATGATTTTATTGGATATTTTTTGTTGTGTTTTGATTATTTTATAGTGAGGAAGTAAAAAATAGAGATAACGACATGGATATTATTTTTTTATTTTGCAGATATGTAAATGGCATTAGGAATTCAACGTGGATGGGTATAATCAATGACCAATGACGTTACAATACGTTCAGGTTGTCAGGGAGCAAAGTGCACTAACTTCGGGAGTGATTGAACATTTTAATGTAGTTTTTAGGTAAAAAAAAAAGTTTAATTTTTTGTAAGAGGAAATAATTATTCTTCCATGGATAAATATTTATGCATGAGAAAAAACAACAATAACTGCCGAATTACTTAAATTGTTTAAAATAGTCTGTTAAATTTTTTTTATTTACTTTGCATAATACATATTATAATTTGAAATCTCGTATTATTTTGTAATAAATAAATTATTCCAATTACAATGATACTCATACATTATCTTTCACAAAAGCTATTTGTTTTCTGTTCTAAATTCCAATAATATGACCTTTATTGAAATAGTCAGTAACCTCTCCATTTACTTTGGATTTGGTGACTCGTAATGAATAATTAAATAAAATATTATTTATAATCAACAGATAAGGAATGAAAATAAAATGTATTTGTACAATTTAAGTGTTTTAGAATCTCAGGTAAACATGGTTCCACGGATGTGGTATTCTGTACCACAAAGTTCATTGTATATATGTAAATAATGTTAATCTATAAAGACAATAGAGAAAATAGTACTGACACGCTCGTGGTAACTATAACAAGTAATAAGGATTAGACGAGTAGACCCCTAAATGACAATATTTCGAAACTTTACCAAAGTAATTTGTAATAATATTTTTTAACTTTTGGAACACCATACCCTTTTTGAGGGAAGTCAAAAATGGAAATAAAAATTAACTCTAAATTATTTCAAGTGCAAGCGAATCGGTTAAAAATTTAATGCTCTTTCTCATAGCATATAGGTTTAAATCGCATTTCAAAAAATTCTAGCTAGGGCGAAGTTCCAATGCCAGCAAGGTATGAACGGTCGTCCATGCACCACTGAAAATTCTTTTCAGTGGTGCATGGACGATTTTCCAGAGGTTAAAGAAAATAAAAGATACTTTTACACAACATTCATTGCTTAGACGAGGGAAAAATAACAACATTGTGCAAATCAGAAAGCTCGATAATATATAAGATGAAAATAAAATCATTCTTTTGATTTGATATTTTTCTGTACAGTAAAAAATTTTTTGAAAACTGTTCTAATTCCCACACATACCTATAGGCCTATAGGCGTAACCGTTCTCAATGATGCAAATATAGTATTATTAAAATAAGCTTTAAGCCCTTAGCCACTCGAACAATGGCTACCTATATTTAGGTGTCATCACTCTGAGCCTTGAGCCATGCCTGCCTAAATTTAGGTAGACGGTTTTTGCCAATATACACGGTGTCCGGAAACTCGTAGTACAAGCGGGAAACTGGAGAATCTACACCACATGGGGAACCCAAAAAAATATAAAGTTTTTTGATTTGAGCTTTTTCACAAAAAAAAAAAAAAAAAACAAAAAAAAATATTTTTCGGCTATTTTTGGGTTAAAGTTTTTTCTGGTGTTTAGGGTTGAACAACAGATGTTTTAACCCTGCAGAGCAGAAATATTTTATGATTACACCGGATTAAATGAAGGGTGATTTCAAAATAATGCTTCAAATCCGAGTTTCTTCATTTGTTTTACTTTCAAATAGTTTTAATTAGTTGGGTACTTTGATCTTCAGTAATAATTTATAAGAATTTGATTAAAAAAAAAAAAAAATTAAAAAAAAAAATGAACTTCTAACTCGATTTACTCGATAACGAAAGCTCAAATCAAAAAAATATATACTACAAATCGACTCCAAATGTGATGTAGATTCACCAGTTTCCCGCTTGTACTACGAGTTTCCGGACACCCTGTAGATTGAAATTCTCGCAAAAAAATAAGATCTTAGCTCGCTAGCTTGATTCAATAGTTGTCCTATCCTGCAAATGTCGTTCTATTTAGAATAATTTATTCCGTGCTGGTTGATATAAGTGAATTTGAAAATCCCGTGGATTTTTCTGTAATTCTGTAATATGTTATATATCAATGTGTTTGTTATCGAATTCCCTGTTCAATAAAGCTTATTTTAAAATCCTGGAATTAAAAATAGAGTGAGAAAATGTGTTTTTATTATGAGCTATAAGATAGATTTTTGTTTTCATTTCAATTTGTATATTTGTACAACATGAGCTCTAAATACATAATTTGTGCAGTTTTAAATACTAATTCAGTTAGAGTAATACTTAACAAAGAAACAGATATAATTTTTATTATACTGGGAGAATTTTCAGTCTGTTATTTTCGATTGAAAAATATAATGTCAATGTAAAAAAAACTGTAACGAATTTTAGCACTTTCGGTAAATATTTTCTAAAATTTAATACGGAAGAATAATAATAATAAATACAATTTTGGACAATTTTTGTAATCAAACATAAAAAATTAATAAAAATGTTATGAATTTGTTTACTTTTTTTTTAATTAGTGAAACTCACAAACATGGGATAAACAATGAAATATAGGTGAATTAAATGGCTTTAAATCGCAGTAAGCATTGAAAATCTGCGTTGAAAGGGAAGTAACTTACAATAGGAGGATATTAGAACAGTATAAATTACATTTTGAGCTAAGTACTTATCATGAAAGTTAAAAAATCAATAATTAATACCAAAGATGAATAAATAATTCATTCATGGTCAACTAGAAGTAACTAAAATAAGATAAGCAATTTTACATTTTCCAAAACTCAGACTAACAAGTAAACTTGTTTGGGTAATGTACAGAAAATAGAGACACGCTTAATATGCACATTTTGTTTAAAAAATAACTTTAATTAAAACATAAATATATTTTTTTTAAACTAGTCTAAAAAAACAATTGCAAACTTGTCGAATTCCGCTGCATGCAAAGGCTCTTTAATAAAAAAAAACAGAAACAAACTATATCGGGGGTTTTAGTCGCATATGCACAAAATAGGATTGTAGTGTTTAGTTTGGATAATTTTAATAATTTGTAGTGTTTAGTTTGGATAATTTTAATAATTTGTAGTGTTTAGTTTGGATAATTTTAATAATTTATGGTGTTTAGTTTGGATAATTTTAATAATTTATGCGTATTTCCTAACCTTCAAACTTGAATTTCATTTAGAAAAAATGGAACTTTAAAGCATTTTTACCATCTCCCACCACATAGTTATTTCTTGTAATAAATAAGTTAAAACCGAATGCTATTTATATTTTTTAACGTGCAGCGGAATTCGACAAGTTTTTCAAAACATGACGTGAAGAAAAGACGTCAAATTACCCGTTTTTTTTTTTACGAAATTGCTAATATTATTTTCCATTTTCGGAAACTGAAATACTTACTTCTCATTGTTATCTAACTGCATTCTAATTGATACACAGTGGTTTTGGTTAAAGGTGTGTATTGACCGTCTCCCTATTTTCTGTATATTTACATAATCAGTAATAAATACCTTAATTGGAGCCATCTTGCTAGCAGAAATGCACAGCGACCGTCTGATTGTCTTCGGCGCACAAAATGCAATAACCTCAATAACCGGTCTCCTGACGAAATTCATTGGCGAAAAATTTTACTGTAAAATACACGAACTGTCTTATAATTGTGCATAGATTCTCAATCAGGTAGATTGTGGATTCATAGAGAATTGTGTGTCACAGCTAGTGATGGGCATAATGAGGAAGACGAGAACACTTTTTTGTTTTTAAATCGATATTTTATTATTTTCACACCTAGTTAGTTCACCATCTTTGACCAGTCTGAAGATGGCTTTAACGAGCTGAAACCGGTTACGGTCAGTAAAATTAAACTGGGAAAAGTTTCATATTAGTTTTATTATAATATACTTTGTCATAACGATATTTTTAGGTACCTTTGTCTTGCCAACATTGCCTTCCTGATCATCGTATCTTGATCGGTACGATATTCGTATAATATATGAGATGTAATAGCTCACAACGTCTCCATAAATACATACATACTTTTGAACTCGTGCGTAAATCAGAGCAGAAGAAGAATCCTCCGTTGCCATGTGTCTTAGCGTAATTTTTAACTTAGTTTTTTATGGGACAGCCGTGCGCATAACTGTGTCCTGTTTTAAGACATTGTTATAGTTCTTCTGAAATTCGCAAATGATTGCGACAGCCTTCGGTATCTTCTAACTCCATCTCTCTATAGAGTGTTAGGTTAGAAGCACCCAATTCGTTTCTCCTTATAATCCATTATTTGGCGCACACACAACGTTTTTTGCGCTTTTTTCATATTTTAAATCGTTCGTTCCGTAAAAGGTCCGAAATCAAAGGAACGCACGAAGCGATAACTTCACTTGACGCGAGAGTGGTATATTTATGCTTGACGCCATCTTGATTAGCAAAATCAGTCCGAGTTAAATTGAAACGTCTGAAAGATATCTTATTCAATTTTTGTCGTTCAACTAAAATCGCTCTGTCAGAACGGGGCATGATTGGTTTATCTATGGCGATGAGTATCTATGGCATAAAATGGGCATAAGCGGCATAAACATACACAGCATAAATAAACATGAAATAAACCACTCGTCGATGGCTTGGGTCGGTTTCATTATGCCAGTTCAATTGTCAAATTTCAAAACACAATTTTGAATGTGTGAAATCTGTTACGAGAAACCCAAACCCTTTAATTGTTCTCCAGTATATAATTTCAAAATGGGCACCACTGAAAATGATTGGAATAAGTGCTACATCAAAGTAAATGGAAAATATATAGAGGTTAACGAGGGTAGCGTCATCAATCCAGAAACGAAAAAGGGGGAAAAGGTGGATTTTTTCTATTTATCGCCCTCCAACAAAATGGTCCTCATGGACTTTGATGATGCGATGATTGAAATTAAAGAATCTCTTAAGCACCACAAATGTAGACCAAAATTGTTGGATAAGCGCCGATACAACAAACAAAAGTATTACAAGTAAGTTTAAAAATTACAGTTTCACGCAAACGCGGTTGATAGTTGAAGATGTGGTATTCCGTCCGCCCTTTCTAAGTGGCAAGGACGTGAAGGTGTTGGTCTGAGGAATCCGTCAAGGCAGCCAGCTCTCCCTATTTATGCCTACTCAGCCAAGTCATTTACTTCACTGTGTTCAAATGAGTGAGGTTCTAGACTGTGGACTGGAAAACGGTATAATAGACCAAGCCATGCTGAAATAGACCAAGCCATGATGAAATAGACCAAGCCACGATGCGTGTAGCGTAATGTGTCGCATACCTTAATTTCACACAATAATTTTATAGTTGGGATATGTAAAATATTTCGGTAAACTTGTCGAATTTCGTCGCATGCAAAGGCTCTTTTAAAACAAAACAACACTTGATTTCAACTTAAATATCGAATGGAGACATCTATTTAAGTCGGTGGTTTAAGTAAACATGCACAAAATAATTTTTTAGGGTTTAGTTTGGGTTATTTTAATAATTTGTGTGTATTTCCTAACCTTCAAACTTAACTTTGATAGAGAAAAAATGGAACTTTAATGCATCTTTTACCATCTCTCCACATAGATAGTTATTTCTTGTAGAAATTAAGATGAAACTATGTGCTGTTTTTTTTTTTTTTTTTTTTTTGCGTAGGAAGCGTATAACGGAATTCAACAAGATTAATAAAATTTCCTTCAAATTATGCATTATTTAAAAAATATATAGCTCTTCAAAACAAACTCCATTTTCTCGAACGGGACCCTTGTTTTTGCCCGCATGACCGGGGATGTGGTCAACAAAACTTATGTAAGGGCGTCATGGGTCCCTGGGAATACATTTACTTCAAGTTATAGTTAATATGTACATTCAAAATAAAAAAAATATATTATCAATCACAAATCTTTATCAATAAATCGGAGATATAATGCAAATTTAACACATTTCGGCTGGGTATTTTTTGCACTGGCGCTACCCTGACTCCGGGAGAAAATAAAGGTCCTGCTTTGTTTTATATCCCTATATACCACTTGGTTGGGCTTCGTCCAGTTTAAGTGATACTAACAACAGTTACATTTAATAGGTAGATATTAGGTCATTCACAGAGAGAGGGTGAGTATATATTGTAAATAGATTATTACAATATTGAGTACATATGCATTGATATACAACGGGAATAGATAAAATAATGTAATCTTATTAAACTTGATTTCATTAAAACACAAATAACTTTGTTTACATCACTTTATTATACATATACAACCAATACATGTTTCATGAAGAAAATATGAAATATAGATTACAACTGGAAAGAAGAAGTGGAAGGAGGGGGAAGGGGTTAGAGTGGGCGGGGTTTATCAGAATTAGGAATTAGAATATCGTTAGACGGGAAAGACCAGTTGAGTGGGACAATATTTAAAAGAGCGTTTATTAAAAAAAAATTCTTGTTAATTATATCTGCTTTTATATTAACATGTTTTCTAATTTCTAAAAATATAAATTATTTATTTGCGATGCTTTATATCCTGTGTGAAGTATTTTAAGACCTGAAAAACAAAAAGCATATAACCATATAACAATATATTCATAAAACAAATAGCATTTAATAATGGTTATTCTAATAAATTGATAGTTGAAATACTAAATAAAAGAATTAAACATAATCTCTTCAAATGGTATTTTTACCCTATTTCTAAAGATAGAAATAAACAATGGCGTAGAATTCTATTTGTGGAAAACGATACTTCCAAAAAAAACATTCCTGGTATTATTCAACCGGCGTTTTACACCAATAACAAAATAAAATAAATAAAAAACCAATAAAAGAAATATATAGTCTTAATAATAAAGATAGCGATAATCAAATAAAAAACTCGGGAGTTTATGAACTCATTTGGGATGATTGTAATTTCGTTTACAAAGGTAGAACCAATAGAAACTTTGAAGTCAGAACTAAAGAACATCTCGGAGCTCTAAATGGAAATAGTAAATCTGAGTTTGATCATCTTTTGAATAATGATCACACTTTTGATAAAAATTCAGGTCTTAAAATACTTCACACAGGATATAAAGCATCGCAAATAAATAATTTTCAAATTTTAGAAATAAGAAAACATGTCAATATAAAATCAATATAAATTAATAAGCAAAAAAAATTATAAACCCTATTTTAAAAATTTTCCCACTCAACTGGTCTTTCCCGTCTAACGATATTGTAATTCCTAATTCTGATAAACTCCACCCACTCTTACCCCTCCCCCCTCCTTCCACTTCTTCTTTCCAATTGTAATCTATATTTAATTTTTGACTTCAATGTATACTTACTCCTGATGAGGTGAACTTCGTTCATGAAACATGTAGAGGTTGTATGTAATTAAGTGATGTAAACAAAGTTATTTATGTTTTAATAAAATAAATAATGCCATCACAAAGTGATAAGCTTCCAGAAGAAATCTTCTTATTAAACGCTTGTTAAGGGTCATGTAATTTTGTGTAACTATGCGTATTGTTAGCTGCATATTTAAATATTCGCGCCAGTTATTTGCTTCGTTCTTATACCGCCAGAGGGGCAGAGTGGTCGAATTTTGCCTGCAGACCCCCTATTCGGGATTTTCCCGAAACATACGATTTGAATTTGACCAATGAGAAGGCCTAGATCTTCCAGACGCTAGCGTAATAATACTATCAGATATTTTAGTAAAAATTTCTTCGTAGTAACTCTGCATACCCAAGCTATAAAAGTACTAAACGATAATCGAATATTATTTGAAATGCAACTCAATTAACCTTGTAAAATGTTTATTACGGTCCGCCTATCGGTATATGCTCATACTTGCTTTCTTTAAATACGCCCGACATCTCTCGCTCGCTTGCACATAGGAATTGAGTGGGTGCGGAACAGAGAAAGAGATTCGAATCGGGTTTCACGGTCATAAAAACCCTTATTCCAGGAATTGAATTATTTCAATAACAAATAATATACTATCCTTTTATTATTTTTTTGGTAAACTAATGTTTAAGATAAGATTTTTTATGCATAGCACAAAGGGTAACAATTATTTTATAAGCAATAATTATTAGCCTGAAACACTCATCCACATTGAAAAATCTCCTGATAAAAGATACATGACGCCAACATGACGGGACCGTTGGCGTCATGTATCTTTTATCAGGAGATTTTTCAATGTGGATGAGTGTTTCAGGCTAATAATTATTGCTTATAAAATAATTACTATCCTTTTGTTGAAATACCGATGTAAACGAAAGGCACGAAAATAAATATAAAAAACAGACTTGCATTATGATTCGATAATTATGTACATTTAGTTCGGACCTTTATAAAGAGATTGGTATATAATATTAATATAAAAACATTGAATAATTCATTGAACGGGTAAAACTACCTTTCCCGGCCGAGTTGTGTTAACCCATCCGCATATCATTATTTTGAAGAAAATATGTACATAAATGTACTAGTTAAATTTATCTCCGAAATTATAAAAGTTGCCCCACCCGGAAAGGAGGTGACATGGTTTGTCAAACTGTGGCCTTAGTCAAACTTAGATATTAGGTGTCATACAAAAAAACAGAAAACAGTATTACACTTACCAGAAGAAAATCTTTGCTTAAAACTTCGTCATTTTCAAAGTATTAATTACACAAAGTTATTGGTTATTAAGTAGATTGTTTTTGACACACAAAATTTATAAGTTTTGGTTCACAAAAAAACTGTTGAGTACATATTATATATAAAGTACATTTTAATTCACAACAATAAAATAAAAATATTACTACTAAAACTTTAATTAACTTATAAACTTAGGTTCTTATGCATATGATAAATTTTAAAGCACTCTGGCATATGCAAGGCTATTCCACAACGGTTACACTCCCATCTGCTAGTGCTCTTTTTCTTTTTTGCGGAACATACTCTGCATTGGCGTTTGGCAATGGCATTCCCTTGTGCAGTCACAGTTGAGCAAAGTGTGCCCAATGGGCTGCCTGAAGTCTCATTTCACTGCCAGCCGCAGGACGCCCTATTCTGGCGTAAGCTGGTAATTTTACTCTTTCTATAAGTTGCTCTGCCACTATCAGCCGCAATTGACAATACTTCAAATTCTTTTTGCTGTTTTTTTTTTGTATAAGCAGTATGAATTGAAATGACACATATCAAGGATATAATTTTTTTTTATACCCTTTTAAGTATCGTAGCATCAATTGGAACGAAGTCAGTTGTTGGTCCATTTTATCTACTCCCCCCATACCTTTGTTATATTCAACAACAGGTAATGGTTTCAGCACTGTAGCTGTTGATCATCGTTTTCGTGTTGAAGTCTCTTCAGCAAAATGCATAGTGGATAAAATGCAAACTGGTTTTTTATCTTGCCATTTCAATGCCATTATTTTGTCACTAAATTGGGCTTCAACTCACCCTTTTCCTGCTTTTATTTTGTCACTAAATTGGGCTTCAACTCACCCTTTTCCAGCTTTTATTTTGTACCTGAAAAAACGAGATAACATAGAAACAATATTTAAACGCAGAAAAGGGTAACACGCACTAAACAGTTTGATTTTTATGATAAAAATTAGTCGAACCAATCATAACGCTCACGCGTGACCCACACCGCATGTACTTTTGAAACGTCAAAAGCGTTCAAATTCAACCGACTTATAATAATAAACTGTCTCGAAAAACTACAACTATTGCCGTTTTACCAATCAATACGGTACTTATAACTATTACGCACGTAATTATTCAAGTGTCTAGATCAGAAATGTGATAAATTGATGACAAAACTCGAAAAAAATTATAAATTTGTAGATGTCACACAAAAAGTAACTGTATTAATATGAATTACACACGGGCGTGGAAGTGGCTAGGTAAGAGTGACAATAGGTAAAGTTATATGTACTTTTGCACTAAATGCAACACATGTTGCCCGATCTGGGATTGAATCTTCATTTATTCTTCATTTTACAGTTCCTCTTATAACGGTCTAAGCTCCATATTATTTACTTGTCTTTGTTTTCCATCTTTGTAATCAAAAACCTTTTTATTTAAAGATTATACCAGAAGTTACGAAATCTGGAAGAAGCCATTGGAAATATAAATAAATGCCAGGGCTGCCAACACCCGAGGGGGCAACTCAACGAGTCCCGAAAACTGAATCTAAGTGCACTTTCTCAAAGGTTTGCCAATAATCAATATATATTTTAATTTTATAATTAATAATGAAGAAATTTACAGTTGGTTGTACAGCTAAGTCTTCCCCTTTCAGTACATTTTTTCTAGAAAAGAGGTCAAGCTCAACATTCCACGAGAGTAGGATCCTCATTATGACATGAAGTTAATGACATTAAAAATATTGTTTTTTATAGAGATATAAGTAGCGGGAATGGTTTATCTGAGCAGAGCGCAAACCGAACATATTTGATTGAATCGGATGAATCAGATGATAAAACAAAAAAGCATGTAGAGATTGATTCGGTCCCCTCCGCCGTGGGGCCCCGCTCGCAGAGGAAGACAAGTGAAGCCTCTTTCTACATCAGTGCGGATGATTTGAGGGTTATTGGAAAATGGGCTTCAAAAAATAGAGATTTTATCAGATACAAGGGAATGGATTCAGTTCCCGAAGGAACATTTGAAAATGATGATGATTATTTTTTTCAATTGATATTTGCAATAAGCCCCACCATAGTTTTGGATAAAAATTTACCAAAACTTCGAAAGAAAATGAATTCAGGTGTTACAAAATCTCCTTTGAAGATTAATTATCGTGACGCTGAGAATGGAGTAGATATGGAAAGTGTTCCGAGGTCACCGAGCAAGTTGTCCGCTGAATCTGATGAGCAGAATGAGATGAGTCAGTTGGAGTTTGTGGAGCAGCTGGGACTCATCCACAGTGACACGCTCAGCAAGCATCTCAGCCAGTCTTCCGGGCGTAACTCACGGGTAACTGATAATAACTAATATCTAACTTAATTACAGCACTTACCTTTTCTTACACCCATTCATTGTTGTTTCTGTTCCAGGCCTGCCGAAATTTGAGTAAAACTTCGGAGTTTCACATGAGCCCGCTAGACAGAATACGCAACAAGCGGAAATTGGAAAATAAATTGTTCACTGATGAAATAAACAAAGAAAACTTAGTGAAAAGGAACGATGTTTCTAACCGGCCATTTTCTATTATTGATAATTGGAAATCCACCTATACTCCTACACTGAACCAATCATTCGAGGCAGAAAAATCCAGACGGGAGAAAAAACAACATCCTTTTAAGTATGATTCAACAAATGAAACTTTACCTTGGCACACACAAATTAAGTTAAATTATTAATTTTGTTTAAAAACTCCAGCCTGAATGAAAAGTATTATTTATTAATTAAAATTATAATGATAATTTGGGTAGCCCTGCAGGTCCTGCAGGCCCTACAGGTCCTCTACCCCTGGACTTCCATTTGTCGCTATTTTTTGGGACACCGTGTATATAAAAATGAAAGTTTATTTATTTGTCCTTATATGTCGGAACGGAGTGACTGATCGACATGATTTTTTGCATAGGGATTGTTGGAGGACTAGAAAGTGACATAATATGTTATTTTTCATCCCGGAAAAACACTTAGGACGAGTTGTTTCGGAGAATTTCAACAATTCATCAAATTTCAACGTTCACTTTCGGGTTCCGTGAAAGTCCTATTCAAGTTTTATTACTATATCAGAATAGGCTAGTTGCTTGACAACTGAAATGATAACAGAACTTGAAAAAAATCTTTCACAGAACTTGAAAATGAATTTTGAAGAATTGTTCAAATTCTCCGAAACAACCCATCCATAATTTCCGTGGGAACAAAAACTAGGTTAAATAGTTACCTATGTAACCTATTTAAACTAGTTTTTGTTTCATCACTTTTCATGACTTTATAGGTTACATAGGTAACTATTTAACTTAGTTTTTGTTTCATCACTTTTCATGACTTTATATCACTTTTTGTAGGTGTGTTGAACTGTCATTTTGATGAGATACCCGGTCACCAATAAATTGTAATAAGTAACTTTTAATTTAAGTATAAAGTCAAGCCACAAAGTGATTTCTGATTGAAAAGTGATAAAGTGGTTTCTTTAAAATGTATTTAATTTAGATAGTGGCTCATTGTATGGATGTGTATCTGTTTCAGAGTAGCAGTTAATGCCTTCTACACTCCCAAAGAAGACCGTTTTATCATAAAGTGGGTCACAGAGGGAAGTAATTATACCAAGGTCAAAGGAAATGCTATTTGGCAGGACTTGGAGAATATGCATATAATGCCTGGTGGAGGTAAATTACAACCTATTATTTAATACAACACGGTTTACATAACCTCTATAATGGAGGTAAATATATTTTTTTATTATAAAAAATTATATAACAAGAGTTTTATTATAACAAAAAAGTAGTCATGCAAAGCTATCGCTTGTCAGCTTGTGTGCATTTCCTACCATTTTTCTAATTTAATAAACATAATACCAATGGCATTACAAATAAATTCAGTTAAGGGTATACTTAAAATATATTTAAAAACTTCACATCCGTGGATGGCGTTATTTTCAATATTGTCGAATAAAACACTTTTAACACGTTAAGGCGCGGACACACTGCGCTATACGCATCAATGCTTATTTGAAAGTGGCCTATGGAGATTGTACGTTAAGGTGTTGCACTACGCTATAATCTTCCTCAGGAAAGGGGGTCAGATTGATTGGGGAACTGCCGCAGAATATCATTTATTTGTATGGGATCACAATTTTATCACAAAATTAACACGTACAAAAAACATTTGTCAAAACTCGTGCTTATGTTTGTATAGAAAATTTTTATTACCCATCCAAAGCATATTTGCGAAAAAGAGTGCATCTCAAAGTTTTAACGGTGTAACGCATAAGTTCAAAAGAGACGGAAGACTTCTGAATTCTAATCACGCAATATGTATGGGATTGTGTGGGATTGGTAGGTATGCATTCGCAAAAACTTGGTGGATAGGAAATCTCCGTATCAAATTCCACAATTGTTCTACCTACCCAAGCACCCATCCTAAAATGTCACCATGAAATAAAACGCCTTGAAGGGTAATTTGCTACCTGGCTGCTAGGCGACAGTCTGTCGACGTTATTTGAGATGCCTTGTCCGTATTGGCTAGTGTATCGCTTGTAAAGGCGTCGCCAGAAATCTACAGTTTTTATGCGATCTCAATCACCAGTTTAGTTTGAGTCATTTCACGTATTGGACTATTTTTCATACCGCTCACACTGTTTTTTTTACTGTTTGGGATTTTATTATTTGAATATATTAGCATTGTATAGGACTTTATCCCTACAAAAATATCCTTACAAACCAATGATACATGCACTTATGATGTGTGATGGATTATCAACATATGATGTGTACTGATTCCTTGAAAGAATAAATACTATCATTCATAAGTGGAATGGGCTCTTCAATTAGGCGAGGCAACCGCAAAAGACTCTTTTTTGACAAGAAGCAATTAAACATATGAGTTATTGAGTGTTCGCCTTCGGCCTTAGGCGACACTGTTCAATATTTACGTGATCAGATTTCACACATCCAGCGATTGTAAAATTGCGGGCATGGCAAATATATATTATTATTTATTATATAACTATATGATATAAATAAACATGTTATCTTTTACATGGAATTTTAAAATATTGAATATTGAATGCTATTTACTGAATCAGGTTTTTATATTCAGCTTTGAAATGTGCTGAAATTATGATGTAATCAAAGCAATTATAATTTATTTTTGATGATCAAATGTCATACATGATTTTTTTGAAAATTTCAATAAATATTATTTGGTTTAGAAATTGTATCAATTTTAAGAAAGCGATATATTTTTGCGCTAATCGTGAAAAACACCCGCTATAGGCTAGAGTCTATTGTTTGAAGCGCCCGACTACAATGTGTTAATATGTATTCGTATTGTGAAGCATCCAAAATCTGGCAGACCTGTGGCCCCAACTTAGACGAAGAGTTCTTTGTTTCCTATACTCTAATCTGGAATTCTGTCCATCAGGTTTAGCGGATGCATAAAAATTTAATTGTCCCATATAACATAGCAGTTTACATAGTTTTGGGATTGGTCCTTAGAGTGCGGAATACGGCTTATCCCAGCAGCATCAAACACCGATTAATACAGTGGAGTCACAGTGTCGCGACACCAAATTCAGTAAATTAATACAATAATTAAAGTAATTATACAAAAAATTTATTATTATTATCGATTTTTTGTAGGCACAAAAAACAGTTACTTCGAAGTTAGAACCGGTGCAGGTTATTATGAATTGCACTGTTCTCTTGCCATCTTGGTAGCGCGGCTTGAGTAAATTTGCACTGTTCTCTTTCCATCGCGCATCCCTCGTTGTGTCTTCTCTTTTGGTAGCGCGGCTTGAGTAAATTTGCACCCTTCTCTTGCCATCGCGCATCCCTTGTTGCGTCTTCTTCTCTTGGTAGCGCGGCTTGAGTGAATTTGCACTCTTCTTTTGCCATCATTCCTTGTTGTTTCTTCTCTAGGTAGCGCGGCTTGTGTAAATTTCTCATGCCGGATTGATTAAATCATTTCCTTGAATATTTGGTTTTATCATTTCAGATAGATCTTGGCAGAGCTTAAGGAACCGTTTTCTGAAATACATTCTGCCTCGATTGTGTGATTATGGATTGGCGAAAGAGGACATTTTCAAAATAGTGAAAGGTGCAAATGAAGGTATGTACTAACAGCATGCACCATTCACATGTACTATGCTTCAAGGTATTGATTGCCCCATGAATGTGATATTGAATATGTGCTCTGATTGCAGGCTGCATGATCAAGAATAAGAATAGGAACCGAGTACACAATGAGAATTACGGGTTAGTTATCCGACCGAGAAAAGGTAAATGGCCTAATAATAATATTATTGTTGTGAAATTTGTATTATGTCATGTAGTGCCATTGTATTTTAGTTCCATCTTTATGTAAATTACATTTTAGTAAATTGCCAGCTGGCAATTTCTTCCACCAACCCAGAACCCAATTTACCTCTTAGGTTTTATAATGTTAGGCAATAAACTCTCTATAAAAAATAGTAGAGGGGTTTTCTTCGACTTTTATTACTGTGTACATAAATAACAAGCCTTGCCTTGACAGTACTCGACTTTTGAGCTACCGCTAATAACAATAATTACTACAAACTTATTTAATGATTGTTTATTGTTTCTACAATCTGTATTTTCATTTTGTTGCTATACAGGGTGTCCGGGGGTAAAGTGCTCTAACTTCGGGAGGTGATTCTACATGATGGTAGAGGTAAAAAAAAAAAAAAAACATTTTGCAAAATTCCTATGTTCATTTTCAATCATGTATCCCCTGGCGTTAGCGAACTTTACCCTTTGGCATCTTGCACTGCTGTAGGCGGCGCAGTGTGCCTAATATATTTACAGTATGTACATTTAATAATATTTTACTAATTTATATAGCGTAGTTTTTGTGAAAAATCACTGTACAAATATATTTATTAAATGATTAACACTAAAATTAGTGACTTACATCTAAGACTTATATGTAGTGACTTACGACTAAGGCCTATAACTACTGTCTTAATGACATATATATTTACGTATGTAGAAACATACAACTAACATACTTACATTTAAAAAAATACTCTTTCTAATTTTACTCTGACGATTTACGTAAAGTGTCCATGAAGTGATTTAATTTTTTAAATTTCAGCCGACAAGAGAAATAACCATAGCAATATATCGCCCAGTCGTATTACTATCAGGGAACGACCAAAACTGGGGGAGAAACGTAAACCCGATCCTGATGTTCGTGATGTTTATTTAAATTCTGATGAGTTAGAGGATAACACTCCGGAGCTGTCCTTAGCGGAATACAGAACCAAACTGAGAAGAACCAACAGTCCCACGAAGCCCTCTGCGGACCCAGAGCCAGATTCGGATCAGATCAGCACTCGTCTTCGGACGCGCAAGCTCTTCACTGAGACTACCTTCGTGCAGTCCATGTCTGAGAAATTGTCAATGATTGTTCAATAAAGCCGCAGCGATTTCGCCAGACATTTTAACATTTCATCTTAACCCCTCAGGCCTCTGACATATTGTATCAGATGGTCAGATAATTACCACTTTGCAATAAAATCCAAATAATCGGAATATTTCTGAATGAATCTGTAAATTAAAAAAGGTAATGAAATACGGTTTTAAATGTTATTATTAGAAATAAATGTACAATTTTTGAAATACTAAATTTTTTAATGCAAACATAAAAGAGTTTTAAAAATGGCTCACCTTGCATTTTTTTTAACAAAAAATAACTGATAATGAAAAAAAAAATTCTATACCCTTGTATTGTAAACTTTTTGCCACCTGACTTTTTTGTTGTTTCATGTAAATTAATTAAATTAATAAAAAAGTTTCATAAATTTCTTTTCAAATTGCGCTCGTAAACTTTACGGTTCATAAAGGATTATATTAGCATTTTTTTGTGATTAACTTTTAGATTTGAATATAAAGCGTGGTGTTTTCTCTTTCTAACACTGTTTAGATAATTTTTCTCACCATGACAGTAAGGGAGACATAACAATTTGTAGTTGTTCCCAAAAGTGAACAAATTAGCCTGAGGGGTTACAGAGATTCTTGCTTCTGTAGTGGTGTACTGTACCGTATGACTACTGCATGTAAAGTAACGGTAAGTTTGAGTACTATCGGTGATGATTTGGCTGTACTTAGGCTGTCTTTCATAAACTCCTTCCTAAACTTCCGACAGTTATTGATTACAATTAAGTTTGATGATTGTTTATAGATGCGTTTTGATGTTGATTGTTAAGTTTGATGTTATGAATGCTGCGCTGGGTGCTGCAAGACAGATATGACATCTCCAGGATCTTGGATGACTACAATTCAATCCTTATTATTTCAGCACAAATCGCTGGGGCTTATTGCCGCTGTCATTTATTTATCATTTTTGTTTTCATTTATTAAAAACTGTATTATTTTTTCCATTGTAATGTTAGTTTAAAATATGTATGTTTTGGTGTTGGAGGAAACTTATTATCTTAGTGAAATATTTTCTAAATAATTAATAATGACTGCATGCAATATTTTGCTAATTTTATTATTTTTAATTTTCCTCCACACGTATAGTTGACTTTTACTCCAAGCAGTTCAAGCCTACACATTAGTTTTAGCCTAAGTTTTTGTTTTTTTTGTTAAACTTTTTCTCAAATGTCTTCAGTTTCTCCCGAAATCGGTAGTTGTGTGCCAAAGTCTTCTATGGGCGACTTCTGTTTCTTTTTGCTATTCGTGGTGAGTATCTGATGATATAATAGGTTAGTGAAGGTTAATCAACGGCAATGTCTGGCTATGAGCGATAATTTTACACCATGATCCCAAAATTGAACTTGGTAGGTGCTTGGTTTGGTTGGTGGTAATTTAGCGCGGTGATATGTTTAACCCATAGGCCTTGTGCTATGTGCAAATTTATCCGCTTACAGCAAGCAATAGTAATACATTCATTTATGCATTCATTTCAAAGAAAAGAGATGTTGTACATGTTCAATATCCTATTATTAATTATTATGTAATAAGGAACTCCAGTCCATTTTAAATTTATTTTTAAATCAATAATGACCTTCTAACTTAAATCAATTATTGTTAGCGTTAGTTTTAACAGTTAAAATAACTTTCAAAGTTTTAATTTTTCGGGTCTCGACAAAATACACCAAATCTGTGGAATGTCTTTGTGACGTCACCATTCAAAAGGAGCTTACTTTTATTTTCAACAGGTTAAATTTAGTAAATAAATAACTGTTATTACTCAGTACTGAGACTGTTTATTCATAAAATAAACTGAAGAAAACATGTCGGCGTCTCGTCAGTATTATTATTGAATTGGACCAATATGTAGAAACTTTTCTTTTTAAAGCCTTTTCCACATGACGATTAAATTTTTTCATTTAGTTAACTCATCTGATATTTTTGTGTACTTTACAGCTCAAACCGAGATAGACTCATAAAAGTCATTCTATCTTCTTTCGTATTGCGGTGAGATATATGTATATGATTTAAGCAGTGTTGAAAAAAAGTGAAGTGACATTAATCTTTATAATTCGTTTGTGTAATAAAATATCTTTTTAAGTTTCCTATAAAGTGGTATTTTTACAGTTTATAAGAAAAAAACATTCAGCGTTTTCACATACATTACGTACTAGCTGTACCCTGCACGCGTTGCTGTGGCTTATTCTGTCTGTGCAGATAAAGAAACAATAGCTGGTGTTGCTTTTACGTCCAACAGATGGCACTGTTTTAAAAAAGTATGTTTTTATCTGTCACAGGTGACATCTATACAGGGTGTATCGGCACTAACCCGACAAACTTTAACCAGCTATTCCTTAGCACATTTGGAGTAAAAAATGTTATGGGCACTTTGCTGTCCGGTAGCATTTTTTTTTCAATTAAAAACAAAAAAATTAAAAATTTCCACACTACATCACTGTCATTGGCATTTCTTTTCGTGTTCAACAGCTGTTACAAGCAAGCATGTCGAAAAGCGTCTTTGCTCTTTCGCACACACTAAATAATAATAGTTAAAAATGAGACGAATGGTGCCGTGCCATTTTGTTGTGATTGTAAAAGCGCGCCAATATAGGTACACAAGTACATTATTCAACGGAACATTATTCATTCGAATAAAATATTGCCAGATGGGTTTTTAAACTTTGACAAAGGATAAAACAGTGGTGACATGTGGTGAAAATATGAATAATAAATTTTTTATTAAAAAAAAACGTTACCGGACAGCAAAGTGCACATAAGATTTTTTACTCCAAATATGCTAAGGAATAGCTGGTTAAAGTTTGTCGGGTACGTGCCGATACACCCTGTATAATGTAATAACAAAATTTATATTTTCGGAATCGACGATTGTTAAATACATGTTTTAAAAGTATTAATATTCTACCTTGGAGTTCCTTGCTACTAACTAGATGTTGCAACAGGTAACTCTTAAATCAGGTTAATGTATTTCAGGGGTTAATGTTTTGATATTCTTTAAATGCAAATTCAAATAATTGTTAGACATGGAGAGTTATAAGAAAGTTCAATTCATTTGTGAAAAGCCATCTTTCTGTAAAAATATGTTGAAAATTGCTAATTTTGACTAAAGAGAAATATCTACGTATTTAAAAAAAAAAGTTTTCGTAAAGCGAAATATCAATACATTTTAGTTCTACAATAAAATGATTGATTTTAAAAAAGACAAAAATTTACACTTGTTTTATCTTTCAAAGTACCTAATTTCACCAAAAAAATGTATTATTAACATTTTTAAAGAAAAAATTGAAATATAAAACACCTGCTGCTTGCTGATACGTCCATAAAATGCTTATGTAATCTGTAGACTAAATTTTTCTAACTGGAGACCTACTCAAATACATTGAAATAAGATAATAATGACTCTTTTATGATAGATGTAGGTTTGTAGATGTTTCACTTTGGAAAAATTTATCATTTTCTATTAACTCTTTGTACTTCGTTGTCGCCATCACGGCGACATTGAAAAAAACTCTGATGGCGCCGCAGCAGCGACATAAACAATGGGTATACATTTTATTATTTAAAAAATAAAAGGTTCCTTTTACAGGTATACACATGATTCTATTCAGTTGTATACAGGTACCCTCTTATGATTGGTTGTGCTTTTTGCTCTGTTTTTCATACATAACAATAACTAAGCATTCATTTTATTTGATTATTTTTTACTGGGCAATAAATATTTTCACTCCATCAGACACCGGGCTCAATGGAAAACTCCATATTTTAAGAAAAGGTCCCAAGCGAGACTGTGTGGTCTACTCGAAAAGGACAGTAGAATATGGCCGACGGGAAACCAGTGGGTACTGTGACAAGTGTCCTAACAAGCCACGTATGCATTTGGGCGACTGCTTCTAAAATACCACATGTTAAATTGTAAAGATTAGAAAATGCATTTTTTTCTTTTATTAACAACCTTATATGATAATAAATATACATTTCTTAATATAACTATATCATTTTATTTACTGCCTTACCAAAAAACATTTTTTTCTAATTTTCTAAAAATATCGTAATTTGTCCTCATATTTTTACATTACACTCCGTGGAGTAGCTGGTATACCATATAAAAAAATAATTTGGAGTGCAAATGTTTAAACATAAACAACCTGAATAATAAATAATTGTACAAAGACCGTACAATGTATTTTTCGTATTATTACCAATAAGAAATATCTCTAACTGCACAGCGAAGAACTTGTAACTTTGCATTTTGGCAGACTTCACGCATGCGCCTTGCACATCAGATGGAGTTGTGATTAAATAATTATTTTTGTCAGTTTTAATCTAATAATAATGTCATATTTTGAATATAGCTTTGTCATCGGAAAAGTGATATTATTTTGAACTATTTATTTTTTAATGAACTTTAACCGGATGAATTTAATAAAACTTCCATAAAAGTGATGTTGTTCAGGACTGCTTTTTAGGATTTTTAATTGTCTGAAATTTTTAGACATTTTGATTCAAAATGTCGAAAAAGTTTTTTTGTATTCAAATTTTTTCATTTTTAAAATAAAAAAATGAAGTTTTTAAACATTATTATATTTCCAATACTAAAAAAGTAATTTTATCGATTTTACAAATTGTTATTTGTTTTTACAACATCTTCAAAATAAGGAAATATATAAAAAATTTAAAATACCGAGGAAAAATTCCGAAATAGTATGTGAAATTATTATTATTTCAAGTTTATACAACAGATAAACAACCTTCTTTGACTGGATAAGCAATGTATCTTTCCATGAACTAATTTATATTTTACATTTCACATACACTGTCATTTATCAATTGAACAAAAATTTACACCATTTTTTTTAGTAAAACCAAAAGTAGGTAAATATGTCGACTTTTGTAAATCTGAATTTGCCATATCGTAGACACCTACATAGAGAATAAAAATAAAACCCCCGTTTTTAGTAGGAATTTCTCATTGTGAAAACACTCCTCAATTACCCCTCGATATTATATTTTTTAAATAATCAATCTGTGTAGTCAAAAACAATGGGAGTAAAGGTAAATGTTTTTTTTTTTTTTGTGTTTATTCATAAAAATTTAAATGATTACAGTTTTTTGTTTTCTACAGCCACCATACTAGGCACATGCCCGTATTATGGTAGCCATTTGAACTGTAATATTAAATATATTTTTAAGTTTCTGTAATATAACATGTTGAAGAATAAAATTATTTTCCATACATAAATCTATTTTATTTGGTCATTTGTATTTTTTCTTATTGTAACTTCCCTTATCAATTTATTAGGCCCCAAATATTTAAAGTATGTTTATGTTGTTTGTGTATATGTGGAGTAAAATTGAATTGGAATCACATTAAAGCTTAAAAAATACATAAAAAGTACCTATATAAAAATTTAAAAAAATATAAAAAAGTATGTAATTTTTTTAATAAAATGCATTTAAAAAATGATTAAAAATATCATAAAAACATTACAAAATTTATAAAAACGTGAATAGTGTGTATTAGGCCGGGTCTCTAGCTATGATATTACCACACACATTGTTGTTTATTGTTTCTTTACATTGTATCTTTTTTTACAATTGAATTTTAACCTCACTAGGACAAGCCTGTGTTGAGGTTAATAATTTTACAAAATAATTAAAATAAAAATAACAAAGATTATATTATATAAAGAGAACAATATTGTTACATTAATGTTTCTACGAATTGGGTACCTACATGGTACCTATTAATCTAATTCCAGCCAATTTCCAGATACCCAATTCGTAGAAACATTACTGTAACAATATAAAGAGAACAATATTGTTACATTAATGTTTATACGAATTGGTTACCTACATGGTACCTATTAATCTAATTCCAGCCAATTTCCAGATACCCAATTCGTAGAAACATTACTGTAACAATATAAAGAGAACAATATTGTTACATTAATGTTTATACGAATTGGTTACCTACATGGTACCTATTAATCTAATTCCTGCCAATTCATTAAATTATAATGTAGTTAACACGTAGGGTGACCACGATATGCATTGATATTTAATTGCAAGAAAAAATATAATAAACTATTATTTTAAAAAGGAGAGAAGAAAGAAATAGAAAATTACGTTACAAAAGGAAAAGGATGAAAAAATATACACATACAACATATTATGCCACAATTTATAAGGACAAATTATTTCCGTGGCTGATGGTAAACAAAAAATGTTGTGGCTCCATCCCAATGTTTGTGTTTTTTTCCGATATTTTGGTAAACAAAAAATGTTTTGGCTCCATCCCAATGTTTATGTTTTTGTCCGATATTTTAGTAAACAAAAAATGTTTTGGCTCCATCCCAATGTTTGTGTTTTTGTCCGATATTTTGGTAAACAAAAACGTTGTGGCTCCGTCCCAATGTTTGTGTTTTTGTCCGATATTTTGAAAATATTTGGCAAATACATGTTAAGAGTTGAATAGAATTCGAGTTTCAAAATAATTCGGTAATGCCAATCTTTTTAAATAAATCTCTATGAATTTCGATTTTGTTTTCATGAATGAATAAATGCAAATCTTGGAAGTGGAAATTAACCTTGTTCCAGACATCCGATTGAGCTGAAACTCGGCAGATAGACTCGTTGTCGATGACAATGCATTCTATCAACTTTTGATGGCAATCACAGACACACGCGGCCAAATATGCCGTTCTCTGAAATTGGATGACATTAAGCAGTTAATGACTAAATATCTTGATGGAGGTCATGATAGTTCTGGATCATTGGCCAATGTCGCTTCAGTTGGAGTCCTAGGGTGAATAAGCACCCCACCACTTTTTAGTATCCAGATGCCCAGGATGGTCGGATTAATGGCAGTTTTCATGGTAGCCTTAGATGTGGACTGGATGTTTTTAGCTGCAAAATTTTTTCAACAGTTTAAAAAATTTAGGAGCCTGGCCTTCTCATCGAGGAATTTAAAAAGACGTTAAACCGCTAAAATTAACTCCCTAGTGACCTATTTTTTTCAAATTTTAACTATATTTATCTACTTCCAGCTTCGGTCTCGATTTACTTGATTACGGAGGCCAAAATCAAAAAAATTTATGCTACAAAATCGACTCCAAATATGATGTAGATACATTAATGTCCTGCTTGTATTATGAGTTTCTGGCGTAATTTTATTGAAATTATTAATTAACTAACCATCACGCCGTTTACCGCAGGGGTAGGCAGATAGGACAGATCGCCAAACAACTCGGTCTTGGCACACACTTCTTGCCTCATTCACATTCATACATACTCTTCTATTATCTGACTCTTGACCTGGCCCGACTCAAGTATCTGATTCACCTGGTCATGCCATGTCTTCCTTGGGCGTCCCCGACTTCTGCTACCACATCGTATATTCTCCTTATACTCCTTTCTTCACTCATTCGCTCTACATGCCCAAACCATCTATGCGTCCCTTTCTTAATCTTACTCATTACGCTTTGCACTCTTTGCTGATCTCCACATTTCTCATACGATCATACATGGTTTTACAACACATGTGCCTCAGGGATCTCATTTCAACAGCATTTAGTCTACTTTCATCTTTTCTCTGCCAGTTCCATGCCTCACTTCCATACATCAGGGCAGGTACCAGCACTCCATTGTGGACTGCTAACTTCGCTCCTTTGGACAATTTTTTGTTAGCGCCAACTGCGTTCAATCCTCCATCAATGGAGTTACCTGCATTTACCTAAAGAGCTAACCTTTTCAGAAATGATAATATATTTTATACACAGGGTTGTTAAATGAAAAAGTGTATAATTTGTTTGTTGTTTTATTTGGTGGTAGTTCAATACACATTTTTGTTCTATTTTTTAAAATATCCTACACACATACATTTATTACGATGTTTTATTATGTTTAGCGTATCTTTAAGTCTTTATTAATATGTAATGTTATATACTTAAGTGTTCACAGATTTATTTATTTCAGAGAATGTAAAAATGAAAGATCTCCACGACTTACAATATTCTATTAATTCTACACATCCATTGTATTATTTAGCTTCACTATTTTGTTAAAATAGTGTGGTGAGTATTTATATTTATTGATATGACATTGATTGAAGAGAAAAATGAATGAAACCATGATTTATCTACCACCACAAATATCAGCTGTTTTCCAGTTGGTTAAATGTTCACCTCCCGTGACTGCCGCCCGCACCTTATCGTATTAAATGGATGGTGGTAGTTGCAGTAGTGGGAGGTTGGCTTCTTAAGGTAGTCACATACATGTTCTATACTCTCGTGGCTTGACATATGTCACCATATTCCCTATAAGAATGTGTGGCTAGCGATATGGTGAAATAGGCCAAGCGATGAGCGTGTAATGCTTGTGTGACTAGTATTACAAGACATGTATTATTATTGTTACATTTTGTTTTCAGTATATCATCGTTACGCCGAAAAAATATTAAAGGAGTTTAAAAAAGAATTTTTTTGTTGTTGTTGTCATACAATGACTATTGCTTCTAGCACATACAAAAATGACCAAATGACGGTGTGAATTTATTTACAATTTTATCCTGCAGAAACGATGCATTGATAATCAAAACTCCTTTCAGATATCACTAGCGCAACGAACGACAATATCTGAATTTTCTCAGATAATAATCATACATTTGTATTACTTATTTAATTTGTCTGAAGAAGTTTGTTATTCTATGTATACTGGCTGCTTGTAAACATTACTGCCACCACGACTATTGTAAGGTGGCATTTATTGCAAATGGTTTCTCTTCGTAGGTAATGCTGTGATGACAAAGGTGATATAATGAACTTATATGGTTGGGTTTAAATTGTGAGAACATTATTTGTCATGAAATGTCATTTAATGTGTAAAATATATTAATTTATATCAACAAAACATGAATGTGCAATTAATACTCTATTGGTTTAATTTAACGTAAAAGTAAGACGTTGACAGAATATTGTTTTATTATATAAAATATGATGTTAAAACTAATAAACATGTTACATTTCAGTTGTTTGTACTGAAGATATGTGAATAAATAATATGTAATCATTATAGTTAGAAAAAAACATAATTCATGAAAAAATAACACTTTTAATCTGTATTTGATTATATTTAGAGTAAAACTTATCAGATAAAGTTATTATGTACAGCAGATGGATACGTGGATAGTTTCCAGGGCATAATAATAAAGAGTTCCTCGTCTAACAAAGTTCACAATGTAACAATTCTAGAAGTTAAACAATTCTTACATTAATCAGTTATATAAACTTTCTTAGAATCTAAACTAGCTAGCAGCTTGCTCGCTTGTGAGATGAGTACTTTATTTTACATTTATTCAAGGTTTAAAGGAAATGAAATAGGAACTCATCACGTTGGTCCTCTTTCTTGTATACTTTATTATGTCCAAACATGTTATTGCTTTCATAACATTATGAAAAGATGACTTCTAAAGGAGATATGCTAATTTCATTCCAATTCTGCATTTCAAGAAGTGGCACAACTCTGAAAATATATTTTTGATTTAAGACCCTGCATGTTTGTGAGATAATGCCACTCACTGAATATTCTCAAGACGCCGTGGCCATGGCCAGACCTTCACCTGACCAGTCCACCTCCAGACTTCAGACCTGGGCGCTCTTCTTAGTAAAACCACAAAGCCTAGTCGATTTGAAACCTCCGTGGAAGGTTTTCAAATTTAAAAGGCTTTGCCTACATAAATGCTTTAGTATTTCTTCACAAATAGCTTGTAATATCAATAGTTTCATTATTTAGACATTTCTGTTAGGAAAACTAAATTTGACAATTCAAGACTCGGCATACATGACAGTGTTAAGGCAGTGTCTGCAGTCAACACCATCATGTATGCGGCTAATTCAATACGATATGTTAATACACTGATACAACAATACTCAAGAATAAAGGAAACTTGGAAAAGTGTCAACTTACAGTTAAACATTATAGGAACTTTAGTCCGTGGAAGACCGGGTTGGGTTGGGTTGGGTTAGGTTAGTATATAGCTAGTAGTTAGTAGCTAGGTAGGGAAAACAGTGGGGATGAAGTAATTCACAGCGAAAGGGAAAATTTCATATACACAGTATTGAACACTATGGAGATCCAGTCGTTAATATTTCTTTGGACAGACAGAATACTGGAATACAGCTGTTTAATCTTAACCGTTTCATATTATATTTGGAATAAAACAGTTCCACTTGCGCGTATTTCACTAAATGTAATATTTACACAATTCTCTCGTACTGTCAATAATATTATTAACAACATAGTGTTTTTATATAACAACCGCAGCGTCTCAATGTATCTATCGTAAGTTAGTATTATACACACAATTAATAATTCGAGGTAATAGGTAAACACCGAGGACATTTCACATTTACCGGATTGCACAAATAGTATAATAGTTCTCGCTATATAGGTCCACACACTCGCAACGCACACGTCACTTAGTCTATATACCGATTGTCGGAGGCAAGGAGTACGGAGAGATCCCACTCGTGCCGGGGTCATTCCTGCTTCATGGGGGCATAGTGCTGAGGTGCCGCCACCAGGGCCAGGGGCCCCCCGCCCCCTGCCATGGAGTTGGCCAGGGCCGCAGCGAACATGGCCCCCTGCCCGTTGCTCATGGAGCCCGGGCTGCCCAGGGCCGAGCTGGGCGGGTTGATGCGCTTCTCCTTCTGGCGACGGTTGCAGAACCATACCCTCACCACTTCCTTCTCCATGCACAGGCTGTCCGCCAGCGAGGATATCTCCTCGGAGGTGGGTTTGGGGTTCATGAGGAAGGCCTTCTCTAGTGCCACTCGCACGCTGGTCTCTATGGAGGTTCTCTTCTTGCGGCGCCGCCCTATCGCCTCGGGGGTGGTCAGGGGGTTGCTCAGGGAACTGGGGTTATTTAACGTATTGTCCGCATCTTCTAACCACTTCTGAAGCAACGGTTTTAATTTACACATATTCTTGAAACTTAGATTTAAAGCTTCGAATCTCGATATTGTCGTTTGTGAAAAGTCATTTCCGTATAGTTTTCCCATTGCGAGACCGACATCCCCTTGAGTGAATCCTGAAACAATTAGAAAATAACAAGGTGAAGTGAAATGCAAATAGATATTTTTAATAAAAAGATGAACTTAAAAGTAATCGAATGAAATGTATAACAATGTATATAAGAATAAGGCTGCATCGTGTGTAAATGTATAAATGATACTAACCTAATTTAATACGTCTCTGCTTGAAGGTTTTAGCGAACTGCTCCAACTCCTCGAGGTCTGTGGTCTCCTCGGGCGAGGGCTCCAGCATGCGCGGGTTCTTGTGGTGGTGTGGAGTGAGGCCCCCCGAGCTGGGTGTGGAGGGGGTGAGCATGCCCGCGGGCAGCCCGCCCAGGCCTCCCATCGCCCCCAGCCCGCCCGGGCCCCCCGGCCCGCTCAGACCTAGGTTGGGCGGCGTGGTCTGCGCAGGGCCCCCCGTCTGCCCGGGGCTGGGCGAGTGCGGCGGCTGTTGTTGCTGCTGGAGTTGTTGCAACTGTTGCGCCGCTTGTGCCACCGCTTGCTGCACCTGACAACAAACACCAAAACAAAACTTACTTTAAATACTCTTTAATCATTCAATTCATGGACTGATTTAATAAATAGGAATAAGGGACAGATTTGTCATCTTTTTGAAAATCAATTATAATAGTGTCATGGAACTATTCAATAAACAAACAAAATAAAAATAACAAAACACTATTAACTTAAAAAATAAAATGAAAATGATGTACTCATCGTAAAAACGTAAAACAATGATTTTATTATTCTTTAAATTCTCCCAAAAAAAAGCATATTATATGATTTAAAAAAAACGTTTTCGAAGTTATTTAAAATTTCGACCCAGTTTCGGATATCACCTTTTTCTGAAGTGGGTATTTCGAAGCAAGTATAGTTTAGTAAGAATGTTTGTTTACCTGATTCTGCAGGAAGAACTGCTGTTGTTGTGGCGGGGGCTGCAGCATGGCGAGGCCATGAAGCTGCGCGCGCAGGCCCGCCTGGTGCTGGAGCGCTCTCTGCAGCGCTTGCAGCTCGGGCCCCGAGAGCCCCGCCAGCGCGCCGCCCAGCGGGCCCCCGCTCTGCGCGTACATCTGCTGACCCTGCACACAACGCGAAATTACTATTGATGCATGGGGAATTTATTAGGAATCTTTTCAAATTAATCTTAATCCTGTTAAAAAAACGGGTCTGCATGTTCTTAACGAATGAATTGAAAGGTTTCCTGTTAAACTTTTAGTAAAAGAGAAATGTATTATCGTGATGTCGCATTTCTTCATTATCTCTTAACTCTAAATAGTATATAAAAAAGTCGCTGTTTGTTTCTTACAATAAATAAATAAATTATATTTATAGAAAGTAGAAAAAAGTCGAGTAACGCCGGGTACACGTCAGCCAGTGTATTATATTAGGAATATACTAAAAGTTTAACAGGAAACGGCCTGAAATCCCGTTTTAAACCGTTTTACGAATAATTTGAAGATATTTTTAATAAATCTGTAATACTCATTTTTCTCCGTGTTTCGCCGTTTCTAAGAGCATCAGTCGGTACTTAATCAGTCCTAGGCGCGCGTTATGGATTTTTTAATTATCATGTGATCAAGTCACTGCCATCGAGCAACGCAAGTTTGCAAATGGCGGTGATTGTTGGTGATATTGTTGATACTCGACTTTAATACTGATTTGTACGTAACCAGCGATATTTGGAGTAAAAACGTACATATCATTTTGCTGTGTCCTATGATATTTTATCAATTAACAAAAAAATATTTTTACATCACATATCGCCATTGATAAAATTGCTATACATCTCGTCTGTTACCGTGCTCCTGGAACGAGACGGAGTGCGTTTCTCGTTACCCCCTAGACAGTATTTAAGTACCCAATGGCAGGTGTAAAATCCTTCAGGTACGTGCTGTCACGGACAGATTCGGATATAGAAACTTCGCAAATAATCGTGAAAATAGGAAACATCTGTCAGGTTGGTGTTTACCTGTGTCATTAATGAGTTGAGTGAGTTGAGCGACATGTGCGCGGCCAGCGCGGCCTGCACGGAGCCAGGGGGCGCGCCGCCCAAGGGGGAGCCGCCCAGCGGGGAGCCGCCCAGAGGCGAGCTGCCGCCCAGGCTGTTGCTGTTGCGTTGTGATACGTCAGTCACCTGCAATACACACAATACATTACTATTTATTATTGTTGAAACACAAACACAAAATATTTACATAAGAGCGTCCACACAAAATATATTGCAAACAATCTGCGTATAAATATATGTCTTTACAACATATTCATAATTTAGTTAGATAAACAATAATGTTAATTTTTCTACTGAAACTTGGTGCCTGAAAACAAATGGAAATGGCTTCTTAGATATTTGCAAATTCACGTTGTGGCGTAATTTAAAATAAAATAAAATAAATATGTGTATCTATAAATAAATCAATTTGTTTCACAGGTAAGACTTAAATAGGTAAGACCTAAAAATTATAATACTAGAGTTTAGGAGCACCTAAGGTGTTTGAAAAATAATAATTATTCTCAATTTGCCAATAATATTTTGGAAACAAATAATTCTTAAACGATTAACATTTCTACATACAAAAACAAATGGTTTACAATCAGATAACTTTGTAATTAGAAAAGTAGTTAAAATTCATTAGATATCATTAATAACCTAATGTAAAAAAATGCTTTCTCTTAAATTTATTTTCGTGCTATTTAGACATTTTAATAATTCCTTGATTCTGTCGTATTAATTTATAAAAAAAACTTTGATCTGTATATAAAAGTTTTTCTTATATACATAAAAACTATACTGACCTATTTTATGATAATTTTATTTTTAAAATATTTTTTTCTTGTAGGTAAAAAACTAATTCTAATATTTTTGACTATAGGTACTTGTCTATATTTGTTTATCTATTTTTAAATTTGTTCATTTTCACTATAAGTTTAACCTGACGAAGAAACTATTGATTTTGAAACATGTCAATCCTTTTTGATTAAATAGTGGTGTATACAATGTTTATTTTATAAAAATCTAAATAGAAATAATGTCACAATAAAACAGTTTGAAGCTTTTTAACATTTACGTTGATAATACGATAGAATAATCTAGTCAACGAACATAATCTCGTGGATACTGTACAGAATAAGGTAATATAGCAATTTAAATAAGTATAAACCGGAAAAGGGAGAACTTGACAATTGACCTCTTGAAGCCAATAAAAGTCTCCATTGACCGCATATTTCTTAAATCTTATTTACAAAACACCAAGCCGTGAGCACCCTTCAAATAAAATTCATGCATTTCCCGACATTTCCCCCGTGTTATTCTTTTCCCTCTAGTTTTTACATTGTGAAGGGGAGATTGGATTCATATAAAGTGTTTTAAATTCTTCAGGGAGAACATGTGTTACATTGACATAACATACATAACTCTCCTTGCGAGGCGAGGAGGGCGGGAAAACAAACATTTCCTTTATCATCGTGTTTACAGGAAATACTGAATATCATTTTTGGTTCATGCAGATGTATTATTATCTACTCGAGCGATAGTTACCCGAATTTGGGTAGCTATTTGTAGGTGATTTTTATGAATTTATAATTTTTTAACACATAAAAATATGAGATAAACGATGAACGATGAACGATAGGTGAAATCATCGGATTTAAACCACAATAACCGTTTACATGTTTACGTATTGAAATTCAGAGGTACATATTATGATTTTAATTGAATCTTCAAGAACAAGACAAAGGTCCCTGATGGTTGTATCTCTCATAATTTTCCTGCACTGCTTTTTGCGGCACCGCAGGCGCAGTGGGTGAGTGACAGAGGTGGCCAGCTCTTGCGAGTAATGGTAGAATGTACCTAATGAATCAATTAGTAACGGGTAGGTATACACGTTAGATGCAGCATTGAGGGCAAGACTGTCCACTGACCAGGTTGAGGGCTCCGCCCCGCTCGGAGTCCAGGGAGGTGTCATCGTGGGGGTCGTGCGGGCCCATGCCGAGCCTCTGGCGGTGCTGGTGTTGGTGTTGGTGCTGGTGCTGGTGCTGGTGTTGGCGCTGGTGCTGATGGTGCGACAATCGCTCGCTGCCCCCGCTCCTCTCATCTCCACTGTCACCACCCGTCTCACCATCTGTCAAACCATCAAACAGACTATGATTATTACACTGAACTTCTGATATACCAAATGGGGTAAAACAGGTAATGATAGATTATCAGTTTGAATGGGTATAGGACCAACAATTATTTCGTATATTAACTGCTGTAACATCATCCAATTTCAGAGAAATGCGTACGTGATTGCCACCAAAAGTTGATAGAATAATTGTTATCGACGAGTCTCTCTGCCGAGTTTCAGCTCGATCGGATGTCAGGATGTATTTTAAAAACGACATAAAAAGTAGCCACGTATTATATGTAATATGAGAAGAGTTGTAATCGATCGAGTTATTTGATGTTTCCATTTCGCAAATAGGTAACATTGTTTAGGATAGGGGTGGTCGCTGGAGGGTGGTGTTTATCGCGCATTAGCAGCCAATCGCTTCTTTTACCCTTCCCCTTGCCCACTCCCCGACCAACCCTTCCATTGTTGCCAGTCATTGGAATATTCTCTACCCTTCCCCTCCCGGAGACCATCACACGACCGATAATCACAACAGAAATTACATATTTCCCGCTTGATTTCTATAAGGCGATGATATACGGCTTATATTATGAAGCAGCCGGTGCCGAAGTTACCCCTTCATCCCGTATTCCCTATTCACCCCATTCAACGGCGATTATGCGAGAAGGTTTATGTACTGCTGTGGATAATTGCTTTTTGTTGACTTTTTAATACTGACGCAAGTTCACTTTCGGGGCACATTATAGCGGCGATGTGATTCGTTATTCCTTGACACGAGGCGGAATTTCAAATTGTCTTTAAATTATGATTTATGAGCGATTATTGCTTTTTCACAGTTGACGGTAGCGAAAGGGGTCGCGTGTCAAAATGACAACGAGCATTTTGGATATGGGATCCACGATTCCGAGCTTGAATTTAAACGATGAATCGCCAATCGAAAAGATTAATACTTGCATCAGGTCTGATACAGTTTATAAAAACACACATAGATTCGAATGCAATTAATTATTTTAGGCCTCTGGCATTATTATTACTATTATTTCTTAAATATGCTGTCAGAAGGTCTGACAATTTGTGTGTATTTCCGCTTTTCAATAAAATCAAAATAATTGGAATATTTCTGAACGTATCCGAAAACTAAAAACTGTTCTTGGAAGTTGATGAAATACGCTTTCAAATTAATTATATTTATTACTATTTTATTAGACGAATGTTTGACAATATTAATGCCACAACACTTTTTTGTTATTTTATTAAAAATAATTAGTAGAAAAATCTCAAAGTTTCATAAATTTTTCTGAAATTACTGTCGAAATTACTGTGTTTCATAGAGGTGTACATATTAATTATTCTGTTGTTAACTTCTATATTTGAATATAAAGCTTCGTGTTTTCTCTTTCTAAAATCGTTTAGTTCATATTTCTAACTATGACGGAAAGGGAGATACAAGGATTTCTATGATACCACACGAGCTGTTCCAAAAACCGAATACATTGACTCTACGGGTAATAGCTGTTTGTTCCCAAAACCGAACAAATTAGCCTAAGGAGATAGTTACTTACATACATATAAAAAAAAATTGCGCTAAGTGAATTAGACTAAGAAGAGTCATGTACTAGTAGTAAGCTTTATAAAAAATAGACCGGTGTGCCAATTAAATAAATAAACAGGATGATTGATAGTTAAGCTAGCGCTATAAATTCAACCCTAAAGCGGCGCAATCTCTGATGAAAGGGGTAGTTCCGACGCGTGCTGGCGCGCTAACCCTATCAACACAGCCAGCTGCCTGCTGCCTGCCGCCTGCTGCCTGCACCAGCCCTGACTACCTCCAGGCTGAAAATTTTATTTTCTTACATTGGTCGAGAGACGTCTTTAGGCACTTCTACTGTTATTTAATTTTATTTACTAGGTAGTATTTTTATTACATATTATTTAAAAAAAGTATAATATCATTACATTATTCTATCAAAACGTAAACCGGTGTTTTTGCTTAGGAAAGGAAAGGAGTGATTGTTAGTTCAAACTAACAAAAATACTGCGCAAAGAAAACAAATATAAACAGAAAAAAATTATCAACTAGGATAAGTACATGATATATAAAAAAAGTTACTACCCGCTAATAATTTTTGATCAAATAAAAGAATAAAACTACGGAAGCAGAGATTAACGTGACAAATAATTTCTTTAAATCGATAATAAATTACAAAAAAAGTTTTAATTGCTTCAAATACATTATTTATGTATTCATTTATTTTTTTCACGCCTATTAAGGCTTTTACATACATATATAGACAAAAAATATTTACGAAATTATACACGAAAATAGTGCAGGAAACGACTATTTAAGACAATTGCAGAAAAATAAATATAAAGTCAAAATATCACTGAACTTGATCTACACAGCACGCAGGCACAAAACATAAAAAATGCAAAATATATTTTTTCTGTTTCGGTTGACATAATTATTATGTGTTAGTCAAATTAAATACCTTTATTAAAATATTCCACTACTTGATGAAAAAAACTTCAATAGGTTGTGCTTATATATTGAAATTGATGTACTAACTATATCAACAACATCGTAGTATTTGTTTCCTAGCTGTTGAATCCGTCGCACAGGAGTGTGATATTGGGACGTTGATATAGAATCGCTACAATAATATGGTAGGTACTGTCTTGTAACCGACCTTCTTGGAGTATGAAAAGAGATTACATATGATAAATCAGGGGTATCAAACATTAGTTAAATTACATTTATTTTTTAATTAATTTTTTCCAACTAATTACCAATTAGTTGGAAAAAACTCAGTGAAATGAATTATAAATTTTAAAATAAAATTAATGTATACTTAAGTGACCTTTCAGGACCTATAGTCCTGTGTAATAGTATTATATACCTGTATATAACATTATTAATATAATGCAGACAAAAAATAATATATTATATAGGTACATTTTAGGTAGCATCACGCTCATCGTTGATAAATCTTATGTATAGTTTTTGAGCAATCTGTTTATCTTTTATGAGTCGTTATAATAGATTTTCCATGTTCAGTAGTTGGATATAGCATAGGAAAAAAATTGTACAGTGTGATGAAATTATCACTAAATATTATTATTATATATTAACAAAGCGTGAAAACAGACATGATTTTATAAAAAAAACAACACTAGTATTATTGTCCAATAACTTGCTTAGAGCAAATTCTTTCGGGGAGTTAACGTGTCTTGTTAATTATTAAATGGCTACTTATTCTAGTTATATATTGTCTAATTCAAATTAAATCATCTCCTCAAACAATTCACATGCTGTTAATAAATTATCAAACACTTTACAATCTTTACTAACTAACTAACTAGCTTTCACGCTGATTCCCTGCAGGAATAGGCAGAGGGGACGGACCGCCAAACACACTTCTTGCCTCATTCACATTCACACATCGTCTCATACATACTCTTCTGTTATTCCGTCTCTTGACATGGTCCGACTCAACTATCTGGTTCACTTGATCGTGTACGGAGAAAACTTACTGTTATGAAATACCGTTAATTAATTAAAAATCTGATAAAATTATTCATTTTCTGTTAAAACTGGACTGCAGGCCTGTAACGAATGAATTGACAGAGTTCCTAACAAACCATCAATCAAAAGCGAAAGTTTTATGAGGATGGCGCAACACGTGTTCATACATGTGTTGATATACAGATATTGTCGCATTCCGTCATGATATGTATTACGAAAAGAACACGTGTTCTCGATATATTCTGACTGACTGATATTTTATCACGAAATTGGCATGCTTATTAAACTTATTTAACAGGTCTTCCTCGGGTGTCCCCGACTTGGTTTACCATTCACATTCGCGTCATATATTCTCCTTACACTCCTTTCTTCGTTCATTCGCTCTCCATGCCCAAACGAAGCGTCCCTTTCTTAATCTTGCTCATTACAATTTTACATAACTTTACATTACCAATAACCCACAATGTACATATGTTTTCAATGCTTTCAAATAATACAAAAAGTTAACATAAATAACTTGTCTCTATTATGAACCTGCCCTCGACACTTCATATTTCACCCTAGGGTAATTTAATCTATTCAAATCAGTTCCCCGTGTAAAAAAGCGACAAATTGAATCTAAATATACCCCTTGCAAGGAGTGTGGTGTATTATACCTGCGGGGTAAATAGAGCCGCGGTTCATAAACAAATGATTGTAACCAAATGACTGGTTGATACACACCTTACAAATGGGCACATAAACCTCATTACAACAGCCCCGCACCCCTTTATTTAAATAACCCTCATTATACTATGTCAAATCTAAATCTATTATGCAACCCTTTCAAACTTCAGTATTCACCTTTCATATCACCTCTATTCCGCGTGTATTCAAGATGCGGTGCGAGTGATCCAGGGTGTGATTGAACGAAGGGGGTTTTGATATGCCTAAGCGAGGAGGTACCTGAATTATAATAATAAAAAACCCCTGCTAAAAGTCACAATAGTAAGCTGTGGCGCGTGGCCTCATTTACCTGCCTTATTGTATGAATATTTAGGCAGAGGCTTGCCGAGTGTCAGGGAAACGAAAGGCAAAGGGTTAGATCAGCTACAATGAGCGGTGAGATCCTATCTGCGCGTGTCTTGTGACTGTTTATTCGATTAAAATTAGGGTTGATTTTTTTATCGTATTATTGTAATGTATTTATTTAAGTGTTGCAGTAAAATGTGAGAAAAATATGATATACTCGTGAAGATAATTTTATTAATACGCCAACAATAAAATGAAGGCAACAATAAACTCACTACTAATTACTCTATTATAATATTTTGCTAGATTATACATGTTAAAAAGTCACTTTTTTTATACATATTAATATTCTGTTCAAATAAAATATTCTCTGTTATTATAACATTCTAGGCCTTAATAGAATTTACTTTCTATTAATTACTATTCATTATCATAAACACCTCATACCTCGATTTATGTCAGGTCTTATACAAACCTAGTATTCATTCAACTATTACTACACTAGTAGATATTTCTTTTAATTATGTATTGTTTAACTGCACTTCTATTAACAACTGTATCACTTGCAATAATATTTTTGTGTACACATTACTTGTTCTGTAATCACTCTATTGTAAAAGCCATTTTATGGCGTTTAAATAAATAAATAAATATGGGCTTTTACAAACTTGTACATGTAATTTAGTGAAACAGTATAGTTATCAAAAGCAAAATTTGAATTTAAAATTACACATGATGTCCGAGAGAAAAGTGCACAAACTTCTGAAGATGATTTTACACGATAGTAAAAGTAAAAAAAAAAAACTCTTTTAGAAATTCTATTGTTTGTGCGCTTTACCCCCGGAAATCCTGTATGGAACCAATGAATTATTAAAGTATTATGCTAACCCTAATTGTAATTATTTCTTAGGTTACTTATTGTAGCCTTCTTGTAACTGTATTACCTGCAATTGAACACTTCTACAATTTCTATGAAAGTACTGCCAACTGTATGCAATCTAGGTACATGAGAGTATCTAAATGACCATTGTTATTTATTCTGATATTATTTTTTCAATTAAAAATAATTTTCATTTGGTCAGTTCCATTTGGTACGTTGAAGGTGATTAGACTCAGTAAATCAAGACTGTCTATAATTATATCATATATGGCAACCTACTTCTTGCGGATGTTAATAAAGTTATGAAGATCGTTAATAAGATGAATTGCATTGTATTTAATTTCATTATCTGCCGTAGATAGAATGGTGCAATATGATAGTTAATATGAAATATGTAAGTGACGTAATTTTCCTAATTTTCCCAGCAGCCTCATCAAAGCTTAACTATCTGACAATCCTCCAGTCATCTGC
Source organism: Hesperophylax magnus (assembly GCA_026573805.1). NCBI lineage: Eukaryota > Metazoa > Arthropoda > Insecta > Trichoptera > Limnephilidae > Hesperophylax > Hesperophylax magnus. The sequence goes on from JAIUSX010000050.1 coordinate 333,228, forward strand.
TAATATATCCATCCCGAGAACGTACCTATTAAGGAGGTAAGTTATCGCTAAGTACCTAGCGATAAATATCTACAAAAAGTGGGAGAGACCTAAAGATGAATTATTGTCGAAAAAATATTGTAATGTCATTCCACACACAAGGCGTGCTAATGACTTTCCCACAGACGGTGAAACAAAAATAACAGTTATTTGGGAGCATCCTCGTTAATCACTCATACATCACCACACTACCACATCATTACACCGGTACATCGCCACACCACCACATAATCACACCAGTACATCACCACACCAGTATATCATCACATCACGAGGAGGAGGTTGCTTGACTTGGGGCAAGCTTATAACTATGTACTACGGGCGTACTTACATACTGGCTAGACGTAGTTACGTACCTACTTTCATCTCCTACAAAATAATGACCAAAATAATGTGCCAAGATTCGTGAACTCGAATATATTTATTTATGACTAGCTGACGAGTGCCCGGAATTGCTCTGGTTTGGGTGCATTTATAAGGTGAAAATAATATAATTGTATTGTAATAAGTATTTGTTTCACTTGATCGTGCCATGTCTTACTCAGAAATTCTCGACCTCTTCAACCAATCACTTCCAAGTCATACATACTCCTTACACCTATTTATTAACCACAAATAATTATCTGATTCGAGTCTTCCTTGGGCATCCCCGACTATTCTACCATTGACTTCCTGTAGTATCAAGAAATCCACATTGTTACAACATTGTGAACAAAAAAAGAAACTTTGTTTTTAGTTGAACTGACTTTGTAACGCTTTTAAAAATGGTAAACACTGTCAGTTGTTATTCTGATACGCGGGGTTACTTTGGATATGAAAAAACTTTTAGTTTCCCTTCGCGAAGTTTCCGCTTGGTGAATACAGCAGAGGCCCGAACCAAGTGACGTGGTGTGAATAATAATATATATTTCGCATTTCCTTACTGTCAAACCACCGTGATTGATACAGCTGGCCGTTTTTAAAATATTTTCGGTCAAGCTAAATTCTAGCCCCAATCTAAAATGGCAGGCTAAAAAGATGACATAAATTTGCTCAAGAAGATAAAACTAAAAACAGTACCTTATTTTTAAATTTGGTTAAAGCAAAACTATCTAAAAATACTGATGGGAATATTCGGAATATAAAACGTAGAATGTACGTAACTTGATACTATATACTCGCTCTTAGTTGGAATACTAAAACGTTTATTACACAAAAAAACATGACAATAATTGCATCCGGTTATATGGCGAAATATTATATTACAAAAAATCAATGATAATAACTCTTTTACGTTCACTGTTATACCTATGCATTATTACCAGAATAATGAAAAATCATGTTCATGGATAATCTGAGGAGAGAAATAATATTATATATTTAAGAAAATTTCAAAATAATGCTCGGTATAATATCATTAAAATCACCGGATAAAAGAATACTATTAAAAACTTATTTCTACCAACACTTTATTTTGTTTTCTAAATACGTGGAGAAAGATAAATATTACTAATTTATTAAGAAGCTGTGTTCCATAAGTGTTCCGACATCGTGATAATGTATTCGAAAATTAATAAAAAAGGAAACCTGTTAATTCATTTGTTAAAGGCCTGCAATCCCATTTTTAACCGGATTACCAATAATTTGAAGAGATTCTTAATCAAAAGAAATTCCCACAATGTTATGTAAAAGACATTTATCCAATGATATGAATTTATTGTTATATTACTTACTTCATTTGAACTAAACCTATCAATTTGATTGTCCTGAAACGGGAAACCTTACCAGTTGGACAGTCAAAGATTCATTGTTCTGTAATTGCATTTTTTAGTATCTAATACATTAATCTGATAAATAAATTAAAAAATAGCAGTATTCATTTTTCACCGTGTATTACGTGTTATTTGGCAGTGTGATGTATCGATTTTTGTGTATGAAATAGTTGCAATAAATATGGTGTAGGTGGTATAAAAGCGATGGTCAATGTAGCGACTCAGGGCTGTAAATAATACCCGGAAGGGTGGCGCGGCGGTTCAAGGGGAGGACAGCTTGACGTACTGCAAGACTCTGCAACCAGCGAAATGCTAATTCATATAGGTACTTGTTGCCTCTTAATAATTCAGAGTACAACTCGGTTTCAAATTTGCGTAAGTATTCACCTAAATGATCCACTTCGTAAAAAACTTTGATCTTTGTAGTTAAAACGCGGAGTAAATAGTTGGAACCGTTTCGCATATTGGCTTACATTATTTGGTTGTGTAGAGGGAGGGGGTGTTTTGGGGACGTTGCTTTAAGCAGCGAAGTATGCGTCAGGAATAGTGATGAGAAACGGCTGACCGGAGAAGGATATTGTTACCCACCCCACCCCCTTTCCGCTCCCCAACCATGCCCCGCAACTACCTCCTGCTACTCCCCCTGTTGCAGTTCCCACGTACAGATCAACATGACGAGGCCAGAAGTGGACCCGATCCCGAAACAGTGACCTTACTCCTACTCTGCGGTTTCGATGTACCAACTAAAATTACACTATACTCACTGATGACTAAGCTTTTTAACTATATATAATGTAGGAGTAAGATGGGTAATACATTATTATAATTTTAAGCAATAATTAGCAATAATTAAGCAATAATTAGTCGCCTGAAATGTCCATACAAATTGAAAATATCTCCCGAGTAAAAATAAATGCCGCCGACGGGAATTGAACCCGCACCTTCTGATGTCCGGTCAGGTGCTCTGGACCACTGAGCTACGTCGGCTTATTTCCAACACGCCAAATAATTCAATATGTACTAAAACTTCAAACATCAATTACTGCTTATTATATTTTTTCACCTTTAAACAACCAACTTTATTTCGTAGGAAAGGCTTTGTTAGTGCTACATTTCCCACTAGGTGGCGTCGAGACATACTATATCTACATTTGTTGGTGAAATATTTTGACTTGTCAAATATTATTATTTTTTAATGATAAACTAATGTTTACAAGACAAGGTTTTTTTATGCGTAGCACAAAGGATAACAGATTATTATAATCAGTAATTAGTCGACTCGAACTCGAGGTAATGATTAAGTAAATTTGTCCTAAACACCATTTTACAAAATGACAAACAGTTGCAAAGTATTTGATTGTTATTTTCATTCGGTTAAATTATATCATACTTAGACACTTTACACAATAATAAAAAAATAACTTATTTATAGTGATTTACTGTGATTCCTTCCCCCTTTGGAGATTCGACTAAAATCGCTAATAGAACAATATGAATATGGCACAAACTTATTTATTTTATTTTACTGTAAAAAATAATACGTAAAACATTAAGATAACATAAGAAGTACCTTCAAAATTTAAAAAACTTGACGCGCTTCATAAAATCTGATTTCAGTTGTTAACAATGTGGCTGTTTCTGCCGAAGTAGAAGTTTGTTGTTGACAACATTTAACTAATAGAGACGTCTGTTAAGATTTCTGAGAAATATTTACATACGCTAGTGTGAAAATGACACTCAAATTGAGAGTGGGCAATCACTAATTGGGGGAAATCATAGTCTAGTTTGCCCTAAGCCACTAATAGAGTAAAGTAGATTAAAAATCTGTTTTATAGAGATATTAAATTTATCGGTATAATTTATGACTAAAATTTGAAATCTTTCATGCGAGAAGTGCTGTGTCAGACGTGAGAAGAGCCGCAATAGGCAGAGGTAATAGTCAATAGATAGCGGCAGTAGCATAAAGCCCCTAACTCTAACTCCAGCGCCACGGTCCAGTCGAGATTTTCATATTTTCTGAGAATTTGAATAACGGCTTGTGCTTTGAATGCCAAATCGACTCAATAAAAATGTTTCTGCGGAGATGACCAATGCATAGAGGGATCTTAAAGTTTCTGACGCCGTGAAAAATTTATTGAAACTTAAAATAAATTTGAATGCATGTTGAATTTTTAGGAGAAAACAAATTGATTAAGTTTCGTAACTCTACCTTAATTTAATATTTCAATTATGCACGGTAGAATAATTTGTGCATCTTAGATTTTAAACAAATACCAAAATACCTATTACAAAATTGAAATTTGCAAAGAAAAATAATCAACATTTTCCTCAAATATGTATTTCACACGAAATAAAACAAATTTAAAAAAAAACCTTCACGGAAAAAAATGAGTATTGCTAATTTATTAAGAATCTATTAAAATGATTGGTATTACGGTTAAAAACGGGATTGCAGGCCCTTAACGAATGAATTAATAAGTTTCCGTACAATAAGTTTTAGTACAATACGAATATATAATAATAATTTGAAGAGATTCTTAATAAATGCTCCGTGTACTTCAAAAGTTCTTTCACACCTTAAAGTTCACAATATTTAAACAATTAAATAATTTATTTATACATTTTATCATATTTATTACAATTTTTTTAATAAATCTATATCATTTCGTTAATAAATCAATTAAATTGATTAAAAAGATTTCAAATTAAAGATTGAGCAAGTTGGTTCTTTCGGACATGGACTTGGGGCGGTTGTAGGTTGGGAGTTGGGACCGTCCGACTGTTGGACTGTTGGTAGGGGAAATGACGTAGGGAGCGCTGTTTGCATACGAATATAAAATAAAAAATGAATTTAAATATAGCCGGGATTGTGTCGGATCGTTGCAGAGCCACTGGCGATCCGCAGTCGTTTGTTACGTGCCATTCATAATATTGAGTGGATGCTAAAATATTCCCTCCGTTCTACGAGATTTCTTAACGGGGGTAGGAAGAAGCACAACACGTTATTTTCCATACATGTAACAGTATGTAAAAAAATATCATAACAGGTGTAGTAAATAACTTTAATGATGTGAATTAAAAACGAATGTAAATATTACGCGGCGTGTAACTTCAGAACAGTGAAGATCTTTACTTATTATCGTTGTGTTTGTTTGGTTAAAACGGTCTTAAACTAGGCTTAAGGCCGGCTCTACCACACCAACGTTGAACGGGCGTGTAATAATCTAATTAGTAAGATCGTAAAAATTTAGACCGCGTACATATATATATAAATATCTATAAATTTTACATTAACTTCACACAGAACGCTCTGAGAAAAATATAGCTTTCTAGAAGGAAGCGCAAGAGATGATTCCCAAAAGTCAGTACCAATCGGACAGCCTTGAAGTGAGGTCGCGCCAACAGGAAGAGATACGGGCAACTGCTGCTGTTGTATGTAATCGCTGGTCATCATGTCCATCTGATACATTTTTACAGTTCTTTCCTAAGAGCTGTATGGCGCCCATTTCATGTGAATCAGGTCAGATATTAATCTTATACACAATGTCACACTTTTAACTATTATTGCTACTTTAAAAATCCTTCCGTGCGATCAATTCTTCGAATTGTCGCTCACCCCCTGAGATCATGCTAATCATGTTATTTGAGAGTCTCTAGCTCTATTTGTTTTGAATAAATGTTAATTAATCATCGTACCTCTTTTATTCAATAACAAAGCAATCCTCCTTGTCTTATACTCATCATGATACAATGGCCCTAGAGTGGTTGAATTGTACGTGAGTTTATTGCATTACACTGGCGACCAAACGAGTCTAAATTATTATTAGCCAAATTGTGCAGTTACAATGCCTATAACGAATGAATTAAAAGAGTTACTAAATAAGTAAAAGCAAATGTTTTGTGAAGACGGTGGAACACGTGTTCATAAAAATACTGATATTGATACTAACATACTTATATTGTAGCATTCCGTCATGATATCTATTAGGAAAATAACACGTGTTCTCGATATATTATGAATTACTATATTTTATCAGGAAGTTCGCGTGGTGTCATTTTTTTAACTGGATCATTTTTCTTCGTGTATGTCATCTTTGTAGATGCTTTGTGGAGGGTCTCTTTAAGGAAAGGGAGGAAAGGAAGTTTTTAGAAGAACATTGTTTACAAAACATTTTGTTGTTGTTTTATATTTACAGGAGAATATATACATTTATTTCATTGATCATTCCACGAAAGCTAATTACTGCTTGTCAATATCATAATTAAGTGCGCTGTACTGAGGTCCTGTTTAATAAGAGGAACGAATGAACCTTGGTCTCCTTTGTTTCCAGTAAAATATAATGTTTATATTAAAGCACTCACTTCATTTTACCCGATAAATAAAATGATTTATTAGATATTAAATTAATATAACTCACCATTTGAAGGCGGAGGGGAGGGAGACTTCACCATTCTGCTGGGAGGTAAATCTGCAACAAAAAACAACCCTTTATTAGTTAAGGACATACATGGCAGTATTTATTTAATCGTAGGTTTTTTTGTTGGAATTCAGTATAGATAAATAAAATTTAAATTTAAGGCGATGCCACACGTAGTAATGCAAAATCATGTGTTTTTGGTTTGAAAATTTGATCACCTAGAAATGTTTCAGATGCTTTAATTAAATACCGCGAGTAGAATACATCTTGGCCTTTGAAATGATCGAGTATTTTTTAGATAAGTCTTTTTATAATCCCAGAAAAAAATAATGTTAAGGCCTATGAAAACTGCTTTAAAGTTCAAAATCTCCTACTTACAAACTCATTTTCGCTTATGATTTTATTGTATAATGTGGCAAATTAAGTTATTTATAAAATATTCGAAAAAAATAAAATATTTATGCCTGAATATCCACAATATAAAATAAAAGGCACTTTTAAGCCATGTTTTTTTCTTGCATAAATCAAAACAGGCGGATGGTGTTAAGCGGGAATTTAAACCTTATCGCCATCTACGTAAGGGTTGTTATTGATAGCGGCTCAATTTAAAATATTGCACGACGTAGTGCATCGCCTTGACAATAAATTATTAATTTCAATCGAACAACCAAGAATAACTGAATAATCCACTTGATTGTGTTTTTTTTATATTTTTCGTACAGGTTTTAGAAGTTGAATTTAGTAAAAAAATAAAAATAAACCCAGCGTTACCTAAAGCGTTTATAGAAAAGTACACACTCCGGTCCCATTTGAATACCGACTCAACAAACATTAGTTCGTTTCATTCGGTAAGGGTTTTTAGATAGATATCGGTTTCGACGTGTGATCCCAAAAATGCAAAATAAAAACGTTCAGTCACTCGGCAATACATGAAAAGCGACACCTTATCAACACGAAAATGTAATAAAACTATTGCATTTACACGTTATTTTGGTGTGGTGTCTTTAATTTCCCTTGCAGTTTTCCCAGAGGCTGTTTTGCAGATCGGACTATAAGCACCGTATTATATGGACAGTGTATTGAATATTAAATAATGCAGGGGTGTCCGGCAGGAGGCTAGTTTGGGTCGCGGTCGTAAGAAGGCCATCACCTGTCACCGAGATGGGCCCCAGGAGTCGTAAAAGCATCCCTGGCTCCAGCAGGGCTGAGGAAACTACGAGATATTTTTACACTTTACAAAAAGCTGATTCACGTACGGATATTTGTATATTATGCAATTTTGCGAAATGTCCCAGTAAAATTTTATAAGCAATGAAAATAGAAATTGTCGCGTGTGGAAATTAAAAGTGCAATGAATATGAGCTTGTTCGTTGAAGCGGAAAATAATTGATTCATAGAAAGTTATCAGTATAATTGGTTCTATCTAAGTACCTATTGGGTAGGTACTTAGATTTTAAAACATTTCGTTAGCTGGTAGTTGAGAACATAATAATTCTTAGTAAGAGAGGAAATCGATTCGATGAAGTTATTTATTTCATCATTATTATTTAGCTATGCATAATATTTCTAAGAACCTTTTCCAACCCTCAGAAACGTAAAGGGTCAATTTTCCCCGCAGCAAACCGCCATGATGAAATGTGACCAGTTTGTGGACCGGAGGGATATAGAAAGGAATGTTTTCTTTTCTCACGTCTTTATCCATAATATTCAATCAGTAATTAAGCGAAATTAGAAAATTTAATCAAACCTACTAATTTCAGTTGTTTGTTGAAATTATTCACGTTCAATAAACTCTAATTTGCTTTGATTTTAAGTGTCATTTCCAAAATTAGAACTGAGTGTGTGAAGAATAGTTCAGACAAGAGATAAAGGAGATGCCGACTTATAATCACAAAATTATTTTATTTCAATTGATTACCTAATTAATTAATAATTCTATTTTTGAAATATGTATTAATTTTGTTTAAACTTTTAACAGATTCCGTGATTTTTCAAGTTAACTGACGATATTCATTCGAAAGGTATATTTCTAATAGTTTCTGAATTTGAAAATATTTGTTTTTGAACGTGTATGTATTTTCAGTTTCACAAATCCTACAATAATAATAGCCCGTAATTTTTCACGGGTCTGCGCAAGTAAAACTAAGCAATACTTAAAAAATATACTACAATTTATTAAATTGAGTAAGGAGGCAGGGCGTTTTATATCTTTCTAATGTTTTCGACGTAAAATATCTTTTGCTTATTTTTTTCCGGTATGTTTTATTTCGCGTTGCTTTCTGATGGGGATCTTTTCCCCGTCGAACTGTCGATATGGAGATGGTCCTATTTTAGTACTTTACAATTTGGGTGGTTGGGGTTGAAAAATAATAGCGGTGTGTTGAGAAGTGACCCCCGGGGGAGCCGTTTAAAGTAATACGGCCCTAAAACACTGGTCAGCCCCGGCGGACCCTAATCCTGCTGGGGACACATGCAGTCTCAAACACTGCCCAGTTTGCCCCAGAACACACACGCCACTGTCCGCCGTAAGCCCACGCCACTAGGTAACTTTATCTTCATTTCGAAGATCCGAGTGTCGAAGAGAAAATGCCTAAGGAATGACCACAGTGTTGGATGGATGGTAACGCGTTCAGAAAGTACCTACTGCTGTTTTTCCTCCACAAACAGATACATTTTTAAACAAAAAAATATTGAAAGTACACACGTAAATACATAAAATATTGTTCTACAATAACATCGACTACTGAACTTCTGTCTCTAATTAATTTTAAGATATCTTTGAGACGTACACAACATTCAACACGCTTAATTACAAAACAAATGGAGCGTCTAATTCCTCAATTATCCGTGCTCTTCGTAAATTCCATAATATTTGTCTAAACTCTAACATATATATTTTTTTTGATTCACTGCCCAAATTTAAAAGGAGCATCACGTCAATGATATAAATGTTCAATGCGCATACGTATACACAAACACTCACACGTACACACAAACCCCCGTAAACTACACACGTCACCTGGTAATTATTAAATATACAAATATACATACCTTGAAATATTTAATATCAGTAAATTATTTCAAAAGGAATCATGTAACATTGTAACATATTTGAGTTCACGTGAACTTTCATAGTGAAATAAAAAAACCGATTCATTTTCACATTTAACGATATTATTTTTGTATTGCAAGTTGGAAGTACGTATTATAGGCATGTTCTAGGGCACACATGTGAAAAGTCACGGGATAGTCTGAAATCTCGACAAATCAGTTTCAATTTTGAAAATGTGTTAAAAATATTATATTTTAGTTAGGTAATTACTTCATCGCTTGTTCATTCTTCGCACAATCAGTTCAGATTTTGAAAGCAAAATTGTGTTCATTGAACCGGACTTCAACCGAAATTAGTAGAAACAGTTCGATTGTATTTATTGATGAACTTACTATCGAGTACAGTATAATCACGCATTCACGGCGCTGTTCGGCCTCCCTTGGCGATGCAGCGCCTCCCAAATGCTTGCAGAGGGAAGGTTGCATGAATTCGCTACTTTGATGCGCCACAGAGTAGCAGGGACGAGTCAACGCTACCAATAATCGGAAAATATACTCGTCCAGGCCGTCGCCCAGTGGCAAGGTGCGCCCCTACACCATAAATGAAGAATTTTCCTCAAACAATTTTATTTTAGTTATTCGATATTTAAATCTATATCAAATTCATTTATGTTAATACTTTTATATGGCAGACAGGGTATTGCACTCACCGCTCTGGTCAGTTGAATTAGACATTAAATTATTATTAACAAAAAATGAATTTCAATTGAGTGCAATCTTTACACCAGCTTAGTTTCTGCCTTATCACTGGAGATAACTTACAGTAATGCCTAAGATATTAGAATAATAGCCTTGTTTGGGAATACGATTCGTATGAGAACGCCCATTCTCGCACCCGTTAGTTGGTATTTGGATATATAATTTATTAAGAAGACGTAGTAATAAATGGTTGCCATTTGCGTTCGAATGAGGGCCTCCCGCGTACGGAGGCACCGTGAACACCGACAGTATGCCACCCAATACCGACACTCAATGGGATATTTTCACAAGTTAAAATATGTGGAAGATTTAAAGTTTATTTTTCGTGTAATTTTAATATTTTCTTTCATAATTAATTATTGATTTAAAAAACCATATAAAACCGCACATTCCGAAACAGTTTCAACTGCCTACGGCTTGATTATGACATGGAAAACGACAATGTCTGGTACAACGGCTGTCACTAATGTCACCCGGCGTGAAGTCAACGCCGCCGAATTCACAGATATAAACGAACATGTTGTTTTGGCGGCAAATCAAAAAGGTCTCATTTTTAATCGTCGTAGAAAATTTACTAGTCACCTTAAAAATAAAATAAAAATACAGTCATTATCGTAATTTTTTACTTAAAATTTTTTTGAGGATAAAAAAAAACCAGTGAAAATACCCTATTGCTCACACAGCTAACCGCTATTGCCCAGTGGCCAGTACCCAACCAACATCCAGTTGATCTAAATGTGGAGAGATTCCGTCGGATGTGAGATTAAATATTCAGTACCACTTTGCATCCCAGACATTCCGCTTTATGGCTGATATGGAGTGGTCATGACGTCATGGGGCATAAACCCACATTAGCTGATAAAACACGAAACCGGGAGAAAAACAAACACTTCAACCGTTCTAACAGGGAAAACTTAACGAAAATTCTTATTAGTCTTTATTACGTCGCTTTAAAATGGAGAATGCTATACAAACGTGAATAGGTCAACATTATAATAGGTAATAATGAAAACATATTTGTTTTATGTTCGTTTATTCATGCATTAAGTTCAAATTATTATTCCTGTAAGTTGAAATACTCCTCCGAAATGCGTAAGATTATTTAAGTTCAATGAGCTTTTAATTCAAAATTGGACCTACCTAATCCTATCAGACAAACGATAAAGTAGGTACCAACATAATTTTATTGTTAAAATTTGTATTTTTGTGTTTGACAAATGTTTACATGAATTAATAGACAGAGACATTGCGCGAAGATTCACTGAACTAGGTCCAGTGGACATATTTTGGCGGCCACATACGCATATTCTTTGTGTGGCTATCCTTTTTACAAGCGGTGCTACATTTTTTGGTCGATTGATATGAATATAACGTGTCTAGAATTTTTATAATGTCATTGGATAGATGATAAATGTGATCATTTTTCAAGATTACAAACAATCATTGCACAAATTTGTTGTTTTGAAATTGAATAATTCAAATATCTATTTAAGTAGTAATTTCAGCTTCACAAATTGCTAAATAATAAAATCACTTGATTTTTCAAGAATCTTCGCTAGCCGCTATAAGCAAGAGGTAGGTTTTGTAATATATATAATTTTCAATTATATTATATAGTCAATATGCATGGAAAAAACTTACTAATACAAAATATTGCTAATTTATTAAGAATCTCTTAAAATTATTCGTAATCCGGTTAATAACGGGATTGCAGGCCTTTAACGAGTGAATTGATAGGTTTCCTAATAAGCTTTCAGTTAAAGACGAATGTGTTATCGCCATGTGAAAAATTCGAATATTTTCACATTTCGTCATTGTCATATTATTAGGACAAATGAACGTGGATGAACACGTGTTCCGATGTATTAGGAATGAACTAAAAGTTTAATAAGAAGCGGCCTGCAATCCCGTTTTTAACCGGATTTTAATAAAAAGCAATACTCATTTTTCTCCGTGTGCGGTCAATATCAGGTAATATGATCCTGAAGATGCCCTTTACTAAAATTAAGCAGAAAAGATGAAAAAAAAACCTCCGTGACTTTAAGATAACAATAGGGGAAGGGGGGGCAAAGTGGAAAACTTAACTTTAGCTTACAGATTAATTAAGAAAATGTAAGTTTTTTAAAGTTTTTAAAATTTTATTAAAATAAGGAACTTACATATTTTTGGTAATTGAAACAAAATAATAATAAAAACGAACAGTTTTAGTAATGGAGACCCAGTTTTGAAAACCTCACTTTTTTCCACTTTGCCCGCATAGCAGGGCAAAGTGGAAACGTGGAAAGGGCAAAGTGGAAACTTATAATATAGAACAATAAAATGTAGAATGCGATAGAATGATTCCTCTAATGGGATTGGCAATTAAAGCAGGTAAATTTTCCATCATTGTCAATATCGACACACAGTTCATGTGCCCATTCTTGACAGACATTACATTGAATCCATTCTTCAGTTGGAGGATCAATGTAAATTTCTTGGCAAAACATGCAAAGTGTCAAATTTTGTTGTTTCGATGTGCCGGGCTGAGGTTGAAAATTAATTTTCACTTTGACTGGTTCTCTTCGAGAAATCTTTTCTTCGTCTTTCTTGTTAATTTTTTTGTTTTTAAAAATTTTCTTTTTCTTTTCCATTTTCTCAATTTTTATTTTCTTTGATATTTCTAATTTCTGCTCTCTTTCCTTGATAATTTTCGTCCTGTTGGCTATTTTTTCTTCCAATTGATTTTTGTAGGGCGAACTGGTTAGAATTTCTGACTTTTGACATGGCCGTTTGACACGTTTTTCATTAACTGGTCTAGAAAATTTTGGTATTGGAATTAAGTCTCTCGGAGAAACAGCAATTATTTCATCTGGGGGTATATCGCACGTTTTTCTGCTTGGACTCGTAGGGCTAGTGATGTTTAAGTCCAAAGATAAATTTTGAAAACTTATTCCATCGTTGGTTTCTAAATTCAGCAAAGTTGTTTCGGTGGGCTGTTGATTTTCCAGTTCTACAGACGTTGGAACTGTAGATGTTGTCACGGTTTCAACCAATGTGGCATTGTTCGTGGTCAGCTCAGTGTTTTCCGCTATGTAGTGAACCGTAGAAGGAGCGAAATCTAAATCAGTGAAAAGATTCCTGTCATATGGGAAAATGCCACACTTTTTAAAACCAGCTGCTGCATTTTCTATTGTTGCACTTTTTTCGAAGGCAAATCGAACAAGTTTTGCGACGTCGAATTGGTTTATACGTCTTCCAGGGTGGTTTTTTTGGAAAGTGTCCACAGCTCTTTCAAAGGCAACTTTGAATGGTTTGTAGACTGAAACATCTAGAGGTTGGAGTTTATGGCTAGTGTGTGGAGGGATGGTTACAATTATAACGCCCTTTTCGCGAGCCATATTTAATCCTTCCAGATTTTGGTGGGTGGAATGATTATCCATGATAAGTAAAACGGGTTTTTCTTTTGAAGGTTTTGACTTTTCAATAAAAACTTGCAGCCACTTATTGAATATATCATTGACGATCCAGCCGGAATCCGAACACCATGCCTGTGCACCATTAGGAGCATTATCCAATAACCGCTCGTTCATCCTTTTTCTTTTTCCAAAAATAAAACATTGTGGGATGAATCTTCCTGTAGCACTGCAACAACACACAAGTGTAGTCAACTGGCCTTTTTCAGCGGAAGATATGACTCTTACCTGTTTTTTACCCTTTATTGATATTATTCGAGGAGGTCTTTCAGAAGTTGTCTTGACGCCAGTTTCGTCCATATTGTAAATATCGTCAGGGCGGTTGATGAAATCATATTGTGCCAACATTGTCCACAGATTATCGTAAAAATGATTCACTTGGAACTGGTTAAAAGCTGCACAACGTGCAATAGATGTTGGTTCCGGGGTTCTGTATGCTAGTTCAGGATGCCTCTTCATGAACCCTGTAACCCATGCTCGACCAGCTTTCTCATTTTGAAATGGATGTTCCACATCATTTTTAACAGCTAGTTGGTAGGCTAAAGTTTGCAAGGATTCCTTTGTTAGCCCATAGAAACAACTATCCAGTTCTTTGGCATGTTCACAAATTAGCTTTTCTAGAGCTTCGGAAAATACAGTACGAAATCTTCCTAATTTTTTAGTACATATTCCACTTTTCAAATGCCGATGCAGCGTCCCAAGAGGTATGCCATATTTTTTAGATGCAGCAGATAGGGAAGTAGTCTTCGATTCTTCCATGGCTCTTCTCATGTTTTCTTCACTCCATGAACCCTGATTGCTTCGCTTGATATATTTATTAACCATCTGAAAATAAAAAAATAAAATTGAATGGTTACGTTAGAGTAAAACTGGATGTCTCTAAGAAATCACGAGCGCGGGCAAAGTGGAAAGGTTTCCATTTTGCCCTCACATACAACTTTCCACTTTGCCCAAATGGTGTGAAAGGAACAAAAAAATTAATATTTCGAAAAATCGTATCAAAATATTACAGACGTATTAAAATAACGTTGAATTATACTTATATGCAATATAATAATAAATAGCATGTAACTAAATCCTTACCTTTCAATGAAAAATCAACCGTTGAAGTTTGAATGTTTTCGTAAGGAATCTGCACAAATCACTCAACATAGACGTGCACCGCGCTGGGTCGCCGTAGCTATACTAAATTTCTGAAGGGGCATAAGGGCAACACGTGACTTGCGGTAAGTGAGCGTAGCGGGGGGGGAAGTCGCTATTTTTTTGTTTTATATGAACTTTCCACTTTGCCCGCCCCTTCCACTTTGCCCTCCCTTACCCTATATACATTTTTTGGCTGGGTCTTAACTGATGTTATGTAATAGTTATTAATGTAATTAATTTGTTTTTTTTTTGTGAAATATTGGATTCACTGTATTTCAAAATAAATAAAAATTGGATTCACTGTATTTCACAATAAATTAACATTGGATTCACTGTATTTCAAAATAAATAAAATTGGATTCACTGTATTTCACAATATATTAAAATTGGATTCACTGTATTTCACAATAAATTAATATTGGATTCACTGTATTTCACAATAAATTAATATTGGATTCACTGTATTTCACAATAAATAAATATTGGATTCACTTAAATAAATATAACAAAGGGATTTATCGATGATTATTTATAACCGATCAAATGCCATAACGGTGGCAGCATTAATTCATAATTCCAACTTGATTCGTGGTAAATATAATTGGAATAAACAGGTGCTATATGAATGGTTCCCATGAAATATTCAATTATTCAATTACAGTCTGACATTTGATACACAATGTATGGAGAGAACAACGGTGGAGTTATACATACAAATGTCAGGCATTTTGCATGCTACGAGTAGCCCCGATATGATTTCAATTACTTTCCTGGTAACGGCCGCCATAGACAACACGACTTTAATAGAATTATAAATTAACCCGCCGCGGTTGGGAAAAGGTTAAACTGATCGATAGATGAGAGAGCCTGCGAAATTTCATGCTTTCGATTAAGTGCTCATAATCGACCATTCATTTTTACGAAAGTTGAGAAAACCTGGAAAACACTGTTCGTTATATAAATTATTAACTGGAACCCGCCACGCGTTGCTGTGGCGCAGTCTGTCTGTGCAGACAGATAAAAATAGCGCGTGTTGTAATTATGTCCATCAAATGGCGCAGTTTAAAAAAAAGCATGTTTATCCAACAGATGGCGCTATTTAAAAAAACATGTTTTTACCTGTAACAGGTGACATCCATATATAAAAACACACGCGTATTCGAATGCAACGTTGTATCAAAATTTCAAAGCAATAGGTGATGAACTTACGGATTTAAGATTTTGAAATTTTTTATTTATGTAGGTATAGTAAAATTTAGAATTGATACATCAAGTAATTTCAGTGTTCAGGAACACATATCCTAGAGAAAAATGAACAGCGCGAGTATTAATTAAGTTCCGGGGGTTGTGTGTGTGCATGGCGATAAGTGCATCTGACTAAAAGTGGGTGGGTAATTGAGACAAGTTCCCCGTCGCCTAGCAACCCTCTGGTGTGAGGGGGTTGGGTTGGTCCAGCAGGGAGGGGTTGGAGGGGGCAGGAGAACGCGCCATCTTGGAACAGCATATGCAACTCTATAAATGCGACAGTCTATCGGGAATAGCGAAAGTCTCGCTTAATAAATTTATGGTGATCATATTCAGGAATAGAATTTTTCGTGTGAATTTCATGTACTCCCAGCAGAAGTTGAATGGAAAGCATTTAAATTATTACTCAGGATTTCAGATTTTTTTCGAAAAGTTTTCAAATTGAATTTAATTAATTTAATGGACCATTCATTCTGCTTCTCATTTTTTTTGCATTAATTTAATTTCAGACAAAATCATAATTTTACTGAAGTGTTGTAATTTTTTCACCATCCCTTACACGTAATATAATAGTATCCGATGTTCTCCCCGGTCGGGGTGTTAGAGGTGTTGTGTGTGGGAGGAGGGAGGGGGTGGTCTACCCCCGCAAACTTCTTAGCGGCCGTTAATGTAACGATAACTCATAACTAACTTCTCGCAAGAAAGCTCAGCGCCATTGCTGATATTACTGCATACTAGTATATAGTGCATGTGTAGGTGACGCCTTTGTAACTGCATATTGAATCAGGGACGATTATTCAAAGTTGAAATATAATATAATACGTCACCAGATTAAACCAATGAAAGTTCGTGATTTTTTACTAGTCATAAGAAATACCGTGAAAGTAATAATTTGAGATTATTAGAACACAAAAAATATTTGTGGTTTATTTTGCGCTAAGTAGGTAAACTTTTCCTCCAGCCCAGGAGAGGTTATTCCGACTTGCAGCGGTGAGAGCTTTTCGCTTTCCTAACAATTAATAGTCCCAACTGTCGCCACCACGCGGCGTTTTCCTTCTTACTACACTGCATACACTGTATATTATAAGAATATATATAAAATAAAGAGGTCTCCCTCACTAATCGGGTGGTATAAGTTATAACTGCATACATAGATATTATATTATCTTCCGTGTGTTCGGCGAGAATATATGTAGGTAGGCATCAACATGTTTGCTGTGATTGGTTGCATTAGAGCTATAAATTGCGATACCAAAAGTAATTAAAGTCGTAATTAAAACCATTTCTCTATTGAATAAACACAAAATCATGCAAGTATAATAATACGGTATTTAATAATACCTTTTGGATGCAATTTTTTATTTAATATTTTATGTGCGCATTAAAAAAGCAAGAAAATGATTTCAAACTGTACTGAAATAATATTATAACGTATTATTATATATTATATTGTCATGTATTATAATGTTAAATATTATATTGTCATGTATTATAATGTTATATATTATATTGTCATGTATTATAATGTTATATATTATATTGTCATGTATTATAATGTTATGTATTATAATAAAACGTTTTGTTATATATATATATACTTTGCGGTAAAAAATAATAAAACATATGTAATAGGTAGTTATATGCAATGGGATTAAATGAGTGTTTTAATTTTAGGTTACCTATACAAAAATATGCTTTGAAAGTATTGAGATTAGGAGAAAAACTCTGAAAGAGGTTGTGTAACCTTTGTTTCGTAGCGCGGGCCTCTACGCATTTCTGTAAGGTGCGGGTTTGATTCCGTCGCAGAGCAAAAATATATTCATGGGCTTTGTAATTGAGAATTGATGAAATTTAAGAATAAGGAATAGCGATTAAGGGGTATATTTAAAATAATTCATAATCTGCTCTTTCATAGATCTGAAAAATCAAAGGCTGAAAAATACAATGTTGTATTTGCATGCATTTCTTCGAAGTTTTTATACACACAAAACTATATATTCATTTGCAGATATACGTTTCCTTCATATTTCATATTCATCTTAATATTTTAAAGCACAATTGACAAAACTGTTTTTTACTAAAATAATTAATTTATGAATTATTTTAAGTAGGTATATCCTTAATAGATAAATAAAATTATCAAATTTATTAATGTTGTAATAATATCAGCACACCAGTATTTATTATGAAGGCAGTTCAGGGGAAGATGAGGTGGATATGGTACCCTTGGGAGAGAGGTGGGGGAGAGGGAAAATGGCGCTCGATGTCATTAATTAATTTCTGGTAAATTGAACTCGCCGCAGGAGAAATATAATGTTTCCATTTCCTGCAGCACAGAGAAGAGTACTTAGTTTTAGATGTAATTTTAAAATCAGCGCACTTACTAACACATAAACTTATAAACCAACTAACTAATTGGTTACCTATTCGAATCTTGGTAGTTCTCACAGCTTTTTTGCCAGTTTATATATAATATTTATACCGTAATTTGTCATTTATTAGGTGTATTTCGTTGAAAGATTTCGATAAAATACAAGTTTACTAATTTATTGTAATAAATATTAATCAATTCAGAAAAAGCTTAAATAATTAGATATAATGATTGCTATACAAAGAATTTTATTTTTTATCTGCAATTTTTTTTAAACAAATCAACGTTTCGGATAGCCTTACAGAGTTCATCATAAGGACAGATAATACCAAAAAAATAAATCACCATAATACTTTTTGCCGTGAAAATCTCAAATCAATACTTAGCTAAACTTAACTTAAATCACAACATAGTTTAGAGACAAACTACAATACAATAAAGACTTCCACATTTACCATACAAGACAGAAAGAAAAAATAAGTAAAACAAAAACACAGAATTGTTTACTGTATAATTAAATCCAAATGTAGAACTTAAAATAATAATAATAAAATTTGGATGCTTTATATAGCGCTGTTTTTATGAACAATTACCTCAAGAACACTGAACAAATATATAATACATTTATACAATGATCTATCCCATTACTAACTATAGATTAGTCAAACTATTATCAACTTATGGCTAACAGATTGCATCCATCGGTTCGTCGATCACTAATACAAAACTATATGTAGAATGCATTTGATCAACGGATGTGATGCTGCTAATGGACATATATTACTATTTATTTACATTGTGTACAGGCAGATAATATAGATAATGTAACTAGATTAAGATAATTCAAAGAAAAAAATAATTTAATGAGTTATGAACCTATGTTTACATTTAGACCACAGTAAATGTCTATTTTAAGTAAAATAAACAATATATATTGATTGAAAACCGCATTAAATTAACGATTTTTAAGAATTATTTATTTTTATTTATTAATCTTAAGTTAGCTCACATCTTCGTGTGTGCTAATAGTTTTATAAACATATAAACATGTACATTGTTTGGCAAACATAATCTTTCTTTAAATTTACACTCAATAAAGTTACAAAAAAAGAAACATTAATAATTGAGATAGACATATTTTCTTAATTCATTTTTGAACTTATTAATATTTTCTATCACAGCAATTTCCTTCGGGATTTTGTTATAGAGTTGAACGGCCTGGTACATCAGAGATTTTTGGGTGCTTGTTTTTTTTCTTGTTGGCAATCTAATTTGCTTAGAATTTCTCGTCCCGTGTCCGTGTATCTCGTTATTGTAATTTATTTTTCTTTTCAGTTCCTTAGACATCATCCCTAAGTTAATTTTATGTATAAAAATAAGTACATTCAAATACACAGTTTGCTTCACCGTCAAAATATTCAGCTCCTTTAACATGTCTCTTATCCGTGTGTATATGTTGCGCTTAAGTATTATTCGCATTGCTTTATTTTGCAGTATTTGCATTTTTTTCATTTTCTCTTATTATTATGAAAATTATGAAAAAGTATTAAATTGATTCGTATCTCTACCCCGGTTAAAAGTATAAATACCTACCTATACCTGTCGGCGATCCAGTTATAAAATTCTTAATTAAATTATACTACTTATGAATTACAATATGACCTAAAAGCTGCACTTTGATGATATCGCTTTCCTAAGGCGGATTATTCAAATTGCTTTGGAATAACAATAAGCTACACCAGTGTGTATAGTGCAGAGAGGGGTCAATTCAATCAGATTATAGCGCAAAGAATATTTTTAGCCGTTCATTTCCATTATTTTAGTAAATTAGTGCAATCATATTAATGTGATTGGATTCATTGAAATAAACGAGAATTAACAGTGGAGATAACATTTAAATAGAATTGTGCAGAGAACAGTGAAGACAACATATAAGAATAATATCTATAGGCCGCCTCAGAAGAGGAAACCCTAGTAAGGAGGACTGTGAAAAACATTGTATTTATACTTATATTTTACTTTATACCTACATCATGTACAAACTATGCAATTGAAACTAATAAAAAATTAAAAAAAACTATGTACATTCTAGCATGACGTTTATCAATCAAATGCACTGTACATATATATAGCTTTGTATTAGTGATCGACGAACCGGTGGAAGCAATCGGTTAGACATAAATTGACAATAGTCAATTGTCTAATTGTCTAAAATTAGTAAAAACGTTCATTATAGAATTGTATTATATATTTGTACAAAGTTCCTGAGGTGATTTTGCACAAAAAAGTTGCTGTACAAATCACCCAAATATTATAATTATAGTAAAACTACATATAATATAAATATTGTTAAATTAATCCTTCATTTGAAGATGAGCTTAGGAAAAAACGATTTTGGGTAGAATAGGTAAATTTAAAAATGATTAAAAATAGTAATAAATTAATATAGCCATAAGTTGATAATAGTTTGACTAGTCTAAAGTTAGTAAAAACGTAGATCATTGTAGAAATGTATTATATATTTGTACAGAGCCCTTGAGGTGATTTTGCAAAAAAACGGCGTTAAATAAATCATCCAAATATTATTATTATCGTAAAACTACAAATAATTATATTGAATTAATCCTTCATTTGAAGATGAGCTTAGAAAAAACGATTTTGGGGAGAATAGGTAAATTTAAAAATTGATTAAAAGTAGTAATAAATTTAGAAGGTAATTAATAAATAACCGAAGAAAACATTTGTTTATTACAAAACTAAGAACAAACGTTATTATTACTGTTCTAGGATTGGTTCCACGAGTTCAGGAATAAACTGCAAAATTTTATAGGTGTTTATTTATATAGGCGCATACATATTATTAAGGTTTTATTAGGATCAAAATATGTATACTTTGTATAGATTAGACACTAATAAAAACATAATAAAGAGGTTGGCATGTTCATAACTATAAAAGTTTATTTATACAGCGTAGTGTTTTGAAGGTTTACATCAAGTTTTGTTATAAATTAATTTGGTATAATTACAGAAAGTTTAAATGATTTATTTTATAATGTCGTAATCACCAAATTACTAATTTTCAAAACATTTTTTTTTAAAAGAATATTCGCCGAATCACACATGATGTAAGTTATGATTTATATTAAAGTCTGTGGAGAACAATTACATCTTTTAAAAAGTATACATTTGCAACATACAAGCATTTTTGTTGTTGTTGTTGACATAATTGAATGTTGATGTAATTGGACTCACGATAAGCAGTGTAGGGCGGCATGAAGGCGGCCTTGCTGAGCAGGACCTGGTTGTTGTTGCGCTCCGGGGGCGGCTTCAAGTTCAGCTGGCCCCGCATCTTGCACGACGATAGCATCACCATTGTTTTTATTTATATCTTATAAGATTTATTTAAAACAAAAAAGACACGAAACGAAACGTTGAAAATAAATAAGTAATTCACTAATTTGATTATAAAACAGTTTTGCGATTATTAAAAGTTCGAAACACTTTTGACGTAAACACGAGTGCGTGGTTTAGTGCTTAGTGAGAGCGCAGCTCTTGCTGTAGTACGTTCCGGCTCGACACCCCGTTAGGGAATAAAAGGGTGCTCCTTGTAGTGAGTTCTCGGAGCGGGCAGCGTCTCGCTCCCCGGTCACAAGGCACCCCCCTCCAATCGCAGTACGGCGCGGTGTCGATCTCGCATACTAATATACTAATAGCGGTTGGGTAGGTACCGCCGGTGATTGCGTAGCGGGTAGGTACTGTACAGCACAACACACAGGAGTAGGCCCAGCCGGAAATGTGAGTTTCTTTAAAAAATCCCAATTTAAGAAGTTCTCGCGTTACCCCTTGCTGGCATTATTGCGCGAACGACAAAACCCGAATAAGAAACACGCAGGTAGAATTGTCTGGATTTCGCAATAAAACCTTCCCCCATCATGCAATTCTCTGTATAAATTTCGGTGTATTTTTTATGCATCTTTGTTATTCGGGAACATTAATAAGGGTAGTGCCTTAACAGCACGCCACCAACTGCCGGGTTGGGATCCCATTTTTTTCAGAATTTTACGAATTTTTTTGGCGTCACCCATTATTTTCCCTACCTGAGTGTATTTTTTTTCGCATTAACTAGATCAACCGAAAAACACATTTAAAAGCTGCTTAATTTTATTCGTTTTTTTCTGAAGAATTCTGCTGCGTTATTATTTTTATTTCACCCCTAACATTTTTACCTGCAGTTTTTTTGTGTTCGGATTTTATATTTGTTTCTTAGTATTTTGTCTAAAAAGAGTTTTTTTCGGAAAGAGTGAATTTGATGATCCTAGGATAAGACGGGCTTGCTTGGCACCCGGGCGCGGGGGAGCAGGGGGGCGCCACCGCCAGCCACCAGCATTGTGGCCTGACAGCCTGACAACTGATAAACATTTTAGGACATAATAATTATAAACAAATTTATGAGTGCCAGTCACAGCTAAAGCTGTCTGTTTTCAAGCATTTTGTTGGCGCTTATGTTTTTTTCAACATTTATTAACTCCTGAATTATTCATAATTCACGTAACATTTTGGTTTCTTAGCACGGATATAGAATTCAGGTAAGAATATATATATATATTTAGAAGTGTTAAAACATCTTCTTCTCGTATATGTTGTAAGAATGGGTGATAAAGACAGGGTTCTGAACCAAGAATAATAAATAACACAAGCAGAATAAGCTGCCAAATAACAGAAATAAGATATTTTTTTTAAAGACAATTCACAATTTATTCATTTGAAATGTCAGTATCGCCCTGCTGTAAATCGAAACGTTGCTTAAAATGGCTTTAGCCATGTTTGGTGACTAGATCTGAATAACCAGGTACCCTTCCCACCTTCCTCTTCCCCAACACCTACCCCTCGCCATATATTAAGCCTCATAATATTCCCCACTTGTCAAAGTCTCACTGGCTATAGACGGTTGGAAGTTGTTGGGACTCTTGTGGGGTATACAAAAAATAGCTTATTCTATAAAATGAGATATTAAAACTTTTTCACGTGTGATTTTTTAAGTTGTCTCAAAATATTTATCAATTTATTTTTTCTCTTGATATTTCCTTCCGTTTTTGATTTCAGTAGTTTGAATTAATAAACTTTCTCGTATTATAACCATATCCATATAACATAATTTATTGTAAAAAAATTATAGCTACTTTATAAGAAATGTTTTTATAATAAATTGTTATTCTCATTTTTATTTATTTTGGTCTTATGACGTTGTTAGTACGTTATTTTATTGGTCAATACTACAACCTTCGTAACACTGTCAAATATGCGTTATAACACTGTTTATAACGCTAATAAATAAAATATGAATTACGTGCGTAGAAGCAAGCACATTTTCAATCACATGTAGTTGGCCGCAGTCGAGGGATAAATTGGTAGGATAATGAATCCTTAATCGGACTGTTGATCAGTTTTATAAATTGTTAAATAAGTTGCCGTATTGACTAACAGTTTATTGTTGATTCAAATGAAGTGTATTTGTTAACGGTAAATGCGGGTTCGTATCCCCAATGCAGTAATGTGTCGGTGATACCTACCCGCTATCGACTACCAAGTATCGACCATAGTTAATTCTTTAATTAGGAAATTAATTGAACAATAGTACACGAGTTACAAAATTCACGGATAAGGGTCCTGTATTCGACTTTTCACATAAATTATGCTTTTTTACAATATTTTTCATTGATTGATTTTTTAAATTGTAAATGATTTGTACCTATTCCCACTATACAAAGTACGAAATAAATCATATTCAAAGAGAAATATATTTATACAAATATAAATGATTATTAAAATCTTATAAAATTAAAGTTTAATCTATTTTTGGGGTATTATACTGTGTTGCTTTACCGTTCTTCTGTAGCCAATGTTTCGGACAGCATAACAGTGCTCATCATCAGGGCAGATGTGTAAAAACTAACCAATAAAAAAATGAACTTATTGTGTGAAGTATTTATCTATAAAATTATTTTCATTTTCTATTCCATATTTAAAAGTGTATTTCTTTTGTTCAAATTTCTTAAAAGTCAGATTTCGTGATTTTTTAAGAGTCTGCTGTATTTAAATTTTTAAGAAAGCGTTATTATAATAATAGTTGAATAATTTATATAGCGCCGTTCGTGTGAAAAGCCACTTTATTTTAGGTTTATTTTACTAGGTAACTAAGGTTAACTAACTAAATAACTAACTAAACATCACAAAGTTACTACGCAGGAGTAGGCAGAGAGGAGGGATCGCCAAAAAACTCTGTCTCGGCACACTCTCCTTGCCTCATTCACATTCATACATCGTCTCATACATACTCTTCTATAATTCTGACTATTGACATGGCCCGACTGTATCTGATTCACTTGATCGTGCCATGTCTTCCTCGGGCATCCCCGACTTCTGCTACTATTCGCATTTGTATCATACCTATATCTTTCTTACACTCCTTTCTTCGCTTATTCGCTCTAAATGTTAAAACCATCTAAGCGTCCATTTTTTTATCTTCTCAAGCTTCTCAAATTCTAATATAATTTTAATATCCCGTGATTCTTCACACTTGCAAATATGGAGATTGAGCAGAACCCACGATGGTTCAATGTTCACTAGTGTTAACAATGTTCAGTGTGTCCAATGTTGAGCGTGTCCGGGGTTCGGGGTTCGGCCGCCATTACAGTTTGTTGCCGCTGGCTGCAGTAAATTTTCCGTGCCAAATAATCTGTTAATTAGTTGTCCCCGGCGCTGACTGGGGCAGGGTGGCATGGCGCCCGCGTTCTCCTAACTATCCGCCCGATATATTATTTCTCAGCTTAATGGCGTCGTGCACATTCAATTATAAAACGGATTTGCTAAATAATTTGTCAAACGAGAATGCTGCGGGCATTGAGCGGTACAACTTACTGTAGACGCGGCCATCGGCTACCAACTCAAACACTCAATTAAATGTTTATGAAAAACTGTGCGATTATTGCACAGGAGAAATAATAAACTTAAGCTCACCGTCGATTGAAATAAAATGATATCATTCAAGTTCTATAAAATCGTGAAACAGATCTTCGAAAAATATTAATACAGTTGTGTATCTATAAATCCGTTTCAATGAACTCTAGCACTCGAATTTGCTTTGTTTAAGTGTAATCATAGAGTGCGATGCACTACGTCGTGTAATATTTTAAATTGAGCCGCTATCAATAACAACCCTTACGTAGACGGCGATTAAAATTCAGATTTAAATTCCCGCTTAACACCATCCGCCTGTTTTGATTTATGCAAGAAAAAAACATGGCCAAAAAGTGCCTTTTATTTTATTTTGTGGATGTTCAGGCATAAATATTTAATTTTTTTCTATCATTTTATAAATAACTTAATTTCCCACATTATTCAATAAAATCATAACCGAAAATGGGTTCGTAAGTAGGAGATTTTGAATTTTAAAGCAGTTTCATTGTTCTATGTAAGTTGTTAAGTAATATTTACACCCCTTTTATAAGTAATAAGGTTAGTATGTAAACAAACAACAACAAAAACAATAGATTGTAAAGATTGAGTCTAGTGAAGTCAAGTTAAGGCGATGCACTACGTCGTGTTATATTTTAAATTGAGCCGCTATCAATAACAACCCTTACGTAGATGGCGATAAGGTTTAAATTCCCGCTTAACACCATCCGCCTGTTTTGATTTATGCAAGAAAAAAGCATGGCCAAAAAGTGCCTTTTATTTTATTTTGTTGATGTTCAGGAATAAATATTTAATTTTTTTTCGATCATTTTATAAATAACTTAATTTTTCACATTATACAATAAAATCATAATCGAAAATGGGTTCGTAAGTAGGAGATTTTGAACTTTAAAGCAGTTTTCATTGGCTTTATACATTATTTTTTTCTGGGCTTATAAAAAGACTTATCTAAAAAATACTCAATTATTTCAAAGGCCAAGATGTATTCTACTCGCAGTATTTAATTAAAGCATCTGAAACATTTCTAGGCGACCAAATTTTCAAACCAAAAACACATGATTTTGCATTACTACGTATGGCATCGCCTTAATAATATATTTAAACGTAAGCTTGCATTTTTTTACTTCCACTACAATAAAATTTAAATTTAACAGGGCATTCAAAATGCAAACATAACTAGAACAAGCAAGCAATAGTGTCAGAAAACCTAGATTACGAACAGTTTAATTATGGGTGTACAATATTATGTACATATGACTTAATCAAGTGTGACACTGTAAAGTATAAGCTTGTATGTATATGTACACGTGTAGTTAGAAGTATAAAGAGAGATTCCACGAAAGGCTAAGAATATAATATTGCCGGTATAAACGTAATAACGCCTTTCATCATCACGGTGTAACTTTTAGTACCAGATTATTTACTACCGCCGGCAAATACAGATGTTTCCACGTTTTATATTTCTGATTCTTTATTTATTATATTCCTAGTAATTAAATGTACGATAAATATTTGCTTTCACTGCCAAAACCATTATGGGAGAGAACTTTCATCGTTTTCGCTAAGCGTATATTATGTTATGATATTGCCCTTCGGATAATATGGCTATTGACATTTTTAGTGGTACTTTTGTTTAGCCCGTGTTTGTCCCGGGGCGTATGTATGTAATATAGTATTATTGCAGTAGGAGGGAAACAATTAACAAAGAGAATACACGGGATATATTTAGTCGAAATATTGTTCGATGGGGTGAAATGCTTAACGGCATTTTCTTCCCCCGTTACCGCCATCGTCTCCAGGCTTTGGCCATAGCTCCAGCCACCGTCTCGTGAGAACATTACCTACCTAGCGCTAAATCATTTCAGCTCTGCCGGCAATCTCTAATTACTCTCCAATCAATAAATACAACACAACATTGCTTACAACTTACAACATAGAACGTATTTATTTTACGGAAAATACGCCACTGTACTAATTAAAAGTTATATAAATTCGAGCTTCAGATATGTACTTTTCGAATGGTTATAAATGTAGAAATATTAAAAAAAAGAAATAAAATATGATATATTTTTTAAGTTTTTATGAGAGAAGGTAGGTACTATAGATTTTATAATAGTACCAACTACTTCCAACGATCTGCAGCCTGTAAAATTGTGACATCCCCATTTGTGAGGTTAAAGGTAGTGGTGAAGGGAAAGAGATGGGAAAAAGGATGGTGGGAAAGTACCTAATCTAGATATAGTCACCAAATACGGCTAAAGCCATATCAAGCAATGCTTCAATTCTGAATTATGATTTTACACCAAGGCGATATTCAAATAATCTACCACTCTTTATAAATTAAATAAATTAAATTAACTTGCGCACGCCGGGATTTGACCCGCCGTCTCCGGGTTTGTAGCCAAGGATAACCACTCAACCAAGTCGTCGCGTTTGTTACACTTATCAAAAGTGTGTTGAATCGCCACTGTCCTGGTTGCAATGGAACCGTTCCGAGACAAAAATGACATTTATGACATCTTTATTCACACGTTTATTCCTATTAAAATCTGCCAAATTGTCGATGTTGCACAAAATACGGATTTAATATATGAAAATAATATATAATAAACATGAAAAGCATATTTGATCGGAACTTTGCATTGAAATGCGACGGTTTGATGGCAACTCAGGACAGTGGTAATTCGTATTGAATTTTAAAAAGTGATTATCTAAAGTAATTAATAGTGATGAAAAAAACTGTCCTATAAATCTAACCTAACATATTTAAGCTAATTTTTTCATCACTTTTCATGACTTTCTGTCACATTTCAAGAGTATGTTGAAGTGTCTTTAATTGCCACTGTTAGCCATAAGTTAATAATAGTTTTTCTAGTCCAGTCATTCCCAAAGGTCGATTTCAACCTGCAAGACCATGGCAATTTAAAAAAAAATGGCGTGTGCATGAGATGTAAATAGGGGTAGACGAGAGTGTAACTTGCACATTTGATACCAGTAGCAACGCGTTACGCCCATATGCTCAATAGCAACGTTTGACCAAACTTGTACTTTACGAGTAACTATAAATACGATTGCCAGAGGTAAACACTAGTCCAGGGATGTGATGTCGAATACGCAATACGAAAAAACTTTGGGGAGTTATTCTTCAAAAATCCCTAGCCACCCCCTCCCCATGGATTTAAAAATATTATGGAGAATCCAGCTCTGCGTAAACGAGAATACCTCATGCAAACCCATTCTTAAATCTGGGAAAATTATAGCCCGAAATCTAAGGAAAAAATGCAGGTATACCATCAATCAACGGGGTTTACCTAAAACAGAAAAAAAATCGGGACGCGGTCTACGGGACAACAGAAGTTTGGGGACCTATGGTCTAGTCTATAGTTAGTAATAAGATTGTACGAAATATACTGTATATTTGTACAGCGCCCTTGAGGTGATTTTTCGCAAAAGCGGATCTATAAATATCATTCAAATATTATTATTGATAATTATTGTATATTTCCATTGTAATTGAACATTCTGTCGACATTTGTTTAATTGCCTCAATTTAACCGGATAGTACTTTTGAAGAACAATAAAAATATAATGAATGCACCCGTTTTGTCGTATAGGTAGCGCGGATCGCACAGGAGATAATCAGCAGTCAACAGGCAGTCAGCCCGCGGGGGATGCTCGGCTCTTAGCTCGGCGCAGCTTGTCGTTAACAATCGTCATCAATAGATCTGTAGACGGTCTGACTCTGACTGTGTGGGTTGTGGAACGTGGCTACCCTATACTTCTACTGATGTGCGGAAATGTGCGCGTGTTTCAACTGAAAGGATGAATGGAATAATGGCATCCCACACTCACACACACCCATCGACCCGATATACACACTTTCACGGATACACGTGGGTGACACGCGATCTCTAACTCTTTCGTACACCTTGACATTCGGATGAAATCGAAAAGGTGCAAAGTCGTAGATGACGCAGGAACATTTAAAATGAAACTTCAATCAAATCCGCACGCGTTTGAATTGTGATGCAATCAAATTACAGAGGGTGATTCATTACCAATAATCACCACAAATTAGAATCAAGAGAGTGGCAAATATTTGTATATTAATAATACACTTTATCAAATTTTTATTTTGATGTATTATTAATAAAGAGCCATATGTCCTATATCATTAAATACGTGTCACTAGAGCCAGTAACCAATAATGGTTAACCCTAATATCCTTGGTGCTTTATCACCCTTTCCCTACCTCAATAAAGGGCGTATGCATACATCGTAGAAACAGACTTGTGAATGAGTTTTTTATGTAGCCGAGTTAAATCACACAGTGCATTGGTCCTTGCGCCCCGAGGGATGCAAATGAGACCCCTCGAGGTTTTAGAAGGGTTGCAAGAAACATTGAAATGAATATATACATATATATATTTTAAATGCTGGTGAAGGGGTGAAAAAAAGTAAATCTAAATTGGCTTATTATGGTTTAAATTTTAGAGGGTGCCACTTATGTATGGTGGTGAAACGATTTATACGAACTCCCTCGAGGAGGTTCCTGATAAAATATATTCGTGCTACATTGATACTATATATTAAGAGGTGAACACTCGAGGGATTACACAATATAAATAGTTGAATACTCGGTAGAAATAGCGCGTGTACGTAAATACTTTAATTTTAAGAGGCGCAGTGCATAATAGTATATAGAGAAAAGTCACCAGGAAAATCTTCTAGGAGATATTGAGTACATCGCACGTACCGAATTCATTTTAAAATAATAAGTAATATGAAAATTAGCAGGTATGGGAAAGCTAGGGTCGAGGTGAAGGGTTTGGCGGTTACTCGACTGTGCGACATGTGAAATAATGTTTTTTTAAATAATTTTTGAAAAAATAAACATATTAAAAGGTTAAAAAACAAAGTTAAAAACAGGAAAAAAATTATTCTCATTTTTTACTCCAAATAATGTCAGGACTCACCGGATATAGTAAGTCAAGTACGTTACTTAATACCCTGTATATTATTATTAAGAAATGGTTGCGGGGATTATATGAATACAAAACAGATTCCTAAAATTAATGTTCATTTGCAGATCAATCGAAAATTATAGTTCTTTTGAGAAGGTTGCCGAATTTTTATAGCTCGTGGTAACTGAAACTGTTTGAGGTAGGTACTTTGTAATTCATCGATTCGATAGAAAAATATTCGCAAATAAAGTTGTTCGTAAATGTATTCATCCCATGGCTGACCGGCGAGAGTGGGTGGGTGGGCGGTTGGGTGAGGGGCAGGTGGTGGGGGGAGACATTTCCATATCAAAGCCTCACCGCGGAGCCTTTTAAGTAAATACTCGGCCACCGGCGGGAAAAAACGTTTTTCATATTCCTCCCTTTCGGTCCAAAGTGGAAAAGAGAGTTTCTTTGAGTCCCCGTCCCGTCCGGGTAGACTCGCCGCCGGATTGTTGAATATATGTATTGCCTGCATAATGTATTTAGACCTTAGAGGTAATAACAGGTGTAGCCTTTCGCAGGAATATTAAAACTTTAACAGGGCATGAGGAGCGAAACGGGTTTTGCGGGTTAAACTATTTTTTAATGGAACCGCGGGGAACTAACGGGGATTAATTACACCGAGCAATGCTCACTGAATTAAATAAACAGCTGTTTTATTTATGAATTCAACAATTATTTTTTAACTGCACGATATCCCTCTTAAGTCGCTAATAGCGCGTTTCACGCTTGTGTTCCGGACAGCTCGCTTTCTTACTAATTTAACTGCCGAATTTGCGTTTGTAAATGCGTTTTAAACGGTCAGCATCTGATTAAGAAAGGCGGGAAAATGTAGGTTAGGAACACGAAAATTTGATGGCTTGATTTATTTTTGTGAGTTTAAACAAATTAGGTTTTATCGTGAAATTGAAATGCTTTTTAAAATGATTTATTTGAATTACAAAACAGAACGTCTGCCCTTTCCATCCCATCTTTTAAAAGTCCTTTTGAAATAAACTGATATCGTGTAGGTTGGTTGCAGGAGGCAATATCGGATACTCTAGTAACCTGACAGAGCCCCGCACATTAGCATCTGTAAACAGTATGGAAATGTCTCGATGTTTTTAGAGTGGTTACTTCTCCATCTCCCGCTTGGAGACTGGAGACTGTGGACCAGAGAGCCGGGTAGAGTTTCCAGTTGACCTCTGTTTGCCGCTGCCCGCTGTTTATTCTGGTGGGGGTTTGCTCCCGCATATTTAACCGACCGCTTTGCGCTCGGATGGAAATTCTAGTGTGCAGTGCAAGTGCATTTACTAAATAAAATTAGTTTATTTTTTCATCATATTCTAAATAATACTGTTTCCTGCTTGTTAAACTGAAACAAAAATCTGCCTTATTATAAACTACGAAACCGTCGCCCAAAATTGACAAGAAGTGTTAAACCATCCAACCTGTAACCCAATTACCTGTCCCTGTCTGACAGTTTGGGGTACATACTCAAAAGAAAATTGCAACAATTTGTTGATACGTCATCACTCTATTAAAAACAACTTGTTCAATGTACACGTTAAGCGTTCCCTCAATGTGTATAATATCGAATCTATTACAGAAACCTTGTGCAGTAATTAATCTCTCAGAGACGTGTTTCTGAAGACCAGGGGTAAGTCAGTTCCCATTTCTAAGTAACTGTTAACCAGCTATCCCAAGTAGTTGTGTCAATTTGAAAGGTTAAAACATATTGCTTACAGTCCACCGCAAACTGATTTGCATACAATTTGCGACCAGAGGTACTCCAATGACATTCTTGATGCAAGGTGCAAAAATTCCATAAATGCTTTTCTATGCTTTTTCCATTTTTATGCTTTTACTAATACATTTTGTCTTGTTTCCTGTAAAAACTAAAATAAACAATCAAAAACTGCTTGTACCTGTCCACGAATGCACAAGCGTAAAATTGAAATTTAACATTCCGGTATGTTCCGACTGGCACACATCAGATAAAATATGCGAAAACGACCCCTTTCAAGTCTTCCCATCGAGAGGGAAGTTTGACCCTCGCTCATATCCTCCCTTATTCTCGTATAACCTTCAATTCAGTGGAGGAGTGACAATGTTATGAAGATGTTTTACAAGATTATTAAAAGGTGGCATATGGCGGTACGAAGAGTTTTTTCACGTCCCGCAGAGATGCTATTCCACGATAGGCCGGTAGGTATAGATTTTACCACAAATTGTTATTTTTTTATTTTATATCTAAAAACCACTATTTTTTTAATTCAAAACAGTTTATACACTTTGTTTTAACAAGAATTTTACAGATACACGGAGATAAATGAGTATTGCTAATTAATAAATAATCTCTTCCAATTATTGGTAATCCAGTTAAAAACGGGATTGCAGGCCGTTTCCTATCTCGGAACATGTGTTCATGCACGTGAATTTGCCTTGATAATATAGAATGATGTAGTGCCAACATTTTAAGATTTTCATGAACACGTGTTCATAATATTCGTCATTGAATATATTCGTCATTTACTAAAAGTTTATAAGTAAACCTATTGATTCACCCATTAAGGGCCTGCAATCCCGTTTTTGACCGGATTACCAATAATTTAATAAATTCGTAATACTCATTTTTATCCGTGTAGAAATAATTAAATTTATTACATATAAGACTGAGTACTGTTTTTATTTAATTATAAAATATTATCGGATATAATTATCGATGAAATCTAAAATTTTCGGCATAATTGGCACGTGTTTAAACCCAAAATAATGGCATTCCATTAAAATTTCGTTGATTTGTCATCCAAAAAGAGTAATTGATTAATGGAATGGTTTCCGTCCATTTATTTAGTAACTTCCTTTGAGGCTTTGTGCCGGAAGGACATCGTTGAGGCTAAAGGGAGCAAGGTTTAGCGGCGGACGCGTGCCAAGCCGCCGTAGCCGCTGCCAACAACCACCCTGCTAACCCACACAGCTAACCCTCAACCCTCAACCCTTCCCGTTGAAGGAGAATGAAAGTATTTTTTAAATAAGGGAGTGTGTCCGTGGAATGATTTATGGGGGCGCAACTGGTAGTAGATTGTGCGACTAGATTTAGGAGCATTAACACCAAACGGGAAGTGATTCAAATGTAAAAAATGATTTAATTCCTTCCGGATGTATTATTATTCAATTATATTGGAAATGGAACTTTGTACAATCGAAAATATGTTTGTTTTGTTTGTGAAAACTTACCTAAAATTAAGAGATATCACGTGTAGAATGATTACAATTAATAGACTGTGGAGGATGGAGCTATTCGCATTTTTAATAATGTGTTCCTATGACAAACATATAATAAATAATATAAAATTATTTTGGGAGTGGGAATATATTTTTGGTTTAAAAAATATTATAATTACGTTTATATTAGTATGGAAAACAATATTTTTTTATACATTCTATCTTTTGAATAATGGATGATTTAATATAAGTTTATTTATAATACATAAAAAAAAATTAGGTTTATAAGAATGATGACCTAATCGTTAATCGAATACGCACAAGGTGTTTCGTAAAGTGTTTCAGTCGAGTGAAATTCAGACGCAGCTTAGCGTGAATTTTCCTATGATAATAATAATGGTTTGTCGGAAGTTTGTTTAGCTTCGATATATTTCCGCTAGATGGACGCCGCCGGTCAAGCGCGCGGACGACCGCGGCTGCAGGCTGAGATAAGGTGGCACGAGCTACTGTACTGTACTGTACAGTCCAGCCAAGACAGGAGTCTAAAGCCTGTTCACGCGGACCGAATTCTCCATACAAACAAACTCTCAAATATTGAAGCATCAAAAATTATAGTTTTAATATTTTATGCAGATACCACGAGTTTAATTAATTTAAAAGATAAACACAATTTTTATTTTAATCGGACGTATAGGTATCAACTATAAACAGGCAAAGCACTATTCAAGCGACATTTTTGGGAATGTTACTTTTCAGTGGTTTCGTATAAAATAGTTATATTCTTTATAAAGCATATTTACTATTAAAGACTAAATTTATTGGTACAAATTTTAAAAAGCTATTTCGCGATTTTAAAATTAGTTTCACAAAACCTTAAATACATATTAGTTTTTATCATGTCCTGTAAAGTTTTGTTTTATTTTGTGGCTTGAAGCGTTTCACCTATTTACAGATGATATTTAAAATGATTCAATTTAACCATTGAAAAAGTCATCAACATTGATTGCACACGATACAATATTGACAATAGGATTAAATCTAATAAATACAAGAAAAAATAATAATGTCAGTTATTTGATTTTATATGCAAGGACTAAGAATTTATATTCCAGCGGCTTCAGTTGTTCAGCTTAGGAAACATTTTACCTAAAGCTCTAGAACTCTAGAGAAATGAAAAAGCCGACAGATATTACTTTTTAGTAAAGAATTTTTTTTTTGTAACTAAGACCAAACCTTTGACTAGGGCTAATTTTAATAATGCCGAGTATAACGGAACATTATAACTCTGCGTTTTCAAAAATATTTTCTGCTGGGACCGTGTAAATAGAGTTGCGTTTTCACAAATTGATCTGAACAACTCTCTCAAGGACGACACTTTATTCAAATCGAGTTAGCGTCGGATTTAGTTTAGTGGGAACAAGGGGCGCGTTTGGCCCGAGCAGCGGTACTTCATGCAGCACACAGCAAGC
This sequence comes from Hesperophylax magnus, assembly GCA_026573805.1. NCBI lineage: Eukaryota > Metazoa > Arthropoda > Insecta > Trichoptera > Limnephilidae > Hesperophylax > Hesperophylax magnus. Next base: position 368,111 of record JAIUSX010000050.1, read on the forward strand.
TACTGTATACTGTATACCATATAGTGGAAATGTAAAAACAAAGAGGAGGGCGAGCAGTATAAACTATTTAAGGCACCGTTGTATGCGAACTTTCCAGGGTAACGGGGGGAGGGATGGGGGTGGGGATTAGTTTTATGCACGATTTATGTAATAAAGGAGATGGGACAGGAACAGGGTTGGGAGCCTTGTTCCATTATTTCACCCGGAAGGAAGGGAATCGACTGAAAAGTATTTATTGTGCAAAGATGGAGTGAGAAGAAATAAGGCGCGGCGTGAAGTAGCTGCTAAAGCCGGAAGTCGGCCAATCTTTTTACGTGAATTTTTGGTCCCATTTTAAATTGAAAGGTTGACTAAAAAACGAAAAAATACACTTGGAATATATCATTGCGCAAATCGTACGGGCAAGAAATAAGAACAATAAGAACACTATTCATTTTATAAAATAATTAGTTACTGAATCAGTTTCAGGATGTAGGTATAAGTGTTGATAATATAGCTCTTTGCTTTTTATGTTTCGATTCTGTAATGAAATTTTGAATCAAAAGCAACCACCCCGAATAAATCGCATCGCTTTTACTCTCGAATCATCACCGACGCTCTGTTTAAACACGCGGCAACACAATGTAGCGACCACCCCTTTATATTCTGCGAGGGTGAATACCCACCCCCCTCCCTCCTCCCCACACTGATTGGCCCATCAAATCGGCCATCTTTTATCCGAATGCCCGGAGTTGCCCGGCGAGATGGTACATGACTGCACCGTGTGAGGCAGGACTGCTATAATGGAGGTTAAAGCCGCCAGACATAATGGACCGAATGAATATTGCAAGATGTAGCCGACAACAGATGCGGAGATAGAACTGTCGTCTAAGTAGATGATTTCAATTGTACCCATTGGCGCGGTGATTTTATTATCCCGACAATGAAACATACTCGTACATCAATTTTAATGCCGTTTTCAGTAAAATCAAAGGTATTTTTTGAACTTGCGAAATAATTTTATAAATCTATTTGAATAAAAATGTTGGTTTATTAAAAAATCGTAAATCTCCGAAGGTTCTTCACCGATTACTTTGAAATTTTGTTACAATTTTACATTCGAGTACGCGTGTGTTTTATATACATATATTATATAGACGTTACCTGTGACAGGTAAAAATATATATTAATATAACAGCGCCATTTGTTTTACGTAAAAGCAACACGCGCTATTGCTTCTCTGTTTGCACAGGCAGACTGAGCCACAGCAACTCGTGGCGGAGTACAGCTAGTATTTAATAAACATATATTCAGCCAATTCCATTGTCAATGAAAAGGAGAGAGTTGAATTTACGATAAACTGAGTTGCAGAAATCCCTTTGAAAAGGTCACTTGCCTTGAAAGCAAAATGTCCTTCGGTGGACAGCCTCCTTTCATTCTTTTGATTTGCCATATATTTTAGACCATTGAAGCCGTACCCCGGTAATGGAAATTGTGGGTTTTACGGATCTGAAATCATCTCGTGCCGTAGATCGGGCGGGGGAATAAAGAGTGGACATGTATATTGGAAATGAAGGAACACTGAAAACTTACCATAAAGAAGTTGGAAACTAATTGGGTTTCCTGTGAATTGCGCTGCGCCCGTTCCAAGGAGTTCATTGAATGAATCAAGAGATGCAGCTTTAAATCTTAAATAATAATTATCGCACTTCTAATGAAGGCTTTATTTACTTGCCAACTGTGCGGAATAATTAGTTCTCTCAAATAATCTACTTTGACGGCGGACTAATTAATTAATTATAACAGTTAACAGGTAGCAGAACTAGTATAGCACCCGAATATTTAAATAATTTATTTATCGCGTTAAGGCCAAGGAGATTAATTTATAATTGATTAGCATTATTTAATTATGGGACTTTTCGTCAGATCATAAAACTTTATGTACGTCCGCGAAGATAAAGTTTCCGAATATATTTATCTCAATTTTACGTTCAAGCTGAAATAATATGCAACCATTTACACTTTACACCAGATATTACGGCTGGGTATTTTACATTCGTTATTTTCATATTTGATTTTACTTTTTTGCAACTTTGATTATACTCGTAAATGCCTAAAATAACAGGCTGTAAATTTGTGTTATTTCACAAACTACTAACTAAAAATAATATATAGTATTTTTGCGGCACGTTCCAAAGTGGAAGATACACTCAGTCTCAGCATTACCCTGGTGTAAGACCAACATTCAGAATTGAAATGGCTTTGGCCGTGTTTGATGAACACATCTGAATAGCTAAGTACTTCCCAATATTCATCTTCCCCGTCTTCTTCCCCTCCCCGCTACCTTCAGCCTCACAACGAAACCTAATTGGGGGTGTCACAGTCTCTCTGGCTCCAGACAGTTGGGAGTAGTAGGGACCAGTGGCGGGTCGTGACTTTTGGGTGTACTAGTGCTAATATTACAAAAATTGTATGATTGATGTTGTTGTAGCTGAAAACGATCTATTAATTTTTTCGAAAAATTGATTTTTTGTATGAAGATTTTCAGGAAATCCGTACGGCTAAACTGAAATTTCCTGAAAATCCTATTTTATTAAAAAACCAATTTTCAAAAAAAAAAAAAAATCTTTTTCAGCTACAACAACATAAAAAATTCATTTTTGAAGTGAAACTTCTTTACGCGCGTTATGCAATTTCGAGGAGAGGAGTAAAACCAACTCATGACCGTCATGAAAAACCGTGATCATTTCGCTATAGGAGCCTGGCCAATATTATATACCTACTTTAGGTCACCCTCCAAACTCAGCTTCGCGGTCTAGAGGCAGAGCTCACGATTGTCGTCGTGAAGATATTAAAAAAATCGAGCCGGTAGAGTCGCTCGGTATTTTGATTAATTATTTTTTTTTATCAACGATTTGTAATAATGTAGTAAAAAATTACATAAATTTGTTAATTTACCTTTACTTTAATTTACGGTACCTATATGATATTTTGGTCGAAATATAGCTTACAAATCGAGCCGGTAGAGTCGCTCGGTATTTTGATTAATTATTTTTATTTTGAATCATTAAAATTACTAATCAAGGCCGATAACGCCGCGTCGCGCGAAATATCTCTCCTCGCGGTCTAGAGGCAGAGCGTTCGACACTCGTTATGCAGGACCCGGGTTCGAATCCCATATTTTTAAAACTTTTAATTTTTTTTATCATATGCTACTTATAAATATGTCAATAGACAGAAAAAAGAGAGAATGAAATGAAAAGAGAGAGAGAAGAATAATAAAAGTTTCACTTCCGTCGTGCGTAAGCTTGCCACACACTGTATTTTTAAAAATAATATTAGCACCTTAGTACACCCAAAAGTCACAAGCCGCTACTGGTTGGGACTCTTGTTCGGATTCACGTAAAAAAAAAAACAATATTTTTAGAAACAGCTAAAATACATGTTTTTGTTGGTTTCTCGAATGTACTTAGACTATTTATATTACATTTCGCTGTCTTGCACACTAATTTACTATTAAAAAAGACACACACCTTTAAATAATATGAAAGAAATTATTTAGTGAACTAAAATCTGTTATTTGTCATTGTTATGGTGAAAAGTAAGTTAACAACGCGTAACATTATTTCACAAGTGATTATTTTCACATTACTCGAGCTATATTGTCAATTATTTCCTCAGCCAAGTGAGCGGACTGACGCGACGTGTTGTGATTTACTCCCCAAGTGTACTCGTATGAGATACTTGGTAAAAATAACATAGACACGTTTACGAAACAACTGTTAAAAAATTACCGTTATGATTTATTGGAAAAACTTGCCATGTTAGGGCGTAATGTTAACTATTTTATCACATAATCTGTCATTCAAAAGATTTAAATTGCAGTAAAAGATTAATAACAGTACGTACGAATAAATTGAACACCACGTACTGTTTTGATCAATACAAAATATCTTAGCTTTTGATTGATTAATTACCTTCTAACGAATAGGAGACTTACGTAGAAATATGAATGTGGTTGTTAGGTAGAATTTAATGATTACAAACACAATTTTTAATTAAACAAGGAACATAAAATGACTTAAATATTCTTAAAACCATAAAAAATACTGTTTTGCCGAGAAGGGTACTGTTTGGCTTTTGAAGTGAGATTATGCTAAGTTCCTACCGGGATGTCATTATTTATCGAGTTCCTAATTCCTACCTCTCCGTAACCATCACCTTGCAGAATTTAAAAAAAAAATGTAGCAATGGCAAGAAAATAGTACAAATTCGAGTGAATTTGTTTTGAAAATAGAAGAAGGATTGTGACTACCTCGGTACCAAGTTCTTTGTATTTTTCGGGTACATAATCTCTTTAAAAAGAAAAAGGAAGGAAGTTGACTCTCTTGGAAGTGAAACATATCGTTTTAAGTTCTCATTCTTTTTGTTGTGGCAATAATTACCTCGATATATCGCTGTGGAACTCACTATATTGTGATTGTGTGTCCTTCGCGGAGATACCGTGGTAAGTGATTGGTCATCCCGTTTTCATTGCTTCCGTACCTTGTTCATTTTTTGACATTCCCCAGTTCATTTCGTTTCGATTAAATTATTTGCAGTCCATTTTTAAATGCACCTGAAGCTGTAATTCGTAAGCAGTTTTTGATGCAACAGGTATCGTTTATTTATTTGGAAAATAATAAAACATGTTTTACATACGTTGAAATCTTCTGTATATCCTGATTATATATATTTCCTATTTTTATATTGTGTATTTTTACTGACAATATTAGTAGCAAAGGGTTTTTTCTCCAGATGTCAAAAAAATAAACTAATAATAATAGTCTAATTAATTTTCATAATTTATATTGGAATTCGTACAGCAAGATTTCCAAAAGATGTTTAACTTAACGCTGGAATTTTCAAGGGTTTGAGATCTCTATCTGTAAGTATAAGTAATGATGTCGGTGGTATTATTAAGGAGTGGTAGGCCCAATTATTTTTGACAGTTGATTCGGGCACGTGTCGCTGGAGAAGGTAATACCACCTCACATACGCGCTGGCACTGCGTACGGTGCGATGATTCACCACAGGTGTGTGCACTTCGGTAAGTTATTGAAGCTAATTGTTCAATTACGGTGACAGCAATGTATTATGCTATATTCAACTCTTAAGATGAATCTCAATACTGAAAAAAACAAATCTTGAAGACAGACGGCTGCATCCTGAAACTGAGGTACCTACCTACCCAAGGACGCAGAGAACTTTTGATTTACTAAATTAAATTATTAAGTGCGATTACATTTTAAGGTGTAAACAATTCGATTTCCAACAATTTCATAAGTAATACCAATGTAAAGGAATGCCGCTGATAGCTTTCTTGTAAACTCGCCCTCTGTTTCAAAATAACGTTAATTAATTTGTTAGGGTTGTTTCAGAGAATCATTAAATTCTGTGATGGTTCTATTTAAGTTTTTTATTATTTCAGTTTTGTGAAACAACTGGCCAGTAAAATCATATAATAACAGAACACGAAGAGAACCTTTACAGAACTGTAAAATCAGCTTTGAAATTCAATGAATTTTTTAAATTCTGTGAAACAAACCGTCCTTAGATAAATATAGTTTACATTTATCAAGCTTACAGAACGTTGTGATATGCCGAACCACGGTTGTACGTATTTGAATTTTTTTTATTAACAAATACCTACAATAAATCCATAAAAACTAATACGATAATACACGATTTTTGTAGTATTGTATTGGTCCAGGGAAGCAGGTTATCACAGTGGTAGAATCATTACCTGGAGAAGGAAGGCCAAGGCGGGCGCGTAGGGCGGCCTTGTGCTGGTCGAGGGCGTCCATGGGCGGGGATCTCCACGCCATGTTGGCGGCCTCACAGTCCTCGTCTTTTAACCACATCTTACCTGTGGACAAACAATATAGGTTATAATTAAATACTACATCATCATTGGGAGATTCAAGCTAAAGTTGCCCTTGTTAGGGTCGAGCGTAAATTTAACATTTTTTGTTTTAGTATTTTGTTTAACATAACAATAAACACAACCTGGTCATGTGCATTGATGTTATGTAATTCAGTTGTTATTTTTTTCATTCACGCCTCGAAAGCGTTTACATGTATATATTGTTATAGATAACTTGTTCAGGAGTACAATAATAAGTGTATAAGTACACAACATAATAAATTGAATTATCGAAGGAAGCAAACACTTTGTGGCTTGACACTATTACACAAATGAAAGAATATCTTTGTTTTAAACCACTTTATTAAGTTTATATACATCGACCGGTTTCGGTTGAACTCAACCTTCATCAGGAGTCAACTCAACCTTCATCAAGTACTGTCCTCTGATGAAGGTTGAGTTCAACCGAAACCGGTCGACGTATATAAATTTAATAAAGTGGTTTAAAACAAAGATATTCTTTCATTTGTGTAATAAATTGAGTGTGAAAAATATAAGCTGGTACAATACAAGTTATCATAGAGAGTTCTGTTTTACAAAGGAGTTCAATAATAGTATACTAACAAGAGTACAGAATAAGCACTTAAGCTACTTTGAAAATACTTACAGATTAATGTGTAGTAACAGATTTTTTATAAATATCAACAGTTTGTTGTAAAGCATGTTTAGCAAACCTTTATTACGCCAGATCCTAGTATTTTACAGAATATAGCTAAATTAATACAACGATTAAAATGTGCACATGAAGATATGAGAATTATGATAATTATAAATAAACAAGAATACATTACTTGTATTTATGATAAACATTAGTTAGGAATTTATAGCACCAAGAAAGTATAATATTTCTCGGGGAAAAGGGTAAACACGATGTAGTAGAAATGGGTTAAGAAAATAAACAAACAGTACCGTCTGTTTACCAGGAAATATCCGCAAAGGCGAACGCAGCCTCACTAACCTACCTTACTCTCTTGTTCTTAGCCGAATGCGTGAACAAAACACGTCACCGCCGGACACGCGAGGGCAAACCAAACTTCAGTTAGTTGTCCGTTCATTAGGAGGTATACACAGGCAGACATAGACACAGCACACAGCAGACATAGACAATATAGACGCAGACGGGCGGACAGACGGACCACGTGGGTGGGTGGGGCGGTACGGGGATATGGGGCGGCACAGCCTCCCTGCTGCAAATAATCAGACAAGAGAGAAAACGAACGGAAATGGCATCGGAAAATTTGTTTTTCAGTTGCTTATTCATATGCGCAGAGTCAGTGATTCATGCAAGGCGTTAAGTCATTAGTTTTACAATTAGATTGTACATAATGATAAATGGCAGGAGTAACGTAATCGCACAGTACTTAACATTTTTCAAAGTAACCATTTAAAATATGAACTATCTATTTACGTAGAAACATTATCATATTATTAAAAAGTAATTTAAATAAACGTGTGAAAAATCTCTAATGATTTATTCTTAAAAAAACAACATGTCTTGTTGACTTATCATATAGTTATATTAGATTGCATTTTGTTGCCCAAACGACAAACCAGATCAAACGATTTATTTAGTACTTGTACTACGTTGTAAATCTAAATATGCACAAAAATTCACCAAAGAGACGTATCTGCAAAATATGCGATACATAAAAATTCACTAATGGGACGTATCTGCAAAATATACAAAGTATAAAAATTCACTAATGGGACGTATCTGCAAAATATACAAAATATAAAAATTCACTAATGGGACGTATCTGCAAAATATACAAAATATAAAAATTCACTAATGGGACGTATCTGCAAAATATACAATATATAAAAATTCACCAATGGGTCGTATCTGCAAAATATACAGTATATTAAGAGATTTAGAACGATTCAAGAGTATACTTTTTATGAAGACATATAAGGCAAAGCTGACTGAATTTATCATATTATCATTATAAAATTATATCAACTCATTTTTATAGTTTTCACTGCTATTATGATATCTACTGTTTATTTTACTTTTGTTATCGTCTATAATGTAGTATGTATTAATTGCTTCATTAATGGAAATTAATTGGCTTATTTTATATTTATTTTACGATGTAATTTACATATTACATAACTGTTTTTATTCTAAAGAATATAATAAAATAATTTTTTTTAAATTACCTTTTTACTTGTGGAAGTATGGCGAAACTTGATTTTTCTTGATATCTGTTTATAAGTTATCCCCGAATCTATTTTTATATATAGTTGTACATAGGTACAAATACATATATTTTAGGAAGGTGGTATGTTGAATGGAGGCTATGCCTATAGTAAAGTATAGATGTGTACTCTAATGGAGGTGATGGTGACTGGAGACCAAAGTGTAGTAGAGACGTAGTAGGCGGGGGGAGAAGAAGAAGGGAAAGAGGAAGGGAGAAGAGCTGGCCGGGAGAAATCACCCTCGCAACACTGGCGAAGTTATCTTAATAGTGTTAGCAATCATTGATTGGCATTTTATTAACAAGACCTTGAGGCGTTTGCGAATAAAATTATTACCACTGCCAGAAGGATTTTCCGTTCTTATAATGTCGTGATGAGAAAAATCTTTTATATTAAATCATAATAATAATAGACATTCAAATTAATAGATGAGCTAGACAGGGAAAGGTGAACAAATCAACACCCGCTTTGGTTGATTTGTCAATAAATGAATCTAACAGTATACAGGCAACTCATTTTGTAGTATCTGTAGTAGAAAATAAAATCTGATTACGAATTACAATGGCGTGCAAAAAAGGTGCGTAAAAAAACTTATCTTACATATCCTAAATCGGGTTAGAAAAAGTTTGGGCTGTTAGTTTTCAACATTTTATATTTTGTTAGACCCTTTTTCAATTTAGCCACCTCGCTCAATTTTTGCGTTGTTATGCCAAGTAATTCGTTTAAGAATGAACATTCAGATCCTGCGCAGAAAAGTCCTACAATGGACAGCGCTGCAAACCTTTGCCTTACTTTAGCGAACTTTACACTTCTGCGTATGGTCTGGTTATTTGAATGTGCGCTTTTCGGCTTACAATAATTGATGATGATTCCCAGATTTTATGTTAGGGCATGTCTATTAATTTGAAAGTCTATGTAAATAACAATATTTAATGATTCAAATTTAGGAAAAAATTACACTCTAGGATAATTAAAAAAAACTTACACATTTCCAATGTCAGCAGTAGTTATAGATTAAGCTGATACGTTCATTAGATTACTGGTTTATATATTATTTTCTGTAATTGAAACGTTTATGTTAAGATTGTTTTCTAATCTAAGAAGATAATAAAAGTTGGTCAAGTCTAGAAACTTTTCAGTTGACGTGTGGGAGTCAATTTTTTAATTGCTGCAAAATGCGATGAAAGTCACTGAGAAGGATGCTATCGCGATGTGACTTCAATTATAATAAGCATTGTTCCCAAAGTACCCAAAGTACCCAACGTAAATTCGTTTGAGAATTCATAATAAACTGAGGTATAAGTAAAACGGGGAATTTATACCTCAGATATTTTAAAATAAGAGATGCTAAATAAAAAAACCTTTTGAGCTAAAAAAAAATATTCAGTTTGGTTGAGTATTTTAGCCTAAAATCCAAAATTATGCTTTGAATGAAAAGGTCACGCAGCCGTTTCTCTTGATACGTTCAAATCTAGCTTAACATTATTACAAATATGTAGGTATTGTTTGTCTAAGCTCTAACATCGAAATTTTATTGGATTCACTGCACAAATTCAAAAGTAATATCATGTCAATGATATAAGCCGTTCAATGGGCGTACATATATACACACATTCACGCATACACACACACCTATATACTACACACTTCACACGTCACAAGGCAGTTACTAAATATACATACCACAATACAAGGAAACATATCATAGGTACGCACCTTGAAATATTTAATATCTGTATATTGTTTCAATACTGTAACCAATGTACTGTTTGTATCTTTAATACAAAAATAAATAATTAATCAATAAGCTCCAATAGGTAGTTGACATTCTTCGAAATCGATAGCAATGTTTTGTTGTTTGAACAACACAGTTATTTATGAAGAAATGAATGAGTGTGATTTCTATATCCTCATAATATAATAATTAGAAGATAGTAGCCACTCGACGTTATTTACACGTTCGGGAAATCTTAAGAAAACAAACAGAGTTGTAAAACCATTATCATGCTCACAACCATACACTCATACACGCTACGTGCACAATCAAACTAGTTTATATAATACTATATCCACTGCAGCACAATTGTGATGGTCAAAGGAAAAGTCTGACGGAGTAGCCATTGTCTATGCTCGCCGAAAATATCACAGCAGGCGATACCACAAGATGCAAGGAAAATAAAGGCATTATTTGAAAAGGTCGAATAACAAGCAAATAAGTTTTTCACTTATCGGCATCTACCAAATATTACTAGTAATATTATTTAATTGAGTTTATACTAAGGTTCATGGATAAAACTTGATCATTAAATATGGCTAGTAAAATTCTTAATTAAGTATGATTTAATAAACTAATTTAATAAGCACTTGATTAGATGTAAATAAATAAATGAATTAATAAAAAACCGCAAATTTTAAGGTAGAAAAAATCTGATTCTTTTAAGAACATCTTTCATTAAGTGTCCGGTTACTGCACGCAAAAGTTGTAATAGTTTATTCGCGTCTATTCGCTGGCCAATGTCTGGTTATGCTCGAACACTCCTGCCTGAGAGACTAATCAATATGAGCCTCCCTGTTTCAGCGACCTCTCCCCCTCCCCCCGCCTCTTCCTGCCCCGCAGCCACCCTGCGCCACCCCGCAGTCTGCGACACCTCTCATTTCTTAAGATCTTATCAAAGTGCCAGTGTGCGCTGCTGTGAATAGAGAGACCGAATACGCTGGGAATAAGGGCATACAGACTGTTCTAAATAATATACGTACAAAAAGTGCTACGTATGCAGTTTGGACGAGTTCTCTTGTACCGATGATGACTTTGGTGTTAACTCAACTGGTCTTTCCCGTCTAACGATATTGTAATTCCTAATTCTGATAAACCCCGCTCACTCTAACCCCTCCCCCCTCCTTCCACTTCTTCATTCCAATTGTAATCCATATTTAATTTTTGACTTCGGAGTATACTTACTCCTGATGAGGTGAACTTCGTTCATGAAACATGTAGTGGTTGTATATAATAAAGTGATCTAAACAAAGTTATTTGTGTTTTAATGAAATAAAGTTTAATAAGATTACATTATTTTATCTATTTCCGTTGTATATCAATGCATATGTACTCAATAAAATGTTAAAATTATATTTATTTATTTATTGGACAATTTGTGTAGCGCCACTTTTGTGAGATATCACCTCAGGGGCGCTATATTGTAATAATCTATTTACAATATATACTCACCCTCTCTCTGTGAATGACCTAATATCTACCCATTAATTGTAACTGTTGTTAGTATCACTTAAACTGGGTGAAGCCCATGCAATTGCCGCCCGCAGGGCCTAGCAGAAAAAACCCGCGGAGCGGATTTTTAACTGCTAGTCATATTAATTATAGCTGAAAACAATTTTTTTAAAATTTTTGGAAAATATTGAATACTACCAAAGATATTATCGGTTAAAAGATTGATATTTTCGGCAGGCCGAAAAACTTGTGACATCACGGTACATATGCAGCGATACTGCAGCACTTTCCTTCGAATTATGCATACCTACTAACGTCTAACGTCACGAGACATCATTGCACACGTTTTAACAAGTGAAGTTTGAAAGCTCATTATCTTAATTTTTGGAGATATCGGTAAATTAATTTTACTTTCGTTATTAACTCTTAAATTATAAAACATTTTCATGGTACTAAAAAAAATCTGAGATAAACTCATTCAGTGAAATTTTCTAAATTTATTATGAATTTAAATAATGTCGGGTGTCCAAATAGACCAAGGCCATTTCCTGTTAGTCGGTTCCTGTAAGCTGGCGATAAATTTCCTGAAAGACCATTACTTCCTCCCACGATCCATTATGGAAATGTAGAAAGAATATTGCCCTTTTCAATTATCGGAGGCGATACATTCTTTACCCGGCCTTGCCTGGGGACCGAACCCTGTCCCCTCGCCATCGCGTCAGTATAACGCCTGTCCACAAGTCCAGCGTAACGAATGAAACCAATTTATTTCCTCTTTATACTTTGCAAATTGAATCCACGCGTTACGAATACTCGGCTAGATCGGAAAATAGTTACTTACTTTAAGTAACCACTTCTGGACTTGAGAAATAGGAAATACAAACATTTCATTTAAGGATTTCTCGTTTTGGTTGGGAAAGTAATTATTATTACTGCGTTTCGCAGTGAGTACTGTTTAGAAAGGGAGGTACAACACAAAACTTATTTGAAAATATTGAGAATGAATAGCGTTTGGTGTCCGAGTGGCATTTAAAATGGACTGTATGTTAATGAAATGAGAATGTCAATCGATCATGTTACAATCATAAGGAATACAGGGACAAATGTATAGGAAGCCATATCTTCCGATGATATCGATTTCTTTTGAGTTCTGTTGGTTTCTTGAAAATTCCATCACTTACAGCTTATAGGTGTACACCTAAGGGTACGTATACATTTGCAAACCGAAACGCGAACCGTACCACGAATTGCGGAAAAGGAACGAATCAACTGCAAGCGGCGTTTCGTTCCATTAGCGGTTGCTTCGTTTCTTTCTCATAAGTTGTGGTTCAGTTTGGCAGTTCGGCTCGCGGATGTATACGTAGCGTAATACAATCACCATTAATGTTATATTTTCACTTCACAACAATATTGAGCTTGGTGATGAAATTTGCACAATTTAATGTACTTCTCACGAGATTATTGATACGAGCATTGAAATAACATGCACTCTCAACGACGACGAGAATTCGAATCATAAAACGAATGAAATTTATATGTTAATAACAAATTAATTACCCTGGCGTCGTTCTTCTTTCTTCAGTTCCTGTTTCAAGGTAATACTTTTAGGAAGGGAAAGGAACAAGAAAAATATAATTTAGAAAAGGATGTTGGGATGTGGAATAATCACAAAACTGTTTCAATATTAAACTCATGGTATGATTAATTTGAAAATTCGTTGTGTGCAAACAAAAGATTCTCGAGTGGATATCCGTCAGAAACAAAACAAAGAAGTTAACATTGTGTTTACGTACGAAATTGGAATTACTCGCTTATTTGACATGAAAATTTAATTCGTATGTATTCGCTGGCCTTTTTCTCGCAGTGATTCATACTCGTAATATTCATCGTCCCTCACCTTTAGCAAAATGGTATTTTATTTGCAATGTGTTTCGGGGCATGTTTGCCGGCCGGTCCACGGCAAACAGAATTAGAGAAAGGGTCGTTACATATTATGTACCGCGCGCGTGGACTTGTTTACCCCCGCATCCATTGTTTACCTTATGCCCTTTCCCTCAGATCGATACCAGGGGGCGAGGTGGTTCCCAAACTTCCTCAATCAGAAGGGCTAGTACTACCTAATACCCAGTACCTAGCAGCGTTCTCTTCAACCTCCGACCTCCCCGCTTTTCTGTTCTCCTTGATTCAATTATTCATCCGACCGGAAAATTATCCAATTGTTATGATTTTTCTTCTCCCATTTGATTCTGCGTGGGCGAGGAAGTGTATTTTGCTTTAACTATGTATGTTCTATTATTTACTCCACTCAAATGGGATACCAAAAATTGGAAAATTTATTATTAAAGCGATTTGTTAATAATTTATTTCATACATAATTATTGCATTGCGTTATCTTTTCAAAATTATAATCGTGTAGAATCTTTCTTCTTGACCTTCATCAAAATCAATATTAATCACTGTCTACTAAGAAATTCAGAAACTTTCCATATTCCTTTCCAAAGAACTTACTTACCCTTCTTAAAACCTCTTGTTCGAATGTGTCGATTAAAGTATATAACATCCACTGTAATGACAAGATTTAAGACATGTTTAGCGACATCCCCCAGAACTTTACTAAATTTCTTGAATCTCTTGTTTTAAGGCGATGCCGTACGTAGTAATGCAAAATCATGTGTTTTTGGTTTGAAAATTTGGTCGCCTAGAAATGTTTCAGATGCTTTAATTAAATACTGCGAGTATAATACATCTTGGCCTTTGAAATAATCGAGTATTTTTTAGATAAGTCATTTTATAAGCCAAGAAAAAAATTATGTAAAAGCCTATGAAAACTGCTTTAAAGTTCAAAATCTCCTACTTACGAATCCATTTTCGGTTATGATTTTATTGTATAATGTGGAAAATTAAGTAATTTATAAAATGATCGAAAAAAAATTAAATATTTATTCCTGAACATCAACAAAATAAAATAAAAGGCACTTTTTGGCCATGCTTTTTTCTTGCATAAATCAAAACAGGCGGATGGTGTTAAGCGGGAATTTAAACCTTATCGCCATCTACGTAAGGGTTGTTATTGATAGCGGCTCAATTTAAAATATTACACGACGTAGTGCATCGCCTTAACTTGACTTTACTAGACTCAATCTTTACAATCTATTGTTTTTGTTGTTGTTTGTTTATATACTAACCTTACTACTTATAAAAGGGGTGTAAATATTACTTAATAACTTACTTAGAACAATGAAAAATTTAACTTATAACCATAACGCTTGTTTGATTAAAACGGTTATAAACCGGGCTCAAGGCCGGCTTTACCACACCAACGAAGAATCGGCGTGTAAGAATCTATTTAGTAATACGTAGTTAATGTTTAAATCATTGTTGTACGCCGTTATTTGACCATTTAATATTTGCTATCTATATTGTCTGTTGTGTACATTAATAAAATAAAATAAAAAATAAAATTTTTGAAATATTTTCTTCATTTAGCTTACGCAGGATTAAAAAAATGATATAATAAATAAATAAATCTAAAAACGTCTAGTTCCCATCAGTTCCCGAAACAGTACGACTTTAATCAAAGATTATGTAAATGAAAAAGCCTTTCCCTTCGCGACGTCACCAGCAGATGTCCCTCCTACCTCTCTAAAGGCCACCCACTCACCCACCCACCCACAGGGGCCCGGGGGCGAGGCAGGATGCTCAATGATCAAAGGATGAACTGACCTGACGTAAGGCTGGAGGAATTTGAATTAACGGAAGAGGAATGCCCACCGCCAATGTTGATGCGTTTTTGTTTACCTTTTATGTCGGATTCTTCGTTTATACGATCAAACATGTTGTAAAGGAAGTGAAACGGGTTGCCGATAGGGGCTCTCGTACAAAGTAGATAAATCAAAACACGCGTTACATCTTTTCAAGACAAAACAAATTGAAATCATTTTTACTAGGCTTGCTTAAATACTTGTTCACAAAACACGAACTAATTTACTTTACATGCGATGTTTGCAATTTCTTCGCATATGTATGAAATAAGTATGTTTATATAAATTAAAAAGTTTATATTTGTTGTATTAAAAATAATACATCGGGTTTTGAAAATAGCCGAAAATTTATTACTGATATTTGCTGAATTTAGTAGGGCGCATTTTGAACTCTGGACATCCCTTACAATGTTCAGGATTAAATTGTTGCTTTATATATACAGATTAGTAAGATTATTACGTAGCTAATATAAAACTGCATATTTCATTAAAACCAAACACAGCTAAACTTCATAGTTGTACGGCATATATTTCATGAACAGATTATGCCATACCAAATTGCGGCGTGTGTATGTAAATTTTATTTGATCAAATTATGTTATTTCACAAATTACTAATTTAAAATAATATGTAGTATATTTGCGGCACGTTCCAGAGTGGAAGATAATCTCAGTATCGCACTGATGTAAGATCACCGTTCAAATTGAAACGTTACTTGAAATAGATTTAGCCGTCTTTGGTAACCAGCTCAGAATAGCCAGGTACTTCCCCACCTTCCTACTCCCCATCTCCTTCCCATCCCCGATACCTTCAGCTTCACAACATACTCCAATTGGGGAAGCCAGTCTCACTGGATCCAGATGGTTGGGACTCTTATGCGGTTTAACAAAAAAATGTTAATATTGAAATATTTTAATAAGTTATATTTTTTGTAAAATATTTATTGAAAGTTCTAGGAGAGAGTCGAGCGAACATACAACAGTGCATCAAATAAAATAGAAGATGTTTGTTCACACGGAAAACATGAAAAGGATCTGTGACAACATCCCAATCGAATTCCGTTTCCATTCGCCTGATTTCCTTATATGATGAAGTACCCGCGTCTGTAGTATTGTGTGCCGAAAGTTTGGATTCAATAGTGGATTCCATTAAAGGAAATCAGCTAAGCGATCTGCCCTCAGCCCTCGGCCCTCTGCCCGGTCGGCCCATGGGCGCACAGCCGCCCTTATCAGCCCCAGGGCCAGGGGCATTATTTGGCCGAGCAGTCCTTAAATAGGGCGCTCCGATTCCGCTACCCCCACCTTTGTGCGGATACTTTGCAACGCACAGATAAGGGTTTACTTACATTTCCGCCCTTAACCAAAAAACTCTTTGATAAACGGCTGCTCGAATTAGCGTAAATATTTTTTGCAAACTCGAGTACGTAAGACACGAGATGAACAGTTTTACTATTTATTGAAATCGAGATATTGAAACACCTAAACTATTGGTTTATATTATAAAACGAGGGGTTGTTTATCGATTGTAATGAATAATCACCTGCAAGAATATTAGTTAAGTGCAAGAACCTATCTACATTTTTTTCACATTTAAAATCTTGTAGTTTACTTCATCACTATTTGTGGCAACTCTACAAAATCAAATAATCTCTTTTTAATATTTAATATTACTGTGTTAAATTGAGGTGTTTTAAATGACACGCTGATCTGATAGTTTTAATTAAAACAATTATTTTATTACAGCATAGTTAATTTGGCATTTTAATGAGCATATTTGGTTCCCTAGAACAGACAATCTAATATCGACCTTACAAGACATAATAACACTTGTGCACATTTAATTAAAATAAAATAAACCGCATTGTGCACGATATTGAAAAATTGTTGCTTTGAATAAACTACTTTTGTATACAGCCTTATATTCGTTAGGGCTGGACTATACTAAAACTAGAAAAACTTATCATCACTTCCATCAAGACCATGTTCAGAAATCGTATTACTGATGTATGTTTTTGTGCAAATTGGTCATTACTACATTCAAGTGTACTTAATCTGTAGGTACTTACCATTCTCTTACATTTCCACTGTGTCTCAGTTAGTGTTACATGCTTTGTACTATGTTATTATTGGATAAACGTATGTAAATAAATGTAACGAATAAATCCATAAATAAAACTATCATCAAAAACTGTTTTATTCCAATGAATTGATCTATTCAATTTTCTATACTAAAACTTCATTGGTTTTAAATAATATGTTTTTTATACGTCAGATTGCAAGGGGGTCCATTGTAGATCCAATCACTGTTGAATGCGGGAAGCTGTTTAGAAGGGTTGATCTCTGAGGGAACAATTTACATGTCAACCCTTTAAAGGGTGAACTGGCACCTACCCAATCAGCACGCATTTACATGGCTGCGGAACTTTCGTTTATAAGGAACATAAAAATACGACTACGGATTGGTTCGTTTTTTAAACATGAAGTATGTCCCTATTTAAATGTATAGTATCGTAGTTTGATCGTATTATTATGCCAATCAAAAATGAGACATAATTTATTTAACGCTCCAAGGTCTTTTACATGTAGGAAGTAGAACTTTAACATAAAAAAAATCATTTCGAAACATAAGATCGAAATAAAATTATGATGGATAACAAAACAAAATATGTAAAAAAGAAACAAATTATAGAAAACATAGTGGTAAGGTTTTAATAATGGGGTTGGAATAAGTATTTAATATGATACTATCAGTGGCTGAGTTAGCATCGTATCTGGATTCCACCCAGGCGTCGTTAGTTCTTTTACTCGGCTGGCTGAGTCCTCCATCATGACACAGGAAATATGTTCACTGGTTGTGGTAGATTTTCAAATATTGTTAGACTATTCGTAAGCCGTGAAATTTTGTCTTTCTTTTTAAAAAAGAAAAAAAAATTCAGCATTATATTTGTATGTAAACGTGCAAACTTTGCAGACAGTGTGTTTATCATCGTGCTTTATTTTTACCCCAAAAATTAAGCACACTAATACTTTTGGCCGTGAAAATCTCAAATCATATCGAATGTATTTATTGTTTACTTTAGATGTGGTTACTGACATAATTTTATTGTGGCTGCCAAAAAACTACTAACTTACCTAAAACAATTTATATGAATGCATGGACACACAAGGTGCACACTAACAGACACGAATATATCATCATACTGAGGTGCATGTATGTATGTGTTTAAATGTTTCCACCCAACTTTTGAGTGTGGTTGAAATGTTTCCGAAGTCCAGAAAACATATTTCAACAGGAAAAGCGTGCGCTATGTGCATACAACTTCAGAATGGAACTCACACATAAATAAGCCCAGCGCCGTATATCCCGAACACAAAGCGCCCAGTTCAACATAAAGTCATGGCTTCAGGAAACACATATTTAATACACGTGTCAAAAGGACCCACACGAGCGCAATGCAGTTTCCCGCTACGCCGTAGCTCGCAGCCGTAGCCATAACTGTAGCTATAGATGTAACTGTGTGGGGAGAAGAAATACACATTTTGTATATTTATGAAATTTCACACGCCGTGGGGAGGGGTGGGGGGTATGGTTAACACTTTATGCCGAAGAAAATGTTCTCCCGCTATGGAGGAAAAGGGACGGGGAGGTAGAAGACGGAGACGCGCAGTCGCACTCGCTCCGAATCGATTTATTATTCTCGAATCCAGCGTTTGTGCCACCTATTTCCATACATGACTATGTATTAGGCGCTGGCGGGGTGGCTACCCTGGCGCGGGAGCGGAGTGGGTAGCCCGCCCGCTCTCCCGCTCTCTCCAGCTAGTCAAGCTGCAGCCGGAGAGGGATGGGTGGCGCGTCTCAGCCAGCTTTAGTATCGACATTGATTAGATGCTGTTTTATATCGGAATAGAATTCGATGCATAATTAATTAGCTCGTTTGCATTTGCGGCCGAAGAAAACATTACCATTCCCAGCCAGTCTATCTGCAGCTGCTACCTAGTATTGTAGCGGAGTTAAAGCAACATGCAATTTCTAAGAAATGTTACCATGTTGCCTTTCTTGAGGCCACTGAATAAACATTCGAAACCGAAGCAAAAACCGAATCTTACGTTTGTAAGAGAGTAAAAGTCCCGCTCGCTCGCGGTTGCTACTTTCAGTCCTTCAAAGGGTTAGGATAAAGGCGAATAACACAAAAAATACAAACAAACAGAAAACAGCCGGCAGAAGAGAGCGTAATGAATGGAGATGGTGTAGGGCGCGTGTGCGGCGCGGGCCGGGCTGAGCCAGGCTGGGCAGGTATGGCCCGCGACAAGAAAAAAAATCACTTCCTGAAAGGGTTACCCTTAAGATAAATAATATAATCAACCCCTCGACGAACTCTCACTTATTGTCCACACTCTTCCCGTTTCCCTTTCCTGCGGAATATTACCCGAACTATTAGTCGCATCTGTTAATCCCTTGTTTGGTATTTTAAAGATATCTTTTGTCACGATTGAAAATCGATAAGGGGGTAGTTTTTGTCAAATCGAAAATATTATTACTTCGATCGGCAGAAGAGAAAGGGTTGTTCCCCAAAGTAGGAAGAAGGAGAAGAAAGCGTTGTATAACGCGAGAAGAATAACGGATAACATACAATGCGTAAATGAATATTTGAGGATTGAGTTCGGAATTGGCAGCACGCGCCAGCGCAATTACTAAGTGCATTACCCGACTGCAATGAGAAACAGGTATAATTTATCGTTGCATAATTAGATTTAGCCCTTAATTACTCATTCTGGTAATGTTTTGAGTACCTACCGGAGATATTACATTACTCGAAGCCTTACTCCTCGATCTGTCTCATACCGAGGTAGGAATCACATTTAGGAAGATAAATTCCAAACAAATCCTTGTACTGTCGTACCGCTCAACATAAAATTTGCTTTTCCTCCCGTAAATACTCTCATTAAAGTATATAAATATATATTGTTGAACTAGCTGTAGTCTGTTTGTGCAGACAGATAAACAATAGCGTGTGTTGCTTTTACGTTTTAGATTGCGCTGTTGAATGTTTTTGCAACAAATCGCGCTCTTTTTACATGTCACAGATGACATCTATATAATATAGGTATATAAAATCACACGCGTATTTGATAAAAACGTTGTGTCGAAATTTCAAAGCAATCATCGAAGATTTAAGGATTTGAACAAACGAACATATACATATATAGAAGAATACCAGAATGAATAATGGCATTTATAAATACATGTGTTCCAATTATGTCCTCTGCGTTTGAACTGTATTTAAATTTCTGTACTGTGCAATAAACAGTGTATATCTCAAGTGACCTCCCAGGATGATCCTGTATATTATCTTCCTGTACAGAACATAAACAAATAATAATACAAGAAAATTCTAACGCAGCATCGCGTTCAATGGTCAAATGCATGTACATATGGTTTTGTAAAAGTAATCGACGAACCGGTGGATATTAGTTTATAATAGTTTTTCTGCTCCATAGTTAGTAATAAGGAGTATTGTAAATTTTTATTTTTATTGTGCAGCGCCATTGAGGTGATGTTTTACAAAACCAGCGGTATACAAATAATACAAATATTATTATTATTTATGACATTGTATTTTTTACAATAGATTTCAGCTTTTATCGGTTTCCAAGTGCTACTCCTGGTGCAGTAAACTGGTTGAATAACATCCTATCTTCCAAAACCAACTCTCTTCCATCATACGAATAGGAATAAGAAGACTTTCAGTGTGTGTTTATTGTTTATATATTATTTTTTCAAAAAACAACAAATTAAAGAGTGCATAATTTAGTAGGTATTCATTGTGGGTTCAATTCACCTCCGGGGTAATGTTGAATATCAGTTAAGGTTCACATCTGTCATGTAATGTATATATATATATAGTTTTGCTAAAATAATGCAAAAGGTTTAGCAATCATTTCCCCCTCCTGTAACAGGAGACAATGCTAATATAGGAGATGCTCCTACTCTCATCCCCATACCAACAAAGAAATCTAAATGTTTCAGGGAACATTTTTTCTTTGTTTCATACCTATGATAATTTTAATAATATATTACAAGTTACCTTTCTATTTGAATACACAAACACTAGAAAAACGACAAAATTCAGAGCAAATCCACGTTCTAGAGTTCATTAAACCGGAGTAACAGAGAGATAGACGAAATCTAGTATTTTAGTATTGTAATTAAGTTACGAAATTGTCATTTCACTGGGAATGATTTTAAATACCATACAGATTTATTATAAATTATTTATTAAAACAGATGAAAAAAAAAAAAAAAAAATTTTGTAAGCAAAAATTGTATTTATTTTTTTCAATGTGTGATGTTCCTTTTACTACGAATAAATAGGTTTCGGGATAAAAGACAAGATAAAACATTTTGATTAAATTCCCTAAAATGTGAGAAGCAATGAACAAGCGCACTCGTTCCTACTTGCATTCTGATCTCGTGCGCAGATTCTAACAGAACACAAACCACCCCTTTTGTAACAAACGTTATTCCCTTTGCGATGTATAAAAAGTTTTAAAGTATTATTGAAAATTTGCCACATGTATCATAATGCATTGTGTTCCCGGCGAACATAAAAAACTTGAAAAGTTTCTGATATTTCATCCCTTTGATAAATATGTTACGTGCACCTTTAAAGCTCAATCCTATAAAATCCGTTACTGCAAATCCAACAGGAAAGTTACATTTAAATTGCAAACTTCGGGCACATTTGGGATTCTTCGGTAAAAAATCAACAATAATAGTTTATTCACGGTCGCGGATTTAAAAAAAAGCGAAACGGTTGGATAAAAAAACGTGATGGTTAAAAAAGGATGCATTGCAAATAGCAATGGATTGTATTATGTTCCTACCCTGCAACCATTAATGAAAAGGGTCGGATAAAACCTTCGTTTCGATATAAACAAATCTGTCAAATAAAGGTACGCGCGAGGAAGGTAACTGGAGAATGAATGATCTCGTATGTACATACATAATCGGTTATGTAACGTCAAATTCATTTTACATATGTAATATTATACATAGAAGGGGTGCAAAGCGTTTCTTTACGGACCCCTTTTTCTTCCCCGGCAGTTTTTTATCCTGAGGGTTGTGATTGGCGGAGACGCGGCCCAATGGCTGGAGGTGATTTAAAGGCGCCTTTGTATGCGCGTTTCTACCCTACTTTGCATTTCAGGCGACAACGTTTTCCTCCGAGTTCAGCAGAACGACGCCGTACTTACTTGCGAGTCTGTCACTGTCTGCGTGAGCGTCGTACTCGCCAACACCGACGCGAGGCGGTTTACGTCCTACGTCTCACCGATACACCCTCACACTCACCCACCACCTTGTGGTGGCTAAAAACAGATACATTCAAACACCTTATTGAATCAGAATAAATCTATTCGATTCTTACTGCACAAAAGGATTTGTCTTATTGCCAACGAATTGTTTGTTACCAAACGGAAATTGTTTGTTGTTAATATAAAAACTAACGCGCCATTCAAACCAATTATACCACACATAATTAATATAAAACTTAGTTCGAGAACGTAAATTCTCGATTATTAACTCGTCAATATACGAATACGGCCTGAAATACGAGTTTTGAAACTTTAAAAATATTTCATTTGTTAAATAAAAACGCATTAAGATTCCCCTGTGTGATAACGCCAGCAAAATGATTGGGAAGATTATATGTATTCGCTGGTACTTACTGACGGCAAATATTGAAAGTTAAAATGCAGGTGTACGTAGAAGTAAGCAAGATATAAGAAAGGTACTAAAATATACGTACATATTTTATAGTGAAAAGATATTAGAAAAAAATACTTTAATAGATCTGAAAAGAATATTCATGGTTTGTTATTTTAATGCGGTTTTGATGACTGAAATTAAAATAATATTTCAAGCACAATTTTTTTTGAGCATAATGTTTTATTTGTCTCCATTTACAATACACACATAATGTAAACTACATATTTTAAGATACATTCTTTTTAAAAAAAGAAAAAAAAGTAACCTAAGATACATATTATAACGGGTAATGTATGGCATTTACTTGCCACTTGAATCAGCAGATCATGGTGCCGTCGCCGGCTGTAGTTGTTCGGTACCAACAACATAAACTATTTCATCTATTTATTAAATTATTCGTTATTTTATGTAAAATTGTCTGATTAATTCTATAGAACAGGTAAACAGAATATATTTTTTTGTTATGTTGGTATTTTTAATGACAAATTTAAGTAAAATGAGAATCGTTATAATATGTGAACCATCTTCCATCTGAATTACTTGAAAGCGGTAAATTTACTAAAGCTGTCAAATAAGGAGGTTACCGGGTTATGGGAAGGCAGTTGGTGTAAAAACGTACGTTTTTTGTAAAAATATGAAATATCTGTGAGAAAGTCTGGGCAAAACATGTAACCGTTAAGCAATCACAAACACAGCCCCTTCCGATCAACCCGACAGAACAGAACACAGAACATGCCAATAACGATCCTTATTATTCCCGGCTCATCAAACAATGCATTCGTCCCGCGTCTTTATTCTGGAAGTGCATTCTGGATTCCTAAAAAACGGTAAAAAGTAGGGCATCATCCCTCAGCCGGTTATTTGGCAAAATTCAGCAAAGTCTTCTCACGACCTTTCCGCACAAAAGTGGGTCACAGCCCGGCTACACCGGGAAGCCTTTTGTATTTTTTGGGTGAATTTAAGGATTTTTTACAATAAAAAAATCTCGGCTTTGTCTTACCCCCAACCTGTCGGGACCGTGTTACTGGGGTAGTGTTACAGCCCCTGCTTGCTATTCACGAGGGAATGCATTACGCTTTTTTATGCCCCCTCTCTTTGCGCCGTGACACATTTTTTGGGTAAAAAACAGTAAAAAGTAATGAACCAAACGGTTTTTCTCAAGATCGTATAATTTATGTGACAATATGTCTGCTACTTTTAACAAAAGATTTACAGTTACTACATTTTTTATCGCAAAAATTACACAAGTTTACCATGTTCGGCGCAGGCTGCGCCGTCTTACTACCAATGTTGCAATTTGCGGAACAAAGGGGTTTAATTCTAGATTTGTAATTTTGATCCCTATAAATAATGCAGAGTGCGACACAAAGAAAATTTGGTTGAATTTTTTAGAATTTTGTATTTTATGTGATTATATCAAATTTGACAGCGTAAATCAAAAGGGTTCATTGACAGATTTCAGTTTTTTACCTTATTTACCCAATTTAAGAATTGGATCTTCGACGGTTTGAAAAAGTCCGTTAAAAGAACCTATAAAACTTTAGAAATAGCTGGTTAGATTTGGTAGCACGTGCACACCTTGACATTACTGGAATTTTCTAAGGTCGTTTTTCACATAAAAAATGGCTGGTGGCAAAGAGTAGGTACCTATCGTAACGAATTTGGCGCGCTAAAATTATTTGGTAGTAAAATGGTCGCTTCAAAAACTAAAAAAGGAGTTTAAATAAATAATATTCCTCTGCGAAATCGTTCATCACAGAATAACGGTAAATTTCCCTAAATGCTTTACGGAGGTACTTGAGCATTCAAATAGGATGCGTAGAACGAGGAACGAGGGTGTGGAGAACAAATAGCTTTGTATGCAGCTGTCAGCGTCACTACTTCTTATGGGAATTGATGATATCCTCCAAAACTGCCAATCATATTCCTTTATGTTAAATATCTCAAAAAGCCAGGAGAAAAGACAGGTAGTTTACAGTTATGTAAGGATAGAATATGAGAGCCTGTATACCTATTTTTTCACGAAGTAATTTATTAACACTTCGAATAAACGAACTTCTCTTTTTTTAATAGATAATTTTATTACAGATATATTTTATATCGGGTACTTAAGTCAAAATAATTATTAACAAAAGTTAAAATAAATTGTAAAAAAACTTTTTGAAATTGTAATTTGAGTTATAGACAATCTTTTGCTACTATAAGTTTTGATTGGATTATATCTAGTCGAATTCCACACCCTCATAAATAGGTGCTCGACAAATTGATTGAAGTCCAAGAGACTGTATAAACGCGCGCTCTTCTTTCAGTGCCGGGGAAGTACAAGTATAGAGGGGGAGGTGAGTGGAAGACAGGGCTATTGGGTAGTGTTAGTAGGCACCCCCCCCCCTACCAGGCTAAGTGGGGTCCAAGCCCTTTTGAATAAACCTAATAACTTTTTAAGTATTTCTCAGACCGAATAAAGAGCCCTTCCGATAAGGGGTCACAATTTTCTTTCGGCCGTCCATCAGGTAACCTTTTAAGCGAGGTCAAGGAAATCCCCGGACGAGAAAACGTACCCTTCACACTCAAGTAATATAATATAATGCCGTACCTACATCAAACGAGTTCAAATAATTAAAATAAATGAATTAAGATTTAAGAAAAAAAAGAAATCATCGTGCACGTGCCCCAAATCAAGAGGCCAATGCGTATTATAGTTCGGCAATCACATCTATAGACAAAGAGAAAATATTAATATTTAAACTAGGGCATACCCTTGTCAATGAATCCGACAGTTTAAGAATGAACTTGGTTAAATTATTAGCCGTTAAAAGTTTGTACGAACAAAAGCATAATATCCCAAACTTTTATCAGCATCTCAAAATTCTTTCAGTAAGCGCAAATCTGTGATAAAAAATATATTTCAAACATTTAACCCTATGTATAAATCTGCTAGCGATAGAGCACACTCATAATTATTATTTTTTGGTAAACTAATGTTTAAGACAAGATTTTTTATGCATAGCACAAAGGGTAACAATTATTTTATAAGCAATAATTATTAGCCTGAAACACTCATCCACATTGAAAAATCTCCTGATAAAAGATACATGACGCCAACGGGACTTGAACCCGTGTCCTTTCGATTGCCGGTCGACAGCTCTGACCACTGAGCTATGGCGGCTTATCTCTTATCCGCGAAATAATTCAATATATACTAGTGTTTCATTCAACAATTACTTTCGGAGATTTTTCAATGTGGATGAGTGTTTCAGGCTAATAATTATTGCTTATAAAATAATTGTCACACTCATAATCTTTGTTTCAATTTTAACGGAGGGCAAAATTTTCTACAAATAAATATCCACAAAGGACTTTAGATTACATGATTCCTAGTTTTTTAAATACGTTGCATGCTAAAATTAAAAATTATATATAAAAAAAATTATGTATTGAAGACTTGGCTAATTGAGAGAAATTATCTGTTATGGATGAATGATGTAAATTGATTTTTTATGAAAAACCTACTTGCAATTTGCTTATAGATTTAAGTAGAAATAGTTAATTTTAGATCATTATTCCATATTCATGTTTTAAATATTTAATGTGTTTATATTACTGTATATAAAAAAAATATAATTGTGACAGCCTCCGTGATCGAGGGGTAAAGCTCTCGACTAGCAAGCCGGAGGTCGCAGTTTCAAAAGTAAATTTTATTAGATTAATTTGTGTTATTTCACAATTTACTAAAATAATATATTGTATGTTTTCGGCACGTTCCGGAGTGGAAGATACTCTCAGTATCACCCTGGTATGATACCACCAGGTGATCAGATCTGAATAGTGAGGTACCTTCCCACCATCTTTTTTCCTATCTCCATCCCATCCCCTCTATCTTCAGCTTCACATCATACCCCGATTAGGGATGCCATAGTGTCACGGGCTCACATAAAAAAACAAGTTTTTGAAAGAAAATCACCCATTAGTTAAACTACAAATACCCATTACTTAAATTTCTTTAAATAAAAATTACAAAAAAACCCAAGAACTGACATCCCTTCACCTCTCCTAACCAGAAAATTGAAAAATTCTTTAGCAGTGGTAGGAGCCTCGCTGTACCGGGTCTATTCTATGACTAGATTGGGTAAGTACCCTCTACAGCATGGCAGTGGGCTGTGTGTAGTAGGTCGGCTTGGGTTTGGCTCTGCTTTGGCCGGAAAGGTAGTGTATATTATGAGAGAGCTTTCCAAGCTTAAATCGAATTGGCCAATGGCCGTCCACTCAGTGAATATGCACTCAACTTGACATTCCAAATTCAATTTGCTACCTGCCACGCCGATAGAGTGACCGTACTACAGATTTATCTATGGAAAATGCGGGAGAATGATTTGAGAAAAACCCTTCACTCGTATCGAAACGTTTGTAGGTAGGTACTTATTATATTTATGTAAGTTACTTAGTATTTTTATACTGTAAAATATTTCCGAAACATTTCAAAAGTAAATCTATTCATTAATCACTTCCGTTATAGTTTTTGTGTGTACTTATAAAATTATATGCCTAATTATGTAGGTATTTTGCAAGATATCCGGTGAATATTCGTGTCCATAGCTACCCAAAGAAAAAAAGAACATATTATTATCTTCTGAAAACGATGGCAAAACTTTGCTTTCTCTGTAATTTGTGTTCGCGGGAATCAACCGCGTTGGCTGTTCACAATACAATGACCCGAGCAATTGTTTCTTCATAGAAAATGTCACCGCGTGCTCAACTGTCATTTTCTGGTGACAATTATTGTTATCTATGGTCGCACCATTACAAGCACAGAATAAATACATTGATGAAAGAACTATAAGGATAAGGCAAAGGAGGAATAGTTGAAAACATGATAAAGGAAGTGGTGAGTAGCTGATCCTCGTTGTTTCGATACTTGTGGAGTTCTACAGAGTTCCATCGATGGTAGACATCCGCATATAGGAGATTATTGGTGCAATAAGCAAGAAAAATCCGTGACCTGTAATAATGTTCCTAGTAATAATATTCCCTGTCAAAATTTTATCAATAAAAATATCCCCAGATAAAATGTTCCTTACCAAAATGTCCCAGGTCAAAAAGTTTAGTTGCCAAAATGTTTTTAGTGAATAATATTAGAAAACACAACAATAAATAAATTTATTTAAAAATGAGGTAAGGTTAGGAACATTTTGGGAAGGAACATTATTACTGGTTACATTTTGGCTGGGAACATTTTGACTGGGGATATTTTTGCTGGGAACATTATTATCTAGAACAACAAAAACCATTTTTTCGCTAATCATTGATGTATCTCCTTATAAAGCTTGCCTATTATCGCAGATCTACTCATATTGTGAGTCGTGCCTGCAACTTGTGTGTTTCAGTGTACATTGCCTACGAGTATGAAGTAATGTATAGCATAAAACAAATAAGACAACATCACACAACGTTGCACGTAAAACAAAAAGTGATTGATTGCAGCCCCGATGCGATAATACCACGAAATGAACGTACACCGAATTTAATTGAAAATAATTCAACAGCTCATATTCATAAAATTATCCATTCTGCATACAGAATACAGTTCTTATTCTAGTTAGCATACAATATTCTGACAATTAATTTGATAAAGAAGTTATTTTAGTACGGAAGCGTGGTTTCTTTAATTGCAATGACGGTTTTAAGAAATAAATTTCAGATATTATGCTTTACATTATGGATTTTTAGAAAGCGGAGCGCCCTTATGCAAATATTCAAGTGTGCAGTCACGAGCACTCATATAACATATATTATCTCTGCGTTGAAATATTAATTAAGCCGGTTGCGATAATCTTCTTATAATTATAATATGATCTGCATGCGAGCGTCAAGTAACGTAACAGTGTCGATCGCATTTCATACTCAATATAATACAACAATTGTATTTTTAAGGTCTTTCACTTATGCTTATGCTGTTACTAGAGTGTTTACGAATGCAATTTTACATAACGAAAGGTGAAGGACAACTTTGAGGATACAGAGGGCAGGAAAGCGATTAGAGTGGAGCTCGGAGCTCACAGCCGGAGCAGTTGGTAAGTAGAGAATGACGTCAGAAACCGGTAATTAAAATAATTTGTTAGGCGCGTTGGGCAAAAGATTTGCAATTCATTAAAAAAATTACCGTTGTTAGGTAATTATATCTGGCAATACGGCCGTAATTGTGAATGAATATGGCAAACAAGTATTTGCGGCTCAAAATGAATACGCAGCGAGCACAATAAAGGAGGTATAATTTTCTAATAAAAAGATCGCAGAGATTTGAGGATGTTTGAATGAAAATATTATTACTACCTAATGGAACAATATACTAAGATAAGAAAGGCTTTATTTCTCTAGGATTTTATGTAAATATTACATTATTATGTTATGTTTGCTAAAGAAATCTGTTCAATCTTTTCGATTGGTTTGGCGAGAGTGGTAAGGAAGAACGCCTTTTTTATTAGGTACTACATTTACAACAATATCTAGGGTATCATCAGGATATCCGCGGGTGAACAGTGACCTTTGGTGTTCGTAACAAATACATAATTAAACACAGGTCTTAAAAATGTTACAGCTTTGTCGTGTGCGGAATTCGTGATACTCTCATCTGCTGCCTGGGAAGTAGTCCTGGTGTCTGGCGATGTGGCCACCAGATTCATTATCAGTCCTACCCGCCCTGGCCACACAATCCAGCCACATTCAAATCACACTGTGAGAACTTGTCCTATCTCTAGTCGCTAAACTAGTACAGTGAAAGGAATCGCTTTCACGTTTTGCCCACTTTTATTCAGAAAATACGGAACACAGAATTCAGGAAACTACTAGTACTCCAATCCAAAAAAAAAATGTTTCTAATTTTCTCTCACATAAATTAAAACTAACATTTTCTCTGAAATCATAAGATTTTTAAGTAGGTAGGTACTTAAATAACTACCCACTTAATTATAAACCATATATTTAATTTAATTTTTTTTTTATTATTTCGATGAAGGAAGTATACAGACATTTTACTTAGTATTCTTCGATTTTAAAAGCAGTTAAAATTGATAATAAAAAAACGTCTCCACTCTTGACATCACCATAAAAAATATTGCTCGTTGAAATAAAACATAAGATTTTTGCGGCTGATGACGTCACGCATACATACCATAGATTTGGCGCGTTTTGGGGAGTCCCGAAATATCAAAACTTTGAAAATGATTTTACATAACTATACCTTTCCATAATTTTTAAAAATTTTTTTTAGAAAAAGAACATCTAAATGTGCTTATCATAACAGAACACTAAGCAATGCAAGATCAAAAATTAGTAGATGAAACATTGATTTTATATTACTCTAGATTCTGAAACATTACGAAAACACAATTAAAGAAATGGTTTGCTTGTTTACCCGAAATAAGGTTAAATCCATGTTTTTTTTACATTAGCTACACACAGGAGGCCCTGATGCTGTGTGGAGGGAAGGAAATGAAGTTCTTGGAAGGAAAAAAAGGATGAGGGGTGATTAGGAATCTGGGGGTGAGTATGTCCAGGAGTGAAGAACGTATGAATCATCCCTGCCACTGTGGTGTAAGGCGATGGGGTCGAGAGAGTCGGGCTTGAGAGTTCAAAATGACCCCCTTAACCTGTCTCTCCCGATCTGGCCTGAATATTGAAAAATTCGAATAAGAAAGTCCAAAATTTCACATTTGAAAAAATAATCTTTACTGAACCATTAAAACGGTCACCACATTCAAACGGAATCGAAATATACAAACAATTTTACAGACAGACAAAGGCAAAAGAAAACAAAGTTAAAACAGAACTTCAACACGTTCAGTCAACAATCCTGGTTTCACAGTAACTAAAGCATTACAGTACAGGAGAGATGACCAGTAGACACGCAATCTATTGCTTAGACACAGCTCTTCGAAGACATGTTGTGCATTAAAGAACTTCATCTGAATGAACGTGACGTAGCGCAGTCGGTTCGTCAGTTTTAGATTGGCGACCATAAAAGTTGTCCGGTTTATTGGGATGGGTTTTGACCCATCATGTCACGAAGAACAAAGTGCCGAGAGCTTATCCTGTATCTAGCTCGCTGGTAGCTAGCGGCTCGCGGTAAGTGGCCCAGAAAAGGGGGAAAGACTCAATTATGAATAATTAAAGTGGCGCCACCGTTTGTGTGATCGTAAGCAGCTCGCTAATTAGAGGGAGATAGCCATCAGTCGCTCGTCACACGACTTGTCATGCTAGGAAATAAATTTAATTCAAGGGCATCAAAAGAAATGGTACTTTTTAAAATTAAAGTTGCGCAATAAACCATTTTCTTTGACCTGTCAAGATTACACTGGATTTACATATTTTATAAGTTCACATTCGTGTGAAATATTTTGAAGATTAGAACCTTTTATTTAGATCGTGTACAGATAATATTAATTAATTTTCGCTAATTTAGATATCATTTCTAAGACACTGTCTGCCCGACATCAGTAGTTTATATAAACAATGCAATTTAAATTACTCCACCATTACCAACAGATGTTAAATAAAATGGTAGGTTCAATTTGTTTGTTCAACCGGTTACGTGACAGGTTTACGTTTGGATAGAGGTATAATTATTCTTATGAACTGATATCTGATTATGGTCCCATAATAAAGATCGAAATGATACATTGGCAATAATATAAATCGGTTTTAAAGAAAGTAAGTAACTTTGTAGGGAAAATTACAATCAACAAAAAAGGGTTTATACCATAGACATCTAAATTAATAGATGAGTCAATCAGGGAAACGAAACAGGGCGGCGTGACCGTCCAACTTTCGGTCATTTGTCAAAAAATGAATTGTATTATCACCTTTGGTCCTCGAAAATAAAAATCTGCTTACAAAGTACTAGTCCGTTTTATAATAGTGAGCAAATTTCTTGCTGCGTTAGAAAAATAATTACATAATCTGAAATCGTGCAAACAAAAGTTCGGGCTTGTTTCCAAAATGTAATATTTTGTTCCACTAGTTATTTAGACACTTTTACACGTGTGTTATAATATACCCATCCCACTCAATTTCAGCGACGCTACCCCAGGACAATTAACATTCAGATCCTGCTCAGAAAAGTCCCACAATGGAGCAAATTTAACTTTTCTGCGCACGGTCTGGTTATTTCAATGTGCGCTCTTTGGTGGTCAATGTACGACTTATGTCATAGTTAATTTAAAGTATTCTCGAATCGTCCTGGTGCCAAAAATATGGTCACGGGGTTTAGCTCCAGATCGTCGAAATGATACCCAGATTCCATGATAGGGTAAGTCTATTAATTTGAATGTCTATGGTTTATGCAAATTGCCCTGGCCCGAAGGCCGACTAATTATTAGATACTCTTATCAAATTATCAGGTAAGTAATTAATAAATGATGCGATAAATTGAAAGCTTGTTAGTGCCGTCTTCCATCTTGCAGATAAGCAACAGAAACTAGAGTGCATCAATCATGCGCTAATATGTAGAAACATTTCTTAACCCTTTACAAATGTACGTGCACATTTATCCGCCTAACGTTACATGATTCCGTCCGACGCATAAACAGTAGGTAACTATATCCGGTGGCAACTCTCAGCCGCGCATTACTTCAAATCAATTCGCCAGTAATCCGAAATGAGCTGCTTTGATATTGCGGGTAAGTGAGACTGGTTTACCGGAGGAAGGGCCTTCTCCTGGAGTAATTGCCTAGCGCCAATATATGCAGTTTTTAGGCAATAGTCATATAATATTTTTTATGACATTCACTAAAATAATGTTTTGTGATTTAAGAGTATACATAATTGAACGGACACGATAAGAACTGAGATTACAAACGAACGGATTAGAAATGGACTAGTACTTTGTAAGCAGATTTTTATTTTCGAGGACCAAAGGTGATATTACAATTCATTTTTTGACAAATGACCGAAAGTTAGACGGTCACGCCGCCCTGTGTTGTTTCCCTGATTGACTCGTCTATTAATTTAGATGTCTATGGTCCCCTTTTTTGTTGATTGTAATTTTCCCTACAAAGTTACTCACTTTCTTTAAAACCTATTTATATTATTGCCAATTTATCGTTTCGATCTTTATGATGGGACCTTAATCAGATAGAGTTCATAAGAATAATTATAATTATGCCTCTTTACCCAAAGGTAAACCTGTCACTTTCACCGGTTAACAAATTGAACCTACCATATTCTCTGACAAATACGCCCTCCATGGTAAAAAGGTCTACGCAGAAAAGTTTCAACAGTTCGATTGCAGGTTCAATTATGTCATTTGGAGTGATTTGAGTTTAGTTATGATTTGAGTTTAGTTATTATTTAACCTCAGTTAGAAAGTTCATGTCATGCCTTTAAATTTTAGTTTATTTTTTGTGATTTTAGAAAATATTTACAGTTCTTCAGAGATCAAACAGGTACCTGGATATACGGCTAACACGCCAAAGAAAAAAAAGCTTGAAAATTAAACTTTTTTTAAGTTGTACAACTCTTTAAGGTAATTTTAAAAAATAGAGTCTCTCGGTTGTTTATAAATTTAAAACTAACGGCACTATCAGTTAAATAAGGGATAGTTACTAACAGGCATGGTACAAAAAACATTTAAATACGGGACAGTTACTGACGGTCATGGCAAAAAATAATATAAAATGTAGAAAAATGAACTAAAATTAAAATTAAAAGATTTATTAATTAGATTGATAAGTAAACAAAACAAAAGATAAATAATTAACATTAGTGTAAAGTAAATGAAATAAATGAAGAAGAAAAACCTCATTAGAATATGTGCTAAAGTATTTTAAATAGCTGCATGTTAAATCATCACTTAAATTAGCTTAAATGGTGTGTAATCTATACATAACAGAATTGATTTAATTGGAATCGAATTATGAAATTGTTTTAAGTTTTTAGATTGAAAACCTAAAGTCTTTAGAGTGAAATTTTACTTGAACTATAAAGTATTATTTTAGGTAGTGAATACAATATGAGAATCATTGTAGCGTTAAATTTAAACAGGAACGGCGGTTTTGGAACTGTCGAGAGTGGCACAATTTAACAAACACAATACCTGTCGTAAAAAAATCTAATAACATATTATCCTTAAGTACTTACCCCCAGCGGAGGTTAGGGGGTCATCGTATCACAACCGTATTATTTTCCGTTGGGGAATTTAATTAGGCAGGACACGTGTCTCTCAAAACGTACCAATTCTTGTCGTTTCTTAACTATAGCTACAGATCGAATGATCCAGCTTAAGAAATTAAGGCCTCAATAATAAGATAGAATATAATTAAAATTTAGTTTGTCGGCGCGTGAAGGGAAATTATTCATATTTCGCTTAGATTTGTTAATATTATCTTCTTTTACAATAATGTTGTAATGTGTTCTTAAAACTACGATTTTAGACGTAAAATATTACTACACACTGATCTTTTGAAATTGTTTTGTGGATGCTAATTATTCCATTGATTAATATCTTTAAA
Source organism: Hesperophylax magnus (assembly GCA_026573805.1). Taxonomy (NCBI): domain Eukaryota; kingdom Metazoa; phylum Arthropoda; class Insecta; order Trichoptera; family Limnephilidae; genus Hesperophylax; species Hesperophylax magnus. The sequence continues at coordinate 402,509 of JAIUSX010000050.1, forward strand.
AGAATTTTTAATTGAAATGTTGGTATCCCATCTACTGGTTAAGAAATGCCCGGTCGGCATGTGCATTCGCAGTGTGGTGCGCAGTATGCTGTGCGCACCGTGCACTGTGGACTATACAGTCGCGAGACCTGCGCAGGAAGCGGCGAGGGAAGTGTACTAGATTTGAGATTATGATAAACATGCATAAAATATTCCAGTCATAATATTACGTATATTTTACAATAAATAATAGCCTACTGTATCATTGAAAGCACGACCATCACTTGTAGATTACAGTTGTACATTTAATTACTTCACTTTATCAATGTACATTGTACATTACCCCTACGTGTACTTGTACATATCATGATTTAGACAGATTTGCGCTAATTTGTAATTTATTCAAACTCATTATTCTTTTTTTAGATTTTATGCAATTATTAAACTATTTAAAATGGTAATACTATCCCGAGTTTGGAAGAGTTTGAAAAATGACCTACCTTCAAATTGTTTAATATATTTTTACAAACATTATTTTTTTAGTTTATCTGGTGAATCTAGAATCTGGCGAATCTAAAACACATTTGGAGTCGATTTTATTGTAATTTTTTTTTGATTTGTACTTTCGTTTTCAAGTAAATCGAGACGAAAATTTAAAAAAAAAACAACGGTCACTAAGGGGTTAATATCATATTTTTAATGTATTTTAAATTGTGTCAAGCCTCTAAAAGTTTTTTTAGCCCTTAAGTTGCGGAAAAAAAAGGAAAAATGTTTTTGAAAAATGATCTTAACTCTTTTTTTCTAATTTCAAACCGTACAAGAGTCCCAACTGCTCCCAATCGTCTGGACCACTGGGACTATGGCATCCCCGATTGGCATATGTTGTGAGGCTGAAGGTAGTGAGGAGGGGAGGGAGATGGGTAAAGGGAAGGCTGGTCACCAAACGTGGCCAAAGCCATTTCAAGCTATGTTTCAATTCTGAATGGTGAGTGATACTGAACGGCGATACTGAGAGTATCCTCCACTCTGGAACGTGCCAAAAATGCACTGTGAGCACAAATTAATCTAAATAAAATTTACTTGTGCACGTCGGTGTTTGAACCCGCGACATCCGGCTTGCTAGTCGAGAGGCTCACCCCTCGACCACGGCGCCCGTCAGAACCCATTGGCAGTAACAAACTTATTTCAAGTGCAGTGTGTCAGAGCATGTTGCTATATTAATCTGCATAACATATTCCAGCATAACATAATTACAACACTCTGTTAAATTTTTGAGGTGTTTTAATTTTAGGCTTGGAATTCCTTAAGACACAATAGATTATGATTTCTTATTACATTCATTGAAATTGCTTAAGTTAAGTGATAGAAGAAAATTTTTTGACCATATATTTTTATACAAAATTATAAATTATCTGTTGGATAGCCCTGACATATTAATGTTGATTCAATTTCATGTACCTACCATTAGATCAAGGTCCTCTAGTATGTATTATTGTGACAATTATACCACAGTCTCAGGATATAACTCAGTTATAAATAGATTGCACAACTTTTATGCTAAAATCGCAGATTTTTTTTTTTTTTTTTTAAAAGAAAGACAAACATTCCCGGGTTACGAATAACCTGACAATATTTGAAAATCTCCTACTACCACCGCAGAAAGCGGAAAATGTTGCTTGTGTTGTGATGGAGGACTTAGCCAGCCGAGGAATTGAACACACTACGCCTGGATGGGACCCAAACGCGATGTCAACTCGGCCACCGACCGGTCATTTTCCCAATGTAAAGTATAAAGCTGCACTAATAACACATTTTAACGCCACTTATTTTAATGAGGTCACTACATAACAGGCTATTGTAATTGCTTCTTTCTTTACTGTTATTTTATTTGTTATGTTTTAACTTAGTTTAATTCTTTAATTTTTCTCATCAAAATTTAATACTGCCCTATGTATATGCAAAAAAATAAAATAAAAACTTTTTATGTATATGGCACTTGTGCCGTAAATTCTAAATAAATAAATAAAAAAATTATATGAAAATGCTCAAATTGTCAGACAGAAGAATTTTCACTGACTTGGTATTTCTATATAAAATTCTAAATGATTTAGTTGATAGTCCGGTATTGCTAGAATTGATACGCGGGTTCCACACCGTAATACTACAAGTCAGGATTTATTTCAGTGCAGAAATTCTGGGACTAACTACCATATGTATTCCTCTTTGCCCAGAATACTAATGGAGCGAAACAATTATACCAAGTCAGTGGACATCTTCAATTTATCTGTAAACAAATATAAAATGTTGTTAATGAAGCAATTCAGCTATGTACAATAAATAATGTATATTTCTTAATATTCATATATAAAAGCCCCGAAAAAGGGCGTTTATAAATAAATAACATCTCAGTAATTTGGACAACAAATGTAAGAGTCAGATTTGACGGTTTTTAAACATTACTATTTCCTTCAAGACCGCTAATTAACCGTTTTGAAAGTTAAATACGACTAAAGTACGCAGTACAGACAGTAACGGGCGAACAAGCGAGCTCCGTCTTCTAGACGCAAAACGTACCACTTTGGACTAGACCCCGTCATTATGAAATTTAAAAATGGTCTTAATTAAGTAAACAATAAAGATACGCATGACATGATTAACTCGTCAAATGTATTAGCATCTTTTCATTACAGTACTCGAACACAAGGCAATCTGGAACCCCGTGGCGTGGCAAGCACTCCGATGGTCCAACATTAAATTTTTGATTACAGAGCCGCGGGTTCAGTTCCGAACAAACATCAATTACTAGGTCCTGTAAGGTAAAGGCACCACTTCCAATATTCTTAGTATATTATTATTTTTTTTGATCATAGTTTGTCATAAAGAGATGCAAAGCAATTTATTGAGGTTGACTAAACTTAAGAATTTCCCTCTCAACCTTCTGACCCAAAGTTAAATCCGAGGTCTTAGAGCAGTGCTGCGAAACCTTTTATAACCCACGGAAGACCAAAGTTCTTTTCAAAATTCCACGACATATCCAAAGAAAAGTCGTATAAATTATTATTTTTCTCTAACGTTGAAAATTTCTCAAAACCCTACGAAAGAAACATATAAAAAACCACTTTGTAATAAAAACGTTTAAAATTCACACCTCGCAAGAGTGCCCCTGTCTGTACAGTGTAAAGACAAGGAAACTGTGTCACTACCCGGTTGGGCAGTGTTGTGAGGCGGTAGTAGGGGCTGAGTGAAGGAATTTGTTAATGCGGGACTTGAAGAGGCCGAGATTATATGAAGGAGGAAAAACAGATGCCGGTAACTCGTTCCACATACGAGCCGACATACAGAAAAGTAATACGATTCAATGAAACGACTCGTTCTCATGTGGTAACAAAAAAATTAAACTTTTTCGACAGCTATTCGTGTAGACAAATACATGTTGACTCACGCCTGAAAAAAATATTCTCGGGTTCTGGTTGCAGTTATTCAAGTTCGAAATAGTTGTTTTTGCAAACGTACTTTAAAATTCAGAGCGAAAAAACCATCCCAATGTTCTTATTGCAGTTATTCGTTTACACAGATGTCATATTTGGATAGTTAGCTGAAAATTATTGCGATTGAATGTGGTTTCTTAATCTTTTCTAAATCTGTTCATCGGGAAAGCCCTCAACCTCGTCTAAAAGCCGCGATAATTTTGTGGCATGGCACACTGGTTGCGTAGCACTGTATTAGAGCATATCTGAGTATTAATATAACTATACAAGATGCCCTCACAATTGAGAAGTACACCAGCATGTTTCCGCTTTAATCGATCCAGATATCACAACGCAATCATGATTTTTAAAATCGTGCAGTCAATCTACGTAGAATTAAATTGTCCATAATGCATACATCACCTGGGCGTAGGCTCAGTTAAGTAAAAGTGGTAGATAGTGCGGGGTATTGTAAGTGAAATGTAAATCAAAGAGGAACACTCATCTCCCATCTAACGCAGTATCATTTTAATAAGAGATCATAACCCGGTGCTATCTGATAAGATAAATGCCGATGATACAAAATGAATGAAAAGCCACTGACGGGTATTGTTCAACAATAGTCCCACAAGGCTCCGATGGCGGCAAGCTCAAAGGGAAGACCTATTTAAATTATCCATTCCTACTCCAACTAGAAATAGCAGAATCTTCCTATTAAGATTCCTCTGATTATCTGCGTGAGGCAGAGATCTTTACTGGAAGGATGCTTTGTTAGATTGATTGTATGTGCAATCGTAAAACATATACAAAAATACAATGCAAGATCTAATTGACAAAGTTTCTAAAATTTGAGTGGATGCTGAAATGCTTTACCGTGATATTGCAGAGGCTTGTTTTATTATAATTATTCACGGTAAACATAAAAACTCGAAGTATTCAATTATAAAAGTGTGAAAGGTGTTCTGATTTTGACTAAATTAAGATTAATTCCCCAACAGTATACCTAATCATTGTAACGAACTCACAGTTAACCATAAAAATAGTTAATTGTTACAATGAACATTGTTTAGGCTAAACAATTTTCATAAAATGGTTAATTTTACGACCGATTGTTCACTTAAATAATGCAGGTTACTTATTATTAAATCTAGCTACTTCAACTTGTTAATTGAATAGTAGGTATAATTTCTGACAAAAAGATTGTGTTTTTAGTTTATTTTTATTCTTTCATTATTTTTAAGCATTATATTTAAAACATGTGATAAAATTGGCTTGATTTAATATTATTATTTTACGCTTTACACTTTATAAGCAAATAAATATATACCACTGATGATAATTAATCTTTAAAAACAAGTGGATAACGTTGAGATGTTATTTTAAATATATTTTTAATATTTAGGCACTGTCAAAAAATATTTTACTAATAATATCTTAAATATTTAAACGAGCTAAAAAAACGTCGATTAAGGTCATATAAATGACCAGATTAACGAATATTATATCAGCTTAAATTCATTTTGTAATAATTACATTAGTTTTTAAGCATAGTTTAAGCGAGTTCTAACTAAGCACTAAATTCATTTCTTCAGCAAAATATTAAAAATCAAATATCGCTAATTATGAAGAGATGGGTACCTATTTTAAAACTGACTATATTAGCAATAAATAAAACAGTATTAAATTAGATTTATTAAATTTCAACGGAAAAACGAAAACGCTAGATTCCGTATCGATTCCCATTTGTTTTTATTATATTTATTTTGCTATACCTAATCTATTTATTAATTTTCGTGAAATCGACAGCTTAAATTTATTTCAGTTTGTACGTAAGTATTATATAGCCAAAATAAAATCAATAATGGATTTCCTCCTTGTGACTTTACCTCTACTGAGACAGCATAATTAGGAATAAGTAAATTAAATTTGTAAGAAAGGAATATAAATTCAAAAATTTATACAAAACAAAAGATTATATAAAACGAAAAATATACAAAACAAAACATTTATAGCCATGGAGAGAAGTAGTAAATATAAATCAAATCACAAAATAGAGACATAACATTATTCACAAACCATCAGAAATATATCATTTTATGGACCTCTTGTATTTGGTAAGTTCGCAACTGAAAATATCCACCTTGGATAATACGCTATTGTAATTATTGCATAGTCTGTTCAGGCAAGAATTCTGCTTAGAGTTCGTTTTGCATTGATCCACCCTTAACAGGACAGAAAACCGTGTTGAACGCGCAGGTATATTGAAATAATAATAAAAATAATAGGACGTACATCGGTGTTTTATTAAAAACAATACAATAACCCAGCTACGGTTATATAATTTGTACAAGCCTGAATACCTTCGTAATAAATTACTTGCTTTACTATCCCTACCTATCTAAGTATCAGCTAAAACAGACGCAGTAGAAAATGACAAGTAGATCGTATTATATTATATAAAACCTTTATTTCTATTTTTCAGCTGAGATAAAGAAACAAAACGAACGGAAAAAATGAATTATTCGAGTGGAGCTTTTTATGAAACGTGCTATCAATGTTTTCCGCACGAGCTGTTTTACTTATTCTTCATTTATAAGATGTATTTATTTTTTGAAAGACGTTAAACCGAATCAGTACTTTACTACATCGGTGTCCAAGAAGCGAGATTATCTCAGATTATTTATAAAACGAAGAAATCGACTTGTGTATTTGTTATTTTGTCAAAAATATTTAAAATAAAAACTAGCTGTACCCCGCCACGCGTTGCTGTGGCTCACTCTGTCTGTGCAGATAGAGAAACAATAGCGCGTTTTACTTTTACCTCCAACAGGTGGCGCTGTTTAAAAAAAAACCTTTTTTTACCTGGCACAGATGACATCTATATAATAATGAAGGCCTCAGCACGGGCAAGCCACCCAGTGAGGCCAACATTACTGGAAAACTTTGAAATGTAAAAAATATTGTACCAAATAAAAAAAAATAAAGGTATATAAAAACACACGCGTATTCGAATGAAACGTATTGAAAAAATTTCAAAGCAATCGGTGAAAAACTTTCGGATATTTAAGATTTTGAACATTTACACTTTTATTTATATGGAGGATTAAGTAATTCATCAGTCGGCATTCTGAATATTGCAACCAGATTTTAGCAAACGATGGCGATGTTAGTATCTATATTGCATTAATGAGAATGGATAATTATGCATTAGGGGTAGAAAAGTTATAAAAAATATCTAACAGGTGAATCGCAGGGGATGGAGCGGCCGAACCGTAAAAGAAATCAGCCCTTGGCCCCGGGCGCCGGACGTTCACTCCCCTCTCTCTCCTTCCCCAACAACCCCTGTAAAATTAAATAAAAACAGAGCTGCTTTGTACTGCAAACGCTTTGGCAAACAATTAATCAGGGTCAGACCAAAGGGAATCAGGCGTCAGACACACAAAAAAACTTTTTCGTTTACCGGAAGTGATTTATTATAAAATCGCAAACGAGTTATTTATTGTTAAAATGAATATGATGTAATTAATAACACCGTCACTCGGGTGCAGTTTTCTTAAGAAATATTGTGAAAAATTATTGATTTTCCTCGTTACGAATTTACCTCTATGGTAGATTCGCGATGCTGGTATTCACTTATCAGTCTTATCACTACACAACTAACACAATAATACTGGGAATTAGGAATACACTGATTCGTTTTCATGCAAATGAACTGAACTGATCGAGGCCCTACTTAAAGGTGAACAACGAATACAGAAGCCAAACGAAGATTTATTTTGACGTCAGGTGTCTAAATTAACATCATCACATTTACGAGCACGATGCACTGGATTTAAATTTCATGAATTCATTAAAACATTATATTAGTGGCGCGCATTCATTAATTATCGTTTCAGCTGGGTGAAATTATAATTTTGTTACATTACGGTAGAAAAGATATAAAACGGTTGAAATGCGGGGTGTTTTCGAAATGAAGAATATTGAATATGAATTGCCCTGTCAATCTCAACGGATGAATTTAACAGCGATGAACAAATGAACATATGGACACCCAAATTTTAATACTAAATGCTAATTCCGAGCTCGAGTTTATGCCAGTGCTTCGTACTTAAATAAGAATGATTGTTTTATTCAAATTAAAAATGCAATCAACCTACAGAGCTGTGAACAACATGGTCAGAAGTGAAATATTATTGGTCAGTAAAAAAACATATTTCATTAATGTTACGAGTTTGCATAATGTTGTAAAATTTTAGCGTGTTTAATTAACACAAAATGAGGTTTTATATTTTGACTAATTAAAATCCTTTCGAAGCTACTGAGATTTGAGTGACTTATGTTTGCCAAATAGTTAACATATGCTATAGTCAAAGAGTAATAATAATTATAAAATCTTCAGCCTGATACCAAAAGCCATGTAACTGATACCATAAGTGCATATTGAGCCACTTAAATCACGTATAAAAATGCACATTAATTTGATAAAGCTTATCTTCTTATGCGGCATTTAATTAAAAATATTACTCATTCGAGAAACAGAAACTGCAAACAAATATTATGATACAGAAATGGACGAGTATTTAACCCAAAAGTACAATAACAACTCATTAATAATATCAGTGTCATATTTTAAAAGCATTTGCATAATATACTTTAGCTTCTTCCATCCGGTTGTTAATAGTATAACATGTAATAAGTCATCATTATATCGTGTTAAGAAAACAACTTATTTCTTCTTTTCTATAAAACTTCATAGAGATGTCGATCAGCGAGAAGGCATTCGCTCAGATATTTAGATGCGCAAGATAAAGAGCGAAAAAAGTTTTCGATGAACCAGTCCATCTTCTGTTAACTGTTGCCCGAACAACGAGAGTTAAGAGCAGCTGCTCACCATGAAAGCGATGTGCAAAAGAAACGACAAACGTAAAAAGAAAATTCGTTGAACAATTTTGGGAAATAGTGGAATCTATACCTATAAATATCAGCTTATAAGTAAATTGAAAGTTGAAATGCAAATTATTATTGTTATTCTAACATAAATCATTTACGACTACCATAATACAGGCATGAGCCTAGTATGGTAGTTGAGGAAATCACAAATTGTAATTAAAAGAAAATTGTAATATAATATATATATCAAAGCTTCTCGTGCGAGCAATACCAAAACCTCCTAGATTTCCTAAAGGCCGGGAAACTCATTCAAAGCAGCCTCCTAACTTGTTTGGTATTTTACAAAAATTTTCGTTTCAATTTTTTTTTTCACTTTACTGTTATTTATTAAAACATCTTAAAATGTTTTAGTAAATTTTAAAAAATAATTAAAAATATTTTTTTGGAGGTTCTCATACATGTTAGGAGGATGATTTGATTCGGTGTCCCGGCCTTGTGATCTAGGAGATTTTGGCAATACGCAAATACTTTAACAAATAAATTACAAGCAAAGGTGTTGCACTTATATTGCCACTATCACCAATTATTATTAGTAGATCGACTAAGAGATCTAAGAAGTAAAGTTAAAGTCTATGCAAAACTTAGTTGGTACATCATTAAGAAAAATGCTTTGGTTGCGTGGTTTCAAATAAAATTAATCATTTTAGTGTCAAACTGTATGATTTATTTCTGAACTTATTCCAATTAATTAAAAATGGGCTCAATAGAAGTAATAATAAAAAAAATATCTTAATGGGTTTTTTGTAATTGCAAAAAATACATTTGTTATTAATTACCAGATAAAAAATCACACTGGGCTTGTGAAATTAATATATCCAGCTGGAATTATATTTGAATAATTCCAATCACAGATTCTCAAACGTTTTAAATATATTTTACATTAATGAAGTTACCTGATTCATAGAAATAAATGTGTTAAAAGTTATACTCTATCTCTATAATTAATATACGTATTTAACGGCTGCTCTCACCATAGGATTTTCGAGCAAGGCAGGCACAGCACATCATCCAAGCAGTCACATACTTTACAAAGACGAATAAATAAGAAAAACGGTTTCATTCAACTTTTTATATATTGTTGTGGAGTGTAAGGTAAGCACGTGGATGAAATAAGAGTGAATGTTTTTATTTGTGCCTTAAACACCTCACTGGGTGAACCCGTCCCAAGATGTACTGTACATGCCTATATAATACAATGTATTTTTTTGAAGGTTAAATCAATTTTAATTTATTTATTAACTTTTTTTATGAGCCCATGGGGCTTTTACATTGGGTACATTGAAATGTTTACAATTTTGTAAATATGTGTTACATAAACAATGTTTGCAAAAAATAATTTCTTACATTACAGTGTTTTGCAATTGGATACAATAAAAACTGATAATTATAAATTGAAATAATTTGAAACAAAATATAGAAATAAAAAAAAGTTTAAGTATGTTTAAAACATTGATTTTGTTACATTAAAAATGTTGATATTATTGGGTTATTCATTTGCTAAACTACGTAGGCGAGGAATTGGAGACAAAGTTGGTTTGTGAATGGTGAAATTAAAATAGGTCCTTGTGCCTAGTGTGTCTAGTAGGTACTCTTAAATTGATCAGACTCAGAAGTTTGCAACAGTTGAGCTATGTCTTTACTATTTTGAAAAGGAAGCATACGTCGCTAATCCTACGCCGATCCTAAAGTGCATGTATTTTGAACATATTAAATATAAAAGTTTATTTAATTTGTTCTGAAAAATGTTAATGTTATGTAGAAGAATAATAATGCTTATGATATATAAGTAGTTTGAGAAGCTTCTGTTGAGAGGTCCAGTCAAAAGGCACCGCTTTAAGTCGGTCTGTTCATCAAATCGCATGCGCGCCGCTCACACGCTATTGGGCGATAGACACACTGGGAGTCGTTCAAATACGCTTTGGAAAAAGGGGCAAACCATCCACAATGGCTTGTAATTACCGAGAAGATATATAACCGCTTGTTAATAAGTGCCCGTCAAGGGTATACAATTGTAATGCTTTCGAGAAAGTATAAAAGGTCAAACGATGATTCGGGTGAAAATATATGCTAATAACGCCTGATACAACGAGGATAGTGTATTTGTTCGGTGTGAAAAGTAATGTAAGCTTTTAATTATTTTGCCTTTTATTAAAACTCACTTTTGATGGCTCATGAAGATTTCTAGTTAATTTATCGTTACATGAATCTTTTAGCGACGATTTGAAACCATTTTTCAAATATCCGCGTCTTTGAAGAACATAAAATCTTTTTAATTTTGAGCAATACACAAAATATTTTTCCCAAAATAGAATACTCTCCACTTAGTGCTTTCTTCAGGCGAAATTGATAAAATTATAAATTTCAAAATGTATTGAGTATTTTTTAATTTTCCACTTCGGAAAAGCCTCGTGGTCCGTGTATGGATTTAAAAAAGGCATCAAATAAAAGGTGTGTTTGATTTTTCACAATATTATACTTTTTATAAATATACATAATTTTTCCATATACTGAATTCTGCTGAGAGTGAAAACCGCACCCATTAAACAAGACACCGTTTAAATGTGGCTTAAAACTTCAAATTTAAATACATCAATGCACGGTGAGTGCTAAAACCTGCCCATCGGGCGCATACATATGTTATCAGCATTATTAATTTATATATTGAATTGAGAAACATAATGAATTCGAAATATTTTTGTGTTATTTGTACCATTAAAAATTTGATTAACTGTGAACAAACAAAACATGGCTGGACTGAACGGTAGCTGTAAAACGGCTGTATCGAAAACGCCCGAAGCTTTTACGGAAGTCAACCGGAACATTTAAACGAAGAGGAGGCAAATTCTTTGATATTGTTAAAGAATTTCATATTATAATTTTTATGGAAATTTGAAATTACAGAAACGTTTGTATTTAAATGGTTATATAAGTGCTAAGTGCTTAATGCCCACATTTGTACATTGGCACAGACAGACAGACTAAGCTTTTTTACCTTTTAGCTAAAGCTGTTTATTAAAACACAAAGCATGTTGTTTCGTTTTAGCGATTTAGCAGATCTTTGATATAATTATTTATTTAAATATTTATTTATTTAAACGCCCATTGGGCTTTTACATACATTGTTATTACATTAACTATGTGACATTTAAAAGTTTACGTACATATATAAATAAAATAGTTATTATATCTGTAGTACATAAATGTTTTACAAATGATACAGAATACCATTATGGAGAACAGTTTTTTTTTTTCTTTTTTTTTTTTACTTGCTTAAAAAAATAAATGGATTGAAATTAATCAGCATTTATAGGGACTTAAAATCATATTCGAATTGTTATTTAAATTACAATATTAATTTGTAAAGTTAAAACATATATATTAAAGTTAAAAGTCATAAAAGAAAAGAGTGAAAAAACAGAAGCTAAAAAATGGGTTTTTCACTATGGAGAGGAGAAGTCATACATTTCAGCAAAGTGTTTATGTAGATTTCGTTTAAGCACTGCTACAGAATCTCTAAATATATCAACAACATTACCAAATTTATTACCAAATTTTTGTATTCGATTTAACGATATGTGCGCTTGATAATTAGATTTGAAATTGTCACAGAAAAAGGTGGAATTTTGTCTCGTATTTTTGGAAGGTACATATAATTTTATTGTGGCAAGAATTTCAGGGCTGTCGATTCTATAATTAATAATTTTATTTAGTAGAACAAGGTCGGAGATAATTCGCCGACAGCGTAATCAAATTTAGTTGATGCATGAGTTGGATATAATTTATATTTTGGATTGGAATATTCAGTTTAAAGTTAATAAATCTTAAAAATTTGTGTTGTACCTTTTCAATATTGTTGGAATGTACTTTATAAAACGGGGACCAAATAGGCGAATTATACTCTACTTGACTTCTTACTAAAGATGTGTACAGTGTGTTCAAACATTCTAGTGACTTGAAGTCACATGCGGTTCTACATATAAAACCGAGCATTTTTAGGGCTTTATTTGTGATTTCATTTATATGCGGATTGAATGTTAACTGTTCATCAAATATAACACCCAAGTCCCTGATTTGAGTGACAGCTGTCAATTTTACATTGTTAAGCGAATATTCATAAATTGTATGATTTCGTATTTTACAAAAACGAATGACCTGACATTTTTTAATATTGAGAAACAGAGAGTTGATGATGCACCAACGATATAGTTTATTTAAATTAAGTTGCAAAGTATAACAATCGTCTAAACTGCGTATTGTTTTATATATTTTCAAATCATCTGCGAAAAGAAGAACTTCTACATCTTTAAATATGCTAACAATATCATTAATAAATAACAAAAAAAGAATTGGTCCCAGGTGAGACCCCTGAGGGACCCCACTTGTGGCTTCGAAAATGTAAGATTCCACAGATTTTATTTTGACACATAGCTCTCTTTTACTAAGATAGCTATCAATCCAACTTAACAGATTACCCTTGATACCCAACATACTTAATTTTTGTACAAGGATATGTCGCCTAACTTTGTCAAAAGCTTTGGAAAAATCAGTATATATTGAATCCACTTGATGCTTCAAGGCAAGAGAATCAGTTATGTAATTTTCATATATGATCAAGTTACTTAGGGTGGATTTACCTGTGATAAAGCCATGCTGGTTGGGTACAATAATATTATTAATTTGTTTACATATTACATCTAGGACTAACGATTCAAATAGTTTGGGAATAGCGGATAATATACATATTGGTCTGTAGTTTGATACATCGCTTTTATCTCCCTTTTTATGAATAGGCGTAAGATAACTTTTTTTCCACTGTTTTGGAAAACACCCTGACGACAAAGACTTATTAAATAGTAAAAATAATGGATAAGTCAAACTGCGAACACAAGATTTAAAATATATTGGAGGGAACCCATCCGGTCCAGCGGATTTATTAGTATCTAATGCTTTTATAGCCTTTTCTATAGCGTTTATTTCAATAAAACAATGGTTTAGGTTGAGTGATTCTTCAAGTGATATATCATTTGGGATTTCATTATCAGTAATATTATCATCATAAACACTTTTGAATAAATCTGCAAAAAGATTGACAATGCCTTCGGTATTATCCGCACAATTGTTATTCAGATACATAATATTTGGTAAGCTACAATCATTTTTACGCTGAGCATTAGAAAAGTTCCACAATTTTTTAACATTATCATGAACCTCCATTTCTATTAAACTAATATAATCATTATAACATTTTTTAGACAATTCTTTGCACTGCTTTCTTATGTTAGTAAACATTATATAATCATCGACGTTTCTAGATTGCTTATATATTCGGTGAGTTTGTTTTTTAGTATAAATCAATTCTTTTAATTCTTTTGAAAACCATGTAGGGTAAAGGGATGCAATAAAATTAACTTTTGGAACATGACGTTCTTTTGAAGTGTTTAGGATTGAATAAAATTGTTGGACTTGATTCACAATATTGTTTTCATCTTCTAGAAATGACCAGTCTATATGGTCAAGATAATTAGTTATATTTGGGTAGTCAGCTTTTTTAAAATTGTACGATGAAGTTTTTAATTTCTGCAATTTTCTAGACTCATTTGTGATAATAATATCTAACGCTGGATGGTGTTGGTCTAAAGGTAACAACAATTCATCCGATTGTTCAACCACTGTCCTTAAGTCACTAGAAAATACTAGGTCAAGCATACGGTTATAAGAATTATGCACTTTATTTAACTGTTTTAGTCCTAGGAAAAAAGACATATCAAGCATTTCCTTAGATTTGACACATTGCACTTCTGTTTCGTTAATAATCACTTCATTGTTCTTATCGAAAGACCAGTCAATTTTCGGAAGATTGTAGTCGCCTACAATTATAAATTTGGCTTTAGGATATTTGTATTTTAGTGTTTCTACATCCTCGATGTGGTTCTTGTATATTTGCAGATCTGACATTGGTGGAATATAAGTACAAGCGATAATGATTTTTGTGGATGAAATATTTAGCATTACAAACATCTGTTCAACGCTTTTGTGTTTAACTGGCAATTTTTTAGATGAAATGTTTTTTGATATACACACCATTACACCTCCTCCTTTTGATTTGTTGCTTGTAATGAGGTCACGGTCAAGACGATAAATGTTGTATTCATTGAGACCTAATTCCGATGAATTGATGTCCTCATTTAACCATGTTTCTGTTAATAACAAAATATCATGTGGGAATGTGGGAGAAGTTATTTTAAGTTGTTGTAATTTGGTTCTCATTCCGCGAACATTTTGGTAGTATCCAAACAATTTTAGGTGCTGTTTAAGTTTTTTGGCACATTTTTTATTATTTTTGGAACAGAGTTTATGTACTTAATTGTTATGTTTGTTTCCCCATCCGCTTTTCTCGTTTCAAACTCTTTCCAAACATCCGTCATTTGTTTCCTTTGCAGCTCCGTGAGATCTTGTTTAACTTTGATGCCATTTTTCAGTTTATATTTATTTATGATTATTTGCTTAGCTTGATATGAATCTTGTAGTTCTACTTTTATGGGCCTGATCTTGTCAGTTTTTCTTACGCCAAGCCTATATATTTTAGAAATATTTATCTGTAATGTATCATCGATAATTTTCAGCGTTGAACATACTTTGTTGTTGTCATCAGATATCCTGTTGGTTTGATTCTCGTCTCTACTTTCAGGTACGTTCAGCAGAATTAGATTTTTCGAACGTAAATTCCTTTCTGTTATCTCGGTAATTGCGTCACATATTTCCATTGAAGTAGATTGAGTAGTTCCAGTTATTGCAGGTTGGTTATTAATAATATTTTTGTATGCGGATAGTTCACCCTCCATAGTCCCCATCTTCACTGCCATCTGTCCCGCGACGCCCAGTAACTCGGTAGTTTTTGGCATTATTTTTGCAAGTTGTTCTTTATTGAACTTATTAGATGAGTCGGTAATTATTAAATGTATTTGGTTAATAATTTCCTGAGCCTTCGCCATACATTGATTAGCATCCATTTTTATTTTAGAGGTTCGTAATATTAAGTTAGGAAGTGAGTGATGACCCTGCACCCTGCACTCAACTGCGTATCGCGTAGCGAGTTGCAAGTGTCCGGAGTGTTTCAGCGCTGCTGGCACCTATGGGTGATAGTGACCTACTATGATGTCGCACCGCTCACACGCACTGGAATATTTTAATACTTTGTATATTTTAAGTTAGAAATGATACCTTAGTCCGCGCGTTGTGTTTTAGTGTGGCTCCCAATGAGTCATGGCCTCAAATGTTTAAGATACGTGTATGCTGTTTGCTATCATTGGCAGGAATAGAAGTGCAGCGCTAACCGCATTGAGACAAGACATGCAACCTACAAGTGATGCGTTATGGTGCGATATTGCACAATAATACTCCTACATACATGTGGAACTCTTTGTTGATGTGTGTATGTGTACAGCGCGAAGTATAGATTGAATCAGTAAGACATTTTAAAAACAATTTCACAGATGCATAATTGCATTTCCCCAAACATACAGGGTGTATCGGCACGTACCCGACAAACTTTAACCAGCTATTCCTTAGCACATTTGGAGTAAAAAATGTTATGGGCACTTTGCTGTCCGGTAACATTTTTTTTTAATAAAAAATTTACTATTCATATTTTCACCACATGTCACCAATGTTTTATCCTTTGTCAAAGTTTGAAAACCCATTTGGCAATATTTTGTTCGAGTTTCGTTGAATAATGTACGTAGGCACGTTGGCGCGCTTTTACAATCACAACGAAATGGCACGGCACCATTCGTCTCATTTTTAACTATTATTATTTAGTGTATACGAGAGAGCGAGGACACTTTTTGACACACTTGCTAATAACAGCTGTTGAACCCGAGAAACAATTCCAATGACAGTGACGGAGTGTGGATTTTTGTTTTTTTTTTGTTTTTAATTGAAAAAAAATGTTACCGGACAGCAAAGTGCCCATAACATTTTTTACTCCAAATGTGTTAAGGAATACCTGGTTAAAGTTTGTCGGGTACGTGCCGATACACCCTGTATACACACTAACCTGCCTACCAAGCCCTCTTTCTTAATATATGTGGTATTTAAGAAGTAGGACCAAAATTCATTATATTTTTATAAAAATTTATATAGGTGGAAATTAATTTTTAATATTTTATAATAATACAGTATTTTTTTAGCTAACTAATTACATATCCCACCGTAACCTGGAAGGGGTAGGCAGATCTTGGCACACACTCCTTACCTCATTCACATTCATATATCGTCTCAAACATACTTTTCGGTTATTCTGACTCTCGACATGGCCCGAATCAAGTATCTAGTTAACTTGATCGTGGTATGTGTTCCACAGACGTTCCCGACTTCTACATTCATATATTATCATTACATTCATTTCTTCGATCATTCGCTCTACGTTCCTTTCTTAATCTTACTAATTACGCTTAGATCTTAAGTCTTAATTGTAATGATAATTTGTGGCTAGTGCCACAAATAGATAGTAAATAGTTTTTAAATAAAATAATTTAAAAAAAAACAATGTTTTAAACACTGTTTTTAATTATACAAATCAACACGTTTCGGAACCAATGGATCCTTCTTCAGGATACAAAGTATAGATATTAAAAATTAAAAAGACACAATTAAGACTTAATCTTGTACAAAATATAAATAAAATGTACATTTTTACGCAGCATTGCGCACATTTTATATGTTTAGTAGTAGGACAGAACCTTGTAATATTAAATATAAAATTAATTTAAATTAGGCGTGTATTCAGAATTTAATTAATCCTATAAAAATCCATTTGCGTATTGTACGCTATCTGATATTAAAATGATAATGGTAAATCTGCGTCTGTGCGAGTAGTGAGTATGGAGTATGGAGTAGGTACCCCGCTGTATGTATGTTGATCTGATATATCAATGCGATGAAATGGGATAATGGCTCGGCGCAGCATCCCGCAGGTACAGCAGAGATCAGAGTAGGTACCTCTGGCTCGCCGTGCTCCGTGTGAGAGGCCCGACTGCCCCGGGCATGCTAACTACAGTCGGGGGCATAAATAAATATAAATTCAATTAATCTCAGCTATTCAAATTGATTCACGAATGGTATCCACTAGTATCCAGTGGAGAGGGTCTCGGCGGCAAGGGGGGGATTGTAATAATAATATCTGTGTATGCAGGAGGTAGGTACTTACACCTTTTAACTAGTGAGGCATGCACATCTCTAGATAGTGACAATTTATATTTCTTTGCAGGTAAAGATGGTAGGTACCGGGGGGTATAATTCCGATCGAAAATTGGAACCAAAATATTGTGACGTCGTTTGATTGCCTAACTGTATCCACCAATGAAAAACTCTGAAAGTCTATGGAATAAACTTACTGAGTTTTTCATTGGTCTATTGTATAATAAGCAGGCTCATAATGATAATTTTACTGTCTATATATTGGCACATCTATGTTTTTTTAGGACCAATTTATTTCGAACGAAAAGCCCAAAGATATTAATTTAGTGAGTGGTTTATTTATGGTAGGTACGTTAATTATCATCTTATTGATTGGTTGAGGTGAAGTTATATTAGATTTAAAAAAAAAAGGATTTGTCCAGCCTTAGTTCTCCAGTCTCTCAATTTCAACTGTACTTTTGCCACTAATCTTCTAGTAAATGTAAAATCAATAGTAATGGAGGGTAAAATAGCATATGTAAAATCAATGTCCAATGTTTTTACAGTAAGTGTCCTTTGCATAGAAAGTCCTAAACTTTTAAATAAAATGTGTGTTTATCTGAAGTGACCTGCCAGGTAAGTAAGTTTTTCTGTATTTGTTTGTAAATGATAACTACGATTTTTTCTGAATCTGTGACTAAATAATAAAATTAGAAGAAGCCTAGGAACTCGTAATTAATTGGACAGCGCCCTTGTTCTGTGTTCATAATAGTTTTGCCATTCGCACTTGCAATACACATTATACACTGCACGTGTGCAATATTCGATATGCGCACGCAATATACGAGCGCAACAAGACAGAGAGAAGAGACGTTCTCGCCAATAAGATCACAGTGCAATTAGTATCAAAGCGTCCGCTCGTAAACCTCCGAAGTCTCAAAGCTCTCTGGGCCTCTTCCACTTCCCCGGAACATCACGGAACATCGCGGATCACTGCGGAACATTTGCGGAACATCGCGTTTGCCGCTCTCGTAATGGACTGTTATTGGGCAGTCAATAAAACAGATGGAGCCTGTATTAGCATCCCCGCAGATTTCTGCGTCATACGAGTACGGTCCGTCAGAGCCGGATCGGGCCAAACCTTGTCATGATAAAATACAAATCTACAGTTTTATTCCGAGACTTGATATTTTGCACACTCTACTCTAAAAGCTCGGATAACGCAAGGGACGTCAACAAGTTAATTATAAAAATATTTATTTTGGTTGTCCCTCTGTCTGTTAGTGATGCACGCACTGCAATTTGACGGAGCGGTTTTGGAATAGCTAAAAAGGCAAAAAATTCGTGGTTTGGCATTTTCAGCTATTTAAAAACTGCTGCGTTTTATCGCAGTGCGTACTAAGCCTAACTTCAGTTCATTGAACTCTAGACCTTTTGATTCGAATTTAAGCTCCATTTTCAAAATTAGAAGCGTTTATTTGGAAAATTGAGACAAGTCATAAAGTACCTAACTATAATACTAATCGTATTTTTATCAGCAAATTATTTTTATTGTAATTTTTAAAATTGGAACTTATTTGTCGGGAATTGAGAATATTCCCACTGATGCATTATATTTAGATGCGTTAGGAAACGAAAAAATGGTTGGTCCAATTTGACCTCCAATGCTCTTACGCCGAAAGACAATTGTGATTATAGTGGAAAGTTAAACTAGTTCGAAAAACTTTTATTTTTACTTTCGATACTATTGGTGTACAAAATTAAATTCAACCGTGTCCTCTATAAAATAATTTGTCTACTAATGAAAATACTAATACATAATTTAGACACATTAGAAGATATTCAATATTTTGTACAGACACGAGGCAAGTATTTATTATAAAAGTAGTATATTATGATAAAATCATAATCCGCTCATCTCACTATAGAATTCCTGCATCAAGATGTTTAGCTTTACGATTATAATAATTGTATTTTAAATTGGCACGCCGCTAAAATGATCTTTAACAATGTATAAATTCAAAGAAGCTACTCAGTTCCTCTCATTAGTTTTATAACGTACCATGCAAAATGCATGGGAGTAATAAGTTTAAAAATAATATTAAGATCTAGTCCGTTCAATGAAGCGTGCTTTATCGTGTATACTGAACAGTGTTGCGAACAGACTATCGCCGTGGGGGACTCCATACAAATCTAAAGCCGAGTTTAAACAAAGGATAAGCCCGTACGGTGATCATTTGTTTTAACAACTCTGTAACAGTCTACAATAGATTAATCACTTACTACCATTGAGGATTAATAAATATATGAATCACAAACAAATACGTGAGGTTAAATATTCTGTTTCAAATTTTCTCACGCCTTAATTGATGGATTCATAATACAACGCTTCGCTTTTTTCTTACAGGCATTTTTTTATAGATTGATGTTTAATTCTACATCAGGTTATGCTTTATATGTTCACTATTGAACGTTCGTAGTAATTGTTATCATTATTAATTACAGCGATCAGAATATGAGTTAAACCAACAATTATATATTAAATGAAAAAATACACTTTGTAAAACACCACTTTTATTATGAATTAATACTAACAGCCAACCAGGTTTCGCTTAGCTCAAGCTTCGTCAGGGCTTATTATATCAACTCTCTTACTCCCTTCCCCCTCCCTACCTACCTATCCTGTAATCAGTCTACATCCTTTCTCGTTCTAGCACTAATAAAGTGTCTGCTCTTTTATTTCTATCTCTTTCACTCGTGTGTCTGTTATTTTATTTCTATCTCCTTCACTCATTGTTTTATTTTCTTCTTTAATATATGTGTCTGTATGAAAATAACTGTGATTAAACGTACTCGTGTTATTGAGGTTATTATTGCAATTTTGGAAACATATGATCACCTTACTTATTTTTTCTTTGTTGTATATATTTTTAAATTATGTATGTATTCTTTCTCATCTTAAATATTTGATAGAACATATCTCACTGTACCTTTTTACTATTTCCTTGTTAAAAATATTATGAACTGAATATACAATTTGGCTGTCCTGAAACGGGTATCATTCCCAGTTGGACAGACAAAGGATCATTTTGAAATGTATTGTAATATATATGTACATCTATGAATAAATGAATAAAATGAATAAATGATATAATAAGCCCTGACGAAGCTTGAGCTAAGCGAAACCTGGTTGGCTGTTAATATTAATTCATAATAAAAGAGGTGTTTTACAAAGTGTATTTTTTCATTTAATATATAATGTCACATCACAAAGTGTTTGCTTCCTTCGATAAAACCAACAATTGTTAAAATAAAGAACTAACAGACTAAGCACAAAGAATGACCATTTCACACACCTACAGAGTTTGAACTATATTTAAATCGCAGACTACATATCAACGTAGGTATTATTACATTGCTTTCTCTTCAAACTTTAATTAAGCTTCAATAATTAATAATAAAAGGTAATTAGAAGATTTAGAAAGAAAAGCTCCAGCGCTTAATTAACTCTGCATAATAATCCAAATTATTAATACCACTCGGGGGCTTATATGAAAAGTATTGATATCAAATTAAATCGTAATAAAAATGCATTCGTGTGCTCAATGCTTTTGCCCCGACCGGCACGCAATACTTGGGACCTCCTGCCGAGTTCACGAGGTGTAGTAGGAACGAGATACATTATACCGGCAGATCCTCAGCGGAACCTCTGTCGGACAATCCTACCTCTCGGACGTAAACAGAACGCCTAAACAGTCTGACCTCTGTTAAGATAAGGACTTGCCTGTAATAGTATCGCTCGTCGGGAGTCTAGAGTTGTTTTGCGAGCAAGTGGAAGTTAACTTGTGGTGCGTGGAGTGCTTCATTTCTTCCACATCTGATAATAATCACCTATTGTAAATACCTAAAAACTTTTGTTGTGTTTATTACACATCGAATCATAATACTGTAATTCTTATTACTTTATTTCATATGATGAATTAATTCAAATTCCAAGAATTCAGGTCAATTAATGCATGTGTTGTTGAGAATCGAGTTTCTTATTGAATATAGTGGCTAATAATGCTATTGTTGAGAAACAGGCCTGTATTTTTTGAAATTAGCATACGATCATAAGTCAGGTACCTACGCGAAAAGCGCATCGCAAATGCAACGTTGTGTGTTCGATATGCGTCATAGTTTAGTTACGTTTTATTTCCGCTGGTGCAACTTTCACTGCAAACCAACATCGCCACAGCGTGAAAACTGCACTCACACTGCACAACATTGTACACTGCACTCTGGACATCACTAATCCAGTTTCAATTACTATAAAACCAATGCTGAATTTTTTTTCTTACGGGGTCGCACCGTTAAAATATGTGACGACCTGTAGTAACTCGACTGAGTATGTACTATGACTGACTTCGCTAAATAATCGAAAAAATTCACCAACCTATCCATTTCATCTTTTCGTCACCTGTTCTAACATTGATAAACACCATCAAGAATTATTTATTCACTTGATAAATGACGCAATCGCACAGCGCCCTTGAGGTGATTTTGCACTTAAACGGCGCTATACAAATCATCCAAATATTATTATTAACCGATATAAAATAGTTCATGGAAATGTATACATTGCTTATCCAGCCAAAGAGGGTATTTTATCTGCTGTATAAACTTTGTATAGTAATACATTTTAATTAAATGTTTTAATGCGGTAAAAGTCAATTAAAAAATAATATATCTGAAATAACCTCGCTTTTCCGAAAACATGAAACTATAGTCATAACATGACGTTAATAATTGATTAAAACTGTCAAAAATAATGGTAAATATATTGAAATTATAATAGTGAATTGGTCATTTAATTGAAATTATGAACAATAACAGGATTTTAATAACACACCACAAATCAAAACTGCCATTATGCTGGCAAAATGCGCCAGTCTACGCATGCGCCAGACTGCAAAAATGCAGTGTTATAAGAGTTATTGACATTTTTTATTAGTAATAATTCAAAATAGAAATTGTACAATTTTTTAATAATGTTGAACAAATACACCGTTTAACGTTTGTGGAGTGATTTTTTATTAGTAAGGCTGCGTGAGTGCGGTGACTTAAAATAACTTATTTAAATTGAAAAGTGACTAAAAAGGCGACTGAGCAGAACGCGATGATTATTAAAGAACCACCGCAGAACCTGAGCTATTCTTATAATTAAATAAGGCTTTGTTGGGTGTATTCTAGTTATGTCCTTATAAGGCAGAGAAACAATCGCTTGATTTGAACCCTTGCATGTTCATTAAATCTTGTATTATCATATTAACCGCTCTTAGAAGAAGTGGAAATATACACAGACGTAGACAGTTTACACGTATAGATTGAAATACATACATGTATGGCCTTCCACCAGCTTATTCAATTTACGTTAACAAAAACATTTTCTATAGTTAATTCTAGGAATTTATTAATATCCGTTTGTCATCTTATCGTACTGGAAGGCGTTATCAATGTAATCTCAATGACTAAAATAACAAAACAACTACCCGACCTGACAGTGAATTGTTGAACATTTTAATTCTATTTTAAATCTTAATAATAATGGATAAATCAAGGCGTTTAGCGGAACTCTACAAAGCCATTACCAAGTGATAAAACATATGAATGGGCGCATATGCTCCCTCCACGGCTATTGGTATTTATGAATATTTTTGTTTTGTTTGCATATTATAATTTGTGAAAGAATGTGACACTCGGAAAAAAAATCTGATGTATGTAGATGAATCAAAGATAACTCAAGTGATTGTATATATTTATGAAAGAGAATGTGCTTATATTGTAGTAATAAAATCCAGTAAATGTATGTGTATTTCTAGCAAGTATAAAATTCGAGCACCGAGAGAATATTTACCTGGATGTTGTTAATTCTATTGAAGGTAATTATGTCAGAAAAATGATTTATACACATTTAAAAATAAGATTAATAAATCATCTCTTATATAGAATCAGGCTTAGTTACCGTAAAATGGGGTGACTTTGAAACACACGGTCATCAGAGTCACCTTTCGGAGTATGTTGACTTTGATATACCAATTTTCATAAGCATAGAACAAATAAACTTATATCGATGGCCTATTACAATGAATCGAAAATCCCAAAAATATGCAAGTTAAACATTTAAGTAGTTTAACCTATTTATCAATAGACACTAAGGACGGGTTGTTTCAGAGAATTTGAACAATTCATCAAATTTCGAAATTGATTTTCAAGTTCTGTAAAGGTTCTATTCAAATTCTGTTATTATTTTAGTTTTATGAAACAACTGGCCAGTAATGATATAATAACAGAATTTGAATAGAACCTTCACAGATCGTGCAAATCAACTCTGAAATTTGATGAATTGTTCAAATCCTGTGAAACAACCCGTTCTTATGCATTACAATATAAATAAAACTAAATCCTTATAATCGTTCAGGAATTTATAAAATTATTTAAATTTATCTATCTGCCTGAAAATATTTAAAAAAAAACAATAGCTTCACAATATGTTTGAATACAACCAGAAACCAACTAATTTGATACTTGAACACAAAATGACCATAATAAACGTACTATTATTTTATTTTTATGTTGATTTAAATGTGCCATTTTAGATTTGCCGCCAAAAAGACATGTTCGTTTGAATTGGTGAATTCGGCGGCGCACAGTGGGCTGAAAATCGCCTTTCATAGACATAGAGACTTGAATTTTCAAGGGTATTGTTTTTGGCTAGAAATGGATTCTGCTGATCATTACTATGCTATAAAATGTCGTACGAAGCAATTGCGTGTACAAATGAAGGAGTTATAATTTTTTTAAGAAAAATTTGTATGGCGCTGACATTAAAAATGAGGCTATCTCTGGAATCATAAGGTTGGCCGTTCTATCCTTACACACAGATAATACTATTATTTATTTGTATTTTTTGACATACTTCATATTGTGGCGCAAGGTGCGATTTTTTTTTTTAAAATCCCAAAGTGAAAAAAAAATCTTTTTTTTGATGATGATTCATTTTAATGCTTAAATGCTTTACATATGAGTATGCTTTGTCTAGTTTACAATATTTTATTTACACTGCAAGCCAAAACACTGTGCACAGTGGGCTGAAAATCGCCTTTCATAGACATAGAGACTTGAATTTTCAAGTGTATTTTTTTGGCTAGAAATGGATTCTGCTGATCATTAATATGCTATAAAATTTTGTATGAAGCAATTGCGTGTACAAATGAAGGAGTCATAATTTTTTTAAGAAAAATTTGTATGGAACTGACATTAAAAATGAGGCTATCTCTGGAATCATAAGGTTGACCATTATTTCCTTACACAAAAATATACTACTATTTATTTGTATTTTTTTGACATACTTCGTATTGTGGCGAAACTTGTGATTTTTTTTTTTAAATCCTCAAAGATGAAAAAAAAACTTTTTTTATGTTGAAGATTCATTTTAATGCTTAAATGCTTTACATATGAGTATGCTTTGTCTAGTTTACAATATTTTATTTACACTGCAAGCCTAAAAGCGTTTAAGAATTAAAATGAATCATCAACATTAAAAAGGGTTTTTTCAACTTTGAGGATTTAAAAAAAAAACATCGCACCTTGCGCCACAATATGAAGTATGTCAAAAAAATACAAATAAATAGTAGTATTATCTGTGTGTAAGGATAGAACGGCCAACCTTATGATTCCAGAGATAGCCCCATTTTTAATGTCAGCGCCATACAAATTTTTCTTAAAAAAATTATAACTCCTTCATTTGTACACGCAATTGCTTTGTACGACATTTTATAGCATAGTAATGATCAGCAGAATCCATTTCTAGCCAAAAAAATACCCTTGAAAATTCAAGTCTCTATGTCTATGAAAGGCGATTTTCAGCCCACTGTGCGGCGTTGACGTCACGCTGGACGTCGTTGGTGTCAGCCGTCTGACCAAAACTTGACGCTTTCTATGACATAATGAAGTTGTGGCCAGTTGGAACCGTTAAGGAATGTGCGATATTAGATCGTTTTTAAAATCAATAATTAGGAATGAAAACTTTAAATGACATATTTTTAATACGATAATCATCATTTTTAACGGTATTCACAGTTTGTTAAAATATTCCATTATGTAGATATCCACGATGATCAAAGTTAACCCTCGATTCAAAAGTCGCCCCATTTAACTGTCTATTTTTTAATCAGAGATTTAATAAGCTTTTTATTAGCCTGTTTAGTTTTGACGAACATTACGCCCTAAATAATAATTGGCAGCAAATTTAATAACTGCTATGCAAAATGTAGTTAACATGGAAAGGAAGCAGGATCTAGTGGAGTACCTACCCACTGCGAGTAATGAGGAGTTTGGTTGGACATACAATCATTATAATAATAATGACTTAAGTAGGTACTCAAGTGTGTGTGCGCTTTTATATGAACGCAATACGAATAAATAATTAACCCATTTACATAGTTTATGACGAAGTGCAGCAAATTAAAATTATAACGCAATAGGATTTCGCAAAACGGATATTTGTATACTTATGAGTATGGAAAATAGAATTAACTGGACGTTGTAGATATGAGTATATCATTTTAATGAATATTTAACAAGTGTACAGGGTGAATGATATATAAGTGTTTTTAATGAATATTTAACTAGTGTACAGGGTGTATGATTCACAAGTGTTTTAATGAATATTGAACAAAAATACATGTGAATGCCTAGACATATGAATATTAGTAGACCTGCCCTAAGTGATTAAAAGCGTATTATCCCCACTCCCCATACCGGTTCCATTGAGCCGGCTGGGCTCGCGTATGGCCTCAAATGAAATTTGAAAACGTGACGTCATCATTCTTGTGCGAACTATGGTCGAGGCATCATCGGTTCATTTTACTAAATAACACGGCAAAATTTTGACTTGTACTATGAAAACTGGTAAAAATAGATGTGAAAAAAGAGAATAAACCCAATTGTCGTATTACATTCCATATATAAGCATTATTTTACTTTATTTTAAGCATATTCACATCGTATAATATGAATCAGTTGTTACTATCACATCGAGAAACGTCTGGACGCGAAACACAAAGCTGGTTGGTTGCTGGAAAGTAAATTATGAACATTTATAAAAGTGTCTTAACTAAATACTCTGAAACTAACTACGACTCTGAAAATAGAAGCTGCCTTACTTTGCCGAATTTGGACTTCGCAAATTTGTTCATAACGTGGCGAGTAATTTGCGCTCCCATGTAAAAATGTCTATTCATTCAAAGCAGATTTTACTTTTAAGAAGTAAATGGTGATATTATAATGCGAGATGCCTATTTACTGTCAGATTGATTTATTGACGAATCACAGTCAGCTTCACTCCCTTCGTTCTTCAACAGTTGATTTTACCCCTCGCCCATATCTTCTCGTCTATTAATTCCTATGTCTGTGTGTGAATGATATTTAGGTGAATGTTTTTTTAATGAATATTGAATATGTGTACAAGTGTACAAGGTTAATGATGTACAAGTGTTTTTAATGAATATTGAACAAGTGTACAGGTTGAATGTTTTACAAATGTTTTTAATGAATATTGAAAAAGTGCACAGGTGTACAGAGTGTATGATATTCGAGTGTTTTAACAAATATTGAACAAGTGTACAGGGTGAATGATATAAAAGTGTTTTTAATGAATATTGAACAAGCGTATGGGATGAATGATATTCAAGTGTTTTTAATGAATACTGCACAAGGGTAAAAGTGTACAAGATAAACGATATACAAGTGTTTTTATTGTATATTGAACAAGCGTACAAGTGTACAGGGTGTATGATATACAATTATTTTAATGAATATTGAATGTACAAGTGTACAGGGTGAATGATATAAATGTGATTTTAATGTATATTGAACAAGTGTACAGGGTGAAAGATATATAGGTGTTTTTTCATGAAAAAAAATGATATCGGACCCCTTGTTTTTTATATAAATAAGTTTGTAATTTATATTTTAAATCCATTCATGCATCACGAGATGTATGTTGAAATAACGATATTTAAATTTTAATGTGGTAAATATGTGATACCATATATCTGTGAGTGATTACGGTGGACATTCTAATGTCAGAGAAAATACCCGTCAGAAACGCGCAACACCTGATTTACCTGGTTACCAACTATTAGCCGGTATTGGGTAGCTGACGGCAGGTAGGTACACACACTTGCAAAATTGAATAAATAAATTACATCAATATGCGTATTGAATATTTAATTTTTTGATCCAATTACAGTTCTGCTGTTACAAAATATAATGTTAATTTAATTCATCGTTATCAAGACAAAACTCAATCTTAAGTACCTGCCTAGGTACTAGACGTGGATTGTAATTAATAATAACAATAATAATATTTGGCTAATTTATATAGCGCTGTTTTCGTGGAAAAATCACCTCAAGGGCGCTGTTCAAATATATCTATTAAAAATTAATACTAGAACAACTGACTTAAAACTAGTGACTTACGACTAAGGTCTATAACTACTATTTTAATGACATATATATTTACAAATATAGAAATTAATAAATTTCATTTATTCCTGGAGCTTTTTTAAAGATAATAATAATTATTTAATGAATTCTTTGTTGGCATCCTACAATAAAAGTTGGAGTACTTATTACCTATTAAGAAGAAGATTACTTAAATAATAAATTTCCCATACAGTAGTTAATTAATATAGGTGTTTCAACGTTATCCTTTGGACACGGAGGAAAATGAGTATGGCTAATTTATTAAGAATCTCTTCAAATTATTAGTAATCCAGTTAACAACGGGATTTCAAGCCGTTTTCTGATATTTTTTTTGTAACTTCCTAATATATCGGAATACGTGCTCATGCACTAGCATTTTCCTTGATAGTATGTAATGACGAAATATTAGGAATTGTGAAAATATTACGATTTTTATGAACACGTGTTCTCACATCGCCATAATATATCCGAATTCTAAAAGATTAACAGGAAAGCTATTAATTCATTCGTTAAGTGCCTGATATCCGATTTTTAAACGATTTGCTAATAATTTTAATAATCACTCGATAAATTAACAGTGCTCGTTTTTCTCCGTAGAGAGTTGGTTCGTTTAAAACGATCAAATTGATAAGTTAACAACATCGGATCGATAAATTTAATTTCCGACCATATTATATCAATATCCCGAGCACGGTTGCGCCGTCGATACGCGAACCGATTTTGACAGGAAATAAAATAGGAAATTGATTTACGATGAAAATACTGGCGCATCTGTATATTTATTTATTTATTGATTTATTGTGAAAAACAGTATAAGCCATTTACATTTCACAAATAACAGTTTATAAATTACAGTTTATAAGAAGTAGGTACATACATTTATTTGCATGGGTAAGTACATCAATACTATCTGATTAACCAGATTTGTTAAATAGTATGCTTATTGCCGTCTTAAATTCTCTTTGGTTCAAATTGAAAATGTCAATCACAGAAGAAATATGATTTAACAAAGTAGTTATTCTCCCCAAAGGCATGATCATTGGTAGGTTGGTCCTGCCCCTTGGAAAAATAAATAATCTGTGCTGTCTAGCTCTGATGAAATTATCAGGGACATAAAAAGAAATTCGTTCCAGAATATCTGGATTGCAAATGTGCCCATATATGAACATACATTCCTAAACATGAGACGGCTACGTAAAAGTTAGAAACACTATATATATAAAATAAATTGACAATTCCGAATTGAAGTATCAGCTTTAATATGCATTGTCAGTCCGAATGTACTTGTTGACACTAAAAAGAGAGTTAATTAGTTTATGAGGTCTTCAGTCACAACTAACACCTTTTGTTTCTCCAGACTGAAACGGAATCAATTGATCGCATCTTAGACGAATTAATTAAGTCTACGGATCGTGTTTACATGGGATCGTGGATTTTGGGACACCTGTATAATGTATTCATTTTTATAAAGAGCACTTCAAATTGAGTTTTCAGAGCTACTTAAAAATAAATGAAGTACCTATGTACACAAGAAATATTTACAAAAATGCAGTGTGTATTTGTAATTAGTTATAAATTTAATTGTTATCAGAATACCACAGTTGTCACGTAATATTTCAAAGAGCAGTAAATCGTTTAATAGGAGTCACAACGGCTACTGTAGCCAGGGATTGAGAAGGCCGTGACGTCATAAAATATTTATGTCACAGTGAAATGGGGAACGGAAGTAAATGGTATGACGAAGATGAATATTCAAATAAACGTTATTAATAGATTCACGGCAATACTGATACGAATAATTAAAACTGCTAAAGACCAAAAGTGATATGTACCTCCTCATCGCGTGATCTGCGGCTTGCCTAACGTAGTTCTTCTACCCTCCTTAATTCCCGGTTTTATTCAACGAGCGCAAACACTGCGCATTATACTTTAAGTGGTTTCTTCGCAATCATCCATCCGTTCCTCTCCTTTCTCCTTGCCTACAATGGCTGAAGAAAGGGAAAGAAGTAGCTGTTAGTTTGAAAGGTAATACGCACGTGCCACGGTTAGCGGTAGATAAGCAATTCTTGCGGTGGAGTGAATTATTCTTGCTTTTAAATACGAGAAATTCCTATTCATTAGGTTATTGCCAACTGATAACTGCTAGGTGGAAGGTACAAGATAACCGTCCATTATAAATTTACAAACACCATGCGTGTTATGCTTATTATAAAGCAATTTAATTATGCAAAATAATAGTAATTATATTGAAATTAATCCGGAAACAGCTGTCCATCCCTACCAACCGAGACCAACTCCAGAATTAGACATAAATATAAACAATTTGTTAAGTCACTATTTGCGAGGAGACACTTAAATACTGCTCCTAATAAAGTCAATTGATATTTTTGGGATGTAATGAAACAATAATCTGTTCTGCAGACTGCGGATACATCGACTATCGAGTGGCGAGACAATAGGCTCTGCCACACGTACACTTCGGAGCGGCGGTACCACGCGCCGCTCCAAGCTGTAGCCCTTACTTTCGGACTTTACTTTTATGCGCGGCGGCCTAGAGTGGCGCGTGGTACCGCCGCTCCGAAGTGTACGTGTGGCAGAGCCTATTGCCTGTGCCGCTTATTGCATTATTGACCGTTGCTCACTGCCGATACACCTTCCATCCAGTATACGGGGGCTACATGGCTTCAAGAACCAACCGAGTGACTGATTAAATAGCTCGCCGAAGGCAAAAAGGAACAAATAATGATCCGTATTTACTATATTACAATGGACATGAAACTGTACTCGCTACTATTTGTTTCTTATTAGGTCCGACTCATTGTGTTTGTAATTCACCTAAAGTCACGATCAGACGCCATCAATTATTTATTCAGTAGATTGGAACAATGTCGAAAGGTAACAAGCCACCGTTCGTGTCCGGAAAAACGGAGAATTAATGATTGAAACATGTTTACTACTGAATGTGATTTTACGTGGTTAGTGTTGAAACTCATCTCAGTAGTGTATGGACCTGGTTTTATCTTTGTCGGTATGATTAGTTCTTAATTCGGTACATCATTATTCATAATAACTTCTTAGAAGATGTCGGCCGTATGTAGCCAGAAGGAGGTAGGCATTGTAGTGACTGTAGACACCACCGTGCCTACAGTCTTCAGACACGGACAGTCCGGGCACTGTCCGGCGCACAGGGGCGGCGGGTGGCCGGGCGTGGGAACAATTCGTTCTTCCATCGAAACATAAATATTCCTATTCAATTAACCGATCAAACATTTTTTACATCGCTTCTAACAAGTCAATGTTCTCGTATGAACGTGTAAAATGGAAAACGTTTATAGTATGGTGAGGATATATAAACGTTTTTGTTTGTATTGAATGATTTAAATTAGGTAAGAATGAAAACATTTCTGTTTTTGTTTTATAACGCCTCCAGTAGTAATGGACATAGTTTTTTTTATGGAGACGGAAACACATGTAAAGCAAACAGTTTAATTAATATACAATGTAATTAGTAATAAAAAAGATTTTCAAATAATCTTGTTTCTTCAGCACACAGCCACGGAAAAAACTAACTGATATAAAATACTGTTAATTTACTAAAAATTTGGTTAAATTATTCGTTTTCCTGCTAAACACGGGACTGCAAGCCTTTAACGAATTAATTGACAAGAGTTCCTAGCAAAATATTATTAGTTATGAGGACGGAGAAACACGTGTCCATTCAAATACCAATATTGTCACGTTCCGTCTTGATATTTATTAGGAAAAGAACACGTGTTTCGATATATACTGTATGACTAATATTTTGTCAGGAAATTAACATGTTATCACTCTTTTAACGGTGAACGTTTTTCTCTGTGCAACATTCCGCGACACGATTGTTTTAATATATAGGTAAGATATTTGGAGGACTCTTTGAAATATCCCTAAAATGGCCTTATTTTACAAAGTATTTAAATAATGTATTTATTTAAAAGAAATAATACATAATAATATTTTTAAATTTATAAAGAAAACTGTTTGTTTATAAACAAGTTTTGCTGCGTAATTATTAACTTTATTTACATCGCGTGACAGCTGTTTCTGAAAATACATATTTATAAGTATTACCTGCATATACGTTTTTAACGAATATGATTTCAAGACGGGAGGTACACAATATTATTCTAATGTTGTGAATTACACCAGATGAACTGACAGTGGCACGCCCGTGGGAGTGACAATGCGCCATCAGATTATCAACGCTACTTTATATTCTGACAAAATACTGGGATTTATTTGATTCGAGTTTCTGTCTTGTGTAGGTGATGTAGCTATCAAAATAATTACACTCGAAATATGACTCAGACCTCATTGATTTTTTACTGTCTGAGCCAATTAATAAGTCATTACTCAATATTACAACACACAACACGGCTTTATCGAAGGCGAATGCGCCTTGTTTGATAATGTAAATTAATTTAATTTGATAGCACCTCGTTAATTCCTTAAGCATATCTTTTTAAGTTAGTGTTGGGTTATTTATTTTGTAAATATTCATTGCCAAGTGTAATCAAATGTGGAATTTAATAGATCCGTTACAGATTGAATGCCAATTACCTAAATCTCAGTTTCTCTGCTTTATATTTGCGGTTTTTATAAGAATCGGAAAAAATAAGAAAATGTGATTCTAATTAGAATTACATTACTCACAGTCCGAGGTACATAAAAAACATCATTTACATCACAGTTGAGTTTTTATGAACTAACTTGGACGAAAGAACGTATTTTTTCTTCAAAGACATTGAATTTTATGAAAATGTCAGAAATCATTTTCAACGTTCTGTTTTACGTAATTCGGTTTTGTGACTAATTAATTAAATTAAATGTTGTATTACTCCGCACTTGGTATAATTAGCTTGTCACGGCCGTTATTGAAAGTTTAGAGAAATAGTTCCTAACTACAGATTGACTCAATGCGAGCAAAAAAACATCACCTGGCATTTGGCAAATTCTCAGAATTCAAAACATTGCGTCCACCGCCGTTGCTAATTTAGCCCATTTATCATTTTGCTGTGTAAATCTCAGGTGATCGAAGATCACGCATATTTAAGGCAAATAATTTTTTTATTTCCGCACTCAAAAAAGACGCGAACAGGCTATTTGTCGTTACAGAAAGCAGATATTTTGGCCAAAATTGCCCTTTTTGCATCAAAATTCTTACTTTTTTTTCTATTCAAGACCCTATCCAGAGAACGTCGTTCTATTTTAATTTTTATTTATTTATTTTTAGGTTTTATTTACAAATTTTGCGGACAACGTTAACTGCCACAGATAAAATATCCTTGGATCATTGTTGTTCCATTTTCGTTGTACTTCGATCTCGTTCTCTTGGGACAACAAGGTTCCAGCTGCTAATTGCGTGAAACTGTGAAAATAAATATGAAGCTTATAAAAAAGTGAATATGCAGAAATTATATTTAAAAACTTTCCGTTCAAAAACACGGCATTTAACCATTTTTTTTAATAATAAGATAGAACGCTTTTGCTCTGAGTTTGACTGATTTTCAAAACAAGAAGGTTTTGTTTTCTGGATAAATGTTAGTAGTTCAATTACAATAAGTTCTTCACATCAGTTTTTAATAAATATAATTTTTTATTACATATTCCTGATTCAAAATTGTAGCCTTAATATCTCTGTTTCGTGCAAATGGCAGATAGAACCTTGTTGTCCCAAGGGAATGTTATCTGAAAACGATATTACCGTATGACTCAGTAAGAAACCACTTGGAGTAGTACGGAACTGAGTAGTGTTCAAAAACCCATTTTTTGTGCCCACATTTAACTACGGGATTTTCAAATAAATTTGAACGAGGGAAATTGTTCACGAACATTGGTACGTAACAAAGATTGCTTATACGAGTAGTAGGTATGTACGGAGTTGAACTGTGTTGCAAACCCCAACAATTAAACGTGTTAAGAGCGTTTTACACGATCATTTTATTCATACACTTTCCACATTGGTCACCTTTCGATATGGATTCGTTATGGAAAATAGAACCCGTTCTATTTTTGATACCAATTTTCGTCCACTATTATCTTTTGATTAGGAAATTGGTAGATTATACGTAGACTGTGTTTATTACTGATTGTGAACGTGTGTTTCTATACGGTATTGGCGTATATTTTTTTAAACTTTTTTTGACAGATTCTTCCAAAATAATATGATTTATATTTTATTGTTATATTAAAGGTATTGTATTTTTTGACGATTAAGTTTTTTTTAATTTTTTTTTTTTATAGTGAATATCTCACAAGAGTCCCAACTGCTCCCGTCTGGAGCCAGTGAGACTATGGCATCCCCATTTGAGGGATGTTGTGAGGCTGAAGGTAAGTGGGGAAGGGAAAGAGGAAGGTGGGGAAGTACCTGGCTATTCAGATCTAGTCACTAAACACGGCTAAAGCCATTTGGAGCAACGTTTCAATTCTGAATGGTGGTCTTACACCAGGGCGATACTGGTAGTATCTTCCACTCTGGAACGTGCCGCAAATATACTACATATTATTTTAATTAATTAATTGTGAAATAACACAAATTAATCAAATAAAATTTATTTGCGCACGCCGGGTTCGAACCCGCGACCTTCGGAATGGCAGTCCAATGCGTTACCACTGGACTATGCCGGCCGTCAAATACTATCGCAAAATATTATTTCTTCCTCAACGGTAACATTTGCAAATCTGTATGAAATGGTAGGTATGAACATTATGATAGTGTAAACCAATTGTTCCCAGCATTTTTATGTTGGGAGCTACTTTTCAACTTAATTTGAAGTCGAAGAAACAATAATATTTAAAAAAAAAAACTTTTTTTTTGTTCTTCTAAACTTTGATCAACCACGTCATTGGCAAAAAATCACGAATGTAGCAGAACCAATCTGTCGTACGACCAGGATGTGATTATTTTCATCAATGGTTTTAAATTTAAAATATTTCTTTATTTCGCTCCGCGATCAACCTGTGTTATTCTATATGGGGATAAGTATGGAATAAGTATCGTGTAAAACTAGCTTTAGTAGTTAACGACCGACTACCAGAGAGCATGGAGAAGCTAGATCAGAATTGTTACCTTGGTAGTATGGTAGTGTAGAAGCCGCTAGGTAATTTGCTTACGATAGTTAGGCAACACCAAATCTGTCAATTATTGCCTAGTATGGCCTCGGCCGGCCTGGGCCAGACTTCTCAGGGGAAGCAATGGAGCCGCCTGTAATTGGAGACAATTCACTAATACTTATAAAAGTACACAACTCTAATTTGGATAAGGCACTAATTTTCCTGAAATCACATTATATGTTAGTAAAAAAACTTTATAAGATTGTGTAAACTGTCTCGAACCATCAAATCATTTCTAGGCAAAATCTGTACTGAAGGCTTCTTCGCGTGTCTTCAAATCCGATGAAGAGTTAAAGCTTTTTTGTCATGTGGATGGGTATCTTTAATTTCAATAAGATTTATGCACATTATTTTAACTATTCAACTATTCAATCTATTCAGGTACAATGAAATTGCAGATGACGCACCTTTGCGCAGATTTGGCGCCAAATAAATTCAACGCCATATTATTATCATAGCTTTATTGATAATGAGAGCGGTTCTAGCTTCTACCTACCCGTCTACCTTTTGGATTTAATTCTTAGTCCAATTCCAACAAAAAACCTTTTCAGGAAGTCATTAAAATATCCTCAATTTAGAACGATTTGTCAATGGACATGCAAAGGCAGAAGGCAAGACGACAGGCCACCAGAGGAAACTGTCGTGTTAACATGCATCAGGCCACCATGCCACAGTGCCACCATGCTACGGGCTTCCCGGAAGGTAGGTGAATGAGAGACCGTTTATTAAAATCTACTTAAGTTGTGGTGTCAGAAAAAATACGCTCGTTTGTGGCCGCGGCTCGCCGACGTTACCTATACTTTCGTGACGTACGTAAAAAAAAGTGTACCAGTAGAAATTTTTGTAAAAAAAACATCTTGAATAATGTTACACTTGCGTTATTTCACAATGCCTCCCATAGATTGATAGGAGGCGAGTACATAACGTATCAAAAATATTGGTCCGAATATTTGCGTCAAAAAAGGATGTTTCTAATTTTCTCTTTTTTAATAAATCAAAACCAAAACTACCTCTAAAATCACAAGATCTTTAAGAAGGCACTTAAGTACCCACCTACTTAACTTATTGCAAACAATATATTGTATGACATATAAATTATTTAATTTCAAAGGAATTATACAATTCGAAGACACACCACTATCTCAGTGACAATTCTTTTTTTAAAGTCCAAATAAACACGATTTTTTTTTTCTTTTTAAAAAATAATCTTTACTAAACCACTAAAACGGTGATCATCTTGAAACGGAAACGGAACGTACAACCAAGTTTACTGACATAAAATGCAAAACGGTCGATTTAAAACAGGACTTCGCAACGCTCAGTCAATTATGAATGAACATCAATTCTGAAAATTGCGTGTTAAATGATAAATTACATCGTTGTACCTCGGGAGGTATTCAAAATTAAAAAGGTGTAAGAAGAATAATTAAATTATAAAATTTTTGAGTGCCGGCAAATAATGAATCCTTGAAATGATATTTGGATAACGACATCCGGTTCCGAGCGAAGTAGGAACTAGGGAGCGGCGAGTGCACCGGGCGCGGGCCACTGGGGGGCTTCACGCGATTTCTTTGCTGATTTGCAAAATTGTTATGATAATCAATTTTTCGAACCTCCTTACATCAAATACTAATATTAATAATACCTCCAACTCCAGTGAAATAGTGGCAATATCAACAACGCTGGTCGCTAGAGGCGCTAGTGTAGCATATTTATTGACCTTGAAATTCTTTTAGATAGCGGCAAATTGAATTTATTTAGTGCTTTCTGGCGGTGTTTTACGCTTATCAATTTATGTTTTGATCAATTCATATTTTGATCAATTTATATATTGATCAATTCATATTTTGATCAATTCATATTTTGATAAATTTATATTTTGATCAATTTATATTTTGATCAATTTATAATGTGATCAGTTTATATTTTGATCATTTTATATTTTGATCAATTTATATTTTGATCAATTTATATTTTGATCGATTTATATTTTGATCAATTTATATTTTGATCAATTTATATTTTGTTTAATTTTAATAAAAATGTCTCAAAAATTTGGTTATGCGTGTGCAGTTTACGGACGTAATAATTACAAACAACAAAAACATTCTAAGTCGTGTTCAGGATGCCAAAAATGTTTGACAAGTTAGTTGGCTAAATATAATGAATTCGTTAAATCTTAGCAAATAAAATTTTCTTCATTTCATAAAAACTAAATTCTAAGTAAGTTTATTTTTATCACATTTCTATATCACCAAAGACAAGTTAAGTAATTTAAAGAAAATTCGGTTTCGCTAATATATTAATGAAAATTAAAGAATTTATTACGTACACATAAAATCCATCCAAATGTATGAAGGAAACCAAGGCGTACAACTTACGCCACTAGGAGGCGCTAGTTTAGCATGTTGCCGCTATAATGCATGGGAAATGTCAGAAGTTGGAGGTATTATTGATATTATAGGATATTTGTTTACACACACATTGGTATTCTTCCCAAAGGCTTCGTAGTAAGTGATCAAAGATAGTTTGAAATGGAGATTATGTAAATACGAATGTTAAGCGAAAATATTTAATAAAACAAGACTCGTTTGAAATAGAGCAAAAATCTCTCGACAAATCCTTAAATTGCTTTTACAGATACACTGTGAATTACAATGTTAATTTTCATACCCATGCCCTAAATAACAGAACAAAACGTGGTTTTTATAATTTTCGGAGCTAACTTTGCGATTTTTTTCTATAGAGGAAATTTCATATAATTACGGTTTCGGTTTTATAAATGTTTTTTAGGAATTTAAAAACTTAAGGTGTTAAAGATAAATATGTTTCTGGTAGAAATTGGTGGAAATTCGGAATGCAAGACTTGAGAGCGTCCCAAAACCCACACGCTATTATGTAGATACTCTGAAATATTATATCTAACTACTCCACTAAACTTCTTAGCGATAACATCAGGAGGTTAAACTAACTATTTACGTATTTTATGAAAATGTTAATTATTTTATGCAAATAAAATACACATTTCCGACCCAACCCATGGTTGGGTTGTGTTGGAAATGTGTTTTTTTAATCTCGACCTTTTAGGGAAAACGGTCTTCCACGAAAACACGCTGCAAAGAATCTTCTCACGTTGTATAAACAATGTCGGTAATAACAGGGCACTAACTTGAGCATAAACTTTACAATTCAAATTTAATTTTCCAGTATTATGCAAGGCAGAGTATTTAACCTAAAGAGTTATGCTTTGATTGAAGCTTAAGATAATGATTTTAATAAGTAATAAAATATTTAGTGTGTTTATTCTATGCGAGGATAGTAATCTCGATACGCCCTGTTTTCGTATGAAATAGCTGAGCCGTTACGACGGTGTCGATACGACTTGATACGACGGAACCTAGGGAGTGATGGCTCACGTCTGTGCACTGGCAGTATCAGCAGTACTAGACCAGCTCTCCCTACTTCCAACTCCTCGTTAGTCACGTTTGCTCACTTTCCACTTGATTTAATAACATTTAATTAAAAACGCTATCGAAATCAAATCTTTAAACGAAAAAGAAACATAACAGAATGTTATTTTTAAAAAATAGATCCATTATTATCTTCACATCTTATTACACCCGAATTTTATTTGATACCTACTACTTGACTTATCCTGCCCAAGGTAGATTAGTGTTTTTTATATGAAACATCTGGTGTCTGGATAACTCTTCAAAATGCCAATTCAACACACCTCTAAAAAAATTATATAATTGTAGTCATGAAAAGTGATGAAACAAAATCTGGATTAAATAGGTTACGTAGTTAAGGTTTATATGTTAGTTTTTTCGTCGACTTTATCACTTTTAAAGGTGTGTTCAATTGTCATTGTGTTCAGATATCATGGAACCGAAACATCTTTTGGTGGGGGTAAAACCGACTCTTGCGTAGCAAGCGTGGCAAGATAGGACGACGCTTTTCCACGGAAAAAGGACGCCGACGCCTCATTCAGCCAACCTCGTAGCTACTTTTGCCAGCCGCCAAAACTCTGTGCGGTAATTTGCTTCTATTCTCAATTCTAAAATTGGCGATGGATACATTCTAAATATCGATGATCAATTTCGGCATAGCTTATGACATAACAATACCTTCAATTTTTTCAGATTATCGATTGTTTTTACCGATGTAAATCCCTAATATTCCCTTTCATAACACTATTTTTTTAAATTTTATCGATAGTTCTTACCAACTTAAATCCCGAGTATTCCCTTTGATAACACCATTTTTTCAGGTTATCGATAATTCTTACTGACGTAAATCCCGAGTATTCCCTTTCATAACACTAGTTTTTCAGGTTATCGATAGTTCTTACCAACGTAAATCCCGAGTATTCCCTTCCATAACAACATTTTTATCATACATTGAGTCCGTAATCTTAGTATAATGTATCATAATCAGCTATTTGATGAATTGTAGCGTGTTTGGTAGTGGCAGTGGGCACTGACTTCAATGGATATAACATTATGTATATTGCAATTATTGTATAAAACAGGAATCACATTTCCGCAAAAAAACGGAATGCGGAAGTTGCTTTTTACTGCCCGTAATATATATATTTTTTAATAAATTCTCGAAGAAATAAACAAAAGTTTCTGTCATTTGATCGATTGCACTGTTTTTTTTTTCATCTTTTATTATAGGACACACCTAAACCCTAATTGAAACGTTGCTTGAGATTGCTTTAATCGTATTCGATGACAAGATCTGAATAGCCAGGTAGGTACTTTTTTCTCTATCACACAACTTTATTCACACAACACATCCCAATTGGGGAAGCTGTAGCCTCACAGACGATTGCGAGAAGTTGAGACTCTTGAAAGTCTCACAAAAAGTCCCCTCTCTCCCCATTTCTACGAATACTATAATTATACTCGAAATATATTAGAGCTAAACTTAAAACATGCCTTTTCAGACAATCATAACCATAAAATCAGAAACCTTACACCTTCACAGTCCGCTATACTGTAAATATCTAAATCTGTAAAAAATGTAAATAACTATTGCTAATGTTGAATTAATCTAAGTTGAATCTTTAAGCTTTTAAAGTAATTTCATAACAAAAAAATCTACTTTTGCCACTAATCTTCAAACAAATGTAATATCAATTGTAATGTAAGGTAAAATAAATGTAATATCAATTATAATGTAAGATAAAATAAATGTAAGATAAAATAATAATAATAATAATATCTTTATTTAGGAAAGTTTACACATTACAACTATGCATACATATTATGGTGTACATTGATTTGTAACTTTTATATTTAAGGTTATAAAAATAACAAAAATGAAGAACTATTAATACAAACATAATATTGTGAAGGTAAAAAGAAAATAAAAGTACAGTTGTGGTTTCTCAAATACATGTAAGATAAAACAAATGTAATATCAATTGTAATGTAAGATAAAATAAATGTAATATCAATTGTAATGTAAGATAAAATAAATGTCATATTAATTGTAATGTAATTTAAAATAAATGTAAGATAAAACAAATGTAATATCAATTGTAATGTAGGATAAATAGCTACTGTAAAATCATTCAATTTGCAGTTTTTTTTGTAAAGACGTATTTTCTCTAAGCTTAAACTATTTAATAAAAGTGTGTTGGTCTGAAAAGAGCTGCCAGGTAAGTGAATTTTTTAAATCTGTTTGTAAATAATTAGATAGAGCCTGGTACGTCATATTTGCACAACGCCTTGACAAAAACGGCGATATCAAAATATACAATTATTATTAAGAACGTACAAAACTTTTAAGAATGTTCTAACCGTTCCACAGCTAAAAATATCTACATATTAAAAAAAAACATTTCTGGCAACCCGAGAGTTAATTGACATTGAATATTATGCAAACGTATGTACGTTACCTGCCTCTCTAGACGATGTCTGTTTTAAGACAAGAATATCTGCTGAAGAGTTTGGAAATGTAAAAGTGTTGTTAGAATTATTTTCAGTGTAGAGAGTGGCGAGTGTTCTACTTCCCTCCCAGATTTGAAGTGGTCAGAGAAGCATAAAAGGAAGGCAATCCCGTCATGCCATACACCAACAGGCACAACCACACTCAGGCCTAGTTATGGTTAGGTAGGGACTGGAGGGGTAAGTGGCCACCCCACATATCCTGCACCCTTCGGGCTTCTGATAGAAAAACCCATCGGATGTACGAATTGATTTCCATCCCTTACCCTTTTACGATAATATGATTGGTATTTGAGTACATATTATTACATCTATTACGGAAGAAAATTGAAACGCCTAGAAATGTGATGTATGTTTTGGAGCTACTTGTGCATATTTTACACGAAGCTTTCAACTTCATTCAAGAATCATCAATCAGCATAGTATGAACTAAAAACTCAACCCGCGAACATGAACTGTTATGTAATTTATTACTTTCAAAACTAACACAATTAGTCAGCCGCTTCATTCGCATACACATATTTAAAAAGTTTATTTAACTATATAAAATTATTATTCGATGCGTACACGGGATATATCTGTATTAAGCCAGGCGTAGGAGGTACATTAATACATACATAAATACTAAGGTTAAATATATTTTTACATAATTTCTCGGTGAAAGAAGATTTTTGAAAAGAAATAAGAATTATTGGTTAATCCTATAAATAAGAATAATATTACAAACGAAGAAAGAAAATATGAAATCAAATAAAATGGAATTTAATTTTAACTATTATATTATTAGGTGTATAGTTATTAAAGAGGTTTTGCTGTATGTAAACTAATATAAAAAAATACGTAAACGTTTTACAATAGTAATGATTTGAGATTTTCAAAATTATTATAGTGATTTATTTTTGGGGTATTATGCCGTGTTGCGTTACCTGCTTCTTTTAAATTGAAATATTGGATTGTTAAATATGGTCATCCCATCATTTAAACTACTGCAAAACATTAAAAAATATTTATTTTTGGGGTATTATGCTGTGTTGCGCTACCTCCTTCGTTAGTCATCATTTCGGACAGCATTAAAGTGTCCGTCGTCAGGGCAGGATGTGTAAACTGGACACTGTAATGCTGTCCGAAACTTCAGGTAAAGTAGGAAGTAGCGAGACACGGCATAATACCCCAGAAATACAAAATTATAAATGTTTTGCAGTAGTTCCCAATAATGAGATGATTTATTTTAACAATCCAATGTATTTAAAATATTATTGTTGAACCGTAATTTTAGTAAAAGGAGTATGGAGTAGTTATTTATTTTTGAATTATATTTACTTTATTGTATTATGTAGAGTTTTTGTTGATTTGTATTGAACCAGAATGATAACCAGAACCAGAACCAGATATTTGTATAACCAGAAGCAGAACGTTTCTTGCAATATTATATTGGGAATATCCAGAATTGGCATTCGCCTTCGCGGCCTTATGGGAATTTCAATTTATATTCCAAAATGTGATCATGAGCGCTTGTTTGGTTTTACCCATCAAACGTTCCCCCCAACCCCGACATTAAATAAGGGAGGGTTAACACCTACGCACTCAAGTGACAAAATATACAGACAGCAATAAAATTTCTCTAAAATGTTCCCGTCATACAATCGTACATCTGTCTTCTATCTTGCACATAAATAAATATGTTCCTTTGTTCATAATCTTAAATCTCCGAAAGTTTGTCACCAATATCGCTGAAAATATCAAAATTTGTTCTTATAAGTTCCAGAAGTGTTTATAGATTGGTTTGAATGGTATAAGAAGTAGTGGATGCCCGAGGAATACTTAACGTAATGTCTCTGCACCGAAATGAGATTACGGAGTCGAATTAAGGGCCCACTATTCGAATTTCATCCAATTTCCGACATACTTTCCTTAAAATTTTGAAGTTTTTAAGCTCTTAAAAAAATATATGTTATTCTTTAAGATAGTATCTATTTGTTCCAAAAGCCGAAACGGTAATTATTTGAAATTCCCTCGATAGAAATAAATCGCAAAGTATGCTCCGAAAAATATTATTAACACGTTTATTTCTGTTATTTTACAAGTTATATGTATGAAAAAAATCACAATGCTTCTTTTAATGCTACTCAATAGACCCCATAAGTAATTTTTGCTATTTTTGAAATACGCCGTGATTTATTAAACATTTTCACAACTGTCGCTTACGCCTATTGCTTTTAAATCATATTTATTATAGCGCGCTCGCTCCGACTTGCAGATTAAACTATCTTTCTTTGAGAAGTTCATTCGCCAACTCGAGGGCTTTGGGGGCAGACGTGTCGTTCATCGTTCTATGATCTACAGACGTGCGATTACGTGCAAATATTTGAATTTATAAAGATAATTTTTACGCGTGTAAAGTTTATGAGTTAATAAATATTGTTTTTTCAAAGATGGGAAATACACGAAAGATATCCCGTATTTCAAAGAAAAAATGTTATCTCATAAAATTATATCCTATCTAATAGGTGAGAAGAAAAAAATACAATTTTTGATTTATAAGCTTATATTTATTATAAACGATAATTTACTATAAAAATTAATAATTCATATTTTTATTTATGTATTGTGTAGTAAAAAGTTATTATTTTTTTTTCAGAATAGGTACTTTGGGAAATAAAACTAATTCCAATGCATTAGAAATTACGGGGTAAATTTTTATTAATTTAATTTTCTTGTTGTCTTGTCTCTTTTCTTGTTCCTATACGATCGTGATTTATTTGCGAATTAACTTTCTACGTACACAAATACACACGTCACTTTACATCTGCTCCTTAGAGTAATATTACTCTAAGATCTGCTCTAATGATTCACAATGCAACGATGTCCGAAATATAATATAATATGTAATAATAATATGGGCCACCTGTTTCAAATAACAATACTCGAACTTGGAATCCAGAAAAATAATGAACGGGCCAGCGAAAAAAGCTATCGAAAGTTCTGAAACTGTGGGGAATATAATTAAATAAAATAAAATACTTTTTTGTTTTAAAACCACGATATTTATTAATTTAAGAACCGACCGGTTTCGCTTTACTTAAGCATCATCAGGGTACAAATTAATACTAAACAAAAAGTACATAATGTGTGCATATATATAACAAAATATAGAGGGAGACAACATGATACAAATATAAGCAACACAAAGACGGTCATAAAATACATTAACATAAGTGCACAAGTAATGGAAAAACCGCTAGATAATTATGTAGACTAATGGGTTATACGAATAAATCGGGAGAAACAAAACATCAACTGGCAAGGTGGTAAGGAGGTAAGGAGAACTGGGAATTTTTTATGGGTTTATTGGAAACAGACTTAATATTGGACTACTTGATATGTCTAATTGATTATTAAGTATCTGACTTTTGGTTTTTACAGCTTTTTTAATTTCTAGTGCCTCTAAATTGTTTAGTCTGTTACCATGCCCGTTTTTATGTAAGATGTTAGCACCGGTTCTATGACAGAATGTATGATCTTTATCG
Organism: Hesperophylax magnus; assembly: GCA_026573805.1. NCBI lineage: Eukaryota > Metazoa > Arthropoda > Insecta > Trichoptera > Limnephilidae > Hesperophylax > Hesperophylax magnus. The sequence goes on from JAIUSX010000050.1 coordinate 447,245, forward strand.
ATCAAATGATTTGCAAATTCGGAAAAACCGTTATTATTGAGGTTTTATTGATGTTTTGTTTTTCCCGATTTATTCGTATAACCCATTAGTCTACATAATTATCTAGCGGTTTTCCATTACTTGTACACTTATGTTAATGTATTTTATGACCGTCTTTGTGTTGCTTATATTTGTATCATGTTGTCTCCCTCTATAATATATTTGTATCATGTTGTCTCCCTCTATATTTTGCTATATATATGCACACATTATGTACTTCTTGTTTAGTATTAATTTGTACCCTGATGATGCTTAAGTAAAGCGAAACCGGTCGGTTCTTAAATTAATAAATATCGTGGTTTTAAAACAAAAAAGTATTTTATTTTATTAAATATGTCAAACCACAAAGTGATTGCTTTCTACAATAATATAATTTAGTTCAGTGATGTTATTTTTTATGTCGGAAGGAGGCCCTGAAGAAAATAATTTCTCTCAGAGCCTGTGTCATCTTTGAGAATGCTGTATAGAGGGTCTTTTTTGAGGAGGAGGGAGTGAACCTGTCCTGAATGTCAACTGTACAATTTCTTCCCAGAATTAACTTTATTGTACGTTTTTTGACTAACCGTACCTTGGTGTTCTATTTTCAATAAACTCTTTAATTATGTTTCAGATGTGAAATCTATACTCTGCTACAGAATGTTTTGCCCAAGTCTTGTAAAGATGCAAAGGCACGGACGTAACAATAAAATCATTTGAGCCCTTTACTGTTATTTAAAAGGTCACTTGAAGTGCAGTTATAATCAATGATTTTATTTTTTTTCTAGCTTCCACGAATAATTTGAAAAGGCATTATCTAAGGATTATACTCTTAAGGAGAATATAGAAAATGTAGAAAGGTGAAACGGATTTAAGATTTTCGATGAAATTATTGTGTTGTGAAATATTTATTTTGTTATTTATTACTTTATTTTTTTTTACAGTTTTACCGTACGCGGCCTTGTTGTAGAGTGGTATATCTAACTGTCATGGAAAGTTTTTTTCTGAGCTTTAAGAGAAAGGTTTCTTAAAGATACTGGAGTTATTCTAGGGCTATGTTAGATTTTTAACATCGATCACCGTAATGCTTGCCTTCCTGAATAAATCTAATTTTATTTAATCATTTACGGCCAAGATGTTTTTGACAATGGTGTGTTTTTATCTTTCTGTATTCCAATCATTTAGCTTGGCTTCTAGGGTTGTGCCCCAGTATTGCTTTTTGGAGACTGTAAACGGATCTCTCGGCATTTAATGAAACTGCAGCAGAACAAAGGCTGTTGCTATATTGACGTTCATGGTATGTTTTGCTCAGATTGACGATAAGGTTTCCAGATCCGCATTTCGCTCGAAGCATGTTTAGGGCAATAAGTTCATAGTTTAGGGTTCTTTCACCGTATTTATGGGAACATTTCAGAACCACCAATCTTTCATTTTGAGTGAATCTTGTGTTTGTGATTAAATTATATTTGACAATTTAAACAAATAATATTTAGAGAAGTTAAAAATAAAATTGAAAGTTCACTGAAAGCTTAAACTATTAAAAGTAGTAATTTCATAAAAATGTAAATAAATAGAGCCCCTTTCACATTTTAGAATGTAATTTTATGTTGCTTACATGTTTTATTACTCTTTATAATTATTGAATTGTTTAAATGAATAAATAAATAATTACAAAAAAGTCTTCTGATTTGTAAGTCCTCAGGAAGCACTAAGGATCTTTCTATCTATCTTTATAATATAATAAATTTGATGAGCATAAAAATGTAAACGTGTATATAATTTATATAAATGTACAAAAGTAGATATTACACTTGTATAAATATTATATTGCGCATATTATACAAGATGTCGGGGGTAAAGTGCACAAACTTCGGGAGGTGATTCTAATTGATAGTACAAGTAAAAAAGAAAAAAAAACTTTTTTTGGAATTCCAACGTTTTAAGATAGTTTTCGAGTAAAAAAGTTTAAAACCTTATTGATGTAAAAATATATTTATTGATTTTATAAAAGTTATAAATTACTTTTATAAAAGTGAGAATAGTATTTTAGTAAAGTAAAGTAATTTTTATACCTATACAAATAACTTTCGTAAATGTTTTTTGTAAAATTAAAAAAAAAAATTAATTAAATCCGTAATAAAACCCATATTTTGAGAACCATCTTCATATCGACTTCGTTCTCATTTGGTCGGTGCATTATTACTCTAAGGTCGGTGCTAACTAAAAATGGTTCTGTTTTTCTAAAATTGCAATAGATGTCGGTAATTTAATTTCATAATCCCCAAAATTATTCCTAATACGAATTCAGACACCTCTGTCGGATTCTTTTAACACTAAATTTTGTAGGTGTTGCCCAAATCTAAATTCTTTACGCGGAAAGCGGGCCCTTAAAGTCGTATTCAGTGTGGAATACAGTAGTGAATTTTGGAAAAAATCGGAGAAAGACATTAGCAATAGCGAAGTTTTGCCATATCCGCTATAAGTAATAAAGTAATCAAACTATAATCACATTTTATCACTTCATAATATTTCAAGCTTCACGTCTTTTTTCTATTCGTGATCATTCATCGCCGACACAAACTTTCTGCCACTTTCTGAATTAGTAATAGATAGTTTATTCTAGAATCCCATTAACATTTGCATAACTCGCGAGGATGGAGAAAAGCGCAGTGGTTCCACCTGTCGTCATCCGGTTGGCTTTCTGCCCTATGCTGCAATATGTCACATACCTACACAAGATCATTGAATAGCTGAAGCCTTTATATTCAACCACCTCGACGAAAGGGTAAATGTCAGCTTTCGTTCGATGGACAAAAAACGGTTAATAGACTCAATTTTTACTATTGTCCATTTAACTAAAGTAATCACTGGATCCGTTCGGACTAAGGTGTACCTGGTGGCTGCAATAATTACCTGTTACCTTCTCGCCTCTCTGCTCTCCTGATCCGTGGGAACAGCCAATTGAAATGCAGTCGCGATTCTGATCAGATCTACTTTTGTCGCATAGTTGATATATTCCATTAAAGATAAACTTATTGATTTACGTAATGGGAGGCAGTCCGTTTCCTGAAAAGTATTCTTCTTTCGTCGTAAATCTTGCCTGCCAGGATGGTGTGCGAATATTGCGACGCGAATGCAGCGGTTTGCAGGACAACTGGAGGTTTAGCACAGTGAAATCGATAACTTTAGAATATTGGATCGATAGGCGTAACTACCGATGATTTTATACCGATTTTATTATATTGATATCCAGACCGATGTTGATAACGCAATAAATCAGAATTTGATATACGCTGGCAACACTGGCGAATCTCTCTATGAATTGACTATCATAAACGTCAGACAGCTAAATAAAGATAAAAAAATAAAATAAATTGTAATGTCGAATTGAAATATTAACTTTAGTTTGTTCTTTTTGACACTAAAAATAGAGTTAATTACTTCATGAGGTCATTATTCATAATTAACATCTTATGTTTCTTAAAGTTGGAACGAAATCAATTGATCACATCTTAAATGAATTAATTAAGTCCATGAATCTTGTATACGATGTCTTTCGGATCTAAGAGCTAGTTAGTTCACCCTAAATCATTAATGACGCAGTTATTTTGCATAACGAGCAACATTATCCTTTCTACAGTTGTGCAGTTTATCCGACACTCTAGAAAAGGTAGCGGCTTTTGTCAACTCACTGTCTAAATCAAATTCTGCCCGTGCTCGCAAATATCGCTAGCTGATCATAGATGACGGATGTTGTCAATATCGCATTGATATGGCTTCGTGCCATGCTCGTCCTGGTGTAGTTTAAATATCTCCAGTTGGGTGGATATGGCAAACAGCATTAGGAGGTTCTAGAAGGCGTAATGCCGCATCGGCGTAGCCTTTTCTGTGAGAGTTATGTAGGTACTAGAGGTAGTAAGCACGAGTAGGTGAGCCCGGCCCGCCCAGGCAAATCACGCACCATTCCTAATCTCATTTTAATTCCACACTGTCAAAATATAACATCACAGCAACGTCTCGTTCGCCTTTTTGTTTCAACCATATTTTTTCATAATAGCGCCTAGTTTGGAGCAAGAAAACTAAGACGATTCAAACAATGCATTTTGTGTTCCTCGTTGAATATGATTGTAAACGTTAAAGCTGGTAGAGCCTAGAGCACGTCGGTTACGTGATATGTAAATACGGCGCGGGCCGAACTCATACACATTCTTAGGAAATTACCAACAGATTAAAGTGGCATTATGTATAAGCATATCACTGGGATGTTCGCCTCCGATCATATTTCATTATAATGCTAACTGTTTTTTAATGTTGTAATGAGTTATCGTGAGTGCGTCTGTGTGAACTAATGTGATTTCGATTGTGTGTTGAATTTTTAATGAGATTAGAAAAAAAATCTTCAAATTAAATTAAGAAACAAAAAATCATTGATCATTCGCAACGCATTCTCAAATATTAGTTAGTTGTTATAAGTAACCGAGTTGGAAATGGAAACAGGAAATTACTGAATTAATAGAAGAAGGAGGGTACAACATGAAGAGATGGTGTAATGAAGAGAACCACCTAGGAGACAAGATTGTACTAAGTGATCTCAATAGAGAGGCATGTTGATTAATTTATCAGTTTCTAGTTCCTACCCACCAACGTCTTTTCTACGCAATCCAAGTTTATAAGTTTTGCAAATAACCTACCAGTGGTTCATAATGAATCATTTTACTAGCACACACACGCAAACTTATAGATCATCAGTGATTCTGAGTTAAATCTGTCAATTTTTGTCAAACATTAAAACAAAATAAATACACATTTCAAATAAAAAATAATTAATTTTATATTGATTTGAAGATTATAGCCATCATTGTAATATATTATTAAGATAATTCTAAGAAATCTAAGCGAAACATGAAACAGAACAAGACACAGAAAAAAAACCGGATATGTTTATTCGAGACACTATCTAGGGTTCAAACAAATTATTTAGTACTTTATAATCATTCAAAAAGATAGCAACCAAATCTGGAGAATATTAGTTTAGGATAATATTGTTAATTGTGAATTTGAAATATGAGATCGATAAAAATTATATGAAATATTTAGGTCCCAATGGCCGAGTGGTTAGAGGCGTTGTGCCGGTAAGATAGAGATCCTGGGTTCGATTCTCAGTTGATTGAATTTTCATCTTGTCCTGTTTCATGTTTCGAAGAATAATTTAAAATCATTATTATAATTTTGAAAACTGTTTTACGCATTACGAAGGAATACAAATTCAAATCACACATGCACCCATGCACCGACAACCGAAATTAGTTTGTTTAGTAAGTTCAGTACTTTCTTTAGGACGGTTGCTTCGGAGAATTTGAACAATTCATCAATTTTCAACGTTCATTTTCGGGTTCTGTGAAAGTCCTATTAAAGTTCTGTTATCATATCATTGTAGGCTAGTTGCTTGAAAAAGCTGAAATAAAACAGAACTTGAAAAATCTTTCACAGAACTTGAAAATGATCGTTGAAATTTGATGAATTGTTTAAATTCTCCGAAACAACCCGTCCTTAATGTCTCTAGATTGTAAAAGCATATATTATTTCTTCTGAAAAGTGTAATGATCTCTAGCGTGTGTTAGGAATGAGAAAGCGATTGAGTGACTACTCTGAAAATTATAGCTGAAACTGTGCCTGGGTCGCTGAATGCGCTAATGCGATGTCAACCATTATGGAACCGTAAATTTAATCTATCTGCCTAATGATAATGCTGTGAAAATAGCTCGGTATTTAGGGTATTTGAATACACGGTGTTGTTAGTAGTTGGTAGTTAGTGAGTGCGTTGTGCTCCCGTAGTTTCAGTTGTCGTGGTAATTGAATGCTCTCTAAACCGTGGCGTTCCGCGGTAACTGTTCCTCACATCAACTCCAATACCAACTTTCAACTGAGACACTGATTCTGCCGATGTAACTCTATTCACATGATACCACTCATATTGTGTTCTGTACAGTTCTGTTTTTATTGCTGAGTTCTGTAGATAGTGTTATGTAATGTTCTCTATTGTTCTGTAATGTGAACTATTGTTTTATAATGTTCTGTACTGATATGTACCGTTTTGTACAGGTCGCTATACTATGACGTATGTTACTTATCTACTATTCTGTATTATTATGTTATTTACTGTTCGGTACTGTGTTGTCTTGCTCTGTTCTGTACTCTACGACTCTGTTCTGTTCCGCCCTAATTTTTACTGTACTGTTCTGTGCTGTTCCGTCCTGTTATTTTAAGGTTCTTTACTGTTCTGTTCTGTTACGTACAGTACAGTTCTGTACTATTCTATACTTTTCTGTACTGCTCATTATGCACTGTTCTGTATTGTTTTGCACTATTCTGTACCGGTCTGTACTATTCTATACTTTTCTGTACTGCTCATTATGCACTGTTCTGTACTGTTTTGCACTATTCTGTACCGGTCTGTACTATTCTATACTTTTCTGTACTGCTCATTATGCACTGTTCTGTATTGTTTTGCACTATTCTGTACCGGTCTGTACTATTCTATACTTTTCTGTACTGCTCATTATGTACTGTTCTGTACTGTTTTGCACTATTCTGTACCGGTCTGTACTATTCTGTACTGTTCCGTAGTAACGATGCAAGGAATGAAGATGTGGAATGCCGAGAGCTAAACACCGGACGTGATTCATACACGTTGAGGAGTAAAATTTTAATTAAAATGGTTTATATTATTAAGTACTAAGCAATATGCCCTATGATAGTTTTGAGTTATGATTTAAATATTCAAAACGTTTCCAACATTCAATTAAATGATTGTACGAGCGTGATACAAACATCTTCGTTCACGGTGGATGGCTTTATCATTCTTAATACAAATCGTTAAATACAAATTTTATTAATACAAATTAGAAAAAATCGTTTAAGAGTTTAAATTTTGTTCCAAACACACAATCTGTTATATTTAATGCTAAACCTCGTGCAAAAGCTGTGGTGGCGCTTTACCTGCCTTGGAATACAAATGATCACCTACAGACGAAATTTTGAATTCAAAATACAAAACATTATCTTTTCATCACTAAAAGCAAAGAAAAGAATACGCCTCTAGTATATATTATAATAAAATTATTTCCTTAAATTAATTATTCGAAGAAAAGCAAAAAGCCGTTTTATAATAATATAATATTAATACAACACTTGATAAATAAACTAAAAACAATTAAATCATATCTTCCTTGTGTGAAATTACCATATTAAATTAAAGTAAAGATTGCATTAATTAGCAATTATAATCCGAACTGAATGCATGTTTGGGATTCTGACTAATCTTTTATGACTAGGCAGCGTCAAGACCTCAAATGAAGACCTCACATAATTAGCGTCGTAAAATTAGTGGTACCCTCTCAGACCACGGAGCAAGGGCTCTAAAACAATCTTATGGCAGTGGCCACTTCATTTAAATACCATCATGTCTGGTTAACATTTATTCTGATACGATACAGGGGGGTTAACTAACCGTAGCAAAGCCTTCTGCTTGCTCAATGCTCCGAGCTCACTGTTCATCGCCAGAGCCGCTTTCAATCAACTTACTGCCATTGTACCAACCGTTTGGCTATTTGAACAGTCTTCGGGTATGGAATTAAAAGGAAAACCGCAAAGGACTAGACCACAAAGTGGCAAGTAAAACTGAAATGATTATTTCATTCCGATCATGTCAATTTATCAATGAATGTTGAAATTAAACCATGACTGTTTATTTATTATCGATGTCGCATTCCACAGCTGTATTCGAGTGAGTGCAAGATCAAGTTTAACTCAAAAGAAACACTTGGATCTAACAATATATTTTATGTATGTATCTTTTATAATTGCGCTGCAATCGAACCTGTAACCTGTTATTAGAAGTCAGACGCGTAGGCTACTGCATTATGGAGGTCTCACAACCCCCAACAATTATTTAGTTATATGATTTTATGATAACGGTGGTTTGAAAGTGATCCTGTGAATGGAATATTGTATATTTCGCGAACACCTCACTAGGAGAACCTGTGATAAGGTGTTCACGTGGTGGTGTTCATATCGTTTTAATATTTAATTTAATATGTTAATAATACTCGATTCGACCCTGCGATACTCGTGCATGTTACACTTCAAATGAAATGTCAAACACAGCACTAGGAAGTTAATTATATAATGAACTTATACTATTATAAGTGTAAGTGCAGCGCTAAAAGCAAGCTATCGTTGTTTGTTGACACACCTTGGATCTGCAGCGGTTTCGGAATTTTAACAAGTTACTAATTTAATAAAAAAACTGGTAAAATTATTCGTACTCCTGTTAAAAACGGGACTGCAGACCTTTAATGAACGAATTAGCGGATTTCATAACAAACTATCAGTAAAGTACGAATATGTTAGAACGAACAATAATATTTTCGCATCTCGTCCATCATATTCGTTCGTATTCGAATATATTCTGAATGACTAATGTTTTATTAGGAAATTGTCATGTAGTCACATTTTTAACAGTATCCTGATAAAAAAGCCGTATTCATTTTTTCCGTGTAGTTATGAAACAACTAATATTTTGTTAGGAAAGAGAATGCTACCACGTTTTTACAGTTTTTAATAAATCATTTCTTTACTGTAACCTTATTGAAATGCAAGACGTTCTATCTTTAATGCTTTCCCGAACAGTAGCCGTGTATGCGCATGTCGTTATTGAAATTGTTGAAGAAGATAGTATCGTTAGATGTATTATGTAAATATGTTCAATTTAAACAATTGCCCTAAACCTAAACGCTCGGTTATTGGGGGCTTTCGCGCGGTTACTTATGTGTGGTAATTCTACCTGGCCGGGGCCGGGGTTGGAATAAGTATTGACGTGCGTATAGGAAGATGGGACAAGGGTAGTTGGTTTGCGGATGCCGTAAAAACTAAACCGAACGCAAAAAAAGACAAAGCCGGTCATCATCATATCAGCCGAGACAATAGGGATCTGGAATGCCTCGAGAGGGAGTTGTTACAAAAAACCTAAGTGTGACTAGAGCAGGTGTCGCGAACTGTTTCTGCTGAAAAAGTACTGCAGTTTAATCATTTCAGGATAACGGTCAAGATTTATTTCTTTATTTACCTTACCGAAGGGCAGATATGTATGATATTGAAATTAATAATTTATTGATTAAGTAATAATCTGCATCCTATAACACGGAAAAATTATTAAGACTCTACTGGATTGCCGGCCATTAACGAATGAATTGATAGGTTTCATAATAAACTTTTAGTAAAATTACAATGTTTGGTCACGATGTCGGTAACACGTGTTCATAAAAATCGTAAAATTTTCGCATTTCGTCAATATATATTATTAACAGTGGTGGCTCGTGACTTTTAGAGAGTGCTAATATTGCACTAGATTTTACTAGAGTGCTAATATTGCAAAAAATGGCATTATTGAGCCTTTTTTAATTCGGTTTTTTATGAAATTGTCAGGAAATCCGTGATAAAAAAACAAAAAAGGGCCAAACTGATATTTCCTGAAAATCTTCATACGAAAAATTGATTTTCGAAAAAAAAACTTTTTGTGCTAATCAACATCAATACTGTAAAATTTTTCAAACTTAGCACTCTACCACACTCAAAAGTCGCGAGCCGCCACTGATTATTAAGAAAAACGCAGGTGCATGAACACGTGTTCCAATATTATTACGAATTTACTAAAGTTTATCAGGAAGCGGCCTGCAGACCCATTCTTAACCGGATTACCAATAATTTGAAGTTTTTTTATAAAACAGCAATACACTCATTTTTGTCCGTGAAGAAAAGGAGTCGATATGATCACTGTACACTCATAGTCATGTTTCCAATGTAGTATTTTTTTTGAAATATTAATCAGTAATAAAAGCTTCTGCAATTTCTTATTAGAAATAATTTTTTAAGTATTGGCAAAATCAACGTTTTAAATAACATTCACGATTTTAGTTTCAAGATATAAAAGGTAATTATCGAACCCATCGCTTTTGAAGTCACCTATGTAAAATACCTGGATAAGAACAAATAGAATACCAACAACAACACGTGTTGTCAATTTTTTGAGTGATTAGGGGTGAAAACATCCAGATACAAAAGCTCAAACCAACTGACTTACATTTTGCTCGAGACAATGTTGCTACAATACAACACAGATCTTTTTTAAATCTATAGTTGTATATCAGAACCATGCTAATTAATTACATCTTGCTTTTCAATTATTAATTACAATTATGTTCGTATTTACCCTACGAGAAGTTGTCGTGATTTTAGGCTTCAAAAACATAAACTTACGTGCAAACAAAACAGCGTGTTTTATTAAAAGGACCACATTTTTTAAGAGCCTTCCAACAACCGCAAAGGAAGCCACAAGTATTGGAATTCTTCGTAGGAAATATGCCGAATATGTGCAAAACATTAAGGTTTGTATTCTGATCACTATTATTTTTATACTAATTTCTTAGATTATATTTTTGCTTTATGTGTTTCGAGTTACTTTATTGTAAAAATATATTCTTTCCTACTAGATGTAAGATTTGTTTTAGTACTTAAAAAAATCTAATAAGACAATCGGATTAATATTATGGATCCTATAAATGAAAATAACATATTTCTTCCAACCATTCCATTATTGATAAGGTCTAAATAAGGCGAATGTCCAACAGAATGTGTATGATAAAACATGTCACCGAGTATAAAGGTTGAAACGGAAAACCATCTTCTCTGGTCATTTTTAGCATGTTGACTTTATTGTAAAGAGCCTCCTCATTTACTGAAAGCTCAGTTGAAAAGAATGTGGGTAAGTCGGGTTTAATAAATCCCTGTAAAGAGAATCGCAGCAAGCATCCATAAAGCCCAATTTAAATGGGCTAGTTTGGTGACTAGTCATGTATAGAAAATTGCACGAAAATATTTTGAACTGTATTAAGAATTTAAAAAAATACATTTAGCTTTTAGTTATTAACACGATATCTTTGCTAAAATCAAAATAAGAACAAAGTGAAATCATAAAAAAAGACTTTAAATATTGTGTAGATACATAGATTTGAACCTAAGAATCTAAATGAATTTAATATGTAGTTTAAAGTCATTTTAGAAAACAATTTTCACATAAATTCGTTCACAATCAAGTACAATAAATACATTTCAAGGGAAAAAGAGCCATGAACAATTTGTACTTTGCATTATATAGTATGTGCCCACAATAAGAAAACATCGCGTGTTTCTCTCCAAACCAAAAGAAAATATTCACTGATAGACATAATACTCGTATATACTAAAAAATATTTTAGTATATCATGAAAGTCGAATAACTTGCAATAATTTTATGAAAAGTAAATAAAAACTTATCCCACTTGTATCCAGAGCCGCTCGTATGTAGATCGCAATCTAACTTGCTCCGTCACGTGTGCTCGGGCCACGTAAAATATTATGCCGGTAATTGCACGCAAATACTACCCGGCCTTGCTAGGGGCAAGGATGCTCAACCACCCCACCCCCACCCCCACCCCCACCCCACCCGACAATCTGTCAAGGCTGCGCTCATTCTGTATGCGACGCTTGCGGCTTGACATGCGACGCATCGGGTCATGCTTTTAAGTATCAACACATATTAATTTATAAGATGATCATATTGATAACATAAAGTTACGATTGGTTACAATGACACGAAGAGGTGAGAACTGTCACCAATTTAATAAAGATAGAAATCTTACACGTTAACTTATCTAAATGTGTTATTTCAGTTTTTTTGAGGGAATTTATTTTGGTTTACATTGGCATAACCGAGAATAAATTAAGGATTTAGATCACGGCAATATTAAACGACCTTTATAATTTTCGGTTAACCGTACGAGGCGTCATGTTATTTTGATATTAAAATGAAAGAAAACAATTCAAAGATAACGCTGAACTATTCAACATTATCTTGCCATTGTTATTTTATTGTGTTTTAAATATATTATAAAGCACGATGTTTCCCCACCCGATTGTTAATACATATATCGTGTGAAAATGGTAGCCGCAGTCGAGATCATTTAGATATTGTCCATAAATATATTTAAAGTAAAACCTTCCCAGAGGAGATCTTGCCGGAGCGATAGGCGGGATCGGCGTGGCGAGAGATATTTAGCTGCAATTTACATACACCTGGTCCAGATACTGAGATGCTGGGTGCTGTGGGAGCAGACCTTAAGTGCCGGAGTTCATCTTTACAACAGACATTGCTTTGGACCCCTTGTTTTATATAATAATAAGCGCGGGTAACTTACAGGTACGGCGTGTGAGAGGTGTGTAGCTAGTAGGTAGAAGGTAGAATACTCCGTATTACTGCCTTACCGTCTACTCTGTCCGCAACAAGCTCTGTGGTCGAGGGGTTATAGGCGCAAGTGAATTAACATCGAGGTTACGGGTTCGAGATACCGACCTATTTTGTATTCCGTACATCTCTAAGGACGGGTTGTTTTAGAGAATATTAACAATTCATCTAATTTCAAAGTTAATTGCCAAGTTCTGTGAAAGTCATATTGAAGTTCTGTTATTATTTCAACATGGGACAGTTTCTTCACAGAACTGAAATAATAATAGAATTTGAGTAGAACTTTCACAGTACATGTAAATTAACCTTGAAATTAGAAGAATTTTTCAAATTCTCTGAAACAACCCGTTCTGAGGCTTCAAATTGTGAATGATTTTGTCAGTGCAAACTTAAATGAGTCTCAAATCAAATTCTCTAAGTTATTATTATGTACTAAATATACATTAATTTAGAAGAATTCGGATGTGATTTCAGCGAATAGGCAAATATTTATTTATTACATTTTCTGCCCGCTTATCGGTGTATGTGTTTTTTTACGTTAACCGCTATACAATTTATATTTAATAATTAAAATTTTATTATAGCTTCCAGCTGTGGAAAGGGTTCATTATGAAAAAATGTTAATTATATTTTTGGCAGGTCATCATTTAGAATCAGCTCCTGAAGTTTGTGCACTTTAATCCCGGACACCTTGTATATTTAATGTATGGACGGTAATGATTTGCACACATTTGTGCACACTAGTCATTCAACCTTTGTTGGTAGATATTCTGGGTTAAAACAGGTATTACAGATATCTGCGCTATCGTTAAAGACAACAGAGAGGGCACGAACGCATCCATTCATTAGAAGATATCATAACATCCCGGCTTTAATGCTCCAGTTAATTACATAGTGTTATTGCGGCGAACTATGAAGCGCATGTTCGGGAGATAATTAAAGCAATTAACATGAATCCAATGGAGTTTTGTGAATACTAATGTTCCCGCGTATAATTGATTGAGAAAAGGCCATTTGCGCCGCAATATCGATTTCTAGATTTGTGGGGCCGACCGGAGACCGTTATAATGGAATGGGCATTATAATTTATGAGTGAAATGTATGGAAATATAGTAAATGTTCGACGCCTCTCGCTGCGGAGGGCGTATGCAGATTACGCTCGGATATGCTCCGGCTGCGGCTGCCCGCGCGAGATCATGACCGCCGCTAAATTGGTTTTACGCCAGCCACCAGCAACGGGCATCTAGCAACCTATCTGCCTCTGCCTCTGCCTCTTCCTCTGCCTGACTGGAGCGGGGTTACGAGGTGAAGCGGCTGTTTTCATTTATACATTATTATTTTAATTCGACTCCGTTCAACTTTCAACTTATGACGTTGAATTAGAGTTGTTGCTTCGATCTACATATACCTGCTGTTTCCGGCGAACCCTTCCCCCGCCTCTTGGAATTTGTACGCTCGATACTCATTCATCTTTTCTTTTAAATTAACACCACACAGGAGGCCTCGGGTAATTTCACCTTTAGGGATGCTGTGTGGAGGGTCTTTTGAGGAAGGAATGGAGTGAACATGCAATGAGAAAAATGAATATTGCTAATTTATTAAGAATCTTCAAATTATTCGAATTCTGGTTAAAAAAATGTTTCCTAATAAACTTAAACCACGAATATTTAATAATGATATGTTCACGAAAATCCGAGAATTTGAAAATTCTTTGATTCTTCGCTATACGAGTGTATTGTCAAGGAAAATCGATAAAAAATTCTTAAATTGATGTTGTATTAATAAGGCCTGTTAATTTATCGTGAGGTGGAAATCGATTTCTCTTCGAGTGGGTCTTGAAAAGACCCATATTCGAAGGGAGGAAACGCAGAGGCTGGCAAATCATTCCACAGCGGAGCTGCTAAACTAAAGAAAGTTACAAATGTTGGGTAGGCGTTTAGCATATTTCCTGACTATGCACCGGTGCCGACAGGATCAATAACGCTGGTTCATTGGAGAATCTACCATTGTAATAACATTAGAACAATTACGAGTATTGGTGTTGAAGTAATAATAATATTCGCATTTTAATCAAATTATATTAATTGTCAAATTGTGCTTATGCATTATAAGTAAACATGATGTAAGAGGTTTTTACTGTTTCCCGGAATTGATTTCGACTGTTCGAAACGAAGGAACGCAAATTTGTTTTAATGTCACTTAATTGATAATTTGACAGTTGACTTTGCTATGTAAATATCCGCATGGTACACGCTATCCAAAAAAAATCTCTTTATTTCTTCGTTGTTTTGATTGATATGCTAGTGAAAATATAAAACTACATGAATATAAATATTACGATATATCATAATTATTGTATATTGATAATTAAATGTTAGTTAAAAAGCGAAGACCCCTGCAAAAACATGAAATCAGACTACTTAAAAGGATATACCCTAAGAAATTTGAACGATAGAAATACACATTTCAAAGATACAATATACAGAATAACACTTCATCAAAAATAACATAAACACCTCAGCAGAGGTTCTCTTAGTGAGGTGTTTACAAAACACTACAATTAACCTGATTATCATGTACAGTTTTTAATTATTAACATTGCCTCAGTATTATCTATGTAATCATCTGTAAAATGTATGTACAAGAATAGAAATAAATAAATTTATTCAAAAGACATTATAAAAATAATATTCTGGCAAAATAATATTATAGGTAGGTACTTTGTCACATGTCTGAAATCTTGACAAATTATTTTTAATTTGAAAATGATTATTAAGATTTTATAGATATAAACTAAATACACATTTAAAACAGACCCGATTTCATTGAACCTGAGTTACTTTTACAGACAGACAGACACACAATATTTAGTTGTTATGTTAGTAGATATGTAAATTAAATTAGAATTCAAAAATAATTTTTCAGATTTACACTTCTGCATTTTAGTAAAATAACAATATTATTACAAAGAACTAAACTTATCTTACGTTCATAAAAAAATAAGATTATGTACGCAGTTTTTCAGGTGATACGTATCTGTCACGTGGATTCCCTGAGGGCTAAAGGTAAACACACCGTGACGGGAGAACATCCATCTTCATCCACAGCATCCGTCATATTCTTGTTTGTTGTGGACCACTTCTTCGCTTATGCTAAATACAGTTAGCCTGGTTTCTAATTACGCATTCACTAACTGGAAACCGTTTACCTTGCCTCTAAATTAGTTTTAGCAAACACATTCGCAAATCATCCTCCATTCGTCAGGATGACGCCACCCGTAAATAGAAAGGTTCTCCAACAATACGTTGTTACAATAATTACGTCACGTTGTAAAATTTAAATGCATGGCAATTTGTATGTTTAATTACTTTTAATCAAGTTAATGCGCTTAACAAAAATATGTTTAATTAATTCAGGTCTACCATGTTACCGATGCTATCGATATTACCGACATATTAAGTCGCGAATTAAAAGTTTAACGTGAAACAGGTGAAGTTTTGTGGTAATATTATTGTACTAAGATTTTTTTAACGTTTTTTGAAAGGTGTGTAACCATAAACGCGCCAAGTTAATTGCGAATTTACTGATACGTTAATAAAGTGAATTCCATCGGCAGAATTAAGGTTAAAATTTACTGAATAATAGGTAACCCATATGTTACTGTATAATTATTGTCTATTTTTTTTATATTTATAAAAAAATAGAATTTATTTACGAATCTAAATCGCAATCGGGAGATTTATCATAAAAATACTGATTTCTTTAATTTGCCTGTGTTTCTGTGTAATTCTGGTTTGATGAACTCGGATTTGATTTGAATTTTATTGTTATTTTCAAATTTTAACTGATTGTGTGAAAATTTTTGAAAAGCGATTAAGTACCCATTTTATTGTATTTATTTTTATTTTTTTATAATATAATATTGATTACATTTTATGATTTTGACTGTCCAACTAGGAAGGATTCGCGTTTCAGGACAGTCAAATTTACAAGTTTCAAGTTATCCTAGACGAATACAGGACTTAAGACTAGCTAAAATAAGTATGTTAAAACGAAGATACACAAAAAGATACATAAAAAAGATACTTAAAAAAAGATACATAGAGGCGTTCGTGATTTAAATTACATTTTTTAGTATCATTTCGGAATCAGTCCTGCCTAGATCCAATAATTATATAATATTTTTTTAAAAGAAAATTATAATATTTAAAATGTATATTTCTCATGTTTAAACTTCTTGTCCGATTTTGTGAATTTTCAAGGATGTGCGTTTTTCTATTTTCGAGAATGGTAAAATTCTGATCATTTTTTTAATTTGTCAACAAAAAAAAAATACTCATAAAGTTACAATAAAAATACAATAAATTATAATATCCTGTGATTTTTCACGAGAAATTAATTAAAGTATATTTTTCAAATATATATTGGTTTAAAGTGTATCAATCTTTATTGGCATTAATAACAAATGTATGCACTAAATGCCCAAGTTGAATACTTAGTACTTACCTACCCTAAGTACGGCCTTCGAGTTCGTTAATCTTGAAATAACCTGGTCGGCTGAAGGAGGAATATATTACTTGAAGCGCGGAGGTAGGGCGGGGGGCGGGAGGGGTGGGGGTGAGTGGAAGGGGAAGTTAAGAAACAAGGTAACGGAGGCTGGTAGACATTTCGCGAGATCATCTCCATATTATCGAAACTAAAATTAACCTTCAGCCTAACGATTACCCCGTAATTGGATTCAATGGGAAAACATTTCACTAGCGATAAGAAACCTTTTCGGCAAATAAAATAAGTAAATGAAGTTATTAATAATATACTCACTGTATGAATAAGGTTCTGCTTCTGAAAGGTATATTTATACTATGGGTATGTTCTGCTCTATATGCACAGAGAAAAATCAGTATTGCTAATTATCGAAAATCCGGTCTGATTTTAACCACCAAAAATTTGAGAGAATTCTTAATAAATAAGCAATACTCATTTTTACTCAAATTTATCAACCATCTAGAATCGACATCCGAAGTTGCATTTTAACCCCGGACATCATGTATAACTATTAAAAAATCGTGGACCAGGATAGAAAGCAATATAAAAATTTTTGGTGAAAATGTCCAATTTCCTGTGCATTTGTTAAAAAAAATCGTCGTAAAGAATGAACTTGCTATCATTAAATTCTTCCTTTGTAATTAAAAAAAGACTTCCGTATGTAGAATTTTTAAATATTGAATGAAATAGTCACGTGTTGGTTGGTGACCGCTTCCTCACACCTGGCCTGGCCCGCGCCAATCGGATGTCTGATCTCGCTAGTCGCAAACAAAAGACGGCCGGTTATTATTTGAATAAGCCATTACCTATCTGATCAACATGGCTCTTGCGCTTAACTCTATTCAATTATTATTATTATATTATAAACTACCAATACCTGTGCCGGCCACACCATCCAATGACACCGGCGAGTGGCAAGTAGAAATGATTTCATTTCCGATTTAAAATGGTGCAGGTGGCCATTCATTGCCCATTGTTTTGTCAAATTGTCGTGAGATGCCATTCTGTTTGTTCTAGGTGCAGATTAATTTCATTATGCCTAACCTGGATACACTTGAAGGAACCTATATCTATATAGTCCCTGTCAGAACTAGTACTGACGAAATCTTCAACAAGCTAACACTATGTAAATTAAACAACTCTTTTCTAAAACAATACTTCATTACGTTCATAAATATAAAACACATGAAATAACAAATAACACGTTAGAAATAGTAAAACGGTTCCATGCTAACTCAACACAGTGTCTATTCAACACACTTTTAAAAAGTGATATAGTCATTAAATTATTTTTTTAACCTAAACTAACCTAACCTAACCTACCTAACCCAGTTAATAAAGTTTTTGTTTCATACGGTCACCATTTCTAGTCATACAAAATAAGAATGCAACAAAACGCACCGTCTAAACGTAATAATGTATGCAGTATTCAGTAACTAAATAACTTACTAACAAACCATCACGCCGTTTCTTCTCAAGGGTAGGCAGAGAGGACGGACCGGTCTTGGCACACACTCCTTGCCTCATTCACATTCCTATATCGTCTGTCGTGCATACATACCTTTCTGTTATTCTTAAATTTTACACAGCTGATAAACAACAATTAATGTAGGAAAAATGGTTGTTCATCAGCTATGTAATATTTAAAACACTTTTATTAGTGAGAGGGTTTATATTCTCCTTGCACTCCCTTTGATCATCCGCTCTAGTGACCTGATAACCAATCAAAATTACAATTCAACACACCATTAAAAAGTAATATAAAGTGATGAGAAAACAGTGGTAAATAGGTTACGTATGTTAGGTTTATAGGTTACTTTCTTTTCATCGCTTATAATGACTTTATATCACTAAAGGTGTGTTGAATTGTCATTGTGTTGTGTTATCATGGAACCATCCGTTCTACATGGCCAAACCGTCTAAGCGTCTCTTTCTTAAACCCACTCAATACCCTTGTATTCTTTGCGGATTTCCACATTTTTAACACGGTCATGAAAAATGTGGAGATGGTTATACCACACATTTGCCTCAGGGATCTCATTTCTATGGAATTCAGTCTACTTTCTTTCTTATTCTGCCTGTTCCAAGGCTCAGAAAAAAAACAAGATTAACAATAATATTGAGTAGGTACCAGCCAACAAAGCGATACTGGCTTATTCATTTTTCCATAGGTACCTACCATTTATAACTAATTTGTCACATCTGTTAAATTTAAGAAAATACGTCAATAATAAAATAAGAACCCTTTTTTGTTGCTTAATCACTGCAATTTCAATAGTTTTCCAACCAGTAATAAGTTTTATAGGGCGTTTCCTTATGCGAATCGAATGTGAAAACAATGCAAAATCATATTCCGAAAGAATCATAAAAAATCCCTTCATGAAAGACAAAATTCCACTGCAGGGGGTGAATGTAGTTTCCCTCACCGAGTAAAGAATGTACAAGGGGTGACGTACCCTTCAGCTAGCAATTTGTTTAGTATTTTGTACTCGAGAGAAAGCTAAAAAATGAACATTGAATAATGTCGGTGATAAAGTGAAAAGACCTTGAAAAATCATTTTTTAACGTTTCTATGCATTCACAAGAGTGGCTGTTGCAAATGGGGTGAAATATAATAGTAGGGTTGTCTTCTTGGTTAGTTATGTTTTTATGATCCGTATTGTAAGAGTTTTAAAATAACCGACGTATTGCTATTGACAGTTCGGGAAAGTAATAAAAAGCATAATTATATTTAACGCATTGAGAAGCAAAAATACGTAATACGTTAATACAAGTCAAGGTGAAAATTCCTTAATACAAGAAATTTTGAAAATGTTGAGTCTTAAAAACTGAAAGCTACGAAACGCCCAAAAGGCGTAATACTCTAAGGGTATTCTGCAGTGGCAAATAAAAACACAGTGTCTTCCTTGAGAGTCTTAAGGAGGACACTGCGTTTTTAATTATCGCGGCAGTATTACGTTGTTGGCAATATTTCCAATATATTTGATAACTTGTGACTTGTAGCATGTTTGGTAACCGGACAAATTAACTCAATGACAAATTCAACACACCTTTAAAAACTGTTATAAAGTCAGGTTTATAGGTTAGTTTTTTTTCATCACTTTTATTGACTACATCACTTTTTAAAGGTGTGTTGAATTGTCACTGTGTTGAGTTATCATGGAAGTGTTTGTTTTTATGCCATCAGTTAAAAAAATCGTTGTTCTATGAGAATTTAAACTTTATTACTTTTAGAAATATGCCAAAAATATTGTACAAAAATACGCTAAGTCCCGGTAATGCCACTGCAATGTTTTACGACGCAAGTTTTCTAGGAATTCAGTGCTTTAGGGCTGCCAAACGTTTTATGGTGCTTCTGCCTATTGGCTTCCTTTCTCCGGTACCGTTAATGGTTTTATGTGCAAACAACCCTTATCCGAAATTATAATAGCTGTTGCGAAATTTTTTTACAGCCTCTTTTTAACTAACAGCGGCCCCTTGGAGTTAGCAAAAGAAAGCTGCCATTTTTTCATATTTTCGTAAAAAAATCACAAACACGCCGCATTTTTTTGTTTTGTTTTGCATAAATATTTGAATACAATGGAACCGTAAAATAGGAATGTTTGTTTGCAAAAACGCTGTGGAAATCATAAAAAAGTTTTCAGAATTAATTATATGGCACAAGGCACACGCATACCATTTCGTTATGCAATA
The DNA here is from genome assembly GCA_026573805.1 of Hesperophylax magnus. Lineage (NCBI taxonomy): Eukaryota > Metazoa > Arthropoda > Insecta > Trichoptera > Limnephilidae > Hesperophylax > Hesperophylax magnus. Next base: position 467,838 of record JAIUSX010000050.1, read on the forward strand.
GATATTTAAAAAAATATTTTAATTTGGTGCTTACCGAACTGCTTATCTCTCATCATTGTCGTTTCGTACATATCTGGAAATAAAACAAATCATTAGTTTATTAATCACAAGAATCATATTGTGGTGAACATCTTTAATTCTTATCAAGGATCATATTTATACGAGAGTATAAATTGTACGCTTTTTATAGTAATTTTATAAAAAAAATCTACATCCTCGAATTGAAAAATAAGAATGAAAATATAAATCCAACCTTTCCCAATAATCTTCTAATAAATTTAATAATATTTAAGGAGAATTGTAAAATCACAAATGGGCGGTATTTTTGATATTGACCGTGAAAAATCGTATCTTCAAAATAAACTTTTTAATAAAACTGGGTTTATCTGAAGTGACTTGCCAGGTAAGTATGTGTTCTGTGACTGTTTGTAAATAACTTGATAGAGCTTAAGAAATCATATCTTTACACTCATAGTCTTGTAGTGCTGTACTTGTCCATTACAAATGAACTAACTCTGTATTTACGTGGAGGTAAAGGACTAGTCTTGTAGTGCTGTACTTGTCCATTACAAATGAACTAACTCAATGTTAAGGTGAAGGTAAAGGACTAGTCTTGTAGTGTTGTACTTGTCCATTACAAATGAACTAACTTGATGTTAACACACAGGTAAAGGGCTAGTCTTGTAGTACTGTACTTTTCCATTACAAATGAACTAACTCGATGTTTACGTGGAGGTAAAGGACTAGTCTTGTAGTGCTGAACTTGTCCATTACAAATGAACAAACTCAATGTTAAGGTGAAGGTAAAGGACTAGTCTTGTAGTGCTGTACTTGTCCATTACAAATGAACTAACTCAATGTTAAGGTGAAGGTAAAGGACTAGTCTTGTAGTGTTGTACTTGTCCATTACAAATGAACTAACTTGATGTTAACACACAGGTAAAGGGCTAGTCTTGTAGTACTGTACTTTTCCATTACAAATGAACTAACTCGATGTTTACGTGGAGGTAAAGGACTAGTCTTGTAGTGCTGAACTTGTCCATTACAAATGAACAAACTCAATGTTAAGGTGAAGGTAAAGGACTAGTCTTGTAGTGCTGTACTTGTCCATTACAAATGAACTAACTCGATGTTAAGGTGAAGGTAAAGGGCTGGTCTTGTAGTTCTGTACTTGTCTATTACACATGCACGTTTGAATGCGTAGAGAATGATGGAGGTAGGTGGCTATAAAATTTAATTAGGCTCATTATTTTTACGGTGAAATAATGAGTTCATATCACATTTTAAATATTAAAACTGTTTTTCGAAACAAAGATTAAGTCTACGCGATATAGAATTGGCATAAACAGAAAACTAATTACAGAGCAGCAACGTTTTCGGATTTACGAAATAAATATAAAAAACACGTTCACAAATCCCATAATTTACGGTCCGCTAGGAGCAACCTTCAGATCTACCGGAAATACTTTTCTATTCCAAAATTCTGAATGAATTTGCAACGCTCAAATAATGTAAAATATTTACATAAGCACCCAATGCGGTTTCATTCACAAGTTATAGATCTAAATTCCTCCATCTGTGGGGAAAATATTCCAAGTATGTAGATTGTAGATAAACGTTAGCGAAATCCGGCCACCAATAGGGTATATGATAATTAAGGTAAAAAGTAAAGTATGTTATATACGGCGTTAAATGAATTACTTTATAAAAATTAACTTTTTGCGAGTTACGCTTTATTAAGTTGATTTTTTTGCGCCGGTATATACGCAATATGAATAAATAGTTTTGTCTGTTTAAAAACTCAATTCTTTCAAGAAAGGCATACAAATAAAACATTACATTGGTGATTTAATGCATTATTTTATTTGTATGTCAATCTTGAAAGAATTTAGTTTTTATACGGACACAACTAAGTATTTATTCGTACAAACAAATATTTTATCTTAATATTTTAAAGCATAACTGGCAAACAGTTCATTTTCATTAAGTAATTAAATTAACGCCATCTATTAACACGCAGATTATAACGTACGTTAAGTTTAAAAATGTTCGTTTTCAATTGTGAATATGGCGTTGTTGACGTCAGATCGGCTAACGTCGGTGGAAGCCGTCTTACCAGCTAGTGGCCTTTTCTACGTTATAATGGCGATGTAGTCAGTTGAAAATGTATTTAAAGTATTAAAGTTACACATTTTTTAGTACAATTAGCAACTAGAATCAAAAAAATACAATTTCATTATTCAGTTATTTTTTAATGGAATTCACAGCTTGTGAAATAACCCCATTCGTAAAGCTTTTTTATAATACGTGGTACGTGGTTCATCACTCTAATCTCCCTTCCCATTAAAAACGATGATATTTGTACATATTCCAAATGATGCGGAAAAGATATTATTTCATAAATTTTTAACATTTCACACAGTGAATTCAACATTTTTAACACAGCACCTCACATTTTCGAACCTAAAATCAATAAATAACATTCACACAATATATATTACTCAACACAGACTAGATCCATCCACCTTCCTTCTCTCCCACCATACCTACCCCATAGGCTAATGTAACTCATTTCTCTTTTATATTCACTAAATTAAGATACATAAGTGAAAACCTTTTATAGGTTGAATAACTGCACAAATTTTACTATACATTATATAATACTCTGACTTGGTTTTCAAAAAAAAATAATAAGTATTTTTTCAGACTGTATCTACCAATTAACTAACTGTTTGAGAATCGTTGGTATCCCGCCTGATATCAGTTCGCAGAATGTCCGGAGGCTTTGAGGATGAGATGCGATCTGCCCCAATCATATTCATTACCAATAACACATAAAATTATTAATTCAACCATTCTGAAATAACAGGAAAATCCTCGAATATTCTAAGAACTTTTAATCTCGTGATACAAAAAAAAAATTGTCAGATCAAATATTATATTAAAAATTTCCCAAATGTTTTGGAATAATAGAGCTAGTTTTATAAAACACATAGAGTGTAGGCAAATGTGTGCTTTATCTTATTTTAGTACCAACATAATGCCATTAAAACAACTTGCTTGTATTACTATGCCAGCATGTTATATCCAGAGAATCTACGCAACTTTATGAGCAGTAAAATTGGTTTGAAAATCGCAAAGTTTGACCGTTAACAGAAGCTACACACCGTATCCTATATTTAAATTACTTAGTATTCATAATTTAAAACGATTTTCAAGACTAGTGTTTGCCCATAATTAATTTGCATTTTGGTACGTACGGCGTCTTGAATGAGAATAATTATAATGGGATAAGAATAAGCACGTGTCTGCGAGTTTTAAAGATGATGGATTCACTACAAAACTCGGCGTGTTTCGGAACACTAAAACAACCAAATAGTGGAAGAATCAAACATTCCTGTCTTCAAAGCTCGTGCTATTTCTCTCTTCCGCGGTGTGTGACGTTTGATTGTGAAGGAGTAATATTTTCACCAGGTGAATTCTTCAAAATTATAAGTAATGGTTTCGCGGCCTATAATAATGAAATAATTGGTGGAATAACCTTTCAGGCCTTTGGCATATTGACCGTTATTTTTCTTAAAGATGTTGTCAGAAAGTCTGTTGAACGTATCTGACAATTAAATACTGTCTTTGAAAGATGATTAAATACTCTTTCAAATTTTATTCTTAAAAATAAATGTTTAAGTTTTGAAAAATTAAATTTATTAAAAAAAAACATAAAAAGTTTTAACTAAGATAACCGATAACGGAAAAAACACAGATTTTACATTAACATTACGGTTATCTCACTTTTTTAACGTTTTATATAAAAAAATAGCGATTCATATAAAATTGCGGTTGGAACCTTTGGTTTCACATAAATGCAGATTTTAATTATTATGTGGTTAACTTCGGTATTTGAATATAAAGCTTTGTGTTTTTTTTCTTCTTTCTAACACCGTTTAGTTCATATTTCTAACTATAACGGTAAGGGAGGCACAAAGATTTCTATGTGCCCATACGAGCTGTTCCGGAAAGAGAACATATTGACTCTACTGGTAATAGCTGTTTGTTACCAAAACCGAACAAATTAGCCTGAGGAGTTAAAGTAAATAAAGCACATTGAAGTAATGAGACTCATTAAGTGATACAGTTATGAGTTATGACTTTTGATACATATTTTAATTATGAACATCACGATCAACATGGCACAATTACCTCCAAAATGCAGCGGCAAGTACCTCCGCCGCGTACCAACAAGATACACAAACAATAATATTTTTTCTATTCCTTGTCGTCAGCTTCTACTACAGTCTACGCAAATAGATAGGTACTAGAATTACGAGTATTGATATAAGGAGAAAAATGATCCCGTTAAAAAAAGTAACAGCATGCCAACATCCTCATTGATGTCATGACGGAATGCGAGAAAATATCAATATCAGTGTTTATATGAACACGTGTTCCGCCGTCCTCATAGAACATTCGATTTTGACTGATATTTTGTTAGAAACTGTTTCAATTCATTCGTTATAGGCCTGGAGTCCCATTTTTACTCAACAAATTCAAAAATCTCGGTAGCAAACTTAGCAATATACCCACCTTTTCAAAGCGTTTCGAAGAACACATTAATTCCCTTTGCAGTGGCTTTTTACGGTACCTATCTCTACGTAATTGTGCAATACGTAGGTAATGATGAAAGAATAACATGAGGAATTTGGCCACTGGCCTGTTCACAACGATGTTTTTTGGAGGCCAGGCCACTGCACCCTAGATTTTAGCAGAACCAACCAATGTCTTGTGAAAAATAGATTTACACTAAAATTATTATTACGCAACTAGTGCTGACTATTATACTTATAATAACTTTTTTATTATATCCTCACTGGGATGTCCCGTGCTTAGATTTCATTCACATATTATTAAAATTTAGTGGTATGGATAATATATAAGTAATTATAAATACATTACAGAATGTTTTTCAGTGCTGTTGATTGGTTTTGGTCTTAGTCTGTATTTGATGTCAGTAAATTTTATATGTCTGATCTCTCTTAGTTTTGTATCCAGCTTTTAATTTGATATTTAAATATTATATTATTTTTCTGAGTTTTGAATGAGAGTGGGATTTTGTTGTTGAGTAAACTCAACAACCACAATCTGTGAAGCTTTTTTGCACAAATTTTGTGTTTTTGGTTGCTTGTTGGATATGTTTTTAACCCTGAGATCTAATATTTCTAATACACGTGTTAGTTGTTATTTCTCGCGATTTAAATTTATGAATATAAAGGATATTGTTTTAGAATAGAGTTGTTTAATTAAGATTGTTTAAGATTTCGTCAGTGCTAGTTCTCACAGGGGCTTTCAGAATAATTTTCGTAGTGGCTTTTTAGGTTATCACATAATTACTGATTAGGATGTCCAAGGTTCACAGTGAGAATGCTGGATGGTTATATTTTGATCACAGTGCTATTTCCTATACAATTATGTAATAATATTAGGCGCCTACGATATGATCCAGGTGATGGCGGCCTCCGTTAGAAGTTGGAAGCTGAGAGAATCGGTCACGTTAGCAAAAAAAAAACACTCATAGAGATTCGGAGACGATTTATGAATTAAATTCGACCAACTTCATGGATTTTATGCCGAAAAAAGGAAAAAGCGTGAAAAATTTAAATTGCTTTAGGATGTCATTCTTACAAAAAGGGAAATCAAATTTAAACCAAAAAAACTAAATAAATTATTTTTTGAAGAAATTTTGGAATCTACCATGATATTATGAGTGGAAATAATTGTTGTTCGCCGGCCAAAGAACTTCATATCTATCTTATCTATATATTAATTATATAAATATGCTCAAATTGTCAGACAGAAGAATTCTCACTGACTTGGTATTTCTATATAAAATTATAAATGATTTAGTTGATAGTCCGGTATTGCTAGAATTGATAAGTTTCCGGATTCCACAACGTAATACTATAAATCAGAATTTATTTCAGTGCAGAAATTCTGGGACGAACTACTATATGTATTCCTCTTTGTCCAGGATACTAATGGAGGGAAACAGTTATACAAAGTCAGTGGACATCTTCAATTTATCTTTAAACAAATATAAAATGTTGTTAATGACGCAATTCAGTTATGTACAATAAATAATGTATATTTCTTAATATTCATATGTAAAAGCTCTGAAAAAGGGCGTTAATTAATAATAAATAAATAAATAAAAAAAATAATGTTTCTTTGTTTGTCTCGTGTGCGTTCCTATACCGTTCATCAGATTTTGCTGAGAATTTTAAAGTTTGTTCTTATTAGTGCCAGGAGTTATTTAGAGAGTAGTATGAATGGTAGTTAAAGAAGTCTGGACACTCGAGAAATACTTAGAGAGATTAACGATAAGTAGTAAAAATTAAAGTATGTGAATTTTATGATACTACATGTAGGGAACAGTAGAAAAAAACGAGGAAGCCATGAATCCATTAATTATTTTTGGTAAAATGAGAAGTGAAAAAAATATTTATTACAATACAATGATATTATTTCCACATTAAAATTCACCCAGTTGTCGGGTTCGCTAGAATTCACAACTTCAAAACATTATCCTTAATAATTTAAAAATCCCCGAGCAACGCTGGGTACACGTCAGCTGGTAAACTTATTAAAGCTATATTCATTAAGTACCTAAGCTTATAATTACAATTAAATTAAAAGATTAATGAATGCTTTCACGATCTTATCTAATAATATTTTTATCTATGTAGGTAGGTAAACAAGCAGTAATTCATTATGTCTACAGAATTGTTTTAAGGCCAATCAATAATTCGAAGAATGATACCACTTTAATCGCGAGGATGGGTATAACATGACGTGTCTCTTGGACCGAAATGTTAATAATAAGAATTGAACGAGATCGAGATATAAAAAAGAATACAACTGCGAAATTACACATAATAAGATGCATGCAATCCCAGCTACGAGCGGGGGCTTCCTTCCATCCTACCTGACCGCCGATATGCATAAGAAAAAAATCCCTATTATTGTTGGAGGGTATGAATATTCAACGTCCCAAAAGAAGTAATAAATGGGCATGCAGAAAAAAGAGGCTAGCGAAATAATAGGGGTCCATGTGCATTCTGCATTCTGAGATTCAATAAAGAACCGATAATGGATTTGAGGCCACTGTGCCACGAGAAGAATAGAGGACGTGCAGTTTGGGAATTTACCTGATTTCGCTTTGGAACTTTTAAAGGTAAATGGGTCTCGATGCAAATAGCTAAATTTATGTACGAAATGTGTCAATGAATAATTTATTTATCATGCCACACCCGCGTGAAGCAGGGGTAGTTAATTACTAAAAAATACTTAAAACTTTAATTTCCATTATTATATTGCGTTGCGGACCCTGAAATGCTGTACAAAATTTTGTCTAAAGAAGGATGTAGCGCGACACGGAATAATAACCCTAAATAAATCACGATAGTGCTTTTGACCGCGAAAATCTCAATCGTAATTTTCATACTAGTTTCTTTAAAACATAGGATAATTAAATTCATGATATACAGGTTAAGATATGTTCGCCAACCTATTCCAATTAAAACCTATAACCATAAAGACATTCCATGAATTTAGAATATCGCCAATCTTAAATCACGCAGTTTTCAAATTTATTCATCTAACTACCTCACAGCATTAAAGATATGTATTGTTTCCTTCCGAAAATATCTAACATATTTGACAAGCTGGCTAACGATTGAAGAAGCACAAGGAATTTAACAAAAAGTATTTCTCACGAGGTTGTAAAAGAACCTAAATAAATTTGCATACTTCGTATGGGTCAAATGTATAAAACTGGATGCGGCCGTTATATAAAAATAATACAATATTTGATTCGCACAACGAAAACGGTAAAGCGAACACGAAATTTGAAATTACTGCTTTTGCAACATTGGAAAGTTCACCCGGCCCCGCCCGGTGAGCTTTTAATATAAAACGTGATTTTTTTTGTATCTGATTGATTCCGCGGACCTTATCTCCCATTTATCAACTGTGCCGCGCCGTTCACCAATGGGCCCGATTCCGATCTAAGTATCTTTTGCATATTATGTTCGTGGCATTATTTACTATCGGCTATTACCTATTACTATAAAGCCACGCTTTTTTACTGATCATACAACACCTGTGTCAGGAGTTAATAATCTCTTTATGTCGGTGTTATAGCTATACTTAACACAGACAACAAACATTGGATAACATCCGCATCACGCATATGATACGGGTTTAATACAGTTTTGATCTCAGTAGCCGGTGGTGGCTAGAGATTTATTTTGATCATCGAGGGCTAAGATAGATTATCGATTAATGCGATGCAATATTTTAAATTGAGCCGCTATCAATAACAACCCTTACGTAGATGGCGATAAGGTTTAAATTCTCGCTTAACACCATCCGCCTGTTATGATTTATGCAAGAAAAAAACATGGCCAAAATGTGCTTTTTATTTTATTTTGTGGATGTTCAGGCATAAATATTTAATTTTTTTTCTATAATTTTATAAATAACTTAATTTGCCACATTATACAATAAAATCATAACCGAAAATGGGTTCGTAAGTAGGAGATTTTGAACTTTAAAGCAGTTTTCATAGGCCTTTACATTATTTTTTTTCTGGGCTTATAAAAAGACTTATCTAAAAAATACTCGATTATTTCTAAGGACAAGATGTATTCTACTCGCAGTATTTAATTAAAGCATCTGAAACATTTCTAGGCGACCAAATTTTCAAACCAAAAACACATGATTTTGCTTTACTACGTATGGCATCGCCTTAACTCTAATTTCCAAATGACTAATTTTGTTTATATTTTTGGTACAGGTAAATTATATAGATTGTTTTCATAATTTGCCGGCAACCCGGGCAGTTATTGATAATTAATACAGGCACACAGGAATAAATGAATATTGGTAGTTTATTAAGAACCTTACACTTTGAGTAAATTCTTAATATGTCGGAACACGTGTTCAAACACGTGCACCCGCATTTACCTTGATAATATATGATAATAGATATCTTACAAAATGCGAAAACATTAGGTTTTTTATGAACACGTGTGAAAATATATTCGCATTTTTACTGAAAGTTTATCAGGAAACCTATTAATTCATTCGTTTAGGGCATGCCGTTTTTAACAGGATTACCAATAATTTGAAGAGATTCTTAATAAATTAGCGATATTTATTTTTCTCCGTGTAACGTAGAGTTCAAGTAGGTTACCCGCCTCACTAGATGATGTCCGTTCGGAGACGGGTTAAATTAAGTTAGGTCCATATATTTATTTTTTTTTATTAATACACAGGTACATTATATACCAAAATGTTATATAATAAATATATAGTAAGAAAGTTAGTAAAAGCAATATATAAACATGCCGAACACCCCTAAAAAAATATGGATACAAAAAATCTTAGGTTTTGAAGGTTAAGCTATTACAGAAAAGCTCATTTGCGGTGAAATATTAATTATTTGCTCTGATAATTAGATACTGATTAGCAAAATGGAATCCTTTATTGATCTCTATTGTGTATGGATCAGCATATAGACAGATCGATAACTATTGCTCTCAACAATTACAGATAACTATTGCTCTCAACAATTACAGATAACTATTGCTCTCAACAAATACAGATAACTATTGCTCTCAACAAATACAGATAACTAATGCTCTCAACAATTACAGATAACTATTGCTCTCAACAATTACAGATGACTATTGCTCTCAACAATTACAGATGACTATTGCTCTCAACAATTACAGATGACTATTGCTCTCAACAATTTGACTGGATAACTCTCGCGGCTTGATCAGAAGAAGCAACTTGTGAAATCTTTTCTAATGAAAATAAAACAGATTATCTGTCTTCCGGAAAAGACAAATTATTTTTAATGAATCTGGAAGGGAGGGTGTATTATTGTCTGCCTTTTGATTCGATCGACTGTTAATTCATTGCATTACACGGATAATCAGTTCATCTCCCGTTCACATATTTAATAGAATGCCGAAAGAAAGAGACAGTGTCTACCTACCACTGGTATATATTTATTTAATATTATTAAGGCTACTATCAATTATTTTTGTTGAGCGTTCTTTGACATTATGTTTTGTGTAATTTCGTTGGGCAACACGCGACGTCTTGTATTTTTGATTGTTCGATTAATTTAATATGACTGGAACAGTGGCGGCTGGGTGATCGTGTTGGCGTGGAAAAGGTAAATCGATTGGGTATATAACAGGTAAGAATAAGTATATACCTTACTACGCTAAATTTCTCAACTATCCTATTACAAAAAACGAGCTTATTTTAATATAAGCCTCTGCGCAGAAAAATGAGTAATATATTAAATATATTATACAGGGTTTTCCAATAAGAGGTGTTATTTTAAATAGCCCGCTATTTCGGTAGATGTTAATTTTGAAGCTATCATTTTTTGACATTTGACAAGTAAAAACTACGTCATCAATAAAAATGGAACGATACACGCTTCAACAACGCATTGAAATTATTAAAATTCACTTGAGTGAATCAAATGCAAATCATCTTGAGTGATGATGCCCATTTCCACCTCGGTGGCTTCGTCAACAAGCAAAATTGTCGCATCTGGGGCTCGGAAAACCCAAGAATTATTGTTAAAAAGCCTCTCTATCCTCAACGTGTGACTCTTTGGTGCGGTTTATGGTCCGGCGGAGTCAATGGACCTTACTTTTTCGAAAATGAGGCTGGAGCAACAGTTACGGTGAATGGATTGCGCTATCGAGAGATGATTAATGATTTTTTATGGCGGGAATTGGATGGTATTAATCTGGACAACGTTTACTTTTAACAAGACGGCGCTACGTGCCACACAAACAACGAAACCATTGATCTTTTACGATTGAATATCAAAATAACACCTCTTATTAGAAAACCCTGAGTGTACATTAACAATCTGTTCAAATTTTTGGTAATCCTGTTAAAACCAGGACTGCAAGCCGCTTCCTGATAAAGTGTTAGTAAATACGTAAGAATATCGGAACACTGCGTTTGTCTTATAATATATCATGACGAAATTTAAAAATGTTGGGATATTTATGAACATCGGACATCGTGACAAAACATTGGTATTTTACTTAAAGTTTATCAGGATACCAATCAATTCATTCGTTAATGGCCTACAAACCCATTTCAACAGGATTACGAATGATTTGAAGATATCCTTAATAAATTAGAAATATGTTTTAACAGGAAGTTTTCTCCGTGCATCCTTTTAATCATTTTGGATTTTTAATTTGGGGTGCGGGTTTGGATATCGCCGCCCCGGGAACCATTTATTGGATAATCAACACCTCTGCCATAGGTCACCTCAGATAGTTGGCTACGTTTGGTGATTTAGCAGGGGTGCCCGGGTTCATCGGGTGAGGTGTGTTCAGGATGCGCCAGCCCACCAATGAATATCAAATGCCAGAACGAGAGAGGTTGGTTGGAGAGACCCTTTGACCTCTCCAACTGGTATCTGGACCCATCGTCTTTCGTCGCAGTGGGATGGACATATTCATATGTCCGTCACTCCTGGATACACTTATCCCCTAGATTTATACCCCATCCTTATACCTTTTACTTTCTCTAAATTTCCTCTTCCTTAATAAAGACTCTCCACACAGCATCCCAAAAGAGGTCATAGGCCCTGAGGGAAATTATTTACCTCATGGCCTCTTGTGTGGGGTTAGTGAAAAAAAACAAACGTGGCATTTAGAGTATTGAAAACAAATTAAAAATAACCCTTACCAGATAATGGCTCATCCGGGGCGTCAGGCGGCGGATTAATTTTAAAAGTGTTACCACATGTGGGATAGGATAAAATAGTCCCACAGTAACAAAGATAAATAATGTATATATTATGTTATTGTAGCGAAATTAAGCCGTGCAACCTAAATTAGTAAGAAAGCACAGTAGTACTCACCTACCTATCCACAATAATTAAGAGATTTTCGATTAACAGTGTTATATCTACGTGAAAAAATAAATCGATAAATACTGAGAATTAATTTTCCGTTGGGTAGAATAAACTGATAAAGATGCGGCAATAAAATTCCCGAGAGCCGTGTCAACACATTCGAGCCGACGATTCGTCTTGTTCAACATCTCCCACGGAGGTCAGGGGGTTATATCTTGGAAATTAGCTACGACCATGATCGTACGAGATCAAACGAAAAGGTATCACACATAAAACAATGGACAGATCCAGGAATTAAAGCCTATTAAATATCAAACCAAAGCCTCCGCGACCGGAGAGGAAGGATCAAATAAACACATTAAGTTGTGCTGCACTAACATATGTTATATCTACTTATATGTACTTTTAACGATATTGTTATTCGATTTATTTTATCAGAACTGACGGAATGAATTAATTGGATATTTCTGGTACTGTTTTTTATCTCAGTCGTTGAAAATACTGTTCTATCTCAGAAAATATAGATATTACGAACGCTATGTTTGTGCCGTACACGAAGTTCAGAATGTATGCTTTTGTTAGTAATCATTTTTATTTGGAGAGCTTATTATGAAAGCTCTGAAAATTTAATAAAATATAATATAAAGATCTGGTTCTAATCAAACATATGATAAAACTTTATCTAAAAATGGGAACACTTCAGCACAGGTCATATTTAGTTAGTGATTATTTCACACTCTACCATACTATGCAAGGGTGCAGCAAAACGGACAGTGCAGTTTTGAAGGGCTGGTACATCCCGTATGGTTGAAGTAGGAACCTGGGAGGGGCCTCATTGTGTCGGGAGGGTCGTGCCGTTTTCAGTCGTTACCATGGTTCGGTCCGGACAACACCGGGGCTTCGCCGTCCGAAGTTTCTTGAAAATGGCCGTTCTTTCATCGCCACCCAGAGGCGACCCATTTGCGACTTCTTCCTGTGGCACTACTCGTAGGAAAGTGTTTTGAACATCGGCCTCACACCCTAGAAGAACTCAAAGATCGTATTCAAGATGTGCCAAAATACGGCCGCAAAACTTCAGAATTCGCCTTCATCAAAGTATCGCTACTGGGGGCCATCATATTTCTGATTTCATCTACAGAACTTGACGGCATGAGGTACTTAATAAAATAAAATAAACCCCATTTCTGCAAGTCGCGCCATTTTTATTAATAGCCCTTCGAAATTTCACTGCATGTTTTTGCACTGTCTGTTTTGCCGCACCCTGTATTATGTACCTGTAAGCTGCATGTACGAGCGTAGAAATAAATAAATTGAAAGTGGAAGGAAAAAAAAAATCTAAGTTCGGGTAAGTGTTTTTGTCGGTTTGAATAATAGTTGGTATTTACAGAGTGGAAATAAAAATTACTTATAATTTTAGAACTTTTGAAATATCGACTCATTATTATGAACCAAAGCTTGTAATAAAAGTATATTTATATAAAGGTACCTGCCAGGTATGTTTTCTGTAACTGTTTGTAAATAATAAAATTAGATAGAGCCTAAGAACCAATAATATGTTGTACAGCGCTCTTGATGTGACTTTTCACAAAAAAACGGCGCTGTATAAATTATCCAATTATTATTCTTTGATGGCTCGATGTCACCCATCGATTACCTGTAGAGTGACAATAATTAACTATATGCATCAATTGATTATATCTCTAGTTATTCTAGAATGCTTGTTACGTTAAGACAACGATTTTTTATTGAAGAACGCATAAATAAAGTCTGATTATAGTTAGAACAGTTTTTCTACGCACGAACCCGAGCAACGCGGAGCTGAAACAAGGCGTGGAATTACACGGCTATTTAAAATGGTCCAGCGTCCATCGTCCAGCGATGTGGTGAAAGAGCAGCAGGTCGCACGGTAGATAAACATGCCGTAATTCTTGGATGACTTGACAAGATGAGATTATTAAGATGAGAGGGTGGAGTAACCCACTTAAGACGGTGAGCGCGTCGCAGACTGTATTGCCAGTCCAGGTATTGGGCGCCCCGAGGAGCAGTTCGCATCTCGAGCATTGCACCCAAAAGAAGGATACCTCTCGCGCTATGTCCATTTCTGTGCGGTCGTTTACCTTTGCTAGGTTCTCGAGCTGATTCGGTGGCGCCAGCACAATATTGTTTCGAGACGTATTGTCTTTTTCCCATAGTTAAGTTTTTTCCGTGCAGGTATCAAAAAATGTTCATGAACCACTCAGTGCGGTGTTATTTCTTGTGTGTCATTCTTTAGAATGATGTGAGCTATGGTAATATCATTTACCTGTAGGATGCTGACAAACCAGACAGGAGCCGAGGTTTCGTTACATTAGTGGGCGCATCTTCTGGACATAAACTGCTAAGTACATAGGGAATATAGGAATGTTTATTTGGACTTCTTTTTAGCTACTTCTGAATTTTTAAAATCAATTAAAATCAATCAGTTAGCGGCATTCCATCAACACGTGAAGTACGTTTTCATATTATCTCTTGGTAAAGAAAAGGTACCCATAGAGCAAAAATATTGAGCGATTATATTGTAATATACGTGTAGGTAATATACTTATATGTATTTAAATTAACTTTTAAAAGGACTACCTCAACACACGCTAGCCTAGTGAGGCAGGTTATGAGAAACCTCAACTGTATCTATTTTTCAACATGTATTCTTAGTTAATAAAATAAAATAAAATACTTTTTGTTTTAAAACCACGAGTTTTAATAATTTTTATAACCGACCGGTTTCGCTTTACTCAAGCATCTTCGGGATACAAATTATTACTAATAATAGTAATCTTCAGGGTACAAATGAAGATGCTTGAGTAAAGCGAAACCGGTCGGTTATACAAATTATTAAAAACTCGTGGTTTTAAAACAAAAAGTATTTTATTAAATATGTCAAACCACAAAGTGATTGCTTTCTACAATAATATTTATTCTTAGTTATAAATGCAAATTTCTTAAATAAAAATCAATTATTAATTTTGACCAGAAATTTTGTGGAAATTTTTATATCAAATTTTTTGAAAAATCATGTCGTCCTTAATAAAATTTATGCAATAGGTATTTTGTATATTTGTACGAATTTTCTATGATTTTCACTGGTAAATACCGTATTTAATTCCAAGATCATGATGAAGATTGGAGAGAAAATAATAAAATATATTTTAATAATAATAGTAGATTCTTTTGAGGTATTAATTTAATTAATTGCTAATTATTAAAAACGAGATTTATGGCGCTTCATAAGGAAAATGATATAGTTTTATGGTAACCGATCTTATTGGGTATTCGGAAACCATATGACGGATAATAATAATAATAATAATAATACCTGGATGACTTTTATAGCGCCGTTTTTGTGCAAAAACACCTCAAGGGCGCTGTACAAACTTGTAATACATTTCTACAGTGTTATTACTTAACTATTTATGGATACCTTACCAATTCATTGCGGCATTACCAGGAACCTAATTTGGCATCAGAATGATCCAAATTTAAATTAGAAGGTCCTAAAACGTCGAATGTGGCACCTTCTACGAACTGGAGGAGGAATAGGATGAATTCACAGGAAGTCCTCGCGGCGATGATATTATAATACAACGGACACTAAAGAACTACTAAACTTTCAGCTAATAGAAGATCACGGCTAATAGATGAAGCTCACAGGCGTTCATAGAAAGTAAAACGAATTATTGACTAATCATCACGCCATCGTACGCAGAAAGAAAGCTACGCAACTGTTTTTAGGTACACATCTCTTGCTTCATTGACATTCGTTCATCGTCTTATGAGACACTCTCATCAGGGCCATATTACGATATGAAGACCTGCATTGTAAAACGGAGGGACAGGCTAAATAAATAAATCGCATTTCAGATAAATTTTCTGACAAAAATTTAACTAAAGAAACATTCTACGACGGGTTGTTTCGCAGAATTTGAACAATTCATGAAATTTCGTAGTTGATTTTCAAGTTCTGTGAAGGTTCTATTCAAGTTCTGTTATTATTTCAGTTTTGTGAAACGACTGGACAATAATGATATAGTAACAGAACTTGTATAGAACCTTCGCAAAACTAGAAAATCAGCTTTGAAATTTGATGAATTATTCAAATTCTGTGAAACAATCTGTCCTTAGTTTTAATATTAAATTGTTTAAAATTTTGCTACGCCTACCGTCTTTAGAAGTTGATGAACTGATGAGATAATAATGAAAAGATGTAAGAATCATTAAGGTACTCATCACGATTTATTGAAATTGCTATGAACAACAAGGTATATTTAATATTATTTAAAAAAATAACACATAGATAAGATTTGCTAGTTGGTATACGAATACACTTCATCATACTGATGAAGCTACTTAGAATGTCTTCATAACTTAACTGTGAACAATTTGTGGTGTGGGCCCATGGGCTGCAGCATTGATAGCCTTAGCATAAGTACGGTCCTGACTATTGAGTTACAAAGATGTTGATAGTACCGAGTTTTCCCTTAATTTGGACGTTTTACCTATATTAAGCTCTAATCCTACAAATAATATTTGGTATTTTAATAATTATCCAAATATTAAAAGAGCATTATCATCTCTTCGAAAGAAACAATTAGTAAAATAGGTCAACATGATAAGTTTTGGGAGTGTACACTTTACACTGTACAGCCTTGATAAACTGCAGCCTAAAGATAACTACCAAAATACTACTATCTTCATTATAAAAGAAAAACCAGGCTAAATAATATTGGTTATAAAGTTAATTCCCTCGTGGAGATGATCGACAAAAGGGTGATACTAATCACTGTGATCCATATCATCTTTTCACCACTACATTAATTACAACCGTGTAACACATTAGGATCAAATGGACCGACTGAAACACATGCGCCGGAGATATACAAACATGTTTATTATGATTTATGACCGGCCCCAGAACTAGTTTGGTTATGTAATAGTTATTCCGTAGATAAGCTTAATATCCCATTCAGTAATTCGTGATTTTGATATCACTTTAAGAATGATATGAATCGATTTAATAACGATTATTAACTTGACTGATTGTCAGCGTTTTTTCCCCGTTCCAGGAGACTTTGGTTCTAAGCCGCTGTGTTTTTTGTACAAGAGATATTGCAACAATCGACTCGCTGATTTATAAGCGGAGCAATTTTATAAATAAGACAATTATTTTTATTTTCTTCTCGTGGGTTATAAAACACATGCAAGCCGTACCTATTGCTTAACGTGTGAAAAACGTTTCAAATTAATATGGTAAAACTAATCGACCGCTTATAAAAGTGGATCGGTTTAGGATGCTCGCGCGCTAACACAAAGCTTCGTGAGACATTCGCTGTAAGAATAATAAATTAATAAAACAATCAGAATAAGATGAGATTACACAAAGGTGTGAACAATCTACTTTAGCGCGTGGCTTTAACTTTCAACTTGTTTGTAGAGGAATATTTAACAATAGGTAGCTTGAGGCTGAGTTGTATCTCAATTTGATCTGCCATTCAGAATGCCTCTTCTTAAATTGTCAAACAAGGTGTTTGTGTGTTGGTTGTTAACCCTTTCGACGCGCGCCGGGTCCGTGTCGGTAGCCGCCAGCTAGTTGGGGGTTTTGACAGCTATTGTCCCCGAGTACTGGGTGAGGGGTGGGTAACGGGTAGGTTTATTGGGCACGCGATAAATCCCCAGCACCCCTGACTTAAGAAAGTGTCTCATAAAATTTGGCGTACGCCGATTGTGTTAACAAACGTTATATCATCAGGAAGGTAGGTACTAGGTACTTACTTAACTTCAGAGGATCCTCGAGTGTAATCCTTCGGAAAGTAAACAGGTAAAAGCTACTTGATATAATCTACGTACGTACTAACCTTATGGTCCTCGGTAGATAGAAATGTAACTTTTTATGCATTTGTTAAGTGGTCATGAAAGGTAAATACGACTTTTTTAAAATGTTGACCTCTTCGAACTCTTGATAATTTGTTTTTTTTTGAAAAATGGCTATAATGATACCATCACTGGGATCTCACGTATTGTGGATTTCATTTACATATGATTAAAATTTAGTGGTATGGATAATATAAATAAATAATATAAAGTAGTTATAAATATATTGAATAGTGTTTTTTCTGAAATAATTATAAATATGTATATTACAATGTGTTTTTGTTCAGTTGAGTGATTACGATTTCTATCTGTATTTGGTTTCAGTATATTATATTTTTCTGATCTCCCTATGTTTTGTATCCAGCTTTTTATTTGAGATTTAAACGTTAAACTATTGTTTTGAGTTTTTAATCAATTTTGTCAATTAATTGAAAGCATCGCTAAGTTCACCCCCATAATACTGAAAATTAAGTATGTTTTAAATTACTAATATCTCTTCAGCGATTACTAATAATTTCTATCAAAAGTTTATCACTTTTAGAAGTGCTAGGCGAAGTTTCAATAGCAGAACGAAAATGTTCTGTATGTATACAAATAAATAAAACCTCAATTTTATAGATTGGATGTATTGGAAATTTCTATTTTAAATCGGCCATTAATATATTATTCCAGCCAAATACTACGAGCTTCCGATTGGAAATAAATCGGTTGATTGTTATGAGGTTCATATCTCGAATCCACTTAATTAAGTAAGCCCGTACGCCTTAATGAGAAGTTAATAATTAAAATCGTAAATCAATGTTTCTTAATCAAAATTTTACATTATTGGTATTAAAACGTTTGAAGAATACTAACATCTGTAGAACTCAAATATCTAGTTCAACTTTTCCTATCTAAAATAATATAATATAACTGAGAAGGAATCGAAGTTTTATTATTTATTTATTTTATTTATGTGTATAAGTTACTTGATTCCCAGTATTTTACATCTTTTATTATCCAGTTCATCTCCCGTTGGGGTTTGTAATTAATACATTTAGGACAGGTTGTTTTCCAGAATTTTAAAATATGATTTTCAAGTTTTACGATTTTTTTTAGTTCTGTAATAATAAATGATATAATAACAGAACTTGAAAATCAACTTTAAATTTGATGAATTGTTCAAATTCTGTGAAACTACCCGTCATTATTTTCAGTAATTCGGTAAAAAAGCTTGAATTCAATTTTTTAGACACATTATACGTTAGTTTGAAAATGACCCACTACCACCACAGAAATGAAAATGTTGCTGAGGAGGATATAGCGAGTCGCGGAATTGAACCCATGACACTTGGGTGTGCTGACACGATGCCAACTCAGCCACTGATCGGTCAATTCAATAATATATTATGTAAGCCGTTTAAAGTTAAAAATGGAAAGAGAAATGGCTATGTACCTACCGATTGACTTAATATGCTACTTAATATTAGCTTGTTCCTTGTTGCAATTAAGTACCCAAAAACTATAAATTCTGTGTTTTATTAATAAGGATACTTAGTTAAAATAATTATCAACCCAAGTTTGGCACTAATCTTCTAATAAAATGTATTATCGATAGTAAATGAGGAAAAAACCTTACAACTCTAAAATTTGATATTGTCTCCTCTGCGTGCAAAATCGTATTTTCTCCAAGCTTAAACTTTCTCATAAAACTTTATTTATATCTGATTTGCCAGGTTAGTATATTTTCTGTAACTGTACCAACATCATTAGGTAGTTTTAAATCGTTTCAAAATATCAGAGGAAGTCACATTTGTAAAGTTTATTTTATTAAGCCATACAAATTATCCAATTATTCTTATTTTATAAATTTCAAACCTTCACTTAATTATGTCCAAATACATTTATCTATCCACCGATTTTAAAGGTGCTCCAATTTAATAAGCAGAATTTTTTTGTTTTCTTAGAAATTTTAGTATAGATTTAGTTCTAAAAAGCACAGAGTGTCATATCAATAAACATGATTGACTTGATATATTTATGACCGTTCCACTGAAGTGAGAATAAATGGTGGGCAGATATAATGTTAAGACGGTAGCCGAATGGTAATATATTACTTCTTGATTTTACAAAAGGTAATTTCAAGAAATTGCATTTAGTAGAAAAGCTTTAGTATTATGCACCTTTCCATCCGTATATTATTATTCTACACGGCTCGGGGCTGACACGTCATTTATTATTGCCGATTTCTTTTCATAGAGGATGTCATTGTCCGTGCAAATGTATAGCCAAGTCAGTGAAGCCAGCGACCACGCTTATTGCTCCTGTTCCTAGCGGCTGGAGTAGCGCTGTAGCAGCCTACCACCCCTCTCCACCCCCACCTGCTCGCAGCCACCCCTGCCGGGGGTGCGATCTGGCCAGGGAACGGGGGATGGGGGCAAATCTCGGACACGAGAGAAAGATCAAGTAAATAATTATTAAGGGTAGAAATGTCGAGATTATTGTTCGTTGCGGCTTTTGGCATGAGTATTTGTTAATGCCCTTTTACTAGTAGGGATTTGCATTGAAAAATAAGTTTCCCGTGTTCTCTTGCATTTATTTGTTGATAAATTAAGTTCTAACCATTTTGCGTATGTTTACGGCGTACACGCGGATCGTAGACAATATGTATTTAGTTAGAGGATTGATGGTAAAATGTACTTGTTTATTTTGCTCCCAAATAATGTGGAATGAAGTTACTTTTTGTAACTCAAAACTAACCGATAAAAGTGCAGTTATCTTTTTATAAGACTATTAAATCATCAAAATACAAACCAGGAGGTAGGACTCATTTACAAAACGAAAAAAAAATTTTTGTAATTTTTTTTGCATAGTGAAGATTCTAAGAATCTAATGGTACGTATACATATGCGAACCGAAACGCGAGCCGAGCCACGAATTACGGCAAGCGGCGTTTCACTCCTGTTGCGGTTGCTTCGTTCCTCTCCCATAAGTTGAGGTTCAGATCGGCAGCTCGCCTCGCGTATGTATACGTAGCATTAGGCTTTACAAGTATTATCGGCGGTCTCTGATTTATTGTGTCGTAAAAGGGTCCAAAAATTAAAAGTTTTGAGAAATTTGGAGCACATCATCAATTCAAAAAATACAATTAAATCGTTTTTCTCCCCCACCCCCGTATTGTTGTCGCATTTTGACACACGGCACATGCTAAACAATAAACACCGGGGCCGGCGCTCGCCACCGACCACCGGACACCGGGCACATGGAATGGGGGCCGGGGCTCAATCGAGTTGACCCCCGCCAACTAATGGACACGTTGCCAAGCGGACCATCAATCTCTCGCGACGAGAGAACCCGATACCCCCGGCAACTAGCCGGCAACGACTATTACTAAACTACTCAAAACAACTTGGCAAATTATGACCTTTTCACCAACAATCAAAACTGAATCATGTAGGAAAAAACTACGATTTTTCCTAAAAATATTTTTTTTGTATTATTCTGTTAATGGTACATAAGATCAGCTGTTGAAGTGATAAGATTTCATATAAGGGTTGAAATTATTAAGCTTACCAATTCATTAATTTTCTACCATTAAAAATTTTACTACCTGGTTGAGCGAGTATTTCTAGAGAGGATAGAGCGCCGTGTGACTCTCTCTTGTAACACGATCCTTGCTTTATCCACATTTCTATCTTGATGTAAATATTTAGTTTTCCCGAGATTTTTAATTTTTTTTAATCTTATTACGTAAAACAGGCAATTGCCCAAAACTTACGATTTTGCACTTTATACAAAAATTATATAATTCGTTTTGTATGATCAGAACTTGAACGAAACATGAAATATTTCGTCCGTTTTAAAAATATCGCATTTCAATAATTGAGTCAACTTATTTACGAATATTAAGAAAAAAATCATTACCTATGGTACATTATCTACCGTATTATTGCGACGACTCCAACAAGGAATCTGTAAAACTAATCCCGTCCGCCGTATACAGAATTTAGGTAATAATAATTAGAAGGGTTTTATTGACATATTTAACACATTATTCACCCCATCCCCGGGACATAACACAGTATATAATAATCAGGGTTTCACTTTTATTACCTTTATCAGTAGTATTATTTGATTATGAGTAAGAAATAATATTCAATGCAACTGTGCACCAAAGTGCTTCTGTGTTGACCAACTACACACTCCAGTGTCCAGTCCACCCTGTATTGAGTATTGATCTATTCTAAAGGAGCCACCCTGACAATGGGCTAATGTGCATTTGTTGCGCTGAATGCAGCCAGCAATGGCCACGGTAGTACCAGTACCAGTGCCAGGTGAGTTATTGCCGTGCGGGAGCAGACGTATTGTTATCATTAAAATTTTCTGCACTGAATGTTCGCTAGCAAACTGCTAGAGGATGGATGACCCGACTATGAATTAAATTAACGTCTGCACAATCTGATAATATCACGCGTTTAATCAATTTTAATAAAATAATAATTACCTGTGTAACTAAATAAGGGTACCGTTATCGTCTGATGTAAGTAATTCCTTTTATTATACCTATTTGTCTTCTGACTATGATAGTCAACGCGTGAATGTGTAGTACCAGTGGCGTGCAGTCGATAAAAATTAAAAACCTGTGCCTGCCCTAAGATGAACAAACCACGTGAAAAAATACGGAAAAATCTGATTTAATTGTTTTTTTATACGATTTTTGGTCAAGATCTTGTACGCTTATTTATTCACATGGTCACACCAATCAGTGGAAGATGATGATGCAAAGTATTCATATTTATTATACCCGAGCCCACATTTGGTCAAAGGGCATTGCACGCCATTGGGTACAACCCTTGTTAAAAAATAAACTGAGAACCTCCGGACGACCAATTACACACAAGCGGCAAGTTACTTTCGGTACAGCCAAATTGCCATTGGTTTTATAGTAATGTATTAAGCCAGGAGTCAATAAAATAACGACAACGAAGGTATTTATCAATACTAGAATGGCTCTCAATACGGGAGCTAATGATGATGTTCGGAGATATGAAACCAATCTTTAATATTGGCCATTTGTGCATCAACAGAGGATTGACGCCAGCGGCAATCTTTGACTCCGAAACCTCAGCCCTAATTTAATAAATTATTCTTTTTATGGGCTCCGGTCTGAGGCAATTAAAAAGAGATAAAAGCAGCGAATAAATTACATAAAAATATAATTGTTGGGTGAAAAAGCGATGGCGACCGAGTGTGTGCATTGAAACCAATAAACATTTGGCAGCAACCGGTGATACAACTTTACGAGGTGCATCAGGGATGAACATTAGGTAAGTACACTATAAATGAACACCTTCCAAAATTTATAATGGACCTAGCAGGGCAAATCGTTCATTAGAAATTCTAACCTTGTATTAAATGTTTTTATAGGTTATTTAGATATACAGTAAAGATCCAGTAAAATTATTATAATTATAATTACGCATTGAACATTTTGAACGAAACCGTTTAAATCATTTGGTTAATATGTCTAATAATGATGTTCAAAAACCACTACACAATAATTCAGATCGGAACTGATTCTGATCTGAAAGGGGTAATAATTAATAAAAAATAAATAAAATAATAGCACGTAATCTTATCAGAATTTTTTGACAGGTCGGTCGTATGAAAAAAAAATTATAAATGGAAAACACATCCAGCGAGTAGCTAAAACATAAAAGGAAAACTACATTTGAAAAGGAAAGTCAAATGAATACTCACTGAAAGGGTAAAGTAAATAAAAACTTACCTGATGCACAGAACATTGATTACAAAACTAAATAAAATAGGTACTGTCACTGCACAAAATTACATATTACCAAGACGACCCGTAGTTGCGAATTCGCACGAGGGAGGATAGAGATGATTGTTATCAGATATCACAAGGGTAAAAGGTAAACACATCCACTGAGAGGTGAGAGAGGCGGTGGTAGCACTGTGCCGGCACTGGTTGGCTGGTAATAGTAAGGTTGCGCAGTGACAGGTACGGTGACAGGTGCTTGCAGACCTGGAGGAGGGCTTGCGGGGCCGGCCAGGCGGAAGAGGCCCCCCAGCAGGCGGCCCTGGTGACTGAACTTGGAGACGGTAAAGTCCAGCGGCTGCTCGCCCTCGAGCGCCCCTCTGCGCCCCAGCACCATGGGCATGTCCCCTCCTTGCTGCAGGAAGCGCGCCTTGTCGTAGTAGCCCCCGGCGCCTGCTCCCGCTGCCTTCAGCCACTCGCCGGCAGTCAGCGGCAGGTTGTTGTTGTCGGGGGGCGCGGCCCCGGGGGCCCACGGCTCCAATTCGGCCAGGATCGCTGCGGCGCCGCCTACCAGCAGCTGCAGCGTGTCGGTGCTGGTGCTGGTGCGGGTGTCAGAGCTGGTAACCTCGGGCTCGGTATCGCGAACTGTGGTCGCGCGGTCATGCGGGATACGGACAGTGTACACGGACACGGACACGGACACGGACAGCGGTCAGACGGCGGCGGGTGTCCGGTGAGAACTGGCGCGGGTGGCGGGTGACGAGGGCCGCCCGGGGCGCGGAGGGGGCGGGGTACCAGGGGGAGGGGCCAGCCCGCCCGACCAATGAGAACGAGCACGCACACTTCCCCGCGCCTTCTATAAATCGCTCCTATCTTCCCCGCGTCTCCTTTTTTATACGTTTTATATGAATTTTAGCTTTTCTTATTCCGCGGGCACTTTTTCTCCGTCCATATCTCGCGCGCACTTTTGCTTCCCCGTTTAATAAAGGGTTTTCGTCTCTTTTTTACGGCAGCCTTCTGCTTTGCGAATTATGCGCGCGAATATTTCACATTCGAATTCTTTTGTTCGCTTTGGTGGACGTTAATCTCAGGGCTCCGAGGGTCGGATAAATAAACACTCCAAACTTTTCCCATAAACAGTGGAAATTTCTATGGAAACGGGAATAATTTGGCAAGATAATGGCGAGCTTAACTGAAAGGGAACGGATTTCAATATTAATAACATCAATCTTGATAAACACTAATACAAATACAAACACAGTTCTCGCAAAAATGTACTTCATAAATAATATTTACAATTAAGTTTATTGAAGGTAGGTAAACTAAAAATGTTTTTTATGCCCAATTTGGGGGCATAAAAACCATTTTTAATTTTAAAAGGCAATTTACGGGGAACAACAGGAGGAATATAGGATAAGGATAGGAGATGCTCCGGATACATTCATATTCACGTTTTAATTTACAATCGAACGCGTCACTGTTCAATATTTCTGAAGGTTATCGTTAAGAATGTCTACATTTTGAAATTTTGTGTTATGAAAAAATTGTTGAATTTTCTAATGTTGGTTCTACAATTTTACATGTGGGCAAATGAATTAAATTTGTTTGTCGTGCTGATCTTAATAGTACATGTACCTAGATAGGAGATAAGTTACTACTTCCTACTAGCGTATCTATTTCTCAGCAGAGATTAGGTAGGTACACGTGGCACCTGAGGAGTAAGCACCTGAGTAAGTAGTAGTAAGTACCGGATAAGTTCTCCGGCAGTTTGCACCTTTGATCGGATCTTGGAGCACTTTGAACACCGTTTGACCGATAAGGAAGTTGAGGAGGTTCAATACCTGATAAGCTGCTGGTTTTTGTATTTCACAATAGGCAATATAGCCAGCCTACCGGTGCGTTTACTGAACAAATGCATTCGTGTCAACGATTACAAACTGTTGCGCAATATCATAAAACTATTAACCTCTTTATTTGGAGATCTTTCCTCGATTCTGTTTATTTACTAACTTCGGCGATCTAAGATTTTATATTTATCTGGAAAATATATTGGGCGCTTTTAAAGAAAATATATAACAATGTAGATATTTAAACTTACAAAACACGCATATATGTAGGTAAGTAAATTAGTTGTAAGTCTCTAACTTTAAGTCACAGTTGTACTTCATTTTAAGTCACTAGTTTTAAGCCAGTAGTTAGTTATAAGTCACGTAGATTTAAGTGATTAGTTATAATTAGAAACCTTAGTTGTAAACCCAATAATAATAATTTTAATATTTATTTTATTTAAAACAGCGCTATATTTATTTATTTATTTGGTTGTCGAGATCGTGGTCGAGGGGGTAAGGCCTTCGACTAGCAAGCTGGAAGTCGCGGGTTAAATTTTATGTGATTAATTTGTGTTGTTTTACAAATATCTAATTTAAAAAAAATATGTAGTATATTTTCGGCACTTTCCAGAGTGGAAAATACTTACAGTATAGCTTTGGTGTAAGACCAGCATTCAGAATTGAAATGATACTTGAAATGGCTTTGGCAGTGCTTAGTGACCATATTTGAATATCCAGGTAGTTACCCACGTTTCTTCTCTCCATCTCTTTCCCCTCCCAACTACTTTAAGCTTCACAAGATACCCCAATTGGGGATGCCGTAGTCCAACTGGCTCCAGACGGTTGGGACTCTTATGCGGTTTAAAAATACGTATTAAAATCATCCAAATATTATTATTATTATTATTAAAATCTACATAAAATACTTAATGTCTTCACAATTACGATGGTTGGTTTCTTAAAGCCATATTATCTGTAGATTTTTTTTCATTATTTTTTTATTGCATCTGCATTCATTGTACAATTTTTTAATTATTCAATTCTGCTTTGCGCCCTTGACGTGACCAAGCATTTTCCAAAAAAACACTCTTGTATTGCTGCATTACATGCTACGCATATGCATACTGTACTGATAAATATATTGAATGCATAAAGCTCAATTTGATAGTTCATAAATAAATAAAAATATTTTAATTTATAGAAAAAAAATAAACCGGAAAACATTAAATAAGCCCAATGATAATATTAATAATTGGATAATTTGTATAGCGCCGTTTTAGTGAAAAACACCTCAAGGGCACATGTGGTCAACGAATGCCCGCTAAATTCATTCCCCGGCGGGATTGATGAGGTTCACATGGCGACGCCTGAGGCCCTAGAATGGTTCGCAGACCTAGATGTTCCCCTCTGACCCACCCACTATACGAAAGAAGAAGAAGAACCACAAGGGCGACGCACAACTTATTATGAGTTCCTGCGCTGTATCTAATTTTATTATATAACAACAAATACAGACAAACATACTTACTAAGACTCTATAGTAAAAATGCTGAACATAGGTTTTACATCCTATATAATAAACATTTGTTAGCCAACACAATATTAAATGGAGGAGATATTTAAAATAAACCAATCAATATGGCCCGTGCCAAAGTATAATTGTGAATTTCCCTTTATCCTCGTGACCCATGTCCACCCCCGGTCAAGTAGCCTATAAATCTCTCCCCCTGTAGGCCCTCTCTCCCCCCCTCCCCAAAGGACCCTCAACCACCCCCCTACTGAACTAAGGCCCCCCCTGGCCACGCTAATGAAAGCATTTAAATCTAGCTGGACATCTAAACATTTGCATACAGTTGGGGCTCTCAAACATAAACATTTATGGAAAATACAGATTATGACGATTGATGTGGGATTCAAGTCAAATCACAAAAACTTTGAATTAATCCCTATCATAATTTTTTTTTAATAAGGTGAACTAAATATGTATGTAACTGATGATAATAATAATGAAAATATAATTAATTTTCAAAATGGTCAATTAACCTCAACGCGGCGTTGACAAATCTAGATTTCTATAAAACTTTTTAAGATATTGAATGGAAAAAAAAAGAGAATTAAAACCGATTAAAAAAAGATTCGACGACCTCCGATCTTACTATATTCTTCTACAAATCCGGAGGTCGCGGGTTAAAACAAATTTTTATTTCAATATTTTACGTTTTTCAGTATTGCCCTGATGAAAGATCACCATTTAGTATCGGAATGTTGCTTAAAATGACTGGTAACCAGATCTGAATAGACAGGTTTAGTTATTTAATATGTCTGATAACCAGATCAGATACGAATCCAGAGGTCATTTGATTAATTTGTGTTATTTGACAATTTATAAATTAAAAATAATATGTGTAGATAGTATATTTATGGCACGTTTCATAGTGCCTACTTTCAGTATTGCCAAGATGAAAGACCATCATTCAGAATAATTTTTTTTGCTTAAAATGACTTTAGTCATGTTTGGTGACCAGATATGAATAGCCAGATACTTCCCGACCTTCTTATTCTTCACCTACTTCCCCTCCCCACCACCGTCAGCCTCACGACATACCTTAATTGGTGATGCCTTAGTATCACCGATTCCAGACTTTAGGAGCAGTCGGGACTCTGGCGTAAAATATTAAATTATACTATTTTCTTAAAGCACTTTTTACGGACAAACACTGAAAACACTGCTCCGCTATCTAGTTTACCTGTGAATTTCTAAGGAGATTTATAATAGATAATTTGTATGGTGATATTTTTGTAAAAAATCACGATAAGGACGTTTTAAAAATATTACTTGCTAGGATTTACAAATGCGTACAAACAGATACAGAAATATACTTACTACTTTAATATGTGTTTTTAAATTCATATATTAGCAGTAGTTTTTTATACAACATTATTTGATAATTTGAGCCTCAGTAGGTGCTGAGGTCCATCTTACAATTTTATAAAACAAATTATGTTTTTAAATAAAATGGACTGTATTGAAATTAAGTTAAATTAAATTAACTCGGTTGAAACATCAAGAAATAAAATAGTAATGGCAAAAATAAATAAATAGGCAATAAGTGTGTAATTATTGATTTGGTTATGAATAATATGTACCTACTTCGCAAATACTGATAATTTTTTTTGTAATATCGCCTGTTTGTTTTATAATCCATTTCTTAATTTTTTTTCTGGTATGTTTTTTGTTTTCTTCATTTTTGTGTCGAGTTAAGATTTTTTAATGTTTTATTGTCTTTGTCCAAAGCTTGTCCTTATGGACGGATTTTAAAAGAAAGTTTTATATCTACGCTCGTCTAACCGGTCTATGTTAGTTTGTGGTTGTGATCGAGAAAACATAAAATTGTAGATGAATAAAGGAAAAAAAAATATTCGTCTATGGAAGAGTATTTCAAATAATCGCTTGAAGATGGCCTTGTATCGAACGGGGCATGTTGAATCAATTCTAAGTTAATACATACAATTAGTGCTCAATATTTCTGAGATTCAATGGAAATGGAAATGATTTAAACGAATTAGTTCTATCGTCTGCTCATCGCCGAAAAGCGCAAACTTTAAATCCTTTAAATTCCTTCATTGGCGAATATGACGAAAGAGCAAATCCAGGGAACAAGTTACAGGAACTCTATTTCATTTCAAAGGGCTGTATCATTTACAAGTGCCGAATTTATAGTTTTCTCCCTGCTAATACAATAGTTTAATTTACTGAGCAAAATTTCCACACGACATTTTTCTGATATTAGATGAACCTTTTTTAAAAAGTTGTAAAATATAACATTATTCTAAAATAACGGCACTTTGGAGAAAAATCATAAATCAAACATAGATAATTTTTGGTGAGTGGGAGCTTTTTTATAAAGTTGTAAAATCTATGTGTTTTCACCTTTGTGTGGGTGAAATTATCCCCTTTCCGGGTTCCTCACACCGGAAAGCTCACCTCTCAAACTCATATTTCCCAACACGTTATTGGTCGTCTTGAAACTTCAAAACACTCACACGAAAATACGTTTTCCGTACAAGCGAGACGCGTTTAGAATACATAGCGGAGTTATTGCGCGCGTCGTATTTTCCTTATGTTAAATTCAGGGAGGGGCGAGGCTTTCACGCAAATATGAATATATTATAAAGCCAGAGAGGGATGGAAATCTCAGAAGTGGAGGGAAACGGGAGACGGTTCTGTGTGTTGGTTTCACGGGCTACGTGGACCTGTTAATATTACATTCGCCCTACCTGCAACCTTCGAATTTAAAAGATGATTGCTTTTTCATAAGTTTCAACTGCCCGGAGAAATTGGAACTGTAGCATCTCAATTTGAGGAATGTTGTGAATTTGATGAAAATGTAAAGGTATAGAAGAACCTGGATAATCAAATCTGACCACTAAACAATTTCAGGCGACGTTTCAATTTTGAATAATAATGATTGAATTATTTGTATAAATCACCTCAAGGGCGCTTAACAACTTAATTTATGCATTGATCACTTAGACTTATAACTTATTAATTTTGGCTTATAACTAAGTTTCATAGATAGAGAGAGACTTATAACTAGTGGCTTATAACTAAGATTAATGTCCGAGTGATTTATAACTGAGAATTTTAACTAATGACTCAAACTATACATGTTTATATGATCAAGTGGGTATTTACACAATACCGCTATAATACGACTTACATGATGGTGATCTTCTTAGAGAAATACATTCATGAACAAGGTGCAAACATAGGTGCAACCATCATTTATATAAACTCGCAACATTTGAGTCCAGGGCCAAGGATCTTAACTCTCAACTAACTTTGTAACTACTATCATTTATACATAATTAGGTCAGCGTTTTTATTTTATTTACAGAAGTGCTTTCGTAATTTCATGATATTTCTTAACAAAATGATTATCAATAATAAATAGCATCTCAGCATTCATTAAGTTTTCTTATAAAAAAATATTTAAAATTCAACTTCTTTATAGTTTAATATTATGCTAGCGTTGACCCCTGAAAAGTGAAAAATCAGGGGATATTGTAATTCAATTTTTGAAAAAGACAAATAAAATATTTTTCTCTTTAAATATTTTACTGTATTATTATGTTTTTCACACAATTAGATCCAGTTTTGAAAATTATACTTAAACTCAAAGTAAATCCGAGTTCCAGAGTTTATTGAACCAGAGTTACGGAGAACAGACACACAACCGAAATCAGTATTTTTGAGTGTTTTATTTTCGAAGTGGAATCGCATTTGTTTACAATATAATAAATTAAAAATAACCCAAAAAATGTAAAGAATAAAAAATTCTTTACAATTTTACAATATATGACCCATTTTTCACAAAATATATTAACCAAAAACAGTACACGGAAGCAAACCTTAGCATCGTAAAAGTCATCAGAACAGCTTATTGTGTCGGTCGAAATCATATTAGGTAGGCTATATTAAAAGTGAAATTGTTTGACGAAAACCCTTTTTGGGGGCGGAGTGATTTATAACACTTTCGTTACGGATATCGGCGGGCACGGGCGGGAAAGGGTTAGTTTTTTCATTATTGATATTTCTTTTGAAATATGCTTTTAAAAAAGGGGTCCACTTTTTTGAGGAAGTTTTTTCTCTTTAACAGAAGCAGGAAGTTTGTATGAATTCATAAATAAATCGTCTGCTTAAATAATTTTTTTTTTTTTTCAAAAAATTCAAAAAAATATTTATTGCCCAAAAAGAGTCCAAAGGGTATAGCTTATAGGTTATTATTATTATTATTACCTATAAGATACACACATTTAGGTTTAAATATTAAAGTATTTTACAAACAATCAATTTTTGAAATAATGATTTTAATCCACAAAACAAGACGCGGAAGTGTTTGTTCCAGTTTTTTTCGAATAAAGGATTATAAAAAAAAAAATCTCGGGCGAAACCGGGTACTGTACGTAACACATTTTTTTTCATTTGAATCTATTAATATTATAAGAATAGGTACACGATAAGAAATCATTTCTACCTTCGCGATAAATTAACAGGCTTTATTAATAAATCATCATTTTAAGAATGTTTTATCGATTTGCTTTGATAATATATCGTTATGATATAAAGAAATTTTTGTTGTAATATAAAAATATCCGGATTTTAATGAACACTGAACACGTGCTCCGACATCATGACAATATATTCGTAATTTACTAAAATTTCATTAGGAAACCTGGTAATTCATTCGCAATCCCGATTTGCTGTAGTAATTTTTCTCCGTGACCAGAAAAAAGATAATAAAAAAATAAAAAAATAATATCTCTGGCTAAGCCGGGTACTTATGTAACCTTTTATTTTTTTCGTATGAATGTATAAATATAATCCGAATAGGTATGTATTCGACCTACTTACGGGTTGCAAGCTACGTAATCTACTCGTGTATAAAAAAGTACATAATGTACTCGTGTACAAAATAAGTATATAATGTACTCGTGTATAAAAAAGTAAATAATGTACTCGTGTATAAAAAAGTACATAATGTACTCGTGTACAAAATAAGTATATAATGTACTCGTGTATAAAAAAGTAAATAATGTTCTCGTGTATAAAAAAGTACATAATGTACTCCTGTATAAAATAAGTATATAATGTACTCGTGTATAAAAAAGTAAATAATGTACTCGTGTATAAAAAAGTACATAATTTACTCGTGTACAAAATAAGTATATAATGTACTCGTGTATAAAAAAGTAAATAATGTTCTCGTGTATAAAAAAGTACATAATGTACTCCTGTATAAAAAAAATCACCAAACCACCCTTTTCAGGCTTTATTATATCGTATACCATTTTAAACCCGAATCAACCCTTTAACGACCGTAAAATTTAAATCCTTGCCCTTATGTAAATTGTGTATTCAGAGGACCCCATTTGCGTTTTAAAATGCGACCTAAGCGTGTTAGCCACCCAATAGCGCCAATCCTCTTCTTTATTATGGAAAAAAAGTTAATG
Organism: Hesperophylax magnus; assembly: GCA_026573805.1. Taxonomy (NCBI): domain Eukaryota; kingdom Metazoa; phylum Arthropoda; class Insecta; order Trichoptera; family Limnephilidae; genus Hesperophylax; species Hesperophylax magnus. The sequence goes on from JAIUSX010000050.1 coordinate 500,305, forward strand.
CGCACCACGTGCCACTGAGTACCCCATACCCCTTCCTCGGCAACCCTTTACATGCACATAAACTTCCTTCAACCCTTCGCTGCCATTCGGGTAATTTATTTTGGGTGCCCTATATTTAGGTACTCGCCATCCTACCTTACCCTAGCACCCATGGATTTCATTCGGTATTTGGGATTTCAAAAACTTTTCTACGAGTATTTTGGATATAATTTAAATAAGATTTGCCTTTGAAATATCGCAATAAAAATATTAATATTGGCTGTGGATTTGTCTGTGTTTGTAACTCTGTTTTAATGAACTGGGATGAATTTCTAATTTTGAACTGATTGTGTCAATATTTTCGCGATAAAGTACCTACCTGCACGGAGGAAACTTACTGATTAAAAATACTGCTATTTTATTAAGAATCTTTTCATTTTTTTAACCAGATTGCAGGCAATTAACAAATTAATTGATAGGTTTTCTGACTTTTAGTAAAATACCAATGTATTGTCAGGATGTCGGAACATGTGTTCATAAGAATCCTAACCTTTTTCATTTCGTCATTATATATAATTAAGAAAAACGCAGGTGCATATGTTCCGATATTATTACGAATTTATTAAAAGTTAATTTCCTAAAACTAACAAAATTGATGAAGAAAATATCTTGGGAAACATGTTTTTATTTATATTTAATACAAATTAAAAATAATGTAAACTACATAAAAAAATATGCATGTACTATAATATATTAATAAACTGTTATTTATTTTCCAAATGTACACTCCTCTTCCATCCACAAGCAAATGCCTATATGTATTTGCAATAATACTAAGACCAGTATAAATAGTGAGCAGTAGCAATGTAAAACTAAATTATCATATTTTGTACAAAAGTTTACTATCGAAAAACAAAATTGTTGCTGTAAATTTTTTAGCTTACGTTAGTACAATAATAATAAGATTTGGATGATTTGTATAGCGCCGTTTTTGTGGAAAATCATCTCAAGAGCGATATACAAATATATAATACATTTCTACAATGATCTATGTTATTACTAAGTATATATGGAGATAATATACAGTACAATACTTACCTGGTAGGTCACTTGAGATTAACCCTTAATTAACATGTTTATTAGCGAAATTTAGATATAGGATTTAGGACATAATTGGACTTTCTCTCAGGAATGGTATATTTAATTTAAGGGTATGACAGCATAAAAAGGTAAGTTTTAGTTTAGACCTGAATTATGTGGGACTTGTTATGGATCTTAGTTCCTGTGGAAGTTTATTTCATGCCTTCGGCCAAGATGCTCCGAAAGCGCGATCACCAAACTTACATAGTATTTGGCTGGCGCTTAGGTTCCATCAGTCTGCCTACAGCTGATTGGTGATTATGTTGCTGATCTAAGAGTTGACTGCCTCAGACCAGTTGAGTGTTTTCCCGGATGCATAGTTCAGAGATGTAGGGTGGGGCCGTTTCATCGATGGATTTAAACACCATCCATCAAAATTTTTACTGAACTCTTTCAGTGCATTTGAGCCAGTGAAGGTTACGAAGGTGTTCTGAAACGTGCGAATATTTAGAAACCCCGGTTATGAGCCGTGTTGCTGCATTAAAAACTGATTGAAGTTTGTAAATTTGATATTTAACGTGTCTAATATATAATAATATATTTCGCTAAATTTAGTAAAATGAATAAAAATTTACTTAAAATCACAGTTCTAATATACCCTTAAAATCAATGTAATAAGACACCCTTAAAATCTATGTTATAATATACCTACCCTTAAAATGAAAGATATAATAAACCCTAAAATCGAGCTACAAATTCCAGCAACAGTTACAAAAATGTTTGGTATTTACATTTTTATTGATGCAAATTAAAATAATGTCATGGAAAATAAGCACAGTATAGCAATAAACCATTTTAATTCTGAATATTTCTGGATGTTTAATGAACTCATCAATTTAATGTCTATTGTATATGCCTATCAGAAAAACTGTGTTTTTTCGTTCGCCAAATATCAAATTTGAATAGAGGAATTAGGACGTTCGTAAAACGCCAAGGTACCGCATTTTCACACGTCCCTTTTCATAATGGAAAGGGGATATTATCCCTTTCAGGTATTCCAGGGGATATAAAGAAATTGAATACATAATAATGTACGCGAATAAAATAAGAATATTTTTTAGGTCAGATTTTATGCACGTTTACCTGATTGACGAGATTTTTTGTAGCCGTGTGAATGTAAACCTTTTTATGTTAGGCGGAGTACTTTTACCTTTTTATAACATGATAATATCGCAAAAAAGACAGCGTGAGATATTTTTTACTAAATTTATCCACGGATCAAATAATTCATTTTTTTTTACGGTTAAAAAAGGTTTGGTTTACTTCTTGGTCAAATCTGTGACCTAGAAACATTATTTAGGGAGGGAACTATTCACAAATCATGCATCGATCAGACATAAATTTAAGACATATTAAATGAAATAAAAGCATCACGTTTTGAAATCCCAAGGCACATGATAGGCGGTATATCGATGATTTCATCTGGCACACGGAGAAAACTTACTGATATAAAATATTTACTAATTTATTAAGAATCTCTTCAAATTATTCGTAATCCGGTTAAAAACGGGACTGTAGGCTCTTATCGAATGAATTAATAGGTTTTCTAATCAAATTTTAGTAAGATACGACGAATGTACTAAACATTTAATAGGAAACGGTCTGCAATTCCGTTTTAAACGGATTTGAATAAATCAGCAATGCTAATTTTTCCGTGTATATGTAAGATGTCGCGTCGTAGTTTTTGTTTTAACAATTAATTAATCGAAGGCTTGTCCAAATTCTTGTCACAACCGTAAAGTCCGGCAAAAAATACTTGCCGTCAGCACGTGCCTTGTCAGCAGGTTCACAATGAAATCATTCTCAAGGTTTTTTAATCGATCGGTAAAACCCATTTACTCTATTTATATTGTTTTTCAAAGGTCCACTCCAGTGAAAGTGTCAAGCATATTCCATAACCATGGCAGTTCAATTAGAATTTTGAATATATCAATCAATTAATGATTTTGACGGTTGTTACAAAAAGAGTGTCTTATTTCCACGAGTTTTATTTCACAAAATAATTGTAATATTTCAAATTCCTCCAGTTTAATTTCACAAAATAATTGTAATATTTTAAATTCCACGACTTTAATTTCACAAAATCATTGTAATATTTCAAATTCCACGAGTTTAATTTCACAAAATAATTGTAATATTTCAAATTCCACGAGTTTTATTTCACAAAATAATGTAATAATTAATAATATAAAATATTATCGAAATTGCAAGACCTCATTTGAATACCAGATTAACTAAGCATCTACGTGCTTATCATTAGATAAATAATTGTTGTGGGTGGTTTTGAATTATTTTCGATAATTATTTAAAGTACGATATTAGACAGATTGATATAAAAATAACAATTTTATTAAAAAATAAAATTGCAGATTGCAATCTTTAGAGCACAGACGACAGGTGGGAATGCTGTCCTTGTTATACCAGTATTTCAATGGAAGATGCTTTGAGGAACTTGCATCATTAATCCCTTCGGAACCGGTGCATAGTTGCGAAAAACGTCAAACGCGTGCCCAACGTTTGAACACAGTTGACATTATATTAATAATAATAATATTTCGATGCTTTTTAGAGTCGTTTTTGTGAAAATTCACTTCGACGCAATTTTTTTACGTGAGAACGGGTCGTTTCTACGACTTGTTCTCGAGTAAATCCGCTTCTCATATATGACGTAGGCACTTAGGGAAATTATTGTCCGCTGGGCCTTTGGGGGGAGTAAGTGTAAAAAAGAGAATTATTTAAGTACTAATTACAATAACTTTTATCACGTAGGTATTTACAATGTAAACAAGCATCCAAGTAAAAATAAAAAAATAGATTGGAAACTAGAATTACATAATAGAATTAAGTGACTGATTATCTACGATTGACATTACTTGTTGAAATTTGAGAAGGCAGCGAGCTACTGAAGGTATCTCCTGCTACCGTTGTAAACCGTTGCTAGTGGTTAATTAGTGAAATTAATGAATTAAAAATATAAACAAGTCATCTGTGTTCTTCAATTTGTTTAATAATTCGTTCTTGACATTCCATTCCAAAAATTATCGCATAATCAGAATTTTTCAGAAATATTTATTTAATTAAAGAACATAATATTATTTGGAAAAATGTGGTATTTTGGTAAATTACTTTACAGTGTCCTGAAACTAGCAGTACAAGAGGAACACTGGTGAATCTACATTTGTTATTTCACAATTTAAGCATTTAAAATATTAAATATAATATTTGCGAAACGTTCCACAGTGGAAGATACTCTCAGTTTCGTCCTGGTGTAAGACGACGATGCAGAGTTGATGAGTTGTTTGAAATGGTTTTGGCAGTATTTGGTGACCAGGTTTGAATAGACAAGTAGTTTTCCATCTCTCTATTTCAGTATCACAAAATACCCTAATTTGGGATACCATAGTCTCACTGGGTCCAGACGGTTGGGAGCAGTTGGGAATCTTGGGCGGTTATACTTAAAAAAATTGAAATCGATTTCGATGTATAACTTTTTTTTATTTGAGCGCTTGATTTTGAGTAAAAGAGTCCAAAATTGTAATTTATAGGTCAAATTTATATTTGTTTATCAGATTAGTGGTTTCCAAATGTTTTTTTATCCCTCAAGCCACCGAAAAAAATGAAAAAAAACAGTTTTATTTGGTTCTCTATGTGACGTAGATTCACCAGATTCCCGTTTGTAGGTACTACGAGTTTCCGGACATGAATTTACAATAATAACAATATTGTATTTTAAAAATATTCAGCATTCTTCTAATTCAGAATAAGAACGATCTCGTATTGTAAAAATATTCAACATTCTTATAATTTACAATAATAACAATGTCGTATTTCAAAAATATTCATAATTCTTATAATTTAGAATAAGAACAATCTCTTTTTTTAAATATTCACTATTCTTATAATTTAGAATAAGAACAATCTCGTATTTTAAAAATATTCAGCATTCTTATACTTTAGAATAAGAACAATCTCGTATTTTAAAAATATTCAGCATTCTTGTACTTTAGAATAATTATTAAAATATTCAACATTCTTATAATTTATTTTCGTAGTTGAAATCAAGAGAAATCATGACCCATATTAAAAGAATAGTATTTTAAAGTGAGGTATTTTTTTTTACCTTAAAAGGATGCTATATAAATCATTATCATGAACACATTTTGTACATACGAAAAAATGTTTAGCGGATATTTTGATGTTTGTGTGTTGTCTTTGTTATTTGTAGAATGTGCAATTCATCAATATCTATCTAATAACATATTTATAATACATTTTTCTGGAAACGAATCTATTCTCGCACACACACATGCAAACGACTTAAACGTAGGTTGTTTACATATTTACCCCGAAAATGCACAATGACAGGGGAGCTAGAAGCTTCACAAATAAAATGCAGTGACGGCGGTTCCTAAACCCGGCGTGCCGAAATAACATATTATATTATTAAAAAAATAAACATACATATTTATATGGTTTAAATTTTAAGACGGGTGATGTTTCAGAGTAGTAGACACTTCTTATATTGCAAATTTATATTTTGTAAATTAAAAAAAAAAAAAAAAAATCTTCAAAATTTAAGCTGTGATTGCAAAAAAACAAAAATTATTTCATGTCACAAAAACGCGCTGTATAAATTTTTCAATTATTATTGTTAAATGAATAGGTAATTTTTTTAACTTTCTGTTATTCGTTAACAGTAGGTAGGGACCCACCAGTAACGGTCTCTGATTTATCAGTGAGCTAGAGTGGAAAAATTGAAAAATACAACACTATTCATTTCGTTGTAGCTATATAGGTATACAGACATATATAACTTTTTTCTAATTTTCGTTTTTAGGATTCTTTCAGTTGAAGCACATCATCCCCAAACTGAAAAACTTCATAAAACAATAGATATTTTGAAAAAAAAGCTATTTTCAGCTATAACTTGCCAATCCTGAAAAGTCACGCACCGCTACTGTAAAGTAACCTACCTGCATGGCGAGCTCTCTTTAAACATATTTGAATTTCACTTTTGTCTATGGGAATGAATGAATGCAAATCTTGAAAGCGGAAATTTAGACACTTTCTGACATCCGATCGAGCTGAAACTCAGCAGATAAAAAAGTCGATAAAAAAGGATTCTATCAACTGTTACTGGCAATCATATAAACTCATGCATTTTTCTGAAATCGGATGACATTACATCAGTTAAAATACTAAAAACAAATCTTTCGCCTTTCGTATTTGTATGGTACCGAATACACAATTTTTAGAAGTGTAGTGTAAACTGTTACCAACAACTTTGCAAGAAATTATTTGAATAAAATAATAAGAAACTTTTAACTGTTGAACACTGGTCCCCTTCCCTGGACTACGATTATTCATGTTTGCAGTCTCCCTAATAATAGCGGCCCTTTCTGCATTGTGCTGATTCATCATCTCTCAGCGGATGTAAATTGTGAACATCTCCCTACAATAATAGGGGATGCAAATTTGGTGAGAAAATAAAATTCCACCCCAATAACGCGCACCTTCTCACTCAGCCAACATCATTTATGAATAATATTCCGTAACAAGGCTTCATAAATCCTAAAAAGATGGGAATTTCGGGAAAAAAACACATTAAACAGTCAAAATAGCATATTCCCCGAAGGTAAAAAACACAAAATATAAAAAGAGAGTCATCCTCCTTTGTCCATACCTCTATTATGTTATGACAATCCGTTTATGGTTATTGTTCATTTTTTAACAGTTTTGCCTGCGTAATAAAATAAATGACTTTTTTACATGTGACACATTTTTGCATTTCTTTCTTTGGCGTAAAAAAGCATTTTTTCATTGTTTGTGTTTTTTACCCATCTCTATTTACATACAAAACCGAAACGGATAACGACGGACCAACTATCTTTATAAACATTTCCCCTTGGGAGAGTTTCAAGGGTACTTTCAGCTTTCAGAGTTTTTGGATTGTTTTCTAAACACATTATTGTCCAAAAATTTCAAGGATTTACAAACGCTATTCATTATTTATGTTTATCTACAAGAAATAATTCATTTCATATTGAATGATATCGATTGATTTGCAGACTGTACCGACCTAAAGGAAGCTATCAGATATGAACTCTATTAGAAGAGGTACATAAGGTACATTATTTTATAGAGACTTCTATCGGGTAGTTAACTACCCGATTTCGCCAGAGAATTGATTAGAACGAAGTTACATATTAATATTTGAAGTAAAATTATATACAGTACCATACATTATTGCCTACTTGATAGGTCACTTGACATTAACACTGTTAATTAGAAAATTTTAAATAGAGATGACGTAACACTGAAAACACATGTTTTTGGAGATAATATTATTCGATTATATTATTTCTTTTAATATTTTTTGTTCTTTATTGTTCGTTTTTAGGAAAATAAAGAAATTTTATGGTGGGTGGTACCTACAGTACGGGGATACGATTTGAATATATCTTCCTGAATGTGATCCGTTACTCGATTAGAAGCAGATTGAAGTGTAAGGCTTCGAATAATGTCTTATTTGTTTTTAATAGTTAAGTGGTCATTTTAAAGTAGCATGGTTCACAATCAAAATGGCACTGCAAACAGTGCTAACAACAAAACATGATAGACCTATAATTAGAGGTGCTACTGTGTACTAATATCCCATCGAAACTTGTTCCACTATTAGAACGAGATAAGCGGTGCGCGTAGACCGTACTCGGTAGTTTTAGTTAGAGTGTTGAGAGAGTTGGAGGTCAGTTGGAGGTTAAAAAGCGGAAATTATTATTTCGCTTCATGTCTCATCTAAATATAACAATCAATGGATAACTGAGCTCACAGTTCAATAGTTCTGTCATTTTAGATTAAAATTTCTGCTTCATGGTTTAGATAAGATAAGGTGTTAAGATATCACGAGTTTTGCAGACGCTTTTTGACGATTTTGACGCTTTTGAACGAACGGTAGGAGTCTCCTATTATTAGTGATCAATAACCTTAGTTTTTCCATTGAAAGATAACTTTGTAAAGGTAAAGTTTCTGACAAATTTTTAATATCAAGATTCTTTACGGTGTCAGAAATAAAAAAAATAAAAACATCAGAGCAACAAACATTGGTAAATACAGTCATGGAGTAATTGTATTAGCTAACTTGCCTCCCGTTACTCAGACACAATTCGGGGAAAAATTAATGTATATTAAAAATAATCTGACGGAGTTCAAGCGTGCATTACGAATTACTTTGGTGTTCAAATGTTCCCGCTCTATGATTTTCATACCCCGTTTGTTAAGGTTCTGCTGCAGAAGCTCTCAATTTAATTCCATCAGTCGATGGAGTTCATACCTATAATTTCTGGTGTGTGACACGGTATGTAGGTACCTGATATGAGGAAGCATTTTGCACCTGAGTAAAAGCAATGGAAATGTCGTTAGGTTATCAGTTATTCTAAAAGTATACCACTAGAAACAATCTTTTGTGAATTTTACCCTTACTAATCCAATTGCCAAATCTAATGCGTACATGTAAAATAGATACCTACGCACATATATAGAGTAGGTATTACAATGTAACCTACTTGGAGGGACTAGCAGAACCTATTGCAAAGGCACAAAGCTAACGAGAAATTAAGCGAATAAAAGCCGAACAAAATATTATTTATTATTTTTAACACGAACATCAGAACGAATTATGTCATCGAATCTTCCTTTGTAAAACTGCACTACAAAAAAACGAGCTGTTGTGCTTTCGTGTTTCCTCGTACAGTCAATTCGGACTTCTTCAAGAAACACAAATTAAATACCTAACCATAGACATAGAATCTTCCTTAACCTGTCTCAGAACGGTGACAATAAAACCGTTGACCACAGACATATGATAATATTCATATGTCTATGCCGTTGACCTTACATAATACATACAAGAGACAGTGTTGCTCTTGTGAGGTGTCACATAAAAAATACATTGTCTGCAGTTTTTGCCATAACATACATAATTATACCGTCAAAATCCTAGCTGCAGTCTGCGGCTGGTCGCTGAGGTGAATAATATCTGGTCTACGGCTGCTGTAGCGGTCTGAGATAGACATTGTAGACAGGTGGCAGAGGGCGGTGGGCGGAGGGCGGGTGGAGTGGAGCTGGGTGCAACCAAATGTCAATATAATAACAGCGAGGGATGTTTAGGATTACTCCCGTACTAAATAAAGCCGTGTCTTCTAGGGTCCAGTTTACCTGTTCTATTTTGACGGTGACTTATCAAAATTTGTTTGACGGTGACTTATTGACTATTTTGACGGTGATTTTAATGAAATTTGTTTGACGGTGACTTATTGACTATTTTGACGGTGACTATTTTGACGGTGATTATTTTGACGGTGACATTATCAATATTAGGCAATGCTAACTAATCAACTATCACGCAATTTCCCCGCAGGGGTAGGAAGAGAGTATGTACCGTCCAACCATTCCGTCTAGGGACACAATCTTTGCTTCATTCGCACTCATAAATCGGCTCAAACACTTCTGTTATTCTGACTCTTAACTTGGCCAGACTCAAGTGATATTAGATTTTATTAAAGGAAAGTTAGTATACGATAATTACGGACAGCTATAAGTAATAAATAATATCACAATGTTCCTGTTTAGTCTTCCTCACTAGTGTTTCCTGTTCTAAAGCGGCCTTTAGATTTGTATTTTGATCACTTGGTCGTACCATGGCTTCCTCGGGCGTCCCCAACTTTTCTACCATTCGTTTTATTTTTGCTTTTAAGCCCCCGTATTCCCCTTTTCTACCGATTTATAACAAGTTTCTCCTTAACTCTAATAACTAAATGTTTAAGTTGAAAAAAATGTATTCAATTTTTTAAGATAATATCTATAGATTTGTTCTGCCGAAACGTTAATTATTTGAAATTCCCTCGGTAGAAAAAAATTGCAAAGTAGGCTCCGAAAATTATTGAAAACTCGTTCTGTTCTGTTATTTAATATGTTATAGGCATAAAAAAAATACAGTGTATCTTTAGATGCAACTAAAGCAGTTGTCGAGAGGTTTTGGCTCTATTTCAAACGAGTCGTTTTATTAAATATTTTCACCATTTTCGCTTAATTGATAATGTTTTTTAATAGTAGCGCGCTCCCTCTAACATTCGTATTTACATATCTCCTTTTCAAACCATCAACGCTTACTACGGGGCCTTAACATTCATGCTTACATTCTTCTTACCTTCCTTTCTTCGTTTATTCGCTCTACATGCCCAAACTATCTTGGATTTGCATTCTTGGCGTGTCTCCATATTTCTCACACGATCATACACAGTTTTTTTCACACGTACGCCTCAGGGATCTATAGCATTCAATCTACTTTTATCCTTCCTATGCCATTTCCATGCCTCACTGCCATACGTCAGCACGGGCAAATCACCCAGTGAGGCCAACATTTCTGGAAAACTTTGAAATGTTAAAAATATTGTACCAAATATTAAAAAAAAAAATGATTATAAATAAATTGTATAAAGCTATAAAACACACTGTATAAAGCTCAGAAAACCTTAATAAAAGTAATACTTAAAGTACCAATACTAACACTCACTTCAACCATATTTAAAAAATTCCCAGTGTTGAAGATTCAAAAATTATATTCAAAACAAATACTTACTTTCCTTTACAAGAACCTAAACACATTTAAAACTTCACAAACTTCTCGCAATACCAGAAAAAGACATGCACACCAACTACTAATACCAAAAACCAACACATCCTTTGGACAAAAACACTGCAGATTCCAGGCTATAAAACTATACAATTCACTTCCAACACAATATAAAACATCTAATCTTACAGAATACAAAAAACACATATGGAACTGGCTACAATCCTTTTAATATTTAATTTTTTATATTTCACTTTTTTTGGAATAACTATGGAAAACTACTGTTATAACTATGGAAAAATCGATTTTAAATTTTAATTTTTAATGTTTCTCTGTGTAACCAAATCCACTGTATTGTTTTAGAATTATAGAACTTTACAATTGAAAAAGTCCTCCACAACACAGGTGAACTCCTAGCGTGGAGAACAATATACTAAAAAAAATATATATATATTAAGTTTGTATTAACGTTAAGTATGATCGTTAACTATATAATCTGCCTGCATAGAATAATAATATATAGGGTTTTCCAATAAGAGGTGTTATTTTGAATAGCCCGCTAATTTGATTGATGTTATTTTGAAGCTGTTATTTTTTGACATTTACAAGTAGAAACTACGCCATTGATAAAAATGAAACGATACATGCATCAACAACACATTGAAATTATTAAAATTCATTTGAGTGAATCAAATGCAAATCATCTTGAGTGATGAGGCCCTTTTCCACCTCGGTGGCTTCGTCAACAAGCAAAATTGTCTCATCTGGGGCTCGGAAAACCCAAGAGTTATTGTTGAAAAACCTCTCTTTTCTCAGCGTGTGACTGTTTGGTGTGGTTTATGGTCCGGCGGAGTCATTGGACCTTACTTTTTCGAAAATGAGGGTAGAGCAACAGGATTGCGCTATCGAGAGATGATTAATGATTTTTTATGGCTGGAATTGGAGGATATTAATCTGGACAACGTTTACTTTCAACAAGACGGCGCTACGTGCCACACAAGCAACGAAACCATTGATCTTTTACGATTGAATATCAAAATAACACCTCTTATTGGAAAATCCTGTACATAGAGTTTTTTTGAGTGATCGACGAACCGATGGATGCAATCTGTTAGCCATAAGTTGATAATAGTTTGTCTAATCTATAGTTAGTAATAAAATAGCATTGTAGAAATATATTACATATTTGAACAGCGCACTTGAGGTGATTGTTCACAAAAACGGCCCCATAAAAATCTATTAAATATTATTTATAACGGTTGAGTTTGTATAAACGCAAATGTTTTATTAGGGTAAGATTTTTTTTTCATACACAGAAAAATGAGTATGGATTTTTAATCAAGATACTGTTAAAAATATGATTGCATGAAAATTTCCTAATAAAATGTTAGTCATCCACAATATATCTGAACACGTATTCAACGCGGGTAGCCTTGTCCGGATAAATATAATGGACGAGATGCGACAATATTCGTGTTCTGACTTCTTCATAACATATTCGTGCTTTACTGATAGTTTGTTGTGATCATAATCATTCATTCGTTACAGGCCTCAAGTACGAATAATTTGACCAGATTTTTAATAAATTAACAATATTTCATATAAGTGTTCTCTGTACAGTATGTAGGTAGGAACGTATACAGCCCTGCCAGGTCGAGAGATGGTCATTATTTTAAAGTTACATCATAGGTATGACTTTATGCAGTATGTAATATCAAGCTAGTACCTAATATTGATTCAGTTGGTCGTCTGGCGTAGAAATTACACATAAAATTCTTAATTTAATTAATCAATTTCTATTCAAAGTAGGTACACATAGCGGTACAGAAATCGTATGATTGAATGAGGTGGATCCCTGCCCATGATTAGCATCTTGTTTACGCATAACACTAAAAATTAATTAAGTTGTCTTAAGTTCGTGTAATTATACAGCAAAAGTCAAAACGCAGAACTCTTCATTACTCTCCAGTGTGTAAGAATTTAAAATTGAATTTTCATACGCGTGTTGCTTTGAAACTTGTTGAATTTAAATACAATTCCTATCAAAATTACCATAGAGCAGATCATCATCATAGAGTGCATGTTTACAAACAACATAATAACAATTCAAATTCGTTTATTGCATATTAATTAACCTTTAGCTGCCCGCGGTGGCGCACAGGCCGTGGCGTATGGCGTGGCGCACGGCGCAAAGCGTATTAGAACGCGTGGCCACGTATTTAAGGAACAGAGCGTATTAGTTCAGCACATAGCTTATTACGGTGCGCGGCGGGAGTTGTGAATGATGCACTATTTTCTAGCCATTAAACCCGAACTAAATATAATGAAAAACCCTAATTACGTATGGAAAATAAAAATGTGTTTAATGCGGATGATTAAGATCTCAGACGCAGTACATCGGACATAATGCGTTCCTTAAGTGGAGACATAGAAGTGATATATATATATACTGCTTTGTGGAGCTGGTTATAAAAGCAGTTGAATAAACAATTATCATTCGCTCTAAATAACCATGCAAAATAAACATTATCGATTCTATGTGATGAATATTTACTTGACCTTTGAGCGATCTTATTAATATTCTATAGACATCGAAGCCATGAGGTATTGGCGCATTATTCTCTGTATAAATAAATTATGGCCTCCCAAGCGTTAAAGTAGGTAGATATACTCATATTTGACTTTGAGGCGGGAGGTTGTGGGTTCGATTCTCACCGCAGCGTATAATTTATTGTAATGGATGTTAAATATATTACTTATATTGATTTTGTCAGTGGCTGAAGCGATATTGAGATTTGATGGCCTCACAAATTAAAATGTCGTCAGTTTTTACATTAGTTCTACAAAGGAGGCCCTTAGGAAAATAAAGGCCTGTTTATTTTCATCATTTTTAGGGATGCTGTGTAGATACTATTTTTAAGGTAATAAAGAAGAGAATGTTCTGAAAAGGAAACTGGTATGATAGGCGGGTAGGTATCTAAGGGTCAGTGTGTACAAGAGTGACGGACGTATGAGTCCATTTCTCCCACTGCGGTGCAAGACGATGGGTCGATATAGTCCTGTTGAATTAGTTAAAGATTCTCTCTAAATCAGTAGGTGGGCAGATGCATCTGCCGGCGAGACTTAGACAAATCTTCATCCCATCCCAAGTCACCAAACATAGGAAATCACTTGGGGTGACATATGGCAGAGGTGTTAGTAATCCGATAAATGGTTTCCAGGGGGTACTCACACTTGCCTCCCAAATTGTCGTATAGAAGAGTGAATGAAGCTATCATTGCTGATTTTTTGCATTACATTTGCATTATTTGAGATATTTCTTAAGCCCGGGTCATTTACTACTAAGCTATTCTGCATTTAGTCAAAAATATTTCAAAGATATAGTTGCTTACCTCTAGGTCCTTTGTTTCTTCTATAGACCATCATCTTGGTTTTTATACATATAAATAGATCTCGTTAGCTGCAGTCCTAATCAAGTCGTATCGGGATAACTGAAAAATAAAAAATAAATTTGTAAAATCATTCGCTATAGACCTCCAGTCGTTTTTTTAACAGGAAAATGAATAATTTGATCAAATTTTTAATAAAATAACAATATTTCGTATCACTACGTTGTCTTCAATTATCCTAAATATGGACCGGGAAAAGAAAAAATGAACATTTTTAGAGTTGAGTGTTTGGAATAGAATTTGCAAATAACTGATGACTGCTGTTAATTGGATTTTGGGATTTTGCCAAAATTTGGAAAAGAACGTTTTTAATATTACAATTTCAGTTGTGTGTCTGTGTCTGTGTGTAACTCCGGTTCATTGACCTCTGGAATTGAGATTTACCTTGATTATCACAAATTGAACTGATTGCGGGAACGATTCAGGCCTCCCTGGTCGAGGGGTAAGGCTTCCGACATGTAATCCGAAGGTCGCGGGTTCATATCCCGGCGTGCGCAAGTAAATTATATTTGATGAATTCGTGTTATTTCACAATTTATTTATTTTAATTAAAATATACTACATTTGCGGCACGTTCCAGAGTAGAAGAGACTGTGCTTTACAATTGTTGAGGCCTCTTACCCATGCTGAGGCCCACTGAATGTCATCCGATTGAAGAGAAATGCGCGTATGTGCGCGTGTTTGCACGTGATTGTCACCAATATATTGCTACCGAAATTTGCGATTGAAAGAATTTATTGTCTATTACTTGAGTTTCAGCTCGATCGAATGTCGGGAAATGGGTTATTTTCCACATCCAAGATTTGCATTAATTCATATACGAAAACGAAAATAAAATTCAAATCTATTTATTTAAAAGGAAAAGATAGCTACTGTTGGGAAGTAAGAGCTTCATAGATCCACGCACAGATGGCAGTGCATAGAGCTTGCGTGGAAGTTCGCAAGATGGAGCCAGTGGCCAGTAGTCGCCAGGGCCAGTGGGAAGGCTCTCAGAGAAACTTATTGTTTCAGATTCCAATTAGCCAGCTTCTAGTTAGGTCGACTATCGAGTCGCCATTATTATACGTGGAGTATTAATAAATCCACGATTAACCTAAAAGAATCAATTATTTATAAACTCCTTCCAAGACCTTTTGTACGAACACAACCTACCTATGTACAAAAACCTACGTTTAAACATGCTCCTTAAAAAAGGTAGCTAAAGCACATTTTAGCTTTTCAACAATACTTCCAAATTTAGGGTACTTTTATACCCTGTTGGCTGAACTGTTATATATACAAAAAATATTTATACTTTAATGTTACGAGCTATAAGCACATAATTAAAACCGACATCGCGCATCGACTCGCGCATTCTTCATTCCTTGAAAGTTATTCAATTCAACGTACAAAAAATAATAAGCTATGCCCTTCTGAATAAATTTACATATATGCGAAATCCATACGAGTATCGTAACGCGTTTCTGCACATTTATTTAAAGAAAACCCACACATTGTATCAATTCTCAGTGGCCATTCTTAACGTTTTCTGTTGACACTTTACTTTTATGCGACTGCAATATCACATTGTAATAATATTGACATCTTTGTAATGGAGGTCAGCCAAATGTTCGTATAAAATGCGAAAAAACGTACATCAATTCTTTTGAAAATATGTTGACGTTTTGACTCTAAGATTTGCATTCCGTTAGTTAGTTGGGCATGTACCTGCCAATCAATATTTTTTGTAGTGTTTTAAAAAGGAGAAACAAACCTATACAAACTCTATATTACCATTATTATCTTTATTGAGATCGAGAGTCAAGCTGTGTCAAATAAAGTCGTATAATGAAAGCTATTAAATATGTCAACCCTCCTTGGTTTTTCAAACATATATATTTAGACGTACACCGACGTATATTTTCAATTTTTAACAAAGAAAAATGATCCTGTTAAGAAAATGACAGCATGCAAACTTCCTGATAAAAAAATAATCATTCAGAATATATCGAGAGGACGTGTTTTTATCCTAGTAAATATCATGACATTACACGACCAAATCAGTGTGTCAATATCAAGATCAGTATTTTAATGAACACGTGTTCCGCCATCCTCATAAAACATTCGCTTTTGACTGATACTTTGTTAGGAGCTCTTTCAAATCTTTCGTTATAGGCATGCAGAACCATTTTTAACAGGAAAACGAATAATTTGACCGGATTTTTAATTAATTAACAGTATTTCATATCAGTAAGTTTTCTACGTGTTGTTGCGTGACAGCTATTTCAGCTAGAAGTCTTAAATAATTCAAAAATAATAACTAAATTTGTGTGCTAATATTGTACCTTTTTAAATGACCCGTTTTACGCGAATATTCTCAGTTATTAGTTTGATGAATTTTATGTAAATAGCTTGGGTTACTTCTATGGTTAAAAATATATTTCGATGAATCATCAGCCTTTGTTTTTGAATCGGTAGACCTAAAATAATGATGATTAATGGCGTATCTGTCGGTCCCATCAAAGGTATTTCTTCTGTTGTCTGATCGGTGGATGTTTTAATGGCTGTAGATTTAGTTCCGGTGGCGAGGGTGTATTGCGAGGACGGTGTTTGCATTACCACGAGAGGTAAAGGGACCCTTGACCTTAAAGGTTTAACACACATGTTGTATGGTATGGTTATGGGTATACCGAGTGTTCAATAAATGATTAATACAAAAGTTAAACCAAAACTGAAAGCACACATTTTTGGAAGAAATTTTAAAAGTTCAAAAGCAAGTCACAAAAATAATGAAAATACTAATTTCTGTTGTGACTCTGGCTGTAACTGCAGTTGAACGAACTTTAGAACTTGTGCTTTGAATTTTAGAATCATTTTAAAAATTGGAAGTGTTTTTTGGGATAATTCAATAAAGTCATTTAAGTTGTTATTTTTAAAATTGGAACGGATTTGTCTTAAATTCAAACAATCCCCATTGATGTATTAATTAAAAATGAGAAAGGAAGAGAATTAATGGTTCTACCTTTTTACCTTTGATTAGTAATTTGACTTTTAACACTTTATCGGCGAACTACCGGTAACTACTGAATCCGATCCCCGCGCACTGCTACTCTACACTACTATGATAATAGTGGTACGAGATATTAGTACGCAATAGCGCCTCCATAACTGTCCCGTAATTTTTTAACGGGAGTATGTAATATTTTTAAATAAACGTAACTTTTCGATGGAAAATTATTTATCACTTTGATTTATCGTGCTAAAGGGTGCTTTTTTGGAGCAGATATAAACTAGCATCAGCATTGACAAAATTACGGTTGTGCGAAACCGGTTGGTATAACTTAATCAAATGAAGAGATGTAGAATATCTAGAAGAACTATAAAAATATCTTTAGTTTACTATTTCTAGTATAAGCCATTAAAATAAAGCAATTATTCTATTCACAAAAGACATATAAAAGATATCGGCGTTTCCACGCCGATACCACGTGACCACATGACCACGTGACCATCCCCCGCACGCGGTGAGTTGCCAACAATACCAACCAACAGATACCAATAACACTGCCAACAAACTAACTATCCCAGTCCCCTTCTAAATGCTCTAAATTCAGTAAATTCTAAATCTCCAGCCTTAAGTTGCAAATCGCAAAACCTCATCCGCGCCCCAGTCCTGCGCCCAAAGCTCCAAATTGTACCCCAAAAAAGGTCAGCGTGTTGATTTAAGGGTTAATTTTGGTTTTGGATTTCAACCTAAAGCTTTACTTCTTCACAATAACGGCGTTCTGTTTTTAAAACGAAATCGGCACGCGACCTCTGTAATTGCGCGCATCTGCCGCCCCCATACAACTTCTCATACTCGATACTGATCAACTCCCACACCAAACACTCGAAAATAGCTCTTATTTTTGTAGTTCATTGAGACTACCATGTATTTAGACTTATGATGTTTTGCCGAAAATGCAAAGTGGCATTATTAGCATTTGAAACAGGATTTTAAGGGCAATTAGAAACCGGAATGTTCGTAATTTTTAGGGAATTTAAATAACGATGAATAAATTTGGTAAATTTATTCAAATGATGTGATAACTCCATAGAAGCTTTTAGTATCTCTACCTACTTCATAAACAATTATTAGAATATTTGGGGGAAATGTGTATTATTAGGAAACGTTAACTGAAACAAGATGCACACGTGTATATAATTTATTTCTAATATTGTTATACTTGTTTTTTGTTTTGGTGGATTTCGTACATATCTCTGTAGGTACAAATCTCGTGTCTGTGTATTTTGTCTTGTAATATACCTTTTACTGACAGTAAGCAGGTGTTTAATTGATAAAGTAGTTATAATATGATAATTGTCAAATAATGGAGGGGGTTTTTTAATTAAGGGAAGGCATATAATGTGATGCAAATTTTCCAAGACATTGAAAATATTTATCAGTTTTTTAACGCAATTTTCGCGAAATAATAAACATTATCTTACCGATACCAACTTGTTAGTCGCATTACGAATAAATTGTAAAAAAAGTCAAATTCTGTCACTTAATTAAATTTTAGTGGAAAATACACTCAGTATTGCCCTGATGAAAGAGTACCATTCAGAATTGAAACTATATTTGAAATGACTTTAGCCGTGTTTGGTGATAGGTTTTTCCCCACCTTCCTCTTTTCTATATCCTTCAATTCAAACGAGTCGTGTTTTATTAAATATTTTCGCTTAATTATTATAATTTTTTTTTAAATATTAGTACTCTCTCTCTCTCTAACATTCGTATTTATATGTCTCCCTTTTAAACCATTTTTAAACGCTTACTACGGGACCATAAGGTAGGCGACACATTACGCTATACGCACCATGGCTTAGTCTATTTCAGCACATTGCTCCCCATACACCAACAATGGGAATATATGGCGAGCGATACGCTGAAATAGGCCAAGCCACGAAAATATAGTAATATAAGGTCTGTCACAGTCTTATAGTATAACTTGCAAAAAACACTTTTTGCAAGTTATACTTTAAAATATTAATATTAATTATTTGTTAAGAAAGACATACAAATTCAATATTTTATTCGTGATTCAATACAATATTGTATTTTTGTGCCTTCCTTGAAAGAATTGAATCGGGAGCAAATAAATATTGATCTGAACATTTTAAAGCACAACTTGCAAAAAATGTTCTTTCCTAAAATAATTCAATTAGAGTCATCTCCGTGAAAGAGCAGATTTTGAGTTATTTTAAATAAATCCATAAACGGGGTTAACCATAATACCTACCTACAAATATTACTTTTAATTTCGCATACTTAGGTAGGTACCTATTTATAAAATTTGTATATATTTGTAATGTATATGAAATTGAATTACAATTATTATTATTGTTATCTAAAATTCATAATTCGAAATCCCCTTTTTGTTGAACATCATCGATACACTGCAAATGCAGTGTTGTTGTGTGTGTGAGTTGACCTTGCCTCGGGGATTTAGGGTTACCCCACTTCACACTTCGTAAATCGTGAATGGTCACATTATATCCTCTGTCATAATCTTCAATAGTCATAATTCATAATCAACCAGTCCTTTGGTTACCCTGCTTGAAAATACAATATTATAGTTATCGTCGAGAAGAAGTAGCATATATATGTAGAGTAAATATATGTATATGTCCGGTTAAATATATGCCTATCCGGTGGTTGAATAGTGCAAAAAAATGTTTTCATCAAGATGCTGTACTTTGCAGTGTAGATGTACAAGACCGCAGATGACCTGCTGACCCAATAGAATAAAGAAGAAAACTAGAATTGCCTTCCACACGAATTTGAACGTATGTGCTACCGACTTAGTACCTTTTGGTTCTAGACCATTTAGCACACGGTCTGTCTCTCTTACACTTGCCTGAAATTATGAATCGCCGTACCGTTTCAATATCGTATAAGAATATCGTAAAGGCCCGAAATGGGCTTATATTTAGATCACGAAACAGGCACACAAAGCACTTCTGTTGCTGACCCTGTTTATAACTTTTACACGGTTGACATTTAAATGTGACATGAGAACGGCTCGTTTCTAAGACTCGTTCTAGAGTTCAAATGCTCGGCTGTGGAGCGTGGAACGATCTACCGGCCTCTGACTCCTTGTGGTCTCTTCAAGACCCACGTTCTCTGCTTTCTCTTATCAAAAAGACTGTACACACAGCATCCTCAACGTCGACACTGAAATTATTTAACTCAAGGCCTCCTGTATGATGTACAAAAAAATGCAAGTATTTAGTTAAATCTATTGTTCGAGTATTACACGCAAAACCAAAATTTCCAGTTAGGTTTTAGACGTAACTCTGAATAAATCCAAAATTCCGGTAAGAAGGAAAACAATCAGTAATCCGTTTCCATTTGAAATAACAACTGCATGCGATGACAAAGCAAATAATGTAGCTGGACTATGAATGCCTAAGTGTAACTACACTCAAGTAAGTAAGTTAGTCGATTACACGCGTCAGTCGGCCAAGTGCGACAAGTCTTTTAAAATATTCAGAGATGCTAAAGAGCTAATTACAATCGGCGGACATGAAAGGCTTGAGGCTGGGAAATTATCCTGCTGAAGCCGCCGCGCACATTACTGTACTCACTGATCTAGTGATCTGCCATCACACGGCCAGTGGCGGCACGTCAACTAAATTTAAATAAAGTGATTAATAAACCTAATGGCCTTCACAGTCTGAAAAAACAGTGGTATTAATAATAACATCTCGGGATTTATGTATTTTCATTCTTACAAAGACAAAAAATGCTAACATTGAATATTGCTATTTTTTTCTTTCTTGAAATTATTGGAAATCCTATTTAAAACGGGATTGCAGGCCCTTAACGAATGACTTAATAAGTTTCGTTTAGTAAAACACGAATGTATTATCACGGTGTCGGAACATTCAAAGTTCAAAAAAATTCTAATATTTTCGCATTTCATCATTAAATATTTTCCATAGAAATTCAGGCGCATGAATACGTGTTTCAATTTATTAGGAGTTTACTAAAAGTTTATAATTAACATATATAATTAATGAAGAAAATATCAAAATTTTATTACAACGTATTATATTACATTCTTTCAAAAATCTTATTAATGTCGATAGAAATTACGCACTAAGCAGAATAATATTTGTGATGATTTAGAAATTCTATATCCAAAAGTTGTGTAAATATCAAATTTTACACAGATTTTATATAAAATTACATTTTTACTGGAATACATTATATGATGGAAGAGCCCACGGTTGGAGAATTTTTCTGCTTCGGACAAGCGAACGGATTAATTCTTTTACATGAGCAATAATGTAGATGTTGTGTCATCATAATTCGGTAAAGTTCTTGCCAGTTGATATTATTACCACTGTGAAAACAAAATATACCGTAGAAGAGAAATGACACTTTTTTTGAAAAACGAATGTGAAATTTAAATGTACGTTACTCAGTTGATGATGTCCGGCCATTGCACGTGATATGTGATTGTTGCCCGGCTCATCTTTCCTAGGAACTGGTCAGTTCGTACTAGTGTTGTGTCATACATCTGCTCAGACACGCGAACTCCATATTAATATCATTATGTTCAAGTGGCCCGTGTGACGCCATCAAAACTATACTTTTTACAGTTACTGCTAGAATCTAGAAGAAACCGGAACTATAAGTAAGCAGTATATTATGTGTGTATCTTCATATGACCTATAGGTTTTCAATCTTAGGAATACAAACTTCATACATTTATAAATAATAAAGACTGGAACCACTTTGTTCCAAACCTAAAAAACACGGTAATTTTCCCATGTTGAGTTTTGTTGCCAACTTCAAGTTTCTTTAGATGACATTTGTGATGTCATTGACCCGGTCTGTTTCGAATTGCTACGAAATGTAGATTTAAAATATTCCTCAAAAAGTGCTGCAAATGGGTATTACTGCTTTTTTAACATTTCATTGCGCGACCGATCGATTTTGACAAAACAACCAGATTGTTCGAAGTCCGCGGTCTCCGTCTTACTACGATCGTAATACGCCATACCTGAGGATTGTGCGGTTTAAAAGTCTGACAACCAGTAATACTGTCGTATTACTCCCGGTACACGTAGTACGCATGCGCGTGATTATGAGTAACGCTCATTACTAACCCGTTCTTATTCCCCCGTATTACCGAAGAGATGCTAAAAGATGCATTAAAGTTCTATTTTTTGTCAAAGTTTAAAAACTTCATATCTTTTGACAGTTTCGTCAAAGTTTTTCTCATTGTTTGACGACATGTCCATTGTCCGGCTACTCTTAAAATACCATAAAGCATTGATGTACTATATTTAGATGAGACATGAAACGAACAAACAGCTTCCGCTTTTCAACCTCCAACTGACCTCCAACTATCCCAACGCTCTAACTGTAACTGTAACTATCGAATCTGGTATACCCGCCCCGCATATCGTTCTAATAGTGGAACAAGTTTCGAGATATTAGTACGCAGTCCTCTAATTGTAGCTATATGCCAAAAAGATTATAAGATAAGTAGGTACTAGGAGTTACTACTCGCCTTCGATCGCCAAGACACCGTTCTCGAAAAGTTATAAAGAAATTTAGAAAAAAAAAATTTAAAACAATATGACCTACTGTTTTACTTATTTAACTTTTAGAGGATGTTTAAACCCCCATAATTCATTGACTTAGATATAACTTGAACGTTATTGAGTCAACGTAGACATTCAGGAGAGTAATGCAGTACTGTGTATCTTTATGGGTTTGAAGCAAAATTTCACTGTTTGAGAGATTTTGCTGCTTCGGCACACATAATTTTTTTAAATTTTTATTATTTTTTGTTTGTTTTTTACATGCTTTTCGACTACCACACTAGACACATGTCCGTATTCTTCATTAAACGATTTTAAACAATGAATTAATTTAATTTCAGTGTTTAGCTGGTCGGGCAGAATAGAGGTGAAATAAACAACAAATTTGCTAGAAAAAAGACGTGACCTGGGCATCGATTCTCGACAAAGTCATTCCACTCGAACAACGAGTGGTTCGACCCATTTGTTGTTCGAGTGGAACAACTTTTGACGATTGGCGTATCTTCCTCGTACCTTGGACGAGACTCAGGAATAATAATGTCGAGCAATGTATGTACTTGAGCAAATTTTGAGACTCAATAACCATATAAAAAATAAAAATGCAGATGAAAATCTCATGTAATAATTATTACACGTTAATTTGTTATAATAATTTAATTTTTGTTAAAATATGATTATTACCTAGTAACGTTCCATCTTATCTAGACATCTTTAATCTTTATGGCACCAACTGTACGAGGAAAAGCAGTCAGAGAATCAAAGAACAGCCAAGTTATAATATTTATTTCTTTATTTTGTAAGCAATGGTATTTAATTACATTGCGGCCTGATTAACGACTCGTTAGAATTAGAAACAAACTAGATGATGTACACGGATTGTCGATATAGTGGAGGGTGCTAGTCTAGGAGGTCTAGCACGGAGAATCGCATCAGCCCTATGTCGATACGGTATTGAAAAAATCCGTCATATATGGTCAGTTAGCGATATTTGCGAACACGGTCATCATATGATTCCGTCGGTCGGTAGACACAAGACACTGCTTTTAGCGCGGCCTCCTAGGTGATATATTAAAAATCTCTTCAAATTATACGTAATCCAATTAAAAACGGGATTGCAAGCCATTTCATGTTAATCTTTTAGTATATTCTTGATATATCGGAACACGTATTCATGCACCTGCACCATGCCTTGATGACGAAATGCGATAATATTATGATTTTTATGAACACGTGTTCTGACATACGATAATACATTCTTCTTTTACTAAAAGTAAAGAAGGTAAAAGTAAGAGATTTGAAGAGATTCTTAATAAATTGGCCGGAAACAAAAACAAAATTTATCGGAAAGTTTTCGCTGTCATTATGGACAACCTTTTGGATAATGTCGTTCGTTACACAAAATAACTGACTTATTAAAGAATGGAGGTTAACTAGCAAAGCTCTTAGAATTGAAAGAAATCAAATACACGATCCGTAGACTTAATACATTCATCGAATACGAGATCAATGGATTCCGTTCCATCCTAAAAAGTTTTTAGTTATGATTTAAGTCCTGATGAACTAATTATCGCCCTTTTTTGGTGTCAAAAAGTGCACGCGGACTGCCAACATATATTTAAGTTATTATTTCAATTAGAATATATCCATTTATTAGTATTTTTAACTTTACCGTAGACGTCGGACGATTAGGAATGTCAATTCAAAGAAAATATCACCAGTGTTGCCAGCGTATGTGGATTTATTGCATTATCAATATCAGTCTGGCTATTAACAGCGCAACCGTGCTCGGGATATCGGTATAAAATCATCAGTAGTTACGCCTATTGATCCGATATTGTAAATTTATCGATTCCCAGAGTTCAAATAAAAGTAATCGTAATATTAAAAATAAATTGACACTTTTTAAAGACCTTTGGATTTGGAAGTTTCTCATTATCCATTCATTATATAGATTTCAGCCATACACTTATTATTCACGAGTGAATTTTGTTAAAAATAACTCGGTTATAAATGGCGGTTATACAATTTTCATAATTACGTGTGGTATAATAGAAAATTACTGAGGACGTGATATATATTTTTAACACATTATTTTAAACATCAAATGAATGAATAATCATGCCGTGAATTTTTTTTTACTATAACACACATGTTTTTATCATTAGGTGTATTTAAAAATATAAATATTTTGGTGGTTTAACTGAGGATTGAAATCTCTTCCCCAATTTTTTTTGTCATCAAATTTCACAGAAATGTGCTAAAGAGTGTGTGCATTAACATTGATAAAGAGTCTATCTGTCGTGTTTCTGTTCGATCGGATGACGGGAAATGGGATAATTTCCACTTTATACTCGTAGATTCCATTTCATTCATTTATGAATTCAATCAAGAAAACCAAACCAAAAATCGAATAGATTTACTTAAAAATAGAGTAGGGGTTTATGTAAATAAATTATAATTTAAGATTTTCACGGCCAAAAGTATTTTTGTTATTTGTTTTTGGGGTGTTATGCCGTGTTGCGCTAACTCCTTCTTTAGGGCAGATGTGTGATGATGGACACTGTAACGTTGTCCGAAACGTTGGCTAAAGAAGGAGTTAGCGCAACACGGCATAACACCCCAAAAACAAATAAAAAAAACAAATTGTAGGTACATGAAAGTCATCTCAATGTGGCTTCACCACTGTTTGATAATGAATGCCGAAACAGCTGTCCCTATAATAAAAACTAAATACTTGCAAACTTAATAACAAAATTATTAAATTAGTTTCAGTTTAAATATATTCTCGATCATAGAAGTAAATAATGTTGGAAAGTTTGGGTTTTGTATAACACTGAGTTATTTTTTGTATAACATTGAGTTAATTTTTGTATAACACTGAGTAGATTTTTGTATGACACTGAGTTAATTTTTGTATAAAACACTGAGTAAATTTTTGTATAACACTGAGTTAATTTTTGTATAACACTGAGTAGATTTTTGTATAACACTGAGTAAATTTTTCACTTCACTTTTTTAGCATTCAAAAGTTAACGTTGACACGAAGCGTCCATCATTTTTCCAACATTCAGGATGATATATTATAGTATCAATCAAAGCCAGTCAAAAGTGTGGGATTCTCATTTTCTAACTATGTTAACCTGACTAAATTTACCATTCGACGAATACCTACCAATAGACGTACCTTCAATAGTTTATTCTTTTGGACCAACCAGTCTTTTTGCAGTGGTGTGTTTGTTTGCAAAAGGACGAACGTATGTATTTGCTGACATGTAAAATGAAAATCGCTTACATGCTCCTATAATGTAAGTATACATTTTCTAACTCTTTTCTAACTTGAACATCACAAATATGTAGCAAGAATTTGATGTGACGTTAACTAATTATTTCAAATGAATATGCATTTAAGAATTATTTGTAATCTTATCCGAGTCATTCTGTGTAAGATACATAAGCCATCCATTTTAATATAAATAATTCAATCAAAAGGGATCGTATTTAATTCTTTTTAATTTAAAATCGAAATGAACGAATTACGAATGAAGAATGAGTTAATGATGAATAGTTGAAGCATGTGAATAAGTTTGTGTATTTGGGAAGTATGTTTAAGAAGATGAAAAGGCTGACAGAGATATTGTAAGAAGGGTAAATGCAGGTAATTCCATTAATGGAGGACTGAACCTGGTTGACGCTAACATAAAATTGACCAAAGAAGCGAAGCTAGCAGTCCACAATGAAGTGCTGGTACCTACCCTGATGTATGGCTGTGAGGCATGAAACTGGCAGAGGAAGATTCTGTGGAATTGAGATCCCTGAGGCGTCTGTGTGGTAAAACCATGTATGATCGCGTGAGAAATGCGGAGATTCGCAAAGAATGCAAAACTTATGTAAGCGTAATGAGTAAGATTAAGAAAGGGATGTTAGATTGTTTGGACGCGTAGAGCGACTGAGCGAAGAGAAGAGTGTGAGGAGGATATATGACGCAAACGTGAATGGTAGAAGTCGGGGACGCCCAAGGAAGACATTGCACGATGTCGGGCAGAATAACAGAAGAGTATGTATGAGACGATGTATGAATGTGAATGAGGCAAGGAGCGTGTGCCAAGACCGAGTTGTTTGGCGGTCCGTCCTCTCTGCCTACCCCTGCGGAGAAACGGTGTGATGGTTAATTTAGTATCGTAGCCATGAATAAAAACGAATTTTATGATTATTTTGAATACTCAGTGCCTCATTGAATAATATATTAAAAACATGTACAATTTATCGCATTCATAGAATCAATAACCACTTAACAAAAACTTTAAATATTTGTTGAAGAATGATGTAATAATACATTACATTTGAGCCACGTCCAAAGCACCTTGAAACTGAAAAATCAGTTTTCAACGATCGCATTAAAATAATAATTGTTTTCAGCCACGCCTGTTAGCTAGCTTGGTTTAAAGCTCGCTAGTTACCTAGCCAGTACCCGGTACACACTAATTATAATTAGTAAGCGCTGTATTTAGAGGAATGTAAATAACGAATAACACATCCGAGCTGTAATTAACGCCGAATGGATCATTGTATTCATCACTTCCTCCGTGTAAAGAGTTTGGGCAAGTAATGAATAATTAGATTCTCTCAGGGTTGCCAGAAATGTCTTGCATCTTTAAATAGTGTAAAACAGAGTCACTATCTGAGTCTGTCTGTTTGTGCGCTTAGTTTTTCTAAACTATGCAACAGAGTTTGATGGAGTTTACACTAAAATTAAGAGAATTTCTTCAGGAAGTATTACAGATTGTTATTGTGCTGTATAAAGGTGAAATTTGATTTGCGAAATAATCCAGAACTACTGAATTGTAAGTAGTTGTTCTCTAACTCCTGCATCCAACGAACTAGAGGGATACAGGGTTTTCCAATAAGAGGTGTTATTTTGATATTATATCGTAAAATATCAATGGTTTCGTTACATGTGTGGCACGTAGTGCCGTCTTGTTGAAAGTAAACGTTGTCCAGATCAATACATTAATCCAAATCATTAATCATCTCTCGATAGCGCAATCCATTCACCGTAACTGTTGCTCTAGCCTCATTTTCGAAAAAGTAAGGTCCAATGACTCCGCCGGACCATAAACCGCACCAAACAGTCACACGTTGAGAATAGAAAGGCTTTTCAACAATAACTCTTGTGTTTTCCGAGCCCCAGATACGACAATTTTGCTTGTTGACGAAGCCACCGAGGTGGAAATGGGCCTCATCACTTAAGATGATTTGCATTTGATTCACTCAAATGAATTTTAATAATTTCAATGCGTTGTTGAAGCATGTTTCGTTCCATTTTTATTAATGGCGTAGTTTTTATTTGTCAAATGTTAAAAATGACAGCTTCAAAAGTAACATCTACCGAAACAGCGGGCTATTGAAAATAACACCTCTTCTTGGAAATTCCTGTACATACTATAACCCCAGCTGTCAGTACAATCAACAAAATAAGTTTGTGTATAATTTCATTTGATGTCATCCTTTTATCATTGCTGTTTCACAAAGAAAAGAGGCCGGCGTGGTCTAATGGTATACGCTTTTGACTACAGATCCGAAGGTCGCGGGTTCGAACCCGGCGTGCGCAAATAAATTTTAATTGATTAATTTGTGTTATTTCACAATAAATTAATTAAAAATAATATATAGTATATTTGCGGCACGTTCCAGAGTGGAAGATACTCTCAGTATCGCCCTGGTGTAAGACCACCATTCAGAATTGAAACGTTGCTTGAAATGGCTTTAGCCGTGTTTGGTGACCAGATCTGAATAGCCAGGTACTTCCCCACCTTCCTCTCCCCCATCTCCCTCCCCTCCCCAATACCCTCAGCCTCACAACATACCCCAATTGGGGATGCCATAGTCTCACTGGCTCCAGACGGGAGCAGTTGGGACTCTTGTGCGGTATTATTGTAAAAAAAAAAAAAAAAAGAGTTCACAATTGGGTGTCGTCGAATCTTGACCTCCTTTTTAAATACATCTATTAGAATTTCACTTTTTTTTCGGTAATGAATGAATGCAAATCTTGGAAGCAGAAATTAACCCACTTCCCGACATCCGATCGAACTGAAACTCGGTAGATATACTCGTTGTCGATGAAATTTCATTCCATTGTGTCATTATATTCAATATTTTGGTGTCAATCACGTACACTCATACGGAAATATGCGCATTTATTTTTAATCCGATGGCATTACAGCAGTTAATATGCGAAATAAATGTCGGTCCTACAAAATCGGGATTTGCCGCAGTTCTTAGCGCAGTTGAATCCAGTCCCTGTGGAGGAAGGTTCAATCCTTAATCGAACCATTTTTTTTTAAGTTCTAGAAAACATTTTTAAAGTTCACAGCAGTTTAAGTGCCAGTTCCTGGGAAGAAAGGTTTAATCCACAGTAAAACCATAAAAAATCTTTTAAATTGACTACTATATAGCCGGTCCAAGAAATGGCGTAACTGGGTCAACAAATGAAAATAGATATATTATATAAATAAACTCTGTTTTTCCTGGTTGATTTTTATTTGGATTTAAGATATAGTCAAAGATAAGATATAGTCATCAAAATGGTAAAATATTAATTAATTTGGATGCTTAGCACAAAAATTTGGCAAGTGCCAAATATGAACCACATGTTTTAAAATCCGAATCTTCACATCAAAAATTTAGTGCCGGCAACCCTGGACATGATTATGAAGAATATCTCAGTTGCATACTAAGTCTAGGAAGTGGACACCTGGGCTGGCTATGGCGGTGCACCTGTGGCCTGCGGCCGTTCCAAGGACCTCCAAACGCAGGTATGTATGTACCAGGAACAGGTAGGTATCGGTATATATTGAGGAGGTATACCCGTCCCGTATCACCAGCGGACATCTTCCGGACCGTCTCGGACACGTGACCGGAATTTCAACGCACGGCCTTTTCATAAAGGGGTCGTCAATTATAATTTCTGTCAATCATATTCTGAAGGGAATTCAGAAAATGATACTGCAGTTTAATTAATTGAGTAATTTTATAAAAATGTTCGTTGGAGTGACACAGAGAAGCAGAAAAATTACAGCCTAAAAAATGTTTAGGTACTAACTTTTAAAACGATATTAAAATTTTATTGTATATTTATTTAAAAATTACCCAACATATTTTATGTAACATTACGAGATCGCTACGTTTTCTTAATTTAACGATTTTACGCTAAAGTCACTTTGACGGTACAAAACATACGCTTTCATATTGTGGGTATGAGAAAAAAAATGACAAAGGTCGCGTCAATGGGGTGAGATTCTTTCAAGAATCAAAATAAATTCATTTTCGAATCTTTCCACACTGACGTCGATATCAGAAGCGCTTCTACTCAGAAATCGAAAGATTTTTCCCATAGGCATGGTGATATAACAATATAATTATTCTGACTGTCTCCGACGGTTAGCAGGAAGGTAAAGAATTGCTCAGGTAGTCACGAATCTATCTGTCTGCCAGAGGACTACCAGTCTCAGGTACCCGATCTCTGCCCCGAACAATACGTAATTCGGATTCATCATGATTATAAGATGGTAATCCGTGAGTGAATATTATCGGTGGTTAATTAATTCACGACCCGCTGCAGGTGTCGAGCTGTTTGTCTTCACTTCTAGAATAATTGCACGTCGCTTGAGGAGTTCTGCAGCCGCAGTATAGTTTCCCAAGCCATTCCAGGAGAGATAATACTATATCTTTTCGTGATAGTTCACCGATCGTTAATAATTTACATCTTGTCAAATTGAACTTCGTGAAATAAAGCACACACCTATTTGTTATTCATGAAATGACTGCTATTCTCGTGTTGAATAGGTCACGGAATTGATATTATATTGCGAACGAATGTTTACACTGCCAACATGCTCAAATATTTGACATACCTGTTTGTTATGCATTCTGAAATGACGTGCATCTTGAATGCTGCAAGTTTTTCAAGTTTTGTGTTCTCCCCTTTATCGTTTTTGCTGTGGATACCTTGCTCTCACCATTGAAATTCTCAAGTTATTTTTTTAGACAAATTCTGCTTTTTTGTTTGTTTTTTTATTTTTTTATTAGAAAATTAAGGTACGTAATAAGATCAGAGATTCAAGTGAAGTTTTCAACAAAAACATTAGGTAATTTTGATACTGTTTTAGAACTAGTTCATTCGTACTATATTTTTTTCACATAGAATACACCTGATTCTTCCGTCGAGTCGTGTAAATGCATGCGGACACAAACAGGATTCTCACATTTGGCACTTTTCGTACTATATTTGCTGAATATGTGAAAAAATGGTTTCTATATTTATCAAAATGATTTTTAGTTATTTCAATCTATATCCTATTTTTTAGACTGTATTTTTGTTCGTTCTTCGTGTTACTCTATTGTGAAATCTATTTATTTCCTACTGGATAAATGAAAAATTTTTTCGCAGATCTAAATAAATGTTTAAAAAAAATTCTCTGAAATCCGCTACTGGAGGAAGTTTGCCTTGGACGACCGGATGATCTTTGAGACTCCGGTTCCTCAAGTGATGATAGTTTTAGAAATAAAGAATATAATTGCACGACTCATATTTGTTACTTGAAAGCCTGAACTCACTTCAATAGTTTTCCAAGAAAATTCACCGTTTTTTATGTTTTTACTCATTTGCCGGTTACAATTGCCTGTAATCTGTAATGTTCAAACTATTTTAGATTGGCTTACTTTTTAAAATCAATGATAATAATCAACACAAAGTAATTTACATGAAAGAGAGACTAGGCAGTATTGATTGCACGGAGACAAATGAGTATTATGTATTTATTCATCGGAATTTGGGATTGTTTGAAAAACATAAAGTTAAAAACATAAAGTTTTTAAAATCTCTTCAACTTATTGGTTATCGGGATAAAAACGGGATTGCAAGCCTTTAACAAATGAATTAACATGTTTCCTTATTAACTTTTACTGCATTTCGAATACATTATTAGAATACGTTTTTAACCGGATTACCAATAATTTGAAGAGATTTTTAATAAATTATCAATACTCATTTTTATTTAAGTTTAACTTTGTTTTTCAAACAATCTCAAATACCTACCGATGAATAAATACACAGTTATATTTTGTCGCCCTCTACTCACAGATATATGCATTAAAACGAAACAATAATCAGAAGGCTCTAATGACACGCAGTATTCGAGATTATCTTTCCCTCTATACCCACCCGAAGCCTGGGATATCGCTGTGCAGTATTCTTCTTCGAAAGTGCAATAATAACCTTCTATTGAGTGACATCGCTGTGCAGTATTCTTCTTCAAAAGTGCAATAATAACCTTCTATTGAGTGACATCGCTGTGCAGTATTCTTCTTCAAAAGTGCAATAATAACCTTCTATTGAGTGACATCGCTGTGCAATATTCTTCTTCAAAAGTGCAATAATAACCTTCTATTGAGTGACATCGCTGTGCAGTATTCTTCTTCAAAAGTGCAATAATAACCTTCTATTGAGTGACATCGCTGTGCAGTATTCTTCTTCAAAAGTGCAAAAATAACGTTCTGTTGAGTGACATCGCTGTGCAGTATTCTTCTTCAAAAATATAATAATACCTAACATTCTAATGAGTTGCATTACTGTGCAGTATTATTCTTCAAAAGTGCAAAAATAACGTTCTGTTGAGTGACATCGCTGTGCAGTATTCTTCTTCAAAAATATAATAATACCTAACATTCTAATGAGTTGCATTACTGTGCAGTATTATTCTTCAAAAGTGCAAAAATAACGTTCTGTTGAGTGACATCGCTGTGCAGTATTCTTCTTCAAAAATATAATAATACCTAACATTCTAATGAGTTGCATTACTGTGCAGTATTATTCTTCAAAAGTGCAAAAATAACGTTCTGTTGAGTGACATCGCTGTGCAGTATTCTTCTTCAAAAATATAATAATACCTAACATTCTAATGAGTTGCATTACTGTGCAGTATTATTCTTCAAAAGTGCAATAATACCTAACATTCTAATGAGTGGCATTACTATGCAGTATTATTCTTCAAAAGTGCAATAATACCTAACATTCTAATGAGTGGCATTACTGTGCAGTATTCTTCTTCGAAAGTGCAATAATAACCTTCTAATGAGTGACATCGCTGTGCAGTATTCTTCTTTAAAAGTGCAAAAATAACGTTCTATTGAGTGACATCGCTGTGCAGTATTCTTCTTCAAAAGTGTAATAATACCTAACATTCTAATGAGTGGCATTACTGTGCAGTATTGTTCTTCAAAAGTGCAATAATACCTAACATTCTAATGAGTATCATCACTGTGCAGTATTCTTCTTCAAAATTGCAATAATAAAAATGATTTCAAAGCGGAGTTGAGCAAAAGACTCCATGGATAGATAACAGTGACGGACGGAAAGCAACTCGATCCGCTTATTATAATAAAAGGACTGATAAAAGGTGCCTCCGACGAAGACTTACTCAAGTCACTTCAAAATCAAAATAAAGGGTGTGAAATAGATTTCACACAAAATTTAAGAATCAAATATAAAAAAAACCATAGAAACAAACTTCTGTGTAACGTTGTCCTAGAAGCGTCCCCTACAAACTGGAAATCCTTGGTAAACGCTGGACGAATAAACGTCGGATACCAACGGCTTGTGGTCGAAGACCAATCACCGCTGATGCAATGCTATCAGTGCCTATGTTTTGGTCACACCCAACGCTTCTGTACAGAGAAGCTAACTTGTTTTCACTGTGGCGAATGTCATAAATATGACATATGTCCCAACAAGGCGAAAGAAAACATGTTCAAATTGCAGTGGAGGTACGAGAAACCACCGGGCAACAAATCCAGAGTGCCCACTCTGGAAGCTAATGGATGAGCGCTTCAGAGAAAGGGTAGACTACGTGGGCCACTGTTAAAGGCAACATAAAGGAAAAAAAATGTTTCAGTATACAAGAATACACTACTATAAATTCCTGTATGCGTATTATGTACATGAACGCTAGAAGCATCAGAAACAAAATAGACGAAATCGAAGAAACCCTAAAAAACATTACACAAACAGTACATATTCTCGTGATTACGGAAACCTGGCTACGTAAAGGAGAGGAAACTTTTTTCAATATTGCTGACTATTCTGGAATCTTTGCTTCCCGCGAGATGGACCGAGGAAGAGGGGTCGCCATCTACATGCATAATACACTCAACAGTAAGAAGATCGAAAAATGCTGCAGCGAAAATACCTTTCTAGGAATTACAGTCACGTCAAAAAGTATTAAACCTCTAAATTTGTATGTTTTTTACCGTAGGCCGAACTCAAATATAACAGATTTCTTTGAATTTTTCGAAATAATATTAAACAATAACAAACAAGACACATTACTTTTTGGAGATTTCAATATCGATATCTCAAAAGACACTGATACTACACGAAGATATATTCACACCTTGAAATCATATAACTTTTATTTATGTAACACAATGTTTCCCACAAGGGTAACTAATAACACCAGCTCGTTGATAGATCACATCATTACAAATAGGACAAATGTTTCCGGCACAATTTCAAACATTGATGATCCCCTTAGTGACCACAATATACTTATATTGGATTATGAAAATTCCTTGAAAAACCTTCCCAATAACAGATCCGCAATAAACCTCACAAATGCTTACAAAATAAATTATCAAAAATTAAATACTTCACTTAAAACTTGTAAATTTGATCATTCGTCTGATGATGTAAACAAAAATTATAATAATTTCGCTGACTATCTCCAGAATGCTATAAATTCAAGCAAAACAAAAGCAAAAACAAATACAGGGGACAAAAGACTGAACAATACTCCATGGTTTGATGCTGAACTTGATACACTTATTAAAAAACGAAATAGTATATTTAAACTTTGGAAACAAAATCAAGAAAGTATTCCTTTGACAATAGAAAAAAATAAAGCTCGTAATACTGTCACCAACTATAGAAGATACATTAAATCTAAATATTATACGAAATTGATTAATGAAAACATTAATAAGCCACAACGAACATGGAAAACAATCAATTCCATTCTATCAAATAGCTCGCGAAACCCAACAATAGCTTGTAAATCTCTAGTCATAAATGACAAAGAAGTAAAGGGACCAAAAGAGATTGCAACTGCATTTAACACATTTTTTCTCTCAGTTGGGGAAAGTTTAGCATCAGTCATAAAAACCTCAAAAACTGATGTAAATACGATCTACACGGAACCTCAAGCAAAACAATCTTTTAACATGATAAGGACAAATAAAAAGGAAACTCTACCGATCATATCTAACCTTAAGTCTAAAGCAGCAGCTGGTTCCGATGGTGTAACCTCTCTCCTTCTCAAAAACTGCAAGGGTGAACTGGTGGATGACCTCGTTTACTTAATAAATCTCTCTCTATCAAAGGGTATATTTCCAGATAAACTAAAAATTGCAAAAATTATTCCTGTACATAAAGATGAATGTAAAAAAAATGTCCAAAATTATCGTCCAATCTCTATACTTCCAGCTATCTCTAAAATTTTTGAATGTGTCATTAAAGAAAGACTATTGAAATATCTCGAACACAACAAAATTCTCACGTCAAAACAATATGGTTTCAGACGACGATCTAACACTAAATGTGCAGCCTTCGATTTTATATCAAATCTGCAGAAACATATAGATGACGGTGATTTTACAGCGGCAATATTTATTGATCTAAAGAAGGCGTTTGACACGGTGGATCATAACGTATTGATCGAAAAACTGAAGCATTTGGGTATTGTTGGTACACCGCTGGAGCTTTTCCGATCTTATTTATCAAATCGCTTTTCGGCAGTAGAATTTGGAGGAGAAATGAGTGAATTAGGTAAAATAACATGTGGAGTACCACAGGGATCAATTCTTGGACCGTTGCTATTCCTAATCTACGTGAATGACATAACAAAGTGGGGTATTAAAGGAACTATACAACTTTATGCTGACGATACGGTAATTTTTTACAATAAACTGAACCTAGCGGAGCTTGAAACGGAGATGAATGCTGATATTTCCCATCTCACAAACTGGTTGAGAATAAACAAACTAACTCTTAACGTAAAAAAAACCCATTATATACTTTTCGGTAACAAGAAAAATTTCAGCCTCGATATTAAAATTGGAGACAACTGCCTCGAAAAGAAAATGAACACAAAATATTTGGGTCTGATCGTAGATTCCCAACTCTCGTGGGATCTCCATATAAATCATATAAAAGAGAAAATTACCCCTATAACTGGTGTACTATATAGGCTTCAAGGATTACTACCCATTCCTTTACTAACTTCAGTATACTATGCCATGGTACATTCACACCTTTCCTATCTCTGCTGTATCTGGGGTTTTGCCTCAAAGAAATTGATAGCTGACCTGCAGGTGGTTCAAAACCGAGCTCTCAGAAATGTGTTTGAACTTCCATGGGACACTCATGTTAGGGACATCTATTCAGTTTCTGGTATCCTTCCAATTACAATCCTTCCTAAATATGAAATCACAAGCACCATCCTACAAATTACCCAAAAATCAACTCACACCAACATCAAGCCACTTTACAATCAAGACATCCACAACCACAATACTCGAAATAACAATAAAATCCGCATTCCTCAAACACACACTACAAAATATGGGTTAAAATCACTGAACTATATTGCCTATACACTATATAATTCGCTTCCAGATATGTACAAACACATCCACCATAATAAAAAATTGCAAAGCAATGCTCTAAAAGAATATTTTTTAACTACATTTAAAAATGAAAATATGTAACTGTGTTGTCATTTCTTGTTATATCTTATCCATGTTTTTTTTTTCTTTTCTTTCTGTACTTGTTTTCTATTGTAGTTTGTTCTACTTAACGTGTCATTATTTTAATTTTTAATTTTTATGCTGTATTGAATGTGAAACTTATATTTGATATCAAAATACCGTTGTAAAATTGTACCAACTACCTCCTACATATGAATTGTAAGTTTCTCCTGTCCTAAAATGAAAAAAAAAAAACCTTCTATTGAGTGACATCGCTGTGCAGTATTCTCCTTCAAAAGTGCAACAATACCTAACATTCTAATGAGTGGCATTACTGTGCAGTATTATTCTTCAAAAGTGCAATAATAACCTTCTATTGAGTGACAACGCTGTGCAAAACTTCATAGTGTACGGGAAAACCACGCGTGTTATAATAACACAAGGAGTATTGTGACTTGCCCGATTACTATCAAAATTACCTGAAACTACCATTATAACTTTTGAAAAATTATAATAGTGACCTTGCCCATGTGAGTACCTTCAATCATGACATCCTCTTGTTCCAATTTTCCCTTTGGTATTTCTAACACGCATTTAACGTTGTTTTTCCTTCTTCAGTCAGTATTTCTGAAAGCCTTCAGTGTTCATTGCAGAGTCGAATCGCTTATCAGTTTGTTTGTCAGCTTTCTTCGTGAGCAAGTGTTATTCTTAAAACCGTGTACCAAGAAATTTCAAACAATCACTTAATCGCTTTTCCATAAAAATCAACCGACCTCATTCTATTAGTCATGATAATCTTAAATAATATCCGATGCTAATAAGATTCTACTTTGACCTTGTTATGAAATAATGCAAATAATGCAGTCCGTGTAAAAACTGTTAAACGTAATATTCCAGAATTTATACGTTTTTAATTTTCTTTTCAAATTAATAGCAACGGATAAGTCTGTCAACATATTAACAGGTTTTATGCAAATACACGACATTTTCATTACCCTTTCACGTTCCATTGACCCTTCAGCAGCTCTGTGAGACTGAAGAATGTAGTACGGTGCAATTCCCCGCACGGCGATGACGGCTGACAACATGACGAGTGAAGGGTTAATGCAAAGAACGAGGCGAGGAAGCGCTAATTTTGGTCGAGTTCTGACACGCGATGGCGTTCTTATCACGCCATTTAGCATACGACCAATTATCAGAATACGACCAGAATACTCTATAATATATAATATATAGACTACTACAGGCCACTGCGACACAATCAATTAGGTACTAACTGGGCACTTGCTATATCGCTATAACACGTTCTAAGCTACAAACAGCTGGTGCAACCGACTTTAACGTTAACATATGTTTTTTCAACTATTTTACCATCCCACATCGTGTTAAGAGGAAATTTATTGAATTTTACTGTTACAGCACATGTCTTTAATTATTAGCTGGTAGGTACCTACCTGGTTAACTGCTTAGTTGATTCGTTGTTCTTACAATCAATAATATTTTACTAGCGTACGTTTTCTGATGATAATTATAAAGTAGGGGTTAGCCAGTTCTACGAACGTTCCAGGACTACACTGTATCCACATGTAAAATTAATACTTCACTTCTATATATTTATTTATTTGGTACAATATTTTTTACATTTTAAGTTTTCCAGTAATGTAGGCCTCACTGGGTGGCTTGCCCGTGCTGAGGCCTTCATTTTATAATATGAAAATATAATCTACATAATACATTTAAAGAGAAAATAATACATTTAAAATTAAAAATACATAATACATAGTAATATATTTAAAATTAAAAATAATACAGTGAAAATAATCTTGTGTGTTTGTGAGTTTGTGTGTTTATATTGGTTTTGTGTGTTACGTGTACGTTTTATTTTTATTTTATGCTATGACATTTTGGTAATATTGTTTTTTTTGTTCTTTAATCCATTTTATAATTTTCTGTGTGAATTTATTTTTATTTTCCTCAATTTTAATTTCAAGTTTTACACGGTTGAAAGCTTTTATAGCATGGTATTGGTAGTGTCTTTGTCCAAAGCTTGAATTTACTGTCGGAGTTTTTATGTTTTCTTTGTACGCTTGTCTAACTGGTCTGTTAGTGTTATTTTGTGTATGTTGAAATTTATTTTTTTTTGTCAAAAATGTAGTTTAGTAGTGTTTTAACTTATAATTGGCGTATATCTAGTACGTCACAGCTGTTGAATATTTGGTCTGTATCAGTCAGTCTATGTTTTTTTAGTATTACCTTTAAGATCGTTTTCTGTGCTGTTTCTATGTAATTAATAGCCGAGTTTGTTGCTCCTTCCCAAGCAATAATTCCATGTTCTATTATTGATTGGCAAAGTGCAAAATATATTCTTTTCAATTGTTTTATTTTATATATGTTTCTTATGTTTAGAAAAATGTGTATTGTTTTGAGAAGTTTATTTGTGATTTGTTTTATGTGAGGTATCCAATAAATAATTAATAAATGTATATAATCGAATGTTTATTTCTTTGTCCCTTAGACTCAAAAACAAATTCGCTGAAATTTTCAAAGTTTGTTCTTATTAGCGTTAAGAGTAGTTTGAATGGCAGAAGAAGTCGGGGATACCTGAGAAAGGCCGAACACATTGTCTCTGCACTGGAATGAGATACGGAGTCAAATAAAGTTGATATAATGTAAAATTATATTAAAATTGTAAATTTGACTGTCCTTAAACGGGAATCCTTCCTAGTTGGACAGTCAAAATCATAAAATGTTATCAATATTATATTATAAAAAAAATAAAAAATAAATATACGATACAAGTGAAAAAAAAACAGTAGTTTTTTGTGATCGTGTAGTGGCACGATCAAGTGAAACAAAACTTCACAATTCTTTCGAATAATATTGCTTCCACCTTCAATATAAACCCAGTTTTAAAGTTCACTAGCTTTCACAACCTCTAACCCGAGTAAATCACCACTTCAAGATTATGTAAAAAAAATACTTTCAAAATTGCCTGGAGTGCTAATAAAAACATTTAAAAAAGCAATATATTGTATAACATTACTGAAGAACTGAAGGGTAAGAAATTTATCGAAATATTTCATTTTCAAACGAACTTTCGACTTCTAACACGAATTTTTAACCAATGAATATTTTAGTTCGTCATTATTGACGGACTATCACAAACTTCATAAAAATAATTTCTGATTTGAGAACATTTATTATTATAACTAATTAGGAGTTGTAAGGAGATTTGGTTTAAAATATATTTCATTAACGCTTTATGCGGATGTTATAAAACAAGCCATTGCTATTTTGAAGTGAAAATGCCGGTTAGTTATGATAAAAATCTTCAATGTTTTCTGATTATAATAATCAAACACGAAATAACTCAGGCTAACAGGACCGTGACATAAAAAATCAACAGAATAAGTCTAAAAGAGTAACATTATAATAATATTATCGTATGATTCCACTACGCCACTGAGCTGCGGCCCTAATCGTTAGCTCTGATCTCTGGAGCGTAGAATGGAATAAGTCATTACCATGTATTTTAATAATTTAGTTGACATCGTGTCACATGTGGGCTGATTCTCGTGCCGCTACTGTTCCTAGTACATCTTAAACTAGTATTTGTTTCTTCATTGGAATCGCTTGCTAAATTCTTGGTTGAGTAATGTAATTCATGAAATTTTTTTGTGAATTCCGCACAATAGTCTCAACTGCTCCCAATCGTCCGAAGCAATTGAGACTATTGCATCCCTTATTGGGGTATGTTGTCAGGCTGAAGGCAGTGGAGAAGGGAAAGAGATGGGGTAGAGGAAGGTGGCGGAGTACCTTTTAAGATTTGGTCAACAAAAACTTCTAAAGCCATTTCAAACAAAGTTTCAATTCTGAATGGTGGTCTTATACCAGTGCGATACTGACAGTTCTTTTCTACTTAACATATTTATGGTAACCACTGAACCAGTAAAAATTCAACACACTCTTGAAAAATGATGTAAAGTCATGAAAAGTGGTGAAAAAAAGATTAGGTTAGGTTTGTGGGCATTTTGTTTTCTTCACTTTTAATGACTTTTTATCACTTTTAAAAAGTGTGTTTAATTGACACTGTCCTGAGTAGCCATGGAACCGTATATATACATAATAAAAAAAAGTCCTTACATACTATGAACTTGTGTAAACATAATTAAAAATAGAGTTTAATTAAAAAATATAAATAACAGTGAAAAAGATAGGAAAATTGACGAGATAAGATAATAAAATAAAAAGTAAGTATTTTCAAAATTCTAAAGTAATAAATGTACCTATCTGCTTATTACAAATAAATAAATAAAACAAAACATGTACTTACACAATACTTACTTACTTATAAAAAAAATATTAGTGAAAAACTAGCGCGGACCCGAGAAAAATCACGGTATAGTCTGAATTTTTGAGAAAATCTGTTGCAATTTTCAAAATTTACACTTAAATGCGAGTTCATTGAACCAGCAATACAAGGACAGTCACAACTGAAATTAGTGTTTTTCTTAATCACAAATAAAAGAAAAATAGTGAAAAGAATGAAAAAAACTAAGGAGTTTTAGAAAATCAGTTTTCAGAATATAATATACTTTCATTGTATTTGATTTATACCGCATATTTGAACAGTGGTCTAACGCGATGTTCATTATAATATTGATAAAGTAAACAAAAATTGAATCTGACTGTAGAACTCTATATAAACACAATACATAACGAAAATCATACCTTTATCTAGGCGTTTGACATTCATGAATTTAGACGAAAGATTAATTATTATGTTATTTTAGCACATACGAAAGATTGCCATAGGGCCCGGGAGTTTGTCATAAGCCACTGTTGAAAGCACAAATGAGACGGATACCTGTGTAATAAATGTAGAAAAAAGTTTATTTCGGAAAATTTACTTTGAATTTGTCAATTAGGAACTACTTTCGTTTCTTCAGTAAGAGT
Organism: Hesperophylax magnus; assembly: GCA_026573805.1. Classification (NCBI taxonomy): domain Eukaryota; kingdom Metazoa; phylum Arthropoda; class Insecta; order Trichoptera; family Limnephilidae; genus Hesperophylax; species Hesperophylax magnus. Next base: position 541,837 of record JAIUSX010000050.1, read on the forward strand.
ACACGAGTAGAAATGGGGTAAGAACTTTCATACAATATATATATGACACCTGCAATATCTTACCGCTCAAAAAGTTTTTTGTTTCGGTAAATAATTTTAATAGCAATGTTTAGTAAACATTATTCCCTGACAGCTGACGTGTGAATAGAGGTACATATCATGTCCATGCATATGTAACTAGTTAATATCATAAAGGAATTTCTCCAATGGACGTCATTATTTTTAATAATCATTTGAAATGTTGATACCACCTTGTTAAGTAAAAAAATACAAGCCATGTTTTAGTAATATTAAGACTATTAATGATGAATATGAGGTAAGTAAAGGAAGGTTTATTACCGTTACGAAAGTGCCCTAAACGCGAGATAATGAGGTATGGTGAAGTATGCAGCGGGGACCGACTCAGAGTTAAATTGCATTCATTATTCTGGTTGCCTTCACATTCTGTAATCTTTGACAAACTATTTAAATTAAGCCAGTTTGTTTAAGATAATATTATTATAGTCTCGTGTGGTGAGAGGCCGCGAAGCTAGGGAAGTTGCTTTTGTTGGAAGTGACAACTATTTACATAATCGAAACTGTTTGGGTTAAACCTAGTATAAAGAAACAAAAATTATAATTTTACGGTTTTAGAAAATAGATGAAATTGTCTTTCAGGTGCCTGTATCTAATATAATCATTTGAATTTTTCAATAATGACATTTTAATATCAAACATTAAAAAAATATGTCAAAAACGTTTAAAACATTTTAACTTACGTAATTGTAAAAAGCATTCACTTTGTGGCTCATCATAATTTATAATAAAAACACATAAATTTGTTTTTGACCACGATCGTGGTCAAAAACAAATTTATGTGTTTTTATTATACATTTTAACTTAATTTTTAATTCAAAACAAAAAAATTTGAAAGAACATTTTTTGTTTTATAAGAAAATTGTAACGTCAATTTTTATCTCATCCATACAATAGATATTTTTAAAATTTAAACCAAATGGTGAGTTATTAACTTTGACTTTTTTCAAGATTTTATCGATAACTTCTGAGAAGAATCATAATTTCTTTGTCATTTGCCGAAAAAATCACGTATTTAAACTTTGGAAAAAAAAAAAACCTATTTAGTCCTACGAGGCTCGAGGTGTTTTAATTCTAATCAGTTGTATCAAATCAAACTTTAAAATAAACTATAAACTTTTGGGAAGTGACTAGAAATGAAAATGGTGCCTTCCGGCTGAAATAAGTATACGTGATATGCTCATGAAGATACATAATTTATTATTATTATTGTTTCCGACTTGACTTTTATTTTTAGGATTGTTAATGTAATTATAGACAGCAATAATTTACCTAGCCTAATCACCTTCAACATATTTTCAATTGCCACAACAATATCAGGACTGAGTCATTTAGATACTGGCTTGTTTTGCAGAAATAGTATATCGGTTCAACTGTAGTACTACAGTTCAAGAAGGCTATAATAACATACCCCAATAATCATAACAATTAAGGTTAGCATAATACTATTCATCTGAATTGGTTCTTTAAAATTTTATAACCAAATTTTACTTCATTATTACTACTAAATTCTTATGTACATCACACGTTTGTAAGAGACCGTACGGGCGTATAATATAATATAAATAATTTAAGAAAAATCCAACATAAACTTATTTTATTGAAAACTACAATTCTCAAACAAAACGTATTGATGCGCCACTGTTGATAGCTAAACTTTTTAAGGGAGTTCTTCCAAAGTATCTCAAATACTGCATTTTTGTAAAATTGATGTTATCCATTCTCTGGATCACACAGGCCTTCCTATCACGGTTGCCATAATGAACAAAATAAATAATATAATACTCGTAGAACCTAGAAGTCAGTGGCGTGCATTGTTCTACGAACAAAAGTTAGCCTGTGTGTAATAATTGTGACAATATAAACACAAATTTATTGTAAACCACTTTATTTTAACACTTTCAGAAGTGCCCTTTCTTCACCAGGAGTACGTTTATTTATTTATTAAAAAACAGTGTATTGAAATAGAATAAGGAATTCCTGTGTTGAGCATCTTTACAATTAACAATTATAATAAATAAACAAAAACATGTACACTTAATATAATATTGAGAATGTAAACCTACAAAAGTATTACAAAAATAATCACGATAGTTATTCAAACTAAAATTACAAATCCTAATCAAAATCCTACTTACTTCATAAGTATTACAAAGTATCAGTGGCTTATCAGCCACAACCATAGGGTTACCAAACTGACAATGACAATAGGGATAATACAAATTCAGAAACATTTTGATAAAGTCATTTAAAACAAATGTAACTATATGTGTTTATAATTATGGCAAGCCACAAAGCAAATTTTTGATTTTGATTCTTCTCAGGTGCAGAACTAACTAACCATGGTGATTGCCCTGGAAAGACGCACTAGGTTAATTAAGAGGAAGCTACAGGGTTTTCCAATACGAGGTGTTATTTTGATATAAAAAAATGCCATTGTTTAATATAAATGATCGAATGTTTATTTCATTATAAAGAGGAAGGTATGCCGTTAATGGTGAAAAATAACATCAGTCAAATGGCCACCACGACCACGCCTACAGGACCATATCCTTTTCATGAAATTTTCCATAACCAAATCGCAAAGTGGCTACCTTATGTCATCGATAGCCTCACGAATTCCATCTTTGAGGTCTTGAATCGACGCTGGGCTGTTGGCGTAGACCTCCTCTTTCACGTGGCCCCAAAGGAAGAAGTCGCAAGGTGTTAAATCACAAGATCTCGGTGGCCAATTGTGATCACCTCTTCGAGAGATAACACGGTCCGGAAACTTATCCCGTAAAAGATCAATGGTTTCGTTGCTTGTGTGACACGTAGCGCCGTCTTGTTGAAAGTAAACGTTGTCCAAATCAATACCATCCAATTCCGGCCATAAAAAATCATTAATTCCTTAATTAATATTCAAAATAACACCTCTTATTGGAAAACCCAATAGAAGCCAAAAATGTGTATATTCTTGGTATACCCTATATCGTAGATAATAGGCATTAAAATCGCTTGACAAACGGAGTCTAGAAACGTTCGATTTCAAGCAAAAAACTGGTTTTTATATATTTTGTAAATAATTTTATAAAAAAGCAATAAAGTTTATCAAGTGAAACTGTCTGTTACTGTATTTTTTAAACGTTGTTTCCTTTATGCGTTAATACATTTCTATTGAAAAAAATATTTATTAGTAGTTTGCATTTATATTTTTTACTGAGTAATTTAATTTTGTATTTCTATTCTACTCAAGCGAAGCGATATAAAAACATTCGATTTAACTAAAGCATATTTTTGGTATTCATAATTCGTTATAAAGATTAATCAAAATAGTGATTTGGCATTAAGCTTCACCTTAACTGCCTCGCAGAATATTTTCCACAAGTCCTTCAACAAATTCAAGCACAAAGTACTATTTAGTCTTTATCTGTGTGTACCTACGTGTAACCTTTTTTACCCACATGTATGATTGTATATGTTTATTATGCCAAATATTTCTTGGTAATTTTCAAAAACTTAGTTTTTTAAAATAAAATAAATAAATAATAAATACTTTTTATTTATTTTATTAATATTTGATTATATCACTAAAAAGTGTAAATTTACGATAATTGAGAAACAATAAATTTATCAATGTTATTTATTTTTTTTTCGCTTTTCTTAGGCTAGGCACAGCTTACTAGTCTTTATGGACTGCGACTGCACGCCACTGGTAGTAGGCAAGTAGGAGCTAATTAAATTGTACCTGAGCCCATGCAATATGTTACGGCTTTATTGTTATTATTGTATGCTTAATTGTTGCTTTCCGTATCATCTATAATGTTTTACATTACTAAATATCAAGAAAGGAATATTTGAGCTCAGTTAAAATATGTTGTGTTTCTTTGCTTTTAAATTAGGCATGACCATTTAAATGGCTCATTTATTCAATTATCAGTTTGAATTATGATTATTTTTGCTTTACTTATTATCTCCCTTTTTGTATGTAGTTTTCCTAGTCTTGAGTCAATGTCATCTTTGTGAATAGTACCGGTATTTCAAATGAAGATGCTCCAATGATCTAGCGTCATCGATCCCTTCGGCGCAGGTGACTAATCGGAAACACGCGAAACGCGTGCCTAACATTAGTATAAGGTTGACATTTGCCACATGAGAACGGATTGTTTCTACCGCTCGTTCTTCAGGTCAGTAGCTCGGCTGTGTGTGTCTCTTCTCTCTCTTCTTTCTCCCCAAAAAGACACTCCACACAGCATCCCCAAAGATGCCTAGATTTTCAACAGAGCAACAATATAGAGGAAATGTAAAAAAATGAAAATATGTGTTTTAGGCGGATTATAAATGCTCATGTGACACTATGACATTTTAATTCATAAAACAATAGATTATAAGTCTTAATTTATTGAATCACTACATTAATATTTCTCTTTAATAAAGACATAACATTAAACATACTGAAAATTAACTTGTATGAGTATCTTTAATAATAATTAAACCGTTTTACCGTAGAGGGTAAATCATCCAGCTCACTCAAGCATTTGATTCACTTGATGGTAGAGATGGGTCATGACTCATTTTATTAAGAGCGGGAGCCACAGTACCAGATCAGTATTTTGTACAGCCCAAAAAGTCAACTCAATTGAACGACGGCTCAATTCAACGGAAGCCGTTAGCTCATAGCATATGCGAATACTGCGCTCTCTCGATACGGCTCTCCCATTACGGCACCCCCAATATACAGATCTCCGCTCCTAACTCCCAGCTCTCAGCTCCCAGTCGCCCCGTACCACGAGAAAGTAGTTAATAGTAGGTGGTTCGTAGGTGTAGGTGCTTATGTCTACATGTGGCTCTATCCTACTGACTCTCTTGGGCATGCTCGGTATGAACCATCTACTGGTCAGAAGAGATGTGCATATTGTATCACACTTCTTCAATCTGATTAGTGGATGGTTTGAAAATCCGACTATCATGGAGAGGATTAGTCTCGATGTTCCTGATGGTTATCTCCTTCATCGACAGCATAGACTGTTTTGTCTCCCGGCCTGTAGGATTAACATGCCAATGCTCATGCCGTGAGGAGAGCAGTCTCGCTGTTGAACAAAATCAATTCGGATATCGACATTTAGCATCGGTTAAGATACATTTAAAAGGCAAGCTCTATTGATGGTATAGTTGATACATCGCTTATTTATTATATAATACCATTTTGCAAATGTACTTAAAATCTAATTAAAATGTAATTTTGTAATGTTTTTAAAGGAATAAACAAATTGAATTTAAAAAAGTGTCCAGGTCCACATGTGGGACAGTCAGAGTCCGTGAGTATGTAATAACAATGAATACTTGGATAATTTTAAAGGAGTTATTTATCTAAAATATCTCATGATAAAAATCGATCAATTGAGCCGTGGGACGGTTTACCTGGAGTCATACGAATATGGCTCATCAAAAAGAGCTGGTTCAGTTGTGCAACTCTTTCATGAACGACCCATCACTATTTTACTGTGCCATTTATCTTTCTGAGGCGTTGCTGACGTCTTTTTTCATCGGCTTTCATGTTACATAATCTCATCAATTCTTTGTCCTTCTATAAAATCTATTTGCGCAAAAAATATAAACGGACCTGCCTACAATACTTTCCATTAACTTACAATATTCAATTCCTTTCTGAGTGCCTCATTCGTAATACTGTCATACATGTGTCAGGAATATTATAGTTTATAATTTAATGTAATTTTTCTTGTCGTTTTGATTTACGACCTAAATCATATAATTTTAGTTAGCAATTTTAGCAAAGACAATCCTTTTTACCGGTGCTCTCAGAACATTTAAATTGCCTATTTAGATAAAATCGCGTCTAAAGATCAAAAAATATCTAAGTGCGATTCCAAAACGCAGACAATGAACCGCATTATGTCTCAGCTTTTACTATGAGAACTGCTATCGTTAATTTATAATAATGCCGCATAATGAAGAGTACTGATAGCCATCGGGTTCTTATAATAATTATTGTAATACAAATAATGCAGCGGTGTGACAGGGGAGCAGAAATGAGCAGTGCGCAGTCTGCTGGGGGCATTGTCACACAGCCTGACACTGACATACAGTTCACTGCCATTCTGCTCTGTATTAAGTATGTTATTTGCAGGGGACCGAGATGCTCGTATGAGTTAAGCTAACCGCTCTGATTTTATGTGTCCCTGGTAGATTTGGGCTGAAATCTAAGCCATATGGATCACATCATGATATCGAAAAAAATGTTTAATGTTTAAATCTTTAAATAAAATTAGTAGGCAACTTTATTGGCGTACAGGTATGCACCTAGAATATTCCAAACATGTCACATATTACACGGAAGTTATTAGAAATCTCTTCAAATTATTGGCAATCCAGTTAAAACAGGATTGCAGGCTGTTTTCTGATAAACTTTTAGTAAATTCCAAATATATCGGAAAACGTGATCATGCACCTGCAATAATATACAATTACGAAATGCGAAAATAGGATTTCGATGAACACGTTTTCCGACATCGTGGTAATACATTCGTATTTTACTAAAAGTTGATCAGGAAACCTATCAATTCATTCGTGAAGGGCCTGCAATCCCGTTTTAAATTAGCAATATTCAATAATAGTAATTATTCTCCGTGTATCAGGGCAGCCCTGTGCAGACGAAGTTGGAGCTATCCGCTCCAAAAGCGCCAAGGAACCTGGTAGCAAAGGCACTGATAATACTTAACACATCATACAGCGCCCTTGAGATTTTTACTAGCGCCAGGCGTCGTTTAGTATTTTATTTTAGTTAAGGCGAAGCGTAATGCCAAATCACTTTTGTGATTAATCTTTAAAACGAATTGGTGTACATTGTGAATACCAAAAATATGCTTTAGATAAATTGAAGGTTTTCCTATCGTTTGGCTTGAGTATAATACAAATAAAAAAAAAAAATAACTCAATAAAAAATATAATGTAAACTACTAAAAAAAATATTTTTTCAATAGAAATGTAAGAACGCGTAAAGGAAACAACTTTGAAAAAAATACAGTATTATAGCTAAGATTATCTGTGACAGTTTCACTTAATTATTATTTTTTCTTCTTTATAAAATTATTTACAAAATAAATAAAAACCAGTTTTGTGCTTGAAATCGAACGTTTCTAGACTCCGTTTGTCAAGCGATTTTAATGCCTATTACATAAATATAAGGTATATAAAGAATATACATATTTTTGGCTTGTAGCTTCCTCTTAAATTAGTATCTTCAACCCAGTCAACACAGTTTTTTAAGTATATTTTCTAATTTTATAACGAACAATAACATACAAACATAATTTTAATAATATAATAAAACACCTCTGTTTTTTTGTCCTTGGTTTTCCTAATGAGCTTGCGAGATACCAAACACACATTTCCAGTACCTAATAATTTCATCTACATGATAGGTAATCTTGGACAGTACTTACAATAATATATATTAAAAGGTTCCATGATAACTCAACACAGTGACAATTCAACACACTTTTAAAAAGTGATATAAAGTCATTAGAAACGATGAAATTTTTTTTTAACCTAACCTACTTAACCCAGTTAATAAAGTTTTTGTTTCATCACTTTCCATGACTTTATATAATTCTTTAAAGATGTGATGAATTATCATTGTGATGATTTATCCGATCCCCATACTAAAACACTGTTGATGTTACTGCATTGAACCAAATTGACGAATGACAGATCCGAAGAAATTATTCTCAAATAATTCTGACATAATAAAAAAAACTCTTTTGCAGTACTGATTTCCTTTTAATGCTATTCTATGTTTAGTGATTCCGCAGAGCGGAGTCAATGAAACAATGGGATCCTCAATTAAGAAAAGATTGAAAGACAAAACGAAGTGGAAAGGGAGATTAGAGTTACGTGATGATTTCACGAACGTTAGGATTCTCCATAGTGGATAATATGACGATAGGTACAAACCGATATCTTCCACTCCAGAACGTGGTGCTAGTATGTTAAAAGTTTAATTTGATGTTATTTAAAAAAAAGCCATTCAAAACGAGTAATAAGGCTCTCGACTAGCAAGCCGGAGGTCGCGGGTTCAAACCCCGGCGTTCGCAAGTAAATTTTATTTCATACATTTATGTTATTTCACAATTTACTCATTTAAAATAACGTACAGTATTATAGTAATTTATTTTTCGAGTATTACGCCGTGTTACGCTATCTATTTCTTTGGCCAAAGTTTCGGATAGCATTAGAGTGCCCGTCATCAGAGCAGATGTATGAAAATCTCATATAATATCTAATATATAGTATAGCGGCACGTTCCAGAGTGGAAGATACTCTAAATAATTTAAACGTTGCTCGAAATGGCTTTAGCTGGGTTTGGTCACCAGACCTGAATAGCCAGGTAATCCCCTATCTTCCTCTTCCCCATCTCCTTTCCCTCCTCAATACCTTCGGCCTCACAATATACCCCAATTGGGGATGCCGTAGTTTCACTGGCTCAGATGGTTGGGAGCAGTTGGGACTCTTGTGCGATATTCACATTATGTTACCTCTGCGGTCATTGTTATGGATCTTACGATTTTGCCTTAGAGGTCGCTAAAATTAAATAAAATGAAAAAAAGTCGACGGAAACGTTCTAAACACGGACAAAAACTTTTCATAGAGAAACTTCCTTTGATTCAAAACATATTTGATGTATCCGTTTAATACCTTTGAAGGTAGATAAGTACCTCATTATCTCTAGCCATTTAATCATTACGTCCTAATTTTGCCTCAGCTCTGGAATGTTGATACTAAAGTGGTTAAGGAGCAAGCAGTAGATTATAAGCCGTTATGAACGAGGAAAATGGTGTAACAAGAGATGGTTAGGATCGTATTCAAATCAGGCCACGATGTTCGTGTCCGCAGAGTGCATATCCCGCATCGTACGCCGTACGCTGGCTGTATCTATATCGACCTTCTCATCTCGCAACATCGCATCGCTGAGTTATTTGGTGCACGCGGAGGCTTCGGTTGGCGCTGGCCCACCCTGCTGCGCTAACAATGTACTGAATATACCCACTACCACTATACGCTATATTGCTCGCACTATTGTTTATAATAATTATGAACGTATAGCGACTACCTCTTCGCCCCTCTGCGATCCTGATATTTTTTTCTCCACAACACTCACTGATCCGGCCCAGCAGATTAACTGGCACCGAGCTCATATACTATACATAATATACACTCTGTGTACTGTGGGATCCTTTAATATGCAGTGTTCGGGTCTTGTACACACGCTCGTTTACCAACTCATTAAAATCTATTACAATACCCGGTAATACCATGTAAATAGCCATAAAATATTCCGGAATTACAAACCCATTGTAATAACGTCGATATAATACACTCCTAGATGAATACTTAACCAATATACAGAAAAGAAAATCATCGAATGACTATTCTTGATATTTTTATGGAATAGTGTTAAATTTAGTTCTATAATTAAAATATTTATAATTTTAATAAATAATTATAATTTTAACATACTTATTTTAGCTAGCCTCAAATCCTGTATTCGTCTAGGATAACTTGAAACCTGTAAATTTGACTGTCCTGAAACGGGAATCCTTCCTAGTTGGACAGTCAAAATCATTAAATGTAATCAATATTATATTATAAAAAAACAAAATAATAAATTGATTCTTACAAATTTGCATGGTATAGACGAAAAGGTTGTAAAAATTAAGTAAGGCAAGATGAAAACAATACAGCGTACCAGGATTCACCTAGAATGAGGTTATATACAAGCAAAACCTCCCAGATCACAAGGCCAGGACACTAATCCAAAGCAGCCTCCTATCTTGAATGAAATTCTATAAAAAAATCACTTTAAAAATAAATAAAAATTCATTTTTCGAAGGTTCCCATACAAGTTAGGAGGCTGAAATGATTCAGTGTCCCGGCCTTGTGATCTAGGAGGTTTTGCTTCAAACCTGTCGACACAGTTATTTGAGTATATTTTATAATTTATAATAAAACATTAACATACACTTCATTGTGATATACTTGAACACGTCTATACTGATATTCCTAGTGAGCTACACAGATAACAAATACACAATTCTAGTACTTAATAATTTCATCCACACGGAAATCTTACTCCTTACAACACTGATGAAACAAGCAGAAGTTTGCTAGTAGTGTGTGAACTCCGCACCAACCTAAATAAACATTAATTTGATGCAACAAATCCCGAAAAAAATCCACAGATATAACCTGAGGTTATGAAAATTTTTCCATACTTTCAATATATTGCATAATTCTATTTCCAGCCAATTGCTCTTGGAATGCTATGGCGTATTCAAGCCTGAAAACTTCGTTGGTAGTAATCGTCACAACAACTTCTTCAAGATACCACACGACAGGATAAATGTTCTAGCACAGCTTAGCAAGAGGAATGGTGCCATTGAATGAAATTACCAAAATAGTAGATTTGTGTTTAGTTATTCCTTACATTAACCTTAAAATTTCATATGTACATCAATCTTCATTTCATTTCATTGAACCTTTTTTTTTGGTTTTGTAGCGTCGACATTAATCCATTGAATAATTAATAATAAAACGCTCGACCTACTTAGGTACGTACTTGCTACTTGCTACTTAGGTACGTATTTGCAGCCGAAATCAAAACAAAGCAACCTACCTGTTTCAAGACCTACTTGCATACTCGCGACAATACTAACGCGCACTCAGTCCGGGATACTACGAGAACTCGCCAGAAGGTTCGAGTCTACGGCCTATGCATAATCGCCGCAATGTCGAAGGTTCCCGAAACACACAGTCTGTGCGAGTGCCTAGAATTTAGTTGCCATCCATCTACCTACTGTTACCGTCGGCCGTCTAGTATAAATAGGCCCGACGCAGCGAGCATATCATCAGTGTTCAGTAATTACTATTGCCGGCCGCACCTACTTGCGTTTTACTACAATTTAGTTTCGCGCGCATTCCTTTGTACGTAACCAACGTGAAATATTGTGATTGTAAAAATCAGCTGACAACTAAAAAATAAACGTTATACCTGAGTGAGAGATCTTTTCATTTATACACCACGATAACACTGTCTGTAGCGTCGACATTAATCCATTGAATAATTAATAATAAAACGCTCGACCTACTTAGGTACGTACTTGCTACTTGCTACTTAGGTACGTATTTGCAGCCGAAATCAAAACAAAGCAACCTACCTGTTTCAAGACCTACTTGCATACTCGCGACAATACTAACGCGCACTCAGTCCGGGATACTACGAGAACTCGCCAGAAGGTTCGAGTCTACGGCCTATGCATAATCGCCGCAATGTCGAAGGTTCCCGAAACACACAGTCTGTGCGAGTGCCTAGAATTTAGTTGCCATACATCTACCTACTGCCGCCGTCGGCCGAGTAGTATAAATAAGCCCGACGCAGCGAGCCAGTCAGTCAGTCATAATTTTGCCGCCAGTCTGCAAGGCTCAACGAGTGATCACCCGCGTTCTTCTTACTAGCGCGAGGGACAACGTACCCGGCTTCGCACGTATCATCATGGACTCTATCGGGACATCATCATAGCGCCTCGGCCACGTCCGCGGCCAGCGCTACTCGGATTACAAGCGCCCTGGTTCCAGCGTCTCTGACCAGCGCTTCTTCCACGCTACCATGACCACCACGAGGACACGCAGCATCCTCACTGGTCACGCCGTTCCCGTTCAACTGCCCACGAGGTCCGCCGTACCTTCGGCCTTCTCGTCAGCACTGGAGTGCCTGAAGACCTGCGTTCTTCGCCAGTGCCTGACCTACATCGAGTCCCGGTCACCAGCGCCCGGCGTCGACTCACTGACCCGCGCTTGACCAGCACATCACAGCAGCAACCGGAGTATTCTACATCTGTCCTTCATCATCTCCTTGTCACGGCTACTGACTCACCAATAAACACATGTGACCTTCACAACCTTCTTTCATTTCGTGCCTCACCATTGATCCCCAAAGTTTCATTGAGGATTGAAATTCTCTACCCAGGAACTGGAGTCGACAACCGATATTTATTTCGTATATTAATTGTTGTAATGTCATCCAATTTCAGAGAAATGTGTATATGTCCGCGTGTGTGTATGTGATTGCCACCAAAAGTTGATAGAATGCATTGTCAAAGACAACGAGTCTATCTGCCGAGTTTCAGCGGGATCGAATGTCGGAAAGTAGGTTAAATTCCGCTTCCAAGATTTGGATTAGAATAATAATAGATAAAAAAATTACAGACAGACGAAATTCAAAACGGCAGAGTCAAAATAGGACGAGCGCTCAGTCAAAAAAAAAGAAAGTTGATTGTACCGCGTTGAACCAATTTGACAGACGGATGACAGATCCGAACAAATTATTCAACAATTATAAGCCAAAGGTTCTCAGTGATCTCATCAGTGGTGAGTTTATTGAAGAAAATATTTATTTTCAATCCTGGCAATTTCTAATGGTACGTTTACATTTGCGAACCGAGCCTCGAATTAAGGGAAAGGAACGAAGCAACAGCAAGCGGCGTTTCGCGCCATTTGCGGTTTCTTAGTTTCTTTCCCATAAGTTGAGGTTCAGTTCGGCAGTTTGGCTCGCGTATGTATACGTAGCATAAGATTGCAACGCAGGGAAGCTTGCCCGTACCTGCGAACTAGCCAGTGCATTTGGCAAGTTCTTTTAGGAACCTCATTCTGTCTCCAGTGCCAGTGTATTCCATGCCTAATTCCTACATTACGATCTCTTGCGTTGGATAAAGTAAATATTTAGAAAAAAAATCGTTTAATTTAAAAACGCATCGTCAGTAGTAAGTATTAACCATTAGCCACATGATTCCCCTATCCGCGATATTAAGCATACAGTCCGTTTGTTTGGCCACCGCAGCAGGTTGGTCCAGGGTGGTAGACATGCGCGAGAGGCATAATGATTACAGCCAGCATCCAGCGAGCATCTTCAGCCAGGGGTTGAGGACGATTCATGATCCAATGCGGTCACGAAGCTTGTTTATCTTTATTTGCCGCTTGATCGCCGCGATATAACCAACGTAGGCCCAATACCTTTAATGCGCGATACTTTATATTACGAATCCGAGTTGTCGAGATTCCGTGGCGATTCTTTATCGTTAATTGATATCAATCGATATTCATATCTCACGCGATTGTTCATAATGCAATTTTAATATATTTACTGGCGATTCAGGTAAGCAAGGAGATGTTCACCTGCGAATAATAATGAATAAGCTTCTCTGTGCGGGAGATCAATATTGAGAATAAATCAAATCACAATCTCAACCATCACAATACGGGCATGTGCCTAGTTTGGCTAAAATATCCTAACAATTGTAATAACCATTTCGCTGTATATTGAAAAATTAACGTTCCTTCTGATATCCTGTCAGGTGCTCTGGAAATAAGCCGACATAGCTCAGTGGTTCAGAGCACCTGACCGGACATCAGAAGGTACGGGTTCAATTCCCGTTGGCGGCATTTATTTTTACTCGGGAAAAAAGGATAAAGCCAACACCGAAAACAACTTTTTCTATGAAGGGATGAAATAATATAATGCTATGCTGGAAACCATTAAAACTAAATCTATTAATATAATTTTTAAATAGATCGTAACAACCCCGTTCATCAAAATAAAATATAATATTATGTGAGCTGTAATTAGAATTTTGCAAACTTTTATTAATTATGCTCAAGATGGTGATAATACCGTGTGTGTGATCGAAAAATTCCATATAATAATACGTTAGCGGATAATTTAAGGCAATATTTTGATATATGACATCGTGCGACGTGCTTGGCTGGCGTTATAGCTGCTGTTCGATAGAAGGTCGCGATATGGCCTGACAATATCTGCAATCTGCCCTCACATGGCCGATACCATCTTCTGCTGTTCCTGCTCTCCTGTTCTCCTGCTCTCCTGATAGCTGCTAGCTGCTAACTTGCTGGACCAACTCGACTTGCTAACTGTATTAAATACACATAAATTTGGTTTAATTATAACGCTTATCGAGGTGAGTAATTAAAAGGGCTATATTCAAATAAAGAGAAAATAAATATTATAAAAACACACTGATGGAACATTTCTCATTGAATTGAAAAATCACAATTTTATAATAATTGTTATAAACATTTAATGGTATTGGAAGATGATGAATCGTGTATGAGTGTAAATCGTACGGCTGATTTATTTATTTAGACGCCCTTTTGGATTTTACATGCATAAATATTAAAAAAAAACGTACAGTACAAAATAATAAAATAATAATAATCTCATAATTTGTTTATTTATTAATTATCAACTGGTGGGCTTTTACATGATTTTGACATTTTACATGATTTTGAAATTTTAATTGATTTTTAAATTTTCCATGATTTTGACGTTTTAATTGATTTTGATTTAATTAATTTTTACATGATTTTGACATTTTGATTGATTTTGACACTTTACATGATTTTGCCTTTTTATCGATTATGACATTTTACATGATTTTGACATTTTAATTGATTTTGAAATTTTACATGATTTTGACATTTTAATTGATTCTGACATTTTACATGATTTTGACATTTTAATTGATTTTGAAATTTTACATGATTTTGCCATTTTAATTATTATTTTAATTACATGAAAAGCAACTACATGAAATGGCGCAATTAATTAATTTATTTAAAATAAGATTGAAGCTTCTAAGTATAGTTTTTTTGGAAATATTTGTGTAAAGCGGATGGAATTTAAGTCTGGCAAGATCAAGTAAATAAGTGGGTCAGAATATGTAATGAGTACAATAACAGAAGGAGTGTGTTCGCATGACAGGAGACCGTCATCTTTTGGGTGTGTGTTGTGATGGTTAGTTATCAAAACACGTAAGAAATACAGATAATATAATAGTACCTATGTACCTACCAGTATTAGAATATTAGTTGACGTTACTAGGTATTGCTATTTCCAGAAATACATACAAGATTTATATATATATATATATATATTTTTTTTTTTTATTATTTATCAACCAATAAATTAACATTCATTTTTTTTTTGTATAGTCCACCTCACTAGGCTGAGCCTGTTCCGAGGTGGCGAGAGTTTGATCTAATTTTAGATAAAGCGAATTTACATAGAATCAAAGATATAAATAAAAAGATATATGGAAAAGATAAATAAAAAAGATAAATAATTAGAACTATTAGAAAATTAGAACTAACAAAAAAATCGAAAAAAACGAACGATGAAAGTATTATTATATTAATGACTGTACAGTTTAGGATTGTTGTAAACGGAAGTGACGCCCTCTGTTATTTAAAAAGAGAACCGTTGAAGTTTTCAGGCGGGTTTTTATCCCCTAATATATTTTACTCTATTAAACGCTCCATATTCCCGCAAAGTGGCCTGCACTTTCCATAGAGAACAATACGGATTGTGAATATTGTTTAGCGATGATGATTTGCTGCAAGTAGCGAGTTACTGCCGCAGCGCCGAGCATCGGACACCTTTCGGCCACACTAACAAGATATTTCCATACAATAACCAACAATCGATATTCCATTATTCTTTTGAGAAATAGCCAGTCGAACAGAAGTGACGTGCCTACAAAGATACAATGTAGTTTATTCGATAGCGATATAGGAGCAACTCCGTTATGATAACCTTATGTGTGAAAAGTTTATGTGTAATCATGCAGTATTTTTTTTATATGTGGCATATATTGAAAATACCACAATGGATGAAGAAAGGATTGTCAAATATGTGAAATCTCTTTTTGACTAAAACTCCATCTAGTTCAGGGTGCTTTTTTAAAAATATATCTGCCCATATTTGCTCCACTTAGGTTAAGGAAGTGCTTGGTGGAAAACTCACGATCTATGTAATCGTTGGAGTTATCGTGTTGGGGTAAAGGTTTGAGGAAATATTGGAATGATCTTGTGAACCAAGGTCGACTACAGTGACTAAGCGCGACGGATTTTGAAATATCACGTGATCAAGTCAGTGCCATCGACCACCAACAGTTTGCAAATGGCAGCGATTGTTGTTAGTGCTGATTTGTGTAAAGTTTTACCGCAAGCATATTAAATGAACAGAGTGATCAGCCTATTTTAAACAGCGAAGCTTACTTGGCGACAGCACTGATATCGTAATTTCATAGTCTCGCGCGCCCAGGACTATGCTCTAGTCAGTCTTATTGTGAACCTATAAGCGCAGAAATCTCCAGATCGTTCTACAGCCGATCCTTTGAGGTCATATCTTTGAGTTATAAAAACGTTCCGTGTTCTTGTGGTAATACGTAAACCATATGACAATGGAAAAGGGACACGAGTTTTGTACGTCTAAAATGTTAATTGACAATGATTGTTATATTTTAATGTTAAAAAGTTTTCTTATGGTGTCAAAATACATATACTTTTCACATCTTTGTAAGTCGATTCAGAAACCTGGAATTGGTAAGAAAAACACTAGGGCCAGTTATTTAGCGAACAATTCAAATATTTTCTAGTTTCAAATTGTTCAATTTCTGTGAAACAATTGGCCCTAAGCGTTCAACAAATTTTTTTAAGTAAACAAAGGGGACTATTGTATTTTATCTTCCTCCGTCGAGTGGAGAATTGAACTCCTTTGCGGAATTCGCAGCCAATATAATATGCGCGAAGTGGCGAGGTATTCCTTATTATATTCACGATTTATTGCCGCCGATAGCGCGAAGATTGTGCATATATATTCCTATTAGGCCAAATAAAGCTCCCGCGATTCCGCGCCCGAGACTCGCTGACCTCACACCTCTTATCTGCTGTGGACAGTACGGTCCACGGCCCATAGCATGCACCCAGCACCCAGCATCCAGCAAACTATCTGCGCCTGCGGTCCCGTGAATGAAACACAAGTTCCCATAGCATCTCCGGAACTGGTTTTGCAACGAAACAATAAAACTTGCTTGTACTTTCTTAACATATTATTCAAATTTCAGATCCAATTTAGTTTTGCATCAAAATCAGCGATTTCTTTTTACGCAGGTGCAAAGATTAATAATCATTTTCCTCATGAAGTTTTTAAATTTTTTTTTATACTAACCCCACAGAGGAGGCGCTGAGAAAAATAATTTCCTTCAGGGCCTAAGTCATTCTTTGGGATATATGGAGGGTCTTTTTA
Source organism: Hesperophylax magnus (assembly GCA_026573805.1). Lineage (NCBI taxonomy): Eukaryota > Metazoa > Arthropoda > Insecta > Trichoptera > Limnephilidae > Hesperophylax > Hesperophylax magnus. The sequence goes on from JAIUSX010000050.1 coordinate 559,067, forward strand.
AAGGAAAGGAACGAGAGAAAGTTATGGGAAGTTAAAGATATGAGGATTGGGTAGGAATCTAGGGATCAGTGAGTCCAGGAGTGACGAATATATTAATATATTCCTCCCATTGCGGCGCAAGGCGATGGGTCGAGAGGCCAACTGGAGAGGTCAAAAGGTCCCTCCAAACCAACCTCTCCCGGTCTGCCACACCACGCACCCCTACTAAATTACCAAAGGTAGCGAACCACTTGAGGTGACCTATGGGAGAGGTGTTTGTTATTCAATAAATGGTTACCGGAGCGGTGGTATCCAAATTCTTACCTCCAAAATTGAAAAGTACAACCCATTAGGAAGTTGGTCATCCAAAAAGCATGCAAGGCCGATGTAAGTGAAACGAAAAAGATTAGTAAATGAACGCGAAGATGGATTCAAAATGCAGAGTGGGAAAAGGAGTATTAGGACGACATAATATCTTAGAAGAAAGTCGGAATCTTAACGTCGTAAGTGAAGAAGGCGTATACAAAAATATGCGACGCGCGGCACCGGTGTATTGGACAGACCTACGGTCGAATTCGCCCTACACGGCCTCGAACATTGATCTTTCCACAGGGTTTAATTTAATTAATTCTGATTTTTCAAACCGTTTCATGTAAAATATTTTAATGGTAAACTACTATTTTTATGAATCTTAATCTCTCGAGTGTCACCCAAAGAAAATATGCGCCATTTAATACAACGCGTGAGTGAATTGAACAATTTATTAGGGACGCCCCAGAAAGAATATTTTTTATACTTATTTTGATGATATCTATCAGGAAAAGAACACGTGTTCTTGATATATTCAGAATGGCTACTGTTTCATCAGAAAGTTGGCACGTTGTCACTTTTTTAACGGGATCATTTTTACTAGTGCAATTGATAAATATACCCACTGTGTATATTTATGTAATTATTCTTCTTTAAAAATGCACTAAAATGAACAATTTTGTAATGTTGTTGATATAATAAATTGATTTGAATTACCTTAGCTTCATACAAAGGTATATATTATAATATTTACTCATAAATTTTGGGTTGAATCAGTCATTATCTTACCTTTATAGTAATTTGGATAAACACAATGGTGATTATTAAAAGTAGGTTATCTATTTATAACAAGGTTCCGATCGGTAAGCGTTTGGTTGCATGTCTCTTAGCCAAGCTTTGATTGGATTTTAATATTGAGTGTGGAATCCAAGGGCCTTATGGCGATGAAGCCTCGCCCTAAATAATTATGGACAAATATTTTACAATAAGACTAAAGAACGTTACTTTTTAAGAAAATGTAGCATTTTCACATTATGTAGACACGCAAGTAAGTTATAACTTGTTATAAGCTTTCATAAATTAAAAAAATTACACACATTTAGTCACAACGCCGAAGTAAAGCAGGTAATGAAGATGGAATAAATATTATGGCTAGCGTATGCTTTTATTGGAGCAAGCTGTAGTTAGGCCCGGTATATCAGTTGATTTTAAGCTCGGCTTGGTTGGAATCTCGAGCTTAGCACAGCTTTGAAAAAGTCCACCAATCAGAATCGAAACGTTGCGTGATATAGCTTTAGCCGTGTTTGGTGAGCCGATCGAAATAGCCAGGTTCTTCCCCACGTTCCTTTTTACCACCTCTTTACCCTCATCACTACCTTCAGTCTCACAACATCTTCCAATTAGGGATGCTAAAGTTTCACTGACTCCGGACGGTTGGGAGCAGTTGAGACTCATACAAAGTAGTGGAAGGTACTCTTAGTATTGCCCTGATGAATGACCAACATTGAGAATAGAAATGATACTTGAAATGGCTATAGCCGTGTTTGGTCACAAGACCTTAATAGTCAGGTACTTTTTCTTTACCTTCCTCTTTCTAACTGTCCACCCACTATCGTCAGCCTCATAGCTTACCCCTGTGAGTGACCACCTTTCTGAATCGAAACATTGCTTGAAATTACTTAAGCTGTGTTTCGTGACCTGATCTAAGGAGACAGCTATTTCTCAAACTTCCTCTTTCACTTATCCTTCTCCTCTCTAACTTATTTCAGCATAATAATGCTTCCCAAAAATGCCGGGATTTTACATATTTACCTACTTATAAGTAAAAATGAATTAGTAACAGGTACATTTTTTGTAACCTGTTTCTTTAATATTTCCGCCTTTATATTCAAACCGCATTAAATCTTTGCATTATTACTGTTTTTGTTTGCCGCCGCACGGGTCAAACGTTCTAATTATAACGAGCTAAAATGGACTTTTTTTTCAAATATTTAAAATTGGAATAGAACGCCGCGGCCTTTCGGTCCAGAATGGCGGCGAGGTAGGGCAGCTACCGGCATCAATCACCGGACTCTATAATTATTTTATCTGTGAGACCGTAAATGATAATTCCAGGACGAAATTGCTATGATTCACGTAAAAGGGAATTTCGTGGCGCTTTAGGGACGAACCGGTAACCAAAAACTGTTAAACGTATAATTGGGCTGTTTAAGGATCTTACTCAAACAGAGCGGCGTGCCTATTTTACGAAATCAAAGGCACAAAGTAAAAAGGATGCGATCTATTAACGGTACAAAAAAATCTTTGGAGCTTTTAATTTAATTTTTTCTTTCTGGTTGCAATTTGTTGTTATTTAGTTTTAGCAATAGAAATCGTATATTTCATGCGATTTTAAATGAAAATAATAATAGCAGTAAACTAAAATACAAAAAAAAAACAATGAAAGTTTCTCGTATGTCGTCGTGCCTCCATAGCTACCAATAACACTTATGTTGAAAAACAAAAAATAAATAAATTGAACCAATTTATTCTCTAGGGTCTTCGTCTGGAGCCAGTGACTCTATGGCACCCACAATTGGGGTACGTTTTAAAGCTGAACTTAGTGGAGATGGGAAAAAGATGTGGAGGAAAAAAGTGGAGGAGGACTTGGCTGTTCAGACCTCCTCACCAAACGTTTCAATTCTAAATGCTGATCTTTCAGCAGTGCAACACTGAAATATACTACATTATTGAAATTAATAAATTGTGAAACATCACTAAATTTATTGCGGAATTTGAACCCACGACTTCCGAATTCATAGTTGAGAGTATATATTCTGATGTAGTAAAATCTCATATTGTCGTTTGATTCTCAAATAAAAAAATATCTTATTATAGATATTATCAAAATGTCCCGACAAATTCCGCCCGTTACATTTAGTTGGGGGTAAGGTCCTGACAATAGATCTAGGGATGTCCCGTGTCCCGTGTCGATCTAAAATTCTCTTGTGCATGGGGTACAGAGTAAAGGATAGATAATATGTATCTCCGTGACTGCCAGTACGCCGACAGCTTGCGGACATGATGAGCCTCTGATGGACCGCCTTTAGCTCCCGACCAGCCGTGCGAGAGGTTACAGCGGTTTACACGCAATCAGGGATGGCATCTCCCGCCCATGATTACAAACATTCGTCTCTGAATATCGTAAAACATAAATGTACAATTTCATCAATTACCAGTTATCTGTTGTGACAGTTTCATGAAATACACGGTTAGTTTCACAGTGTTGGTACAGATATCTCAAATAGCTACCTTAATTATTTTCATGTTTTGATTCTTCTTCTTTATGTGCCGTATCAGGTCCCCCCGACGTTGGCGATCACTCTGGAAAATGTCTCTTTGTCTTGCGCTGCCCGGAATAGCTCCTCCACACTTCTAATGCCGGTCCACTCTCGTATATTTCGCAGCCAAGACATTTGTCTCCTACCAGGCCATCTGCGACCCTCTATCTTGCCTTTCAATATTAACTGGAGCAAGTGATACTTCTCCCCTCGAAGTACATGACCCAGATATGAAATTTTCCTGATTTTTATTAATCTAAGCAGTTCTCTCTCTGCTCTAGCCCGCCTGAGAATTTCTGTGTTGGTGATCATGTCGGTCCATGGGACTTTGAGTATTCTCCGGTGAAGCCACATTTCAAAAGCCTCTAACCTGTTCATGGTATTTACTTTCAAGGTCCATATATTTATATATATATGTTTTGATTATAAATAATAAATTACTGATACAATTTGCATGAACTGTGCATGAAATATGTTCGTATATCCCATAAAAATTGTACCATTTTGAATGCCTTAGAGAATATTGTGTAATTAACAGCAGTGTAAATATAATTTTCACTGATGTAAAGTTACCATTATAAAAGCATTATTAGCAATTTTTTGTGAAGGTTTTCAATTTGGGGGGCGGGGTTGGTTCCTGCCCTCCCCGGGAATCCATTCTCTGCCACAGGTCACCCTAAGTTGTTCGCTAAGTTTCGTGATTTAGCTGGGGTGCCCCGGGTTAACCGGGCGAGGTGTGATCCGGATGCCCCTGCCCACCAGTTGCGTGGCGCGCCGGATCGGGAGACCCTGGTTTGGGGAGATCCATTGACCTCTCCAACTGGTCTTTCTTGATCCATCACCTTGCGCCGCAGCGGGAGGAATAGATCATTCATCCGTCATTCTTGGACACACTGATCGCTAGATTCCTACCCAATCCTCACACCTTTTCCTACCCAGAACTTCCTCTCCTTCCTTTCCTTAAAATGTAGAGGTTTAACTCACTCATTTACTTAACAAATAAGTAAATGTGTTATTTGCAACTATAACCATTAGAATAAATAATATAATCACAAGGCGTTAAAAATTGCAAATATTTCAGTATTACATATGCAACTAAAACAGAATTAATTAAAATTTCAATGAATTATTAGCATTTTCAGCGATTTCATTTTAAAATAAAATATAATAAAGAAACATCAATGATACGTTTGGTATAAAAATATGTTTTTACCTAGGATCTCTCAAAATCCTTTCATTAGTGCTTATTGTTGTGTATACTCGTATTTGACTAAGCCTAGCGAAGTCGTATTTTAACTCGAATGTTTTGCATTTCGTCTGTCTGTATATTTGTTTGGGAGTTCCGTTTCCGGTTCATGATAAATATAAATATTATTTTTTTAAATGTGAAATCATCGTTTTTATTTGGACCTTCAAATTCGCACTTTTTCAATATTATCGTACCTACCTACCGAAGAAAGTTAAAAAAAAAAATTGTCATTGAAATAGTGACGTTTCTTTGGAAAATTGTATGATTCCTTATTTGAAATAAAAAAATATTATATTTTATAATTCAAGTACGTACCTACCCGCATACAAATCTTATGATTTCAGTGGAATTTTTGATTTTGATTTATTAAATGAGAAACATACTTTTTTGTCTACTGTCCACAGAATTACTTGATAATATCGTAATGATATAACTTGTATTTCAGTGGCAAGTATATAGTTATTTTTTTTAACATTTTTTAAAGAATCCACTTTTGGCAACCCTGCTCTGGGCAAGGGATGTGAGTGCGCAGCTCCTTGGACGCGATGTAAAGCAGGGTCGTAACCCTTGCAGAGCTGCAGTAGTTCCCGACTATAATTATTGCTTAACCGAGCGAACATGTTCCCGGCGCGTGAGCGGACTGACAAGCAACCTACGAACCAACGCATACCACATAACAGGACACACCACACACGGATACGGGACAGCATTATTTTCTTTTTCTGGTATTGACGAGGTTGACGCTAAGTACTTATATTTTTTTATTACCGTTTCATTATTTTGTTCATTGTAATTTTTCATAAAAAACTGTACTGCATTGCAGGTAAAAGTTTCTTTCATCGAACTTGAAAATTCACTTGATGAATCGTTAAAATTCTGTGAAACAATTACCTACAGCCTCACTATATACTCAATTGGGAATGAAATAGTAGCACTCGCTCCACACGATTATGAGTAGTTGGGGCTCTTATGAGGTACTCGCATAAAAAAAATACAGTCACAACAAAGCGGAGTTAAGGCCCCGTAGTAAGCGTTCAAACATGGTTTGAAAGGGAAATATGTAAATACGAATGTTAGAGGGAGCGCGCTAATATTAAAAACGATAATAATTAAGCGAAAATGGTGAAAACATTTAATAAAACACGTCTCGTTTGAAATACAGCAAAAAGCTCGCGTCAAATGCTTTAGTTGCATTTGAAGATACACAGTGATTTTTTTTATGCCTATAACATATTAAATAACAGAACAAAACGTTTTTTAATAATTATCGGAGCTTATTTTTCGATTTTTTTTTTCTATTTAGGGAATTTCATACAATTAACGTTATATATTATGTTAAAAAAAAACATATATTTTTTTTCCACTTAAAAACTTAAAGAAATTATGAGAAACTTGTTACAAAACGGTAGAAATTGGGTATGTAGGGGCTGAAAGGAACATGGTAGGAACTAGTGTTGGCGCGATTACTCAGCAGTTAGAGGTGTCACAGGGACAGAAACTTTGTTCGGGTGTATTAACGCATGTGATTTTATGAAAATAATATATAGGTAGGTACTTGTATTGTTTCTGTATCTCAACAATGACCTGTCTATGCCTTTATACTATAATGTGGCGCTTGCAAACATATTTTTATTTCAATAATAATGTGTATTACAGATTTATATAGTCAGATTACAAGACTTTTTGTAGACGTAGATAAATTAATTTTATTATTTGCCTATGTAATTATGTAAAAATTAAAACCATCCGATTAGCAATAAATAACACAGCCTGCTTATTATAAACCACGTTGAAAAGTTCTTAGTACCTATCAATAAGGTAATTCCGAATCCAAAGAAAACGCTTTAGATTGGTAAAAAACATAATGGGTCAGTTTCTTATTATTGCGCGTTGGGCGCCAGACAAAGTCGGTCATAATAACGATTATAATTAGTGGCAAAATAAGGTCCGGACCTTACCTGCTCACTGTCGTGTAAAGTACAGGGTGGTGATTGATGGCCTTATGAATTTTACCTATTATGCCAAAATTAGGTCTCTATCTGTATCGGGTGACCTACGGCCATAGGAATACCTCGAATAGATTATGGTATATTAATTCCAACCAAATCGGTTTATAATTTCATAACCGTTTAGACGTTGGAATTTTGATGCGTTATGGATTTGATATGTAATAATTTTGGTTGAACAAAAAGTTTATTGGTTTATTTCTATTTTATGTAAAACTGTACAAGAGTCCAAACTGCTCCCAACAGTCTGGAGCCAGTGAGATTATGGCATCTCCAAATGGGATATGTTGTGAGACTGAAGGTAGAGGGGAGGGGAAGGAGATGGGGAAGAGAAATGCCAAAGCCATTTCGCGTCTTATAACAGGGTGATACTGAGAGTATATTCCACTCTGGAACGTGACGCACATACACTATTTATTATTGTAAATGAGTAATTTGTGAAATAACACAAATTGATCAAATAAAATTTAAATACGCACGCCGGAGTTTGATCCCGCGACCTCCAGCCTGCTAGTCGATAACCTTACCCCTCGACCAACGAGGCCGTCTATGCAAAGTATTTATTTAAATTTATATCTCCACCGACATAAATAATTTGATTGAATATGAGAAGAATGATTTCGTATCAGCAAATTTACATTTTTTAAATAAACAGGTTTCCCTATAAACTTCAAAATCACTGAACACGTGTTCATGAAAATCCGAATATTTTTGAATAAAAATGATGCCAAAATATGCCTTGAAAATATATTATGACGAAATATAGAAAATGACGTATAAATATTGAACGAAGATACATTTTTATTGCCATCATGTATGATTCAATATCTAAATTCATCATTCAAGTTGTTCGTAAATTCTTACTTAAAAAACAATTATAAATATGAATAGAAATAATAATGCCGGCGCTTGCTCTCTCGAGACTGGAGACTGGAGAGTGGAGAGTAAAGTGAAGAGTTAACTGGGCGAGGAGTGGAGAGGGAATTGGGGAGGCAAGGAGGAGGAGAGCTAATAGATCACCGCGATCATCGGCGTAAGTGAAGAACTAATTTGTAAGTGACAGTTCCCATAAATTAAGCTCTTAAGTGTTCGCCTCACTTGATTCCCAGCCATTACTTACTTATAGGTGGAAACAAAGCTGCAATTAACATCTTGAGAAATTATTTGAAATTGCGTAATTATGGGACACTTGCGCCGCGAGTTGTCACTGTGAGAACTGACTACTGGGGACCCTGATAAAATGCTCTACTCTGTACCATTGCCACTGTTTCAGAGGTGCTTAAAATTGGACGGTCAATAAGTTTTATTTGCGTACGTAATTGAATTACAAAATTAATCAGAATTATGTTTGGGGTTACATAAATACTGAAAAATGCGGTCATTATTCTGGATACGACAAATTGAAAAGGTGAGTCGATTTATAACCTTTTTTGAATTCCAATCGTATTCCAAAGACCACCCTTTTTCGAATTCCAACGTTATTCCAAAGACCACACTAAATAACCGCCAACTCGTCTAAGTAGTCTATCCTAACAACTAAGCAAATGAAAGCTTTGAGGATCTGAATGATTCCATGATAACTCCACACACCTTTAAAAAGTGAAATGAAAAAACTAACATATGAAGATAATTAATTTAATCTAGTTTTTGTTTAATCACTTTTTATTACTATATATCACTTTTTAGATGTGTGATGAATTTTTTTTTTTATTGAGTTATCGAAAGTTAACCGGCGTCGAAATATATTTTTTTAATACATTTATTAATTCAAAATATAAATATAATTGATGACAGAGTAATAACTCACACTTATAATAATTCACAAAAAGACATAAAAAATTTTCCCGCATCGAAAAATTAGTTTATTTGAACGTCGTTCTATAGTGGAAGATACCCTCTGAGAAAGCCTTGGAAGAAGCCTCATTTCAGAATCGAAAAATTGTTGCTACAAATGTCTTTAGTTGTATTTAAAAGACTAATATTAAAGCGATTAAACCACTTGGTACATCTTTCCTTCCTTCTGCCCATTGTCTTCAATAATACAATATTTTCATTGACTTATGCTAGTATAAAGTATTGTGCGGTCTCACAAGAAACATGACGGTAAATTTAAAGATATTTAATAAAAAAATAAAATAAAATTTTGTGGAGTTGTGGAGAACCTCCTTTTTCATTCACTCCCAGTATCCAAATTGGAACTATCAATTAAGATTATTTGAATTTAACTGGTTAATTAATCAATTTAATTAAAATTAAGTGAAAATGGTACGTTATTTAATCGCTCTAGACTAGACAGTGTTTTGTAAAACTGCTTCTAATGGGAATTAAGCCGTCATGTAAAATGCTTAAATATCCATAAAACGAATATAACCACTTCAGCCTGTCTTGATCTTAGACGTTGATAATATCACTCTCATATCGTCAACTTTGACACGGAGGTATTAAAATGATTAACGAGATCAAGGTTTCAAATGTGTTGAGATGTTTCTCAATGTAACATAAAATTTTGCTTTTGCAGACAATATTAGCGATTTTTAAACGAAAAGTTGAAACAGAAAAAGGTCGCATCTAGGACTTGAATGCAGGACCTTCACCTTGACGAAGCGCATTTAAAATTTTCATTTAAAAAATCGCTAATATCGTCTTTAATAATTAAATATTACAATTTGAGACTTTACTCTTTATTAATTATTATTTTTTTTGGTAAACTAATGTTTAAGACAAGATTTTTTATGCATAGCACAAAGGGTAACAATTATTTCATAAGCAATAATTATTAGTAGTTAGGGCTTGTGTTCGTGTTTTTGTTCTCCTGGGTTCGTGTCCCAGATGTGACCGTTTCCTTTTCTGATTTTTCTGTTTCAGATTTTCGTTTAGAAATCACTAATATTGTCTTCAATATTTTAATAATTATTAGCCTGAAACACTCATCCACATTGAAAAATCTCCTGATAAAAGATACATGACGCCAACGGGACTTGAACCCGTGTTCTTTCGATTTCCGGTCGACAGCTCTGACCACTGAGCTATGGCAGCTTATCTCTTATCCGCGAAATAATTCAATATATACTAGCGTTTAATTCAACAATTACTGCTTGTTACATTTTTTCACCTGAAACAACCAACTTTATTTTATATGAGAAAGGCATTGTAAGTGCTAACTCTCTCACTAGATGGTGTCGAGACATATTGTCTACATTTCTTGGTGAAAATACTAGAACTTATTCTTTAAGTTATTCCAAAAATAAATACTAACAATTTGGAATTTATGGAAGATATTTGATCAGGTATTATTTGAGATTTTCACGGCCAAAACTATTATAGTGATTTGTTTTTTTTTGGTATTATGCCGTGTTGTGCTACCCCCTTCTTTAGCCAACGTTTCGGACAGCATTGAAGTATCCATCATCAGGGCAGATGTGTAATCGAAACGTTGGCTAAAGAAGGAGGTAGCGCAACACGGCATAATACCCAAAAACAAATCACTATAAAGATATTTGATATTTATGACTAGTAGATACCCCCAATTTTTCGATATTGATAATGACTTTTTCCACCATTCACTATTGTATACTACAATATTACTGTTAAAAAAACTACATTAATTCGACTCCGCATCTCATAATGATGCAGAGATATTGCGTTAAGTATTCCTCGAACGTCCCCGACTTTTTCTACCATTTAAAAATCTATAAACACTTCTGGCACTAATAACAACAAACTTTGAAATTTTCAGCGATATTTCGAGTTTTGCGAGCACGAATATACGCAGACTGAATAGAAACCGGTTAGAATTTAATTTAACCATTTGGAATGCATTTTATAATATAAGACCTTGTCCTGAAACAGACCGCCTTCTATGTAGAGAAGTTAAAATTTGTGATTGTATGTATTTTTGGATAAGAATTCTGAAAAAATATACATACATATATTTTTTTAGATCTCAACAACAGCGCCACATATCGGGTTAATCCTATATGTCAAACTGGAACCAACCATAAACATTCTCAAAATTTCATTGAAATCATAGGGAGTTTTGTAAATTTTTAAGGTTATAATTTATAATGTTAGTCTTGCCGGTGAGCTCCGTTGTTCTTGTAGAAGACAACGGGATATATATCTATGCATTGTACAATGTATCAATGTTTATTTATTTATTTATTTAAATACCAACCATAAACATTCTCAAAATTTCATTGAAATCATAGGGAGTTTTGTAAATTTTTAAGGTTATAATTTATAATGTTAGTCTTGCCGGTGAGCTCCGTTGTTCTTGTAGAAGACAACGGGATATATATCTATGCATTGTACAATGTATCAATGTTGAAAATATTAACGCAATACAAGTGCAAATTCTACTTACACCATTTGCACTTGACTTTCGCATCACACGCCAATGAGAGGACGACATTAATTGCTGCTGCAAACCTTAATTAATTAAGTCGGCATTATTCGTTTAGGGATAAAGATTATCTGAGGAACGTTGCGATAAGATCATTTTCATATTAATGAATATGCGTTCACGTGTTTTTTTAAGATTCATATAATAAGAGATTTGAAGGATTTTACTATATCTAGTAGGAGAATGGCCCTTCATTCTTTAGAAGCATTGAAAACTAAAGCTCATTACGTCTGTGTTTATTATTTAGTGGCTTCTTCCCACAATACTCCAAAATAACTAATTTTAAAATGAATGAATGAATTTTGGATTGAGGGATGTTTTTCAAACAACGCAGTTCATTAAAATACTAACATTCAGTGAATATTACGTACGCTGTACGATAGGTAGTGTAGGTTCAACGGTATGGAGGTAGGCTGGACAACGCTTTTATTATATATTAATCAGTATGCCAGGCCACGCTGTGCGGACTTACAAAGTTATGCCTCCCCATACCCTCATCCCTCCTTCCACCCTAACCCCCACCACCTTCACCCCCACATCACCCACGGTTCTGATATTATATGAAATGAAGAAAAACTACCTCCTTCTCACTCATCCTAACTACACCCTTGCATTTTCTTTGAGCTATCTCTTTTCAGCACATAATTCAGGCGCATGCACTACCTCCTCCACCACCCCTCGCCTTGTGCTAGAACTGGGCTTACGAATGAAGGAATCTCCTTATATTGTAGTTTTTCTCGACGAGCTTTTTATTCTTAGGAGTTTGAGAAGTTAAATAAATTTCTGTGTGAAAAGTTTTGCACTGAAATATGGGGAAATATATACCTATTGCTTAATGTGTATTCAGTTCTCTTAGATTGAGCTCCAAAGTGTAACACATACCCTAAGTACTATCTTTATTTGATTTCGTGTTGATTTTCTAATCTGATAGGTATAAACAGCTACACCCTAAACTTGATTTGCGCTAAGTTGGTAAATAAACGAAATCAACAAATAGATACGCGGAAGGTTTACAAAACACCACAAACTTTTATCCGTTATCGTTTATTTCAAATTATAAAACACTGCTTGTTCTCGTTTATTTAAATTAATTATTTTCCAATTGTGTAAACAAGACGAGTGTTATAACAATCACATCACAATTCACTTCAATCATCATCAAAAAATCTATGTAAAAAAATATGTTCATTTGTATATACTTCTTGCTAAATTCCAGTATACATGGTGGTGTTATCCCAGGGCGATACTCTTAATGTCGACTTGGTTTAATGCTACTTAATTCGGAATAGAAACGTTACTGGAAAGGACTTTAGCCGTTTTTGGAACATATAAAGCCATTAAAAGCGAGGAAAATAAATTACCCACAAACCTAACCTAATGTAACCAAGTTTTTTTTTTCACCAGTTTTTATGACTTAAGAGTGCGTTGAATTGTCTCTGTCCTGAGTTGCCTGGTTACCATATATATGGTGGAAGATACTCTCCGTATCTTCCTGGTAAGACTATCATTCACAATTGAAATGGCTAAATACCTAACCTAACCTAATGTAAAGTAGTTTTTTTTTCATCACTTTTTATGACTTTACATCACTTTTCAAGAGTGTGTTGAATTTTCACTGTCCTGAGTTGCCTGGTTACCATATATATGGTAAGTAAAGTGATACAACTACAGACCAATAACTTTAACTTCTCAATCATCCAAAATCTTTGAAAATTGTTTAAAACGACAAATTATGAACTTTCTAGAATCTAATGCAATCCTCTCAGCTAATCAATACGGCTTTAGAACCAAACTGTGCACCGATGACGCTATCTTTAGCTTAACCAAAAATATATACTCTAACCTTGACTCTAACACTAAAACGCTAACCATTTTCTTGGATTTAAAGAAAGCGTTTGACACAGTCAACCACAGAATTTTATTTAAAAAAATCTCTAAAGTCGGTATTAAAAACAAAAGTTTCATGTTATTAAAAAGCTATATATTGAATCGCCAACAACGCACAAAAATAGGAACAAGCTTAAGCACCTATGACTTGACAAAACATGGTATTCCTCAAGGAACTATCCTAGGGCCACTACTCTTTCTAATCTACATCAATGACCTATGCAATATTGCAATACCAGGTAAAATTCTCTCTTTTGCCGATGATACTGCAATAACAGTACAGGGTAAAACGTGGGAAGAAACAACCAGTAAAGCCAACAAATGTATTGCAACAGTCAAAGATTGGCTTGATAGAAATCTCCTCAGTCTAAATTATGATAAAACTATCTTTATTCCCTTTTATAATTCCCAAAAGTCATCCCCTAAAAATAATCTTAATCTGAAGTTCCACAACCCTAATTGTAACTTTGCGACATGCTCAAATTGCGAAGACGTGAAATTCGGACAATATATCAAGTATTTAGGTGTAACCATAGACTGCCAACTCAAATGGACTTACCATATAGAAAAGACGGTCAATAAACTGAGATACCTAAGTTACATATTCAAACGAATGAGCAACATTGTCAATATAAGAACCATGAAACTTGTTTATGACGCGTTAGTGCTTTCATCTATTTCCTATGGAATAATTGCCTGGGGAGGAACATACAATAACCACGTAAAACCCTTAGAAATCGCTCAGAAGTCCATCATTAAAATAATGTACCAAAGGACCAAGACATATCCCATCAACCAGTTATTTCAAGAAACTGAAATTATGGAACTAAGACGGATCTATTGTATTCAATGTCTCAAATTTATATTTACACGTCCTATCAATTTCACCAAAAACACAAATCGCTCGAGCCAGAGACATACCACATGCGTGTTCACAGTCCCTCACTGCAAAACTAGGCTGGGCCAAAGGCACATCAACTATATTGCCCCAAAATTGTTCAATTCTTTACCCAATTCCATCAACATGTGTCAAAACCTGAACTTATATAATAAAAATGTTAAAAGTTGGATAAGAAATAATTTCGAAGCGAGTAACTTTTTTCTATAATTTAAGCTATCTGTTTCTAAATAACTAAAATACCACATGTCTTTCTGTAAATTAAAGATTAATTTCTGTAAATCAAAGAAATATACATGCATCTATGTTTTATGTGTGTGTGTGTGTGTGTGTGTGTGTGTGTGTGTGTGTGTGTGAGGGTGTGTGTGTGTGTGTGTGTGTGTGTGTGTGTGTGTGTGTGTGTGTGTGTGTGTGTATGTGTGTGTGTGTGTGTGTTTCTGTAAAAAAAAAACAATCACATTGATCTCTATAGATACTTTTTATAAGTTTAAAAAATATATATATATATATTTAAACACCACTGTTTTATCCTTACACTATAATACCCACGCTCAGGCTTCGCCTTTGTGGGATTTTTTTGTTACTCTTTTTCTATATTACTATGTACCTAAATTGTATATGTATCAAAAATTTTGTTAATAAAAAAAATAAAAAAAATAAAAAATACTCTACATTTCGCCCTGGTGTAAGACTACCATACACAATTGTAATGGCTTTAGCCATGTTTGGTAACTAGATCTGAAAATTCAGGCACTCCACCACCTTCCTCTTCCTTGTCCTTTTACCCTCCCCACTACCTTCAGCCTCAAAACATACCCCAATTGCGGATGTCATGGTCTCACTGGCTCCAATCCGTTGGGAGAAGGTGGAACTCTTGTACCGCATTCACATAAAAGAACCTGCCCCCGTGAATATATCATATTTATTTATTTTTCGGAATAACTTTATTGAGTAAAACCTCAAATTGTAATATTTAAATATTGAAGACAATATTAGTGGTCCCAGATGTGACCGTTTCCTTTTCTGATTTTTCTGTTTCAGATTTTCGTTTAGAAATCACTAATATTGTCTTCAATATTTAAATATCATATTTATGTTCTCGCCATCTTACCCTAACTTGATGTTTATACTAGCCTGGCCTTAATGAAGGAAGTATTATAAAACAGATTATATGCGCCTGGGCATACCACACTAAGAAGTAGGCAGATAAAATTTTGCATTTCGTGTCAATACTAATGGGTAAATTCAAAGGATTATTGCTCTAAATCTTAAATCTAAATATATACTTATAAAACATAGCCAAACTTACCTGTACATAGGTACTTAGAGATTAGATTGAGTATTCACAATAATTTATGTTAAATTGGTTTTTAAATAGGCTTATAAAATTAAGGTTATCGCCCAAATGCGTCAAAATATGTGACGAGCATGTTGAAATGTGTTCACAGACTAAAAGAATTAAAAAATATATGGATCTATCGGTGAAATTTTATTTGCTGTTCTTGACACCTCTATGAAGTACAACTATTATGATTATTATTAAAACCCCTAACATTTTTCCACCTTTCCACTGACTAGGCAGTGGCTGATTGTAAATAAACTGGTGCCGGCTTCGATTGGAACTTCCTACTTGCCTACTGGATTTGAAATCAAAGCCTGCTGTTTTGATTTCAATTTCATAATTAATTACTGTATATTCTATTAAGTGCAATTAACGACCTTATAATTTCAAATATTTATTTTTCTTCGGCAAAAAGTAGACAAGTGCTAACCATGTTTGCAGACGAAGGATCACGAACAATGATAAATATATAATGAATTATGTAACAGGAAAATCATGCAAGCAATCAAATCACGCTGTTGAAAACTTTGTTCAAATAATATTCCTTTTTTATGCCGTTTCTCCGGCGTAATCTGATACCAGATGTAATTGGTTGTTATATGCATCATCAGGGCATGGGCTCACAAATAAATTGTCTATCAACATGTCTGCACGTTTTATAGCTAAGGGAAATGTATATCTCTTGAGGGTACATTCAACATGTTATGGTTTTATTATTTTTAGTAATTTAAGGCTCTTCGGTGAAGTGACATATTATATTTAGCATTGTGTGAATGTGGAGGGTCTTTAAAGAGTTGTGCGATGTCGTTCAGGGTCTTTAAGAGTCTTTGTATTCGAGATAAGTCATAAGATCCAACGATTGGACAAGTGTACGGTGTAGATTCCCTGATGATAGCTAACTTCCGAAAGGAGAGGCCACCAGAAGAATCATATTAAACCGTACTCTCCGTTGCTTTGGAGGTTGATTCTTGTTTTGTGAGTGAGCGATCTGAGTTAGCCGAAATTAATAAAATGTTGTCGGTTTTGAAATGAAAGGTCAGGAGTCAGGAGTGGAGATATATCAGTTCGTGATGATAGTTATGGCTGGAGGTTTCTCATGCAAGTTGCCACAATCCATTATTCTTAACAAAGCGTGAACTATTTAATGATTTAAGTGATTAACTATTTAATTACTAATTACTCCAGATAATTACTTTTCCCGTTCAAAATGATATTACTGTGTATGTGCGTAATGTAGTGTTTTAACATCTTCGAGAGTCGTGTCACTGTAATAAGATCTTGATAGTAACATAGGAATAATAGGATAATAATGTTAATGCGAACTTCTTGCGTCTATTTTAGGGTGATTTATCAGAAACACATTCGAAATCGTTTCTTTAAAGATGTGGGCGTTAGTGGTAAGGGACCGAGAGGTAATTCATAATTAGTATTTTGCAAATTGGTTTTATTAATAACTAAAAATCATCTTTCGCTTATTAAAAATAGGGTCGTTAGATGTAATTTAAAGTGATTTAATGTTGCCTACAACTTTTCATGATTTAAATATCATTATGAAGAGTGTTGAGCGTAATACCTGACTTATTTTAACCACTGATTCCGGAGGTAATTTGGAGTGAAAAATGTAAAAATAGAAAACATATTTGGTCAAAAGAGTTTTTGACGTCCTCCGTGATCAAGGGGTAAGGCTCTCGACTAGCAATCCCAAGGTCGCTGGTTGAAATCCTGGCGTGCGCAGGTAAATTTTATTTGATGAGTTTGTGTTATTTCATAATTTATTAATAAAAAATTACATATAATAATAACAAAGCATTTAAATAGCGCTGTTACGTGTCAGTTTACTTCAAGTGCGCTTAACTATAACAAACTTAAAAACAGTAATTTAGTATTGGTGGTCATGTTCTTAAAATTATTCCTACAGTGCGCCTTACCCAATAATAGTATAATAGTATAATTGCGGCACGTTCCAGAGTGTAAGATACTCTCAGTATCGCTCTGGTGTAAGACCACCATTAAGAATTAACACGTTGCTTAAAATAGCTTTAGCTTTGTTTGGTGACCAGATCTGAAGATCCAAATGCTCTCTCTCCTTCCTTACACCCATTTCCGTTCATTCTCCATTACCTACAGCCTCACAACATACCCCGATTGGGGATGCCATAGTCTCACTGGCCCCAGATGTTTGGTTGCAGTTGAGACTCATGTATTTACATTAAAAAACAAATCATTATGTATCGGATAGTAAGGGTTACCGTGGGGGGTTGAGAGGTTACTTGGCTGAGTGAAGAGATGGATTTAAAAATGTTACCGTAGACCTATATTTCACATATTTTACTCAAAATAATGTCAAAAATCACTGGTTAATGCAAGTCAGGTATATTTAATAAAATTCTGTATAATGAAACGTCTTTCTCGTTGAATTAAAAGCTCCATTTTACATACCCCATTTTATCGATTGTTCGAAACGCTTATTATATTAAAGTAGGCAATGTTACTCATCAGAAGTAATGGACTATCGGATGAGTGAGCGCCAAATTGCCCCTAGGAGCTGAATATAATTATTTGCATGGAACAATTTAGATGCAAGATAATCTGCTGTGCTCTGCTCAGGTGTTTCTAATATTATGACGAGCTTGTTGGAGATGTTAATAGAATTCCACCACGAACAGGTTCACAAAAATAAATATAACCAATAATTTCTTTTTTATCTACACCAAAATGCAACAGTTTTTGAAAGATACTGGAAACATACATGGGTAGGCCAGTTTTAAATTCATTTTCAGTTAATTTTCTCACCGTCTCATAATAGGGTAATTTTACATCGTTTTAAAAATTACGATTTAAATTATTCTTGCCCATCCTAAGTTCTAATATCAGCTTAACAGTAATGTATACATACTGCAATGTATACAGGTCGATAGAAAATTAACCTTATTTCTATCCTCAGAGCACGTAAGTCCTAACAAATCAGTGCTCCCCGGTGTAATGGTCACACCGGGACAAGAGTGCTTCTGGCTGGGGTGGAACAATCTCATCGTTTTGTATGTTGAAGATAAAATTTTCTATAAATTATGTTTGTTGACGTTACACCGGTCAACGTCGGGGAGAGTCTTCTTATAACCAGCAGAGATTCTATGTCATAATGGTGTTATAGCCAGATGGAACGTTTTTTAGATCGTTTTCAAAATCAATAATTATTGTCAATCAA
This sequence comes from Hesperophylax magnus, assembly GCA_026573805.1. Lineage (NCBI taxonomy): Eukaryota > Metazoa > Arthropoda > Insecta > Trichoptera > Limnephilidae > Hesperophylax > Hesperophylax magnus. The sequence continues at coordinate 577,664 of JAIUSX010000050.1, forward strand.
AATATTAAAATCACACATTTTTAGTCAGATGATCAGAAGTCGGCTTTCCGACTTATACACTTTAAATCTTTGGCACATTTTGAACGGTAGGTATTGAGAGTTCGTGAATATACCAGATAAAGAACTCCTTCTCTATTTTATTTACGTTTTATCAACAAATCTGTGGTTGTCTGTATGACGTCACCAGTCACAAAATCCTACGTTTTATTTCAACGGGCGAGTTGGGAGTGAGAATATATATTTTTTAAGCCATACTGTTCTTCACTGGAACTATGGTACTCCCATTTATATAACGCTTTGAAAGTGAAGGAGTCGTAGAGAGGAAAGAGAAGGATAGATGATCTCTTTAAACAGCTAAATCTAATTCAAGAAATATTTCGAAAGGTGATCTCTCACGACGATATTACTAAAGTATCTTCCACTCTGCGCTCTAACTAACTTTGGCAGTAGCATTTTAGCGAGGGAAAAGTAGCCGTACAATACTTTGCCTTGCATCGCACTGAACTTTTAAAGGATGACATGAAGCTTCGCTTCAGCTTAACTTTTTATGGCGTCTTGGAAGCTCGCTCAGTATCGGGTGATCCAGTATAATTGGAAATAATACAATGTTTCGCCTGGGTCATACATCACCTTTCCTGTAAATGCATACAGCGGACAGTGAGTTACTCGGAATAATTACCGAAGGATTTATTCAAGCCTCGGTTTACAGTTGGGAGCCTGTTGGCATCCCCGCAGTTACGGCCAATAATCTCATTGTGCTAACTCCGTAATAACATCTCTCGGACCAAACTGCTATCATTATTGATCCGTTGGTAGGTTATCGATGAAAGCGATTAAAACGTTTAATTCGTATTGTGGATATAATGAAATAATGCGATATACATTCACGATGTTAATCTCGCAAACTGCAAGAGAGTTGGTTCAGTGTATTCTTCAGTAAGCGGCCGTTGCAAGTTGGATGCTGCCGGTAATTTATATAAACAATATTATTATGCTAAATGGATATTTTCCTATAAACAGGTAAGGTCCGCGTTTAGTAATTTGAAATGGGAAATGTTCGAAAGTTTAAGATCTTAAGATGGTGCGGTACTGTTAATCGGTTCGTTGAATAGATAATACAAAATATTATACTCCTACAGTCTCAATAGAAAAATCGCCAAGTAAACTCCGAAAATTATTTAAAACACGTTTCGTTCTGTATTTAAAATGTTATAGGCATGATAGAAATCAAAGTGTATCTTTACATGCAACAAAAGCATTTACCGAGAGATTTTTGCTATGTTCACTTAATTATTATCGTTTTTTTATATGCGCGCTCATATTTCATTAAACATTCATATTCCTTTCAAACCATCTTTGAACACTTACTACGGGGCCTTAATATTATTCTTAAACATACCTCAAAAGCACGGTAATTTTCGCATTTCGCGTTTTGTTGCTAACTTCACATTTCTTCAGATGACACATTTAATGTCATTGACCCGGTCTGTTTTATTTGCATCGAAATCCGACGAATTCGATTATTCATCCCTTATTCTTTTTTATTTAATTTCGATTTAAAATATTTCTCCGATAGTGCTGCAAATGGGTATTACTGTTTTTTTACATTTTCATTACGTGAAAGATCGATATTGGTCAAACTTTTCGAGAAAACGTTAATAAATTCGAGCATTCTTTATATTGGCTGCGCTATCCTGACGCAATTTTAAGGGGCTACCTGATATAAATCTGATGCTACTAATACAGGTGGTGTACGCATCCGCAAAGATTATGAGTAAGGTTTTCCACTATCCCGAACTCACTTGCCCGTATAATATTCATATATATCTACATTTACTTTGATTCAATCATAACTATTTGAAATCTCTAACAAATAATTAGTGTAACTTTTAATTCAAAATAACTCGGAAATAATAATAATAATTGAATTATTTGTATAGCCCTGTTTTCGTGAAAAAATCACCTCAAGGGCGCTTGGGGAAAATAATCTCAAAGACATATAGTCTCAACAACTTGTGTTTAAGAGGAAGCTACAAGACGAAAATGTGTATATTCTTGGTATACCTCATATCTTAGGTAATAGGCATTAAAATCGGTTTACAAACGGAGTCTAGAAACGTTCGATTTCAAGTAAAAAACTGGTTTTTATTTATTTTGTAAATAATTTTATAAGAAAGCAAAAAAGCTAATCAAGTGAAACTGTCACAGATAATTTTCGCTATAATACTGTATTAAAAAAAAAATGTTTTCTTTATGCGTTCATACATTTCTATTGAAAAAAATATTTTTTTAGTAGTTTGCAGTAATATTTTTTATTGAGTAATTTATTTTTTTATTTGTATTCTACTCAAGCGGAACGATAGCAAAACCTTCAATTTATCTAAAGCATATTTTTTAATATTAATAATGTACACCAATTCGTTATAAAGATTTATCAAAATAGTGATTTGGCATTAAGGTTCGCCTTAAAACGTTTGAAAAATGCAATAATTAAACCAGAAGTCTATAGATATGAATTTAAAAACAAAATTCAACGTGTCTTAACTTATTTGACAAAAAAATTGGATTTTTGTGCTGGCTTCACCACTTAACTTTTTGCCTGAGTTTTATTAATTTTTGAAATTGATAACTACTTGTGATGACATTGAAAATATGATAAAAAAAAAACAATTTTACGGATGCCAGAGCTCAAACTAATTGGAGATGATTAGCTTAAATAAACATAATTGAGAGTTCCTGTTAAATGCATTTTTCCAGAAATTGTCACAATTTTTTTCAACTATGGTTAACTGCGTTATTTGAAATAATTAATCTCGAATAGCGTTCAATGGCGAACGGGAGAACAGCGCGTACAACTAGGTATATCGGTTTAATAAAGTAAATATTGCAGGTACAATACAGGAAGATTACACTGTGAGGATGTGCTCAACCATCATTGCAATTTTATGTAATTGATGTCTTAATAAACCCGCGTGCAGAGTGCTGAGGCATGCAAGGATCATAATGTTATGTAAGTTGTTGCTTTATGCTTACACGATAAACAAAGCCATTGTAAAAAAGCTATAAATTTCACTTTGATAAAGGTATGAAATGTAAAATGATTAAAAATTCATTTTTGTAGCGCGATTCAGTGTTCTATCACCTAGAGCGTGTTTAATTATTCTAATATCTATACCAATAAAAAACTACTCCTTTAAGAACACTTAGGATGGGTTGTTTTACAGAATTTGAACAATTGATAAATTTTCAATATTATTTATCAAGTTCTCTGAAAGTAAGTATTCAAGTTCTGTTATTATATCATTATGGGCCAATTGCTTCACATAATTGAAACAATAACAGAACTTGAATAGAACTTGAAATTAACTTGGAAATTTTAAGTATATGAAACAAACCGTATAACCGGGTTATCCTTAAGAGATAGACATATACAATATTGGACTTTTCTGTAGGCCTTTTTAAGATATACAATTCCGTGACACATTTCTTTGGTATATCTCATAATGCTTAGCCAGCGTTAGCAATGTAAGCGTTGATTACTTTCTATAAATATAATAAATATACATTCTCTATATAAAAACCGTCCAGAAGAAATTATCTACAGGATAGTGAAAACCCTATTCAAATCTTGTTCGTAGTTTAGAAGAACTAAGTGCACAAACAGACAAGTGGGTTTTATACTATATAGAGATATTTCCATAATTTGATCCCTATACTATAAAGTTCATTAATTTAAAATTTATAGGCTTTTTCACATTTTTTTAACGTTTATCATATTTAAACAGACCGTATTTAAAATAAAACCAATTGTGAATTTACTCCTTGTAACTCTACCTCTAATAAAGCAATATAATAAAAATAAACAATATTGAAATTTTTGAGAAAATTATATATAAACAAAATATTTCTCGTGAAAAATAAAGAATTTATATTTTATTTTATGGAACTGATTGTGGTGTAAACGTACGGATTCTAGAGTTGTTCATTATTCATCCGACGAAAACATACTATATCATTAATTCCCCAGTTCTAAGACCACATAGAATGAGAAATAAATTCAGTTCTGTTGATGTAACTCACTTTTTATTTTGATCTTTACCCGTTACTTTACTTTATCTTTTAATTTTGATTTTTGCCATTTACGTAGTAGCTACACATACTTACTTCCTTTTCCCACTTTAAATTCATAAAAATGGACTTGCCTATGATACAATTTGAAATATCTATAAAATTTAAGTCCCAAATGGAATGGTGGAAACACGATAAAGAAAGCAGCTACAATCAGAAGAAGAGAACAGTGTATTACAGATATATATATTGCCGTGGAATTAGATTGAAAAAATGATTATGCTTAATAAATTAAAGAAAAATGGTAGAATCTGCAGATAAGCAGCCTTCTATTATTTGAAAAAATTGATATTTTCAAAAAATTCTAACAATATCAATGTTTTATAATTAAAATAATAAATACATAAATTGATTACGTAAAAAGTGGATTATGCTATAAAAAATATAATAATAATTTTTTAAAGTATTTTATTACCTTTCTGAACCAGCAACGACATAGTTAATAGCTACATTTTTTCGGTTTCTATAATTTAAATTAAATTAAATTTAAAAATAAAAAATGTATATCACATAAAATCCATTAAAATGTATGACAGAAAACCAAGGCGCACAATTCATGCCGCTAGGAGGCGCTGGTGAAGCATGTTGCCATCAGAATTTATGGGAAATGTCCAGAAGTTGGAGGTATTATTAATATTATAGGGTTTTTGGTTTTACCCATCAATGTTTTATATAATGCTATTAACATTGAATAAAAATATAATACTAACGAATCTAAACGAAACATGAAACAGAACAAGACACAAAAATAAAAAAAGATAATGGTCTCAACTGGGAATCGAACTCGATTACTGGGACCTAATTATTAAACGTAAAAATAAAAATACGTAAATTTGTTTTAGACCACTTTAATTTTAATTACACTCTACCGGTTTCGGAAGCACCCTTCCTTCGTCAGGAGAATATTAAAACAGTTTTAATATTTAAAAAACAAATTTATATATTTTTATTTGTGAATTATGACGAGCCACAAAGTAAATGCTTATTACAAATATGTAAAAATAAAATCTTCTACTTTAATGTATATATCATGGACAGAACTTATGTAAGTATATAAATCTCCTACTTTAATGTTTATATCATGGACAGAAGCGTGTATGTAAGTATATAAATCTTCTACTTTAATGTAGATATCATTGACAGAAGCGTGAATGTAAGTATATAAATCTTCTACTTTAATGTAGATATCATGGACAGAAGCCTGTATGTAAGTATATAAATCTTCTGCTTTAAGGCGATGCCATACGTAGTAATGCAAAATCATGTGTTTTTGGTTTGACAATTTGGTCGCCTAGAAATGTTTCAGATGCTTTAATTAATAATTTAAACAATTAAATACTGGGAGTAGAATACATCTTGGCCTTTGAAAGAATCGAGTATTTTTTAGATAAGTTTTTTTATAAGCCCAGAAAAAAATAGTGTAAAGGCCTATGAAAACTGATTTAAAGTTCAAAATCTCTTACTTACGAACCCATTTTCGGTTATAATTTTATTGTATAATGTGGCAAATTAAGTTATTTATAAAATGACCCAAAAAAAATTAAATATTTATGCCTGAACATCCACAAAATAAAATAAAAGGCACTTTTTGGCCATGTTTTTTTCTTGCATAAATCAAAACAGGCGGATGGTGTTAAGTGGGAATTTAAACCTTATCGCCATCTACGTAAGGGTTTTTATTGATAGCGGCTCAATTTAAAATATTACACGATGTAGTGCATCGCCTTAATGTAGATATCGTGGACAGAAGCTTGTATCTAAGTATATAAATCTTCTACTTTAATGTACACTCCTGACACTAATAAGAATAAAAATCGGCCCAGTAGTTTTTTAGTCTATAGGGGACAAACAATGAAACATTAATTTATAAATATATACTTAAAGATAGATTTTTATTTTCAAACTATTTTCTACTGAAGAATACAGCGATTTTCATGAACAATGATTGAAATGTGACGAAGCGTTCCCATCACTATAAACATAAATAAATTATTCTCACCGACGTACCCCACGTTAATTTGCAGAAGTAAGACACGGTACGTACAAGTTGGTTACTTAAACGATATGTTATAGATTCCAGTCTCAGCGTATAATGTGACATTGATGAGTCGATAAAATCAGAAATTAAAAGTTGGAATATAACTTTTTGAAAATTATTCGTAACAAAAGTAATTACGGAAAGATTATTCTCTTTTGATAAGATACACGTCGTCTTTACAAAAAAAACTAATAAATGTATGGAGATTAAGTGGAATGGGAGAATGGCTCGAAATGAACTTTCTTAACAGCTATGTACCAAATACTGGAAATTGCCGAAACATCATTTCGCCTTTAAAGCAAAACGAAACTTATTGTAAATTCGGTTTTACTTGTAAATCTACAAGATAGCTAAACGGGAATAAAGCAAAACGCATTACTTGACAAATTATTTATAAATAAAATTGTTTTTGGCATAATTGAAAACTAATTTTGATTAAAATTAAATTATTTTTAATTGAGTGTTTTATTTTTGGGATATTATGCCATATTGGGCTTTCTTTTTCTTTAGTCAACGTTTCGGACAGCGTTACACTGAGACGACGTGCGTCGGGGTAGTTCTTGTAATCTAATTCTTGACGGCTACACCAAAACTAAACGCCAAATATACCACTAATTTAATTATTATTGTACTGAAATACCGGCCTTAAGAGGAATCTTCTCAGAGGATTATCATTCGCAACACATTATCACTTCTACATAGATAAACACACATTCACCACATTCTACACATCTGCCCTGATGATGGTCACTGTAACACGGCAGAATACGCGGAATATAAATCACGATAATACTTTTCAATTGTCTCGTACGCAAGGTTAACAAAAATTATAAAAGATTATTCAAACAAACAAAATTAACCGACATTTTTTTCTTGATAACTAAAGACACAAAGGTATCATAAAATGAATAGTATCTTGTATGCCACTGTTCAACTTATGTGAAAGAAAATGACGACAAAAATTTTTACACTTCTTATTTTTTATCATAACTAGGGCCGGCCCCGTGCGTACCCAATTGAAGCAGTCTTCTTGTCAAGGAGCCAAGGCGCTGATACAATCCAACACATAATACTCATTATGTACATTGAAAATGCCCTTTCGCTTTTATGGCAACTATTATTCCTTGCTTCAATTATAACGGTGCCCAAACGTCACAGTGAAATACACTTCCGTCGCGGGAAGGACCTTCGTGATGCGAATAATTATCCACCTGTTCTTAATTCAAGATAACAGCCTTTTAACTGGACAACTGGAAAAGTCACCGAGAAATGATAATTTATTAACACCCTTTTTGACTCCCTATGTAATTGGTGCATTTGATCAGTTCCGCGTGACGATTATTTTTCTCACTGTTCTCAACTAATGGACTAATAATGCCCGATTATACAGGGTGTCCGGGGGTAACACAAACTTCGGGAGGTGATTCTATTTGCTAGTACAAATAGAAAAGTAAAAACTTTTATTTATCTTATATATGTTCAATAATATAATTATTATTCAATTTACAAAAAAAAAGTTTATTTATGAATGAGTTCTGCTGTGTAATCATTATTACGCGCGACAGCTGTTTCGCCTACTGAAGGAATTGTAAAACTGTGGTAAAGCCGCTCAAAGATGATATATTTATATTATTTGTAAATAGGTACTTAAAATTTAATTATAGATTTAATTTTTATTACCAATACCATTATTGATTTCCGAGTAAATTATCGGAAAATATTAAAGCTTACACCAATTATTGTATTGTCTTAAATTAAATAAAGATCGTTAAAGTAAAATTTCTGTGACTTTATGCATTATTATTATTATGTTATATAATAATCAAACTCGACTTAAGCATATCAAGGAGTGGCGAACGAATTTTTGTTGTTGTCATTTATCAAACTAGCTTAAGGATTATTAGATTTTGATATTAATTTCCAACTGTTCTAAAAGATTGAGTTTACGGGCTTTATTATGTATATGTAACGGAGTTGGCTTATTATTATCATTTAGTGAGTGTTTTCAATCTGGGAGATGTGTTGAAAATTGGCCTGTTTGACTGGCACATACTTACAGCGTTGCATTCGTCACACTGGAGTTTATAAATGCCGCTATTTTTTTGTTTGTGTATCATATTTTTAGAGTTTTTAAGAGATGCTCCTAAATTATTGTGCGAAAGGCAATATCTGAGCTAAGCTAAAAAAATGAGTTCTACAAATTAATATGATAACAATAAAAATATAACCTTTTCCAAATTTCAACTTTTTAAGGTAGTTTTCAGGTCCAAAAGTTGAATGATTTCCATGGAAATAATAATATTGGAAAAAAAATTGTATGGGTAAAAAAAACTGAATTTTTAAAAAAGTTTTTTTCTCTTTTACTTCAACCATCGTGTAGAATCACCTCCCAAAGTTTGTGCACTTTATTCTCGGACACCCTGTATATAAATTCGGTTATTGCTAATTATGAAGTCAGGGCTGCCACAACATCGATCAAGGCGGACGGTTAACAATTAAAATGAAAATATATCGTTGTTCACGACTCGCATTGATATTAAATTAATTTTGTTAATAAGATTTCCACGATTGTTAATTTGCGCAACTGATATGAGAATTTTTAATACGAAATAAGTTAAAAAATTTCACGGTTGTTTGCTTTACTTTTTGTCTCATTTTAATTGATTAATAAATTCTAGAATGATTGTCCAGAATATCAGTCCTACCAGAAGGTATAATGTTAAATTGTGAATTGAAAAAATCTGGACAATTTATTACCAACGCTGTAGGCTCGGCCTTCAGTGAACTTATTTATTAATTCAAAACATTCTACCTTATTTCTTCAAAGGTGAAAGTATTATTCCAACCTTCTTATCCCAGTAAAACTTAAATAAAGCTGGTCTCCCCCATTCAATGTTTGCCGAACGAGTCGAGGGATTGCTCATTTTTCTCCTTGTATAGATAATCTAAAAACTATAAAACGTTTGTTGCACCAACTTCGAAGAAAGTGCAAATTACTAAGCACCGGTGACTTTCTCTCAAATGCGCCTCCTCTCCTAATCTATCCTGCGTCATATTAAACATAAAGGAAATGGCAGTAACAGCCGTTGGCTCGCCGTAATGGAAAAGTTTGCGGCTAATATTATTACGTCTATCAATTCATATTTACCAAATGAATCCAACAAGGGAACTTTTTCTTCACAATTGGCGAGATATACGCTTTAGTGGAGTCATCAGGAGAGTGCTTATTATGAACTTCAGTCCGTTTTGAGGTCCGTTTATGTATAAGAGTTTTCATATAAGGTGCGTAAATTAATCTATCCAATTTATTAGAATATATTTTAAAGGTTGTAAACATCAATTCAATACTTCATCATTTAACAAAAAAGATAATATCAATAAATCTTAATAAAATATATATACTATATTTGCGGCACGTTCCAGATACTCTCGCTATCGGCCTTGTGTAAGACTACTTTTCAGAAATGAAACGGTGTTTGAAATGGCTTTGGTCGTGTTTTGTCGTTAGATCTGAATAGCTAGGTACTTCCCCACCTTCGTCTTCCCCTCCCAAATACCTTCAGCATCACAAATTACCCCAATTGGGGATGCTATAATCTCAATGGCTCCAGATAGTTGGGACCAGTTGGGACTGGGAAAAAAACCTTTAAAATTAATTGAGAATTTAAAAAAAAATTGTGTTTGTAAAGTTTTGCAATGAAATGGCGCCCCTATCTCTCTGCAAACATAAAGTTTCTTAACACTGAAATTTCTCAGAAATTGGAATCAGGAATAGAGCTATACAATTAGCGGTGTTATTGCGTAGATACTAATATCTCGTCGAAACCTGTTTAACTATTAGAACGCGATAAGGTACGACCGAATTAGCAGTTTTAGTTTGAGCGTTGGGGGCGTTGGAGGTCGATTGGAGTTAAAAAATTAGAACCTATTTTTTCGCTCATGTCTCATCTAAGCACAACACTGGAAGTAGGATGGTTTCGCGATTAGCGTTATTATAGTCACGTGTAGATATCAATTTAAATTAGATAATATAGAGGTGTCCACAGGAATTATCACGGTGCACAGGCGCACGTGATGGCAAGCCATTTCCTAATAAAATATTAGCACATTCAGAATATATCGAAACACATGTTCATGCAGCTACGCTTATCTTGATAAATGTAATTACGAAATTCGACCATATATCGGAATTTTTTATCCGACATCCTCGTAACACTTTCGTGTTTTACCGAGAGTTTGTTAAGAAATCTGTCAATTCATTTGTTAAATGCAGTTCCGTTTTTAACAGGAATGCGAAAAATTTTACCCGATTTTTCATAAATTATCAATGTTTTACATCGGTAACTTTTTTCCGTGTAACGGTATATTATAGATACAGTGTTTTTTGTCTTTAACTTTTCAATGAAATAGTGCAAACATCTTGAAAGCATACTTGCGGCTATGTACAGACGTTTCTCCGGCTCTTCTTTTCTTATGCTGCGTAAAAACATAGAAAGGATTCTTCTGTATATACGCAGCCTTATGTTCTTAATGTCATTTGTGATAACACATCGCAGGTATTGCCCTTACTAAGGGCATTATCGTAAGTGAACTTTTACATTTAGAAACCAAACGGTTTGAGTCATTTGAATTTGTGTGCCAGCAAGCTTTTTGTCAAAACCGCTAATCCGAAAGTAAAAATATAACATTATCCGTCTAATAGACCATATAAACAAGAGATGTGAGATAATTCTAAGCAAACCTTTAATAGAAACATACTTTTCTTAATAGAGAATATTTATTCCCATCGACTGTGTTTATGAAAAAGGCAGTAACACTTTTTGTAAAAAAATATTTTTTACATATACATCCATCTTGACCACCTAATTCTGAATAAAAGAAACCAACCACATGTTTTTGTAAATTCAAGGATATTAATAAGGAACGTTTTTTTTACGTAATTTCGTTAGTTTATTCGCACCCTAACGCTCCTTTTTCATCCACAAGCAAATGCTTCTAATATAAGATCAAATAAAATAACCAATTATAAAACCTGAATCTATATAAATAAAACTGTAAATGTTTGTTTGTTCAAAATCTTAAATCTCCGAAAGTTCTTCACCGATTGTTTTGAAATTTTGACACGCGTATGTTTTTATATACCTATATTATATAGATGTCACCTGTGATGGCTAAAACATGCTTTTTTAAAACAGCGCCATCTGTTGGACGTAAAAGCAACACGCCCTATTGTTTTTCAGCTTGACAGACAGACTGAGCCACAGGAACGCGCGACGGGGTAAAGCTAGTTTAATATTAAAATATAATATTTCGGTTCATAATTGGTCATGTATACCTTATCAGAAAAGAGGAGCTCTTGTGCCTGATAAGGGAGCCACGATTCTTACTCAGATTCTATGATATAATATTATGTTATGTGTAAACTATATATAATAATATATATATATTTTTACTATAAATTTTTTTGGAAAAAAAGTTTGATTTTATTTTTTTGTTCTTGTTGGTTCGTAATACAGCGCAATTTGGAAGGGAGATTATTGTAGTTTTTTATGGCTTGGTAAATATAATGGTTTTGCTTTTGAGTTGTTTTAAAGATTGGCGTAATAAATTGATTTTGTAAAATTCTTGATATTCTGTGCTATTTTTTTCTTTACACATTTTTTTAATGGAAGTTTGCTTAAATATATCATCAATATTTGGTACTGGAAACAATTTAAAAAGCAAGTTTGTTGGAAAAGTAGAGTTTTTTTTAAGTATTACCTTTATAATCATTTTTTGCGAGACTTTTACTGAGTTAAGGTTGTTTTTATAAGATCCTCCCCAACCTATGATTCCGTAGATAAACAGGGAGTGGACAAGAGCATAATACATATTTTTTAGTATTTTCACATTTAAAATATTTCTTAACCTAACAAATATATATACAAATTTCCTTATTCTCTTTACTAACTCCGTAATATGGCTTTTCCATTTCAAATTTTCATCGATCACACCAAGATATTTAATTTCAAAAGAAGAGTTGATTACAGTACAAATAGGATTAAGTAGTTTACAGTTGACATTGTCACAATTATCATCATGGATTATGATATTTACTTTGTGTTTAGGTATTTTTTGTAGTGAGAATAATACATATGTTGTTTTTTTGGCATTAAGTGTGAGTAGGTTATTATCAAACCATGATTTTAATGTATTAATACATTCATTTGCAAGTTTGTTAACCAGTTCCCATGTTTGACCTTTTATTAATAACACAGATTATTTTGATTTTTCCCGCCATCTATTGATTTTTTACATATATGTCATGGTAAGAAATTAAAAGTAAAAGATATGCACGATATATAACCAAAAGGGTAAAATTATAAAATTAAAAAAAATCATGATTTTAATAGTTACTACATTTCTTTTACACTATCACTGTCGCTTTGTATCAATGTTTTGATAAATAATAATATAACATCCCCATTCTCATATCCCAGACAGATGTAGTTTATTGTATGATTAGGTGTTCCCAGGGTGCCATCAGCCATCAGCCATCAGCCATCGGACTTAATAATGATTAGTGTCGCTCAGAAGGCCGAACAGATAAGCGTTGGTTAACTTACTGTTGCTCAAATAAATTAACAAGGAGTGAGGCTTAATCATTTCACTAATGTATCGGAATTGAAAATCAATACGTACCATTTGTGCTTAATTATTAAACGATTGTTCATTGTTCTAAAACACAAGCGCATCGTTTGCCGCCATATTTGAACAACAATGAACGAATGTATATTTTGGAATAATGTGTTTAAAAATTATTAAATTCAAGTGTAGGCCATCTAAATGTTATATTATTATAAAACATGTCAATTATTTGAATTAGGTGCAGCTTTGTGACAAAAAAAAAAAAAAAACAAAAGAGTTATTTTGTGCTATTTTTTTATACGAACTACATTATTCCGGTGATCGACGCCGACGGTATGCAAACTGTAGATTTTAATGAGATAAAATAAATATAAATGGGCAAATAAAAAAATGAATTTACTTGTTGATATAATGAAAATAAAGATAAGTTAATTAATTATTTTAAAAAGAAATTTTAAACGGAATTTAAATGAAAAAAAAGAATGATAAAGCAAATGAACTTAATTTAGTGATGTCGTGCATTCTTTAAGATAGTTCCTTCCCTTCATAAATAACCAATTCTCAATGTATAATATTAGGTACCTACATGATCACATACAGGAAAGGAGTTGAAGCAGGTGAATCTTATAAAAATAAAATTAAAAAATAACTTAACAAAAAATAAACTTAACATAACACACAGATACTATTTTTCATTCATTTCGCTTACGATCATTTTGCTTACGATCATTTTGCTTACGATCATTTCGATCACGATATTTTTATTAATAGATATAGATTAGTGGAAAAATTAAGGTGTTGACAATTGTATACAATTTTTATTTTTGATATTTCAAATTAAAGACTCTAGATTTTTTTTTATAAAATGACTTTCAAAACCCTAAGATAATATTTTCATGAAATCATTAAATTAGTATTGTTGTGGTAAACACTAAATAGGTGAATTGTGTTGGTAACAGGTTTTCTATTTTTTTCAAATCGTTTAGCATGATCTTGCCTACAAACGATAATAATATTGATAAATTTAATACGAATGATTGATTTTCCATGCGTTTTCCTCATATTCAAAAATATTAATATCGGTTAGTGCATCAGTCCTGAGTGAAATCTGGTTCAATGAACTCAAATTTTCTTTGAATTTAAGTGTCAATTTCAAAATTTCAACTGATTGTGTGTATATGAAGAGTTCAGACAAGCGATAAAGTAGCTACTAGTAAAAAATAATAATTATTTGTCAAAAATTCACACTATCCCGTGATTATTCAGGGTTTGCGCCAGAAGATAATAATAAAAATCAACGGTATATTCAATCAAAACCTTTTCACATCTACCAGTGTATGTAGTAGCTATTTACTAGTGCTAGTGATCGATTGAGTTCAAAGAAAATGATTTTTGCTAATTTATTAAAATCCTGTTAAAAATGGGATTGCAGGCCATTTCCTAATAAAGTTTTAGTACTTTCATAATATATCGGAACACGTGTTCATGCATCTCCTGATAACGCACAGTGATGAAATGCGAAAATATTAGGATTTTGTAATCCCGCTTTAAACCGGATGACAAATAATTTGTAGAGATTCTTAGTAAAATAACAATATTTTATATCAGTAGGTTATCTCCGTGTAGGTCATATAGGTAGGTACAGCTGAATACACGATTAGGTACTGAGTACTCAGTAATGAATGAGTAGTCCCTCAGTCTAATGGTAATGTTTGTTTGTTTGTTTGTCAGACATATCGAGAGAAGATAAACGAGTGCTTAACGCGATCTTAATATCGCTTCCAACCGCCTATTAATTCCACGTTACCTTTATAATTAAATACGCCGCAGGGAAGATTACAATTGTTTGTTCCGACTATTTCCTAATGAATATGATACAGGTAGGTTTATTTGGATTTCTTTGAAGAACATAAATCCAGAATAAATAAATATTTTTTTAACATTTATTTTAATTTTAAAATAACGCATTTAGAAATATATTTTAGACTATTTAGAATATTGAAATATTAATATTGAAATCGGTCCTGTTATTTTATGCGAATCTGCGCTAGTACAAAATAATATATTGCGTACAAAACACATTTAAAAAATTTAATCAAATAAAAACGATAAACTAATAAGTTATAAGATATCATTGGATTGATAAAAACGCCATAAATAAGGCAATGAAGGGTCGTGGGTTTCATATCGATAGGGCACATTTATGAGATGCTGGCTGTTGTTGGTTTGCAAGTATCGCGGGATCAGAGATCGGACGATATGGGCCCGGCTTGAGCCCTGGCCCGGGTGCCTGGGCCCGGGCCCCCGTCCTGTGTCCCCTGGCCCGTGCCCACAGCCCACGGCCCAACTCATAAATCCAGATATCATTAAAGCGACTGTTTACTCCGCTATGTGTTACCGAACCAATCACTTTAATGCATTTACTTTATGTGACATAAACATGGCATATATTTTAATAAGGGTTGAATTAGTGCGTTTGGTAGTACTGGGAAGTGAAGTTTTATACTGGTAGTGATATTAAATACACATGAATACCTTAATACATCTACTTTTATTGATATATATTATATAAAATGGTTTGACTAAGGATTGAACCTTACTCCTCAGGGACTGAAATTAACCGCGTAAACAACTGAACAAGATCCCAATTGAGTAGGACAGACATTAACTGCTGCAATGTCATCCAATTTCAGAGAAATGCGTATATTTTCGCAGGTGTATGCGTGATTGCAACCAAAAGTCGAATGAATACATTATCATTAACATCAAATATGTCTGCCGAGTTTCAGCTCGATCCAATTTCGGGAAGTGGGTTAATTTCCATCTCCAAGATTTCACTTTATTCATACATTCATTCAATAAAAAAAAGGAAAATAATATGATATTAACTAGATGAATATCACGACGTTTCCCCGCAGCGGTAGGCAGAGAGGACGTACCGCCAATCAACTCGGTCTTTCACTCCTTGCCTCCTTCACATTCATATATCGTCTCATACATATTCTTTTATTATACTGACTCTTGACATAGCCCGACTCAGGTATCTGATTTACTTGATTGTGCAATTTCTTCCTCGGGCGTCCCCGACTTCTGCTACCATTCAAATCTGCGTCATATATTCTCCTTACATGCCCACACCATCTAAGCGTCCCTTTCTTCATCTTACTCATTACGCTTACATCAGTCTTGCACTGTTTGCGGATCATACATGGTTTTACCACACTTACGCCTCAGGGATCTCATTTCTTTAGCATTCAGTCTACGATTGATCACATCAAAATAGTTATACAGAGCAATTTTTATTTAGGTATTTTACAAAAGTACCTAAATTAGAAAGAAAATATACATTTTATTTTATTAAATATAATCTAGCAAGATTTGTAATACCTTAATTTTTAATTCCTATGCTCGTTATCAATGCACCATCGTATCTTCCACCTTCAAACCATGGCCATGCAAATGAGGCTGGGTCGAACGCTAATGCACTTGGATTCGTCTAAACGCTTACCTGAAATAATAATAAAAAATTAATAATGTTTACTCATTCGCTATTTGGTATTCAAACGTTCACAAATTCGCTACTTTAATGGAGTGCACGGAAAAAAAAGATGTCTCTTTTGAAATCAAGAAACTGTTAAAAATGTGACTGCACGACAATTTCCACCTTACCCACTTATCTTTATATTTACTATTATATTGTAAAATATCACACCCTCACACATCTGCACAAGATAAACCTACTTATTTTAAATTTAATTATTTTATTTTAATAATGTTATTATTAATTTCTGCAAAGAATAATAATAATGAAAACTGTGATACTAGCAGAACTTAATACTAATAAATATTTATATATTCAAGTTCTTTTATGATATAATTATAAGTACGTTACTTGACAGAAATGAAATAATACCAGAACTTGAAACGAACTTTCACAGAAATTTAAAATTAACTTGTTCAAATTTTCTGATACAACCCGTCCTTAATCTTTTTAGTTTTTATTCCAATATCTAATTAAAAGATTTTCAGATGAAGCTTTTCCATTTAGCTCCTAGTCAGAACAGTATCGCGATTATTTGTTGAAATCATGTAAAGATTTTCGTTTCAATCAATGTTTTTTGAAGACCTACATTAGGTACGCATATAAAATGTAACTACATTATAAATATAATGTTTTTTACATTAACTCCCCACGGGAGGCCTAGAGGAAAATAATTTCCCTTACGCCTGCGTCATCTTTGATGATGCGACGTGGAGGATATTTTTAAGGAAAGAAAGTTCTGGGAAGGAAAAAATGTATGAGGGATCGGTAGATATCTTCGGGTCAGTGTGTCCAGTGTGTCCCACTGTGAAGCAAGGGTCGAGAGAGCCCGGTTGGAGAGGTCAAAGAGTCTCCCTCAACCGGCCTCTTCCGATTCATCCCACCAAGCAGTTGGTAGACAGACGCATCGTATATCAAGACCAATACAAACCTCACCCCGTGAACTCGGACACCCTTGCTAAGTCACAAACATAGGAACTTCTTGAATTATAGAAGAGGTGTTGAATATCCAACGAATGGTTCCGGGGAAAATACCTACACCCGCATTCCCAAATGTAATTCTAATGATCTTCTGACTTAGCATCTAGGTAAACCTCAACGATATCGTAATAAAATACAATTGAAATACACACACTCATACATCAGTCTGATTCGACCCCTATTAGGGAAGGTTCTGTGCTGGAGTGTATACCGACCCCCGCCATCGGACCATTATTTACAGATATGTTTAATCCGTCGGTTGATAAACAGAAATACATTATTTATCCATAAATCAATAACAATAAAATAATTCACTCAATAATAATGTATAGTTTATTGCACAGCCACGAGATATTGTACAGTTTGACAGTAAATAATGATAAAGTTAGTCACTGGTTTTGATTTGGAATTTTAACAATGGTTTATTTCGGTAACAAGTCGACAGCCATTTTTCTATATTAATTTTTTTTTAATGATAAAGTCTCCCAAAAGAAGTTCCAAAATATTTAAATGGTGCTACTAATTTAGGTATATAATAAAAGCAATATTTAATTTTTTTTTGTATATATTGAATTATTTAGAAATAGGCTTAGAATAAGCCAACGTAGCGCAATGGTAAAGCAGCTGACCGGAAGCTAAAGGCTTCAGGTTCAATTCCCGTCGGCGGGATTTATTTTTTCTCGGAAGATTTTAACAATTTGTATGGGTGTGTCAGGCTAATAATTATTGCTTGTAATCATTTTTATCCTTTGTGCTATGCATAAAAAACTTGTCTGTAAACATTAGTTTATCATTAAAATATAAAAAAAAACATTGGATCTAATTATAATTATTTATTATAGTTTCACTATAGCACTTCAGGCCTCTGGCATTTTGAGGGCGTTATCCAAATAAATGGGATATTTCCGAACGTATCAGAAAATTAAAAACTGAATAAAATACATCAAACTTTTATTATTTTAATTAACATGCATATAATTATCAACATTTTTAAATATAACACATAATTGTTAAAAATGGCTGACATTACGTGTAAACACGGAAATAAAATTACTATTAACAAAAAATATATACCTATATTTAATTTACAAATTACAAATTAATTAATAGGCAATTTTAATTACAATACACCTCTGTGTGTATTTTGATTCTTCTGTGGTTAACTTCTATATTTGAATATAAAGCGTGATGTTTTTTTTCTTTCTAACACCATTAAGATCATATTTCTCACAATTACATTAAGAGGGATACATCGGTGAACAGATTATCCTGATGGGTTAAGTATACAATCAAAAGATGTCGACCGCAATTTTAATTACAATACACCTCTGTGTGTATTTTAATTCTCTTGTCGTTAATTTCTATATTTGAATATAAAGCGTGATGTTTTTTTTCTTTCTAACACCATTTAGATCATATTTCTCATAATGACAGTAAGAGGGATACAGTGATTTCCATGAGACGGGGTTAAGGCGATGCCATACGTAGTAATGCAAAATCATGTGTTTTTGGTTTGAAAATTTGGTCGCCTAGAAATGTTTCAGATGCTTTAATTAAATACTGCGAGTAGAATATATCTTGGCCTTTGAAAAAATCGAGTAATTTTTAGATAAGTCTTTTTATAAGCCCAGAAAAAAAAATAGTGTAAAGGCCTATGAAAAATGCTTTAAAGTTCAAAATCTCTTACTTACGAACCCATTTTCGGTTATGATTTTATTGTATAATGTGGCAAATTAAGTTATTTATAAAATGATCGAAAAAAATTTAAATATTTATGCCTGAACATCCACAAAATAAAATAATAGGCACTTTTTGGCCATGTTTTTTTCCTGCATAAATCAAAACAGGCGGATGGTGTTAAGCGGGAATTTAAACCTTATCGCCATCTACGTAAGGGTTGTTATTGATAGCGGCTCAATGTAAAATATTACATGACGTAGTGCATCGCCTTAAGTATATAATTTAAAGTCTGCCATAAATAATAAAGCACCTAATTATAATTATGTTCAACACTTTCATTAACATAACTATAATAAACCACAATGCTAACTACAAGCGATGATACATAAATCATTAAAGAAAGTTAATCCTTATGGTTTGTTGTAATGCACAGTACTCTGGGGCGGCCAGGCAATCAAATTAGGTAATTAAACAATTATAATGTCAAATAAATTATCTTTGGCGGAAATTAATTGTTTATTATACTATTTTTAATTACTTTTTCTTGAATGCTTTTTACAATCTTTGTAATTTTTCGATTAATGCTAGCTTTGCAAAGTAACACATTACTTAATCATAATATATTATACCTTTGCAAGTTTAAGATTCCGTTTAATTAGGTGCCTGTGCATATCAAATCGACTTATTATGTAAATGTTACAAAATAAAACGCTGAGATTTAGAAATTAACTCTATGTTTGAAAGTGTTGTATTATTGGAGGAATAAATTGTACCGGAAATAAAATGTTTAAAATCAAAATTCGAACATTGCCTGACAAATTTCATAACCGCATTTTGTCTATAAATATTGTGGGATTTTCTTTTTAACAGAAGTTTGCTGCGAGTACCAACATAAAAGAATTTTTTAAATTATTTTGAATTTCAGCCTTACGCTGCGCGTAAGGTCAGAACAGTGAAAAACTTGACTTATTACCATGGCGTTTAGTTAAAACGGTCTAAAACCAGGCTCGAGGCCAGCTTTACAACACCAACGTTGAACGGGAGTGTAATAATCTAATTAGTAACGGCCTTAATATTTAAGATTTTATCGACGTAGGGTACCTTTTTTACGTAAAACCGAACAAGAGTCCCAACTGCTTTTAACGTCTGGAGCCAGTGAGATTATGGAAGGTGGTGGAAAGGAGAAGGAGATGGGAATAGAAAAGTGGGAAAGTACCTAGAAATTCATATCTGGTCACTAAACACGGGCAAAGTCATTTCCAGCAACGTTATAAGTCCTAATGGTGATCTTAAACCAGAGCGATACTGAGAGTATGTTAAACTCTATTTATGTTAAATAATATAAATAAACTAATTTTAGGTGAACCCAATGGAAAGTGTTTTGAATTACCCGTGGGATATACCTAAAGTATTATATTGGAGGTACTAAAAGCCCCTATGCTGCGCACGTTCAGTGATACTACGTAAAATTACAAAATGGATATAAGCAGTTTGTTTATCTTGATGGAATATGCTCCCCGGGTATTAGCCCACGATAAAATGGACAAAATTGATTATTTAAATGGGGGAAGTGACATATTTCCACGAATTACAGAAAGCTCACACAAGTTCGTCAATTTATACCCAATCAAAATAGGGGACAGATCTGAAACTCACAATAATTTAAAAAATATATTGAAATTTTATCAATATATATTTTAAATTATTGTGAGTTTCAATAATTTAAGAAATGTATTGATAAAATGTCAATATATTTTTAAAATTTTTGTGAGTTTCAGAAATAATTAAAAAAATATATACACATATTATCAAGCTTTTGGGAGTAACTGATTCATTTTATACATATACGTATTATGTTAGCCCAATTTACCTTCATCGGGAATATTACTGTATACAAAATTTCTTATATCTACTAAATGATGTCAGATTGAAATGACAATCTAGTCTCCTTCAACGGAAGCAATCTTCCCAAGATGCCTTCCATTGATATGTTTGGTGTAATTAAAGTAAAGTGACCAGCTCAGGCACTGGGGATCCATTGAAGCCAGAGTCAAATTAGCCTCTCAGAAGCTGGCCGTACTGTATATGAACAAAGTGTGCCCCACAATTGAATTTTGCAGCCGCATCTGGTCTGGATCCCCAACATACCTGAAAAAACCCTTGACTCTCTGCAGAAACGGGCGGATTCTTTGATAGATTCCCCTATCTTAAAAGCGGATTGCAATCTTTAAAGCACAGTCAGGTAGGTATTCTGTCTTTGTTCTACCGGAATTGCAATGGAAGATGCTCCCGAAGAAGGAACTAGCGTCATTGATCCCTTCGACACTGGTGCAAATACGCCAAATGCGCGCCCAACATTGGTAGACGGTTGCAATTTGTCACAAGAGAACGGGTCACTTTTACGATTAGGTCGTGAGTTTACTCCCTCCTAAAGCATGGGTCTCTTCAAGACCCATGTTCACTCCTTTCTCTCCTCAAAAAGAGTCTCCATACAGCATCACCAGAGATGACATAGGTCCTGAGGGAAATGATTTTCCTCAGGACCTCCTGTTTAGAGTTAATGTAAACCAAAAAACAATCAAAAAAATACAGTTAACTAAATCAAGAAGGTTTGCAACAAGTATCAACCCGCTGAAGATAATTTTCACTAACCTTTGGTATAAGGAAACATTAAAGTTAATTGCTTCTTGGAAATAAAATATCAAGTAGGTGCATAAAAGAAAACAATTATAAAAATTAGAAAAAAAACACAGATAAAGGTAGGTACATTTACCTAACATACTAGTAGTTTGTGACCTCTTAAACAATAGTAAATCGCGTCCAAAAACGTATGTTTTTAATTTTATTAATAAACCAAAACCAAAATTTCCACAAAAATCATAAGATTGGTATGTAGGTATTTAAATACCAACCTGTTTTAATTATAAAATTATATTTATGTAACATTTTTTTAAAATTTTAAATAAGATTTGTCCAAAGAATCGTTACTATTTCAATGACAAATCTTTTTTCAAACTTTCTCCAGGCTGGTGGGTAACATAATATTGAAGAAAAAAAATACTAATAAGAAAGAGCAAATATTCACGACGATTTCAAATTTGAAAAAATATCTCCATTTAACCTTGAAACGAAAACGAAACGTACAAACAAATCTATAGACATACGATATCCAAAACGGTCGAGTTAAAACAGGACAACCTTCAAGCTGTATAAGTATGATGAGTGGACCAAACAACAGCAAAACATGAATGGCGATTGTTAATTGGATTCACCAGATCAAAACTTAAATTTCCTTAATAGATAAGAACTCGGTTAACATCCGTTCAACTTGAATACGTACAATAAGAAGACTTGAATGAAAAATATGTAAATGATGAAACCAAAGAAAATAAAAGTATTTTCGCCGTACCAATATCCAATAAAGGACAGCGGAATGCATCTACCAATATGACTCAAACATTTTCATATCTTGGAACAATTTGGTGGTTCACTGTTTCGAGTTGGGGCACATAGCCGGGATGCTCACGTGACTGTTATGGGCGGCGGTATTGCTGTTCAGGCTGCCGGGCCAATTGCAGCGATTCACTGGACTTGTTGTGTCCGCGCAGGCATTCAGTTATATGGGAAAACTTAAACTTGTCATCCCAAAAATTATTCAGGAATTTCAAGAGCTTTACATTAATAGTCTGAACACCGAAAAGACTGGTTAATGCTGAACGCAAAGTCACAACCTAAAATATAACATTTAAATTTTGTTCTTTAATGTCACTGAATAGATGATATTTTCGAGCACGGTCAGAATATGATTTCGACAGTCGGTAGACAAAAGCCGCTGCTTTTAGTCCGGCATCCAAGGTGTCGGATAAGTATTCAATATGCACAACGTTTTGGATAGTGCCGTTTGTTCTCTGAAATAACTGTCTAATTGATGTATGGAAGTGAACTAACTATGCTCTTAGAATTGAAAGAAATCGTGTACACGTTCCATAGATTTAATTATTTCATCTAAGATCAGTTCATTTCGTTTTGACTTAGAGAAACAAAAGTTGTTAGTCATATCTAAGGACATGATAAACTAATTAACTCCCTTGTAATGTCAGTGCATGCAAACTGTCAATGTATATTAAAGTTATTATTTCAATAGGACATTGCCAATTTAATGGTTTTTTAAACATTTACGTCAGCGTCTGACGTTTAAGATTTAAATAATTATATTCAATTCATAGACAGATGCGCCAGTGTTGTCAGCGTATGTCAATTTTCAGTGTCCAAATTGATCTGGGTATTGGTGCCTCTTGTTTCCTTGGCTCTTTTGCGCCTTGGCAAGTCGGCGCCCCAAGTGAACTGCTCCAATTGCACCGGCACAAGGCTGGCAATATTTTTTCACGTTAAACTATGGCAACTCCAATTTGAGTATGTTATGAGGCTGAAGGTAAGGTGGAAAGGGAAGAAGATTGGGAAGAGGAAGGCGGGGTAGAACCTGGAAATTTAGATCTGGTCACAAAACAAGGCCAAAGCCATATCAGGCAATGTTTCAATTCTGAATGGTGGTTCTGAATAATATATTGTATATTTTCGGCATGTTCCAATGTGGAAGATTCTCTCAGTATCGCCCACCAAATGAACGTGGTTAAAAATTGTACGTATATCGCAATGACCAATTAAAATACCTATATCACAATTCCATTTGAATTTCTTGATGATGTTAGAATACAGTTGTGCAGCGTAAATTTTAAGTCAAAAAATCAAGAAAGAAGCCGAAATTGCATTTATTGTGTTCTTCATTATTTTACGTTTAATACATTTTTAAATCATGATCATAATATTTTTTGTACTTATAATCAGTACGGGTTGTTTCCCATTCACATTTGAATAATTCATTAAATATCAAGGTTACAATTAAAGTTCCTTGAATATTCTATTCAAACTCTGCCACTATTTCATCATAAGCCGGATGTTTCACAGTGCTCGTATAAAAACAGAACTTGAATAGGACTTTCATAGAACGCGAATATTACATATAAAATTGGATGGATTGTTCAAATTCTGTGAAACAAACTATCCCATTAGTTCAACGGATTTGAATATTATTATTTATTTATTTGGTTTTAAATAATTGAAATTGGTAAAATAACGTTTGAGGCAATATCTAATCGAATTGTGTTATCATTGCCATTTCAATGATTCCCATTTTTTTAGTTCCGGTTAAGAAATCTTGTTGTTACATAAGCCAGCATCAACTGTTTTGTGGTGAGTGAGTGTTCCCGAGTTGACGTACATGTTGTATTGCAGTGTGTGTAGTAATGGAGAATTGGAGTTTGTACGGCCGCAGCTCGTTTATATGCAAGAGATCATTGTTGAATGCATCCGAGAGATGTGGATTTAATGCAGCCAATCGCTGCGTGGGATAGAGAGGAGTGGGCGTGCCCCCGTCTTCTCGAGAAGAGACATCATTATGCACTCACTGCACCGCGAGTACCCAAGACCTCCCCCCTGCCACCCCACCGCGCGACTCCCCGAGATGTCATCGCAGTCCTCAAAAACCCTTTGGAAACAGGAAAACCAAAACAAATTTGAATGTGCGCAGAAAAAACTGACACGCATCGCCGAAGTTGGAAACATGTCGGTGACAGAGAGCCATCGTTTTTATAAAACAGGTTCTGCCTGCTTTCCGAGATCGATCACATTATATCATTGTTTACGAAATCATTTCAAATGTACGTATCTTCAGGAAAGTTTTTAAAA
Source organism: Hesperophylax magnus (assembly GCA_026573805.1). Taxonomy (NCBI): domain Eukaryota; kingdom Metazoa; phylum Arthropoda; class Insecta; order Trichoptera; family Limnephilidae; genus Hesperophylax; species Hesperophylax magnus. The sequence goes on from JAIUSX010000050.1 coordinate 602,404, forward strand.
AAAAATCATTTTTCAATGGTTCACAGTTTTTTAAATGTATTTTGAACAATTTTAATTTGTGTTGGCTTTTAAAATGCAAGGTACCTGTCCCATGGAGAAAAAACACCATTCAGCACTGTTTTATCAGTGTATGTTTAGTGACATATTTTTACAATCTTTTTCTGCCCTGTCTGCATCCCCTCGCTAGTATTCTTCTAACTTTAAGCATTACATTTGAAGTGGCATAGTCTCACTAGCTCCGGGCATCGTTCCCTTGTTGCCATAGCACAAAAGGTAGTTTTCGAACCCCGAGTATTTTGCTAATCACAATAACGGTGTCACAATAAAGATGGTATGAACATGATTAAAACATGTTTGAACATGATTCCTACTTAAATGATGATTTGACGTAATACGATTACATGGACCAATTAGACAGTGTGAATAGTACCACTAACTAAGCGGTCGAAGATGTAACCATCTCTCTGCCTCGTAAAAACAAACTTTCAGCCAATGCATTTCTCCAGTTTCCGTACACCGTGCAATACCACCCAGCCTCTTCCATGCGACGGAAGATCAGTAAATTATGCGCATACTTAATAATTTCCAATATTGTCGAAAAAGTTGTCCGATCTCAAATAAGTCCAGTTCGGCTGGAAATGAGAATGTCAATGGTCAAAGTGAGTAGCGGTCGGGCTGGGAATCTATGCAGCCACTGGCTGGGCCGCTCGCTATAAGGTCTGGCGGGTTTTTTCTGATCGTGACGAGTGACAATACTCGCATTGCTCTCAGCCCGTGAGACGTCTATTGAAATTAACTCGCTTCTTTATTTCCGATGCATTTCAAAGAGTTACGCAATAGTTGTAATAGGCAGATATTTAATTATTACCAGAAATGCAATATGGATAAACCCATCATCAAGACTCCTTGGATAAAGGGTTACTGATTTAGAAATTCTTCATCACATGACAAAAAAATTAAAACAAAAAGAAAACTCCACCATAAGAAGCGTATAACGAAAAAGAGTGTTGGATGATTTAGCACGTTATGACTTCAATACCTTCATGGCTGTACTTTCGGTAAGATAGGACACCGGAAGAATAAGGTATTTAGTCATCCAGAATAATGACTGTATCGTTCCAGTTGTGTTTACAAGGGATTTCCTTATACCTATATTATATAATGATTAATTTTCTCAGTGATTTTGATATTTTTCTGCTTAGTTACAAAACCAAATTATTCAAAAAACATACCTATTGATTTTTCTGTCCGCCTTTGGAGAGGTGTGTCAAAACATTAACTATTCTAAAAAATATCAAATCTAGGTTGAAATATACCAAAATAGATTTTTCTTATAAGTCAAGTCATCTGTGGTAGTATATATTTACTAATAACAGTTTTTTATTGTACACATAGCACGATATTTATATACTTTTATACAAAAATCTTCTTTAAAAAAAAAAAGTAGGTATGTATGTAGGTATGTACCTTATTTTGACGACTTGTTTATAACTTCCACTGATAAAGTAAAACTTCATGGTATTTTTATTTAATTTCTTTTATCTTGTTATAAAGCTTAATTTCTTGTTATAACTATATCTTTGAAGAAAATGTACATACGCCTTAATTTTATGTTTTATTTTGATCATAGAAATGTGATAATAATTAACATAATACCCGTGTAGATTTTTTTGCTATACACGACCCTGTAATTTAACTACTTTCATTACATACAAATTTATCTTAACTTTTAATTTTAAAAAAGTGTTGCAAAGCACCCTAGATGGGATTTTCAAAAGACACGGCTCAATTTAAATAATCAATTTTTTATTATTAATCATTCGAAACTTTTCAGTTGAATCTTATATACGGCTTGCTGCAGACTTGTGGAGCTTTTGTTCGTGTACCAGCGCTCAGGTCCTTAATAGTTGGGAAGCTTTTTATGTCTCCGCTTTTTCAGATGTTTATTTTTTATAAGAAGGCGGTGGCGTGGGCTCGCCCGACGACTGATGGCTGCCGCAGCTAAACCTATACACCCGTCGTATGTAACTTCTGACATTACCTATATACTGCATGTACTGCATTCGAAATTCTGATCACTGGCATTTATATTCGTCAGAGAAAACGTACTTGCATTTAAACCTTTACGTTATTACAAGTGCAGACAAGGCAGAATTCTTATTTAAACTACGTTGTGTTCACGTAGTTCCACGGCTAAAAAAACTGTTACAAAATAAACAGAACATTTATGAAAAATGATATATGTAGTCATTAAAATGTGACGAAAAAAACATTGCTTAAAAAGCTTAACTCACCTCACCATCTGGAGCCAGTAGAACTATGGTACCCTCGATTGGGGTATTGTGTGAAATTGAAGGTAGTATGGAGAGTAAGGAGACGAGGAAGTGGAAAGTGGGGCTAGCTATTCAGATCTGGTTACCAAGCACGGCCAAAGCCATTTCAAGCAATGTTTGAACTTTGAATGGTGGTATTAGATCAGGGCGATACCTTACCCCTCAACCACGTAGACCGTCAAGTTCATTGATCCTGTTACCGTTGAAATAGGTATATAGTAAATAACTGTTGTAGTTCGAAAAACAATTTAAAAGTGTGAAAAGAAAAACATTAGAGATTGAAAGGATTCTTAAAAATTTGTTGAACATGTGGAAAACATCCACATTTCCTGTGAGGCAGTTAAATTACCTCGTAAGTCTTCTCAGGGCATCGGCATTGGTAAGTTAGTTCTGTTTCTGGGAAGAGTTAGAAGTGTTGGCGGCTTCGCGTAAATTTATCCAGGACATAGAATCCTGTTTCAATCAGGATGTTTTTTACAAAAACCGCTCAGAATCTAATAAGCAGACACGAAATATTGATTCGGTTTAAGCGTTGATGATTTATTGGAAGTTAGCTAAACCTACTATTGAATCAATGGATTGGAGATGAAAACTGTTAAAGATTTTAAATTTTGAAGACCATTAGTAATAATAATTATAATCGGATACTTTGTATACGGTCGTTTTGATGAACAATCAAATCACACTAAAACTTAAAATATAACAAAACCTTTTTGTAATTTCACCGAATATTATTTTAATTGTTAATATAATATAATTGTTTTAATTTGGGTCTCTTGTGTCTCTGTATGGGTCTATTTAATCTCTTTGAACTATTTGTCATTTCAGTGAGCTTTTATATAATTTCATATTTTATATTTTCTAATTTTGATTCTTTATTTATATGTATAGGTACATATTAATGTATCCTATTTTTGAGTAGATTTTTTTAATTCGATGTACCTATTGGTGTATTAACTGCGTTTTTCTATAACTGGATTGTTCTCACAAAACTGAGATTATATCTAAAAACCTGATAAAAAAAATACATATTTAAATTACAAAAATGTTCCAACAGTCAATTACAACAGTCATAATATTTTTGCTCTGCGTTAAAATAATTACTAAGTGACAAAACACAAAAACCGGAAAGTTAACGATAGTGATTGCAGTTTGTGACACCAAGGACTAAAATCTATAAACTTCATATTAGTGATCTACCGTACCTACGGAGTGTAATCAGCAAAAACAAAAAAATATAATTTAATATCACTAAGGTGTAACGCAGGTAGTAATTAAATTTACTTATAAAATGCATTGCAATATTTGCCCGGATCCAGTTATAACAGAAGAGTCAATTTTTGTGTGCTCTGCGTGCAAAGGATCATTTCATTTCGCCTGTGGAGGAATAACAGAGTACAGTTACCGTAGGCTCACTCAGGAACGACGTGCGCTACTGAAATGCAAACAGTGCAAACATTCGAAGACAGCAGTTGCGGCCACTTCTAGCACAGCGGAGACAATTAGCGGTAACGAACCTTTGGAGCCAGGTAGAAAAATGAACAATAAAGGACCGACGATCACCGCTCAGGCCCAAACAAACTTAGAAGATCTGCAAGGGTTAGTCATGGATATGACATCCAATCTCGAAAGGAAACAAAATGACATCATGGAACAAAACATAAAAATTTTAGAAAGCATTCAATTCATGAGCTCACAATACGAGGACTTCCTAGCCAGGATCCGTGAAATTGAATCAAGGAACGAGGTACTTACAAAAAAGAACATCGATTTGGAAGCCAGGGTTAATGTACTGGAGGACCGTCTTGAATTCCAAGAGAGAGCTCTAATGGCCAACAACTTAGAAATCAGAGGAATCCCGGAAAATAAAGGCGAAATATTACAAGACGTCATCTTTAACATATGCCAAAAAACTAAGTCCAACATCCAAACCAAAGACATAGACGCTATTCATCGAGGAGCAAAAAAAATAAATAACAAATATCCGAGAGAAATAATAATCAAACTCAAATCGAATATGGCCAAGGAACAACTGTTAGCGGATGTGAAAACATTTAACAAAAACAACCCGAATTTGGAAGACAAATTAAATACCTCTAATATTGGTATTGCTGGACCGACTTCTAGAATCTACGTTTCCGAGCAGCTGACATTTCGGGGCAAGCAACTATTTTGGAAGGCTAGACAAGAAGCGAAAGGGAAGGGGTACCGGTTCACGTGGACACGTGCGGGCCAGATTTATGTTAGACGCGATACAGGTTCTAATGCAATATGCATATCTGATGAAAGCAAGCTTGCAGCGATGTAATACAACGGAAAGAATCAAAATTTCGAGGTATGTACCGTCTCGCTCGTTGGCAGGCATATGCAACAAAGCGTTAACTCGGCGATACAGCGAAGCTATCAGTCCCCAATGTACTATCTACCAAGATGTAAAACGATTAGCGTTAATTAATTACTTCACTAAAAAATTGTACGAACACACCCCATCCCGCCCATTTAAACTTATTATTTTGTTACCATCAACATATAATAAATTGCTATCACGACGTTTCAGCGACTTTAAACATTCTGCATTATTTTATCAAATGACTGTCAACTTATTTCCATACTCATCTATCTATGCAACTACATTGGGAATAGTCTTTAATTTTAATAACATATTATTTGAACGCTGTTTGATATTCTTCAGTCAACTAACTTTTAATTATGTTTGATTTACCTTGTGATACTAGTAACCATTCAGGTATATTCTGTACCTCGAATATTATTGATAGCTTGAATAAGTTAAAAAACTATGATTGGGACTCCTACAGTCTAAAGATTATACATCAGAATATTAGGAGCATATCTAAACTTGACGATTTCCTAATTTTCTTAGATCAATTCAATAACGCATTCGATGTAATAATCTTATCGGAATGCTGGATAAATAAAGAATACACCTCAAAATTAATTAATAATTACTCAGAATATCACACTAGCATAAATTTAAATAAATCAAGTGGAATTGTAATTTACATCAAAGATGGTCTACAAACTCAAGTCGATGAAATATCACTACCACAAGCAAACTGTATGAAAATCGTATTGAACAATAACTTATGTATTTTCGCAATCTACAGATCACCCTCTTTCCAAAATATTGACACTTTTTTGAATTCCCTACAATCAATCATCAACAACTCAAAACAATTAGAACGGCAAATAATTTTAGGCGATTTAAATATTAACACGATTCCTGAGTACCATCGTCAATCCGATGATTATCTGTGTCTGTTAACGGAAAATGGATTCATGCAAACAATTAACAGCCCTACTCGAGAACAGGGTTCAAGTAAATCTTGCCTTGACCACATTAACGTTAAAAAAATTAAACATTGCGACTCATTTGTTATTCACACCACAATTTCTGACCATTACACTACAGCTCTCTGCCTTAAAAATAAGCCTCCCACCGCAGCCAAAATTAAATACATACCTCGAATAAACTACCTTAACCTACTTGAGGACTTAAATTCAGAAAAATGGGAAAACGTTCTAAACCAAAGAGATACTGACTCAGCAATGACGGAATTCATCACCAAGTTACATGATTATATATCCAAACACACTAGTAAGAAACTCATATCCAATAAACAATTAAAACTTACACCATGGATCACCCCAGGCCTTGTCAAATCAATTCATAGAAGGAACCAACTACACAAAAAGGCGAAAAGTAGCCCAGAGAATAATATATTACAAACTCGCTATAAAAAGTATAGGAACTTGTGTAAAAAATTAATCATTTCAACCAAAGAAAACTATTTTAAAAACATTATTTACGAAAATAACTTTACACCAAAAAGGCTATGGGAAGCATTTCGCAATATTACTAAAACCAAAATCAATAAATCATCTGAAATTAAATCACTGCACATTGATAACACTATCACGTCAGACCTAAAAAAGATAGTAAATTTTGCAAATAACTATTTTACGTCAGTGGGAACCACTCTGGCACAAAAAATTCTCGATAAAATCAACACAACTGAAACTGATCTCGCTAAGGAAACAGACCGTAATCCCGAGCATAAAATAGATAACATTCGAACTACGACACACGAAGTGATGAAAACTATTGACGAACTTAAGTCATCCAATGCGTGTGGCCCAGATAAGATCTCTACAAACCTGTTAAAAATTATAAAACCAGCCATAGTATCACCCATAACGTTCATTTGTAATCTAAGTTTTAACTCTGGAAAATTCCCCAACCATTTAAAACAATCAATCATTATTCTACACCACAAAAATGGGGATAAATTACAGATCAACAACTACCGACCTATTTCTTTGATCAACTCTGTGTCTAAAATTATAGAGAAAATTGTTAAGAATCGGCTCACCCTATACCTAGAAAACAAAAACATTCTTTCCAATAATCAATACGGTTTCCGTCCTGGTTTAGGCACTGAAAATGCTATTGCTAAATTGACAAACATTATCTCTAATAACATAGATAGAGGTACAAAATGCATCGCGCTCTTCCTGGATTTAGCTAAAGCATTCGACACTATCTCTCATAAAATTCTGTTAAAAAAACTACAGCGCATTGGTATACAAGGACAGCTCTTCAATCTGTTGTGTAGCTATTTAGATAACAGGAGCCAAAGAGTGCTTATCAACGACACTATAAGCGATTCAGCTAATATTAAATTCGGTGTACCCCAAGGAAGTACTTTAGGACCACTTTTATTTAATATATATATTAATGATCTATGTAACAGTTCCTTTGCTGACCACATCATCACCTTTGCTGACGACACAGTTTTATTATTTGAAGGCAAAAGCTGGAATGCTGTTCACAGTAAAGCAGAAGTAGGTTTAAATAAGGTTAAACAATGGTTAGACAACAATCTCCTTACTCTTAACTTAGATAAAACCAAATTCCTCCGTTTCAGTGCAACACAAGCAGGAAAACCAAAAGAAACACACAACATCCTTGTACACCATTGTAATGACCAAACCACTTGTAATTGCTTAAACTTAGAATGTGTCGATAGCATAAAATATCTTGGAATCATGATAGATAAATCTCTGAGATGGGACGAACATATAGTCTCAACTTCCATAAAGATCAGAAAACTTACTCATCTATTCATGTCTGTTAGAAATATTCTTCGCGTAAAAGATCTGAAACAAATGTACCATGCATTGTGTAACTCTTTGCTAGAATATGCATCCTTGGGATGGGGCGGCTGTTCCAAAACAATAATGGACCCTCTCGCAAAAGCACAAAAATCACTTCTAAGGGTCATCCTTAAGAAACCCTTCAGGTATCCCAGTGATTTATTATTTGGAGAGATGCGAGTTCTTGATGTACGGCAACTATACATAAGAAAAATTATTTTACACACACAAAAACACCGACACCAATATTCATCCATTGATCATCTCCACAACACCCGCCATGCAGGGAGGAATCCAGTGGTTCCACCTACTATAAACACATCACATGCCCAAAGACAATACTCCTACTTAGGGCCTAAACTGTTCAACATCATACCCGATACATGGAAACTGAAAAGTGCAAGCACTTTACGGAAATGGGTTAGCAATTGGCTTCTAGACATGGGGAGAGTCAAGAGCGAACATATGCTAACGCAATCTCACATACCTAATATGTACTAAAAAGTCTAAGTTATGCAAAAAAAAAAAAAAAAAATATACATGTATGTAAGTATATATATGTATGTATATGTGTGTGTGTGTGTATATGTATGTGTGTGTGTGTTACATGTGCACACACATATATGTGTGTGTGTATGTACACACACACACATGTGTGTGTGTGTATATATGTATATGTATATATATGTATATGTATATATATATATATATATATTTTGCTCTGTTTTTTTTATTATCCTTGTGATATAACGAGTGTTCTTTGATTCTTGTAAAATAACGACTAGCCATTTCAAATATAAATTTTGAAATTCCCTTGAAATGCTCTATACAAATACATTGGATATTCATATGTCATAAATTTATTCTGGTTTATAAATGGGTTTTTTTCTATAACTTACTTATGGTACTTACTAAAAATTAAATAGTCATAAATACAATGTGAACTAATATGTCATATATTGATTTAAAAATGTGGAAACTCTATTATGCAATTGTTAATAATAATTGTGTAATTTCTAAAATGCAATTGTTATGTTCTACAAAAAGACCTGAAAAGAATTTCAAAATTGTGATCGTCTTCTGAATGCAATTATCGATGTAATTAAATGTAGTAATTCTTTGAAAAAAAAAAAAGGACTTAACTCCTTATCTAAAATATTAAAATCCACAGTTCCGAACCCCTGCAACTACAGGAAGGTAGCGAGAGGTACTTAATGTACATAGGTACTCGACTCGTACCACAGCGCTTCGGCAGTTTGGCACTGTATGAGTGGTTTGGTATATTTATGGGCACTGTGATTAAACGTACTCGTGTTATTGAGGTTATTATTGCAATTTTGGAAACATATGATCACCTTACTTATTTTTTCTTTGTTGTATATATTTTTAAATTATGTATGTATTCTTTCTCATCTTAAATATTTGATAGAACATATCTCACTGTACCTTTTTACTATTTCCTTGTTAAAAATATTATGAACTGAATATACAATTTGGCTGTCCTGAAACGGGTATCATTCCCAGTTGGACAGACAAAGGATCATTTTGAAATGTATTGTAATATATATGTACATCTATTAAAATAAATAAATAAAATAAATAAATATATATATTTTTTATATATTTATAAATATATATATTTTTTTATTCTATATATTTTTTTAATCTATATTTATTTTTTTATTCTATTTTCAGAAATAATTAAAAGAATTTTTATTTTCCGGTAAATCTATTAGTTTATATGCAACCGTTGCTTTGTAATGCAAATGATTCAAGAACGAGTACTGTAGAAATACGGTTACAAAGTAATGCAATTAAAAAAATCAAAAGGAAGAACGAGGTAATTAACAATTAAACACGTTTCTTATTATACTTTACCTATCTTTATTTTGAGTTACGTAATTATTTTATTTCGCTGAGGGTTTCGTGTCACTTTCAACAGATTTTTAATGCACGCAGACTTCAATCATCCACGGATCGGGAAACTTATTGCGTTTTTCAAAAAGAGTTATTTCAGGTTAAACAGAAGAGACCGAATGTGAAGCAAATGTTTAGTTCTTTAAACAGTTTAATAAGTTCTTTAAACAGTTTGATAAGTTATTTAAACAGGTTCATAAGTTATCTAAACAGTTTGATAAGTTCTTTAAAAAAGTTTCATAAGTTATCTAAACAGTTTAATAAGTTCTTTAAACAGTTTGATAAGTTCTTTAAACAGTTTGATAAGTTCTTTAAACAGTTTCATAAGTTATCTAAACAGTTTGACAAGTTCTTAAAACAGTTTCATAAGTTATCTAAACAGTTTGACAAGTTATTTAAACAGTTTGATAGGTTCTTAAAACAGTTTCATAAGTTATCTAAACAGTTTGACAAGTTCTTCAAACAGTTTGATAAGTATGTTGGACTGGTTCCAGTTTGTAGTACCTTCATGTTTACTTATGGTACTTCTTATTTAGAGACTTAGTGGATGATATTTGAGCATTATAATGATGGGTAGTATTAGAATAATATTATGCAGGTACCCTATTTATACTGTATATTTCCACTTTAAGGACGGGTTGTTACCTACATTCATTAGTTAAGATTATGAACCATTTTTATCCCAGAAAAAATTGCTAAGATATTGTATGGACATACGTAAGTAAGTACTTAAACTATGTATAATTGAATATACATACCTTTTAAATGTCTAAATAAATAATATTTTATGTCTAAATAAATAATTAAAAATCGACCCGTAAAAATAAAGAATTTTTACTACGTATAATAAATAAATACATCTACTTTGAAATGATTTTCAAAACTTTTTCGGTTTGACTGAGGATTGAACCTTCCTACCCAGAAACTGGTGTTTGGACAACTCTACCTACCGAGCCAAATCCGGATTGGATAAGATCGACATTTATTGTAGCAGTTATGCTGTAATGTCATAGAATGTTAGAGAAATGCTTAAATGCCGCGCTTAAATTTTAATGTGGTATAACCACCAGAATGAATTTTCATCAACAACGAGTCTATCAGCCAAGTTTCAGCTCGATCGGATACCGGGAAGTGGGTTAATTTTCACTTCCAAGATTTGAATTCGTTCACGAAAATAAGAGTGAAATATAAATACTAAATTTAAAAAATATATAATTTTAATTTACGAGTATATTGCATGAAATGTAATACATATGAAAACGTCATACACTCAGAAAAAACTAGCCAAATGGATTTTTTGGTATATTTTCTTATTGCAAAAAGGAAATCATTCATACCTTGTAGACTGTTCACTTGAAGGTAAAGCCTTGTCACAGCAGTTTGAAAAACCAGCCAGTTGATGTTTTGCAAAGCTATGTTGAGTTAGTACCACCGGCCACGCACGCACACTAATCCTCTAATTAAATCTGGATCCGCACTTTCACATGCATACCTCAGCAGCGCGGCCCCTCACCCCCCGCCGCCCACCCCATCAGGCTGTTGGCAGCCGAGAGACATATTTACGACGGTGAATTTGTTTTAACATTATTGTTGAAAAAAAGCTATTAACTGAGAAATTATAAGCTCTTCTTTTCTAAGAAGCGAGAAGGCATTCGGGCGGTGAAAAAGTGCAAATTAAATGATATCATGGCGTTTACTTAGCTTTCAGTTGTTCCGTTCCAGTCGGAGGGGTGCGTTTTCAAAATAAAATGGATTGGATTCGATAATACCCAGTGAACTACCTAAGATTTTTTAAACTCTAAATATGATTCGATTGTTGTGAACTCCTGCGTTTAATTAATCTGTATGTACCTATACGAACAACTACACAAATATTAAAGCTTTATATATAAATATCTCATTCTAGCTATAGTTTGCTTCCCCAGTACAACATTTAGTCTTGTGAGCTATTGAACTATTTTTACCAACAGTGATTTATTTTTGGGTTATTAAGCCATGTTGCGGCATCTCCTACTTTAGCCAACCAAAGGAATAAATCTGGAATATATTCATTTGTTGCTATCAATGGATCAATTATTTTTCAATACCGTTTATGTTCATAAATTGAAAGAACATTACAAGACTCTATATTTGAACTGCGCGTATACAAAGCAAAAGTGTGTTTCAACTGAAAAGTTTAAAGGCTTTGCAAGAACCGAAAACTAAAGATTATCATTTTGAAAAATTATATTTATTGGATTTTGTATTTATTTAATTTGAGGGCCTTAGTGGCTCTTGCGTACAATGCAGTAGATATTTCTTTGAAAACACAGTGAAAATAAAGAGTGTCCATCATCAGGGCAAATGTTGTGATTTATCCTGATCCTGTAATGTAACGTTGGCTAAAGGAGATAGTGCAACACCACATAATACCCTAAACATAAATTTCTATAATACTTTTGATATTGAATATCTCAAATCATATCTATGTTTTTTTTCCACCTACTTTATAAAATATTGTCAGCAAAAATTTGATAAAATTTAATTCATATTATCTTTGATTTGAAGGATATTAACGTTTATTTATTTTTATGTAACTTATGTATATTTTAAATTACCTATGTTTTTTAAATGTTTAGTTTATTTTTAATTTTTAAAAAATGTACTGCATTGTGTGCAAAAGCTCTTTGAGTGTTTAAATAAAACAAACAAATAACTAAATACAAATCACATAAATATAATTTTTCAAAATTTTAATCATTGGTTTTCGGTTCTTGCAAAGCCTTTAAACATTTCAGTTGAAACACAATTTTGTTTTGTATAGTCGTAGTTAAAATATGGTTTTGTAATGTGCTTTGCAATTTATAAACATAAAAGAACTGAAAAATAATCGATCCATTAATGGCAACAAATGAAGATATTTCAGAGGCATTTCTTTGGTCGGCGGCATAAAAAGTAAATCCTCTGTACCTAGTTTACCTCCGCTCAGCGGGACCCCTGTGAAGACAACTAAAGAAAATTACAATTAAGAAACAATATCTGTCACTTTGAGTGGCTTTATCTTTGGGAATTATTCCATTTTCAGACAATTTTTGTCTAGGACGAAATTTTAATGTTTTCCGATGCAACAACACCATGCTTTTTCACGACTTTCCATCATTGATGTATTGTCGATGCATTACATAATAATTTCTTTATATTTGTTACCTTTTTAAAATGAAGATTTTTCTCTGTCCTAGATCCAACTTATGAATCTTAATTTTAAGCCACAATTTTGAACCAAAAACGGATATGAAACCAGATTCCATTTCTAAATCATCCCAGTTACTCGTACAAATCATGGGATATTATATATGTAAGATTCGTGAAGCTAAAAGGTTATGTGACAGTTATATACCAGAAGGAAAATTAGTGCAGATACCCATCATAATGTGGGTATATAGAATTATATCGGTTCCAATTTCGAAAATGACACTTTAATTCAAAACAAATTCGAGTTAATTGAACCAGAGTTACAATCACTCACAGACAGCCTATAACCGAAGCTATGATAGTAAAAGTCGTAAAAATAAATGATAATCATTTGAATTCAATGTTTTCTAGAGTAATTTATTTAAAACCAACAACACAACATGTTCCATTTTTTTTGTACCACGACGAATGTATCCTTCTGCGACAATTTAATCGGCGCACTTGTTCGTGTTATGCAATAGACCTCGGTACACGCATTCCTTCTCTAAAAGTTCACCTTCTTCTCAGAACACAATCATTATCAATAATTATAGTATTACAGATGAGAATATTTCCCGTTGAGATGGCTGGATGCATTATTTGCTTATGCGAGCACCGGCAGCTATTACGGCCCATTCTAGGAGCCGCTCGCTTGACGGTGGCATAACTCCATCGCGCTCACACATGCGTTAGGTGGACATTGGCCACCGGCCACTGACCACCAGCTACTAGGCAGGGCCGTATAATAAACAATACAAAACTAATAGTTCTGTAAACATTAGACATCGCGTCCATAGAGGTATGTGTTTAATTTTCTTCTATTTAAATCAAAACCAAATTTTAAATAAGGAATTTTATCAAAGAATTTGTCCGAAAAAACGTCACTACCTCAATACAAATCCTTTTTAAATTTTGTCTTTATGCTGGTAGGAACCATAATAACCTCAGTCAAAGTAAGGCTTGCTTAAACAATAAAGTTTATGCAGCAGATTTTCGAAAAGGCAAATAAGTCAATCCAGTCATAGTTAGCCACCTAGTTAGAGTTAGACATCTAGTCAAGACAGTGATAACGTAGGTACCTACCTACCTATATATAATATAATATGTTGAAGAGGGCAATATTGATCCTGTGCAGAGTCTGTATCTGTAAAGAGCTCATTACAAAGGAATAGTTATGCACGCAGTCCTGCTGCAGTTAAATAACTCAAACTCTCCATCCCACTCACTACCTCAACTTCACCACTGCTAACTTCTTCTTCGACCGGTAGAGGTGATAAGGGGGAAGCAACCATTAGGAAAAGCTGACATTCAAGCAGATAATCAAATATATAATGAAATATTTTGGTTTTAGACACCTCATGCATTAATTTTATCCATCAAAAAAATAGGCTTAATAGACTGTTACACCTATGTGCTTTTTTGGGATTATGCCATTTAACTAGTACCTCGATTCTGAAAACGTATAGTTCTAATTTTCTCTAATTTAATCAGAACCAAAATTTTCTTCGGAATCATACACCTTGTAAGTTCTCTGAACAATAGACCTCGAGGTCCGAAAAAGTTTGTTTCTAATTTTCTCATATTTCATCAGAAAAAAATTCCCCTAAAAACATAAGATTTGAAAGTAGCTACTTAATTATAAACCATTTATTGTGTATTATTTAAAAAAAATAAACAGTTAATTATGTATTTGTCCAAAAAGTGTCAGTATATCAATGAAAATTATTTTTTCAAACGTTTTTCAAATATGAATGTACCAAGATTTTGACATAGTATACAAATAAACTGTCGATGACATGTTTGAAAAAAAACACAAAAAAAAACGGACAGACGAAATGAAAAATAAACAAGTTAAAACAGGACTTCGCTACGCTCAGTCGAAAAGGCTCTTCTTAGACTCTGATGTTATTCAATAGTGTATCGAAATGATTTCAGACTAAGCAAAAAATAAGGTTACAGATTGTATTCATAAAAAAGTGGGGTGGTTCCCTCGATATTTCTCGCAGGTTGGGATGAATTAAGCTAAGAAAATTCCATTGTTTTGTTCTTACATCCAGGGACAACCCTTCGAGGCAATTTTCAGCTATGTTTTTGTAGCGCAACATCGAATAAACAATCAACCTTAGATAGTTTGTCACATCTGGCTTAACGCATTTATCGGACGACTGCTACGCGTATTTATATGAAGTGGTTTCGTCGCAAAAAGTTGACATTCAGCGGCCCCGGGGGCGGAGGCGAGGGGGGCGCGTGTGCAGTTATGTGCCCCCCCGCCCGACCGCCCCCCGACCATCCCCCGAGCTCCGGGCCCCACCGCCGCCCACCTTGTCAGAAGGGGACATCGAACCGAGATTTAATAGCTATTCGATTTTTTGCTAAGCGATGGTGACAGCTGTAAGGGGCTTAATGCTGCTCAGGTGAGTCGGTGTGATTAGTCAACTTTCGAGAAGAGTTTCGTTTTTTTTCTTCATTTTATCATACACACTAGAGCAGACCCAGTCTTCCAAAAAAACAATTAGATATTTACATTTTGAATGAACACCTTTAGTAAACTTTAAAAATTACGACAGTATCATTCAAAAATTTAAACAAAAGACATGTGTATGCTTATAATATTGAATTATTAATTAATGAAATAATTTTCATAGCTACTTTATCGCTTGTCTGGATCGTTTCCACTATATTTAAAAATAATTATGTGTAACCGTACAAGAGTCTCAACTGCTCCCAACCGTCTGGAGCCAATGAGACAATGGCATCCACAATTGGGGTATGTTGTGAGACTGAAGGTAATGGGGAGAGGAAGGAGATGGGGGAGAAAAAAGTAGGGAAGTACCTGGATGTTCCGACGTAGTCACCAAACACGGCCAAAGCCATTTCAGGCATTTTCAATTCTGAATGCTGGTCTTACACCAGGGCGATACTGAGAGAATCTTACACTCTGGAATGTGTCGCAAATATAGGTACTATACATTATTATAAATTAGTAAAATTTGAAATAACACAAATTAATAAAATAAAATTTTCTTGCGTACACCAGGATCTGATACCCGCGACCTCTGGCTTGCTAGTCCAGAGCCTTACCCCTCGACCACGGAAGCCGTTCC
The DNA here is from genome assembly GCA_026573805.1 of Hesperophylax magnus. Lineage (NCBI taxonomy): Eukaryota > Metazoa > Arthropoda > Insecta > Trichoptera > Limnephilidae > Hesperophylax > Hesperophylax magnus. Next base: position 618,143 of record JAIUSX010000050.1, read on the forward strand.
AATTTTGAAAATCAAAGCAAATCCCAGTTCTAGAGGTAATTGAACTGGAATTACATAGAAACACACAACAGAAATTATTATTTTTATAATAATTAGCCACGAGATTTGTATCACTCAAAGCATTTTCTCCACGCAAAATGCCATAGAATGTAATAAATGAATTTTCCAAGAAATCATGTTTAAATTTTTCTTATACGTACAATTAGGACTACGTTGAATCCCATGGTGAAGAGACGAAACACTACCATTTATTATGAATCACAATCACGAAGGAAGGATATAAATTTTACAGTACATGTAAACTATTATAAAATTGAGTTAAATAATCTGTGCCAGTGAAGCATACAGATGCGACTTCAAAACTACAAATGTTCAGGAGAGCCGAAAACCTATGTGTTTCTTATCAAATGTTGTTATTTCCACGAATATTTTGAATTTATGAATATTTCAGTATTTAAATATTTTTTTTTTATCAATGAATAAACAACATTTCTTTTAATTATCAATCACAATATTTGTGAAATAATTAGAGATTTGCTAAAACACACAGGTTTTCGGCTCTCCTGAACATTTCGTGTTTTGAAATTGCATACGGATGCTTCTCGGGTACAAAAATATTCTTCATAGAGCGAGTATAAAGTGTGTGAAAATTCCTTTACCGGGGTACTGAAATAATTATTGCTGTCACTCAGGCAAATTAACTCGATCTGGAGGCATGATTAAAATTTTAATTAGATATATACTAAATAATTCAAGTGAAATATCGTCTTTCCTTTGTCACCCTTGGGAAGATTTTATACACAAAAAGGTTATTAAATTACTAGCGCAAATCCATGAAAAATCATGGGATGTTTTAAATAATATAAAATATGTGAAGTTTAAAGTATTTATAAAATATTTGCCCCAGGAACATTAGCTATCATAAATAAATAAATATAAATAATAAGAGAGACGACAAGAATAATTATTGTTCAAATGAACCTTTGAAAAGTAACATATAGTCATTAAAAGTGATGAAAAAAGAGCTTATAAATCTAACTTAACTTCCATTTAACCCAGTTTTTTTAACACTTTTCATGATTTTATATCACTTTTCAAAAGTGTGTTGACTTGTCAGTGTTTAGAGTTGTCATGGAAACTTTTTTTTAATACCTATCATCCATTAACACCATTAGTAAACTTAGTAAATCATTAGTGATTCAGATCTAGATCTGCTTAAAATTTAAACAAAAGAAATACACATATTTAATAAAAAAATTTCATGTGATAAAATATTTCTGGTACCTACTAACTAACTTATCAGTTAGAATTCAAAAAAATAAAACGTGTCTGAAGTTGAATAATTTTACGCATTATTCAAGAATACAATTTCAATTAACGTATGTGCACCGACAAGCAAATTTACTATGTTTAATGCAAATAAAAACGTGAAACGAGAAGTTTGTAGTACCAGCTATGAGAACAAATATGACAGTTCTTGGACATTATTTTCAGTAAATAATAATAATATTGTGATACATTCAGCTGCCCTTTATGGAACCGTCTCTGCTTTTCACTCGATCCTAATAATATGTTTATGTTCTATACTTCCTTCTCCAGGGCTGAATTGGAAAGGCTATTTATTTTGGAAATCCGAATACAACAGATTAATTATCAACATTTCTTAGTTTTATCTAAAGATTATTTGATTAAAATAAATCTACTGTTTTAGAAATTTCATTCAATAGCACTTTTCCATGTGCTAGAACATCTTTTCTGCCTTTTGGTATCTTGAACCAGTCGTGGCGAAGCAGGCACCTATATGCAGTAGCATTCTAAGAGGAACGAACTACAAATGGAGTTATGCACCACATTCAAACTAAGTATTCCAAGATTTGCAGAACATTTAGGCTTAATCTATTTGTTACATATGGTGCACGAGCTGTGGATAAATTCCATGCATACACGTGTAGTGTATACATAAGAATATTTTATGAATTTGTTCCATATTTTTTATTTGGTGAGAAGTTCATACACCGTTATCAGTGTTCCGTTTCACGTTTTGTTTAGATCAGTCTTTCTCAAAGTGGGCGATAACGCCCCCTTGTGGCAGTAGAAGGCTTATAGAGAGTTAGTGGGCGTTAAGAAAATCTAGAGGGACGATGGCAGACAAATCATATATTAAATTCTAGCTGAATTAAATAATAATCTTTAGTTTTGCTTCCTTACAACATTTTTTTTTTATAAAAACGTTGTATTTTTACCACTTTGTTAGTTAGTTTTTAAATTAAATAAAACACTAATAATAGAGTTATATCTTTTCTTTCACCGTCATTGGTTCTTCAAAGTTTGTATGGAAAACTCTATCGGACTATCCACCTTCAGTTCGTCCCGTGTTTGTGGTAATCAACTCATACCAAGTTTATTATAAAAAGTTAAGTTGAAAAATTGGGGGGCACTAGATTTTATGTAATCTCAAAGTGGGAAACTGTGGTTTAGATTTATAATTATTATCCTTTTCTTCAATGACAAAATTATTAAACTTTTGAAACAAAATTTGACTTTAGAACTCGACCAAGAATTAACGGGTTCAATACATTTATATTAGTTATTAGCTGGAGATGTTTAATGATGTAACATGTAAATCAGTGTGTTATTGTATGAGGAATCCAGCAGCACGCAGCAGTCAATGTAATAATAAGATTGCGCAGTGCGCATATCCCCTTGTGGAATTTTATAGGCACATTTAATTAGAGAAGCGCTAATTATTCGTAGTGTTATTGTTTGTCGGCAAAGCATTCAACACAGCCCGAGTTTATGGGTTTCTATGGATGCTCTTCTGATCTATTACAATAATCCATGCTTTTATTTGAATTTACAGTATAATGATGTTCAATATGAGAAATGCTGATTAAAATAAATGTATTATTTTCTAGCTGACGTGCACATTATACAGGGTGTATCGGCAAGTACCCGACAAACTTTAACCAGCTATTCCTCAACACATTTGGAGTAAAAAATGTTATGGGCGCTTTGCTGTCCGGTAACATTTTTTTCCATTAAAAACAAAAATAAATAAAAAATCCACACTCCGTCACTGTCATTTGCATTATATCTCGTGTTCAGCAGCTGTTATTAGCAAGTGTGTCAAAAAGTGTCCTCGCTCTTTCGTACACACTAAAAATAGTTAAAAATTAGACGAACGGTGCCGTGCCATTTCGTTGTGATTGTAAAAGCGCGCCAACGTAGGTACGTACGTACATTATTCAACGAAACTCGAACAAAATATTGCCAGATGGGTTTTCAAACTTTGACAAAGGATAAAACATTGGTGACATGTGGTGAAAATATGAATAGTAAATTTTTTATTAAAAAAAAATGTTACCGGACAGCAAAGTGCCCATAACATTTTTTACTCCAAATGTGCTAAGGAATAGCTGGTTAAAGTTTGTCGGGTACGTGCCGACACACCCTGTATATCGTTTGGAGTAAAGTTTTGAGGTTATGAATTTTATTGTTCCTGACAACTGGGTGCATTTTTAAGGTGGAAATAATATTATCGTATTGTTATAAATATTTGTTTTACTTGATCGTGCCATGTCTTTTTCGGGCGTTCTAGACTTCTTCAATAATTCACTTCCAAATCATAAATTCTCCTTACACCTCTTTCTTCGTTCATCACATAGTCTCATTTTACCGTAAATAATTTTTTGATTCGTGTCTTTTTCGACCATTTCAGAATTTTTATGTCATTCATTTCTCGTAGTATCATGAAATTCACATTTTTACTGTTAGAAAAACTACAATACGTATACTTTAATTAGTATCTAATTCCAGTGCAGAGTTAATGCATTAAGTCTTTCTCAAGCGTCCTCTCTTCTACCGTTCTAAGTAGTCTCTAACACTGCTGGCACTAATAAGAACAAACATTGAAATTTTTAGCAAAATCGAATGAATTGTATAGGAACGCTTACGAGAAAAACAAAAAAAACATTAAAATATACGTTTTCAAATAATGGTTCTGCAGAGGAAAATCAAAAAGAAATAATGTTTGAGCAATCTTTATCAATATTTTTATTTTCCGTTTCTACTCCTTCTGTATCTCTCAGAAAAGCGTATCTAAGGATGCACTGTTGGTACCCAACAAAACATGATGCTGTGGTGAAAAGGTATTAATTGTGTGCCTTAGTATAGGATCGACGCAACCACTGGTTAGATCAGCGGTTCCTAATCTTTTTGCGCCCGTTGCCCACTTTCAAGTATATTTTCATCAACGCCCCCTCCCACCTATCAGTCTTAGAGAGAACGAAGAAAGCACCTCAGTTGATAAAGCTTTCATCCAAGCATAAACTAATACATTCTGTTGGTTCTTATCGCCACTAAAATTTTTAAAGATTTTTTAGAAAGTCATACTCCGAAGACCTTTTTTGTCACTTTTGTAATTTTATGAAACGTAAATCTTTAAATAGCGTCAAACTTTGATTTCAACAAAAATAACTGAATAATCTGAAGTGTTTATAACAAATTAGTAAGTGAAAAAAATTTGCCTACCTCAGAAGATCATTTTAAAGTCGCACACTAAATGACTTTTAATTCTAGATCGCCCCACAAATGACTGTCATAATATAATATCCATAAAATCGCCCACCACCGCACCGGTGGGACTCACTGGTTAAGATCACAGAATTAGGTAATTTTATTTTGCACATGGTGGTCGGGTCAAAATCTTTTCCATCTCTAGAGTTTATATTCCTCAGTTTTCATAAACTTTACGATGGTCTATTTCAAGAGAAAAACATTTAAAAATTGCAGGCTCCTAAAAATAAAGTAAGAATTAAAAAAAAATCTTATCATCAAGCAAATAAACGAACTGACCATAGATTTTTCGTCATATAACAATCTTGTTTTATTGGCGTTCTTGTGACTTAAATTTTAATGAAACATTAACAATATTTCTACTCATAAATCGTCAGATTTGCATCCTTGTAGAAATAGGAATAGACCATATGGGAATTTAATTAAATTCTAAGCTGGTATTGGAAAAATATCTTAGAAACTGGAACCCACAAAATGAACAAAAAAATGCAGGTGTAGCTTTCTCATTGAATTCATTTAACTCTATAAATTAAAATTGTTTTTTTTTTCTTCTCCCTAATTGATAAGAATTTCCCTCTCCCCAGTGCACCCCACGCCGGTAACTAGCGCGGGGCGGGACGGGGGGTGTTGGGGACGGGGAGGGATTGGGATATTTATGACATCGTCTGGGGTTTTTTGCTCGCGCCTTCCCCCGCCTCAAGCATTGTCACGGCAAAGCTCGGGAAAGCTCCTCTCCCAAACTATTCCCTACGTAATTGCCGAGCCACAATTCCAAGCCAATGTCATTGGAAATTATTGAACTTGATGTCTTTTAAAAAGAAACGTAAATAATGAGTGCTGTTCCGATTTTTTTCCAGAAACCCAAAGAGAGTTCGATAAAGTGCAAAAGGAATAATGAGATGCTTAAAAGTAATTGAAATATAAACACTTTGTTTTTATGGTTATGACTTAAGATTCACCGTCAATAGTTACGTTCGTTTAACTTTAGTGGTAATTCAGAACCATCTGCCCTGCAATATACATTATACTGCTTATTATCTCAAAAGTCATACCTTCGTAGTCTTTTTTTATGTGTACGATTTTATCTGCTCTCCAATACAAGAATTCTATAGTATTTATTTGTTTATTTAATATCAGCGGTATAAATACACAATAAAACAATAACTCCATTAAAATGTAATTATTGAATGGGGTGTAAACATTAGTAATGTTTGTAAAAGTTTGCAATTTTTTAGAATGGAAGATACTCCCAATACCGTCCTCGTGTAAGACCATCATTCAGAATTGTAACATTGTTTGAAATGGCTTTAGCCATGTTTGGTGACCAGCTCTAAGTAGCCAGGTACATCCCCACCTTCCTCTTTCCCAGCTCTTTCCCGTCCCTACTTCCTTCAGCCTCACAACATACCCCAATCGGGGATGCCATAGTCTTATTGGCTCCAGATGGTTGTGTGCATTTGGGACTCTTTTGCGGTATTCACATAAAAAAACTGTCTACTGGCTAATGTATATAGAATGTATAAAATTAATTATTTCGTCCCTTTAAGTACTTACAAAATCCTTTTATCTGGCTGAATCCACTATCCTATGTGGAATTACTAACTTTTTGTGGACATTCAGGTAAATCTATGTAATATAAGTTACATCCTATCATTACAATACTCCTTTATAAAATTACTAATCCATAAATATACAATATGCAATACTAACATTTAACTGAAAACCGTAATCGACTTAAATATATTTTTCAATCCCCAAAATTAAATACTTAATTTGCACAAAATTGTTTTTTTCAAAGAACTTTTTCAATAAATAAAATATCTTTATTACTATGTATCTAAAAATACAATACATTTACCTATTATATTATTAATTACTTATAAATAACTACATTAATGCACCGTACATTCTTCTTCCAAACAACTTTTTCATGGAAGAGTAGTAATCAAAACTCACAATATGTAAAAACACAATGTTAATACTATTTTATATGTACTTACCTTATTTATTTCATAAATATTATATAAATATAAAAAATACCAATGCACACAGAAGTCTCTAGAATATTTTACTAGCTAGAGGAATATTTTTGACTAATATTTTAAGTAAACATGTCATATTGTCTGATTCCTTGTATCTATCTGGAAAGAGTTTATCATAAACATTATACAAGATTCACTCAAAATGAAGAATCGGTGTATCCGAAATGTACCAATAAATACTGTGTAAGAACCCTAACTATATTGTGCTCTAAATATTAAAAAAAAATTACCATTGAAAATTAAAAATAATATCATTTGTCCTGCTAAAGTCAAATACGATCTAAGAAAATGGCTATTGGATAAAGAAGAATTATTTTGATGCCTTTTTGAAGCCATTGTACTTATTGCTAATTAGAATTCACGTTACGACTTATAATTTTGTAATATCTAATGAACCTACCTTTATCTATCATCAATACTATAAATAGTTTTGTCAATAGGTACCTCCTGTTGCGGGTTTGAAAGATAATAAATAAAAAAATATTTCATACGAAATATTTAAAACGTTAATAAGTTTTCTATGTTTTTTATAAAAAGAAAAACAAATATTCCAGGATTACGAATAACCTGATAGTATTTGAAACATACATACATTAAACATATATCAAATTATTCTCTTATTGTTATAATTATTCATTCGCATGATACATAATATCAAATTACACAGTAGGTAGGTACTCGTGTAATCTTCTTGACTAAAACATAAATATTAATCGTATTTTAAAGACAACTCCCGTAATAAAATTTTAATAAGCTTATGAGATCTGCGATAGTTGCAGGAAGCAAAAGAACTTATTTTCGAAGCGAGTCCTGTTTATCTTTGATAAAATTCACAAAAAAACTTCGCAATATTAATTGGTCTGATGGCATTAACGATGGTAAGTTCACGGTAAGTCAGCTGTAAGTCATATCCGCCTAATTAAGTGAGGCATAATAATAAAGTGTTTTTTACGACTAAGCTTCCATTTAAAGGAAATTTATTAAAACGGTTAGACGTGGTTATGGGTATAGGAAAATTAAAATGATTAATAATGTTTTCGTAATTAATATCTTCAGCGTTTCTTCATTTGGCTTCTTTATTTGCACTTTTGTTTATTTTTTTAATAAGGTACCTTTATGATTTTTTTTAAATCATTATTAAATTCTTGCAAACACAAAAGTTAATATTCATAACATGCGCGCACTTCTTTTAAAGGAACTTTTGAAAACGAACGATAATGATCTCAATATCAATTTGTCTTCTTGATGAACTATTAATTTGTAAAATTAGAATTACGGGTTTCACATTATACGAGTATGTTTATATTTATTTAAGAAATTATTTAAGACTATGTGCGCAGCACGTTATGGATGCACTATTCCGTTCCTTCTATTTAACGTAATCAAACTAAAAAAGGTATGTATTTTTACGTATGTAATATTGATGAAATTAATAAAACTAATAAGAAAAATAAAAGACAAGGATAACTAAAAGAAAAAGCTAATTAATGGAATACTAATTCGAAAAAACATCTTAAAAATGTAAAAAAACTTAACAAATTATTATAAGCAATTTAGTCGCCTAAAAATATCAATACAAATTGAAAATATCTCTAGAGTAAAGATAAATGCCACCGACGGGAATCGAATCCGCACCTTCTGATGTCCGGTCAGGTGCTCTGGACCACTGAGCTACGTCGGTTTATTTCCAACACGCAAAATAATTCAATATATACTAGTACTTCAATCAACAATTACGGCTTATTATATTTTTTTTCTCTGTAAACAATCAATAAAGGAAAAATATATAATAAACAACAATTTTTACAGCATTTTTAACAGTTTGCTAATTTAGTTTTCATAATAAATTATATCATGATTCATTAACTAATATGATAACTGTGCGTAGATTGTTTGTACAGCAAAAGTAAGGTAATATTTAATTTATTGTAAGGTAACACAAATTGTTGTGAAACTTATTTTTGAGCGCATCAGCAGAGTTCTGCTAGAATTTTTGAATATTTTTAAAGAAACAAATATTAATTTTACTACTCCCCTATTTTGAGTTACCGGTTTTTAATTAATCACATTTAAAATATTAACTATTTTAATTTGATGAAAGTTTTTTTTTGAGGAATTTTTAAAAATTTATATTTACCAAGTGAAGTCATATTATTTCCAAATATCATTTTATAAAGTTGATTTCGAGGTATATTTTTTTGCATTCCTTATGATGAGATATCCAATTAATTTTGCAATTAAATACAATTTATTCGGATGCTTATCAACTACGTGTTTACGTAAGAAAAATATATACCAAACGGAAATAAAGAAGTTAGCAAATAAATATAAACAGCATTATTAATAGTTAAAAGTTTTCTTGAGCTACTTACGCCCAGCGTTCTTGTAAATTTAGAAAATGACATTTTTCCATTCTTAGATTTTTTCCAATCACCTGTAATTTTTTTGATGAAGCCTATTTTTTCGGGCACTTTCACATATTAAAAAAGATAACGTTCTCTTTGAAATGATGAATAATATTAACTCACCAAGACGAGAGTTGGCGATTGATTTTTTCGTTCGCCATTTATTTGTCGATCACCTCCCGATGGCGTCCCACGCTAAATTCCTCAAAGTTTTGCTCTTAGTTGTCTCTTGATTAACGATATATTATTGCATACCTTCATTAGCCTTGTAGGGAGCTCGGCTCATTTAAGACTCCAGTATTTAATCCCATGGCTTCTAGTCCCAGGCAAGAGATGTCGTCTGATGAAATGATGGAGCAGACGAGGAGCTTAATAAAGCGCCGCGCCGCGTAGAAGTCAGGGCCATGTGAAAGCACCCAGTCAGAAGGTGTGAGGCATACAAACCCATACAGTGTCTAGTTAAGTGTTGGTAGAGTAGAGGGTACAGAGTACAGTGTGGAGGTGGAGAAGAGTGGTGCAGTGTAAAGACCACTTTACACATTCCTTTTTATTCATCAAGTTTGTCTATTCCTAGCGATTTAGGAAGAAAAAAAGACGTGTTCTATTTTGTTATTTTGTACCGTTAGTAGTATATCTATGTTTTACAGCAACTATCCATATATCAGTACATTTGTTGTTAATAAATAATAATATGCAATAAATTGGTACCGATTTATGTACAGTGGCTTAGTGTGGCTTACAGTGGCTTACAGTGGATTTATGGCGGACGTTATTTGACGTAAATGACAATGACCGATGCTATCATGTGTTGCCATTTTTTGACGATTTAGCATGGACAAAAATTATTATTTCTTCTCTAAATGCAACTATCTGTATGAAATCGTAAGTAAGAACATAATGATCGAAGATTTTTCACATGGGTCCCGATATTTTGTTAGGTACGAAAAAAGTGTCGTGTAAAGCAGGCATAAGAGTGCACAGCGCGGTTTAGAGGGCGGTGGACTCGTTAATGCGCTGTCACGGAGACCCTGAAAAACTTTTTCTTGAATGTCACCGCGATTCAGAGCCGGACTGGCGATTGAAGCCGTATAGCTTTTAACCAGACCGATCACGTTTGATTGGCCTCAACGTGAGCTTTTCATTTTTATTGATTCCTTAAGTTAATTGACTAGTCAATTTTGTGTTGCGTAAAGCTCTCAAATGCCTTACAGGTTTTATTTCTGGACAATTAAAATAAAACAATCATTCGATACTTAGATAGTAGAGAACAGAATACTCGTACCCGCCTCAGAACAGAAATCTTCTAGTGAGGCGGGTTACTTTCATGTTTGTGATTATGATTATGTTATTGCAGTAAACGCCCGGGTTGCCGGCAATTAAAAAAAAAACAATAGAAAATGTTATTGTATTTTTATTCTTTTAACATTTACTAGTTGTACCTATAGGAGTAATTATTGATAAAAATCTGAAATGGAAAGAACAAATAAGTCAAGTAGTAAACAAAATTAGAAAATTAATATATATATTTTTAAGAATTAGAAACTTTCTGTCGATAAAAAATCTATATTTAATTTACTATGCCTTAGTTCAATCCACTTTACAATACGCTATTATTAGTTGGGGATCCGCGTATAAATGTAACCTTCTTCCAATTGAAATTATACAAAGAACAATTATTAAAATTATATTAAAAAAATCCTTTGACTACCCAACAGAACGCCTGTTTGAAGAATTTCAAGTACCTACATTTAAAGACCTATATATTAAAAACTCATTAATCCAAATTATAAAAGAAAAAGATAAATATCAATTTTTAAATGAAAACAGAACGCGACTTAGACATGTTTTTCTATGCCCAAAACTAAATACGTCTTTTGCACAACATCATTATACTTACCAGGGAAGAACTTTTTTCAATCGTTTACCAGAAGAAATCAGAAGCATTAATGATAAAACCCGAATACTGCTCTCTGTCAAGAGACACTTTAAAAATATTCTGAAAAAAAAAAACTACTGTCACTTAATTAATCTCACAAATATCCTTAGTTTTCCATAGCTTCCTTTCTTTTTAAAAATTTAATAAATAATATATTATCCTTCACTACTTTCCAAAGAAATATTACAGCAAACATACATTTATGTACAATGAATTATTTAAGTACTAACTAACAACAACATTTATGTACACTCCCCTTCCATACACAAGCAAATGCTTTCAATGGAAGAGTAGTAAAAAACCAATGATGTAAAATGAATTATGTCCCATGTAAAACATATTATTAAAAATAAAAAATAATTATTAAAAAAAAAAAAAACCTATATTATTGTCACCTGTGACGTAAAAGCAACAAGCGCTATTGTTTCTCTATATGCACAGACAGACTGAGCAACAGCAATGCGTTGTGAGGTACAGCTAGTTAATAAAAACTAATTTATCATTTTGGCGGCAATTTAAAAAAAAATTAAATCGTTGTAGCAAATTTATTCGTCAACATAAAATTAAAATAAATATTCAACATCGTTTTTTACGAGTTTCAATCAGATCGCGATCTTCAGTCTTCGATATATATCAAAGTGTATCAAGTCTTCTTAAATTTGCCTCTGGTATAATGAGCATGATAATCTTTAATTCAATCAAGATGGAACAGAAGCTGTAGTTAATAATTATTTTAACGAGCATATTTCTTGGCGCCATTGTTTAATTTATAGTGTGAAATGATACGTGTTACTATAGTGGAGCAATCGCTAATTATTATATTTTGCTTTTAGAAAGTTCCCACCCAATCAAGTGAGGGATTGAAGTTGTGAGTTTAAATTTGACCAAGCCAACCCCATTTTTCAGAATGTTTAGTGGCGGATAGACAGTTATACAATCTATCAATAATATTAAGAAGAATTAAATAGCAACTGCAATACAAGCAATGAGCAGTGTTTTTAATATTGTATCAGGTGCGTGCGTAATCGAATTTTTCCAACCTAAAACCTTCTTTTAATGCGAAGCGCTACATAGTCATGCAAAATCAAGGGTTTTTTTAAATTTAAATGTTTAATTTGGAAAATACCTTGGCCTTTGAAATGATCGAGCATTCTTTTTACACACCCAAAAAATAAAGAATCAAGCCTATAAAAACTGCTTTAAAGCTCATAATCTACTTATGAACCTATTTTTGATTATTTTTTTTATTGTATAAAGTGGTAAATGAAGTTCTTTTCGTAAAACATGTAAATATTTGGGCCAGAACTTCGCAAAATAAAACAAAATAAATTTTTTGACGATGTCTTGCATAAATCTAAACCGAGGATAATAAGTGAGAATTTAAACCTTATCGTTATCAACATAAGGAATGGCCCGATTTCAAATATTATACGACCTGTTAATCTGAAGTGACCTGCCAATACATTATGTATGTTTCTGTACCTGTTTGTATATGTCCAGAACAAGATAAATCCTAGCAAGTAATATTTATTTTGTACTCCTTCCGTGGGGTGATTTTTCACAAAAAACGGCTCTTTACAAAATTATCCAAATATTATTATTATTATAAGCCATTTCATGGTGGTCTCATACGGCAAGAATGAGAAAATTGAATGTACAATTAAATCACGTATCCATCTGCCGACTTATATAAAACTTGCCCTACCTTTGCGATGTCCTGAGTCTTCACATGTTTTTACACCAAACGTTATACATTTTAATTAATAAATGCATTATTATCATGCAGCATTGACGAATCGATAAAAATATTTTTCTTAAAAGAATTAATCGGATTCTAGATTCCAACAATAAATTTGTAGGTATTTTCTTCGTATGTTACGAGAAGATAACACAACTTTAGTTCACATCGGTGCGTGATTTTCATAGAAATTTCTGTCATGTGTAGCTGCAATAATTTACAATACTCGCATCTGATCGTCGCTGTTTATTATAAGCAATTAATTTCCATAAATAATTGTTTAGAGCAGCGTGACAATGCGTTTTAATAAGTGCTACGCGACGAAACGTTCTACCTGGCTGAGTTTTTTTACCTCGCGCTACTATTGCATTGGTACCAAATTGTTCTGCATCCACATGGTCTTTGTACCGAAATTTGCATCGTAACAAACCAATTCATTCATTATTAAAGATAAGTTGTTCATTAGTATCTGAAAACCCGCATTAATGTTAATATTGTTAATGGAGACGAACACTAAACCCACAAAACTATATTAATTCAACAAATCGTTCGAAATACCAGCCTTAAGAGTATCACCTTTACATACATAAACACACAATTCACCACAATCTACACATCTGCCCTGATGATAGACACTGTATCGCTGTCCTCGGCTAAATTAGGAATATTTTCGTAAGATATATTGTATATATATTTTTTTCAGCACTAGTTTGTGCCGAATATGAACATTTACGTCAGCCCTTAATCTAAAATCCAATTTGTGCGCCATAAATTTAACATTACCATCACACTTAAAAATTCTCTATCAGATCTATGGCCAAAATATAAAAAAAAAATAATAATAAAAATATTTATACAAAAAGTCAATCTCTTTCCACTAAAATTGTTCCTCTTCTATCCACGAATACCTATTTTAGCAATCAATATGCGGTACCTACACGGACTTGATATAACACAAGAAGAAGGTCACTGTCTCCGTCTGATTTAGAAAAACTTTTATTATTATTGAAAGTGATTTTCCAACATTAGAACTTTATAAGCGAAAAATTCCGTACCTAACTAACTAAGAAACTCTTCTATTATTCTGAGTCTTGACACGAATTCTTCTGCTATTCATATATTCTCCTTTCCCACCTTTCTTTGTTCATTGCCCAAACCATCTGATCGTCCACTTCTTAATCTTATCCATTACGCTTACAACAGCCATGCTTTCTTTGGGGATCTCTACATTTGTCACACGATCATAAACACACACGCCTCGGGGTTCTCATTTTTATAGCATTCTGTCTACTTTCATTTTCCATACACTGCTATATATACATCAGGGTAGGTACCAGCACTCCATTGTGGACAGCTACCTTTGCTTCTTTGGACAGTTTTTTGTTAGCGCCAAACATTCAGTCCTCCAATATATTGCGTACCCATATACCAATAAAATTTCTAATTCAGATATTAATGTATGCTTTTATGGAAGATTTAATAATCAAGGTAGACCTATATGGGAGGGTCTTCTCGCAGCTCTGAGCTAAATGCTCGAGTAACCAACAATCTTAATTAATCTTTTGGATTATCTTTAAATCAAATGCGAATCCTCCTTTGAATCAGTGTCCTACGTGGATTTTACATGAATAAGATCACGGTGCATAACGTAATGTTCATTATAAACCGAGAGAAGATAATATATTCGCTATCTTATTAAATTTGCATGGCGTGACAATCTCATGTGCAGTGTGCAATAATTAACATTGTTTGGAGTTCGTCAATCCTTGTAGTTACTAGTCACAGGTGATGGTCTCTTATGATACTGGTGGAATGTTTCGTAAATAGTGGATTGGCTGCAAAGGTACGCTCGTGTGAGAATATAGCATGAGACTTCTGAAAATTCAGGGAAAAATTGACGTGGAAGGAGGTAAAAAACAAAAGAACTGTAGGTACCTTTTTAATTCAGGTTTATAATGATGCGATGATCAACAAACGGATGTATTTGCAAATGTTTGAAGAATCATATCTATCATTGAATTATTGTATATTTGTACAGCGCTCGTGTGGTGATTTTTCGCAAAAATGGCGCTGTACAAATCGTCCAAATGATACTATGAAAAAGTTATAATAAATAATCACGAACCACCAATGTCTGCATGAATTGGTACTGTCTACTGGTACACGAAGAAAAATTAGTATTGTTGATTTATTAAGAATCACTATAAATTATTCATAATCCGTTTAGAAACGGGATTGCAGGCCGTTTTGTGGTAGAATTTTAGTAAAATCCTAATAGAAACGTGTTCATGCACCTGCATTTGTGAATAATTTGTAATGAACACGTGTTCCAAGATCATGATAATATATTCCTCATTTATTTTTATTTTTTTTTATTTTACGCCTATTAAGGCTTTTACATACATATATAACAATATTTAAGAAATTATGCTCGTAAATAGTGCAGGAAATTAATGTTTAAAACACATATATAAAAAAAATATTGTTGAATTTGATCCACACAGTATGTAGGTACAAAATATACCTAAATATAAAATATCCAAAATATTTTTTTTTTGTTTGACATTAATCTATCAATTCATTCGTTGAGGGCCTGCAATCACGTTTTTAACCTGATTTCGAATAATTTGAATAGATTCTTAATAAAATAGCAATTCTCAATCTCGTTGACTTATAATTATGACTCGTTGTTGTACTAGAATCTTTACAAGTTGACTTTTAATGAATGAAAAGGACGAAAAAAAACCTTCGTTATTTCACATTTCGTCAGACTAGCGCAGACCCATGAAAAATCACGGGATAGTCTGTATTCTCTGGAAATCAGTTCTAATTTTTAAAATGGCATGTAAATAGTTTTCTGTTAATAAAATGGTATTATTGATACGTACTTTATCGCTTGTCTTTTTATGATAATTTCTCAATCAATCAGTTTTTTCAATCTTTTCAATCAATCAGTTCCAATTTTGAATATGACACTAAAATTTAAAGAAAATTTAAGTTCATTGAACCAGATGTCACGCAGGACTAACTAACGCACAGCACAGAAAATTGTGCTGTGCGTTAGTTAGTCCTGCGTGAAATCTGGTTCAATGAAAAATTCAGTTCATTGAACCAGATTTCACACAGGACTAACTAACGCACAAGCACAAAAAATTGAAATTAGTATTTTTGATGATGATGTCAATGTGTTTAATTTGTATTGTATTTATAAGTAGGCACTTAAAATTAAATAAATAACATTAGGTAGGTAAAGGCAATGTTTTCATTATTTTGCCATGTTTGTCACATCAAAATGAAAAAACAACTAACAGTAACAAAAAAAAATTCAACACTGAAGCTATTTTGAAATGGAAGCCAAGGTTTTTGTTTAAAATTGTTTGTTTTAATGGTTAGTAGATATCCACAATGTTATCAATAATGATTGCACAGGCTCAGCTAATGTATGTTTTGGAGTACTTATAATATTTTTTTTTCAAAAACTGCAAAATCGTGGCATAGATGACTAGTAGAATGTCTAATAGGGTATCTAGAAATTTTCGTATATTTATGTAAATAGTCATTAATTCAGGTATGTTTATATGAATAGTCATTGATTAAGGTATGTTTATGTAAATGGTCATTGATTTAGGTTTGTTTATGTAAATATTCATTGATTTATGTATGTTTATGTAAGTGGTCATTGATTTAGGTATGTTTATGTAAATAGTCATTGATTTAGGTATGTTTATGCAAATAGTCATTGATTTAGGTATGTTTATGTAAATAGTCATTGGTTTAGGTATGTTTATGTAAACGGTCATTGATTTGGGTATGTTTATGTAAACAGTCATTGATTTGGGTATGTTTATGTAAATAGTCATTAATTTAGGTATATTTATTTTATATTCCCAAAATTGAAGGAATGCTCCAGCGTGCGTAGATTTCTGTTCGAACAATCTTGTAGCAATTGAATACCATTGGATACCAATACCAACATTGAATACCTTTAAAAATGAGGGGAATATTTAAGATTATTTAACTGATTATGATTATCATACGAAAATTACGTAATTTTAATAAATTCACTATTTGATTTCAAATAGATTTAAAACCCCGCATTACGAAACGGTTCCAACTGGCTATAATGTCATTATGACGTAGAAATCGCCAATGAGTATTATTATTTTATCAAAAATCGGGTTAAAAACGTGATAGAATTCCATTTCCTGAAAAACTATTAGTATTTTCATAATATATCGAAACACGGGTACATGCAGCTTCTGTCCTATTACTGTATAATGACCAAATGTGAAAATATTAGAATTTTTATGAACACGAGTTCCGACATCACAACAATACATTCGTGTTTTACTGATGGTATTTAGGAAAACTGTCAATTCATTCGTTAATTGCTTGCAGTCCCGTTTTTAATAGGAATTCGAATTATTTCAAGAGGTTTTTAATAAATTAGCGATATTTCATATGAGTAAGTTTTCTCCGTGCGGCTGTCACCAACATCGATTAGCGTGCAGTCAACGCCGCCGAATTCACGAATAAAAAACACTTTATTTTGGCTGGAAATCGAAATGGCACATTTTAAATCGTTTTAATTTTTTTTTTCTTTTAACAAAAAAATCTGCATTATTGTAATTTTTTTTGAGTACTAAAAAAAGTGAACATATCCTGTTGAAGTTCATTCCGATTATTTATAATGACAAAATTTTTTTTTTTGAATTTTATGAAAAAATATGCATATATTTTTTATATAATTTCTGCGCGTGATGTACATTATCACTGCAAACTGTTTGCAATTCTTATTTATTATCTATATAAAATACGATTAAAAATGATTTTTTGACGCATGTCTCACTAGAAAACACTTGTGTTCAAACTGGTCGTTAGTCGTGGCTTACAGCGCCAATAGAAGGCTCTGAAAAATCCAACACAGATAAGTACTTACTGATATGTTCGTTATATTGACAGAACCAAAAATAGCATAATAGGTGTCGCAATATAAATTTATCCACAACACTCCGCGCTGATTGGCTGACGAACGATAGCGTAACTTTTAATGAGCGTACCAAATTTTATTTCACGCATAATAATAGCTTACCTAACCTATTAAATAGCTCGATGTTGCACAATTGATGATTGCGTACACGTATCGGCATTAAATAATTTATTAACTAAACGAAGAGCCAATGCCTTTGCAAATACAATGATTAATATTCAACACATCAATTGTATAATTCAGAATGATTTGCTAATGATGTTATGTATTATATAAGGTCGTGCCAGTATAATTATCTTTTGTAAATCCTAAACAGTAACTTGTAATGTATTCTTAAGAAGTATTAATTTTAATGTTGTTACGCACGCAATTTAATATGGGGAGGAACTGTTTTAATCATTGTATAATATTTGCACTGTCAAGGTGTTCACAAGGATCATGGAATTTCAGTTGTTCTTTATACTCGCCAAGAAGATATTTATGTCCGTTAAGTTGTTTTACGGTAGGAGTCCTGGCAAGATAAGCCGGGTGATACCATTTTTTTTTTTTTTTTTTTTTTTTAAGAATTTATTTATTTATTTATTCAAAAAACAGTTTTTACATAAAAAACATACTCTGCACATCTCACTAGGGCATTCCTGTATCGAGATGTGCAGCTTTACAATAATATCATTTTAAAAAAAAATACATATATGTAAACTTAAAATAATAACAACATTAAATTTAAACCAAAAAAAGAAAAGTTTATGACATGGTCGTTTCGAGACCGGTAAACAAATATAAACAAAATTTTAGTAACAAATTTATAAAAAAAATAAAAACAAAAATGTCATCAAAAGAAGCATTAGTAAGTAAGTTGGCAACAATAATATTCTTCTGTTAACTAAAGTACAAGGTACCTGTTCTGACTTATCATACACAAGCATAGGGTAACCATACTAACAATTACAACATGGATAGTATGAATAATAAATTATAAGAAAAAATAAAATAAAATAAAAATAAAAAAGTATTTTTAATGGGAGGTACAAACTTATAGACAAATTTTAATGTCTAAATTTGATGTAGGTAAGTCGTTAACTATCGCGCAGCCAAGTGGGGGAGTAGGTAGTATCGAAAATTACTCTCCTCCATATATATGCTTAAATACATATTGTTTTAGTATTTTACATATTCATGCGCAAATACATAAGTTTCCATTAATAATTGACTGAATAATTTGGATTTCTATAGTTTAAAAGCCCACAAGAGAGAAAAATCATGGGGTCGTCGAAAGACCCACATGGTTACAGACGATTTGTTTGGAATCTTGGCCTGTCAAGAGTTAATGTGGTTAAGAGTATGAAACTCGGAAATGCAGTTACGTGTTTTTGTAGGTTTTTTGGTCGAAGAATGTGCAGCTAGCTATACTATACATCGCGTGCATGAACTTAGCCGTGTTACATTGGAGAGTCGAGACCCAGATCACAATTCCTCATTGGTACAAGATTAACCAACTGATTTTCAAGGGAAGATTGCATTTCTTCAAGACAATGAAACCTACATGACAAGAGTGCAGGTTATTGAGATGTTAAGGGTTTTCGTTTGCAAGCTGAAGGTTCCTGATAATAACCAACTAGAAGAGTGCACTAGACAAAAAATCCAACTAATTTACAGGCGTTTTCACTACATTTCCAAATATTGAAGGCGACGTAGTCCCAAGTCCCAACGTCTTTGCATGTGGGGTATTTATAGTGATGGGTAAATTCTCAGGAATTTATTTTTGAGGAATATTCCCGAAAGATCGCGGGAAATACTACGGTAATTTTCATCTAAATCGCTAAATCGCCAGACTAACTAATAAGGTTGTCTCCTACTACGAAATTTCGTATTATTTACTCAGTGATTTCACAGAATTTGAACAAATTATTACATTTAAAAGTCAAAATTCAAGTCCTGTGAAAGTTCTAAGTAATTTTTTTTACCTTGCACCAGTTTTTTCACAGCGATAGTAACAGAACTTTCATAGAACATGAATATTAACATTAAAATTTAATGAATTTTTCAAATTGTGTGAAACCAACCCGTCCGTAATGTATCATAATATTAATAAGGCAAATCTTTTTGAAATTTCGGAAAAAACTGAACACCCATAGGCTGATAAAATGATGATTTTTTCAACCAATAGTGTGTGATGTCACGATACATATAATGACTGGTGCAGTAATACTGCAGCTCTGCTGTCCAAATTATGAATTCTGATATTATTAATACTCCAGCGTCTGGACGGTGTAGGCCCTCTGATTGGTCAAATTTAAATTGTCTGTTTCGGTCAAATTCCGCTAACTTGAAAAGACACGATTTGAAAATTAAGACACGATGCTCATATAATTTTTGGATAATATCGAAGAGAATATGTTTTAGAAAGTTGACAATCCATTGGATTCATTACATTACAGTAAAAATTATCCACAATTACGTATTAAAATTTGACGTTTATCATTATTCACGCGAAAGACAGATTGTTCAGTGTTGCCAGCGTATATGGATTTCCAATCAATGTAAAAAACTTTTATAGCCAGTTAGTGTCAAGCAATGTACAATGTCAGTGTGATTATTTAATGTGAGATATATTATAATTATAAATAATAAATATAATATATATTTATAAATCCACCATTATAAATTAAATAAAAAATAACCAGTTCCACTCGATACTTATACGTAATTAATTATTTTTTGATATTACAACACCGACCCCATTCGCTGTCATCAGCTGTCATGTTTATATGTGATAATTACAGAATTATTATTGACGTGATAACCGTAGATATTTCTTTTAAAAACTATCGCTGTGAATCGCTAAAAAGAAATATTTTGTTTTCAGATTATTATTTCAATTTAATTACTATGGCTAAAAGGTATGTGGGCAATATTTTACCAGAATTGGTCAAATTTCGGAATGTTCGAATGAGAGGGAAATTTACCAAGCGATTGAAGTGCCATATACCACAAATTTTAGCTTATCCTCCAGCACTTAACGAATGATTGACAGGAGATTGTAGTCAATCTAAAAACTTTAGGAATTTTGTTTGTCAATACAAATGCTACTAGATGTATACAGTGCTAATAGATTTGCCTCATTTGGAGCGCAAATAGCTAATATCCCAGGTAATGGTCCATATTGTTTAAAAAAAATTGGTTAGGTTTATCATCTGACTTCCAGAAGTATACAAGTTGCAGGTAAAATACCTTCCTATGCTCAGCTTTATCTATATGATCCTGATGAGGCTGTTAGAGTGCGTATGAGTCATCCATGTTATGCCGATTGCTATAAAAATATAATGCAAATAATTGATGATTGAACTAAAAGAAGCTGTCGAGGAAGAAGAAATACGCATTGCGGCTGAGGGTGGGCAGGTGAGAGATATACGTCTATTATTTACACGTTCATCAGAGGTACAATGCTCCAACCAGTTCTCACGATATCGCCATGGTTTACGTAGCAGACAGACGGGAATTTGTCATCGGGTATAGATATCGCTGTTTAACCTAAAAATGTTGAAGGACCTCAAAGGATGGCAACTTTATCAAAGCATTTAGATCCCATGGTTTTCCCACTACTATTTCCATCAGGTGAATGTGGTTGGACTCCAGGCTTTCAGCATCATGCTGATTTCTGTACTGCTCAATGTCATACTGTAACTGCTATGTAGTTTTATGCAAGTAAATTAGCAGTGCAAAGAAACATATTTAATCCAATCCATTATGCGGGTAAACTTTTTCAACAGTATTTAATTCATGCTTACATTATTTACCAATCTGGTCGCCTAGATTACATTAGGAAAAACCAACGACACCTCAGAGTGGAATGCTATCAAGGTTTGCAAAACCATGTAAGAAATTTAGCCACTGATAGAGGAGTATGTGCAGGTAATACAGTCATTCTTCCATCTTCATTTACTGGTGGACCACGCCATGTGAATAAACTTTATCAAGTTTCAATGGCAATGGTACGTAAATTTGGTCATCCTGTCGTCGTCATAACTTTTACATGCAATCCCAAATGGCCAGAAATACCAACCGAATTGGAACATTATCAATCGGCCGCGGACAGGCCTGATATGGTAGCCAAGGTTTTCCATCTAAAAGTCAAGAAATTTATTCATGATATGACTGAGAAACATGTTTTTGGAAAGGTAATTTGTTGGGTGTATACAATTGAACAGCAAAAAAGAGGACTCCCTCATCTACATGGTGTGTTTACACTTTGCAGCCAAGATAAGTTGTATACAGCTTCTGATATTGATAATGCCGTATCTGCAGAACTACCCCATCCGAAGAACGGCTTTGTACCATATTATTTAAAAAAATAACATTCATGGACCATGTGGCGTACTTAATCCAAGGTCAGTCTGCATGGTATACGGTAAGTGCTCTAAAAAATTCCCCAAATCATTTAAAGATGCTACTGATAATAATTTCGCAGGCTACCCAGAGTACAGGATACGTGATAATTTTTCTGAAAATCACGTTGTTCGGGATATACGTATCGACAATCGATTTGTTGTTCCATATAATGCATTCCTTAGCAAAAAATATGATGCTCATATTAATGTTGAAATTTGTTCCTCTTTGGATAGTATTTATTTATTTATACTGGGTTTTTAGAGATTTTCTCGCTTATCTATACATGATCAATCTCACTCAATTTTACTTCTGGCTTTACATTTACCCGACAGCCAATCTGTTTATTTTGTAGAGGGGCGGGAGGAACAGGCTCTTAGGGAAGCATCTACAAGGAACACCTCTTTAACAGCGTGGTTCCAATTAAATCTTAAAGATATTGAGGGACGCTCTATTCTGTATCAAGATGTACCAAATAACTATGTCTTTTCAGCTGGTAAAAAGTGGAAGAGGCGACAGCGGGGAGGCGGCAACATCATTGATGACATACGAGAATGGACGCAGTGCATGACGGAGGCTTCATTGTATTTGATGCCTAAAATTCTTAGACATCTATTTGTTTTAATTTTAATACAATGTATCCCTTCGATCTTCGGCTGAAGATTTTTTTCATCGTGGTGTTGCTGAAGAAACAGCTATTAATTAATCTTTGTCTTTTAAACATACAGGATATTCTTATGAAGGAGAATTCATCTTGCAGAATGCAGGGCTTACCTGAACCTGATGAAAGTTGCAGTTTTGGACAAGTATCTGATTTTAATGTAATTTCTGAAAACACTTTAGGTGAATTGATGGCTGCCAAACTCAATGACGTACAACTTCAAGCATATAATTCTATTTTGAATAAGTTTTTTCACATGAAAATGATGACAATGAATGTTTCTTCATTGATGGCCCAGGCGAAACAGGGAAAACATACCTTTACTAAACTTTAATTCACACTCTAAGACGAAAAGGTAAAAGAGTTTTATCATACTGCTTTTAATTTACCCATCAATTTACAGGACAATACAACATGTAAGGTCACATCAAAGAATCGGAAAATTATAACGGAAGCAGATATTATAATATGGGATGAAGCACCAGGTGTAGCTTTAGAAATTATTGAGCGTACTATACGTGATATCAT
The DNA here is from genome assembly GCA_026573805.1 of Hesperophylax magnus. Lineage (NCBI taxonomy): Eukaryota > Metazoa > Arthropoda > Insecta > Trichoptera > Limnephilidae > Hesperophylax > Hesperophylax magnus. Next base: position 641,404 of record JAIUSX010000050.1, read on the forward strand.
GGGAAGTGATTCTGTCTTTGGTAACAAAGTTATTGTTTTGGGCGGAGACTTTCGTCAGATCCTTCCAGTGTGTCGACGTACTTCACGAGGACAATTAATTGCCGCTTGCATAAAAAGCAGCATACTTTGGTACCATTTGAAAACTTTTCAATTAAAAACAAATGTCAGAGCTTTAGAAAGTGAAAATATATTTTCTAAATGGCTTTTGGACTTGGAAGATGGCAAACTTCCTTCGGTAGAAGGAACATTAGAATCATCTGTGCTTATTCCCAATGTAAATATTTGTCAAGATATTATTCACTATATATACAGTGAGACACATACAACTCCCGATGCCTTAGTGATGAGTCAACGTACCATATTGTGCCCTAAAAATAGTCATGTTTATGCTATCAATGAGGATGTACTTCAACGGAAAGCGCCCCTGAGGTGATATCTCACAAAAGCGGTGCTATAAAAATTTCAGCTGTAACTTAATTCAAGCCAAAATCATTACGGGGAACAGAAAAGGTACAGTACATTTCATTCCTAGAATTTAAAACAATTTTTCGGATGTTACAATTAGTCAAATTAGCTTATGCAATGACCATCAATAAATCTCAAGGACAAACTTTTGAACGGGTTGGACTGTTACTTCCTGAACCAGTATTTTCTCATGGACAGTTTGAGCGCAGTCATCGTTATTTATACAAATTCTGACTGATTGGTATACGGATAATATTGTTTATAAAGAGATTTTTTCCTAATGAAAGTGTATAATATTATGTTGTAGATTGTAAAAAATAAAAGTATAATAAATTGTACTTGCTTAAAAAGTTTTGTTTTTTGACTCAATTTATCCCACCTGTAAGGTTTTCCAGCCTAAGAATTAAGAGAGTTTTGGTGTATTTACTTTGACAATCGTTAGGTAAGAGCGTAATATTATTTCACCCAAATATGTAGATTTTTAGGACATATCCCAATAAAATAATTCTTAATATATTTAAAAAAAAATGTAATTACTTTGACAGTCTTTTGGTAAGAGTATATTATTTTACCAAAGTTATATGTAATATTGTAATATGTTGATATTTTTATTTTATTTTCAAATTACATATAAATATTTTGCAATTTAAGTTTCGATTTAAAAATTAAATCATTTCGGTGGTATGGAAGAGGAAACATTTTTCTCATTGACGAGATTTATGTTGGGGTGAGGGGTGTTTAATGGTTCAGAATGTCTTTCTATTATATATCTACCCATTGATCTAATATCTACCTATTAAATGTAACTGTTAGTATCACTCAAACTGGGCGAAGCCCAATGAAGTGCCGCCCGCAGGGCCTAGCAGCAAAAACCCGCGGAGCGGGTTTTTAACTGCTAGTTATGAATTATTGTACTGAATGGAATCTCATATGACGTGACGAGACAGGAACGTATCTATCGATTTCCCTTCCTGTAACTCAGAAATAATGAATTGTTTTTCCTCAATTATGGATACCATCCACCAATGTCCAGAATAACCAGAATTGTCAACTCAAGTCAGGGTCTTGATTTTTTCTTTAATTAGGCAAGTAATTCTTCAATTTTAAGAGTTAATTTTCATGTTCTGTTATAATTTCAGTTCTGTCAAGCAACTAGCCTATAATGATGTAACAACAGAACTTGAACAGCACTTTCACAAACCCGAAAATGAACTTTGAAATTTGATGAATTGTTTAAGTTCTCCGAAACAACCTGCACTAATAATAATAATAATAATAATAATAATTGGATAATTTGTATAGCGCCGTTTTTGTGAAAAATCACCTCAATTATCACCTGATTATATTGATGTGGCAGAAGTCGTGAACTCCATCAAAACCCTGTTCCTGTGTTGACTTGACATTGTCTGTTTTTTTTTTAATTATAGGTACTATATTGTAACTTTTCTCATTTTTATTAACTTCGCGTAATATGTAATGTGTTGTAATTGGACATTGTTCGTTAATAAATAAATAAACATACTTTGGAGATTTCGAAAAACTAATATTACTATCATTATTATCACTTTATATATAATACATTATCATCTAAGCAAAATTAAAATAGGTGCTAACTTTAGTTAGATTAACTTTCTTAATAAAATTCCCAACTTTCAGGGATTTATAATGTTAGGTCAGGGAATATTCCCGGATGAATCACTAGTCTTGTAAGAGAAACACCAAATTAAATTAAGACAATAATATGAAGTAAGAAAGATCACGGTCGTCATATAAAATGAGCCAAGGGCTATAAAATAAAAAAAAAGTATGCACGTATACAGAAGTTCCTATATACTAGTAGTACATACGAGATACTAGTATCAGAGTAAAATCACTTAGAGTTCCAGCAGACGTACGGTAGGTGGGTGATAGGTTGGTGGGTGTAAGGCATTGATAATATGTAGATTTGCCGGGAGTGCATGCACGCCCACTTTGCATACGGCCCCGCCATTGGTCCAGCGTGCAGCGTCCAGCGCGGTGGATGCGAGGAGAGGTGGCAGTGTGCGTGAGATGAATCCGTGTGGGGGAGATGATTTACATAAAACACTTCTTGTTATGTGCCGGTGTTCTGAAGTTCTACGGGCATATCTATGCTCTTTCATATTCCATCACACACTATCACATGATACTTACAAAGTAATTTATGTTTTGTTTATAATTATCATTCCATTTTTTAACTGTGGGACCTACCCGATCTTTGCATTTCCATAACTAATAAAATATTTTCAATTAATTAAGTTGGAATTTGTATGTGGTGTATGGACTCCACACCAAACCAAATATATAAATGTGCTGAAACAAATCCAGAAAAAAATCTCAGCTACACCTATATGTGCTGACGAATGGAACGCACCTATGGAATTATTCGAGGCAACAAATAGATTTATCCTAACAACCAAACGTTGCAAATCTAGCAATACTTGGTTGTTAATAGCCTATTTCTGTTTGCAGGGCCGGCCCTGAGCAAGCGCACTTACAGCAGTCGGCTCCGGGAGCCGAATTTCCAAGACCCCAATGCGCTAAAACAGGGTTTTCCAATAAGAGGTGCTATTTCGGTAGATGTTACTTTTAAAGCTGTCATTTTTTAACATTTGACAAGTAGAAACTACGCCATTTATAGAAATGGAACGATACATTAAAAACGAATAACGAACGATAATTATTAAAATTCACTTGAGTGAATCAAATGCAAATCATCTTGAGTGATGAGGCCTATTTCCACCTCGGTGGCTTCGTCCACAAGCAAAAATGTCGCATCTGGGGCTCGGAAAACCCAAGAGTTATTGTTGAAAAGCCTCTCTATCCTCAACGTGTGACTGTTTGGTGCGGTTTATGGTCCGGCGGAGTCATTGGACCTTACTTTTTCGAAAATAAGGCTGGAGCAACAGTTACGGTGAATGGATTGCGCTATCGAGAGATGATTAATGATTTTTTTATGGCCGGAATTGGATGGTATTGATCTGGACAACGTTGACTATAAACAAGACGGCGCTACGTGCCACACAAGCAACAAAACCATTGATCTTTTACGATTGAATATCAAAATAACACCTCTTATTGGAAAACCCTGTAGTACCTAACACCTTAGAGTCCTGACACATCGAACTTGAAATTAATTTTCATAAAAACGGCATTTTATTGGTTATGACAAGGGGCGCTAAAATTCTGCCTCCTTGAATCTTATGGTTTATATGTGCCTGAAAACTTCATCTATAGTTGTTGCCAAGAATTGTTTAAGATAACGCACGGCAGAACAAATGTTCTAGCACAACATAGCATGAAAAGAGTTATTGAATGAAATCTATAAAACAGTCGATTAAATAAACTTGAAACCAAATGTTAAAATAAGAAATCTTGAACTGTAAATTAATTAAATAATCTATTGAAGGTAGATACAATAAAAAAAATAAAAATAAAACATAATTTTTTTTAAGAATTAGGTAATTCCGGCCAATCGTTTCGCTTTGCTCTACTTTCAGAATTTATTTTCATAATTTTGTTTTAAAACGTCTTGAAGGAAATGAGAAAAGATGGAGAGGGAAGATGAAGAGTAGGTAGATACGTAATTAGCTATGGCGGTCTGTAACTTTTCAGTAAGGTAGACTGGTAAGATGCGAAAATATGACATTAATGATGTTTTTGTAGCTAAATATTTTTTTGCTCGATTTCTAGTATTATTCATAAAATAAATTTTACCTACAATACAAGCACTACAATACAATCACTCTAGTTCACTGAAAAGTCACGGACCGCCACTGGTGATAGGTGCCTATACTTTTTTTTGAAAGACAAACATTCCCGGGTTACGAATAACTGGACAATATTTGACACTCTCCACCACAGTAAGCGGAAAATGTAGCTTGTGATGGAGGAATTAGGCAGCCGAGAAATTGAACACACTACGCCTGGGAGGGACCCAAACGATGCCAACTCAGCCACTGACCGGTCAAGCAAAACAATTGTTATATAATTTCGAGTATTTTTCCATGTGTTATGATGGACGACATTTCAGATTATTCAGTTTTAGATGTATTGAACACATTTTTTCCAAATACCAAACTGAAACAGGTTTTTTAATAGTCATAAAATGTACCATTCATTTTCCTGGTGTCATGTCATCCCAGCTTTACACTATTTCCCACTGGAAACAGGATCCTGCCCTACTACTGTATGTGTGTGTGTGCAGGTGGTATAGGCACACAGGGCAGTAGTGTGGGTGAATTGGTGAGGTGGCAGTACTGGCAGTGTGTTGGTGTGGTTTATTTGCGCTACTCACGCAGAGACACGCTGAATATTTGATCAGGTACAGAACAAGAGCAAGTTAACTACGGCAAAAAATATGTTATCCATCCTATGGATCTCAGAATGTTATCTAGTTAAAAAAATAGATTTTTTATTAACAACCGTGGAGTTATTTATTTGGACAGTAAATTAATATATATTTTTCTCAAAAACCAAACGGAAAATGATCTTTCTTTGCGTGAACGAATCTAAGTAGCTAGGTAATTCTATATCTTCCCCTTCTCTTTGCTTCCATACCGATGGCTTAGTACTAAAATATTGTATCCAATCCAATAGATTGGTAGAAAATGAGATAAGTGCTCAAAGTACCAAAGAGAGACAATATTTTTATGGTTTGTTATACCTATTGTATCTCCTAAACCTATCGTCCCAAAGATATAAACATATTTTAAAATATTGTAAATCCTCCAAGCAATTTTTTTTATGAGCACATTGTATATCCTTAACGAATATATTTATCTTTATACTAAACGTAAGTTCATACCAAAATTTTGTATTTACGTAAGATACTTAAATATGTAGGTAGGTACTACTAAATACTAAAATATGTACTACTAAGAACATTTCTGTTTTTTTTAGCACAGAATCTAATGTTTCATGGTTTGCAAATCTTCGATCTCAGTTTACTCAATATTACATTTATGGAGATACAATATTTTAACTCTAAGCCTTCGATATATTTCTCAATTTGTGGATCTGAACAGATTAGACTTTTGTGCTTAATCGCAGTTTATATTATGCGTAATATATTTTAGGAATATACAAAAAATTAATTTGCTACCTTCAGATTTAATATACATTTTTAAATCTGCTGAAAAGGCCAAAAAACATTCATTTTTAGCAAAATATCAGATGCCATTGTCTGGCTCGAAAATCAATCAATTCCTGTGATGCATGCGCATGACTCTACAGGTTTCTACAGAACACTCATGGAGAACGTACACTGCACTCTCTATCTCATTTCTTCTCTTCACTTTCCACATGAATCTGAAAAAGACAACCGCAGAGGTGTAAAATATCTGTTTCTTTTCTAATTAAAATTTTCACGAATACAACCATATTTTTATTTTAAATACGTACTAGGGTTGAAAACGTTGTTTTGTAATTCTTTGTACCATATAGGCACTGAATAGATAATACGAACTAGCGATGGGACATGACTCATTTTATTAAGAGCGGGAGCCACGGTACCAGCTCAATATTTTCTTATGGCTCCAAGAGTCAATTCAATTGAACGACGGCTTTACTGAACGGGAGCCGTGATCTCAGAGCGACTGAGCAACTAGAATATACGGTTCTAGATACGGCTCTCAGCTCCCTGATCCCAGCTCCCAGCGTAATATGTTGTATGATGCAGATGCTGAATGTAATAAATTATTTTTTTTAATGATTTATTTATTCAGTTGTTTTTAAATTTGTATTTTACACGGTGTCTTACAAAACTGAGTAGTATTCAGTTTGATTGTAAGAAATCTCTCATTTTTACAATTTTTCAATACAATAATAATAATAATAATATCTTTATTGAGGAAAGTTTACACATTACAACTATACATACATATTATGGTGTATATTTTTTGTAACTTTTATATTTAAGGTTATAAAATTAACAGAAAAATACAAACATTATATTGTGAAGGTAAAAATAAAATAAAAGTACAGTTGAGGTTTCTCAAATACCGCCTCACTAGGCTAAAATACAAAGGTATTATTACTATTTTTTTTTCTAACAATTAATTTTAATTTATACATTGATACGTATTGTATCTTGATGATTTGATTTAGGTTTTAATTCCATTTTTTTTTACGTGATAAATTTTACAAAATTCTTGCAGTATACTAAAAATAAGTTTGATTTCTACGACGTCCATCTTATATATTCGGTATTATACATTCAGTTATACTTAGGTATACGTTTTCATGTTCTACGGAGGTAGAAAGACCTATTTTTGTTTTTATTTTAGAGATAGATGTCTCTCTTTTTATGTCTTCAGGTAATGCGTTAAATATTTCAGGGATTTTATGCCTCTTTGTTCTATCTCCGTACACATTTTGTGCTTTATTAATTATAAACATTTGTGCTTGGACAGTTTTGATAGCGCTATTTTTCTAAAATATCTCCAGATAAAAAAAGAGTAACCGTTCAATTGAGCCGTAGTACCGTTTACCGGGAGTCGTAAAAAAGAGCTAGCTCAATTGAGCGGGTCGTTCATGAACGACTCATCGCTAATACGAACACTTACTACCTACTCTTTGCATCTCGAGAAATGGAAAATGGATATTATACATTGCAATTAGATATATTCATGAATAATAAATGTTTTTTTTCTTTCTAGAGTAAACATTATAAACATCTCGAGAAGTTTTTTGTAAATTAATTTGTTGAATAATTAAGTTTGTTCAAAAAATTTTCTCGACAAAAATCTAAGGCGATTCATTGATATGTATGTATGTAGTTTCTTTGCATATGATAAAAATAAAGCCTTATAGAGCGTTCATTATACCAGGCGGCATTTTTACAAAGTCTATTAAAGTCACGGTAATGACTGTAATAGGGTATTATAATTAGGTACAAATGGAGTGGTTAAAGTCGTTTACCCGGTAAGATTTACATCCTGGGTTTGATTCCCAGTTGAGACCGTTATTTTTTTATGTATCTTGTTCTGTTTCATGTTTCATTTAGATTTATTAGTATTATATTCTCCTTCTATTATATATTACATTAATAGGTATAACCTTCTAAAGTTAAATTTAAAAAAATAAGTATATTTATACGCTATTCTTATAATAATCTGATGGTTATTTGTGTAGTGGAATGCTGACTCAATGAACTCTCATCATACTCTACTGACAGCATTAAAATAGTATTTCAAAGTTAAACTGAAATCGTGCGCAGCCTCAGATACCTTCCTGCTTTGTTTATGTGGAAAATGGTAACAGGTCATTTGCACCTGTTTAATGATCTCTTCGCCCTTACTCGCTTTCTCACTCTGCTCTCTTCTCCAACTTCAATCTCGGCAGATAATCTACGAAGATTACTATTTACGGAAAAGGCACTTTAGTACGATCAACAATAAAAATAACATAAAAAATATAAACATTAACTTGAATAAATATAAATAAAAATCCGACATGTTTTTCCGAGACACTATCTAGGTTACAAACCAATTTTACTAAAAACTTTGATTTCATTTAAAAAGGTAGATGCCAAGATGATATTGTTAATTCTGGATTTAAAATATTGGATCGAAAAAAATGACGTTAAATAAATAGGTCCCACTGGTCAAGTTGGTTAAGAAGCCTGTCACGGTAAGACAAGAGATTCTTGGTTCTATTCCTAGTTGTAACTGTCTTATTATTTTTCTGTATCTTGTACTGTTTCATGTTTCGTTTAGATTTATAAGAATTATCTTCTTCTTCAATGATGTAAGAAAACATTAAACAAAAATTCTTTTGGCTGATTTTTTATAACAGTGTTGTTAGTTACAAAAAATATGTTATCTGTTTATTGTACTTTTCATGTAGGTACTTAAATATTTCGTTAAATGTTTGACCACCTTAATGGGCGCTATAGACAACTCAATTTGGTTAAGCGGTTGTATCAATCTGGTTGAGTTGAACCGTGCAGAAAGGTAGAGACACATTACGCTATACACATCATGGCGTGGCCATCAGCACGTCGCTCGCCATGGGAATATATGGCGAGCGATATGCTGAAATAGGCAAAGCTACGAGAATATGTCGTGGTCCGTCACAGGCGTTAGGTGATAAGGGCATGGCTATCAAGCTGAACGGTTGTACCGCCAGAGCATTCAACCATCTAACCGCCAACCAAGTTGGATCTTTATTCAGTCTGCCCAGAGAACCGTGGTGCTTAGTTGTTCGTGAGCGTGCACTTAACGAATAAAAATAAATAAAATGACAGGCGTGACTAATGATGCAATGAATGAAACCGTAAAAAACATTTATTTTTATTTTTTTAGTAGCATCATAAATATTAATGATTTGTTTTCGTTCCATGAGCAATTTTTCGGTTTTGTTTTTTTTTTCATGTTAATATTTAACGATGCTTCTAGGGCGAATTGAAAATTTTAGTTTTTTTTATAAAGTAGGTGGCATGCTGCGTGTGTTCCCAGAGGAGCAACAGACGAACTTGAACCAACCACCGCATCGTCTATACGCAACACACAATGACACAGAGCGGTTGAACCAACAAAATTGAGTAGTCTATAGGGGGTTTTCTGATTTTGAAAAACTCTGCGTAAAGCCCAAACGGCAACGCCGGAGACTTCAGCAAGTTAATAATATAAGAGCCTTTGAAATAGTAAGAAAATCTCTAAAAGTCATAAAGTACGTGAACTCTCCATAATCATGATCAAGTCAAGCCACGAGTAACAACTAGCAAGTTGCTAGTTGCCAGTTGCCACAACAATAACAGTGAGCTATCCAATTTATTAGTTCAATTGTAGAAGCAAATGAAACAAAGTTCTTCGTTTTTCGGTCCAGCGATAAATCTGTAGCATTCTCTCTCTCAGTACTTAGTCAAGAGGCAGGAGATGTTAGCATTGGTAGGCGAACAAAAAAACTGTATTTGGAATAGAAGGGAAAATGACACTCATATAAATGTTGGAAATAATTATTAAACGACTTTTTTACTAGAACTTAGTTTTTCTTCTAGAAAAAATGCTCCCGCGTTTTTCCGTGGTTTGTCACTGGTAGAAGTTATTAATTAATTTATGATTTAGTAACTCATTATTGGACTTTTACAAGGAATTTGACAGTTGCTTACAATATGCAAGTATAACAGTATTTATTTATGTTTATAGTACACATAGGATAACCATACAAAAATTAAAACAAATATCCATATTATGATTAACATCGATTCTAAATAATAACACCTGATAAGTAAATAAAATAAAAGCAAGTATGTACGCATATTATCTGCTTAATTTACCTGTTATTATCTACTTAATTTACATGTTATTGTCTACTTAATTTACCTGTTATTGTCTACTTAATTTATGTAGATATTTTTCTTTACTTTATTTGATTATTTTTTTTTACTTACTATTATTTAATAATTATCATTTACTTGTTATTACACACCCGTTAGTGCTTACCTTTTTTATTTTCATTTATTAATTGCTATCCCTCCTCGTATAGTCACCCTATGATGTAGTCAGAAGAATGTTATTATTGCCAAAGTACTGCCCAGCTCTCCTAAATTTTGGTATACCGCCCAAAATAGTCAAGCTTGTAAAAGCAACGATGGTTGGTTCACGATGTCGAGTAAGGATAGGAGGTGAAACAACGGAGGATTTTAACGTCTCCCAGGGGCTGAAACAAGGTGATGGCTTAGCTCCCACTCTTTTAAATATTGTTCTGGAGCACGTCGTGAGGAAGACAATGATTGCTACCGACTCAAACATTTGCTACAAAAGCAATCAAATAGTTGGATATGCAGACGACCTTAACATTGTCGGAAGATCCTTACAGGCTGTAAGAGAGGTGTTTGACCCTTTGGAGACTGCAGCAAAAGAGGTGGGCTTGCAAATCAATGAGAACAAAACTAAAATCATGATGCAAACCAGAACCCCACACCGCAGAATAAAAGATAAAGTGAATTTTAAAAACTCCTATAACTTTGAAGTGGTCGAAGAGTTTGCCTACCTGGGCTCCATCATAACGCAGGACAACGAAGACCCAGTAGAAGTAAGAAAGCGCATCACAGCCGCTAACAACACTTACTTCGCGTTGCTGCCAGTGTTCAAATCCCGAAACGTCCATAGGAAAACCAAAATAACCCTGTACAAAACAATTTTTAGAACGGTCTTGGCCTATGGATGTGAGGCGGGAACACTGACAGCAAAGTCAGCGGAACGGCTGGACACCTTCGAAAGAAAGGTACTTCGAAGAATCTTAGGAGCGGTGTGAGAGGGAGAGGCATGGAGAATCCGCCACAATAAGGAGCTATATGACATCTACCAAGCTCCCAGACTCTCTACTCATTTACGGCTCCAAAGACTAAGATGGGCCGGACATGTGCACCGAATGCCAACCACACGTGTACCAAAGAAGGTTCTAACAGGACACCCGGGAGGCAAACGAAAGGCGGGCAGACCTAGGCTGAGATGGGAGGACGATATCAGGAAAGATGCCAGAGGACTACTCCATGTTGCAGATTGGAAGACGACGGCCGAGGACAGAGGGCGGTGGAGGCTCATGTTAAAGGAGGCCAAGGCTCGAAATGGGCTGTAGCGCCATTGAAGAAGAAGACTGCCCAGCTCTAATTTTTGCAAGAATAACTGTACTTATAACTACTGTACGTATACTTGTCAGTATAGTCACCCTATTATGTAGTCAGTAGAATGTTATTATCGCTAAAGTACAACCCAGCTCTAATTTTAGATAGAATAACTGCAGTGTAGAATCATTTTGTAGATTTATAATATCGAATTAAGTTCACAAGTATTTAAAACAACAATATTTACTATAATTGTAAGGCTGCCCATCTCGATACAAGGATTCCCTAGTGAGATGAGCGGCTTATGATTTTATTGTAAAATACTATTTTTTTAATAAATAAATAAAAAAATATTCATAGAACTATTAATGTGTGTTACAAACTCGTTAAACAAAAAAAAAACGAGAAAATAATTTACCCGTAAGGTAGACTAATTATTATAAGATGAAAAAAAATAGTATAATTTGTACTTGTACCCATAGAAAAGTGATATAAGTAGTACTTGTACCTACAGAATAGTAATATAAGTTTTACTTGGACCTATAGAAAAGTAATATAAGTTGTACTTGTACCTACAGAATAGTAATATAAGTTTTACTTGGACCTATAGAAAAGTAATATAAGTTGTACTTGTACCTACAGAAAAGTAATATAAGTTAGCTGTACCTATAGAAAAGTAATATAAGTTGTACTTGTACCTACAGAAAAGTAATATACGCGGAAGTAACACGAAACTTAATTATTTCTAGTGTTGATGTTTGGCAGATTTTTATAGCATCTATTTCCGAAAATGTTCTACATACCTGGATGATAAGTTGTAGTACTTGTTTGGTAACCCAGTCTAAAGCATTTTTCACCTCTTACAAATTTACGGGGCACGATTAAATATTCACGATTTCCGTTCCCATTGCATCCTCTTCGCGGCGCTCACAGCCGGAGACCGTGGCAAGAAGACCGGAGTCCGCAGTCCGCAGTCCGCAGTCCGCAATCCGGAGTCCTGGGACCGGAGATCGCTATTGCTCGACTAAAGGGAGAAGACTCTGATTTAGACCACTAAATTATTTTATTAATTTTGATATTATTTAAATCGTGTAATTAATCACTTTGGCAATAAATAGTATTTACTGCCTTTGCATCAGTTAAGAGTGTTCTTATTGTTAAGGCGACTTAAGACTCAACGGGTTTTTGCTCGAAGCTCACATTTTAATTATTCTTGATGAACGTATTACTAAAATCACAAATAAACCTTATGGAAAGATCGATTTTCTAGGCCTGCCAGGGCAAAGTCAGCCATGGGTCCGCCCATTACGCCGGGCCGCACAAATAAATTAATTTATTAATATTTTTTTTAAATGTTATTACATATGTATTTTATAATACACTACATTCCCAACATGAAAGTGTTAAGAATTAACTAACATGTATCGTTTCTAGTTTTAGGCCATACTTGTAAGTCATACAGCAGAATTATGAACTTTATTTTGTTCACTTGATACACCAATTTTATTTAAAAATATTATTTGATGACCGTATTAAATAAGACCTAATTTGCAATAAATAGTTTTATGTCACAAGTTATAAATACGTCATAGTTTTGAGTCACTAACTATAAGTCTTGGATGTCAGTCTACTTATAAGCCTTATTTTATTTATTTATTTATTTTATTTAAACGCCCATAGGGCTTTTACATACAATGCTATTATGTTTTTTAAATACAATAACAATAAAGAGTTTACAAAATATATAAGAATATACAGATTACATAAAATATAAGATTGAACAATGCATAGGTTAACAAAATATAGGTAACATGAAACAAGAGTTTACGAAACGTAGGTAACATGAAATTTAAGTAAATGAAATAAAAATATATGATCTGCCAATATCCTCCAAAACAATTGAATAAAAAAGGATGAAATTGTTGTTCACATTAGCCTATAAACTATGTAACTCTAATTAATAATCTCTATTACGCAAGATTAGGATAAGAAACGACAAAAAGTCTAATAGAAAAACATTTAGTTAAGTATTATAATATTAAACCAAGTATCACAATATTAAGTCAAGTACCACAATATTAAACCAAGTATTATAATATTAAATTAAGTATTACAATATTCAGTCAAGTATTATAATATTAAACAAAGTACCATAATATTAAGTTATATTAAACTAAGTATTATAATATTTATTTATTTAAACGTAATTTGTAGAGTAGTGGAAATAGTTCGCACATACTCCGTTTAATGTTTGCCAAGTTCATATTTGACATACAGATTTAATAATAATGTGTTTATAGGCTGATAGACATTCAGTACCGTTAGTGTTCACGCAATATTTATTCCCTGCACTGTGTAGTCGGTTCATTACTGAATTTATTTCTGCTAAGGTACCTGCAATGTTACAATGGTAAGGTACCTTCTGACGAACCGTTCTACTAGGTACATGAAAGTCGATCAACCTAAGGAGTTCAGGGGAGTCAAACATGTTATTAACAATTTTATAAAGAAAAAAGAGATCAGAACATATTCTTCTTTCTTTTAATGTGGCTAGGCCCATGACTTTCAACAGTGAGGTGTAGTTAATGTTTTCAATAGGAATACCTAATCTATAATTTATGTTACGTAAAAATTTATGTTGGATTCGCTCGATAGATTTTTCATGAATATTGTAAAATGGATTCCAAATGGTTGAGTTGAATTCTAAATGGCTTCTGACAATGGATGAATATAATATTTTTAAAGTTTTTAAATTTTTGAAATCTTTTGCAGTTCTTAATATGAAACCCAACATTTGCATCGCTTTAGTGGTTATATTGTTAATGTGGGAGATAAATGTTAATTTGGTGTCAAATATTATCCCCAGGTCTTTTATTTCGGGTACAGATACTAAGACTTGATCATTCATACAGTATGTGAAAATCAATGGGTTTTTCTTCCTATAAAATTTCATGACTTGACACTTTTTTACATTGAGGGTTAACTTATTTAGGATACACCAATCAGAAAAGCTAATGAGATTTGATTGTAATAATAAGCAGTCATTAATATTGTCAATAATTCGGTAAATTTTCATATCATCTGCGAACATCAAAATAAAGACACGTTTAAATACATTTGTAACGTCATTTATAAATATGTTGAAAAGAATGGGTCCTAGATGTGATCATTTGTAAGTCACTAGCTACAAATCTTAGTTTTAAGTCACTAGTAATAAATCCTAGCTATAAGTTATAAGTTTAGTCTAAGTGGTAAGTTACAGGTTAAATAAATTAAGTTGTAAAGGGCCATTTCCCTCGAAAACTAAGCTGTGCAAATATTTCAACAATTATTTAAAAATTAATTATGTAAATATTACTGCTGTTGTCGAGTACATAAAAAGTAATTACTTTAAATATTTTTGCTATTGTCGAGCCCATAAAAAGTCATTACATTAAATATTTCTGTTGTTGTCGAGTCCATAAAAGTGTAGTTTACCTTAAGCGGCTCGTGCTCTCGGCGAACATATCTTTTGTTATAATTCTCTGTATTCGCTTTATCCATAATTAATCGATTATTACAGGTAATCGAGTGTAATGATGGAGCAACTTTGGAGCCACTAGAACAATAATTTAAATGCTTCAACAGATAACTGAAACGAGGAGAGAGAAATGGGCGCAGGTTTCAAAGTTCAATGTAACCATTTATTATTTGTTAAATATTTTTTCTGGTATTCTACAAGGTTTTGTATTGTGAAAGAGATCGGTACACGGAGAAAACTAACTGATATAAAATATTGCAAATTTATTAAAAATCTGGTCAAATTATTTGTATTCCTGTTAGATTTCCTAACAAGATATTAGTAAAAAGTGTTACAATAAAAATACTATTATTGTCGCATTTCGTCATTGTATTTATCAGGAAAAGAACACCAGAATGAACGAATATTTTATCAGGAAATAGATTGCCCTCACGTTTTTGACAGGCTTTCAATAAATCAGCCATACCCATTTAATTACTTTCCATAGGTAGTCAAAATTAATATATTTTTTAAATTTTTTTTATGTGACACCTCACAAGAGTGTCCTTGCCTGTGGAGTGCACAGACAGGGGAACTATGTCACCACCCGGTTGGGCGGCGTTGTGAGGCGGAGTAAGGTAGGGGCTGTGGGAAGGGATTTGTTAATGCGGGCCTTGAAGAGGCTCGGATTATAGGAGGGAGGAAAAACAGATGCCGGTAGCTCGTTCCACATACGAGCCGACTTACACAAAAACGAGTCGTAAAAACGGCCCGTTCTCATGAAGCCAACGTCAACCGTGAACGGGTGTTCAGTTCGTGTCCGTCGAGTTTCGCGCACGTGCACCGGTGCATCAGGAATCAATGCTGCTAGCTCCTTGGAGCAGGCTCCATTGAAATACCTGTAGAACAGACACAGCATGCCTACATTGCGTCTATGCATTAGAGAAGGCAATCGGTCTGTTAACAACGGATTGTCAATCAGACGGATCGCTCTCCTTTGCACAGATTCAAGCAGGTTTATCAAGTATTTTGGGGCACCAGCCCAAAGGTGGCTCCCAAATTCAATAGTTGGGCGGACTTGAGACTTGTACAGGGTCAGCAGCTGGTCACTGTTGAAGAATCTCCTAGCCCTGTACAAGACGCCCAACTTTTTGGAGGCCTGATTTACTCGGGCTTCTATTGATCCCCGATACTTGAGCTGGTCTGATATAGTAACTCCAAGCATTTCAATGGAGTCTTTATTGGGGAGAGTGCTCCCATCAAATTGCACCAGACAGTCATTGATCTCCCTCTTTGCCGAAATCAGACACGCTTGGGTTTTTGAAACGTTGAAACTGACCAAGTTGGCCTTACCCCAGGCACGAACCATCTCTAGGTGGTGGTCAATTTTTTGCTTCAAAACTTCCCGAGCTGTTCGGACATCATAGGTGGAAGGGGGCTTGTCAAAAAGATAACCCTCGTGAACGGTGCTGTCATCAGCGTAGCAGTGAATTGGTGCACATTCAACGAGATCATTGATGTGCAATAAAAACAGCGTCGGAGACAGCACAGATCCTTGTGGCACCCCCGCATTGATTTGGTGCGGTGAGGAAGAAGAGCCGTCAACCACGGTTTGAATTGTTCTTCAGAAAGTCCGCAATCCAACTATGCAGGGTTGGGTGGATCCCATACGATGGTAACTTCCCGACAAGCGCCCGGTGCCAGACTCTGTCAAAGGCTTTGGAGATATCCAACCCAACGGTTTGGGTTTCACCAAAACGTTCCATGTACCGCCCCCAAATATGCGTTACATATCCGAGTAGATCGCCACACGATCGGTTACGACGAAATCCATATTGCCGATCGCTTAGGATATTGTTATTCTCGAGATATGTGAGCAATTTGTTGTTAACCACCCTTTCTAATACCTTCGAGAGTATGGAAGTGATGGCTATGGGGCGGTAGTTAGAAGGGTCGGAACGGTCCCCCTTTTTTGGGATTGGGTGAACGATTGCCTTTTTCCAAAGATCTGGCACCTTTCCACCTTTGAGAGAGAGCCTAAATAATTTCGCGAGCACTGGAGTCATTTCTGCAGAACACCTCTTGAGGACCAAGGCAGGTATTCCGTCCGGCCCACTGGCTTTGTCGACTTTCAGCTCGTTCAAGACTCGGAGAACCTCTCTGTTCCGGATCTTCGGTTCTTCCATTTGAAATCGCAGTGCGGAATGGAAGGGGGAGTCTCTCCGTTATCTTGAAGAGTTGAGTTTTCCGCGAAAATTTTGCCTAATAATTCAGCTTTCTCACGGGCCGAGTTAGCCAGCCGACCATCAGGCTTGGTCAGAGATGGGAAAGTGGTTCTGCAGAAATTTCTTCCGATCGAGCTAGCGAGTGACCAGAAAGCACGGCTACCAGTGGGGCAGTCAGCCAGCTTTTTCGCAATTCTCTGGTCGTGATCGCTCTTAGCTCTATTTAGAACTCTCTTACATTCCCTTGCCCGTTTTCGGTATTCCGAAAGGTTATTCATGGAGTTAATCTTCCGGAGTGCATTAAAAGCCGTATTTTTGAGTCTGACAGCTTCAGCACAGCGATGGTCAAACCACGGTTTTGTGCCCGCTCCAGAGGATTTGACGGAGAAGGGAATGTAGCAATCCATTGCTGATGTGATTACTTCTCCTACCTCACGTGCACAAATTGATGGGTCCTCGGAGCTAAAGCATACAGTACTCCAAAGAAAGGCGCCGACGAAAGACCGCATACCGTCCCATTTCGCTGCCCTGTAGTGCCATACCTTCCTCTTTACATGTTTGTCGGGTTGACGGTTCATGGAGGATGGGACAGAGGTGGTAATCAGGCAGTGGTCAGAGGATCCTAAGGGCGCTGTCACCTCCACTCTGTACCCGAGTGGTTCACTAGTGAGAAACAAATCGAGTAGGTTGGCTCGATGTGATGGGATGTCTGGTATTCTGGTCGGAGATTCTACGAGTTGGCTTAGTCCATGGATAAGAGCAAAGGATTCCGCTGATCTACCGGCAGAGTTTGTTGGGCCCGAGAACTTCAGCCATTGTTCATTATGAACATTGAAGTCCCCCAGGATTACAAACTCGGCCGATGGGTAACGGGGCAAGAGAATATCTACAGTGTAACTCAAGTATTTAAACAACTCAACAGTGTCTGATTCGGCAAGGTTTGGTGAGCGATATAGGCACGCATAAATTCTCATCATACCGGTGAGATCCACGCGTACCCATAACACTTCGTGTTTTGCGCTCTCGATATTTGCGAGACGAGCGCAGCTGATGTCAGCGCGGCTGTAAAGGCAGACACCTCCTTTTGGCCTGAAAAGACTTTCCAGATGATATCCTGGGCAGTTCAGATAGGAGGTATCTGGGGGCTCGGCAATCTGTGTTTCCGTAAGGAAGAGGAGATGGGGATTTTGTGAGAGAAGGTGGTGGTGGATGGGAGTTAGGTTGGTGTGCAGACCGCGAATGTTAGCGAAATTCACCTTCATCCTCGGTCCACACTGAGGACTCCTACTGTTCGCTGTCGCTGAGTTTATATTGATTTGTTGTAATATTAGAATGTTTAAACATTTTCTCATATTTTGAACCATTACGATATTGAAAATCCTTAAAAAAACTAATCATTACATATAAGATATAACCACTAATTTATTTAAATTTATTCATCAACCGGTTTCACCTGCTTCAAGCTTCATCAGGCTAAAAATTTAAAACTAAACAAAATATATATTATGAGCATATAAGCACAAATGTATACATACATTTGAACTTTCAGTTAATAATATAAAAGATGTTGGTCTATAACTATTGATTCCGCTAACGTGGTATAGACACAGCACATATAATATTTTTAATGTTTCTATGAATGTAACATGTATATAATGCTTCTTATTCTTTATTAAGACAAAACGTTGAGGAAAAACCTGCAGACAAGCAGCCATGTAGCAGCTTTGCTGTGCCACCTTTTTTGTACAAACTTGTATTTTCTATGTATATTTGTTTATCTATGTATTATTTTTTTGCAGTATTATATTTATTTTGACATTTTTGAAGCATTATTTTATTAAGTAATATAAATAAGCAAAAAAATTGCGTAATTTCTCTTGTTTGTATTGTATAATGTTATCACATACTTTACTATCATACATTCTTTGATATTACTTTTTACTCCTACACCAAACTCAAGAGCTAGTTCTCTTCATACATCAGAAATACTAGAAAACTTTTTTTTCACTATTTTGTTCTTATGTCATTTACTATGTATTTTTGTAACAATATCATAAATGTTTTTGTTAATAATATGACATTCGGAAATGAAACAACGTACTTGGCTAGGCTAACAAAACGGAAGAGTATATTACATATCTTAGACGAGTTTATCATATACATGTGAAGTACCATGTATTTACATGGTATTTTGAGCATTTTCAATATTTTATAACAATATATATGTTATTTTTATTTAAAAAAAAATCAATTAAGAAAAAAAAAAAAAAAGTTAAATTAAATAAAATTAAAATTAAAACATCAATAACGTCACCCATGCAGCGTTCAAAATATTAACAGCTATTAGTCACATTTTTTCTGAATATGAAAATATAAATCGAAACTTATGAACTGTTTGAAAGTTACTGCACGCTGCACGCCACTGGCAAATGCACAGGAAATAACAATAATAATATGGTTGTTTTGATTTGCTGTCTGTTGGTGTCTGCAATCCTTCATGGTGTGCAAACGCACGATCAATCTAAAATCGGTATTAATTAATTTTACACAATAGGAAAATAATATTTCTCAAAAAGTCTTGTTCGTTTTTCATCTTTGTCTCCGTTTAGTCACGGTCAATTGGAAATCATTCAAAGACTTTTACGGTTGTCGACCACAAAAAGGTAGAACCGAATATAATTTGTAAGTCGCGATCGTATAACAATATGGCAACACCCATTTTACACTTCCCCATTCAAATGGCTCATTTAAATAACACTCTAATTTTAAACTCCTCGGTTTTTAAACGTTTTAAGTGTGAAATTTGAATTCAGAAAGAATATTTTGAGCAGTGTATTTTATTTATTTGCGTTGTATGTTCAACGTGGTCAGAAATTGTACACAAATAGAAATAAATTGACGTGTATCTGAAACACGAAAAGAGAGCATCAGAAATTACACAATAGAACTTAAAACTTTTTATAAACTCAAAATAAACCGTCTTATTGTCTTTTTTAATAGGGGTTTTGTTCGTATGAAAAAGCGGAATTACTATACAGAAGCCAACAAATGTATTTGAAATTCTTTGCCTCAAAATCCACTCGCAGTTGCATCTCTTCGGTTAGACCATTTTTTGTCGCTTGATTCTGCAATTACGTCCTTCCGATCCGCAAGAAGAGGCACTTTTCTTTTATAGCAATGGCCTAAAAAAATCACAAACTGACACCTAAAAATGCGGGAGAGCAAAAAATAAATTTATAAAGCAGTTTCTTTGGACTGTGTGTAGATTTGTCCGTTGTAGGGTCGGTGCTTGTTAAGTCATACTCTGCGGACCGGGAGAAGGGTGCGGGGGTGGGCGAAGAAGGCGGGGGGAAGGTTTGGCGGCAAAAAGTGGTTTCATCCATTGATTGATTGGTGACAAGCTCCTTGAGCGGCGAGCCGACCAGCGGAAGGGCCGAACCAGGGCTGCCCTTGCAGAGTGCCTACTCTACCGGTACTGAGTGACCAGAGCGGCCCCTCTGCCCGTTGCCCAGTCCGCCCTGACCACGCAGCGGTCTAGCTTTTAAAATTTTGAAATCGGAATGTCACTTTTGTTTTGCTCAAATTTTTCCGCGAAGGAGAAATTTGCATGTTGCGACGCGGGATTTTTAAATTCGGAATGTGAGAAAAAATATATTTAAATCGCCAGCACGAGCAACGACATTGGTCGGAGAGGGACAAAAAACAAACGTCCACTTAAAATCTTCAATGGAATAATTTTAGATAGAAAATACACTTTGGCAGAATGTATGCGAGATTATTGAAAAGTATTCTGAATACATGAATAAACTGCCTTAATTTAACGAGTACCTACTTGAATATATATGCACCGAGTACAATTCCAATTATTTGTAATTAACATAAACGCCACTGACCGCAGTCATCATCTTGTAATCAGAAAGGAATACTTTTCAGAGATTTTATATTTTGCTTGCTTTTTTGTTTAGCAACGTATTAGTATTTCAATTGTTGAAGTTGAATATTCACAAAAGACATTTTAAAAATATTTAATTAATATTCAACGAAAAAATATTTCCATCAAACATATGTTCTAACATCAGTTTCAATTTAAGAGTCATTTTCAAAACGTGAACTGATTTGTTGAGAATTCAGACTATCCCGTGAATTTTCACGGGTAAAATATTATTATATTAAATTAAAAATTAATATATTATATTAAAAATTAATTATATTGCTACCGCATTAAAAAATATTTCTGTTCTGATTAATGCTATTAGTAAACTTACCTACATTCCTATTAAAACTTACCTAAAGATTTTTGTAAGCTTAGGTACATTTAAAAATAAATATTAAGTATTGTTAAAAAATTCGTACATTTCTGTTAAATCTCTGATTTGATTTAAAAATTTTATAAAAAAATTACGTTTTCCCTTATTTACAATATTATACATTTCAGAACAAATGTATTTTTAATTAATTAATTTAATTTTAAATATACCTAGACTTTTTCTTCTTTAATAACGTTTTCATTGACAGCGAGTCTGGCTACACAGTTTCAGCTGGATCGGATGCCGGAAAGTGCATTGATTTCCGTTTCCAAGATTTGCATTCATTCATTACCGGAAACCAAAGTGAAATTCAGAGAGATGTTTTTTAAATTGCCCTCCTAGTTGCTGGATTGCTTTCCATATCATGTATTTATGGTGTTTAAAAAACTGTATGTTGTGTAAAGTATGTTCAATCCAATTACCTTAGTTAAAATGCTAAATAATAAATATTTTGTTTAAAATATTCACAGTCATGTCAATTATTTAAATGTTTGAGCTTTTAGTTAAAATTAAGGTCCTACCGGTTGAACGACTTTTTGAAAAAAATGTATCTTAAACGTTTTTAAATTATCCGAACTGTCCTCAACATGAAGCGTAAGACCTAGACATCAGGGAATATGTATATATTCGGATGCAAGACGACAGCTGCACTACTTACACCTTCAAAACCTGATTTATTATTTTACTATATTTTTTTTGTAAAATATCAGTATAGCTACAGAATGGCAAAAAAAAAATCACACTTTGACTTTGTGTGGTAAATATTTCGTATTCATTCAGTTTTTGGTGCAAAGTCAATAACGCGCGTCCGGCGAATGAAACTGCTACAAAGAACTAGTCCAAGAGCAGAATACAGAACGGTATTAGGTATGTTAGAATATCCCGCGGCCGCTACTCAAAGGGGCTAGAATTCAAATGAGGGCCGCGGCAGTCGATCATTTAAATATCATTGAAGCTCATATTTGGAATTTTCGCATAACAAACAATCCGGGCAACGAACAAGCAGCAGCCAACAGCGAACAAGGACGAGAGACGAACGCGCTTGTTTCCCGCCTCGCCTGCCCAGTTGCCGGGAAAAAAATCTCTACGCCATCCACCTCATGCAGAATACCTTCAGTGGCAGGGTTGGATTGCATAGACAAAAATGATCTTGTTTAAAAAGTGCCAATCCAATTTCCCGATAAACTATTAGTCATTCAGAATATATTGATAAGACGTCCTATTTTCCTAATAATTATCATGACGGAATGTGACAATATCGTTACGTCAATATCAATATCAGTATTTGTATGAACACGTGTCCTGCCGTCCTAGTAAAACATTCGCTTTTAACTGATGTCAATTCATTCGTCAAAGGCCGTCCCATTTTTAACAGGAAAACGAATAATTTGACCAGATTTTTAATAAATCAACAGTATTTTATATCAGTGAGTTTTCTCCAGTTTGTTTCGAAAGACGTATCTTTAAATGTTAGATGAGTGGAAAAAAATTTGGTACCCACTGGGTATACTATTTATTGCGTCGAGTTGTACCAGGCATACTTTAAGTTGCTCTGAAATCAGAAGTAACCAGTAATTTTGCTCTTATTTTGTGTGTCAAGTTCGCAAAATTTCATCAAGTAGATATCAAAATTCTGCTGGTGAGAAATAAAAGTGTAGATTTTTATAAAACAATTGCTAGAATAGATTTATTGTTTTGGAAGTTTACAGGCTGCACAGTTTATGGTTAAGCTATCACTAGGTGCTAAACAATAAAGAGAAATAAGAAAGATGAAACATAATACAATATTAAATATTAACGAAAAAAAAAGAAAAAGAATTATCTTATTCCAGTGCAGCGATATAGCGTTAAGTCTTTCCCGAGCGTCCTCGACTTCTTCTACTATTCAAACAACTCTCTAAGCGCCCCTGGCACTAATACATTTTTTTTTTAAAGTTTTCAGTGAAATCCGATGAATGGTATAGAAACGCGTACGGGACAAACAAAATCATTAATTTTAGTATATGAGGATAGTGGATTGGGGTTTATTATGGTTTAGATATTACATTTATGAATCCAAAATATAAAAATATTTTTTGTTCAAGGTAAAGTAATTCGTTGCAATTAATAGGTGTAGGTATTTTCGTGTGACTTGATTATTCACAAAATGTTCACACACACGAATACTTGTTAATGTTTGTAGGTCAGGGGACATTATCTCGTTATTCATTATCATTAAATTATCTACTGAAATAGATGACTAGAAGAGCTCCGTTACTTAAAAAATGAAAATATCAATCAAGGAAGCCGCAATGTGATTATCGCCTTGACGATTAAGGTGATAAAAGTTAAATCACCAAGATTACCAACTAAAACTTAAGAGAGAATCTTGAATTGGAAAGTTATAATTGCAACCAGCAACTTATTTTCATCTACGAGTACTTCTACGTACGCGCCTAAATAAAGGAAGATAATAATATACGTTGCGAAATGCAAAACTGTAAGAATATGATTTTGTTTTATTTGATTGACAGATTGCGAGAAAAAAATAATTTGTATATGTATATATATTTTTTCCTTTCTGGAAGATTTTGGGCGTCCCTGGCAGAAGCATCAGGCAGGGCCAATAGTTTTAAGAATTGTTTGAAACATGATAGTTTGGATCACATTTAATTAATAGTTTTTATAGCTATAAAATTTTCGAAGAGTTTACAAAGCCAAAAACTTACAAAATAACTGTTGACGCAACTATTAATCTTCCATTAACAGTGTCTTCGCATTTTTTCCCATCCTATTTAACCTACAAGTACCTGTCATTATCCGACTGTACCCACGTTTTTGTGTGACATTTTACAACAATAAAAGTAAATTTCAAAGCAGTTTATTGATGAAGCCTGTTTGATGAACATGTCAATATCAGTGCTGATATTGATATCAACTCAGGGTAGAAGGCCTGTGCAGTGAACATTTTAAGTTCCCTCGGTGTGTTTCTTATCCAACCTGGATGTTATGGAAGCTTGTGTGTGAAATAATCATATCTTCTGTGAGTGAAACCAACCATCATCATCTTTGAAGAACATCAAAGGGGTAAGTCGGATTCCTTCCTTACTCCATGTTCACCATCTCCAACCATAGTTTTGTCATCTTTCAAGTTCACAATAATTTTTTACAGTCCACTCTTGATTCGCCTATTGCGATCACAATATGAAATTTCTCTTCCAAAAAACCATATTTTCTAAATATTCTCTTATAATAACAATACGTGATTCATTCGACCAAAAAATTGCGGAAATGCTTTCTTAATTACATTATTATTGTTATTGTAAATAATTATATAAGTAAAGAAAATGATTTCATTTCAAGCACGTAAGCACAATATAAATCTCCCAGAATCAAACGATATTCCTAAGTGACTGTCAGTGTACGGGAACTCAGAGTCATGGGCGGAAGGAGTGTTGGTTGTCGGGTCCCACCTGCGTTTTCACTGCTCACTGTTCACGTTCGGCGTATGACAAATTAGCAACTACCGAATACGGATGACTATGTTTGGTCATAACACATAACAGCCTAAATCCCCGGCCATATGCCATATACACATCTGACACCGGGAAGCGTTTTATCCACGTCACTCCCGCCCGCGCAGGGCTGAATGGATAATAAGCTCATTGTCATCTTATCCATTATTTCTTGTTAGTGGGGACTAATAAATGTGAGAATCCTAACCTAACTTCTGAAGCCTGGTTCACAAAATAAAATACGAAGAACCATTAATATCTAATTACATGTCTAAAGATTTGGATACTAAACCGATTTCATGGTCAAGTATTCTTTCTGGGATAAATTATAATTATATTAATTCCATATAATGTTAATTCTTTATATTTCTTTGTCATTTATAAATATATTTTATATGTACAAATATTGGTACTAGAATTAATGGAACATTGTTGGTCTAATATTGTAAATAATTGCTGTTCATGCTAAATATATAAATGACTTTTTGTTTCCTAAATAAAATAAAAAATAAAAATAAAATACGAGAAAATCTTTACGAGAATTTAGTTTAATAACAAGCACAATATATAGATTTTGAAAATAACAATAAAATGTGCCGAAATATCAAATAATAAAACACTTTTATACACGGAGCAAACTAAATGACATAAAATATTGCTGATTTATTACGTTTTTCTTCAAATTGTTCGTAATCCGGTTAAAAACGGGACTGCAGGAATATTGGTAGGTTTCCAGTTAAAATTTTAGTAAGAAAGGAATGTATTATCGCGATTTCAGAACACGTGTTTATATAAATCATTATATTTTTACATTTTGTCATTATATATTATCAGAGCAAATGCAGGTAAATAAACACGTATTCCGATATACCCAGGGATGTATTAAAAGTTTAACAGGAATTAGCCTTTTAATAAATCAACAATAGTCACTTTTCTCCGTGTAAGACGGGCAATGCAAATCAGTGCTGGAAAAGTTTAAAATAAAGTTTAGTGTATGCATTTCTATAGCTTATTTTTTGCTTGTAATTTAAATTTAGCCTATTTTTCACATTTCAAAAATAAATACAATACATACTTAAAATCTACTTAAATCTACCTATTTATTTTTTGGTTGTGTTAGTTTATAGTATAAAATGAAATCAAATAAAAAAAGGTTATATTCATAGATAGGTTCGTTTTTTTTAAAATCGTAACAGCGTATGTTGCTTACGAAATATAAAACATATGCACAATGCTCTTTGCTAACGCTATCAATAGGAGTACCTAGGTAGAGGTACACATTGTTAACGCTATCAATTGAAGTACCTGCGTACATGTACACATTGTAAACGCTATCAATAGAAGTACGTACGTAGAGGTACATTTTGCTAACGCTATCAATAAGAGTACCTAGGTAGAGGTACACATTGTAAACGCTATCAATAGGAGTACCTAGGTAGAGGTACACATTGTTAACGCTATCAATTGAAGTACCTGCGTACAGGTACACATTGTAAACGCTATCAATAGAAGTACGTACGTAGAGGTACATTTTGCTAACGCTATCAATAAGAGTACCTAGGTAGAGGTACACATTGTAAACGCTATCAATAGGAGTACCCACGTATAGGTACACTTTGCTTTTGTAGATTATAAAACTAATAAAACGTGAGATCATATGCACTTATTTCGTATTTTACTCATTTGTTGCCCGGACTTTTTCAAAACCAAATGAATAATTTTTCTCTTATTTTGAATTTCATCGAATAGCATCAACATTCTGCTTTAAATTGTGGGAAAGTACGGGGTGGTATTTCAAAATCTCATGTAGACTCACCTTCCACCTTCTTCCACCTTCCTTCTCACCTTCCACTTCAACAAGTTTTATGTGTGCAAAATTTCAAAAATCTTGGGATGTTATCATACATACATACGTGTTATATACATTTTTATTCATATAAAGCGTTAGATAGATGCACTCGCTGAAATAAATTATAATATTATTTCTATCTACACTTAACGATGCCTGTGATTTGAACCTTTGTCATTGATTTGAAAGGCGCTCCCGAAACTGATCAAAAAACACTTTTATCCTTTTTTGTTTTCCTTATTTCCATGCAATTTTTAAAGAACAGGAACTTTTTTGCTCTGAATAATGTAAGAATACTCGTGGTATAAGGACTGTACATTCTAAATTGATAAGTACTGCAAAGCAGGACTTAGCCTAATTGTAAAATCAGCGAAAGTAACCGAAAGTCATAAATTATTATCATTTATTTGGAAGGGCATTGAGTATTTAGAGAAGGATATATGAATCATTACTACGATGGGTAACAAAACAACGTGGTCTATTGCTTTAACAAATATACCCTAGTATAGTATAAGTCAATTTGAATTTATTTTAATTTTAAATTCAAATTATGATAATGTCCAATCAAAATGATTGCTTCCTATGAAAGTTTGTTAAATATCCGTCAGCCAAATTATCAGACAGGCCTCCGTGGTCGAGGGATAAGACTCTCTACTAGCAATCCGGAGGTCGCAAGTTCAAATCCGGCATGCGCAAGTAAATTTCATTCCATTGATTTGTGTCATTTGACAATTTAATCATTAAAAATAATAAAAAAGAATATTTGCAGCACGTTCCAGAGTAGAAGAAACTCTCAGTAACGCCCTGGTATAAGACCACCATTCAGAATTGAACTGTTGCTTGAAATGGCTTTAGCCGTTTTTGGTGACCAGATTTAAATAGCCAGCTAATTTCTCACATCTTTCTCTTCTCCATCTCCTTTCCCTCTCCATTACCTTAATCCTCACAACATACCCCAATTGGGGATGCCATAGTCTCACTGGCTCCAGGCGGTTGGTTGCAGTTGGGGCTCTTGTGCGGTAATCACATAAAAAATATAATAATGATATTATATTTACTACAGCATAAACTGGTTTACCTTACAACAATACTTGTTTCGACAATAAATTGTAAAAGTGACACAAAAGTAAAACAGATAATTTTTCGCATTAATTCACCGAATTACGTTGTCGATAACATGCTTATTCTAAACGCAACGTACCTTTAGTAAAAGTTAATTACAGTACCTACAGGTAGGTGGCTTCTAAATAAGAAACATGTAAGGATGAAATATGTAAAACAATAGGGGTAATAATTATATGCAAAGGGATAAGTTCGCGTACTGTTACTTTGTTGAATATCTGAATATTAGTATCAAATATGGCAAGTGAGATATATTTGATGATCGTGGTTTAAATATCTACATAGAAAATACATGCAATGTAACAACCACAGGGTCTTGAATGCGTATTCAATGAAATATCTACATATTTTCTTGAGTGATGGAATTTGAAATTTGCAGGAAACACAATGCAGCTCAGTAAATCATATCCGTGTTGCATTGGTATTAATATTATTCCATTTTGTCTTGTGGTGGCAGTAAAGCAATTATTTTCCTTGACGATTAGGGTGATAAAACTTTGCATTTTATTGTAACCTCATTCTAAGCTTTATTTTTACTGTGCAAAGATAATATGTCACATAGTATAAAATGCTTTATGTTTTGAAATGTGAATATGCTTAGTTCCTACTGGGATGTAATTATCCAGTTACCACCTATCCCTAATGTACCTTACTGGAAATGTATTTGAAATTTGGAACCATGGCAAGAACATAGTGCATATTCGAGTATATTTGTTTTGAAAACTGAAGAAGGATTGGGAATACATTGGAAGCAAGCTGTTGGTGTTTTTCGTGTACATAATCTTCAAAAAAGAAGTTGACTGTCTTGAAAGTGCTTCTACGTTGTGGCGATAATTACCTCAAGATATCGCGATGGAACTCACTATATTGTGATTGTGTTTTGTGCTTCTTCGCAAAGATATAGTGGTAAGTGATTGATCTTTTTCTTTCCAAACCTTGTTCATTCCTACACATACTATCACCCAATCCAACAAACAACATTTTTTTGTCCCGTTTAAATTATTTACAGTCCACTTTCATGTTCATCTGATGCTGTAATTCGTAATCAGTTTTGGATGTATGTACATATTTACGATAAGACTTTTAAAATTTTAGGTATTAAATCTGTGATAGTTTGTTGCATTACGAAGGAAACATTTAGGCCGCCCAAGGCTGTTTACGTAACCACTGTATAATCAGTATAATCATAGAGCTACAATTAGAGGCGCTACTGCATACGAATATCAAGCCGAAACTTGTTCTACTATTATAAAACGATACGCGATGACCGTAGACAGCAACGTCTACCAAATTCGGTAGTTTCAGTTAGAGCATTGGGAGAGTTGGAGGTCAGTTGGAGGTAAAATATCGAAATCTATTTTTTCGCTTCATGTATTATCTAAATGTAATACATCAATGTGTTTAATACAAAGTTGCTTACAATTACATATTTAAAAATAAAATATTTTAATTGATATTCTGCGCTTGTAATTGATTAAAACTAAACGTTTAATTAAATCAAATATGTACTCGAAACAGTCCGTGTGATATTTAATGCATAAAATAATACAATTTTCCGAGAATTCCATCAATTCAAACCCATTTATAACAACATCATATTTCATACATCGAATGAGCATGCCAACTCAATAGCCTTCCATTGAAAACTTTATTATTTTTGTTCGAGCAATTAGGGCAAAGAATTCCATCGAAATAGCCGTACTGCATATTGATCTCGACATCCATTTGTAGATTGAAAATTATTTTCATGATAAATTGTGAGAAATTATAAATTCTCGGTCATTTCGCAACCTATTTTAGATGCATAATCGTAGCATGATGAATAAATCACATTAGGTCGATCAAAGCGCGTACTTTGCAAATAGATGAGATTTTTCTGTCATTGATACTACATTGCAGAGTTGGGAGATGACACCTGTCAAAAATGGAATCTTTTAAATTTAACTCCACGTGGTTCAGAGGGTGGAAAAGAGGGATGGGGTTGGAGTAGGGTTGCGTGTTCGGGTAATATTTCACTGTCCCGAAGGTTTTTGCGTCACGTTTCAGAGGCCTTCTGCATCTCCTGTGCTCCTGATAGTTCACAAGGGTACGAGGAACACACCGAAGGGTTTTGCAGCAAAAAGCTTGGATTCATTCCCCATCTCTGCGGTGGCCAGCTTCACTTTAGCATAAAAATGCGGCCTTCTGATTTATGAACGGCAATGTGACTGCTTTTAATTACGAATCGTCTGTATCCGACCAGCGACATTTGTATT
Organism: Hesperophylax magnus; assembly: GCA_026573805.1. NCBI lineage: Eukaryota > Metazoa > Arthropoda > Insecta > Trichoptera > Limnephilidae > Hesperophylax > Hesperophylax magnus. The sequence continues at coordinate 671,208 of JAIUSX010000050.1, forward strand.
AACAAGTCGACTCAGGACATATTTCAACTACATTTGTATTGACGCATCGTCATGTTGCGTAGCTATGTGACAGCCATCTTACATGATTTATTTTTTTGCACTAGCTAACCTTGTGCACTGCGTTATTATTATTAACACATTCATATGCAAGAGGCAATCGCTGAATTATCTGAATTAACTCTCAGCGGCCATACATTGTGTGCTCCAGCCTCCAAGTATGGATTATGCCTGGACTCCGTAATCTCGTGTCGTAGCATTGATCCTAGATTTTCAAGGGACCGCGCATATTTTCATGGACATATTTAAAATTATGGTTATTAAAATTATTATCCTTTTTTGACTTTTAATTAGCAGAGACCAGAAATTATCGATTTGCGAATATTTGTCATTTCTAGCGAAAAAACGCGATTTTTACTATTTCCACGAGAATAACGCAAAATTTTTTTCGAGCAAATAACGAGAGTTTTATTATTTTTAATGTGATTTTCTAGTATTTTAAAATATGGAACTAATATTTATATATAATATTACTTATGTTGCAAAATAACACAGCTATTTCTGAAAAATAACACAGTATTTCCCGTAAATAATAATGTAAATTTTGTCAAAAAATTACGCGATTTTCGCCAAAAAGTACCGCAAATTCTAAGGTCCCTACAACAGACATCAACATTGATAGACTTGCCCAAACATGAAATCCGGGTGTCATTTGACGAGCTGGAGGCAAATCGCGAAACCATATTTTTGTCACCAGGAGGGTTCGAGAATGCTTTGAATAACATACATCAGTCGTACGTCGAACGCCGTAGATTGTAATAACCGGACTCTGCGCAGAAAAGTTCGCTAAAGAAAGGTAACAGTTTTCAGCTAAGTCCATTGTAGGACCTTTCTGCTCAGGAATTGTCGAAAAAACGGTTAAAAAACCACTGGATCTAAATCCGGTTGAGTAGCAAGCTAAAAATGAGTGTGGTAAGTAAAGTATAACACATTTGTAAAAGTGTCTATCTAGATAGTGTAGCAAAATTAGTTATTTGTAGTTTTTAACGCAACCAGCAATTTGCGCTGTAAAAAGGACTATTAATTCGCAAACAGATTTTATTTTCGCGGACGAAATGACGATATTACAATGCGAGTTACCTGTAAACTGTCAGATTCATTTATTGACATATTTCAGAAAAGGAGACAATCACGCACTCTTCGCGTTCCGCGCTACTTGGTTTATTACTCTTTCCCTGATAGGCTAGTCTATCAATTTGGAAGTCTATGGTCCCAACTGATTAGTCTAGAATCGTATGAATCGAATTCCATATGTCCGATTTCTAATTCCATAAAGTATGATAATAATTAATAGCATTATTTATAGACGTATAAAGGCATGATAAAAATGATTTATTAAAATGATTTTTTAATTGATTAATTGTTAACTGATAATTGACACTCCGAGTTTTCAACTTAAAAATAAAGATATTAACAAGAAAAGACTAAATGTTATACGTAAACGTCTCTTTTTTAAGAAAATATCCCATTTTGTTATCTTTAGACACTTATTTAAAAAAAGCTCCCTGAAGAGTTTCTAATACTCTGACGGCCTCCGTGTTTGAGGGGTAAGGCTCTCGACTACCAATTCGAATGTCGCGGGTTCAAATCCCAGCGTGCGCAGGTAAATTTTATTTTATGAATCTCTGCAATGTAATAAATGTAAAATATTAGAGAGTATACTTGCGGCACGTTTCCGTATAGACTCATTATGGATAAGTTTTAATCCCAGTAACTAAATCTTCAAGAAGAATATACCTACTTTTGTAATCATAAGTTAGATAAATCTTTCCGTACAGATTCAGCATCCTTGGCAGAAGTCTGCTATTAATGCGAGCTTCCCAACAGTAGGTACTGCTCAGGCACCTGAGGTTTGAGACACGATGTTTAATACATACTTCGCTTCCTTAGAAGTAATAGTAACGATAAGGAAGATCACGACGTCTGAAACATTGCCCTCGCAGAAACGTGCAATCCTTTATTATTAAAATGCTCATCCACTTTTTTCTGAAAGAAGTCATTAAAACACATTTATTTGAAGAATAGCACAATTGTAATTGTTGGCGAGCAGCGAACAGAGAACAGGAGTACAGAGGATCATGAGTGGTGGTGCAGAATTCCGTGGGTTGTGGATAGCTAGGGTCTGTCTTTCCTCTCGAATCGGTGTGATTTAATGGTACCAGTCTCGTATTATCAACATAATATTATATTGATATTTATTTTTCAGGACTTCTTAACTTAAATTTATTTGTATTATTTTGCGCGTAGAAAAATGTTCATGAGGTCAGGTGAATGTTTCTAACTTATTCTTTAGTTAATGCAAGGAGTTACAAGAGGGATTTTCAAAATGATATGAATTATTAATGTTTCTAATTTGACAGTTTTCGAAAAGAGGTTGAATAATGTTTAATCTTCTGTATTTATCTGAAAAATTATCATTATTTTGAAAACTGAAATGGCCGGACATTATCTTATTCTTTGTAGCAATTTCCTTCATAAGGGATTGTGTGTCAAAATGATTCCTTCCTCTTATCTAGGGAAAGTTATAGCGCGTACATGCCTGATAATAGAGCAAATGTGGTTCTCCACGGGGGTGGGTGGTGGGGGGTAGGGAGGGTAGTGGGAGTGTAATAATTCACACTTAGCGCGTTGTTATAATGAGCACGGCGTGCCAAAATAATTGGATCACGTATATAACTCATTATTATCGGGCGCCATATCACTCCCACCTCCCCTTTCCAAGCTTTCCTACCTGAGGAGTTTTAACGTCTAGCTTAAACATATCGCGCTCTCCCCTTTATATTAGCGCTAGGGCGGCGGGGGGAGGCGGGTGAAGGAAGGGGCAGGGTGGGAGAGACCGGGCCAATCAAGGAATGAGAGGAGGATGTGCACTATTGTGTTGGGTTTCAGTTTTATGAAGAAATACCGGGATTGTGCGATCGTTATTCAAGCCGCCACTTCACTTGCAGAAATTGGCTGCGCTTCAATACAAATCTCGCTTTATGAAAAGTAAATGGAATCATAATCTCTATCAATTAAAAGTAAATAGAATCGTAATGTATATCAACGAAAAGTAATGGAATCATAATCTCTATCAATGAAAGGTAAATGGATTAATAATCTGTATCAATTAAAAGTAAATGGAATCATAATATCTATCAATTGAAAGTAAATGGAATCATAATATCTATCAATTGAAAGTAAATGGAATCATAATCTCTATCAATTAAAAGTAAATTGAAGCATAATCTCTGTCAATTAAAAGATTCTGCAGAGTTCTTTATGTACAAGATTACCTTTGTTAGACGCATGCTTAAAAGGTTTACTCCGATGTAGATACACAAATGAGAGATCTCTTTGATAAAAATCTATCCATATAATTATATATTGTGTAATTGGCAATACGTGATATAAAGTTACGTATCGCTTTATACAAGATATAGGTGCGTACTAAATTAAACGTGAAATGCCTTCCAAAGATCGCTACATTTAGAAAAGCAAACAATAATTCAATATCCGCCATGCAATACAAAGTAACAGGAGGCAGTTAATTTTGATTTGATCTACAATTTAAAATAATAACGATAGATAACAACGAGCGGAGACCAATTTAATAATAATATGTCGAGGATCGTGGCTCGGAAAAATTAAAACTTTAGAACAATAAAAATAAAGCGATGCTGTTTGCTCCACATCTGTGATCAATACTGATCGGCCCACCGATTCTGACTAATTTTGCTTTCTAATTATATTTAACCACAGGTTTTAGACGAGAAGAAAGGCCACATAAATCTGTCCATCTGCAGACGAGAGGAGAAGGCTTTTATAGTAATTCTACGGCTGTGGATTTTCGTTCGCTTTTTAAAGAGATTATGTTATTATATTATGGTGTCTTTGGAGAATTATGAAAATACGTGACAAAACTAACAAAATACGATTGGAATTCCAGTTGATACCACACTTCGATTAGTTCAGAGATCATTTGTGGAACCAAAACTATCAAAATCAACATCAAGAGAAAAGCAATGACATAACGTATTTTATTATATGCACTGCATTTATAACTTCATCGCTCATTTCGATCGAAATTTTGATCGAGCAATATAGAAAAAAAACATTATTTACTATAATTTTTTTGGTGAATCCATGGTTCCAGAGTCCATTTTACAATGTTCCATGAATTATAAATTTATAATTATGAACACATTTTATGATTAAAGAAATCGCAACTCGAGAATGTTTGCTACTTAGCACGGAGAAAATGGGTATTGTTGATTTATTAAAAACCTCTATAAATTATTCGGAATACGGTTAAAAACGGGATCGCAGGCCGTTTCTTGTTAAACTTTTAGTAAAATTCTAATATACCGAAACACGTGTTCGTGCACGTGCATGCCTTACCTTATACCTACCATGCCTTGAAAATATACTCGTATAATGTACATTTCTCTTTTACTAAAAGTTTAATAGGAAACCTATCAATTCATTCGTTAAGGCCTGCAGTTCCGTTTTTAACCGGATTCCACATTTTTATCAGTAAATTTTCGCGCCGTAGTTGATTCAACTGCGAAATTCACAAATGAGCATTTAAAAAAATAATAAACTAAATAAATGAAAATTTTCAAAATTTAGTTTATGTTTTGTTAGGGTAGATTTTTTGACATCATCTACCCACTAGAAAACGTATTATAAACTATTGTAGAGCAATTATTTTAACATTAAGCAAACAATCGCATCATTGGGTATTTATTTAGGTAATATATATAACTTAATATAATTTAATTTAAATAAATAAAAACTACATTGGTATATCAACACTTCCACACCTACTCCTATTACGTAAGTCCTTTTGTGTATTTACCCATTCGTAATGTGATATTCTAACTGATTGCTGAACAAATTGTAATAATATTAAAAGAACGATTACTTACAGTTATTGCGCAAGGAGACTTAAAGTAGGAATCATGTATTTTTATCTTTTTAATCGAGTTGTTTAATTTATAGAAATATCTGGACATTACGCAAGCAGACATAATTACCAATAACTAGTCACTAATAACCTAATTTCTAAATACAATGCAGGGGATCTATACCAAATACCCGCCAGACATATAATCATTACTCTGATTTTATTAAACTTTTTTTTTCATTTGGATTTAATATACAGGGCATAAAGAGACGTAGGTACATGTACAACATTATTTGGAGAATGAAAAAAATATCGAAATTTTGGTGTCTAAAGACATTTTTTGTTGTTTTATTTTTCAAAAATAAAATAAATGCTTTTTTTCACATCTCGATCTCGTCACTAAGCCATGTTTCGGCCCAATATCCCCCGGTGACCGGATAACTCGTCAAAATGATAATTCATCACATTTTTAAAAAGTTATATAAAGTCATGGAAAGTGATGAAACAAAAAATTTATTAACTGGGTTAAGTAGGTTAGGTTAGGTTAGGCTTAAATTATTTTTTTTTCATCGTTTCTAATGACTTTATATCACTTTTTAAAAGCGTGTTGAATTGTCACTGTGCTGAGTTATCATGGAACCATTGCTTAATTATTATCACAGCGTCGATAAAATGGAATTTAATTTAATTTTATGTATTATTTAGCACACAAAATATTTAGATAGCGATTAAAATAAAGATAAAAAATTATACTAAAACATTCTCCAAGCAGGTTAGTCATTGGTTAGGTTACTCTTTCAGGCAAAAATAAGGTTAACCCTTTATTAACCGATTTGACTTACACCGAAAGTTTTTTTTAAATAATAAAATATTTACACTGTTTTATTGGAATAACGTTAAAAGGTTATACCCATAAAATAAATATTATAATCATTGAAGAAAAAGCTGATACTAATAAATCTAAATGAAAAATGAATAAGAACAAGACACAAAAAAATGGTAATGGTCTCAACATGGAATCGAACCAATAATCTGTGACAAAGGGACAAAGTTTCTAAGCACTTGGTAAAACAGAGATGATGGGTTCAATTCCCCGTTAAGACCATTTTTTTTCTGTGTGTTCTTGATAAAATATGTGTCGGCATATTGAATTTTAATAATAATGTTAACATTATTTTGATATTTCTAAAAACAAATTGAGTTTTTATCAAAACATGTTAAGTTAAGAAGTGTAGGCATGCAGAAATTGCCGCAAGGCATTGTATTCCTACATGTTTTCTATATATAGTAAGCCGTAAATAAATAATTAATTTGTATACGTAAATGTTTAACACAAGGTTTTTAGACAGTGAGAAATTTAATAAAAAAATCAATCTGTAAAAAACAAAGTTTTTTTTACTGTAGGTAATAAATACATTTATTTTAAAATTTGAAAAAAAAAATTGTTTGACTAAGGATTGAAACTTCCTACCTTGAAACAGAAGTCAACAAATCTACCAACTTCGTCCAAGGCCGATCGGGTAGGACCGACATTTGTTTTATATCAACTGCTATAATGTCATCCGATTTCAGAGAAATACTAATACGTACTCGTGTGTGCATGATTGCCACTAAGAGTTGACCTGTAGAGTTTTAGCTCGATCGGATGTCGGGGAGTGGGTTAATTTTCGCTTTCTTTCTTCTTTTCTTTGTTAATTCTAATTCTGTTTTGAAAATAGTTTTTTGTGACACATTGACACAGGTTGTTAAAGGGTTAATTAAAATAGTTTAATAAAATAAGAAGGTAAACATCCCGTCGATAAGCAAGGCGGATAGACAAATAATGTTAATCTAAACGTGTTTACATTAATGTCTCGCCTTCAATGATTATTAAATATCGATAGCGTTATCAGCATTTACTTCACAATATATAACTCTAGATTTGTAATAAAGATTATTGCATGATTTTAATATTTTGATGAATACGTGGTTCATGGTAATAAACACATCTTAAATATGGGTTTATTTTCAGCGATTTGAGTCGATTAAATCATCGAGGCCCAGAATGCTAAATTAGGTATCCGTGTAATTGTATTATCTGTCACCTAATTACGATATAAATTATTTTTATTTATTTTTATTTTGGTACAATATCTTACATTTCTTAGTACAGTTTAGTAATGTTGGCCTCACTGGGAAGCTTACCCGTGCTGAAAGCTACACTTTAAAACACAAAAAAATATTCATAAAACATTTAAGGAAAATATATAAAATGTTTGTGAAGAAAAAGAACATAAGATTAAGATAAATTTAAACTAAAAATATAGATTTAAAATTAGAGTTGAATAAAATTTAAATTAATAAATCGGAATATTTATATTATATAATATGTTGCGTTTGTGAGTGATTTGTGTTTTATATTGGTTTTGTGTGTTAAGTGTAGGTTTTATTATTTTATGTTATGAAATTTTGGTAATATTGTCTTTTTTGTTCTTTATTCCATTTTGTAATTTTGTGTCTGAATTCATTTTTGTTTTCCTCAATTTTATTGTGTTGAAAGCAATAATAGCATGGTATTGATAGTGTCTTTGTCCAAAGCTTGTATTTCCATCGGAGTTTTTATGTTCCTATCCGGTGCACACATCGTAATTAGTGGTTCGACAAAATTTTAACAAATTCTGAATGATGTTGTGGAAAATTGAAAAAGAAGGTGGGTATCAGGTATAGTGGAGCCCTTGCTTCAAGTAATGAACTTGATGCAAAGCGCAATGCTACCGAGAGTGCATTCTTGAAGATATAAAATGATGTGTGATCACTTCTATTCAATAATTAATGATACTCAAGATGAAAGAGATAATACAGGGTGTTATACAGAAATATACTTGACCCGCTTTGTCCAGTAATTCCTGACATTGTTTGGAGTAAAAAATATATAGGAAATTTGGTCTCCGTCGACCAAAATTTAATTAACATTTTTTTCCCAAATAATGTCAGGAGTCACTGGTTAATGAAAGTCAAAGTACGTCCATTAACATCCTGTATACGTGTATATTATAAACAGCACTATTTTGTTTATCCCTTTGGCCGTATCTTTTTCTGAGGAACAAATTTTAGTAAAATAGTATTTTTAAATAAAATTCTTTAGTGCTATAAAAATTATTGCTATGTTTATTTGTATAAAAATAATCAACATATATTTTAAAAGTGTACAATGTGCGAGTCGCTAAAACTCAGAAACGAATAATTAATAATTCCACATTTGTGTACATATCCTTAGCCGTAGCTCAAACGTGGATTTACACAAAAATTGCCGATATATATCTATACACCTATGTTACCATAACACGCACATGCAAATCGCTCATCAAGATATAACTTATCCCTATTTTCTTACCAAATAGTACTTTCTTTGATTTTATATTGTATTTGTATTCTTTTTTTAGAAATACACTTGTACTTAATGTACTTGTATTTTACTAGACTTTTAATTCTATTTTAATTACACAAATGTACTTGTATTTTTTCTTTTTTTTTGATACATGCTCCTTGTATTATTTTTAATTCAATAATACGTATTATCTTTGATATACTTTTTATATTATTTTAAATTTTTCTGTTTTCCACACCTATTTTTTATATTCATATATCTTAAACTTATGTAGATATTTTGCATTATTTTTAATTCCTTTATACTTCATACTTGTTTTAGATGTATAAATTATTTTATTTTATTTTTATATTATTTTGTTTTCATTCAACTTATTTTTAATTTGTATTATTATACTTAACATAAAATTGACCACTACAACACGGGCATGTGCCTAGTGTGGTGGCCAAAAATTTACCCGTTTACTGTAATGTATAAACTTTACTGAATAAAGAACATATATAAAAAAAAAAATTTTTCAAATTATCAATTAAGTGACATTAAAACAAATTTGCGTTCCTTCGTTTCGAACAGTCGTAATCAATTCCGGGAAACAGTAAAAACCTCTTACATCATGTTTACTTCCCCAAATTGTAGCTGTTTTTACCTGAAGGGCATGCTTTTAAAGATATAAGCGATAGAAGTTTCGTCGTCTAGAAATTTCTAAAACAGTTCAGAACATTTAAGAGTATTCGAGAGCATTCCACAACATTCCAGAACATCCCGGAACATTCGGGAATGTTCGGGAATAGTCTGGAACGTTGGGGAAAATCCCGGTCATAATGAACTAAAAAAGGGATTACAGGCCGTTTGAACGCCTGATAAACTTTTAGTTAATTCGTAATCGTGACAATACATTGGTATCTCTAACTAAAGAATATAAAACAATGTCACTATCCGTCTGTCTGTTTGGGCGCTTAGTTCTTCTAAACTATGCAACGAAGTTTGATAGAGTTTTCACTATCATTTAGAAATGAAATTATTTTTCGGAAGTTTTATGAATATATATAATACATGGATATTATATTTGTTGAAAGTAGAGAAAAGTCTAGCAACGCCGGGTACACGTCAACTAGTTCTTCAATAAAATCGAAAAAATATCTTGGCTCATTTGGTTACGAATCAAGTATGTGTCTTAATAGACCTGTACCAGTTGTGCGATCGATGTCGTTAATTGATTAATGTTTCGTTTATAACTATTAAAAATGTTTCGTTAAGTAGTTCGGCTGGAGAGTAAACTACTTCACTGTTAATGCCTTACTTATCTGAAATAGAAGTTCATTGACAGCAAATCGACGTAATTTTTTCATTGGAAAATCGAAAAAAACATTATTTATTTATCTGTTTGAAGTAATTAATGTAAACATGTTGGAAATTACGCTATAAAAATATTGACATCCATCAATAATATTATCTGATCGGTAAACATTTCGTAATCCTTGTAGCCTTCTGCATTTCTGAGATATCTGTGACTGAGTGGTATTCGTCATACAAAATAGTTAGGAATGAATTTTGTTAGACGGTTGAACATAATTAGTTTCGTGTGAAAAATGACCACTCCCTAAATGTGTTCCCATGTATTAACATTACAAATTTGAGGTACGTGTAAGTATAACAGGTCACGGGGGCAGTTGCACTATTTTGTGATGTACGTCAAAAGTTATTTGCTAATTTGTCTGTAAGTATTGTTAAAAATTTAGATGGTCAATACAGAGTTGAGTCGCTTTGTTGATTGGCACATTCTGATTCGGAGTATAAAAAAAGTACTTAGGATCTCACACAAGTACAGTTGTTAGGCACGTATAAGTTGACCTCTTCGAATATAAGTGGATTAAGTATAGTTCCAGAGATCAGTTTTGCATAAAATTATTTTTAGCGTGCTTCAAAAGGTGTTGAAATCGAGTATTCCTGTTAAGAAAAAGGATGTATACAGATTGGAGAATACGTATATTCTCTCACATATAGGTAACGCATAAACCTCTTTTATACTTTTCTATTTCTAGGATATGGTTTTGTCATCAAAGATACTAATTTCAGTTGTGGGTCTGTCTGTGAGTGATTATAACTCTGATTCAATGAACTCGGATTTGTTTCTAATTTATGTGTCATTTTCGAAATTGGAACTAATTGTGTCAAGAATTCAACAACGAAAAAGTACCTACCTACTTGAAATATAATATTTTAAGAAAAAATATTTTAACTGTCATTTTCAAATTTGGAACTGATGTGTAAAATCACGAAAGAGTTGCTGATATATTTTTCTTGACTATTCTGATGTTTTCTTTACACAAACTTTCAGCTTTACAAATCTGTTCTAATAAAACACTAGTTTTATTGATTGAAAAAGTTATTCTGTAAAGCCACCAGAAAAACTGAAACGTAATGCATTATGCAAATAAAGCAAATAGAAATACGTTAAGCGGAAAGATTTCTTTCATGTACACGAATTTATTAATTATGCTGTTTCATTGACGTCAACAAGAATTTTTGCAAAACAACAATAGGGCAATAACTTCAAGGGACGACATTATTAATTTAAACGAATCACAGGTGGATCCGAATGCCCCAGCCACAGGACAGGTAGGTACTGCAAGTTTCTTATTTCCTAACCAGCAAACAAAGTCTTTATTTATTTGTACTAGTTTTTTGCGCAAAGAAGAATTTATTATTTCCACAGTTTGCGGTTCGAACGCGCGGGGAGCAGGAATCGGTAGATATCTCGGGAACATAAATGATCATGCGCGTTCATAAATAAATACTTGCAGCATCCCGTCGACTTTTTGCCCGGAACACTTAATAAAACCCGATCCTGTTTAATTATACGCAGCAAATTATATTCAACTTCTTGCGCATTTAATCCATTGTTTCCCATACGACATCAACACAAACAAAACGTGAATAATTGCGAGCGACGCCGTCGACAAGGGGCCCGTGGTATTCAGAAACTCCCAAACTCGGGCATTAACTCTTAGAAGCATGGACCTCCGCGGAGATTCTTAATGCAACCTCCGTGGACAGATTGGCCTGGCCAGTGCCCGCATTGGCATTGGCCGGCTTGACGGAATTAGGTACTTCTTCTAAATGCCCAATTCCCCTGGACGATATCGGCTATCACTCACACTCGTAACATATACACAGGTACCTTTCAGTATATTTAATTTGTGTCTTTTTAGACAGTCATATCAACAAAGTCAGTAACCTTTCACCTTCATAGTCCGCGGCATTGTAAATAACTAAATGCTTAAAAAATGTAAACAACTAAGAATTTGAATGCTTTTTAAGGCAATTTCATAAAATTTCTCCAGTCCCAAAGATTTCTAAATTCCCCAGTTTTTTTAAAATAAATATCAACCCTTTTAATTAATCTTCTGATAAATGTAATATCAATAGTACCTAATGGAGGGTAAAATAGCAAATTTAAATTCAATGTCCCATGTAAAATCAATGTCAAATATAAAATTGCAAATTTAAAATCAATGTTCAATGTAAAATAGCAAAAGTAAAATCAATGTGCAATCTATAATGGCAAATGTAAAATCAATGTCCAATGTAAAATAGCAAATGTAAAATCAATGTCCCATGTAAAATCAATGTTCAGTGTAAAATCAATGTTCAATGTAAAATAGCATATTTAAAATTAATGTCTAATGTAAAATAGCAAATGTAAAATCAATGTCCAATGTAAAATAGCAAATGTAAAATCAATGTGTAACATAAAATAGCAAATGTAAAATCAATGTCCAATGTAAAATAGCAAATATAAAATCAATGTCCAATGAAAAATGTTCTCTTTTTAATTAAAGTGTGTATATATAAAGTAACCTGCCAGGAAAGTATATTTTTCTGTATCTGTTTGTAAATAATAAAATTAGATGTTGCCTAGAAATTCGTAATAAATGTTAATGAATAAAAAAAGCGCTATAGAAATAATCCAATTATTATTATTGTAACAATTGTATACGTTTCGATAATTATTAATACACTAGCACAGATAATTAATTGCACGATAAATAAAAAGTGTAGACTCTTGAAGATTTACGATATCTAATTTAACTTGTAAAGATTATGTTTAGAATTTAATACTTCGTTTCTGTGAAAGCACTATGAAACAAAATATGATTATTATTATTATATTTCAATGACGTAAGTTAAACCCAATAAATTTAAAAAAGAGAAATTCACATTTCAAATGCAGGAAATAATATTCTTGTTATTTTTTTTAATATCAACAGTATGACCATAAACAATAACTGCGTATCACAGTAAAAACAATCATAAGACAATGCTAAAAATATTTAAATAAAATAACAATTAAATATGGCATCAAATCGCACAATGACATCAGATAGAATACAATGAATACAAGCTCTTGAACGATATAAAATGATGATATACAAGCACATATGAAACATATAGGTTAAATTAATATTTATTGAAAATGATAATATAGCCTTCTTTACCTATCTGCTACATCTTCGTATATAATACTAACCTCATGTAATATAGGTATGTATAAGCGAGTGTTTGAAATGTACTACTATTCTGTACCGCTTGTCAGAATTCTAGAAACATCAGTTCCAATATTGAAATTTACTTTTTTTGTTCAAGCTTCTGAAATCAGTGAGATTATGGCATCACTAATTTGGGATATATTGTGAGGTTGAAGGTAGTGGGAAGGGGAAGGAGATGGGGTACCTGGCTATTCAGATCTGATCACCAAACTTAATACCAAAGTCTTTCGCCGGGGCGATACAAAGAGTATCATTATTTTAAATGAATAAATGGTGAAAAAACACAAATTAATTAAATAAAATTTCGGGATTTAAACCCGCGACCTTCGGATTGCTAGTCGAGAGCCTTACCCTTCTACATCTTATCCTTCGTATCTTATTGTTTGAATTCTTGACACAAGCGGTTCCAATTTTTAAAAATGACATTTCAATTCAAAACGGATTAGAGTTCAGTAACAAGAGCGAAGAATCAACCACAGATTTTTTTATAATTTGTTTGGAATAATTTCTACATAGTTTTTGCGATGTATTTTTTTTTCAAAACGTTTATTAATAATATCTTTTATGTATTTCGCAATTTATGAAATCAAAATCATTAAGGTTAAAAGTAAATAACGTTATAATCTATGCGTTCATACATGGCAATAATTTTATTATTTTATGAAAATGCACATTTTTGCAAGTTATGATTTAAAATATTAAGACGTATTATTTGTTTGCGCCGTAATATCAATATGAACAAAAAGTATTGTCCGTATTAAAACTCAATTCTTTCAAGAAAGGCATACAAATGTAACATTGGATTGAATCGCCGATACAATATTGTATTTGTGAGCCTTTCGTTGAAATTTCATAAAAATAATTAAATTTAATAGATTATTAAATAATCGCCATGTATGAACGCATAGATTATAACTTACGTTACCTTAATGTTACGTTTACCAAAAAGAAATTATATTTTTGATAGTACCTGCGCATGTTAGCAATGCCAGATTAATTAATAGAATGCGACGTAAAATAATAAGCTGGAAAAATTAATGTAATTTTACCACGAGTACAAAAAATAATTAGATGAATTATTTAAAGTTAAGCAGCCGATGGAGCATGAAGTTATTTGGGTGAAAAAGTAACGACATGCCTTTAGCCAGATATTCCTGCAGCGGCCAGGGACAGGAACAATGAGCCTTCCTCGCTGCCCGCCGCCCGCTCCCCGCGCGGCTAATTACAGGCGAGTCGTGGCCACGATTTACATAATGGCTGATGGTACACTTTGTGATTTAATTATAGGACGATCGATGTTGCCCGCTGCCTCCTGCCCGTATAATAATGCACATTTCCCAACATCATATTGGTCCAGGAAACGGCGCACCGTCATGTGCGGTGTGCGGTGTTAGTTTTGTTGGGGCAGAGATGTATTCGGAATAAATATAACTTAGAATCAATGAAGAGGAAGATGATATTAGTAAGTTTTAACGAAACATCAAATAGAAAAAATCGGCCCATTAAATCCAAAAAATCAATCAAAAATATATTTGTTTTACTTTAATACATTTCTTTCAAATGTCTTTTTAAAGTTGTATAGGTTTGAATGAAGACTGTACGTTCCTACCCAGGAACTAAAGTCGAAAACTCCCAAATACCGATTGGATAAGGCTGACATTTAATGCGTCTATTAACTGCGGTGAAGTCACTGAATTTCAGAGAAATGCGTATATGTATACGTGTTTGCCACCAACGAATCTATCTGCCGAGTTTCAGTTTGATCGGATGTCGGGAAATGGGTTATTTACAGCTGAGCCATTGAACCCTGATTGTGTCCGTCATTTTTATCGATCTCATTGTTCAATTTGATTAATTGAAGATATATAATATTTAGAAAAAAATAGTTTCGGATCCAACGGTGCCATGTCCCGGGAAGTCTATTAAACTCAAATAAAGTGGTGATTAGGAAGCCATTAAATTAAACTATCAATTAAATTAACATACTCTCCAACTCACCCATAAAAATCAACCAATTTTAATTATCCTTGAATTTGTAATATTTTTTGCACTGTTATTATTATTTTTCACTTCTTCTCTTCTAGTGTAGTAATATAATAATTACTTATTTTATACTTTTGACGGCCTCCGTGGTCCCGTGGTCTAAGGTTAAGGCTCTCGACTAGCAATTCGAAGGTCGCAGGTTCAAATCATGCGCAAGAAAATTTTATTTGATGAATTTGTGTTATTTCACCATTTATTCATTTAAAATAATGTACATAAATTATACTTGCGGCACGTTCCAGAGTGGAAGATACTCTCAGTGACCAGATCTGAATAGGTGGGTACTCCTCCACCTTCCTCCTCGTCTCCTTCATAATATCACAATTGGAGAAACAATAGTCTCACTGGCTCAAGACGGTTGGGAGCAGTTCGGTATTTACAATACGAAAAATAGTCAACACATGATGAGAACTTTTTGTTGGATTGACGACCGTACTTTTATTTTACTTTCATCTATATGTATTATTTGTTATGACCCCATTTTTCTTACTACACAATATATCTATATAAATAAAAATGTTAATGTTCTTTTGTTCAAAATCCTTAGTCTCCGAAAGTTCTTCACCGATTGCTTTGAAATTTTGACACAACTTTGCGTTCGAATACGTGTGTGTTTTATATACTTTTTTTTAAACACCCCCATCTGTTGGACATAAAAGCAACACAAACTATTGTTTATCTATCTTCACAGAATGAATGAGACTCAACAACAGCCAGTAAATATATTAAAGTTATAATAATCTTCAACTCCTCAATTTAAAATTAAATTGTATTTAACGTTATTCGTGAGGACTTATGAATTACATTAAATACGATGAATAAATTTTTAAATTTTATTGCAAGTCCCGAGATCCCATGAAACTTTTTAAAACTAAGCACTATTGCAATTTTAAAGAGAGATTATAAAATATTTTCTAGTTTTGTAAAATATTTTAATGGTCATAAAGAAGATTTTTCTCAAAAACAGCGCTATGCAATTTTATTATTACAAGGATAAGTACAAAAGTTTGCTCCTTTTGAACCCGTATCTTACGAGCTCAAATAGGGTTTGCAGGATTATAAAGGCGTGTAGGTTGAAGAGATGAATACCAGTTGGCAAAGCAAATAATATGATTTCAGCATCATTAACCTGCAGACGAATGTTGAGAACCCTGTCAGAAAACTCCGCCCAGGTCACTGGGGCGGCCCTGGGCGGGAGTCAGTTCTCTGGGCGGGAGGGGGAGGGCGGGGCGAACTCCTCCAGATGCAGGCTTCGCTAATAAGTAGATTTAAAATGCATCAAGGCAGAGGCAGATTGGAATGCCATTCAAACAACAGAGACGGTTTTATGACGGTCGGCGCCTGGTCACTTGTGTACGTGCGGTCTAAGTTTGAAATTAATAAGTTTAATGTTATTTAAGCTCAAAAGTAAATGTAGTTAGAAAAAAAAAATGTAAAATATTCAGGAATCTGGTGCAGTGTAGTGCTGCAAGTTCCTAGTTGACTTGCAAAAAATAGGTGCAAGAGGACAATATAAAAATTAAAAAAAAAAATTATGTCTTGAAGGAAAAAGACTTAAGCCGTTACGGCTTGATGGATTAACTAGTATTATGACTTTAGTTTTTGAGAATACCTAAAATAACAAATAAGTATGGAAGCCGAACGCTGGAGTACTGTGTATCAGTGATTTTTAATAAGCTCAGAAATAAATTTGCTTTTGGAGAAAATAAGAGTTTAAGCATGAAAACTGTAAAGATGTGGCTTATAAATGAAAAATCTGTATATCTATAAAAAATGGAGCAAACAAAGAAGAAAAGGAAAGACATTATTTTAAAGTTTTAATTCTAATATAAATGAAAGTTTTATTTTTTTCACTTAAAAGCTTTTTATTTCCAGAAAAAAAATTAAAATAACATTTTTTCACTTAGTTAACTAGAATTTTAATTCTGTTGCATTGTGCTACAGTACGATGTTATTCACTTTCAATGTGTATTATCGTATTGTCTTGAATGTGTGTTATCTGTGTGCTATATTGTCTTGTACTTTTGAATGTACGTTATCGTATTGTCATTCAAAGTGTTAGTGTACTTGGGACGCTTTAGTGAGTTCTATGACTGTATGTAAGATTCTGTTATTTATTTTATATAACGGGATACTTATATTATATTATAATTGTATATTGAGATAGAACCTGCAGAAAAGTAGTCATGTGGCAGCTTCGTGGGACTATCTATACATTATCTAAAAAAAAGTGTAATTTTCAGTCAATAACGGTCAGCTTAATAAAAAAAAGAATCAAATGGAGTCGAACTTATGGATTATTTGTATTTCAAATTATAATAGATTGTGATGCAGCGGAGTCAAAACATTATATATTGTAGATAACTAAGTTTTTTTTTATCTATTCAGGTCCAGCGTGGGTGCGGCTCATTGTAGGCGTTCATTCGCTTAGGAAATTGGTGCTTGATTTTATGATATTTAACTTCCTCTGATATGCTTTGAAACTGCAGATAATATTTAAAATACGAACTATGTAAGAAAAAATCATATACAAAAAATTTAAGAACTGTTGAAACTGACGTATTTTAAGTGTTTGATCAATTAATTAATCAATTGCTTAATCATCTTTGAAGATTCTGTGTAGTGGTTTTTTAGGGAAAGGAAGGAGAGAAAGTTAGGGAAAGAAAAATGTATGAGGGGTGGATGGGAATCTGGAGATCAATGGTCCAGGAGTGACGTAAGTATGAATCCATCCCTCCCACTATGGCGCAAGGCGATGGGTCAAGAGAGAGTCCAGATAGAGATGTCAAGTGTGCAAACACATCCCCCGCCAATCCATAGATAAACCTCACCCCACGAACCCAGGCACCCCTGCTAAGTCACCAAACGTAGCGAACCACTTGTGGTGACCTATGGCAGGGGTGTTGGTTATCCGATAAATGGTTTCCGGGGCGGCGGTACCCATACCTGCCTACCAAATTGAAGATATCCATATTCATAATATGAATGGGAAAATGGTGAATATTATGATATCATAGTGATGTCATTGAAGTACAGTTTTACGTAGCTACAACTAACTTAGTCATATTATACTAGCAATATATTCTGCTTCATGTATAAAGGACGTTAATTAAACTACATTGTTACCCCATCATTGCCATATAGAGAAGTAATGAAGTCTTCTAGTGAATGTATTACAAAAACTAATAATGTGAAAATGCTCTTTGAAAAAAAATCTCCCTAATGTCTCACAACACGAGACTGTGGTGGTAGTTAGTAGCACTGGAGGTATGCATATCGTTAAGCAGATAAATGTATTTCTGGGAATTCACAGAGCTAGGGAAGGAGAGACAAAGACTAAAGCCAATACTTCCTCCTTTTCCCCACGACTTTTCCCTTCGGCTGGCTTTGAGTAAAACTAATATTTGGGCTCGTAAAAAGGACGCATTTTTAAAAATGGTAATTAATTACTGTATCATGAACGAACAATGAAAAGAAATAGACACGAAAATACAGTAATGTGTTATTTAACTATATTTTATAAAATCCAATTGAGTTGTCGATTTGCAAAACCTACGATGGAATTTTTCGTAAATTTGTAGATTTAACGGAAAACTGTTTAGAATTCTTTGAATATAAAAAATATACCTTTTATGCTAAATATAAACATAATAATACATTAGTCTTTAAGATATTTAGCGAAAAATATTAATATTTTTTTTTTATCGGTTATTTTAACAACTTTTCTTAAACTTTTGAAGGTTATATACATCAATGTATTACAACATTGAAGAAAAGGATAATACTAACACATCTAAACAAAACGTGACACAGGACAAGATGCAGAAAAAAAGATAACGGTCTCATCTGGGAATCGAACCCAGGATATTTATTAGAACTTTGTGATCGTTCAAAAAGATAGCATCCAAAAATATGGCAAAATTAGTTTTGATAGATATTATTGTTTATTCTGAATTTAAAATATGAGATCGACAAATATGACTGTATTAATTAGGTTTCAATGGTCAAGTGGATAAAGACGTTCTCCCAGTAAGACATATATCATGGTTTCAATTCTAAGTTGAAAGCGTTTTTATTTTTATTTTTCTGGGGCTTGTTCGGTTTCAAGCTTCGCTTAGATTTGTGATTATTATTTTCTTTTTCAGTGATATATTAATAGTTTATTTATTTTCAGCTCACTTTTGTGAATATATCAGAAACAGCTGAAATTTCCAGTGCGTGTTCTGCAACTCGACAACTCAAATGACAAATGACATTCTTACAAAATTTTACTATTCTGTTCCTTGGGTTTTTTTCGACAAAGATAGCAATCCAATATTTTTCAAATTCGAAGAGACAAAATTTTTTATCACATCACATGTATGTGATTCTTCGTAATACCATCGGATGCATGTTTTGGCCAATAATCTATCGCCTCGTGTTCCCTCCATCGTCCCCATACTTTCCTCAAGCCCTGACTTTTACTTATTTACTTCTCCAGAGAAATTCTTTACACTTTGTAAATATTTCGATGAATACGGCTTGTTTTATTGATGAACATAAACACGCTCTGTTGGAAATGTGATGTAATTAGAAAACAAAGAGTTTGAAGAATCACGGTGCATAATTAGTGCCCCCCCTTGAAGAGGGTTCATCAGCAGAGGTAGAATCAGTTGGAGCGCAGGATCGGCAGGAGCGCAGGAACGGTAGGAACGGCAGGAGCGCAGGAAGAGACGGAGATAAGGCTGGCGGCAGATGCCTCGACAGCATTGCTCCTCCGTGGATTACGTACTACAAACTACAATGCGGTCAATTTTAATTCCGCACAAAGACGAAAACAACACCGAGCGACCGGCGGCCAGTCCGCCTCATAGTCGCATCAAATGCCCGAGAGGGACGGAGTGACGGATGCGACTCTAGCGGGACAAGGAGGCGAGTGCTCTTTGATCGACGCCGACGCTTTAAAGTGGACTGATTAGCATCTTGTTAGCAAGTGGCGGTTTTTTGCCGCGCCCGCGTTCTTGCACGGCTCCATTTTTGAATCATCAGTATCGCTAGGTTGCCGCCGAGCCAGGATGCGTGCAGTCGCAGTGCGCAGAACGTCGCAAATGTTTATGTATGGGGGCTCCGCGCATCTCTGGCCATCCTCTTGTCTCCCGTTACCCGCCCCCCCTCCCATCTCCCGATATGATCCCGCTGGACAAGAGATGACAGGACACGCATTATTGCGATGATGCGACTGTCAAAGCAGCGAAATGTTTGAGTTAGTGCACTCTGAACACGCGCGCCAAGAGCAAAAGAGAGCGATTTGGCGCCCGAATTATGCTACGTACTACCGCCGTAGCACATTATTAAATGTGACTACCTTTTACCGTTTATCTACTAAATGCTCAATGATACATCCCGAGAAGTCCAATAAAGAACTGCTTAACAAATCAGCCATTTACTCGATGTAGCTTTGAACTTAGACCATAATTATCATTGGAAAATTTGGAAACTTACGCCCAAGAAAAATTTTATTTTGGAAAATAAGATAGTACTAATAAATCGACAGGAAACATGAAACAGATAACGGTCACAACATGGAATCAAACCCAGGATCACTTGTCTTCGACGGACAGCATCGTCACCACTCGACCATTGGGACCTCATTAATATACGTCAAATTTCAAATTCACAATTAAGGCGATGCACTACGTCGTGTAATATTTTAAATTGAGCCGCTATCAATAACAACCCTTACGTAGATGGCGATAAGGCTTAAATTCCCGCTTAACACCATCCGCCCGTTTTGATTTATGCAAGAAAAAAACATGGCCAAAAAGTGCCTTTTATTTTATTTTTGTGGATGTTCAGGCATAAATATATTTTTTTTTTCCTATAATTTTATAAATAACTTAATTTGCCACATTATACAATAAAATCATAACCGAAAATGAGTTCGCAAGTAGGAGATTTTAAACTTTAAAGCAGTTTTCATAGGCCTGTACATTATTTTTTTCTGGGCTTATAAAAAGACTTATATAAAAAATACTCGATTATTTCAAAGGTCAAGATGTATTTTACTCGCAATATTTAATTAAAGCATCTGAAACATTTCTAGGCGACCAAATTTTCAAACCAAAAACACATGATTTTGCATTACTACGTATGGCATCGCCTTAACAATATCATCTTGGAACTAGTTTTTATATTGAAAAGTAAGATATGTGTCATTATTCAACCAATTAAAGATTTCACTGGAGTATCTAAATGTCGTTAATATAAAAGATAAATTAGTTACATTAGCCTATGGGGATTGAATTTTGAGAGAGATGGAAAGGGATGGATTGAGTCTGTGTTGAGTAATATATATTGAGTGAATGTTAATTATTGATTTTAGATTTTAAAAGGTGCTGTGTTAAATAAGTTGAATTCACTATTTGAAAAGTTAAAAATGTATAAAGCGCGGTGAATGAATGTATAATTTTTTTTTTCGTTGAGTATAATCATTTATATTAATTAAAATAATGAATAAAATTAGTTTTCATTAATTTTTTTAAATGTTTCTCTTCTATAGAAGCTGGCGCTTGTGTTTAAAATAGTGGTGAGCGTCAAGATGAAGAATATTTAGTGTCTGTATTTATGATTTAAGGAAATATGAATATTTAAATAACGGTAACCGGAATTATCATCAAAATGATAATTCATCACATCTTTAAAAAGTTATATAAAGTCATGGAAAGTGATGAAAAAAAAACTTTATTAACTGGGTTAAGTAGGTTAGGTTAGGATTAAATTTTTTTTTCATCGTTTCTAATAACTTTATATCACTTTTTAAAGGTGTATTGAATTGTCGATGTGTTGATTTATCATGGAACCTAAAAAAATACATGTAAATAAACAAATTATAATTTATAATTAATTATGATAATAGTTTCATAATTTTGGTATTTTTACATTGAACTTCTATTTAATCGCTTTTAGTAGGTGTTTATCGTTTTCGATTGTTCTGATATTTTCGAGTAGTCTGTTTATTTATTTATTTATTTATTTGTTAAGACATACACAGTACAATAAGATACAGTTAGATATTTTTAGTTATTACATAGTTGTAGTACCTATTACGTATGTCCATAAAATATCATTACGTAATTTCGCCTGAGATTGTTATAAAAGAAAGGAAGTGTATGGATAGATAATAATAAATGAATTGAAACAAGAATTATAATAAGCTCACAAATTGTAATTGACTGTTAATACATAGGAGTTTTGCAAAATGATGTGAAATTATTTTTGAAATATGTCATGCTAAGAAATTTAATAAGTTAGTTTTGTATGTTAGAAAGGAATCATGAAAGATGTCTAAATGTAGTAATTTTTCGTAATGGGTGTATGTTGTGATTGCTCGAGTAATTACTGAGTTGTTTGCTGCATTGGTATTGTTGGCTTCAATGTGAAATAGTGTAGTGTGCCTGGTACGCCTCGTTGGAACATTTAAACCAATGACGGATAGCAATTCGGGACTATCTATTTTATTATTTAGCAGATTATGTAGAAACAACAGGTCTGACAATATGCGTCTTTTTTGTAAAGTTAACATATTATTTGTAGTTTTGTTGTATTTCTTGAGTAAATGTTTCGAAAATTTATTCTGTATACTTTCTACTAAATCTATGTATACCTTATATTGAGGATTCCATATTGTGGAAGCATACTCCAGTGGACTTCTGACCAATGAACAAAACAAAATTTTCAGAGTCTTAGCACTTTTGAAAACTTTGCATATTCTTAATAAGAAACCTAGCATTCTGTAGGATTTTGAAATAATGTGTTCAATGTGCTTGTCAAAAATTAATTTGCTATCTAAGTAAACACCTATGTTGATATATTTTTTTCCCTAGATATATGCAATGATGTTGAGCAAAAGAGGTGTTACATTTTTGCGTTGCAAAATATTGTTGTTTGACGAGTACGACTTTCAGTTAAATTTTGTTTTTTTTTTTAATCATTTGAATTATTATGTTTTTTTCGGACAAGATTATTAAATTTTAATACTTTAAATTCTTCACAAATTAGGTGTGCTGGAAGATAATATCAGGAATGAAAGCTCTTTGTCGTATGCGCCTTTATTCTGCGTATTTCTGCCGTAGAAATCGCAATGGAACATTACGTAATATATTATTACCGAGGTACCTACTCAGGTTTTCGCAATTAAATTGAAGGAACTAGAGCGATTAATGTGTGTTCTCAATTGGAGATAAAACACTCAACCTGATTCGCCAAGCTTTCATCCCGGCTGTAATTCCAAATATTCTATTGATGACTTAAATCCGAGAACAAAAAGTAATTCAACAAACAATGAAATCGTGGATATTCAATGATAACGCTTTTTATAGAGCAATAAAGTCCTTAAGAAATTTAATAACTTTTCTTTGGAAAAAAGATTGACAATAAGTTCAAAAGGTTGTGAGAGAAAATAAAATAAAGCTCTACTAGAACTTTTTAGGTGTCATTAATACCGCACAAGATTGCTCCCAAACCTGTAAAGCCAGTGAGACTACGGCATTCCCGATTGGGGTGTGTTGTAAGGCTGAAGGTAGTGGAAAGAGATGGTGAAGAGTAAGGTGGGAAAGTACCTAGATATTTATATCTGGTCACCAAACACGGATAAAGTAATTTCAAGCAACATTTCAATTTTAAATCGTGGTCTTACACCAGTTCGATACTGAGAGAATCAACAACTCTGGAACGTGCAGCAAATATTCTATATATTTTTGTAAATGAATAAACTTGAATGACACAAATTATTTACTTGCGTACGCCAGGATTTGAACCTTCGGATTGTGAATCGAGAGCCTTATCCATCGACTACGGAGGCCGTCAAAATCAAATGCAGCTTTGATTCAAATCTTCAAAATCGAGCATTTTCATTCTCTACATTCTGAGCAAGAAGAAACCGATCTCATCTTAAATAAATAAGTTATAAAGGTTTTTTTAAATAAGTCCACATATTTAAATAGGTTAAAACCTGGGTAAAAACCAACGATTGATGAGCATATTTGCAGTAAAATATGTGGAAAACATTTTTTGAAGTAAAAAAAAAACATGTATTTTTCCAACACACGACGCCTAGCTTAGCGGATCACGTGATCATTTCCTTCAAGTAGCACACTTGACCCCTAAAACAATTGAAAGGTCACTGTCTACATAAGTATTTGAAAAACTATCCTGTATACTTTTCACATCCCTTAAAGTAAAATTTTGACCGTTCTTGACGTGCGAAATGTGAGAAATATTACTGGCTACATCTGATTTCGAAAAACTCTGCAAAAAGGACTTCAACTAGATTAAATTAAAAAATTAATTTCCTCAATCAACAGTTTCATAAAAGGTTAGTTACTATCTTAATAATGGGATTTTCCACAAGGTAAAATATAATATTTTGCCAATCTAAAATTGTGAGCATTTGATATTTTAACTTTCCATATCATTCCTTTAGCATCTTCAATGTTATACAAATTACTGGCTGCTTAACATGCATTGTGTATCCATATCAAATTAGTCGTTGACTGTGTGGACATGTAATTAACAATTTGTTTACTATACAATACACAATGAAATATTCATCCCTTGGGCGACCTGCTATATTCCTGAATATCAATTAGTCATGTTAACGACGATTCTAAATTGTACGTATGAATAAATGAATATAAATAAATTATTGCTATACTGGTTAGTGGCTATACCTGAACTACATCTGAGAATACGGTGAAGATTTGCTAACGTTTTAAAATGTATATCGTACTGCCTATTTCTTCACAAGAAATTTTTCTTTCACAAACAAAGAAAATTGAAAATAATTTACCATTTTTTTATTATTCACAGATGAGAGTGTCAGCTATATACGACTGGATGGAGACCTTCTCAGAAAAATTTCTCCTTTCTTGCTAAGAGGAATAGTGGTTCAGGTGGGTTGATATATTGATTAAATATTTTAAGGGTTTTTTTAAATAAATAATTTACATTATTTATATCCACACGCCCAGCGTACAGTACGATGTTTTTCCTAAATATATAAAGTTAATATCATAACTAATTCAAGTTCCCTACGTTCCCCGGGCTTTAGACAGTTTTTTTTCTGAATTAGGTATTGACAGTAATTTTCCTAACTTGTGGATAAAGACGGAGACATAAAACCCTCAAAAATAAATCACAATAGTAATTTACCTCTTATTTTGAACGTCATCCGTTCAAAATTTCATCAAGAAGTTTCAAAATTCTGCTTTAAGGGGTGGAAAAGGGAAAGGAGGTTGGTTTTTCGAAATCTCATATAGACAGTGACCTTGTTTTTGATTTGAAGGTCAAGCGAGCAAAGTTTCTACAGTCTCCGAATAAATCATTTTTATTTATTTTTTATGTGACACTTCACCCCTATCTGTACAATATAAAGGCAGGGGAACTACGAAGCCACTCTGTTGGGTAGCGTTGTGGGCTGGGTTAAGGTAGGGGCTGCAGGCAGGGTTTTATTAATGCGGCTCTTGCAGAGGCCTGAATGACGGAGGAAAAACAGATGCCGGTAGCTCGTTCCACACACGAGCCGACTTAAAATAAAAAAATCAAAGAAACGATCCGTTCTCAAGAAGCCAACATCAACTGTGAACGGGTGTTTCGCTCGAGTCCATCGAGTACCACGCACGTGCACCGGTACACCGGGGATCAAAGCTGCTAGCTTCATAGAGCAGGCTACATTAAAATGTCTGTACAACAGACTCAGCAAGCCCACATTGTGTCTGATCATTAGAGATGGCAATCGGTTCATCAACAATGGATTGTCAATAAAATCAAGCAGGTAAAGATTTCAGATTTTTCTGAAAAACAAACCTATTCAACCCATTCAAAAATTGGGCTCATTCTTCTTTATATAAATAGACAGAAGTCATATTGTTCTATAGTTTTGCGACAAAGTTAGCAAAAAAAAAATTATAGCAAACATAATGCATTTTCACAATTTTAAGTGTGTTATTTAAAACGTGTTATAAACATTAACTTTTCATGAACCTTTATAAAAAAAACTGATTAAAATAATTATGGTAGTTTAAAAAAACCATTTTAGTCTACTTTTCGTTGTTACATTATTATTTTAACTTTACCAACCATCGTACTATGGTAGTCGTATATTTTCTTGATAAATATTATTAAGAGATTAATTAATAAGTAAGAGAAATTTTACTTTTCGTAGGGCGAGTGAAATATATTTTTTTAATGTATTGGATGCCGTCACTTCAATTTATCTTTCTGTATATTAAAAAATATATATTTTGCTAATAATCGTTCTGGATAGTTAGTTGCCCGCCACTTACAATGCGCGCTATATTTCGTAAGATCAGAGAAAACGATTTTAATTAACTACGTTTGTTCATATCAGCAGAGCAGAATGAGTAAATGACCAGGATATCAATGAAATACTTTGAACTCAATATTAATTACTCTACTGACATTCAAGCTACTTATACTAATAGTAATTTCATTGTGGTACTATTTCAATAATGTAGGTATATTAGCTAACCTAAACACGAAGAACAATAACTAAGAATCGTCATGAGTTGGATCTGAATTTTTTTTTTCAGTTTTCAGGTTTAATTAGTTATTACCTTAGGCTGATTTGTTCGCTTTTAGGAACAACTCATATGGTTTCTTAGAAATCATTGTGTCTCCCTTACCGTCATAGCGAGAAACATCATATAAACAGTATCAGAAAGAGAACATATTATGCTTTATATTATAATCTAGAAGTTGACCATAGAAGAATTAAAATCTACAACTCCATGAAACCAAAATTTTATAAATAACGTTTTTAATTCATTTGGCTAATGAAATATGTGTTTATTTCATTTTCAGAAATTTTTGTTACAAAACGGAAGGTGAGCCATATTGATTTTTTTGAAAGTTTTTATTAAAAAAAATTATATTTAATAATTTTGTGAAAATTTCATCCCCAAAATCAATATTGTCGTGTGTTGAATGTAAACAGAGTTGTGTTGTGAAAATATAACATTAATGGTGATTGTATAAAGTGTACACCTATAAATAACTATATGTGACCCGTGAAATCTTTAAAAAAACCGACAGGACTCAAAAGAAACCAACATCATCACCAGGTAAAGGCTTCCTTTCCTCTCTCCTTGTATTTCCTTGTGATAAAAACACGATCGATTGAGCTTCTATTGTTCTTTACATACGGTGCATTTTAAATATCAACAACGTCAACAGAAAAATAATAGCGACCAATCATGCCGTTTCTTCCATATTCTCAGACAAACAGTTATTTCTAAGCCATGATTCAAGAAAATATCTACAATGAAAATAAACATGGGAGTGTTTTCGTGACCACAAATTACGAGTATAATCATTATATTTAAGCTTAAATAACCGAGAAGTAAGATTTAACGGTTTGAAAGTGGTCGGCGTCGCGATATCTTATTTATTCGGGCTGCGGAGCTTTTTGTCGCGAATCGCCCGCAGTCTTCTAGAGGCGTCGGAGAATCGCAGGAAAAGCTTCCGTTTTGGTACTACAGCTTTTTGTGGCGCGTTACGTGGCTTGATGTCATATTTGCTGGAATCCAAGACACGTTTGATGAAATTTTTAGCCGGCCTTTTAATCAAATAATATTGTACACTTTTACGTCAAAATAAAAAAATCTTCTTTTATCTATCATTTATTTACTTATTTTGATATTTTATTGCTTTGATCTAGGACGAAGAGTTTTTAAATATATTGTAAAGGTTTGAATATGTATTGGCAGTTCGGTGAAATCGCGATAGTGGGGAGTCATATGAAAAGTTAGTGTTATGGTGGTCACAGTGGAAAATTTTTTATTTTACATTAACCCCACACAAGGAATATAATTTCCCTCTCATGTCATCTTTGGGGATGCTGTGTGGAAGGGTTTTTTAATGAAAGGAAGGGGAGGAAGTTCTGGGATAGAAAAATCTAGTAATCCGTGTGTTCAGGAGTGATTGATGAAAGATTTATTCCCTTCCACTGCAACGCTAGGCAATGGGTCAAGAGAGACTTGTTGGAGAAGTCAAAGGGTCTTCCCAAACCAACCTCTCCCCATAGTAAAAAATATCTCCTGAAAATAATCTCAAGGGAGACGTTTTAGGAATTTTAGGTGTTATTAGCGCCTTGGCAATTTGGCGCCCGAATTGGGTTTGGAGCAATTCGCAATTGGCTGCGCCCGCATAGGGCCGGCCCTGCGTTGCGGTCCATTTAGTCCAACCCAAAGATATTAGAAGAACGAGATATGCTATGTTGGCCGCCGGACCGTAGGCGGAGTACTACCTAATTAGGGTACTTTGAACGGTATCGGGACGTGTACGCACAGAAATCTGTTCTATGTATTAGTGCGGATACCTTAGCCTAAGCGAAGGTGTGCAGTAGTATTACTGAAAAAAACCGGCGACACTGGGCAAAACAATTCCACACAGTATGAACTGCTCATAGCACATCTCGTTCTTCTAATATCTTTGGTCCAACCTAAGGCAGAAGGGTTCGTTATCAAATTATAGTTCCCGGGGCGGCGGTACTCAAACCTGCCTCCCAAATCAGCCGTCCAAGATGGTCGAGTCGAGTAAATTTAACAGGAATACGTATGATTATAACACTTGAAATTTGAGGGCAGTCAAATTCAGTAATTTGAAAAGGTACAAAACATAAATAAATATTTATTTTTGTCAATAAATTGTTAAATAAGACAAATAGACCATCAAATGCTTACACAACCTTTCTCATATTTTCTTCAGTAATTACACACTGACAACGGTTGTCGTGAGGAATCCGCGATCTTTATTCGCATCATCTACAATACAAATTTGTGAAAAGTCAAACATCTATATTTATGTTTCTTGTCAAGTCTACATACTAAGTATACTTTTGTAAGATGGATGTTGAACACGTTAATCCACAAATCAAATCATAAATAATACACATCCTTAAAATGACTAAATTTCTCACATACATAAATATAATCATAGCTCCATATGTGGAGTAAGAAGGAAATGATAACAAGGTATTTTTTTAATTAATAGATTTTTACATTATACATAATTCTAAAATGGATAGAGCCATGTTGTTATGGTATAATTTGCTCTGAAAAATGCACTTAAGTGCTTACGTAATATCAATTCTAGAACATTTAAATACAAGACTTAGTAAGGTTACCGTTTCTTTTCCCACGCATGTTGGTCAAAAGCTTGTATCGTATCAACTATTAATATTAGCAGGGGTGTACATATTTTGCTCCGCGAACGCTTTAATACTTACTAGCCCTCTCAATTAGAGACAAAACGTTCAAATTAAATGTAATTAGACGCTTATAGGCTAAATCACCAAGAAGTTCTGAACCGTCACGCCGATTGCTTTTGACAGGCCGTGTGCTAACCAATAGTATGGTCAGAATTTGAACTGTACAGTTTAAATTCACACACGTCAGCTATAACCACGGAGTGCCGTGAGCCGCACAATCGCACAAAAACGTTCGTCCTGTCAAAACCAATGTGGGTACTATCGCCGGTTATTTATCGGAATAATCCCTTAAACGTATTTTATCGCAATCCAATTCAAAATAACGAGTGCTACCGTACAACGATCACCGTTCCAGTGCTGACAGATGATTCTCGAGATGCAGATTTCGTTCGCCACCACCGGTAAGCTGACTGTGAATTAACCTTACAAATTGTGTTTTCGCATTCGCCTGTCATAAGCCATAGGCTTCATCCATGCTTTATCTGTGTGGAATAGCCCTTTAAAATACTTTAATCTATCCCAACCCTTGTTTGTTCCTCGAACAGGTTCTCTACGTTTGGTGAGTTAGCAGTGGTGCCCGGGTTCATGAGGAAGGGGGGTGAAGATTGTTCAAGTCTTGGCGGCGGATACGTCTGTGAGACAAGTTGAGGGGGCCCTTTTCACTTCTCCAGCAGGACTCTCTTAACCCACCGCGGGAGATATGAATTCATACCTCTGTCAGTCTGGGCAAACTGAATCCCAGATTTCTACCCACCTCTCCTTAATAACCTCCTCTTACTACCATAAAATACCCTACACACAGCATCCTCAAAGTTGACATAGGCCCTGAGGAAAACAGATTTTTACTTTGTAATGAAGTCTGAACGAACTGAACAGCTTCAACGTGTACTTGATTCTTCACTTTAATAAAGGTAAGATTTAATATAACCAAAATAAAAAAAATAATGTTGTTATGATTTGAATTTCGCTTATTAACCAAACCTTGACTCTAATAATGCCCGGTGTCCAAAAGTTTTCCTTCCCTTACCGAGACACGAACATTGTAAGTTTTTAGCAAAGTGCTTCATTTTCATTCGAGTTATTTAAAAATATGGAAAACTATTCTTTATAATAAATAGTTTCACTAGAATTCAAACGATAATAATAATATGTCCAATCACAGATACGTGTATTTCTTTATAACAGGTACCTACCTACAGTACCTACCTACCTACCAACGCCTGCGTATGTTCTATGGCAGTGTTTGCCAAACGGTGTGCCGCGAAGGAAGAAACCTTAAAACTATCAATTAAATATGCAAGAAACAAAATTAACAAGAACATAAATTAAAAAATACAGCGATTTAACTGGTTTACAAAAATACAACATCGATTTAGGAATAGTGTTGAAATAAGTCTTTTACGTGATCCACAAAATTCGCAAAGTTAATATTAAATATATCGACATCAACAAGTGTTGGTTTCCCATAGTGTGAAACCGTTGTATTGGGGAGTTCGTAATGTAATTGCGCTCATGTGTGTTGCAGTGGAATAGTGTATTTTGACGTGTTTTTATTGTAAGTATTCGTAAGTTTATGAGTTGCAGAAGTTTGCAACAGTAAAATTTAGAGTTTAGAATTTTGAATAAAAAAGTTAGGTCGTTTATTTTAAGGCTATCTTCCAATGTGTGTATTTTTAGAGTATTTAAATAAATACTTGTTAGGTTTGTATATAGTGGTCGATGCGACACAGGGATACTTTGGCTGGTAGTATGCAGTACGCAGCGTAGTGAGTGTGAGTGAGTAAGCACGCCATAAATAAACATTCTCCGATCCAGGCCACTCGCAATCGCCTTAAAAAGTACATACATTGCTCGACATTCTTATTCCTAAGTCTCGCCGAAGGTACATACGTCCAACGTCAAAAGTCGTTCCACTCGAACAACGAGTGGGTTATCAAAGCCCTGTGCCGATACGATGCTAGAATTGGGTAGTTCGACATTGTTTTAGTGACGTGGTATACTTTTGTATACCTACGCGTAAATTGTCAGCATTTTGGATATCGCTTTGGAGTTAATATCCTGAATTGGCCACAACAGCAACTAAATCTCTGTTGCCAATCGGATCATAGTATCTTTGCGAATTAGATTTTTCAGTGCTCGTGGATTTGAAATCCAATAAAGATAGATCCTTCTCACGAATACAATGATAATCACCTATGTGCATATATGCTAATAATAAAAAATAAATACTTAACTACACTATGATATAATTATGAATAAAGCGATTTGCGGAACAAATCCGATTTAACAGAGTGCCGTGAAGTAAAAAAGTTTGGCAAACACAGTTTGTTCTGTGGTGATAATGTATCATGTATATGTAATGATTCCATGCATTTAATTTCAAGTTTTTTACTCTCAGCAGGAAATTCCCAACGAGCTGAAATCAATGTAGTTATCTGTGAGCAGTTACTAAATTTAATACATTGATTTAACATATAAATACCCACCTACGTTTTCCATCCATATAAGTCTTGATTTGTAGTTGGTATGTTTTTATATAATTTATAATATTCATGTAATTAGCGATATAAATTATGATTTATTATATCTATTAATAGAAAGCAATCATTTTGTGGTTTGACATCATATTATCTCATGTCGCTTGCAATTCATCATTACAGGTTTAAGGGCCCATGAAGTGACAAACAAGAACCAATTTGTGATTCACCGAAACCAATTGTTTATTTCCAAAATAAAATTTAATATCTATGTTGCTTTAGATACCTACGATTCGATTCTATCAAATTAATTTACAAAATAGTGTAGTGATCTTCATAAGACTTCCTTTCTTAAGACTTTTTCATTAAAGTAACTATCATCAATATTATGTCCAGTTTAATGAACTCCATAACTCGTATTTGCTTTTAATTTAAGTTTTATTTTCGTAATTGGAACTGATTGTGTGAAAATTTCAGATAAACGGTAAAGTAGGTATTTATTTATAATAGGTTAATATTAACAGAAAATGATTTTTATTGTCTTTTCAACAATGAAATCCTGAGATTTTTCACGAGTTCTCGCTAGGTATTTTATAAATAAAATAAACTTCACAGCGTGAACCTTCGATAGGAACAAAATACCAGGAGCACAGAAATGTCATAAGGCAATTTTTGTTAATTTCCGCAGTGTTAATTAATGTAACAATTAAACATAAAAATATACAAAATAATATTAATAAACGTAAAAAATTGAACATGCCGACAAGAATTACTAGGAACATATAAATATGATAGGGTATTTCCATTTGGTTATTATAATAAAAAAATATTGACTCTAGTTGTTACAAATCACATAACGAGGAAAACCATTGATATTTTCAAAAATACATTTATAAATTTAGTATCAAGTTTATAATAATAATGATGTGTGAGCAGGTGAAATAATATACAACTGTATTTGTATGAGAATGGTGTTCCTTTCGGTTCCTTTCCGATGAAAAACTCGATGCCGAGTTCAATAAATAAAAAACTGTTAACATTAAATATTCCAATTATCTGAAACTTTGCAAAGCAGTTGTAACTGAAACCCTGCAGGATAGGCAGTGCAATATAACGCGTTCCTCAACAAACTGTACAAATATTATCCTAGTAATGACTTCAATATCTGCCCCCTCCGATCGCTGCAGGATACGCGGTGTTTTTATCTGGAGGGATTTGCATAAAATAAATGTATAAATTCCTCTAGCGACATTACTGGGAAATTATAAAAAGGAGAATATCGACTTGGAATAAACCGCGTGTCTAATAATTGTGGGGGATATGGAACACTGGCTCTTTCATTAATTTTAAAAATTCCGAAGAATGGCTTCGTAAGCTACGTCAAAGGAGGAGGCAGAGAAACAACCCATAATTAATTGATATTTTTTGCTTAAGTTTTTATAATATCCATTTCTGTTACTTTTATGTTCGAAGTTTCCACCTATACCAGATTAGAAATTCCGAGACTAACTACCATTAGTGAGCAACCCTTTCAGCTGAGGACCGACCAATCCGCTCGCTAATTTCATCAACATTTAAAAAAAACCTTTATCCTTGGACGACGAGTAATCGAAAAACATAATTTTCATATAAATTCTTATTTTTATTTTAGACAATCACTCATTCAATATTACACACCTGAAATTAATAAATTTATTTATTTTGAAAAGATTCATTACATTATATGGAAGCTTTTAACTGTCCAACTAGGAAGGTTTCCCGTATAAGAACAGTTAAATTAACAGGTTTCAAACCATCATACATGTACACAATTACATAACAGTAATAATAGAAAATACATAAAAGTAACACAATTACATAATAGTAAAATAATTACATAATAGTAACACAATTACATAATAGTAACACAATTACATAGTAGTAACACAATTACACAATAGTAACACAATTACATAATAATAATACATTTACATAACAGTAACACAATTACATAATAGTAACAAAATTACATAATAGTTACACAATTACATAATAGAAACACAATTATATAATAGTAACACAATTACATAATATTAACACTATCTTGTTGAATAATATGACAAGCAAATTTAGTATTTTAAACACTAATAGCAAATAAAAGAAAAATAAAAAATTGGGTAAAAAATTTAAAATTTGAGAAAAAATAAGGATGTAAAAGCGAAGATACAACTAGGCGTTCGTGATAAGATAATTAAAACTGTGTTTATTTAAAACTACACAGAGGATCTAAATAATTTATTCAAATATACACAGGTTCAACATTGTTCTTAACCCACTAAATAAAAAAAAAAAATTTATATTTTTTTCCTAATATAGGTATAGAAGTTCCAATTTTCCAACACGTAACAACGATTTTTTATCCAGGTAAACCATTCCAATACTGAGTAAGCTTTTTGCCATCTTAACAAATCAAGTGCATGTGTCAAAGTTTGATACATTTCTTAACAATCTATGTAATGTGACGAAATGGTATCCTTATATTTTAGCCAAATGATATTTTTTGAAGATCAACCTAATTTATAGAATATCATTACCGTGACTATCCTCCACAGTTATCTGACCACAGAATAAATTTCCTTGAGGTTGTGTGATGTCGCAAAGAAGAAGAATAACTAATGTAGTTAGCTCTAACTTCGGATTATCAAAGCGTAGTTGCTCAGATCTACAGTGTAACTTTTGAACTAGTGATACAAAGTAAGCTAAAATAAAAAAAACCCCTATAAATACTTGTATGCTTATCAGGTTTGTCGTCATTAGCTTAAAACGCCTGCTAACAAGATAACATACTCGTCAGAAAGTAGCTAGCAGTGGAAGCATTTTCCCTAAAGACAAATAATGATGCACATATTCGTAGTTATTTCATCGCAGGCGTTAACTGGTCCCAGTGAAACTGGTTCCGCAGCCAGGTATTTATTGGTAACTGTATAAGAATGAGCGTTTGAGTCGACATATAATTCAAATAATGAGATACTCAGTACGGCGAAAAAATATGAATACCGATATTCCCTGTGATTTTAAATATGTTATAGTTATAAATTAGCCATTTTTTCACTGACAAACATTGCTACGAAGATTGCAATCCATTGTAACATAAACAATACCATACCAGTAAGTACATTCGTAGCAATAATTTAAATAATCCATTTACTCATAAAAAAATCGGTAGGGATTAAAACCTCAGCTAGGACTTCAGTTATAGTGCTTTGTTGGCGTTACAGAGTGGAAATACTGCAATTATTTTAGTATTTTATTATTAATAATATGCTCCATTGCTCTACGCAACAATCTCGGATTAGGGTTGCCATAGTCCCACTGGCTTTTAACATCAATCAAATATAACTCTTGCATGGTCGTATCTATAAATGTTGAACAAATTTATGATCTATAAATTTTATAACTTTTTCTAGGTTCTCTCCAATTTATACGTTACAAAAAAAGTCAAATCAAGTTAATGTTAAGCGATTAGGTTAGATTTTCCGTTACTTGAAGACCATTTGTCATCCCAACACTCGGGTAAATCAGATATAAAGAGTAATTAAAGCTGTCGTAACCATTTATTAAAATATGCCAACGACTTTATGACCGCTTCGAGGAAACGCTCTTGTTTCCTCGTTTAGCTTTTTGTTGTATTTTCCCACGGTTATCCAACCAACCCACACACTCAACCTGCAATGCAATGCAATATGCATTGCATTGCACATATGCCTTTGCACACTGGCGCACAGAGTCTCATGTCCTTCCATGGCTGCTGCAGAATATGCATTATATTGATTCTCATCAACAGTTATCTCTCCTGCCATATCAGATATCGTCGTTGTGCAAATGTCGTGTGATAAATAATCAAGGAAATGGATTAATGATTTATAAACAGAATTCATTCGATGAAGAAATGTTACGTTCGTAATACCTCATTCGTGTGGCTTTTGAGTCTATCGCAGGGGCACATATAAATAAAATAGAAGAAAATATAGATACATTTTTGATTCAGTCAATTTTCTTTTTTCATGTAATTTTTTGTTTTTAAAGAAAGAAACATTCCCGAGTTAAGAATTGTCTGAACATATTTGAAAATCTTTTACTACCACCACAGTGACTGTAAAATATTGCTTGTGTCGTAATAATACCCAATAACACCTACCTTCAATTTAGCTTGAACCAAGTTCTTTTAAATTAGCTATTTTAATTTATTACGAATAATTGTGTCCAAAGAGAATAATATTTTATTACGGATTATTTCCATCTACAATCAACCAATTAGATATTTGAAAATTATTATTAAAACAATACTATGTTCATCTTTGATATATTATTCAATATGATAATGAAGTAACGACAAGTTGAACAATTACCTCATAAAATAAAGAAGCTACCTTCCACAATTATGCAAAAAGCGGGTGTAAATCGGTCTCAGCTATTAGCGTGCTTTATGGCTTACGGCGCTCGGCATTCCCCAGGGGCGCGTTGTGTGACCTGTGCTAACTGCTCAGGGGATTGAATAACAACTATTGCACTTTAAGTATTTCCTAATTGGCATTAAAAGTAAGACAAGTGAAAATAAAACAAATTCAATGGGCTGTGAAGTTATATTAATACTACGTACCATTTATACCGACTTTGGCGTACTTCAGCAAGTGATAATGATTTCCTTCACTGAAAGCCGACATTAGCAAAATCATCCCATATCTAGCAGAAGAATAAAAATTATGAGCATTAAATACGGTGTTTGTACGTTGGATGCTGTCATTAATGTCGTATAAAGTTGACGAAGATATTGGCTTGCGGGCCTTAGTGCGCATGCGCAGAAAGAACGTACGTTGTAGCATTCTTGGATACGGTTTACAGATCGCTTCCACACCGCAGTGTATTTTACGCGTTTCACAGTATTTGAGAACGTATATGTATTTAGACTCGCCAGCGCTGTGTGTATAGTGTGTGTGTTGTGCGTACACAGAAACGGGACAATAATATGCACGATGTCTTTTGATAATAATATTTGTATTATTTTTTAAAGCGCCGTTTTTGTAAAAAAAATCACAATAAGGTCGCTGTAAAAATATTAAAATATTTCAATTTCAGTATTGCTGTTTACGGCTAGAAATCTAAATCTTTTTACTCACAAGTCTTTTTACTTACAAGGGATGCGGAGCATCAACAGCATGTATGGACGCCTGGGTTCTACATTTTTTGCTTTTACCACAACCGTCATACGAGTTGATGCTACATTATTAGAATTTTAATATTTTGGTTTAGAGTCGTAAATCCTAAAGCAGGGAAGTCGATTCCATTTTACGTTTGTTGGGATTGATAATATTTAATTTATTACAAAATGTTTACAATTTATTGTTATGTGATAGTGATATAAGTGTATGTGATGTGCTTCAATGCGATCCCTACGGTAAAATGAAAGCTTGTATCAGCACTATGGCGCCACTGCGGTATTAGTCGGAAGCTTCCATGATTATCCGAGAAACAAACCGCTCATTGTTCCTTGTACCCCCACCGCATATTTAACTAAATCGAACATGTGATGAAGCTCCGTGCTTATGAAAATAATTTTCCACTTTACAATGTATAAATCGGATATCACGTTAAATTTCTCCGGAATGACGTAGAAATATGTAATATATATTGCACAACATTTATTTTTGAGTTCGAATTCCAATACATATCTTGCCACTTCGCCACGGAGGTTTTCGGACTTTAATATAATAATAATATTTCATCTCGCTGCTTATTTTCAATTCAGTCAATTTAATTTTGAACGATATACAGTTTTTATTGATGAATCCGGTTACAAACGGAATTGCAGGCCGTTTCCAGATTTTCATGAACACGTGTTCCGACATCGTGATAATACATTAATATTTTACTAAACATTATCAGGAAGAGATTCATAATAAATTGGCAATGTTAATTTTTCTCCGTGCAAGAAGAAAAATTATTAGTTCTTGGCATTTACATTATGTGTAACGTGACAACTTTCTATTATTCTGAAAATATTTCACATCAAGGTGTCACGTTGATTAGATAATAAGTATGAAATATGTATTTAATTATAAAAACGCATTGATTTGATTACCGATAAGATATGAAATAAATAATAATTTAAACTGGCACCCATTGAGTGAGTCAATCCAGAAACTGAGATGATTACGTGTGGCAAATACTAATGTTATCTGAGTGTTTATTTGCTTGTTGGATTCTGAAAATTTATCTGGTTGGGTTTGTTAATACGAAAAAATTGCATATGTAACTAAAGGTGGGCAACCAAAAGTACATGTTCATTTTTTTAGTAAAAATATGTCTAACATAATTCAATTTGTAAATAATGTTTAAAACATTATTAAACTAATGTTTTCTTTTGAGAAGTTATTCGATATATTTTAAACTTTTTCAAATTTACAATATATGAACTAATAACATAATATATATCCGCCTTAAATACTCTTGACAAAATCAACTCTCCTCAAAGTCCACCCTGATGTATGGCAGTGAGGCATGGTACTGGCAGAGAAAGGATGAGGGTAGACTGAATGCTGAAGAAATAAGATCCCTGAGGCGTATGTATAGTAAAACCATGTGTGATGAATGTGGAGATCCGCAAAGGATGCAAGGCTGATGTAAGCGTAATGAATAAGATTAAGAAAGGACCCCCAGAAAGAAGAAAGGAGTGTAATGAGAATATATGACGCAAATTTGAATGGTAGAAGAAGTCGGAGACGCCCGAGAAAGACATGGCACGATCAAGTAAATTAGATACTTGAGTTGAGAATAATAAAAGACTACGAATGCGACGATGTATGAATGTGAATGAGGTAAGGAGTCTGTGCCAAGACCTGGCTGTTTGGCGGTCCGTCTTCCCTGCCTACCCCTGCGAGAAACGGCGTGATAGTTAGTTGGTCAACTCTCCTGCCGATCTATAAGTAAAATTTCGATATCTGATATTTCTTAAAAGAGTGATTGAAATTCCCAACCACTCTAAATATGAATTATTCCTACTCTCTTTCATGTGTAAACATCGCGCCTTTGAAATTAATGTTCTATATCCTGATAATACAAATGAGTCATTGACAAGCGATTCACTTATAGAAAATCCACGAGTGTTTATTTAGATAAGAAACATTTGTCACGGTGATCTTCGTTAAGGTAAAACTAATCCGCGAACATAAATATAAATAGTTGTTTCTGTATTTCATTGGCCATACATTTGAGTTACGCATCTCCTCTGGGCACAATAACCCCAACAGTGAGTTGTGGTAAGGACTTTGGATAAAACGGCTGGCGGCTCGTGAGAACCGATACATTACTGGATCAACTGTACTGACCTGAGACCTGAGTATCTGCCCGACGTCAGGTGATCAGGTCGCAGGGTGAAACCTACGCTGCGTCTTCATTTCGAAAGTGCAAGATTTTACGGTCTTTACGCTTCACTAAAATCTTTCATAAAATTAAATATACCACCTCCATTAGTTTATTTTAAAAGGCATGGTTTTAAGGAAAACGTGATCTTTTACTGAATTTACATTTGATATACAAGTTGGACAATTCTATTGGCCATGGCTTCACTTAAGTATCTAAATATAACTATCCACAGGAAACTGCTGCTTTCGACTAACAAATTAACCATCTTGCAGTTTCCCTGCAAGGGTAGGCAAAGAATATGGACTGCCAAACAACCCGGTCTTGGCACACACTCCTTGCTTCGTTCACATTCATACATCGTCTCACACACATCTACACATTTTTTCATACATATTAAAGTAAATATTTTTTTCCGATAGCCAATTTTTCACCATATATTTAACCTTATTCACAGACTTACATGGTTTTATAGCAGGGGTTCCCAACCCCGTGCCCGCGGGCACCATGGCGCCCGCTGAACGATTCGTATGTGCCCGCCACTATTCGACAGTGAAATAATTTTTTTAAAAACATTAAATATGAGAATTATTTTTATTTACTTGTTAGAGTTTTAATTTTTTTGAGTGCCTGGGTTTATTAAATACGTTCGTATGTTTGCGATATTGTATGTATGAGTGGTTCCTTTGCTGACAGTACTTGTCGCAACCTGTCTAGCGGCGAGTCAGACTGCACTCTTCACGCTAGCCTGGAACGGAGAGTTCTATTTGCATATCACTCCTTGTACACGCAGAAAACCCGAAGCGAACGAACGCCACGAACTGAGCCGATGAACTTTGAAGGCGCCAAAACACATGGCACATGACTCTGCTAGCTCTGTCTGTCAGTGAAAGCAATAAGCATGGCCCCGATAGCCAAACTGACAGTAGTCACGTGCTCGTACCGTCCCGATCGGTTCGGCGATCATAGGCTCACTTCGGGTTTTCGGCGTGTACAAGGAGTGATGTGCAAATAGCATTCCCCCCTGGAACCGCGTTGTTATCATTTTGATTGCGATTGCTGCCCCGAGTTTGTCGATTAAAAATAGGTGGTGCCCGCCACCCTACCGATATTTTAGAATGTGCTCTAGAGTACAAAAAGGTTGGGAACCCCTGCTTTATAGTGTTAGGTAATAAATTAAATATATTCTATTAACCCGTCATTGCTTTTAGGTACACTAGATTGCTAATATGAAATAAAATGCCATTATTGATGTTGTTGTAGGCGAAAACATTTTTGTATTTCTGTCTGACCAAACGGCGCGATGTTTAATTAGTTTGCTTTCAGATGTATTTCTATATGAGATTTAAATATTATTATATTTTTCCAAGTTTCAATGAGTGTGAGATTTTGTTATAAAATTAATAATAAATGTTATCTTTCACTTCTGTTTTTATAAGAATTATTTAGTATTTAAAATTTTATAGATGAAGATATTATTATTATGTATTTCACGGAAACATGTTTTCTGAAACGCAATATGTAAGTAATTATTGTTTACTTGCAGACGTTATGCGTTATCTCCTGATTGTATAATTATGACATGTTCATTCATGTATACTCCGTACTGCGTATTTGTTCAAATTATCCATTTCCCCAAAAAATTGCAACTCGGATTACGAGAATTTTATATATTTTTTTTATTTATTTTTCGGAATAACTTTATTGAGTAAAACCTCAAATTGTAATATTTAAATAATGAAGACAATATTAGTGATTTCTAAACGAAAATCTGAAACAGAAAAATCAGAAAAGGAAACGGTCACATCTGGGACTCGAACCCAGGACCCCTGTCTTTCCGGGACAGTGCTCTACCAACTGCGCTAATGGGACCCTATCCCCCTCGGTCACTTTTAACTGTATCATACTTCGAATAAGAACTACTAACATTGTCTTCATTTTTTCACCGCACATTTTTATTGGACCAGATCCTTGTGACCGTTGCAGAAAAGTCAACAGATGTCGCACATTAAATAAAAAAATAAGATAGGTTTATCTAAAAGACGCTGTCTGGATTGCATTTAGTTCGGGTTGAATCTTGCGATCATACATAAAGATAGTTGCCAATAAAAATGTGCGGTGAAAAAATGAAGACAATGTTAGTAGTTCTTATTCGAAGTATGATACAGTTAAAAGTGACCGAGGGGGATAGGGTCCCATTAGCGCAGTTGGTAGAGCACTGTCCCGGAAAGACAGGGGTCCTGGGTTCGAGTCCCAGATGTGACCGTTTCCTTTTCTGATTTTTCTGTTTCAGATTTTCGTTTAGAAATCACTAATATTGTCTTCATTATTTAAATATTACAATTTGAGGTTTTACTCAATAAAGTTATTCCGAAAAATAAATATTCATTCTAGACTTGCAGAAAAGTCAACAGATGTCGCTCATTAAATAAAAAAATAAGATAGGTTTATCTAAAAGACGCTGTCTGGATTGCATTTAGTTCGGGTTGAATCTTGCGATCATACATAAAGATAGTTGCCAATAAAAATGTGAGGTGAAAAAATGAAGACAATGTTAGTAGTTCTTATTCGAAGTATGATACAGTTAAAAGTGACCGAGGGGGATAGGGTCCCATTAGCGCAGTTGGTAGAGCACTGTCCCGGAAAGACAGGGGTCCTGGGTTCGAGTCCCAGATGTGACCGTTTCCTTTTCTGATTTTTCTGTTTCAGATTTTCGTTTAGAAATCACTAATATTGTCTTCATTATTTAAATATTTTTTTTATATTACTAGAATTTTAATAATAAGAAGAAAAAAGTAGTCACGCCGTACTGCCACAAGGCGGGTAGTATGCAAGTGCTACCATATTTCTTTAATTTAATAAATGTTACAAATAATCATTTTATTAGAAAATTTACAAGGAAAAAACTTACTGATATAAAGTACCATTAATTTATTACAAATCTGGAGAGTAATGAATCGACAGATTTCCTTTGATTTCAAACTATGAGGATGTCAGAACACGTGTTCATCAAAAATCTAACATTGTCGCATATATCAAGAAAAGCGCAGCTGTATGAACACGTGTTCCGATTTAATCTGAATGAACTTATTTTTATTAGGAAATTACTTGCCACCACATTTTTAAGATGATTTTAATAAATCAGCCGTAATCATTTAAATTTAATTTAACGACAATGTCTATCTGTAATGCATTTGTTTCTTCTTCTGATTGTAACTGCTTCGTTTATAATTAAAATTTATATATAAAACAAATGTATGTGAAGGGAACCCACCAAGGCCCTGTCCACGAGTGGGTAAAATAAAAAAATAAGAATAGATATAAATTTTTTAAATAAAATAAAATATTTAAATACAACACGAAGCAAGTTATAATGCATTTTTTAAAGTAACGGTATAATAACGTAATGTTGTTGTGAAGAAGAGAAATGTAAAGTTTCATGATTCAATGTTTTTTTAATTGAATCCAAAGATATAATGAAGGACATGCATTAATACTAATTTGTTTAAGGATCAAAATAGGCAAAAACTAAACGGATGCTCGGGTAATCCAGTAATAAAGTGAATTAGAATAAATATTTGATATTAACTTTTCAGTAAAAACTATTTCAACTGATTATTAATCTCTTTTATTGTTTTTGATAACTAGGAGCCTCGGAAGTCCTAGTACTAATGGCCACCAGATTGATCTCCAGATTCCTACCGATCCCTTAAACCTTTTAACTTCCCAAAACTTCCTATCCATCCCTTACTAAAATATCCTACACACAGCATCCCCAAAGATGACATTGGACTTTCAGATTTTTTTCCTCAGGGGCTTGTGAGTGAAGTTAATACAAAAAAATCAAATTGTTTTGGTTCAATTTGAAAATGCCTTTGATTTTTTTTTAAATTCTGCTCAGCGAGAATTACATATGTGAAATAAAGGACTCTGCGATTGAGCCAAGGAACTTAGTGATCTACCACGGATGTAGTCTTCAGATACCTTTTAGAAAAGGTTTTTTTTTATCGGGCTTCAAGTGAAAGAACTATTAATGTTCCATTTACTCATGCTTCATAAAATAAGGCTACCTCCAACTAAACATCCTTAATAGAGGTAATTTGGAACATACCCCATTATTCTCCATGGACGATGGTTAGGGCCTTATAATTATCGCTAGTTAAGCCCGTGTTTTAGGCGAAAATTAATAATTAATACGATTAAACGAAACAACCATTTCATAAATAAACGTACTCTGCCGGAAGTCTCTGATTATTTAAATCTAAAAAAACAAAGTTCTATTGATATTAGGCTTATCTTTAGGGCCAAATATTTTAATTCCGTATAACGCGCATTAATGTAAATACAGGGGAGATATCCGTGTTTATCTGATCAAAATGTTTTGACATGCAGAGTATGAAATTGTTTTAATACGATATCTTTGAAATAAACATAAGTTGGGTATGCAAAGGAAAACTATTATTATCAACATTTAATTAATTACTATTAAACGGTGTTTGGTTT
This sequence comes from Hesperophylax magnus, assembly GCA_026573805.1. Taxonomy (NCBI): domain Eukaryota; kingdom Metazoa; phylum Arthropoda; class Insecta; order Trichoptera; family Limnephilidae; genus Hesperophylax; species Hesperophylax magnus. Next base: position 714,757 of record JAIUSX010000050.1, read on the forward strand.
TTAAATTACAATATGAATAGTACCTATTGGAATGCTTTTTAGCTTCAATTTAAAACGAGTCGTGGGTTAATAAATATTTTCTAAATTTCCGCTCAATTATTATCGTTTTTTTATATTAGCTTACTCCCCTTAACGTTTGTATTTACAAATCTCCCATTCAGATCGTCTTATTTTTCTTTTTGAACACTTACTACAGAGCCTTGAGACAGCTAAGTTAATTTAGAATGCAAATTTCATAAAACCAGGCAATTAAAATTGGACATTTTTATTTTCATATCTGGGTGTGAATTTTAGCAATCAGCCTTCGTATTAATTAATTTATCGGACAATTTGTATAGCGCCGCTTTTGTGAGATATCACCTCCGGGGCGCTCTACAGTTGATGCAGGTATTACAAAAAATATAAACATTACAAAAATAAAGTGAAGTTAAGTTAAGTAAAACGATGAACAGGAACAGGTGACACGAAGATAGAAGATGGAGACTCTGCAGCAAGAATCCTAGATGGCGAAGAAACTGGACCAGCGTTCCTAACAGATCTTATCAGAAATCCGTGCGAGGGTAACTGAAAATTTCTGAAAATCATCATACAAAAAATCGAATTTTCGAAAAAAATTAAAAATCGTTTTCAGGTACAACAACATCAATAATGCCATTTTTTGTAATATTAGCACTCTAGAACACCAATAGTCACGAGCCACCACTGTGTACAACCTTCAAAGTTCATACAGAGTTAGTACATTTTGACTGTAATTACACCGATCGATTTTTTTTTGTATTTCTCAATGTTGAAAACATTTCGCTGTAACTGAAAATAAGAACCCAATAATATTTCGCAGGTTCCAAGGCCCATAAAATCTGTATCCATAAATTATTTGAAATAAACGCTATACACAATATTTGAAGGAGAATGGCGGAAGCTCCTTCTTAACGACTTTCGGAAATGTATATTGTTGGAAAAACAATTTCCTTCCTGTAACCACTATTCAGTGCTTTGTTTGGCCAAGAATCCTGAGGCTGGGTACCTTCAAGAGCTGGTTTCACATAAGGAGGAAATGTTTGCTGCGATGCTTTTCGGTATGATACGTTGAATTCCTAGTCATAACGCCGACTAGTTTTTTGCCACAAACGCGCTATTGATTGTTAATCAAACATTTTTATTAATCGTTGAAGAAGTAGATAATACTAATAAATTTTAGCATGAAACAGAACAAGACACAGAAGAATAAAACAAGGTAACGGACTCAACTAGGAATGGGAACATTGCTAATTTATTAATAATCTCTTCAAATTATTCGTAATCATCCGGTTAAAAACAAGATTGCAGGCCCTTAACGAATGAATTGATGGGTTTACTAAAAAACTTTCAGTAAAATACGAATGTGTGTTATATCACAATGTCGGATCACGTGTTTATAAAAACTTTAATATTTAACATTTCATCATTATCAAGGCAAATGCAGGTGCATGAACACGTGTTCTGATATATTACAAATTTACTAAAAACTTATCAGGAAATGGCAATCCCGTTTTTAACCGAATTATCAATAATTTTAAGAGATTATAAATTAGCAAGTTTTTTTTGTTTTTTTTTTAATTTTTTTTTTTATAATATAATATTGATAACATTTTATGATTTTGACTGTCCAACTAGGAAGGATTCCCGTTTCAGGACAGTCAAATTTACAAGTTTCAATTTTTAAATTTTAATTTTAATTTCAAATTTTCAAGATTCTTCGTGTATTATATTTTGTCGATCTAATATTTCAAATTCAGAAATTTTTATTTTTATGTGTCCTGTTTCACGTTTCATTTGGATGTATTAGTATCATCTCCCACTTCAATAATATATTTCATTGGTGGGAATAATCTATAAAGTCATTTAAAAGCTATTCCAATAAAAATGTATTATTACATTGTTATTGTTACAATGACGAAATTACATACTTATCTCCTTTTAAATTAATAGTAAATAATACACTTTTTTAAATCGTACGATGAATCGTAGTCTTGGACTTGTAAAATGGCATTCTGAGTTAATTGGATTCAAGGTTTCAATTCTAGGAAAGAAATCAATTGTGTAATATTTTCTGTCTTCAAATTTTGCACAGTTTCTTTAGAGATGTGCTAGTTTTAAGGAGGTATTTAATAATGTTTTCAATATTTCTGCATTTTTAACTAAAAAATGCAACTTTTAAGGGTGCGAGTTTATCAAATTATTGTTGATTTTGATCAACATCAACATAGCAAACCGCAATCAAGTAAGAAACTCGTTCATAAAACGAACAAAGCGTTAACATTAAATTACTAGGCGATAAACGGCACTAGAACTCATTTCATACAAATACAGGTTTTACGAAGATATCATCGCGTTTTAAAAACCCTTATGTGAATGGGGCTCACCCCGACCACAACTATATAACGATACTTCATAGATCATCGCATAAAATGTGATGCTTTTCTTCCGGGATCAAGTTTCCAAGGAGCTTAAATAATTTATCTATTTGTTAAATACTGTAGTCGCTACTGTCAATAAGGATTAAGGATATCTGAATATACCTAGTATAAATCGTACCCATATACGTTACTTCTAAAATATTCACGTAGCTACTTGTTCTAATAAAATCAGTAATTGAGGTGGGCCATATTAAAACTCGACGTGTCCACCTTTAAACCGATATCCACTTTTATGTTACGTCATTTTATCCACTCGAGTCATTTTAGACATATTATGCCGAGTTCGCAAAACGTCTTGAGTGATCGCACGTCATAATATGCCATTTTTTACTCGCAGAATTCGCGCATTTAGGTATTTTTTAAATAATTTAATTATAAATCCTACAAATATAGGATAAACGGTAAAATATAGGTGAATTTATTAGCTGTATAGCACAATAAGTAGTTTATGTGTTTCAATATTAAAATTCAGAGGTATGATTTATTTTTAAACGGGGCCGAGAATTTTCCAACTCGAACGCCAATCACGCAACTCATGTTCCACAATTGTCAAAATCATAGATTTAAAAATTGTGTTATCCTTATGAAAAACGACCGCGAAAAATGTGTATTGCTGCAAAACTTGTTTTATTCAAGTATCGGGGTCGAAACTCGTCTCATCCAAACAAACAAACAGAATATCACGCAACCATTTATTAGTAATTTAAATACAGATTTTTTAAACAAATAAAGGTTTCTATTTTTATAATCATGCTTTATTTATAATATAATAGGCATGTCAAAATTGCCATAATCTACATCCTGATAAGCCGAAACTCTTTGTGTCCACCTTAAATTACATCAAAACTTACCTGAACCTTTATGTTGTTTTTTATCTTTAATTCTTCATAAACCATCGATTGAAAAACTTCAAACTTAAGGCATATTATTCATGATTATGTATTTCACATTGCATAATAATTTACTGTGATTTTATCGGAAAAAAGTTAAATTTCGTTTTTATAAACATTATGTAAAAATTGCCAAGAAGGATAAGACGACTTTTGCTATGACACGCCTCAATTATAAATCCTAAAATATATTTCTAAATAATATTAAATAAGTCTGTTTGTCCGCTTTGTTCTTCTAAACTACGCAACGCACTTTGTTAGGGTTTTTAATTATCATATAGAGATTTGCTTCCGGAAGGTTTATATATAAAATAGATGCATATTTAATTTATGGAAAGTAGAGAAAAGTCGATTTTAAATAATATATAAATATAAAAGCTTTATAAATAATAGTATTAAATAATAATAATAGTAAATAATCTTAATATATTTACATTTACTGTGTATCTAATTTAGTAACTGCTATATTAGTCTATTTCATTATCTATACTTTTGTTATCATGCTATTTAAATTTGTTTTTTTTCTTACTTTATAAATAAAAATAACATTTATATAACATTTTATAATTCCTTATAACGTTTATTCTTTATATTTCTTTGTCATTGATAAATATATTGTATAGGTGCAAATATTGAATCAACGACTAGAATCAATGGAACATTATTGGTCTAATATTGTAAATAATTGCTGTTTATACTAAATATATAAATGACTGTTTGTTTCTTAAATAAAATAAAAATTTAAATTAAAAAAAAAAAAACATTCTTTCTTTTCTTTACCTTATGTATACTGTAATGACACTACTCCCCAACTCATACACGAGAAAAGTTTTGAATTGGGTAGTAAAGTTAAAATGAAAACATTTTATTTTAATTAGTTTTTAGAACCATATGTTTTTCTTCTGTAAATCTGTCATATGCATGTATTTCAAAAAAAGAAAAATAAAACAGTCGCTATCCACCTCTTCCTGTTTGTACGCTTGGTTCATCTAAACCAAGGCTGCCCAACCGCAGGCCCGCGTGAAACATTTTCAAAAAACCCGCCAATCCTTGAAAAAGTGTCGCAAAAAAATCATAAATCATAAATAATCATAAATTAACATATGTTACAGTAATTAAATGGTGGTTGGTGGCTATAAAATAGTTCTTCCCGACAAATTTATGGACTGTGCTTAGTGGCTAGACCAGTTTCAACTTTTCGAAGAGGCACCACCTTTTTGAAGAGTAATCGAGGTTTTTTGTTCTAAATTAAGGCTGCCCAACCCCAGGCCCGCGGGCCACATTGTGACCCGTGAACGAATTATAAGTGGCCCGCGTGAACCATTTTCAAAAAACCCGCCAATTTGAAAAAGTGTCGCTGGTCCGCGGTAAAACAAACAATGCAGCTTGCGCGCGGTCACCAGTGTTGCCAACGACGGCGATTTATCGCTATTTAGGCTACTCAGAACGAGAATCAGCGACGAAAAAATCTAACCTGTTGAACTTACTTTTGAAACAAAAATACACCGGTTTTCGACATAATATTCTTCTTCTATGGGTCGAAATGGAATCCTGTAGCCACCCCCCTCCCCATGGAATTCGAAAAATTGCTGTGGGGTATCACATATGATGTTCGGGTGTGCGAAATTTGCCCCCCCCCCCCCCATGGAAATAGGAACCGTCAGGTATTCAGTGGCCCGCCAGTGATTCAAAATCGTCAATTTCGCCCAACTGCTAAAAAGGTTGGCCAGCCTTGATCTAAACTACGCAACAGATTTTGATTGGGTTTTCTCATTAAAAGAATTTCTTCCGGAAGGTTAATATGTATAATACGCCTTCTCTATGAAAAGGGAATTTTCAATAAATTTAAAATTGTTTTCGTGTTTTATATAAATAACTTCAATCGACCGTGTCAGAAGGAATAAAGTGATTTACCTTCTGCCACGCCTCTTTTAGAATGAAACGATGAACGTGATTTTTTAATCAAATATTATATTCCGTATTTTATTTATAAATATTTACTCCAAAGTGTGCATAACTTCACGTAAATAGATAACACTATTATTGTTCTCTTTTCTAGCAGGTATTTGTGGCGTCTGAGAGTGTTTACAGTTGAGCCGGAGTGATAGCTTTTTATAATAGATAACATCAGTCTATCATTTTTTGAACTCTGTAAATCAATTTAAATACCAGAGACATATCTTATTACATTTCTTCATTCACAGGAAACTAATGGGTGTCACCTGATCACAGTTTTGAAATGCGATACTTCATTATTACTTGCATAATTTTTAAGTGAACGTATAGCTTTACCAGTTAAATTAATAGGTCTCGCCCCCACAGTTGAGTTAAACTCAGTAGGTACTTTGGCAATTTAATTTTAAATTGTAATAATGTTCAGTTATATGTAGAAAAAACACACCATAAAACTTTAGAATTATTGTAAGTCCTTAAAATATTTCGATGATCGTGTAGACTCGCTGAACATTTTTCTATTTAAGCAATGTGTAGGCTCTAGCAGGACAAAACACTGTTCCTCGGTAACTCTTCGCAAATATTACCTCGCCTAAAGCGTATTCCTACAGATGCACCAAAAAATTGAGAGACAGGTAAGGGTACCGCCGTCCAGGGAACCATTTATTGGAAAACCAACACCCCTGCCATAGATCATCCCAAGTGGTTAGCTACGTTTGGTGACTTAACAGGGGTGCCTGGGTTGATGGGGTTTGATTTTCTAGGTCTTGGCAGCGGATTCGTTTGCCTACATACTACGTGGCTAGCCGGATCGGCAAAGACTGGTTGAGGGAGTCTTTCTGACCTCAACCAGTGATGGCCTCAAGGCGATGTTTCTTCCCAAAACTTCCACTTATTTCTTTCCATAAAAATACTCTCCACACAGCATTCCCAAATAACACACACCCTGAGAGATTTTTTTCCTCGCAGCCTCCTGTGTGGAGCTAATGTAAAAAAAAACACCAATGAACACAAAATCTTCAAAAAACAGAGTCACCTATACAGCGTAAAAAACAGAAAATACGTAATTAAATCAACTTGATATTAATGAAGTCCTACCTTATTCAATATAATGTAGAGAAACGTCAACACTTCAAGGATTGTAACTATTGCACAACACAGAACATAAACTCACAAAAAAGTATTTGCAAACCTTGCACAACGTTTTAATATGAAATGTTTCACTGAATCATGTTAAAATCTAACGCAGGTTATTTGATTACGGAGAGAAACGAACTACTAAAAGATAAGAAGTAATGTATTCAATTCGAATTAATTTCTGAATCCCTAATCTTTACTTTGTAGGCGTTCCGATAAAGTAGACAATTAATTTTATTTTTTATTGAATTTCATAATTTTCTCACTTAAGATAATCTATATCATTTTTCAGGCATGGCGCCAGTGACTAACAAACACTTGTCCATATCTATGAGTAGGTACCTACCAAACCATCTATCCAACTTTAGATGTACATAAGTAGGTATCTTAATGTTACGCTTGACTAAATCATAAATTGTTGTTGACATCTAGAGCAAGCTTTAGAATATATAAAATACCCTAAAATTAATACGACCAACTGCTCTAATTATTGGCAGTATTTACTTGTATTGGCTGGCAAATCTGGCCGCTAGAGGCGCTAGTGTAGCATTGCATAATCATGCACAAACTTCATTAAAATTTATGAAAATGAACCATGTCTCACAACTCTTGTCGCTAGGAGGCGTTAGTATAGCACACTGCCAACAGAATGTTTGGGAAATGTCCGAAGTTGGAAGTATTATAACTATTCTGCAGTATTTGATTATGTGTCGTAGCGATGGTACTCCATAATATTACTATTAACCTGCTGATACTTCATACTCGGTTTGTTTTAGAGTGTTCTATGATGGTCCTTTAAGTGAATTATTTTTCAATGTGATTTCATATTATCCACTTTCATTGTTGAAAATAACTCAAGAATCCAAACTCTCTTGCGTAAGTGGGCCTATGACATCACCCATTGGGGTATATAGAAATGCTGAAGGTAGTAATACTTTGTGCAGACCTGGTCCTCAAACATGGATTGTGTCATTTCATATTGAGAGTATCTACGATTCTGCTGTAAATGAACTAAATATTATTTTACATTAATTATACGTATGTTTTTTATATAAAATTAATTTTCGCACTCCAAGAATCGTACCTGCGACCTTTGGATTCGCAGTCAAGTATCTTAAAAAGTTAAATCAAAAAATGTGACTGGATTAAAATTATTCTTTGGGCAATAAAATATCCTAATACCTGCATAGTGATATTTTTCGGTTCAACGCATTTATTTATTATATTTAGATGAGACATGAAATGAAAAAATAGGTTCCGCTTTTTTACCTCCAACTGACCTCCAACTCTCCTAACGCTCTAACTAAAACTAGCGAATTCGGTCTATGCGCACCGCTTATCGCGTTCTAATAGTTTTGGCCAGATATTAGTACGCAGTAGCGCCTCTAAATGTAGCTCTATGGTTCAACGAGGTTTTTTAAGATATCAGTTTCTATTTTCTATAATATTTAAATTATACCTAAATAACAGAGAAATTTATTGAAAATTTGTACCTATTACCTTTTTAATTCCATCGTAATTTAACCTTTTTTTCGTAAATAAGAAAATTATTGTCAAAGACGATTGGCTAGTTAAATATATTTTTTCTTCAACAGGGCGGTATAACTCCGATCGAAAATCGGAACCGAAATATTGTGACATCATATGATTGCCTAACTACATCTACCAATGAAAAACTCTGAAGGTATATGGAATAAAAAAATTATCTGTTTTTTATTGGTACATAGTATAATAAGTGGGCCCCGCATGAGAATTGTAATGTCTATATATTGGCATATCTATGGATTTTTAGGGCCAATTTGTTTCATGCAAAAAGCCCGAAGAAATCGATCTACCGAGTGATTTATTTTTGGTTGTCAGTTAACTGTCAAAAGACTAACTAATATATAGATTTTACTATCAGAGTTGAAGGTGGGAGAAGTTAGGTAATTTTCATGTCAGGCCAATCCAATGCGGAAATACATTTTTTACGGCGCGTAAGGTCAGAACAGTGAAAAACTTGACTAATTAAGGTGGCGTTTATTAGGTTAAAACGGTCTTAACCCAAGCTCAAGACCGGCTTTACCACACCAACGTTAGTAAGAAGGTTGGTGTGCATAACATAACTTAACTTAACTTAAAAAAGTATAGTAAATCACCTTTTCGTGCACTGGCGGCACGAGCTAAAAAGGCAGTTGCTTAAATTTTTACATTATGTATGCATAATTACTTGATGTAGCACTGTCGTTTTATTCACTATCGTAGATTGAAAAATCTACGAGTATGAATAAGACTAATCGTCGGCGCACGAGAAAACTTACTGATATAAAAAATTCCAAATTTATTAAGAATCTCTTACATTTTTTGGTAACCCGGTTAAAAACGGGATTGCAGGTCTGTAAGTAAAGAAATGATCCGTTTCCTTATAAACTTTCAGCAAAACACGGATGACGTTGGAACACGTGTTCATTAAACTCTAATACTTTTTGTCATTGTATATTATCACGACAAACGCAGGTACATGAATACGTGTCCCTATATATTATGAATGTTCTAAAAGATTATACAGAAACGGCCCACAATAATGTTTTAGAGGATTTTAATAAATCTGCAATACTATTTTTTATCCGTGCGCTTTTTCATATTATAATTTGATGTTCCGTCCTCCGTTCAGTGAGAAGTTGAAATCTCTGCCTTCCCCGTAGAGGCGCCACAGCGGTGTCTACGTGTGACGTAGGAGAAGATACGTAGTTACCATCTAAATATTAGTATTATTATTATATTATAACCTAATTATGAGTACCTATTACATTTTCATGCTAACGCATAAAATTACATGTAATCTCGCTATCTCAAGTGTTTAACCCAAATACCGGATTCTATGCTAATAATTTTTTTTTACGATGGAATCAATATTTTGTATTTTTATGGACGAGATAAGAAATATGGTGTGATCTTTAAACTTTGCAAAATTGTGACGACGTTGTAATACAGCGGATAATTGGATAATCGGTATTTGAAAAACGTATCATTTAATTATGTGGAATATTTTAGACTTATGTGGAATTGACTCCAAGTTTGTGTATTTCATATTTTTTTCCAAGAATTAAACTATTATTTATTTTTAAACGGAAGTAATGCCATCATCATCAGCTTGTGACGTTTTGGTATTGATATTGGACGAGAAGAATCTAAATTGGTTTTATCTTCTGTTGCATTCTGTGATGAATTATTTTTTATGCGATGATGACTCTTAACAATATGACTGACATGACTCATAAATTAAAACAGAGATGAAGTAAAACAGCCTGAAGGAAATGGGGGAAAAGGATATGTGGAAGAGGAGGGTTGGGATCTCTTTATTAAACATGGCATTGAATATTTATTTTTTGTTTCTCAAATATGTACATATTATATTCTTTCCTAAGAATCTAAATATATGCATGTAACCTGTAATTCAAATAAAACATCCGATATAGGTACCTATTGCAAGAATTATAATACGTATCTTTCCTAAGAATCTAAATTTATGCATGTAAACCGTAACTCCAATAAAACGTCCGATTTAGGCATTGCAGGAATTATAATACGTATCTTTCCTAAGAATTTGCAGGTTACATGAATATTTAACGTAATGTTGCAGGTTATATATTCATGTAACCTGCAACATTGCAAGAGTTACAATACGAATCTTTCCTAAGAACTAAATAAATTCATGTGACCTGATATACGCACTGCAAGAATTATAATATGGAACTTTCCTAAGAATCTAAATATATTTATGTAAGAATTATATTACGTGTCTTTCCTTAGAATCTAAATATATTCAAATAACCTTTATCTCAAATAAAACGTCCGATATAGGCATTGCAAGAATTATAATACGTATCTTTCCTAAGAATCTAAATTTATGCATGTAAACCGTAACTCCAATAAAACGTCCGATTTAGGCATTGCAGGAATTATAATACGTATCTTTCCTAAGAATTTGCAGGTTACATGAATATTTAACGTAATGTTGCAGGTTATATATTCATGTAACCTGCAACATTGCAAGAGTTACAATACAAATCTTTCCTAAGAACTAAATAAATTCATGTGACCTGATATACGCACTGCAAGAATTATAATATGGAACTTCCCTAAGAATCTAAATATATTTATGTAAGAATTATATTACGTGTCTTTCCTTAGAATCTAAATATATTCAAATAACCTTTATCTCAAATAAAACGTCCGATATAGGCTTTGCAAGAATTATAATACGTATCTTTCCTGAGAATCTAAATATATTCATGTAACCTCTAACTCAGATAAAATGTCCGATATACGTATTGCAAGACTTATAATACGTATATTTCCTAAGAATCTAACATGTAGCTACATGTAACCTCTAACACAAATAAAACGTCCGATATAGGCATTGCAAGACTTATAATACGTATCTTTCCTAAGAATCTAAACATGTACATGTAACCTCTAACACAAATAAAACGTCCGATATAGGCATTGCAAGACTTATAATACGTATCTTTCCTGAGAATCTAAATATATTCATGTAACCTCTAACTCAAATAAAACGTCCGATATAGGCATTGCAAGACTTATAATACGTATATTTCCTAAGAATCTAACATGTACATGTAACCTCTAACACAAATAAAACGTCCGATATAGGCATTGCAAGACTTATAATACGTATCTTTCCTGAGAATCTAAATATATTCATGTAACCTCTAACTCAGATAAAATGTCCGATATAGGCATTGCAAGACTTATAATACGTATATTTCCTAAGAATCTAACATGTACATGTAACCTCTAACACAAATAAAACGTCCGATATAGGCATTGCAAGACTTATAATACGTATCTTTCCTAAGAATCTAAACATGTACATGTAACCTCTAACACAAATAAAACGTCCGATATAGGCATTGCAAGACTTATAATACGTATCTTTCCTGAGAATCTAAATATATTCATGTAACGTCTAACTCAAATAAAACGTCCGATAAAGGCGTTGCAAGACTTATAATACGTATCTTTCCTAGGAATCTAAACATGTAACCTCTAACACAAATAACACGTCCGATATAGGCATTGCAAGACTTAATAATAATACGTATAATACGTATCTTTCCTAAGAATCTAAACATGTACATGTAACCTCTCACACAAATAAAACGTCCGATATAGGCATTGCAAGACTTATAATACGTATCTTTCCTAAGAATCTAAACATGTAACCTCTAACACAAATAATACGTCCGATATAGGCATTGCAAGACTTATAATACGTATCTTTCCTGAGAATCTAAAAATATTCATGTAACCTCTAACTCAGATAAAACGTCCGATATAGGCATTGCAAGACTTATAATACGTATCTTTCCTAAGAATCTAAACATATACATGTAACCTCTAACTCAAATAAAACGCCAGATATAGGCATTGCAAGACTTATAATTCGTATCTTTCCTGATAATTTAAATATATTCATGTAACCTCTAACTCAGATAAAACGTCCGATATAGGCATTGCAAGACTTATAATACGTATCTTTCCTAAGAATCTAAACATGTACATTTAACCTCTTACACAAATAAAACGTCCGATATAGGCATTGCAAGACTTATAATACGTATCTTTCCTGAGAATCTAAATATATTAATGTAACCTCTAACTCAGATAAAACGTCCGATATAGGCATTGCAAGACTTATAATACGTATCTTTCCTGAGAATCTAAATATCTTCATGTAACCTCTAACTCAAATAAAACGTCCGATATAGGCATTGCAAGACTTATAATACGTATCTTTCCTAAGAATCTAAACATGTACATGTAACCTCTAACACAAATAAAACGTCCGATATAGGCATTGCAAGACTTATAATACGTATCTTTCCTGAGAATTTAAATATATTCATGTAACCTCTAACTCAGATAAAACGTCCGATATAGGCATTGCAAGACTTATAATACGTATCTTTCCTAAGAATCTAAACATGTACATTTAACCTCTTACACAAATAAAACGTCCGATATAGGCATTGCAAGACTTATAATACGTATCTTTCCTGAGAATTTAAATATATTCATGTAACCTCTAACTCAGATAAAATGTCCGATATAGGCATTGCAAGACTTATAATACGTATCTTTCCTAAGAATCTAAACATGTACATATAACCTCTAACACAAATAAAACGTCCGATATAGGCATTGCAAGACTTATAAAACGTATCTTTTCTGAGAATCTAAATATATTCATGTAACCTCTAACTCAAATAAAACGTCCGATATAGGCATTGCAAGACTTATAATACGTATCTTTCCTAAGAATTTGCAGGTTACATGAATATTTAACGTAATGTTGCAGGTTATATATTCATGTAACCTGCAACATTGCAAGAGTTACAATACAAATCTTTCCTAAGAACTAAATAAATTCATGTGACCTGATATACGCACTGCAAGAATTATAATATGGAACTTCCCTAAGAATCTAAATATATTTATGTAAGAATTATATTACGTGTCTTTCCTTAGAATCTAAATATATTCAAATAACCTTTATCTCAAATAAAACGTCCGATATAGGCTTTGCAAGAATTATAATACGTATCTTTCCTGAGAATCTAAATATATTCATGTAACCTCTAACTCAGATAAAATGTCCGATATACGTATTGCAAGACTTATAATACGTATATTTCCTAAGAATCTAACATGTAGCTACATGTAACCTCTAACACAAATAAAACGTCCGATATAGGCATTGCAAGACTTATAATACGTATCTTTCCTAAGAATCTAAACATGTACATGTAACCTCTAACACAAATAAAACGTCCGATATAGGCATTGCAAGACTTATAATACGTATCTTTCCTGAGAATCTAAATATATTCATGTAACCTCTAACTCAAATAAAACGTCCGATATAGGCATTGCAAGACTTATAATACGTATATTTCCTAAGAATCTAACATGTACATGTAACCTCTAACACAAATAAAACGTCCGATATAGGCATTGCAAGACTTATAATACGTATCTTTCCTGAGAATCTAAATATATTCATGTAACCTCTAACTCAGATAAAATGTCCGATATAGGCATTGCAAGACTTATAATACGTATATTTCCTAAGAATCTAACATGTACATGTAACCTCTAACACAAATAAAACGTCCGATATAGGCATTGCAAGACTTATAATACGTATCTTTCCTAAGAATCTAAACATGTACATGTAACCTCTAACACAAATAAAACGTCCGATATAGGCATTGCAAGACTTATAATACGTATCTTTCCTGAGAATCTAAATATATTCATGTAACGTCTAACTCAAATAAAACGTCCGATAAAGGCGTTGCAAGACTTATAATACGTATCTTTCCTAGGAATCTAAACATGTAACCTCTAACACAAATAACACGTCCGATATAGGCATTGCAAGACTTAATAATAATACGTATAATACGTATCTTTCCTAAGAATCTAAACATGTACATGTAACCTCTCACACAAATAAAACGTCCGATATAGGCATTGCAAGACTTATAATACGTATCTTTCCTAAGAATCTAAACATGTAACCTCTAACACAAATAATACGTCCGATATAGGCATTGCAAGACTTATAATACGTATCTTTCCTGAGAATCCAAAAATATTCATGTAACCTCTAACTCAGATAAAACGTCCGATATAGGCATTGCAAGACTTATAATACGTATCTTTCCTAAGAATCTAAACATATACATGTAACCTCTAACTCAAATAAAACGCCAGATATAGGCATTGCAAGACTTATAATTCGTATCTTTCCTGATAATTTAAATATATTCATGTAACCTCTAACTCAGATAAAACGTCCGATATAGGCATTGCAAGACTTATAATACGTATCTTTCCTAAGAATCTAAACATGTACATTTAACCTCTTACACAAATAAAACGTCCGATATAGGCATTGCAAGACTTATAATACGTATCTTTCCTGAGAATCTAAATATATTAATGTAACCTCTAACTCAGATAAAACGTCCGATATAGGCATTGCAAGACTTATAATACGTATCTTTCCTGAGAATCTAAATATCTTCATGTAACCTCTAACTCAAATAAAACGTCCGATATAGGCATTGCAAGACTTATAATACGTATCTTTCCTAAGAATCTAAACATGTACATGTAACCTCTAACACAAATAAAACGTCCGATATAGGCATTGCAAGACTTATAATACGTATCTTTCCTGAGAATTTAAATATATTCATGTAACCTCTAACTCAGATAAAACGTCCGATATAGGCATTGCAAGACTTATAATACGTATCTTTCCTAAGAATCTAAACATGTACATTTAACCTCTTACACAAATAAAACGTCCGATATAGGCATTGCAAGACTTATAATACGTATCTTTCCTGAGAATCTAAATATATTAATGTAACCTCTAACTCAGATAAAACGTCCGATATAGGCATTGCAAGACTTATAATACGTATCTTTCCTGAGAATCTAAATATATTCATGTAACCTCTAACTCAAATAAAACGTCCGATATAGGCATTGCAAGACTTATAATACGTATCTTTCCTAAGAATCTAAACATGTACATGTAACCTCTAACACAAATAAAACGTCCGATATAGGCATTGCAAGACTTATAATACGTATCTTTCCTGAGAATTTAAATATATTCATGTAACCTCTAACTCAGATAAAATGTCCGATATAGGCATTGCAAGACTTATAATACGTATCTTTCCTAAGAATCTAAACATGTACATATAACCTCTAACACAAATAAAACGTCCGATATAGGCATTGCAAGACTTATAAAACGTATCTTTTCTGAGAATCTAAATATATTCATGTAACCTCTAACTCAAATAATACGTCCGATATAGGCATTGCAAGACTTATAATACCTATCTATTCTAAGAATCTAAACATATACATGTAACCTCTAACTCAAATAAAACGTCCGATATATGCATTTCAAGAATTATAATACGTATCATTCACAAGAATCTAAATAAATTCATGTAACCCATAACTCAAACAAAACGTCCGATATGAGCATTGCAAGAATTTTTTAAATTTTAAATTATTGAGTTGTTAACGATCGCTGAATATAATTGCTTCAATTGAAAATGAAAACACATTATCTCTTTTATTCATCAGTATCACCACAAATTATTATTACTTATCGAAAGTGTTTGACATGTCATGTCGTGTGTATGTTATACAGGTTAAAAGTCCACATAGTTAATACAAATTTTAGGAAAAATATTAACTTTCAAACAGCACAAACTTTTAATGATAAATTTTTAAAATCTGTATTTTAAAATGTAATGAGTTTATAGTTTATATTTGAGGTGATGTTTTAATATTGACACTTTATGGGATTCATGTTAATTTATTTAGTATTTTATTACCACTTTATGGAATTTATTTAAAATTTTATTACTACTTTATGGGATTCCTTTTGGTAGAGATTTCTTGTTTTTGTTATATTTTTTTATGTAAGTACATATATAAGGACCTGCAGGTAAGCATGACTCCATTACTCAATATTACGGGACAGTTGTCATTTTTATTGATTTTGATTTTTACAAGTGTGAGTTTTGTTTTTTGAAATTAAATGACAGCTTTTGTGATAACAGTCGTTTTGCAATGAATCAGCAAGTCACAATATGTTTTTTTAAAATCATTTAGATTTAGATCCTTAATTGCACTGTGCATTTTTAATAATTTAAGCCGTGTGTGGCAAGCATTGTCGATTCTTTTAATGCATTGGTGTCCTATTTTTGTTTTGTGGCTTGTAATAATTTTGACCCTACTAAATAATTTTTGATTTTTTTTTATTTTCATCAATTCCGAAGGAATTGGAATACGTTTTTTCAAATGAATGTTTTGCATTTTCATTTAGAAACGAATATAAGGAAAAGTAAAAATATTATTTAAAATTTATTTTAAAAGCATAGTAAACGATTTTATTAAATTTAAAATGAATATCTGGCTCCAATGACATTACCTAGGTCAGGTACACTGCGTAGAGATTTTATGTAGATAATTTTAGAAAAATATTTTTAAAAAAAATGCATGTCATCGTCGATAAGATATGGTGAAATAAAGCGTTTATTTCGTAGAGATTAGTCTATTTTGTCCCAACCGATAGAAGCGAAGAGGAAAAGTTAAGACAAATATGCAAATCATGGTAATATTACGTGCACGGTTCATCATCTGATGAAATGGAAGTAGTTATTATATATTTAACAAGTTGCCGTACGAATTAAAAAAAGATTGCTTTGTGTAAAAAAATATATTAAATCAAATTTTCATTTTAATGTCTAGACTTTTGGGAAGTGACCTTATTTATTGAGATGTTATTTTGCTCGTTCCTATGCTGTCCTATGACAAATATGGTGGTCTTCTTGATTTTGTGATATCTGCAGATATTTTTTTAATTATTTAATTGCTATTCTTATCTATTAGTGGTATTCATGATAACTCAACACAATGACAATTCAATACACCATTTAAAAATGATATAAAGTCATTAAAAGCGATGATAAAAAATAACTTAACCTGGTTAATCTATTTAACCTAGATTTGTTATAAAAGTTATTATTGTGCTGCTATTTGACGATTATTTTTACCTTATTGTTGTTTTATAATATATTGAACTAATCTCCTGCTTCAAAGTACGTGGAGCAGTTTAGCGGGTACAAATTCCTAGTTTGAAAAAAAAACATATATTATATATTTATTAAAAAACAAATATACATATATATGATTTAAATTAGGTATAATAATTAGGACGAAGATATAATATTATGCACCAATAGATATATAGGAAAGGACCCTTGCCAAGAAAGCCTTTGTGATTGCCCATTATCATGGTCATGTTAATAACGTGGTAATTGATCATTGATCATGTAAAACATTTTATTGTTTTTTTTTTTCATAACAACGCGTATAAAAATGTTCAATTTATAGAAGGATTGATTGAAAACAATGTGATCTGCTTTGGAATACTGTCACTTCGTTGTTCCACGGTTGGTACAAACCGAAATAAGTTTTGAAAAGCTTCGCCGATCCTCCTTCGTTCCTGAAATCAAATAAATTAAAAATGTATATATTTATAATCAATTTTGACTACAAAGCACGTTTATTACGAATGCTGGCATGTTAAATTCTAAAAGCATTTCAAATCTTACATTGTCAGTGTATTTACCTATGAATTTCAAATGAAATCAGCATGAATGCTGTTGACAAATATCAATCAAACAAAATCACTTAAGTTAATGCTTAAATTTTAGTGTTTTTTTTTTTTTTAATTTATTTATTTCATCAAAAAATTACAGAATATATATAATATATCATTAGTAAGTTGTATAATTATATGTCAGTTAGAAACAATGAAATTGTTGAAAGAATAATGTTACAATAATACGGAAGTTTCTAATATAAGAAAAAATATATATGAATGTTAGAGTGTTATATAGAAATGGCATAATATACTATATTTTAGGTTGTGCATAACCTGCCTCACTAGGCGAACCTGTATTGAGGCAGAATTTTTAGTTAATTATTTCTCCATTTTGTCTATGGTTTGCTAATATGTAAATGTTTAATATGGGTTCCCTTACAGCAATCCATTATTTTAGGTTACATTATTGTTTACATATTGAAGATACAGATAGAATAAGTTTAAACACAATACATACTATAATAACTCACTGTGACAAGGCATTTGATTACTTTTCATTATTGTTTGCATTTACACAATACGTATATAGTAAGTTTTAGCACCGTACATACTGCAATAACTGTCAATGACAAGGCGTTTGGGTGAGGGCACCAGTGTAGGCTCGATCATTTGAATAAATCCAAATTTTAACATTTTTTTTAAACTCTTTCCGTGTTTGACTCTCTTTAATATTTTCCGGGAGCATGTTGAAGATCTTTGTGGCAAAGTAGCCAAAGCTACGTTGACCAAAGGTGGAAGAAAGTGCTGGAACTTGCAACATGTCTTTGTTCGAATTACGCGTAAATCTAAAGTTAGTTTTTTTTTCGTAAAGCACGTGTTTGTTTTTAAAGAGATGCATGAGGATAGTTTTTACATAGATCTGTCGAACATCAAATACTCTCATTATGTTGAAAATTAAGTTACTGTTTGCAGTTTGAGGAAGTTTGAGAATAATTTTCATAATTGTTTTCTGCGCCTTTTCAACAGGATCTAGAGCTGATGAAGTACCCCCTCCCCATGCAATGATACCATACTCAATGATAGATTGGGTTAATGCAAAATAAATCGTTTTTAGAATTTGTAAGTTAAGGAAGTTCCTTACGGATCTGAAGAAATGTATTGTTTTCCTAATTTTATTCGCAATGATCTGAGTATGTATATTCCATTTGAGGTATGGTGAGGCCGAGGTACTTCAACTGTGGAGTTCGCTCTATACAGGGGCACTCATTGCATACATTGGAATTCGTACAGTTATGTATTTTTATGGAGTAATCATCATTAGGTTGGCCTGCAGTATTGATGCTTGAAGTGATATATTTTGTTTTTTTCGTGTTAAGGGTAAGCGTGTTTATATCTAACCATTTTTTAACTAAGTTAATATTTTTTTCAGCTTT
The DNA here is from genome assembly GCA_026573805.1 of Hesperophylax magnus. Lineage (NCBI taxonomy): Eukaryota > Metazoa > Arthropoda > Insecta > Trichoptera > Limnephilidae > Hesperophylax > Hesperophylax magnus. The sequence goes on from JAIUSX010000050.1 coordinate 733,844, forward strand.
TTTAAATACAGCTGACCAATTGTTGCCTTCAAACAGTAAGACAGTATCGTCGGCAAAGCTAACAATGCTTCCCTCAATTTCAAGGTTGCAAAAGTTGTTTATATACAGTAAGAACAGAGTTGGTCCCAATACACTTCCTTGTGGAATTCCATAGTCAGTTGAGCGCTGGTTACTGAGGGTATTATGTATTTTAACCTGTTGTTTGCGTCCATTTAGGTAGCTTTTAAAGAGGTTTAGCTCTTTGTCTGTGATGCCGATTTTTTCAAGTTTTTTAATTAGTTTAAAGTGTGATATTGTATCAAAAGCCTTAGAGAGGTCTAAAAAGATTGAAATACATTTATTTCCTTTATCAAGGCTTTTTACAATGAAGTCTGTCACCCTGGCAATGGCATCTCTATGATAGTATACCTATAATTAATATGACTAGTGTACCGAACGACTGATTTTGATAGCCACCTTTGTTCCACTGCCCTTTGTAAAAGCGATCATTTTAATAAATTCATCTGGAATCTTTGAAACCGGTGGGAATTTTATATATATATATATATTCTGTCGGTATTTCAATGGAAGGTGTTCTGAGTTTAATATTTTTATTGATCCCTTCAATAGCGGTGTAAAGAACTCCAAACGCGTTTCATAAATTTTACTCGATTGATAGTATCCGTATATTTTTGTTCCTGTGACTTGTTTTTCCCCTCTCTTATACGTCCACTCTCCTTGAAAGTCTCGCCGAGTAGCATCTTAAAAGATAAAGTAGACCCAGATACAAAGTCAGGGCTTCCTGTGCAAGGTTAAAACAAAAAACAGTGTTAATCTCAAGAGACCTGCCAGGTAAGAATGGTCTGCCTGTACATAATACATATTAAATAAATAATATGTATATTTCAACGCAACATCACATTTATTGATAAAATCCATTGTTCGTGTAGTTGTGTATTATTAATCGACGAGATAGTGGATTAAATCCGTTAACCATAAGTTGTTTTAAAATATTGTGTAGTCTGTTAATCTGTTAGTATAAAATATTTGCACATCGCTCTTGAGGTAAATCAAAAAACGGCACTATACAAATCATTCAACTATTATTTAAAAAATAATTGCAGGTTTACCAAATAAGGTAGCCACTAAGATTTACCAATTTAGATAGCTACTAGGATTTACTAAGTTAGGTAGCTACTAAGATTTACTAAGTTAGGTAGCTACTAAGATTTACTTAGTTAGGTAGCTACTAGGATTTACCAAGTTAAATAACTATTAAGATTTTACGACAACCGTCCCAGCTTAATTAATTTTAATAACATAAAATAAGCCACAAAATATATGTTATGGTAAAACTAAATTCTCCCAAGTTCCCATACTTTTTAATGTGTGTCGAGGCTTTAATGCTTTATCCGCCTTACTCGTATTATCAATTACTCCTACTGTATCAAACTAACCGTGAATTCTAAATATTTCGGCTGTAATTTGAATACCATTGTGAAGTTAATTCAAAAATAATTTTAAATAATTTGGACAAATTGCTATGCGTTCTTCTTTAATCATGCTTATTTATAATCGAATTAAGTTGGCCTTTTTTATTCACACCTCCATCTTGAGAATGATTGATATCTTTTCATGTTTTTTACATCATAGAAAAGATATTTAGATTGGTTGCTCCGGCTTGCTACCGAGTTCAGCATCGAGAATGGATGAATACTGTGTGAGTGATTTGTGAGAAGTTGTTTATCTGACAACTTGCGGGAGGGTCGGTATTTTAATGAAAGGTTCGAATCAACTGATGAGCCTTTATTAGCTACAACATTTAATACAGTGCCGATTATTCATATACCTACTTTTAAAGATTTGTGATGAAGGGTCGTGTTGGACCCAGATGTACGCAAGGGGGTTCTATTGTAGCCAAATTCAAGAGAGCATCTCAGAAGTTGTGCGTACTTTATAGGGTCCACAGATACTCTAATAGTACATAACTGCTGACCCTGTATAAATCGCTGGTATTGAGTTTGGCAGCCAACTCTGTTCTGGAGCCCCAACATACCTGAAATAAAACTCTTGAAAACGGGCGGTCTGTTTGATAGATTAATAAACGATTTGTAATTTTTAGAGCATAGGCAAAAGCGCATAAGGTAGGTCATTTGTATTTTTCTGCGGGTATTGCGATGAAAGATGCTCCGAGAAACTAGCGTCATTTATCCTTTGATCTTAGGGCAAAGGTCCTGGGATCAATTCCCAGATGCGTTGTTAATATTTTAATCTTCAATAATTAAATATTACAATTTCATGTTTCACTCAACAAGTTATTCCACTATAAAATTTTTAAATTGATAATTTATTTTATCAAAGCTGAATGCCATGAGTATTTTGAAATCTTTGCTATTTGTCACTGCACTTGTTTCTTACTGCTATTACGTGCACTCTGTATTACTTATTACTATTATATGAAAATTTTATATTTACCTGCTATGCATGTAATGTAATAAAATGGAAAATATCAAATAGGGCATGAATAAATAAATAAATGGTAGTCTCTGTTGTTATTATGCAAAGCTATCTGAGAACCTGCACAATTTTACGAAGACCTATGCAATGCATTCAATAGGGGGAAGTATCGATTTCTCAATACGAATCGAAGCTACTTAATATAACAGATTTGTTCTGAAATTTCTTAGGACAGATCCTAAGTGTTCAGTTTTACAATAGCAAACTGTAATTTTCTTATTATTTTTTGGTAAACTAATGTTTAAGACAAGATTTTTTATGCATAGCACAAAAGGTAACAATTATTTTACAAGCAATAATTATTCGCCTGAAACACTCATCCACATTGAAAAATCTCCTGATAAAAGATACATGACGCCAACGGGACTCGAACCCGTGTCCCTTCGATTTCCGGTCGACAGCTCTGACCACTGAGCTATGGATATAGCCTCTGACCACTGAGCTTTGTGCTATGCATAAAAAATCTTGTCTTAAACATCAGTTTACCAAAAAATAATAATTAATATTTGACAAGTTCTAGTATTTCACCTAAAAATGTAGACAATTTGTCTCGACGCCATCTAGTGAGAGAGTTAGCACTTACAATGCCTTTCTCATATAAAATAAAGTTGGTTGTTTTCTGGTGAAAAAATGTAACAAGCAGTAATTGTTGAATGAAACACTAGTATATATTGAATTATTTCGCGGATAAGAGATAAGCCGCCATAGCTCAGTGGTCAGAGCTGTCGACCGGAAATCGAAGGGACACGGGTTCGAGTCCCGTTGGCGTCATGTATCTTTTATCAGGAGATTTTTCAATGTGGATGAGTGTTTCAGGCGAATGATTATTGCTTGTAAAATAATTGTAATTTTCTTATTTTAACATCACAGGTTGCGCCCTCTGAAATGAAATATTAACCAAATTCCCTTGTTGGCTTGCAATATATAGAACAAGTGAGATTTGTTAGAAGTGTAGAGGGTCCCTTCAGACGTCCCGATTGCCTTCATAGATAGATGCCATGTTTACTTGTTTTGGTCAATATTTCACTGGCAAGTTGTTACTCGCAATGCAAACAGGGGATTTTGGTGTTACAAATGTACAGCGTAGATATAACATTATTGCTGTATTTTTATCAGCGTGAAGTCTACGTACATTCTTGTTTATTCTTATGAATGGACAATTACCTCAAGAATCCGTAGTAAATAGTATTCGGTCCATGCGGGAGGCTGAGCGCGGCAAAGGGAGAGGGGGGTGGGGACATCTCTGAGGTCACGTGTATCATTCCCAATCACCTCCGCGCTGGGTGGCATTTGAATGCCGAACACCGGGGAGACTGGGGGCAAATGGAGCTAGAATGTAAAAATAGATATATTCATAATTAATTTTAAACAGATAATAACAAAATTAACAAAAATTAACAATAATTGACAATATTAACAAAATCGGGTTTCTTCAAGCACTTTTTGCTGTGGAATTAATGACAATCGCAGAAAAATCTCTTGTTATAAAAACATGATTTAAAAATAAATTACTTTAAATAATGATTTAACACGTTTTGAAGTAAACAAAATATTAATTTATAATTCATTAAAAGAAAATTATATCCTTCAATTCGCGTATTGTGATTGAGGTACCTACTGCATTCAGTTTCACAATAATTTCATTTATTTATTTATTTAAACGCCCTGATGGGCCTTTAAATGGTACATATTTTATATAATTTACTACTTAATACAGTGCCAAAAGAATGTATTTATTTTTTAAAACAACAACACAAATAACAATACGTAAATCAAGTACGTTCGTACATGCATACAGTTATTAATATGTTTGTTAAAAACAAAGTGAAACTAAAAAGGAGTACTCGTGGGAAGGAATAGAGAGAAGATTTAAAAAAATGGCAAAAAACATAATAAATGTCAATAACGAGCAAATAGGTCTGAAATTAGTTGCCTTTTGAAACCTACAAAATTATTGACACCAAACATATCAATAAGGTCACAGCGTTTGTTTTGCAAGATGATGAATTCTTGAAATTGGTGAATAAATGATAATAATTGTTGCTAATTAGATAAAAACCCCTGAAATATAAAATGCAAACCTATACCGCCACTCTATTCAGAAAGCTTTAAAGCTTAAAAATCCATAAGGATTTAAGTAAATTAAGTAAAAATATTATGTATTTTCTCCAATAAAATTTTGCGTATCTCCATTAGTCCTTGTACATTTAAAATGGAATTTAAACAATGTATATATATTAGAATCTATGTTGTAGTAGTCCATTCATCCTCTCGTTTAATTTTTAGTCCATTTTGGGATGAATGCTTCCGTGAGAGGCTAGACAGCCGTGAACTGTGGCCAATCTCGGCCCTCCCAGCTATTCCTCTCACCGCCATCACCTACCTCCCCATTCCCCACCTTCCTAGTTACTAGCCAGGTTCTGTTAAATTTAACTTTCAATTGTAAGCTCGGTTACCTAGTCCATTCTATATTTCATTCATCACAGAATCTATGAAATAGATCACCGAGACTAGGTTATCTATGCGATAAAGAAGATAAAAATAATCAACATTTTTTAATTTAATTTAATATTTAAGTTCTGCAAGTATTATAGTTTTTTGTTATTATTGTGACAGCTGCTTCGACGTTTAAAACCATTTTTGAACTGTAGACAACGTTGAGAAGACTTATTTATATGATTCTATTTACCCCCTTATGTCTAAAATCATTTATTGATTTATTGAGAAAGTAATTGTGACAATAGATTCTCTATTCTGTGGGGTACTTCGAAAACTGTTTTCCCTACATTCAAAATTCCCAACATAGTAAATAGAAACATATAAATCAGTCGTCTCAACGTGGCCTAACCACAGTTTGAAAATGGCTTTGAACGCCGAAACAGGGTCAAAATAATATATATATAACTAAAATTTATGTAATATAACTTTATAATAACATTATTAAATTGAGTTTACATTAAATTTAAAAAATATATTTAAATATTCGTTAAAGTTGTACGAATTAAATACAAATACAATTCGTATGTAAAAATTAAATTTGAATTAATGTAAAATTTCAATATTTGTAAAAGATCATAGAATAGATGAGGTGGGAACTTGTTTTCTTTAATGCATGCTTAATGTAGGTAGGTATCCGCATTTTTTTTATTTTTTTTTTTTTATAGTGAATACCTCACAAGAGTCCCAACTGCTCCCGTCTGGAGCCAGTGAGACTATGGCATCCCCAATTGGGGGATGTTGTGAGGCTGAAGGTAAGTGGGGAAGGGAAAGGGGAAGGTGGGGAAGTACCTGGCTATTCAGATCTAGTCACTAAACACGGCTAAAGCCATTTGGAGCAACGTTTCAATTCTGAATGGTGGTCTTACACCAGGGCGATACTGGTAGTATCTTCCACTCTGGAACGTGCCGCAAATATACTATATATTATTTTTAATTAATTAATTGTGAAATAACACAAATTAATCAAATAAAATTTATTTGCGCACGCCGGATTCGAACCCGCGACCTTCGGAATGGCAGTCCAATGCGTTACCACTGGACTATGCCGGCCGTCAAAAGAAAACCAGTGAGTTTTAGTCACTGATAAAGGACACAGTATCTGGACTGTGTTAATTTATAGATTACGAATTTATTATATTGTAACACCCGCAAATAAGAATACAGGGTATCGTAATTGCAAAATATCTGTAATTACGCAAACGTTTCACAATTATTTTGGGTTTCGCGACATAATGGCAAATTTTTTTACGAGCTCAATATCAATATAATGATATTGACTTTTTATTGATAAAATATGACTTCCGATTAATTTTTATAAATTATATTTTCACCTAGATTATTATGTATACTTTTCTTTGCTTTTGTGGGAATTGAACGCTCAAACTCTGGACTGTAAATAACGATCGTTAAGGATAAACGTAATGCACCTTATATTATATGCGTTCATAGATGGCGTTAATTTAATTATTGTATAAAAGTTTTGCAAGTTATGCTTTAAAAGACTAAGACGAATTATTTGTTTGCGTCCGCACACACGGAATATCAATATGAATAAATAGTTATATCAATTCTTTCATGAAAGACATTCAAATATAATATTGTATAATTAACGTATGTTACTTTTACCCTTAACATATCCTTGGAATGAGGTTGTCGGCCTCCATTAGGCCTATAACTGATTGCTGAATGATTTCAGTTGAAACAAAATCACTAACGTTGAAGATGCATCTCCGATAGGAATCGTCCGGTTCGTGATAGGTACCCACCTACGAATTTTAAATTAAATTATTTCGAATCTAAAACCAAACGAACCGTGTCTTATTTTTTTATTACTTGACAGAAATGCGATTTTATCAGCAATTACAATAATTATTATTTTAATATACACGTCAGTTGCTATTAGAAACATATTTCATCATAAGACAATTATAAAAACCTTCGTTAAGCAGGTAATAAAAATAACTATCAGATATGTTTGCAGAAAACACTGATGGAATACTATTAACCCTATTTCTAAAAAAGCGTTTACTTACCATAATTACGATATGAACACATACATTTTTTTTCAATCACTTTATTTTAACACATTTCTTTATCGGTTTCAGAAGTGCTCTTACTTCATCAAGATAATATAAAGGTTTTAATAGTCTTTTGCTTAAGGAAGGGCACTTGGACATGATATATAGATAGGCGGGCAGGATTAAATAGGCGCATAAACACTGCATATCCTACCTTACTCGCATAAAATTTGAAATAATTTTTTAAATTGTTGTAAGAAATCAATATACAATTTGAAAAATACTGCACCCACCGCACTACTATAAGGTATTAAAGGCAGGAACAATAAGAATGCAAAATGACGCACAATCTTTTTCAAATATTGTCTTCATTCGACATAAACATGTACATGTGTACACGATGCTCATTTAAAAGACGATTTGTTTGTGTTAGTGTCGAAAAAGGCCGTACCTTTCTGTATATACTAAGAATACATCAATCAGTGCCATCTGTTGGCACTTCTATTAAGTAGTAAAACTTTGAATAGTAACGAAATAATTCTCATATTTTGTGCTATAATTGTGCGGTCGAAAAAATGGAAATTTTGTTCATAGTACCTACGTAAAAATATTGGATAAAATGTTGGATTAAGTCATCCAGACTGTTTTTCCTACTGATTATCCCCGATTAAATACTCATGCACGCCACTGCACACGGATGGAAAAAAAGTTGTTTTTTTTTCTTTATTCGTAATAAAAGTTTTTGTTCACAGTTATTTTTATATTTTTTTACTACCATACTAGGTATAATGGTAGTCGAATTTTGTGTACATAATTGTATTCCTGTTATTTTTTAAAAATACTGTTTTTTTTAATACAAGGTATTAGTATAGTGAGGAAATCTATAATTAGTTTCTCAGTTAAGTAAATTACACTTGCGCAAACCAACCTTATTGTAAACTGTATTAGTATAATAAGGAAATCTATAATTAGTTTCTCAGTTAAGTAAATTACACTTGTACAAACCAACTTTATTGTAAACTGTATTAGTATAATGAGGAAATCTATAACTAGTTACTCAGTTAAGTAAATTACACTTGTACCAACCAACCTTAGTTTAAACTGTATTAGTATAACGAGGAAATATATAATTAGTTTCTCAGTTAAGTAAATTACCTTAATTAAAATAAATTACTTTACTTGTTGAAAGAATGGAAACATAGATTTAAAAAAAAAATGAAAAGTAAAAAATGAATGATAAAGTCAGCTTATTTTAATGATGATTGATCGCTCGGTGGCCGAGTTGACATCGCGTTTGGGTCCCACCCAGGCGTAGTGTGTTCAATTCCTCGGCTGGCTAAGTCCTCCATCACAACATAAGCAACATTTTCAGCTTACTGTGGTGGTAGTAGGAAATTTTCAAATATTGTCAGGTTATTCGTAACCCGGACATGTATGTCTTTCTTTTTAAAAAATAAAAAAATAATGTTAGCTATCCTTATAAATAGTTCATTTCCTTTATAAATGACTTATTCGGAATGCTTGCGATAAAATAAAGTCGTTTAGTACAAATGTATGTGTATATATTTACCTACTAGTATTTCTTCACAAAATTCTTTTCATACAAATCACGATACGTAAATATAAACCAGAAAGAAAACACAATTTTTATCAAAGCAATAATTAGTCGCCTGAAATATCCATACAAATTGAAAATATCTCCCGAGTAAAAATAAATAAAAGGCGTAACTTTTACCAACCCTGACACAATTATTAATAATTTTGCCTATTTTCATTCCGTCTATAGTCAAGTAACCCCGAAACTTGAAACCAATTTCCCTAGAACGTTGGAGATATCTCACTTGGATAGACCAACAAACAGGAAATAGAAGCTTGTATCCGGTATCTCCGACCTGATAAGGCTACTGGCCCAGACGGTATTTCTCCTTCAATAATTATTAAAATCTCTACAAATATCAGTGTATCCCTTGCGTACATATTTAATATCTGCATCATGTCTTCCAGATTTCCACAGTGTTGGAAACTAACAAGGGTCAGCCCCATTCACAAAGCTGATGAACAGACTGACGTCAGAAATTATTGACTAGTTGCAATACTGTCAACAATTCCAAAAATATTTGAAATGATTATCTGTGATAAAATCAGTCCACAAATCACGCCTTTCTTCCTTTATCAACATGGCTTCTTACCGAAGAAATCAACAGTAACCAACTTACTCTCTTTCTCTCGACGAGTAGCACAAGGCCTAGACTGTAGGCATCAGACGGACGTAATCTACACGGACTTCGCAAAGGCATTTGCGATCACGATATTCTAATAAGAAAGATGCATAAAATAGGTTTTAATCAACCCTTACTGACATTTTTTGCGTCATATTTAAAAGATAGAAGTCAGTATGTAAATGGAAATGGATACGACTCCCATAAGTTCGCAGCTATGTCAGGAATTCCTCAAGGATCGAATATTGCTCCCATGTTATTCCTTATTCTGATAGATGACATTCAGGACTGCATACGTCACAGCTGATGTCTACTTTTCGCGGATGACATGAAACTGATGAAGGAAATCGAATCAGATGATGATTATTCAAATCCACAGGCCGACCTCGATTCAATCATGATATGGTCGGTAGAAAATAAACATAATTTCAATATAAAAAAAATAGTTATGTCTTATAGTCGTTCACAAAATCCGCTATTCTGCCAGTATAGAATGAATGGTGAAGTACTAACACGTGTAAACATCATAAAGGATCTTAAGGTGATCTTTGATCCCAAGCTGACATTTTCAAACCACATAATCCAGCTTACTTCGGCTTGCTCCAAAACTCTTGGTTTTGTGATTAGAACTTGCAAACAATTCAATAACATAGAAGCAATGACCGCCATGATCAACGGAGTGGTCAGAAGCAAGCTGGAGTACGCCAGTACTGTCTGGATACCTTATCAACTTAAATACATAAATATGATTGTATAAATTCAAAAAAAATTCCTAAGGTATGTTTACATGCAATCGTACGGAATATATCCGAAATTCATGCATCACGTGGAACTGCTAAAGGAGACAAATTACCAAAGCCTGGAGACCAGGCGTAATGCCGGACTCATGGTATTTGTTAAAGGTTACTAAAAAACCTTATCGATTGTCCATATCTCCTGTCATGCTGTGGCTTATTCGTTCCTGATAAAGACTGTCGAAATCGTAGCCACGACCTATTCTGCATACCGCAGGGTCGGACAGATCTGATGTCATTGCCCAACATAGCATGACAAGAGGTATGACCTTGCTAAATGCCCTACCAGCGGATATAGATGTGTTTAATATCATTATACCATGTTTAAAAAAAATTAAATACATGTATTGTTAGTTATAATAAAATTGTACCATAATTGGACTTACCTGTCTGTCGTACAATAAATAAAAAAAAATAAAAATAAAAAATAAAAATGCTGCTGACGTAAATTGAACCCGCACTGAGCTACGTCGGCTTATTCCCAACCCGGCAAATAATTCAAAATGTACTAGTACTTCAATCAACTATTACTGCATAATAATTTGTTATCCTTTGTGCTATGCATAGAAAATGTTTAAAAAATTGTCCTATAAAAATTGTTTATTGTTAAAAAATAAAAATAAAATATCCGCTGCTCATTTTTTCACTCTACCTTTGGTGTATTCCTTTTGCCTTTTTACATTCGACATGATTAAGTAAAGCAAGCAATATTTTAACACGAGCAGATCAACTAATTGTAAGAAATATATATAAATCATCATAAACCATTAACTATGTTCTAGAAACAATTAAAATTCAAAGAGCCATTTCAGCAAGCGTTATTATGATAACTATCACTAACAAAATCAACCAAACTTGTATTAAATGTTGAATCACAATACAAAAATTGTAAAGAATTTATGCAGATTACTCGCTCGAACTGCGGCAATTCTGTGCCTCGTTTTAATTCAACTTTCATGAAACGGATCGAATCTCGGTTCGACGACAAAAATAAACTAATCGAGCGGAGTAATTTGAATAAATCCGGTACCAAACCGATTTGAGGATAACCGATTGCATTTGTGAACCAGCCATTGCGTGAAAGGAAACTGACATTCGATCCAATTTAAACAGTCGTGCATTCATACGCTTTCAAGTTTTATACTGAACTAGCTGACGTGTACCCGGCGTTGCTCGGGGACTTACACGTGGTTTGGGGTAAAGTTTTAAGGTTATTCATATCTTGGAACAGTGTCCATGCACGTTCATTTGCCTTGTAATATATAATGCAAAAATATTAGGATTTTCATCAGAATCAGCAGAAATGCGAATGCTTAGATGGACGGCAGGAGTATCATTAAAAGATAAAATTAAAAGCTCACGCATTCGTGGTAGCCTGGGTGTCACTGAGATAAACAGTAAGCTAGAGGAACGACAGTTAAGATGGTATGGGCACATAAGACGGAGACCACCAGACCACACAGTGAAGCAGGCAATGTCTATAGAGCTTCAAAGACAGTCATCTAGAGGTAGACCAAAGAACTCCTGGATGACCCAATGCTCCAAAATCCTACAAAGAAACGGCCTAGATGAAAGCGACACTCAGAACCGAAGAAGCTATAACCTGAGAACGAGAAGAGCCGACCCCAACAGCCTACCTAGGCAATGAGTTGGGATAGTGCTAGGAAGAAGAAGAAGATTAGGATTTTCATGAATACGTGTTTTTCAGGAAACTTATTCATTCATTCCTTATGGCCTGCCATCTCGTTTTTAATCACATTCACTTCACGTAGTCTCGTGAAATCTACATTGTCACTGTTAAAAAACTAAATTATGTCAACTTTAGATCTACTCCGTATTTCATTCTAGTGCAGAGATGATACGTCTTTCTAAGACTTTATTTAGTCTTTCTCTGTCCCCAACTTCTAGCATTCAAATTACGTCTAAACACTTCTCGCACTAATTAGAACATTTTTTTAGCGAAATCGGATGAATGGCATAGGAACACGTACGAGACAAACAAAGAAATATTTATTTAAGAGATAGATTTAATATTTTTATTAGAAATAGTTAAAAGTTCGTTATATTTTTCATAATCATGTTTGTTCAGTTGTTGAAATAATCGTATTGATATTACAAGATATATTTTTAATCAGAAGTTTGTTAGAAACATCTCAAAAACGTATTTAATTATAAGTTTATTACAACCAGAACAAGTGTTTTTATAAATAACAAGCTCAGACCCGTCATAATCACGGAGTGTTGTAATTTTGTACTGTGAAGCTGAATATATTCAAATACATTCAAAAACAAAGATTTATAATTTTAGAGATGATCGGAAATTTATCTTTCGAATGAACGTTGTTAGTAACCTTCATCTTTCAAAAATTTAGATGAAAGAAATACTAATTTTAGAATAAATTTGAAGGAAATCCAAGTTCCAGAGTTCATTGAACGGGTGTCACAGACAAAGACACACAACCGAAATTACTTTTTTTTTGGCAAAAAAAATTATAAAATCTGTGCAGGCAGTTAAAAGAAAACTATCATTTATTTCGGGTAACCTCAATCTTCACTGGCGACGCCCCTGACTGTACAGATTAGAGCGAATAAGACTAAATCGCAGATGTACTACAATTAAAATTGATATTAGATGATTAGCATTTCCAGAACAGTAACTGTCGCAATGTGTAAAATTGTTACCGACTCGGTTATAAAGCGAATCAAAAATAAAAATCCAATGCCCGCACATTCTCAAGTAACAGACATATTATTAATAAAAAGGTATTCCGTTAACTTTGATAAAAACCATTTCTACATAACCAAATCAATTTGAATCTCCCGACTGCCTAATGTATATAATTCATTTTGAAAAAAACACACCGATTGTGATTTGATTTAACATAAATCGTGAATGTAATTTTTTACATTCGTAGATTTCTTTTAGCACCTCTCCTCGGTCCAATAACTTGAGTCATTGAGATTAGCGTATATTATAAGAAGTGTCAAATGGAATCAGAACTGTACGATTCCATTTAAGATAATTCCAGTATTTTTTTTTATTTTTTTTTTATATATTCAATTATATTTGTTATTGGGTTTATAAAAACAGTTTATTTTTAAACAAGTTCTGCCGTGTAATTATTATTACGCGTGACAGCTGTTTCAGTCAAATTTAAAAGACATTCAGTCAAATTTAAACATTACACTAATTGGGGAAACTTTACTGGGGTAATAACCATTAATAATTTCTAATATTTTACTCAGAAATCAATTAAGAAATCAGTAATAGAAATTAAAATACCTACCTAGAAATAATATAAATGTATCGTCTGTAAGTGGGCTACCCACAGTTTGATAATGCCTTCAGAGGGCGAAACAGCTGTCACGCGTAATAATAATTACACAGCAGAACTTGTTTAAAAATATATATAAAAATAAACTGCTTTTATAAACTCAATAACAAATATTATTGAATATATAAAAAATAAAAAAATAAAATGGAGTTCTACAAATTAAACTTAATAATAATAAATAATGATTCCAGTACTTTATTGTCTATTTTTGTTATAATTAATTAAACCTGAAATATTTCTGAAACATGTATTTTTATCAATTAGAGGTTTAAGTCAAAAGCAGAAATACATATGTAACTAAAAACTGGATAGGGTAAACTAGACTATGATTGCCCGCAACTATTAGTCGCCCACTTTCACTTAGATTTTCCTCTTTTTCACTAACATGTAAATATTTCAATTAAATCCAGACGTTCAATTTGGATCGTGTTTAATGTTAATTTTCTATTTTGCAGGTATTTGTTATTGTATTATCTTAATGTTTTAACAATAATTATTGATAATAAAAAAAATAATTAAGTCTGTTCCATCTTTAGGGTGTTTTATTAACGATTATTATTGAATCTCAAATCTCCAAGCTGGGCAATCACTGTCATTATTGTGGGAATCACTTTTAACAAGCGGGCAATTACTGTACATTTAGCTATATTTGTATGTTAATTTAAAAAAATGTTATTCAGTTATTGTGTATTTCCGATTGAAGGATTTGGTAGTTAATTAATGAAATATTATGCACTTTTTTTCGAATACGGTGGTTAGGACCAAACCTAAAACCATTAAAGTCAAAATTTCCTTAAGCGGGCAATCATTATTTAGTTTACCCCTACTGTCACAGCTTGGAAAGTTTCTTGCCGTGACCCGTGTTTTTAGTGTTTTACTACGAAGTATAGACAAAAACTATTTCAAAAAAAATAAAAGAAAGATGATTCTATGATTAAATATCTAGCTATTGATGACATTAAAATTAACCATTGACCTGTAAATGATCTTCACATTTGCATGAGAGTGGAGAAGTTGTGAGTTCGATTTCAACAGAAGCTCGGAAGTATACTGACATGGATGTGGGGAATTACAGTTAGAATTACACACGGACGGAATAACACATACTTTTTAGAGAATTAAAACTATTTGAATTACACCTACTGAAATTACATGAAATAAACATGAATACACCTTTGTTAGTTAAATCAATCAATAAAGTAATCTCACAAAACGTCGAATGACAATATGATGTCAGAATCCAAATGCAATTCGCCCAATATACGTTCCCCAAAGGTTGAAACGCACTTGATATAAAAATATTTCTTCTCGAACAATCAAGTTTATTATGGCTCGTTTCACCACGGTATTGCCATATTTTAACATATTATTTATTTATTTTAAAGATATAAATATTCTCGGGTTACAAATAACCTAATGATATTTTAAAATCTCCCACTTCCACCACGAGAGAATGCTATAATCGAAAAGTATAGTATTTATTGTACACACGTTTTGATTGACGCCCGTCTTTAGCAATATCTCAACGTCAATGAATTATTTGTATCTTTTATCCACTACCTTCCCAATAAACGTACTAGTTTTTTGTATTAAATACTCGCTCTATTTGATACTTGGAATTCATCTACAATTATACCAAAAATAACATCTGTGGAGTCTGTAACGATTGCGCCCGCGACGAATCTCTTCTAATCCAACGGCTTTGTGATGGATTATTATTTAAAGTGAAGCCCGGAAGCCAGTTCTCCTAACGGGGTTAATTACATCAAGTTAGAAACAACGCATTGTCTAAGTTCAAGACAATGTCATAATGGCACGTGCGAACAAATAAATATTACTTTGCTGTGTTGTTATTTTTACTGTAATTCCATGCCACGAGTTCACAGAATGTCCTAGACATTTTAATTTTTTTTTTCTATCATAGAATTTTATCAATAATTTACCAATTGTGCACGGAGAAAAAAAACTGATTAAAACGGGACTGCAAGCCTTTAGCGAATGAATTGACAGGTAAAACACGACTATATTATTAGGATGTCGAAACACGTGTTCTTAAAAAATCGAATATTGGCGAATTGCGTCATTATATTTATCAAGACAAGCACAGCTGCACAAACACGTGTTCCAATATATTCTGAATGGACTAATGTTTTATTAGGAAATGGATTGCAATCACGTAATTAACAGGATTTCGATAAATCAGCCATACTCATTTTTCTCCGCGTGGTATTGATTTAAATTATTGAAAAACCCTTGATATTTTTTGTTTGACAAGTCTCCAAACCGTAAATAAACGCCAGTGGGTTAGAGGTTCTTCATTGGGTCACTTCTGTTCTGACTAATTATCCGATTAATAAATCGTAAGGTCGAAATAGTGAAAATCTTGAATACTAACACGGCACCGGTACTTGTGGCTTGAAATGATAAAATTATATTCATATTTCCTATTTTAAAATGAAAGCCCGGCTATCGAGATACGCAGTAGACAATCATGACTTGAATTATTATCACAATTTGGATTTGCGGTGTTGCCAAGCATAAAATTAGATTAGATGATCAAAAGATTAAATCGTGGGGGGAAAACCAATCTTTCAGTAGCGTCTTTAACGTGCCTCTATTCCTACAGCAAAATACGATAGCTAAAATCATTTTCAATCACCTTATATGAACGTATCTCTAACTCATTTATTGACAATGAACGGTTCACTGATGCTGTTTTGTCAAAATTTGAGAAGAAAAGTCGGGAGGCGTGCAAGAATCTGGAGAAGTCTTGCAGAGGGGGAAACTGCTTGGATTAGTTGCAAATTCAAGTGAACATAATTTAAAGTTACTTTGAATCACGGCTTTGTATTTCTTGATTTTCTCCTTAATTGACCGCATTGTAAAATGGCAGCAGGTACATGATGTCCGGAAACTAGTGGTGCAATCAAGAAACTAAATATCTATATGTAAATAAAATTTCGAGTCGATTTTTCATAAAATTTTATTTTTTTATTTGAGCTTTAATTTTCGAAAAAGTTAATTTTTTTTAAATTTAAGTGGTTTTTTTAAAATCGATCACCGATTTTGTAAAGATCAGCTGTTTGTTATCTTTTAAAATGCGTTGCAAGCCTAACCTTTTAGTTGCCGAAAAAAAAAGTTATAATATATCCGATGTACATCACCATTT
Organism: Hesperophylax magnus; assembly: GCA_026573805.1. Lineage (NCBI taxonomy): Eukaryota > Metazoa > Arthropoda > Insecta > Trichoptera > Limnephilidae > Hesperophylax > Hesperophylax magnus. The sequence goes on from JAIUSX010000050.1 coordinate 750,374, forward strand.
TCCCACTTATACTATTAGTTTCCAGACACCATGTTGGCATATTAAGCTGTGTGGGTGATGATTTAAATTTATTGGATGCCAAAAATGTAATTTTTTTCTTTACCTGCCTATTCACTAAAATAACGGTTCAAAGCATCTAAATTATCATCGGGAAATTTTTGTATTGATATTTTTATCGGTTGGTACTCTATTATATAACTTTTTCTTATATTTCCAATATAAATCATAATTGCCATGTCAAATCTAATCTGACGTCATCTTTGTAAAAAAAAATCGGATTCCTACGCGTGGAGATAAATAAAATGGACACAAAAAATTCAAATCTCGTCACGACTGATAACGAATATGTCATTGGAACATCACGGAATCACATAGGCAAAAAAAAAAAATAATTTCAATTTAAACAAATCTACGAGTACCTACTCCATTTAGATTAGAGATTTTTGTTAAAATTAGTATTATAGTTAAAATTAGGTAGTATAATCTAGCATACTAATTTCAGTTTGGTGTTTGCAGTGCGTTAGTGCTGTGTGAAATCTGGTTCAAAGAACTCAAATTTGCAGTAAATGTAAGTGTTATTGATTTGGTGAAGAATTCAGACAAACGATAAATTACCTATGTATCAAAAATACTATTTTCAATTGTCTGTGCGTGCATTGTTTAGACCTGCGTAAAATCTGGTTCATAATTTCACTATGAATATACCTCGACATACGAGTGCCCCAACATACGAGTTTTTCGAGATACGAGCCGGCGAGCGTGTGATTTTTTGCTTTGAGTTACGAGCGAAATTCGAGAAACGATTTCGGTGGCTGACTGACGACTGAGGAGATTCAAGAGTTACAGTCACAGCAGCATAAGGATGTTATGCAAGAAATAGGTTTCGAGGAGGAGGAGGTTATTTCTACAAGTGAGATAAAGGAGATCTTAGGAATGTGGGAGAGAGTTTCACAGTTCGTGGAAAAGAAACACCCAGAAAAAGTTGCAACAGGTCGTGCATCTGATCTTTTTAATGACACTTGCCTAACTCATTTCGGAACATTCTGAGAGGGAGGAAGAAACAAACCTCCTTAGACACGTTTTTTTTCTAAATGGCCTACAGGTGAAAGCGACAAAAAGGTAGCGAAAAAGGCAAAGACCAGTAAGGATATCTAATTTATTTATTTACATTATCTTTTTTGTTTTTGTACAATAAATATTTGTCATTTATAAATACGTTTTTGTTATTCAAAACCACGTAACAAAAATAACTTGGGTGACATTTTGGGGGTTGGAACGGATTAATGGTAGTCTAAATGTTTTGTATGGGGAAATCTGCATCGATATAAGAGTAATTCAGATACCAGCAAGGTTGCGGAACGAATTAAACTCGTATGTCGAGGTACCACTGTATTTGTCATTTTCAAATTTGAAACAGATGTATGAATAATTCAGATAAGTTATAAAGTACATATTTTATTTTTAAAGAAAGAGAAACATTCCCGGGTTACGAATAACCTGCAAATATTTTAAAATCATTTACCACTACCACAATAAGCGGAAAATGTTGCTTGTGTTGTGATGGAGGACTTAGCCAGCCCAGGAATTGAACACACTTCGCCTAGGTATAATAATAACGCGATGCCAACTTAGCCACTGACCGGTGTAAAAGAATTTTTATTTCAAAAATTGGAACTGATTAGTCAAGAATCAAGAATTTATACAATCCCGTGACTTTTCGCTAGACTAATAGCCCAGTCAATGAAGGGAAAAAAAGACCCAATGTCGGAACTAATTCCCCGGAAGCTGAATTTTTCACAGATGTTAGAAGACTTTTAGACATGTATTTTTACAAAAGTCCCCGACTTTCCCCCTTGTGCTTCCTTCCCCACCCCCCTTGAATATATTTTTCAAAGCCTTTCGGAATACGCTAATATCTCCTTAATGGTTTTATAAAATCAGATTATTTATTTTTTGTTTAGTTTCTTATTAGTTACTCTAAAAAATTGTATTCTTTCATTTTTGCAAGAAAAGCTATACAATCTCTACAATTTATTAGTAAAGGAAAAATATCAGTTTTTAAAATAGTATTACAGAATATATTTGCACATAACTTTTTTCTGAGCCTATTAACGAAAAAAAAAAAAATCAACAAAACTTGTAGACAATATTTCTAGTTATAAAATAATGTATATAATGATGGGTTTTAAATTATAATAAGGCACGTAGGCTGTTAATAAGGAGCACGGCGCGCGGCGGCTCGAACGCGCAGCGATTCCTTAATCTTGTCTTCACTTGCTTCAGTTTATGAAATCGTCTCTTTTAGATTGTCATCATTATTAACCTCCTCCATATCTTTTTTCCACGTAACACGTAAAATTTTGATACACATTTTCTATTTGTCTTAATTTCCCATCAATATCTCGATATTCTTCTCTGATTACGCTGCTGTTAAAGTGTTGGCTCTGTTTGCCCGAGAATATTCATGTCCCTGGAGCATCTGGGTTACTGTTGAGGACGCGTAAACTGATTCCCATAAATTTCTCACATACCTTTATTTAAATAATAAGTTACAAACAATCATACAACATAATATGATTGTTTAGCCAGACCGGGGCACGGCAGTTGGTGGATAATGAAAGCGCTTCATTGGGCAGGGGAAAATATTTATATTCCCCCCCTCCCCTCCGAACTAAAACTGGTAAATAACAATAAAACTCTTCAACGTTAGATGAATTTGTTATAAAAAAAGCAAACACATGAATTAATCATTACTTTCCTAAGGTTTTTGTAATTTCTCGCTGCGCCGCGAACCGCTGCGCGTTCGAGCCGCCGCGCGCCGTGCTCCTTATTAACAGCCTACGTGCCTTATTATAATTTAAAACCCATCATTATATACATTATTTTATAGCTAGAAATATTGTCTACAAGTTTTGTTGATTTATTTTTGTTCGTTAATAGGCTCAGAAAAAAGTTATGTGCAAATATATTCTGAAATACTATTTTAAAAACTGATATTTTTCCTTTACTAATAAATTGTAGAGATTGTATAGCTTTTCTTGCAAAAATGAAAGAATACAATTTTTTAGAGTAACTAATAAGAAACTAAACAAAAAATAAATAATCTGATTTTATAAAACCATTAAGGAGATATTAGCGTATTCCGAAAGGCTTTGAAAAATATATTCAAGGGGGGGTGGGGAAGGAAGCACAAGGGGGAAAGTCGGGGACTTTTGTAAAAATACATGTCTAAAGGTCTTCTAACATCTGTGAAAAATTCAGCTTCCGGGGAATTAGTTCCGACACAAAACCTTCATTGACTGGGCTATAAGCTAGCAGACATTGAGCGCGTTTAAATAGATTGTCCTTGTTATAGTGAGTATTATTTTGATTTTAGGTTTCCCAAAACTAAACTTAGGTACGTGCACACGAAACAGCATGTTTTAAAAAGGACAACAACTTTATAATAACCTACCAGATGCCTTGGCACTTTTCGAAGGATATGAAGAAAAAAAAATTATAAAAGAAGGTACTTACCAAGATTATTTTAGTTGCTCTGAAACCAATGTAAATACATTTCTGAAACTGTATATTCCATAAACCAATATTACTGTATTTCTTAAACTGTATATTATTTCATAAATCAATGTTACTGTATTTCTTAAACTGTATATTATTTCATAAATCTATGTTACTGTATTTCTTAAACTGTATATTTCATAAATCAATGTCACTGTATTTCTTAAACGGTGTATGAAAAATTTGTATACATCTAGATTAAAAAATAAAAACAAACAAATCAATAAATTATACACATGAAAAAAGTTTTTATTTAAAACCACTTTATTTAATTTATACACGCCGACCGGTTCAGGCTGATTTCAACCTTTATCATGACAATAAACATTGTATAAATTAAATTACAATACCGAAATCGGTCGACTTGTATAAATCAAATGATGTGGTTTTAAACAACAACATTTTATATAAAAAGATATGCTCACTGTATCATACCGGAGTATGATGCAGTTAAATATTACCGAAGGAGATAAGGTCCTATTTCCTCAGTTGGTAGAGCGGTACCCCGTCAAGGCATGGGTCCTTGGTTTGAGTCCTAGATGTGACCGTATTGTTTTCTGATTTTTCTGTTTCAAATTTTCGTTTGGGAATTGCTAATATTGTCTTCAATAACTAAGAACATTTTCCATCAAGAGATGTTTAACGTCGACGAAAGTGTTGGTTTAAATTCATGTTGAAATAATGTGGCTTAGGAAATTATAAAATCACATTTGTAATAAAATGTGATTGGGAAGAGTGAAGGGAAATGATAATAATATTTTAAAATAAAAAATATATAAATTTCTTCTTCTAACACAGCAAACTTATTTTGTGGTACCATTTTAATTGAAATTAATAAAATACTTAGTTTTTACCACTTTTATTGTTTATAAATACCAACATGTTTCATGAGCAACGCTCACTTCTTCAGGGTTTTAATAATACTAATTATAAATAATAGACATAGACAATGGTGTCATTAAAAAATAATAGACATAGACAATGGCAACAATGAAAAGATGAGAATGGATAGGTGAAAGAGAGGCAATATGGAACAATTTACAAAGGGAATAGGTTTAATATTGGGTCATTTAAAAATAACTTTTGATTGTTAATAATATTCAATTTTGCATTCACACTCTTTCTAATCTCTAAAATTTATAGTTTACCAACTGAATGCCGTTGACATTACAATGTATTAATTCTATTTTCTATTTATGTCAATGGCATTCAGTTGGATAAACTAGAAATTTTAGAGATTAGAAAGAGTGTGAATGCAAAATTGAATATTATTAACAATCAAAAATTATTTTTAAATGACCCAATATTAAACCTATTCCCTTTGTAAATTGTTCCATATTGCCTGGCTTTCATCTATCCATTCTCATCTTTTCATTGTTGCCATTGTCTATGTCTATTATTTTTAATGACACCATTGTCTATATCTATTATTTCTCTATTGACACCATTGTCTATGTCTATTATTTATAATTAGTATTATTAAAACCCTGAAGAAGTGAGCGTTGCTCATGAAACATGTTGGTATTTATAAACAATAAAAGTGGTAAAAACTAAGTATTTTATTAATTTCAATATATAAATTTGTTTTAGACCACTTTAACATTAATTATACTCTACCGGTTTCAGAAGCACCCTTCCAAACTAAGGTTTAATATTCTCCTGACGAAGGAAGGGTGCTTCGGAAACCGGTAGAGTGTAATTCAAATTAAAATGGTCTAAAACGAATTTATATATTTTTTATTGTAAATTATGACGAACCACGAAGTAAATGCTTATTACAAATAGATAATAATAATATATTTATAATAATATATTTCTCTTATGTATCACTATCTCACTTTACGTGCATGTCGTTGTGACCTGCACGTAAAGTTCGTACTTACGACATTTATTATTAAGACATGAATATTCGGACGATCATTAGATTAGATAGCATCGTTTGGTTAGAGACAACCTTCAATCTTCCGAGGTATTATTCATTTTTTTCCCAAATAGAGAAAGAAACGATAAATTGACAACCTTCCAGATTTCGAACACGTAACAATTTATTAAATAATTGCAAAACATACCGACAATGCTTTGTTTTGTTTTGCTATGCCGCTTCTCCAGCGACGATATTACCACAATCTTTGAACCAAGCGTTTGTGCAAACATGAAACATTGGGGCAGGACAATATGTTTTTGTTTTACGTAACCGATGGAAAAACAAAAAAACGTTGTGGCCCCGACGCAGTGTTTTTGTCCGATGTTTTGAAAACATTTGGTCGCTAGAGAACCGATTTTATATTTACTACCTTTAGTAATAGTAATAATACTTGGATAATTAATATAGAGCAAGTGTTTAGATATTATTTTTTTCCGAATCATTTCATAATGACAAAAATGATAGCGTTTTCAGTGTCTCTCAATTGCCAGTAAAATGCTTTGAACTACAATAAATTATTTATTTATTTTATTTTAAACGCACTCTGGGTACAGCGTAGTACATCCTTTTCTTGAGAAATTACATAAAAAAATAATTATATATACGAACCCTGATATGAAAAAGCTATCGGAAATTAAAAGATATAAAACAATGCACGCTATTAATGTTTTCAACAAAAAATTGATTTGAATTATTTTAAGTCCTGCACGTTTAATGTATCAACATTATCTTAAGAGCGATGTAGACATGTCATTCATTTAGTCCAATGGAACAAAAAGCTCACTTCTTTGTCTCGGAGAAATTGTGCGAAATAAAGCCATAAACGGATGCAGCCTTCAATAATATTTTCTCCCCTCAAAGAAAACGAGCGCCAAAAAATGTGATATAATAATAAAACACTGACGTACTGCTTTGTTACGCACCACACCAGAAGTGGGATATAAAGATGTAGTGTTTTATGGTGATTATTTATTGGCAGGGGTGGATGTGGATGCTCCCTCCCACCTCCCACCCCCGTCAGTTGGGCGGAAGCGGAAGCGGGAGGGAGGCCCGCCCACCGCCCTGCAGCCGGCGTGCCGGGAGACGCGCTGGAGTGCACAGCGGGCATCTGAAATTAATGATAAAAGGTATGAAATTTTGAAAGGAAAATTATAGGTAGCAAATTGGGCCTTGTGTGAAATGTGATATTGTTATTACACTGACGGCGGGAGAGGGTTAGTGAACATGATATATTTAGGACTTTTACAAAGAAAATTCTAAAAAAATCAACCAGCAAAAAATGTTGTTTTACAATAATATATCTATTTTCAATTTTTGACCTAATTGCGCCATCTCTTGGACAGGCAGCACTTACTGATATGAAAAAAATGTTATTTAATTAAAAATCTGGTTAAATTGTTCGCTTTCCTGTTAATAATGGAACTGGGGGGCCGTAACGAATTCTTATAACATTCGTAACAAAGTATCCGAAAAAAAGCACATTTTTTATGGGGACGGCGGAACACGTGTTCCTACAAATACTGATATTGATACTGACGTACTTATATTGTAGCATTATGTCATAATATTTATTACGAAAAGAACTCGTGTTCTCGAAATATTCTGAATATCTAATAAATTAAAAAGAATTTAGCGTGGTACATTAGGACCGAAATTTACATCGTATATTAACTGTTGAGATTTGCATTTATTCATTCAAGAAAACAGAAATTCAAATACATATGCATGTTAAAAATATTTCATTGCCACTTTTTGCTCCAATACCTGTTTATATATATAGATGTGCGTATCAGCACCTATTTTCGTACCTAGTTAATAATTCATGAACTTGGTAAATGTCTTACTTAATAAATAATTTAATAGATAAAGTCGCGAGGCCATTTTATCATAACCTAACCTAACATAAACACGCTTGAACATCACCCATAATAAGAAAAACTAATCAATTTAAGAATTAAAGATATGAGATAAACAAATCTTACATGATATACACTTACTTTTTTTAAGTCGAGCGTACATTTAACAATGTGATTATGTGGACGATTTATCGACCTCTCCAAATTTTCCTATCAGCCTGAAATATTTACAATTAAAAGTTTAATGAAATATTTCGAATTTTTTTAGAAGTTATAAATAACTATTTATCAAACTAAAGAGCAGTACAATAGTATTATTTTTTTCACTTAATCTCGTAAAATTCTCTTTTTTCTCTTTATCAAGTCATTGAAAGAAATGAAGAAGAAACAAAAATCATCTGCCCTGATGATGGACACTTTGACGTTTTCTGAAACGTTGGCTAAAGAAGTAGTTAGCGCAACACGGCATAACACCCCAAAAACAAATAACACAAATAATTTTGGCTGTGAAGAAACAAAAACATAAAAACCGGCTTTGCAGTGACTTCATTAAAATATGCACTATTAAAATAGTTAGAGGCATATAAAAAAAATCATCAGCTAACATAGCATAAGAGTTACCAATGGTGTGTTATCTATCAAAATTGTAACCTGAAACCGTAGTATAATTACTGTCATTATTATATACGCATTAAGTGTCTGTTTTTCAATGTTCCTTTATTATCTCTAAAGTCGCTACCCGGGTCTGTTTGTTTGTGCGCTTAGTTCTTCTAAACCACGCAACTGATATGGGTTGATAGGGTTTTAACTATCATATAGAGAATTTCTCCCGAATATATATATATATAGACCGGTCGGTGGCCGAGTTGACATCGCGCTTGGGTCCCACCCGGGCGTAGTGTGTTCAATTTCTCGACTGGCTAAGTCCTCCATCACAATACAAGCAACATTTTCCGCTTACTGTGGTGGTAGTAGAAGATTTTTAACCCGGGAATGTTTGTCTGTCTTTTAAATATATATGAGAAAAGTCGAGCAACGCCGGGTACACATCAGCAGATTTTTTTAAATTTTTTTTTTATTTATTCTTTAGTATATTTGTTATACAATGGTATAGTACATTGTCCTCCACGCTAGGAGTTCACCTGTGTTGTGGTGATTATAAAATACTAGTCTCACTCTTTATTAATATTTATAAGAACACACAATGTATTTTTTGATTAGTTTAATTTGTACAGGACGGTCAGATAAATTAAGAAAATTTCCTGGTTACAAACAAAGTTATTATTTTATTACACAATATTATTAGTGCAGTTCTAATTCCCTTGTACGAAAGTGAGACTGAAGTAGCAAAATGAATAATAAAACATTTTCTGTGTCTCCTAGAAACTTCCTTCTCCTAGTTCCATTCGATGAATATCGGAAATAAAATATAAAGATTTGAAATATGGAGGCGAAACAAAAAAAGATACAATAAATAATAATCTATGCGGAAAAGGAAAAGGGGGCCAAAGGAAAATGTAATAAAATTTATTGCACAAAATAAATACGGGTCGTTATGTGATGGCAAAAAATGTTCGCTCTCAAATATCATTGGATATAAAATATAATAATAATGTTTTCTGTTGTGATATTATTCTAATGTTAAGATTAAATAAGAAATCGGATATTCTTAATATTATTTTGTCAGTTAAATCACTTGTACAATTCAACCATAAAAAATGTAGTTTCTTCTACGTGTGACGATGGTAAGCGATCTCAGTAGCACAGCAATTATTAACAGGTACTAATAGTTCTGTTAACATTAGACTTCGCATCCAAAATGTTTTTTAATTTCTTTCGGTTCTTCAATACCTGCCTACTTACGCAAGTAGAAACCTCGGGAAGAAACGTCTATATCAATTATAATATTGTTTTTAAACTTTCTTCACAGGTTGGTATCAGAAACCGAATGTACACACAAATTTAAAGACGAATTGCCTGGGCGTAGCGCTGGGATATCAATATATTTTTTCGCACGACATGATATTATGTGCTGTCGGTTTTTAAAAATTACCTCCACATAGGACGGCCCAAGCAAATAATTTCCCTCAAGACTTACGTTATCTTTGGCGATGCTGCATCTAGGTCATTCTTGGGGAAAGTAAGGAGTGAATCTGTCTTGAAGAGAAGAGACACATTTGTACTAGAGAGAAAAAGTCAGAGGGTGGCAAATCATTTAACAATTCAATTCATTGGTTGTTGTCACAAAGTAAGAAATAACACTAGAAGTTCCTTCCACACAAATTTGAATGGCAATAAATATTACATTTAGCCCAATAGCCCACCGCTCAGTATCACTTGCGATCGGCTGAAATCGTAGTTCTCCATCCCATTTAAATTTCATATACAGTTTTTATTGGAAATTTAAGCCTTGGTTAGGATAATATTTGGATCGCAAAAAACGCACACGAGGCACTCATTGTGTCATTCTTTATTATATGGTTGTTGTCATGCGGATTGTTTTGTTAGACGGAAAACAAAAAAAACATGTTTAAATATTAAAGTTTTCTTATTCCACTACATTTACGAAATGTATCTTAAAGTTCTTGCGATGGATTGAGCCGCAGATTGTATATTTGTTTAAATTGCTCAATGTCTAACTATAGATTTATTATCTATGATGTAAAAACGTCTTACCCAATAGTTGTTATCAATAATTTATTACATCAGGCCCTTATTAATTTAATGTTCGATGTTTCAAAAATCAATGAAGCATTGAAGTTGTTTTGTTTTCTTGCTGGTTACGCCTTTATATTAACCAACGATAGAGAGCTATTATATCTCCGTTACTTGTTGTTATGCAGCCTCGCACTTTGAATGCCAAGAATTTGGGAAAGTGTTGTTGTCATTTTATTAAATTAATGATGCGATTAAAAGTGTAAAAGAAGCTCAAGTTTTTGAGTAGAAACCAATCTATTCCCGGCTGTAATCTTAATAAAAAAGTTCACTGTTTTCTGCCATTGAAGCGTGGAATGATCCCGAACAATAACCCAAGCCGAATTTAACTAATGGCTTTGGATTGAGTCCCAGATTTCTGCGATTTTAAATTGCTTTATTTGTAACGTTTATAATTCGTACGGTGTGGTCTTAACTCGATTATCCACACTTAAACTAATTAATCGAATAAATGAAGTGAACTTTATGAACTGCACTTCAGTACTTCATTTCTTATTTTAATTTCCATGTAAAAAATTAATCGGAAAATATAGTTATAAATTTATTCATTTCAGTACTTTAAAATAATTAGTTTGTTTGTGATGACATCATAGCTTAGCCATCTCCTTCAACTCCCCATTGTTTTCAGCCTCAAAATATACCCCAATTGGGGATGCCATAGTCTCACTTGACAGTTGGGAGCATTTGGGACTCTTGTGCGGTTTCACGTTATTAAAAAATATTATTTTGAAGTTTTAGATTGTTTTACAGGCGCAATTTCAAAAACAAACCTTTTTAAATTATTTAAATTGGCTTTCACCTATTTATTAAGGGTGATCTTGGCCATGTAAAGTTCACATTTACTCTACATTTTTTAAACTACAGTTACATCGAAGAAACAAACTTGTTTATTAAAATTACTGTAAATGAGAGTAAACAAATATACAGATGATTCTAGATGAATAACATAAACAGTTAAAATTAAAACAGAGCTGGTTTGGTACAGGTAACACAAATATACAGATCTTTCTAGAGGAGTAACATAAACAGTACAGAGCTGGTAGGGTACAGGTGACACAAATATAGAAATGATTCTAGAGGAGTAACATAAACAGTACAGAGCTTGTATGGTATAGGTAACACAAATATAAAGATGATTCTAGAGGAGTAACATGAATAGTACAGAGCTTTTATGGTAAAGATAGCACAAATATAATGATGATTCTAGAGGAGTAACATAAACAGTACAGAGCTTTTATGGTATAGGTAACACAAATATACAGATCTTTCTAGAGGAGTAACATAAACAGTACAGGTATAGGTAACACAAATATAGAGATGATTCTAGATGAGTAATATAAACAGTACAGAGCTTTTATGGTATAGGTAACACAAATATAGAAATGATTCTAGAGGAGTAACATAAACAGTACAGAGCTGGTATGGTATAGGTAACACAAATATATTGATGATTCTAGAGGAGTAACATGAACAGTACAGAGCTTTTATGGTAAAGGTAGCACAAATATAGAGATGATTCTAGAGGAGTAACATAAACAGTACAGAGCTTTTACGGTATAGGTAATACAAATATACAGATCTTTCTAGAGGAGTAACATAAAAAGTACTTAGCTGGTATGGTATAGGTAACACAAATATGGAGATGATTCTAGAGGAGTAACATAAACAGTACAGAGCTTTTATGGTATAGGTAACACAAATATAGAGATGATTCTAGAGGAGTAACATAAATGGTACAGAGCTGGTATGGTATAGGTATCACAAAATTATTAAAATAGGAAAAGCGGACTCGCTACTAATGTAAAAAAGGTTATTTACTTTCCATGCACATTCTTATTTCAAACATACACATTCGTGGGCTTAACCATTAAAGTATATAATATACGTAGGTAGTAACTTACTCGTTAAAAATAATAATCCTTCTTTCACTCCTCCCATGTTCCGTTAAACGCCAATCATTGTTTCGCACAAACTCGCCCGGGGTGAAAAGAGCTTAACCTGTGAAAAATACATCAAAGCGGAAAAAATCAAATTGTAAATCCCCATACGGAGCAAAGGCGAAAAAGAAATAAATTACATTGCCGAACATTATTCTTACGTCTTAAACATCCAGAGGTATATGACGCGTGGGGCGGCCAGGGCTTCTCATTTCATATTATATGATAATCTTTAAAATTTATGATATTACTTTTGAAGGAGGAGACAATATAGCTGACTACGTATTGTCAAATGGTCGGAACTGATCAACTTATAAGATACAAAGATACATTCCTGTTCCCCTATTAATAAAGGTACGTAAACGCAAAAATTAGATTCGAGAGCTTGGCGTCATTTTCGAAGCAAATCTCTGTTTCTCATCCCACATATCTTAAATTAGTCTCCCGCGCCAAAATAATTCTTGGATTTTTTTCTTCGCGATGCGAGATCATTTACTAACGAAATCGCAATACGAAGAACACATGAAGCCCTTGTTCGCAGTAGCTTTGAATATTGCTCCAACATCATATCCTAAAAATATAACAAGTACAAAAGAGGTTAATGCGTTATCTATAATATATGAGAGAATGTATGTACTATCAATTCTTATTTGTATCATTGTTCTTAACATGAAAGCTCGATTTCAACACCTTAGAAACATATTTTTAGGCAAGTATTTTTTTTTTTTACTAATCTCGGCAACCATACTCAATCCACTTAAAAGAGGTTAACTTATATGTGCCTAACTAGTATACTCGTGGGAGATTCAAAGCGAGGACTTAATCAAAACGCGCCAATCAACAGAGCGACTCAACTGCTTAACGATTCTGCATTGACCATCGATATTTTCAACGTCACTTATGGACAGTTCCACAACTATCTTTTGACATATATCACTAAATAATAACACCACCCCCTTTAACTGTTTATTCCTACATATATACCTCAAATTTATGATCTTTTCCGTAATGTATTGGGGCATAACCGTTTTATAGAGAACATGAATAAATAAATTAATAATGTAGATACATACTCAATGTTCTTTTGTGTATCTTCAAACTTTTCTAAATTCTAAAAATCTCGTGTGATACATATAAAATAATATATGTTTAAGATTATGTATCTTTCCTTATCTTACTACCTGTCTCACCTACGTCAAAACAAAATAAATTACATTTATTATTGTAAGTACCTACTAATATTGTTGATTTGATTTGAAGTGAACTGCCGACCTAAAAATATGTGTAATAAAACTAATGGTGGTAGCACTTAACCTAACAAAAATAGATATTAATCTACATAAAGTAGATGCACACATTCCTACATACTAATCGAGGAAAGTAAATTAAACCCATAAATACAGGCACTAATTTAATCGAAAAAATATTGCGTATACGGTTATTATAATGCTTAAAATATCCCATAACACACTCAAATCAAACAAAAAAAAATAAAAATGTAAAAGTGAATTAAATCAGATGACCTCAAAAAGAGGAAGGCCACATCTTATGGCAATAACCCGTCGTCTACTTACAACGGTTCCATCGCAACAATGACAATTCAACAATCTTTTAAAATGTGATATAAAGTCATTAGAAACAATGATTTTTTTTTTAACCTAAGCTATTTAACCCAGTTAATAAAGTTTTTGTTTCATCACTTTCCATGACTTTATATAACTTTTTAAATATGTGATGAATTGATGATTTATCCGGTCACCACTTACAACATATCCATCGTTTTCTGAGGGAGGTGCCAATAATTGTACTTAATTTGAGGGAGTTTTCTGGTCAGCTCTCTGAGGACATGTTGTTCCAAATAAATTCCAATAACCTCCAAAGATCTGAAAACCAATAAAGTAATATGATTTAATTATTTATTTAAATCGCAATATTTAAATACCGATTGTATTATTTGGAAAGCCCTGAGCTTGTCGAGTCCTGAGCAAAGTTTCGCCACAAGTCGCTAGTCGGCGCCGCGGGATGAAAATCGCAAACATATTCTCAATTTGAAATTTATTGTAAATCGGTCACCGGGGAGTCCGCCGCAAGGTTTTCCCCTAGCAATTTTCTCAGGATGTGACGTCATCCGTACCTTACTACCTACCGGCTAGAGCGGCTGGAGCAGCGGAGGGGGGAGGATTTGAATTCCGATTTGGAAGTTGAGCGATGCGAGCGCCACTGGGGAGTTGCGGCGAGGGAGGGAAGCGATATTTCCACAGAAAAGGGGGAGTTGTGTTGCTACTTCCAGATCTACTTACTTGCCACACGGAGAAATACAAATTGAGAGGTGGTGGGAGGATCGAGAGAGTGGGAGAGTGGGAACACTCACACGTGCAAGAGGAATTGTAAAAGGTTTACCCTTGAGTCTTGACATCACATTATTATGTTGTAATATTCAAGTGGTTAAACATTGTCAAAAATATTTACAGAAAAACTTCTAAGACTTATATTATTTTTCTGAATAATACTTTTTTGTGGGATCATAAAGCTAACTATTTCTACCAAGAAGCAACATTTGAGTAATTGATAAAATTCTAAGTGTGTAGTTTATTATTCTGCTATTCTATTTCAATTTGCCATATTCAATAAATTTATCATATAAATAAAATATGTAAATTCTCGTTCTTCCAAATGCATAAAAACATAATATTTGATTACATCGCCGAAATATTTCATACATTTACTGTTCCAAATCAATTCAATCATAAATCATAAAAAAATAAAGGCAATTTATAGTTTTGTTTTTGGATACAAATTCTCATCATGGATACAATAGAAATATCGCATTGACTGCGAATATGAAGCATATTTATTCATAAGCCCTTTCCACGTAACTTACATATGGGCGGCCGTAAAACATTCCTATAAAAATTCGCTCGTCGATAGAATAAAATAGTTGAGTCGAAAGTAGCGCGTGTATAGATGGGCCGCTGTGGGTACAGCTCCGCTAGGCAAGTGTAGGGTCGGGCCTGAGGGGGGTAAAGGAGGGGGCTGTACATAAATAAGAGCGTGGGAGAGGGTGGACATCACAAAAAACGAAATAGCTACGCAAAAAAGGAGAAAGAAGGAAAAAATCGTCACCATATTCGAAAATGTAGCTATTCGAAGAGGGTCGTTCCATTCGTCTATTTCATTCGTTATTATTATTTTTTTAATGTTTTTCATAAGTCTAATAATATTTTTCATATGAATGTACGTTAGAATATAAACTGATTACCGTATTCGATGTTCTTAGGACGGGTTGTTTCGGAGAATTTGAACAATTCATCAAATTTCAACGTTCATTTTCGGGTTCTGTGAAAAACTTATTCAAGTTCTGTTTTTATATTATTGTAGGCTAGTTTCTTGAAAAAACTGAAATAAAAACAGAACTTGAAAATATATTTCACAGAACAAGTTCTCCGAAACAACCCGTCCTAATACTTAAATGTTTGATGATTTTTTATGCACTTGTCTCATTTATTTATTTAATTTACAACAAACTGTTCGGGTATATTTTTATTAATATATTTATTAATTAACGCCCTTTTTCGGATTTTTACATATGAATATTAAGAAATATATATTATTTATTGTACATAACTGAATTGCTTCATTAACAATATTCTATATTCGTTGACTTAATAATTTTTTATAATTATTATAATTTTTATAATTAATATAATTTTTTCCTCCATTAGTATTCTGGGCAAAGCAGAATGCATATGGTAGTTAGTTAACAAACTTACTACAAATTGCTCTGTAACTACTTCCATAGTACATTAAGTTCTTATTTTGTATTCTTGTTATTATATACAATTATTGAACTTTGTACAACAGAACTCTCTAAGATAACTTGTATTATACCAGCTTATATAGTTAATACGCTGTTTATTATGTTTCGCACTATACACTTATTATAGTACTAACTAATCTTGTATTAATTTAATAGATTTAGATTAACTACCCTACTAACAATCGTGGTGAAAATTTAATACAATTGATAAACAACAGTGTATTTGTGTGCTTGAAAACCATGCAAATTTAAGCGTAAAATAGAAACGGACACAAAATAAGTTCATGGAATGGCATAGATACATAATTAAATGTGTCTTCTTTTTGAAGATTTTGTATAAGAAACTACCTATTTTTAGAATATACCACCTTAAATTTTTGTATTTAAAATATGTTTTAATATTTATGGAATGAAATATTTTAATTTCAAACATTGAAAAGGTTGAAAAGAAAAACACAACACATAAATATTTTTACTACGAACGTCGAAAAGTGTAGAAAATACGACGATTTCCTTGATTTAGCTATGAACGCATAAGGCATTTATGTTATTAAAAAATAACCCTTTCTTAGAATTATTGTTAAATACAATTAAAATTTGGTAACAGTCAATTAAAAAATAATACGGGAATCTTTTGAGTCAGTCTGCCGGAATACGATATTGCCAGCTCTTTTGCAGCCCGGTTAAAGAATTTTCAGTAGTAATAATTCACAATACAGCTTGTATAATCTTTATTCAATAAGTTACTGAAATACCGTTTAATGGTTGGGAAGTGCTTTTAATTCGTAAAGCTGATAGTGTTTAGTATGATTGCCCGCAGATTTTGCAAATGCAGCAATACCGTTAAAAAAATACTATTCAAGGCATTCTGTACTGGCCTGTATACGTGTGAGACATGGTGTCACTACCGAACTTGCTCGATGGAACGACTCCGAATTCAATATAATGACGCCTGTAGAATCATATTTGGATACCGAAGATACAGCAGCGCATCGACAATGTTCAAGGAACTAGGACTGAATGGATATGCCGGCCTGATGAGACACCGGGTCACTGGAGCCAGGATGCGGCTAATGGCCTCCGCCAACACGTTGGTGACCGCAGCCTACCAGCACCAAGCGCCACTCCTGAGTGAGCGCTGGGCCCAAGCGCACTCAAGACCACACCCTGCGTAGTTGTCCTTATTTGTTAATTTATTATATCTATTATACAAAAAAAATGTATATCTATATGGGACGTGTGGGATTGCACTAACCTCCCACATTCTGGAATAAAATTATTATTATTAAGTCGGTATAATATGCAGGTTTCTTTAAGGTTAGTAGAATGGGCTTAAAATAAAAGAAATAAATCTGTCGAAAGAACTATTGATATGAAATGACTATTGAAGACAGTGGTTTGTGATAAGAAATAATTGAAGACACATCGGTTACTTCATTCATATACTTTTGATCAAACGTGTAAAAAAATTATGTGAACACACCTACCTTTATGCTAATAATTAATAATATGCGAGATGCATTTTGCACCTAATTAATACGCTTAATAGCCGGTGTAAATTATAGCCACTGGTACTTCTGACGCATTAAAAAGGTGTTGGTACCAATTAGCTACCTACTGAGGCCAAATTCGTTATGGAACTTTATTAACATTCGTGAGACAAGGAACCTGAACTGAAATTACCACAACTGTTTCCGCTAATTAGAACGGTTTTTTTAAGTTAAAATGCTTGCGGCGCAGTTTAATTTCGCATGAAAATTTCGGCAGATTAATAAATGCAAATCATCTCAATGCAGCGTCATTTTGATAAATTTTTATTTATAATATGTTTAAAGTAAAAAATGAGATTTAATTGTTTCTTAAGAGATCATTGATGGCTTCCAAGACGTGCCATTGGTTTGTAAATGGTTGCACGTAATTTCAATAATGTTGAATACTGATATTCAAAATATTTTTAGCTTTTTCACTAATAATCTTCTATTTATTAAGAATTTAACAGATAACTTCAAGTTTTAAATGTTATTAACCGTTTACGTAAAGTTGTATTAAATCAAATAGCACGAAAGTCCGGAAAATATTTTTTAATTCGGCTTAAAAAAATTTTACTGTATAGCGACATCGCGCATCGTTGCGTTTGAAATTCTATGATTTTGGTTTAACTGAATATTGAATTTTCCTACCCAATCAATATCAACTTTACCAAATGCCAATCGGGTAGGACCAACACTTATTTCGTGTATTAACTGTTGTAGTGTCATCCGATTTCAGATAAATGTTTATATACGCAAACGCCACCAAAAGTTGAGAGAACTCATTATCATCAAAAACGAGTCTATTTACAGCTCGATCAGATGTGGAAAAGTGGGTTAATTTCCGAATAGAAGATTTGCATTCCTTCAATACCGAAAACAAAAGTGAGATTCAAATAGATATATTTAAAAATGGTGGACGCTGCAATTGTTCTAATTTCTTAAATTCTTAAATAACACTTTGGGTAAAAGCAAATAAATTTTAAAAAGCGATTCAAAGAGCACACTTTCACATTGTGAAATATATTCACGGGTAATTAGTGACACCTTCCGAAATGAAAAGAGGTTATTTTGTGAATTATGTCGCAAATGTCAAACTATCAAATTCAGGAGCCGGACATAATCTCACACTATCACATTTAATTACATTCGAATTCACTAAAGTATGTTCTAAAATCATTGGATTCAGCGTTGCCATAGTGTAGAACAAGTTGTAGTTTATAAAATAACAAAAAAATGTCAAATGTATTGATTCCAATTTTCACAAAATTACCCCATTCAACGACTTTTACATTTGAATCTAAAAGTTTAAATTTTCATCGAATAAAGTATTTAACTACGATATAATTTATTTTAATAAACACTCTTTCCTGAACTTATTTTGATGATAAAACTTACCTTCGAAACTCGTGACTTCGAAATCTAATTGACCGACACGGGTGAATTTCCGCTGTGTTGTCCTGAGTCGCGAGACCCTGAGTGAAGTTATAGTTGATAGCCAACCTCCGATAGGAACCGGATCTAGAAGAAAAATAAGAAGAAAAAAGTTAAAGAGTGGCTTGTTGAAAAGTGATGTGTTTTTCAATGGTGTTATCAAGTGTTGGTAATTTTCACTAACACCCATAATTCAGCAGCTGAGAAACGGTGCAATCGCGGAATAGATCAAAAAGCCTCGGAAAGAATGGCGGGATTTCCAGTAAGCCCCTCTTTCCTTTCGTATGGCAACTTTTGGTTCCTACAGCGGGCCCGTACACCACGCCGGGCGACTGCGCCCGCGCCCCCGCCTGGAAGAACGCCGCCATCCCTCGCCAGTCGCCCGTGCCGGTGTACACCCTTAGGATTTTGTATTCTGACAGCGAATTCGCGTATTGCGCGTATTTTATTTTTACCCTAGGAACGGGTAACTGGGCCTTTATTACTGAACTATAACAATTTCATACTAAAATTATTACTTTTCTGAAAATATGTTTAATAGAAATTTTCTTAACAATACATTTTATTTTCAAGATACTTTATAAATGACTAATGTGTTTGGAATGTTAACTAATATCAACGCCAAATACTATTGTATGGAACTTTAATCACATTTTAATGTTTCAGTTAAACATAACCCCAAACGTTATATGTTCTCGTGACGTTATTCGTATGGGTGGTGAAAGTTAGTAATACATTTGGTGACTTAGCAATGGAGAGGTTCGTCTAAGTCCGTGCTGGATCGGGATAGGCCGTTTGACGTCGCCAAGCACCGCAGTAAGAAGGATGAAGTCATACGTCACTTCAAGACACCCTGACCCCCAAATTCCCACCCCTCATATTTTTTTCCTTCCCAGGACTTCTTCTTATACCTTCACTTAAAAAGACCCTCCAGACAGCATACCCAAAAATTACAAAGGCCCTGAGGAAAATTATTTTCCTCGTGGCCTCAAGTACGAATTTAGTGTAACAAAAAATACACATTTACGAGTTTTGAGGATTACATACTGTTAGCTGCATATTTAAATATTGGCGCTACAGTCGTCTGGTTCGGTTTTTGGACCGCCAGGGGTGCAGGAAAATTACTCCAGCTGCCGTGCGTATCGGCCGGTAAAGAAGGCATTGACTGGAGCTGCTGGACACCCGGGAAGAGGCGGTCCCGTCCCAACAACGAACAGCCAATGGCTGGGTTTTGAACTGCGCAATACGCGATATAACCTTTCAGAATATTGGATGTTATTATTGTCATAGAAGACAAAATTATATTTCAACAAAACTATTTATTTATCGTTTTATTATTGTTAACATCTAAATAAAGTGATAGGAAGCGGTTACTTCTCTGAAATATATTTTCAAGATAAATGAAAGGAAATTTTTAAAGGTTAGTAGGTTTATTAAGATTCTCGTTATTACCGATTTACCCTATTTTCAGAAGACAGTTAAAATATATATTTTTTAAGGATTTAACTTAATAATTATCGGAAAACTTCGGCTTTTCCACAAACCATTCTCCCTGGTTGGTTGGTTGCATCCAGTTCCCATTTATCCAGTGTACCTGCAACAAAATAATAAACACATTAATAATCAGTTAACGGTTAAAGTCCCCTCCCCACCGTGCCGACCCCTGACCTCCCCCCTTGCTCTAAACTTTTACACCCACACGACCTCCCCGACCTGTCACACACACATCCACCGCCCACCCTCACACCGTCTCACCCTCTACAGATACAACACATCTACATATCGCCCCACGCATACAACTTATCATCTAACTACACACATCGATATCAAATGTTGTTATTATACCCGTAGATATAAATACAAATGTACATGTATTTTTATGAATTTCATCAATTGTTTATCTTATACAGTTGATGTGGGTACATCAGTTCACTGGATGCCGCATAAGCAGAAATTTCGCATCTCAGCAACATGCTGGCAATATAAATAGGGTATCAAGAATGGTAAAAACAGACTCGTTCAATTTGGTAAGCGTTGGCAAAAAATTACAATATATTGAAATAAAGAATATACACTCGTAACATTTCAAACCGTGAAATATTCTATCTTATGGATCAGCAAATTCTGGATACATTGATATGGAGAATGTACCCGAAATAAAAGAAAAAAGTAGTTATTACATGCCTTAGGAATATTTAAACTTTGAAAATTTTGTGTACTTCTTTAGTTCAAGTCGAATATAACTACTCGATCTGGGTATCGATTCTCCAATTCAGGCCGCAAGTAATCGAACGTGAACGAGTAGGTCGAACCACTCGTTGTTCGTGTGGAATGACTTAGTTGAGAATTGAGGCCCAGGTCCCTTTTTAAAATACATTCAGATTTATTCGAAAAAATTCATCATATATTCCATAATGTGTCAAACACTCGCTTGTACCTAAATTAAATGGAGTTAGTAATAGATACGCAGATATGGCGGATCTATATCTACACGAAATGTAGGTACAAGAAGGTTATACTATCATATCTTTTCAATCAATATTGATTTAACCGAAGTTTATTAATTTATAAATTTTTCATGACTCTCTTTTATTTATTTCCTTCTTGAGTTTCTATTAGTTTCGTCATAACAATTTTACTGGTGACAATTATTAAAACTAAAGATTCGGAATAATTTATGTTTTATACATTAATCGAAATAAAATCATTAACAAACAGGTTATTGACTATTTCTTAAACTAAACCTAGAGCAGCATTTCATAAAATTCCTTGTCGCTAACTTAATATATTCTTGTATAAATGGTAATCATTTTAATGGCTAAAAAATAACACGTTTATTTATTTCTGAGTAATTTTAATAATAATAATTAATGTTTAAAAAATATATTAAAATTAGAGTAGGTACATTGGAAATTTATGAAAACTCTCTTTTTTACCAAGGGTATTTTTTCTGAACAGGTATAAAAAGATAAGGGTTTTCTTATTCAGTGGGGAGGAGATACGGTAGGGGGCTGTAGGCTTGGGGAGGGGGAAGGGGGAGGTTTAAAGGGCGGGGGTGGGATCGGCATTTATTTGGACTCATCAATGTTCCCATCCCTGACGGAAAAAAGGTTACTAAGGGCATTATGCTTTACTTATACCTAAGTCCTGTTTCCGTCATTTTGAACAACAGCTTGTTATCCTTTTTCAGAAGTGAGAGAGAGTGGAAGGTTGTTAGGCATTTCCTTCGGGGACTTTAAGGACTGGAACACTAAACGGCTTAAAAGATTTTCTCCTTTTTTAAATGCACCCTTAATCGGAACGGGCAATACTTCAGGAGCTTTGTTACCTTAATCCTTGAGTTCGTGCTATTTGTAAGTTAAAAAAAAATTACGATAGAAACCTACATTATTTCTACTGTATTATTGAATTTGTAATATTTGGACATCATAGAACTGGGGTATTTTTGCCAACGTTTCCAACCCTAAAAATAAATCACGATAATCATAGGACGATTTCTTCATTTTATACAAAAAATTTAAGCTACGTTTTCAATATTACATCAATGCGGGAAACTGACCAACTCCGATATTATTAACTGCAATTATCTTATGTACAAAGGTTTTGTGAACATTAAACCTGTTTAACCAATACAGAAGATACTGGAGTTGAAAAAACAGACAACTTCATTCGATATATAAGGCACCCATTCAAGATTTTTTTTTAAATAATGTTGACAAGAAACATTTTCCGTTTTTGTAATTGCAATAACATGTGAATCGAGTTAACGCTAATCGTTACACTTTACTAACAATCTCCGTGTTAATATGCACGTAGTAAGTGCGAAATTTATTTACGAATGATTGATTGTGCTCTTTTTTATATAACGAGTAATTACTTAAATTCAACCCTATTATTATATTGATATGTTTATCGTTTTTGCAGCGGGTATCCATCAGAATCAACTGGAATTCTCGCAGAAGTAACAATGGCGGCTTTATTTCCTAGAAAAATCCTTTACCGCGATGTGGGCTCGTTATCCCATGGAGAAAGGCATTGTTTAATAAAAACCTGTGTTACCGAAACATCGACTCACAAGAATTATCGCAATTAATAAACGGTACCTTACTGAAAAGAGAATAGGTATTACTAAAGTATTAAAATCCTCTTAATTTTCAAACTATCGCATCGGAAAAAACTTTTATTTTCTAAAGTAAATCCGTCATATCAGCATATCATTTCCAATGAATTTTAGCATAAGAAACTTCTGTGGCTTGACTTCAGTTAACTTGTATATTTATATCTATCATTGTATATTATGTAAAAGCTGTTTGTTTCTTACAAATAAATAAATAAATGATTCCGACAGTCAGTAGATAAAAGCCGCCACTTTTAACGCGGCCTCAAGGTGGTGGATAAACTTCGGTTAACTGTCAATATACACAACTTTTTGAATAATGTCGTTTGGTATGCAAAATAACTGGCGTATTAATGAACGATGGTGAACTAACGAAACTCTTAGAATTGATAGAAATCATATACGCGAGCAATTGATTACGTTTCATCTTGGAGAAACGAAAATAATTTCAAATATCATTAGTTGTGACTAAAGACCTCGATAAATAATTAACTCTATTTTTAGTCCCAAAAAGTACATGCGGACTGCC
Organism: Hesperophylax magnus; assembly: GCA_026573805.1. Classification (NCBI taxonomy): domain Eukaryota; kingdom Metazoa; phylum Arthropoda; class Insecta; order Trichoptera; family Limnephilidae; genus Hesperophylax; species Hesperophylax magnus. The sequence continues at coordinate 773,790 of JAIUSX010000050.1, forward strand.
AATGAGCATTAAAGTCAGTTTGTCAATCCGACATTCTCAATTAATCAGTATTTTTATTTTTACGTGGTTGTTTGCGTTTAGGGATAGATCCGCCAGTGTTGCCATCGTATAAGGAATTCTTATTTATTTCGTGTCAATATCGGTTCGGCTATCAACATCGCAACTATGCTAGTAGATATATAGATATAAAATCTTCTGAAGTTGAAACTATCGATCCGATATTGTTAAGTTATCAATTTGATCTTGCTAGACCCCAGGCTAAAGGAAGTTAGGAATAGGAAGATTGGGAAGAATATTGCTATTTAGTTACAAGTAACGCACTTTGTTAAAAATCTTTTCCAGCTTTGTCCACAACTAAACGTTTTTATACCGCCATAAAAGAGGCATCGTTCGAAATGTCCGAAACAGGGCTTATTAAATGAGGCTCATAAATATTGGTATATTTAAACTTTAGGGTCAATCAGGATCTACATGAAGGTTTCCATGTTTACAAGAATTACGAGAAGTGACATAATGGCGAAATTGTTTCAATTATGCTGATATCACCATCTTCAGATTCTTCTGAGTTTTGTTTAACAGCATGAAAAAATATTGTTCGTTTCAAGGTTTACTAATACTCGCTCCGCATTGTACAACCGTTCAAGACAATATGGTATATAGTGTACTTATGGGTACCATTCTTATTGGCATCTTCCATCGACATGGGTACCTACGCGGAATGCTTTCAGATATTAACGATAATGTACGTTCTCCACGGTCAGAGGTCACGGAGATCAAGGAAGTTTTTGTTAATTTTGTTAAAGACGTGCCGCCAATCTTTCATGAACCAGAGCAACAATCGTATCGCATCGGTGGAGGTCGTCATAAGGCACAGTTTGGTTGGTTGCCGCTTTATTTGCCTCGAACATGACAAATTCCCGAGATGCTTGAGCGACTGCGGCTATTGCGCAATAGTTGTCATCCGCTGTAATTACATTTAAACGGAACTTTTTTCGGTATAAACGTGGGCGGTTTATTTCTTATTATTTGGAATAAAAAGTAACAGTTAGTGAAATATAATAGTTACAATTGAGAGATTAATATAAATTCTTACTTATGGAATTTGTTATTGTACGGAGTAAAATGTGTATTGCCGATTTACTAAAAATCTTTCAAATTATGTTTCCTGATTTTTTTTAATCAATTTCTAATACATCGGAACACATGTTCATGCACCAGCATTTACCTTGACACTACATAATGAAGAAAAGCGAAAATATTTTGATTTTTATGAACAAGTGTTAAGACATCGTGCTAATACATTCCACTTTTACTAAAAGTTTGACAGGAAACCTAGCAATTCATTCGTTAAGGGCCTGTAATCTCGTTTTTAACCAGATTACGATTAATTTGAAGAAATTCTTAATAAATTAGTAAATACTCATTTTTCCCCGTGCGGCTGGTTAAATTTAGCCAAAAGTCAATTCCCTATTTCTAAAAATATTTTAACCGAAAAACGGAAATCTTAAATGGTAATTTTTTTTGAATATTTATATATAGAAAAAAAAAATTAAAACCTTCTTATTTTCTTTGTTGACAGTGCTATGCGACAGCTTTTTTGGGTTTTATGAAGAAGGTTGTATTTTACAACGAAAAATTGTTATTCTATAATTGCAACTTCTTTCGCTGATAAAAGTTAATCAGTTTAATCATAAACATGCCATAAAATAGGTTTTTGTTTAGGAAAATCGCTAAATTTGTAAAAAAAACCCTGCATGCCAATGGTAATTAATTTAATAAATAAGTAAATTGTATCAAATTAACTGAAGCGCTCACCTGGAAACCAACTAACTGGTTATTTCTTTTGATCCGAATAGTGAAGCCGTCGATCTCTAATTAATATCAAACTCAATTCAAGAAAAAGTGAATGAAAATCATTTCATTAATCACATTTTCAAAGCATTTTTTACATAAATTATTCGTGGTCTAAAAAAATAAACAACAAAGAGAATAAGATTTAAAAAAAAGGACGGAATAATTTAATTAATACAGTCAGTATTGTTTGAGAAATAATTTAAACTAGTTTCCGGAGACTGTACATTCTGAGAAAAAATCAAAAGTTAATTCTTAGGTTCTATTATTTCAATAACAGAGGGCGCCACTTCCGTTTACAACAATCGGAAAGTGCACAGGCATTAGAATAATAATACTATCAGATAATTATCACGCTTGTATTTCTACTTCAAAACTATGGTTTTTTGTATGATTAAAATTTTGTAAGTACTTATTTATATATGTTTATTTAATTATTCTGCTTTCACAAAATATCAAAGGCCATATAGTTCGAGTGTCTCCAAGAACAAACAGAACAGTAGAGGAGGGGAGTCTAAAATGTGAAACGATGATTAAAAACATATCAATAGGACGGAGATACTCTTGATCGTTGAAGTGATCATTTAATACAAATTACTCCCATTAAACTAATTGGACGGTAGGTGTCGTGTTACGGCAGGGGCTGGCAAACCGGTTTACGTTCTGTTCCTCAAACGGGTTTTAAAAATACCGGCCCAATTCGCTACTTCTTCTTCGGTATAATTAAAGATTTGTTAAACAAAAATACTAATTAAGGGCGTAATTAGGAATAAGGTTAAATCTAACAATATAAAAATATACCATTAATGTAGTGACAAAAACTACATTTTATAAAGAAGAATTAACTTTATATGTTATAAGAAACGAATAAATTCTACTCAATTATACAAGGTATCCAAAGGGTTAGGTACACAAACTTTGAGAGGTGATTCTATATGATAGTACAAGTAAAATAGGTAAATTACTTTTGTCGAAATTCAAAGGTTTTAAGGAAGTTTGCTGATAAAGATGTTGAATTGTTTGCACGAAAAAATAACATTCTTCTAGAGTAAAAATATGTTAGTATGGGAAATAAAACTACTTTTTCTTTTTTACCTCTGCAATCATGTCGAATTATTTCGAGGAGTTTGTGCACTTTACCTCCGGACACCCTGTAGAATTAATATTTTTAAGTGTTTTTTTCTTTCTTCAATATAAAAATAAATCACCATCAAACTTCTAATAAAAGCAAAAACAATTAATGCAGGTATATATATATATATATACATATAAATATTATTTTAAGTACATGTTTCTCCATGTGATGTTACACGAAAAACAATTAAAATTGCTAATTTATTAAAAATCTCCTCAAATTATTGTGTAATCTGGTCAAAAATGGGATTGCAGGTTCTTAACCAATGAATTGATAGGTTTCCTTATAAAGCTTGCCTAAAATACGAATAAATTATCACTACGCATTTAGTCATTACACATTATCAATAATACTGTATGCAATCCCGTTTTTAATAATTTAACTATCCGATTACCAATAATTTGAAGAAATTCTTAATAAGTTACGATGGCAATACTCGTGTTTCTCCGTGTAGTTTGTGAAAAATTAAAGATGTCGAAATGTTAATCTATTTTGAGCATTGTCGTAAAATATATAACATTAATAAACCCCGTCTATTCATCTATTACAAATACTTATATAACTATCCAGGAATACGAAACAGTGATTTTGCTCAGTCCATACGAGAACCTAAATCAAACCGTTCTTTTACCGGAACGGAAAAAAATCGGTTCAATGCCCTGAAGTCGCGTGGGCCGGGAGATCCATTATCATCCGCCTTTTACTGAAAAATAGATAGAATTTAATACGGGTGCCTTCGGGCGATCCGTATCTGTCGATTCGCTATAAAAACAAAAGGGGATTCGGATCCACAGCGTTTTATCCTCCCGACTCAAGCGGAGCGTGATAATGGTCGGCAGGGCTTTGTCCCCTTCTACCTTCTTCCTCTTCTGCTATCCTGCTTCCTGCTCTCTGCTCTTTACTCTCCTGATCGTGGCGCCTTCTGATATTTTAGGAATTAGGGAATATTCCCTTTTCTCTCCTGGTGACCTTTGCTTGAACCCGAATTGCATGCTTTTAGAACAACATGGGTAATCGAATAGGTTCTCATTAGATCATCTTAGATAAACACCGGAGTTCGTTCTGGAAATTGAACGTTTTCATTGTTTTTATGAATTCATCAGAAGATGTCAATATTGATTTGAATATTTTTGATGGGTTAACATTATTTTTTTAAGGAGGTAGGTACTATCTCTTCTCTTATGAATAACCTATCGAAAACCGACACAATATATTTGTTTCACTCTTCATTTTATCCTTTCCCAAGGGATATATAATTATTACGTATTTACACATGCCTAATAGAAATTCACGTGCTTGTTTTTAGTATTTTTTTAATGTGAAAAGATTTATAATCATATTTAAATTCTTCCTTCGTTCTAAATGAACCATGAGATTACTAATTGCACGCATTCTTTATTTTAGTAAAATTTCGCTAGAGTTTAATAAAAAAAATAAAGCATTTTAATTTGACTTATCGAGTAAACGAATGATGAAATTTTTTTAACTCCGTACTTTACCTTCGGAAACCCGGTGGAAAAAATCATTAAGAAAAGCCTTTTTTTCGCTACAACAATATTTTTTTACGTCCCTTTAAATCTTAGATTCTCTGGCGCAAAAAGCCACCAGCTGTTGGAATTTAAATTTCACTGTTGTGGAAGAACTTCATCCCAGAAAAAAAAAATCTAAAACATAACAAGTAAAATAAATTAACTCATTAAAATATTATGAAGTGCAGTTTTGACAACAACCTCTGCAACACAATCAGCATAACACGTTGAATAATCGTTGGTGTAATTGATTATACAAATAATTACCTATCGCACCGTTATCATCGTAATAAAATAATCACCAAACTTAATATAATTAAGTTAAATTATTATTGAAGGACAAGATTATTCTAACAAATCTAAGCATACCATGAAAAAGAACAAGGTACAGAAAAAAAATATAACGGTCTCAACTGGGAATCAAACCCAGGATATCTATCTTACCAGGACAAAGTTTTTATCCAGTCTACAATTCGGACCCAATTATTATACACCATATTTGGCGATCTCATATTTCAAATTCAGAATTAACAATATTATCTTGCAACTGATTTTTGAGAACTATATTTTTTGACTGATCACAAAGTTCTAAGGAATTGTTTTGTAACCTAGATAGTGTCCCGGATGAACATATTCGATTTTTATTTAAATGGGATACTTATCGATCCTGAGTTTGATTCCCAGTTGAGACCGTTATCTTTTTTATATTCTGTGTCTTGTACTGTTTTATGTTTCTTTTAGATTTGTTAGTGTAATCTTTTTCTTCAATGATATATTACATTGATGGGTTTAACATTCAAAAATTAAAGTTAAAGATTGTTCTAATAAAAAATAATTAATTAGAACTGGTTAGTTACTGAAATAATAATAATGGCGTAAATATTTTTTATGAAATTTTCTTAAAGTCATCCAATACACTGAATAAATTTTCCAATGACAAATGTTATAGTATTGTAATGCTCCTGTAGTATCGTGATTTCTTTTTGGGTTATTATGCCGTGATGCGTTTCTTTCTTCTTTATATGCCATGATGACTGACTCCGCCATCCAAAAGGATGAATAAAGAAGGAGAAAACACAACAAGGCATAGTAACCCAAAAATAATTCAATATAATCGTTAGAAACAGGGAAGTTTCCTGAATCATGGAAAACGTCTATGGTGATACCGATTCCAAAGATTTCGAACACAAAAAAATGTGAAGACTTTCGACCTGTAAATATGTTACCAAAATATGAGCAAGTGATGGAATACATAATTAAATCTCAACTTGAAGAATACTTGGAAAATAATAGCATCCTTTGTGACGAACAATCTGGATTTAGGAACAATAATTCATGTGAAACAGCGTTAAATTTAGTAATTGATGATTGGAAGGAAGATATAGATAAGAACTTGCATATTGTTGCGGTGTTTTTAGATTTTCAGAGAGCTTTTGAAACAATAGATAGAAAAAGAGTTATTAAAAAATTTAAAAAAATATGGAATAAAAGGGAAAGAACTGAAATGGTTTAAAAACTACTTAAGCAACAGACAACAAACAACAAAGATAAGAAACAATATATCAAATCCGATTGAAAATAAGCTGGGTGTACCGCAAGGATCTGTATTGGGTCCGATATTGTTTATACTCTACATAAATGATATGGTAAAAATATTAAAACATTGCAAAATAAGACTGTTTGCAGACGACGCACTAATTTATATTGCAGAAGATAATTATGAGAAAGCAATCAAAAAGATAAATAGTGACTTAGAAACATTGTCAAAATGGCTCAAACTAAATAAATTAAAACTAAATGTAAATAAGACAAAATACATGCATATAGGCAGAACAAATACGCATGAGGAACCAAAGGTTTCTATAAATGGAGAAATCATAAAAAAAGTGGAAGAAATTAAATATCGAGGTGTTATTATAGACTCAAAATTGAACTTCTCAAAAAATGCAGACTATATATACAATTAAAAAAATTGCAAAAAAATATCTTTTCTTGGTAAAATCAGAAACAAAGTAAATAAAGAAACATGCCAGATAATATACAATACAATTATATCACCACACTTTAATTACTGTTCAAGTATTCTTTTTCTCTGCAATAAAGAGAAAATGAAAAAAATGCAAATACTGCAAAATAAAGCAATGCGAATAATACTTAAGCGCAACATATACACACGGATAAGAGACATGTTAAAGGAGCTGAATATTTTGACGGTGAAGCAAACTGTGTATTTGAATGTACTTATTTTTATACATAAAATTAACTTAGGGATGATGTCTAAGGAACTGAAAAGAAAAATAAATTACAATAACGAGATACACGGACATGGGACGAGAAATTCTAAGCAAATTAGATTGCCAACAAGAAAAAAAACAAGCACCCAAAAATCTCTGATGTACCAGGCCGTTCAACTCTATAACAAAATCCCGAAGGAAATTGCTGTGATAGAAAATATTAATAAGTTCAAAAATGAATTAAGAAAATATGTCTATCTCAATTATTAATGTTTCTTTTTTTGTGACTTTATTGAAATATTTAAAGAAAGATTATGTTTGCCAAACAATGTACATGTTTATATGTTTTTAAAACTATTAGCACACACGAAGATGTGAGCTAACTTAAGATTAATAAATAAAAAAAATAAATAATAATTTTCGGCTTGAAAATCTAAAATCATATCTGCTCATCCCAATGAGACATGGCGGGCCATTCTTCAAATTAAAGATGTCATAGTCTCACTTGTTCCGAGTAGTTGAGATCATTTTTTAACGTTTTATAAATTCTATAAAATAAATTAGGGATAATTAATCTGTTGGTAGAACACCTGCGGGAACAAGTTTGAGGAACATTTATGGAATATTTTATCTCGAAATTTTTCAATGCACTCTTATGTATTATTGAACAGTATTAAAGATATATTTAACTCCATTTTGAGAACATATAGTTCATTTTTATACGGGAGGGCTTAATTAGCTAAAACATTGTCTGTTTGCAATGGGGGAGGGGGAGGCTAGTCACACCAGACAGTCCGGCAGAAAAGTCCATCAGTTAATAATGGATACCGGATGGATGTTTATTATGTAAACTAAAGTCTTGTTGTACTTTGTATATACAACATGTCGGAAACATTGTTTGCAGGGGAAGGTGGGTCGCGAGACAGGGGAGGTGGGATGTCACCCCCCACCCCCCAACCCCTAGCGCCCCGGGGAGACAGGCTTCCGGGAAGGAAATACGCTCTGTAAAAGGGACAAGGGAAACCAAGGTGCGCTAACTGTTATAATAGGCCTTTCCAAGGAATTAAATCATATTATTACAAATTGTATTTATAAAAAAATAAAAAATTAATGTTTATTAATTGTTTTCGTGAATTCGTAGAACTCCATTACATCGTTTTCAAATTTAGTGTAAATCAATTTTAATAATGCCTTTATTAAGTACTAATTAATTTTTGATTAACATTAAATATAAATATATGCAAGGTGGAGCAAAATTAATGACATAATGTAAATTGGCTGCTGCCATTATTTAAAAAATGAAAAGAAAAAATTAGGCTCTGTTTTCACGGAAAGAGTATTTAAAGAATTACGCGAGACGCTCAGAAAAACGCATAATTGTTCGCTCACATGATACAGGACGACGAGGAAAAAGACGATGAAATTTACGCTGCGTTAATAAAATCAGACCGGAAATTGGTCAAATAAGCAGTTACAATAATTTCACGTTCTTCATGTGTGTATTGCTCTATTTGACGCCATTTGCAAAAATTGTGGCACATTAACATTATAACTTTGCTTTTGCCCCACCTTTTATATTTAATCATATCCTATGCTGTGCTTTTATTAAGTTCTGTTCTTGTGTTATTTTTAAAATTTAGTTACTATTAAAAAAACAATTGGTTAATATTATGGAAATATTTTAAGTTGTGCATTTAAATTTAGAATTTAATTCCAGTTTATACCGCATTGAACGGCAAAATACTATACCTGTATAATTACATTTAAAGAAAACATTGAAAAACCTTTTAAAAATTATTACCAAACAATTTTGACCCAATATTATTACTAAATTGGTCTGAATGCAATTTTTTGGAACTTTTACTCTTCGTCTGTAATTTGCCAGCTCCTTGCCAACAACGCAGGTTGGTCAGAATTGAGAATAAGTGGGAAGGGGATGCATTAAACTGATGACGCTATTTTCTTTGCGGATCGGTTTACTTTGGGCGAGTGTACGGTACACCCTCCCAGCTCGGGGCCAATACATTATGTAATAATGTTTGTTTTTCATAGCTTATTTATTTCCGAGTTATAATATCGGGGAACGGGAGGTAATAAATATTTCATGGTATTTTAAGACTCTTCACGAATTTACCGCACTGTTAACGATCGCGCGATACAACTTATGTTGAGAAGGTAAAACGTACCCGCGCATACTCTATTGCAAAGGTTTCCAAACACAAAACATACCCACTGCAAAATACTTTACTTTAGAGTAGGGCGAAGGTTCTTAGTATTTATTAAAAGCTTAAACATGATTAGGTAATCAATGAGTAGGCAGCTGCATTATTAACCAAGGTAGTAATTAAAATTAATTGATATAAAACAAAAAACCTACTACGGACATGGTTAGTTAAGATTGGGAAAGTTGATGATGGTGATGTTGATTGGTCAATTTTTATTAGAATAACTTTTCTTTTATTAGCTTTCGAAAGTTATAGACCGAGATAAATGAGTATTGCTAATTTATTAAATATCTCCAAATTGTTGATAATCCGATCAAAAACAGGATTGCAGGAGGTTTTCTGATAAACTTTTAGTAAATTTCTAACATATCGTATCACGTATTCATGCACTTACATTGGCCTTGATAATTAATATACATTGACGAAATGCGGAAATATTTGAATTTTTATGAACATGCATTCCGACATCGTGATAATACGTTCATATTTTACTAAAAATCTATTAGAAAACCTATCAATTCATTCGTTAAGGGCCTGCAATCCCGTTTTTAATGGGATTCCGAATAATTTGAAGAGATTCTTAATAAAATGGCAATTTTCAATATTAGTAATTTCAATTTTAAAGAAGAAGATGAAACTTATAAATCTGAACAAAATATGAAACAGAACAAGACACAGAATTTTAAAAATGTATAGGGCTCAACTGAGAATCTAACAAAGATTCTCTTTCTTATCTTCGTAATCATTCAAAAAGATAGCTGCCAAAAGTACGGAAAATTTAGTTTCATGAATATATTGTTAATTCTTAATTTGAAATATGAGATCAATAAAAATGACGTTTATTAATAGGGTCCCTATGGCCGAGTAGTTAGAGGCTTTGACCCGGGAAAACAGAGATCCTCGGTTTGATTCCCAGCTGAGACTGTTATTTTATTATTTTCTGTGTCTTTTTCTGTTTAATATTTCGTTTAGATTCATTACTATTATTACCTTCTTCATTGATGTTGATTTGAATTACATATACAAATAACCGCTTATTTTATTCATATTACAAGTTTGATATGTTGCTTTTATATCATGCTGCTCGACCACATTCTATAAGATTTTACGCTTTATTTATAAGCTGATGTCATTCTGTGAGATCTAACGCTATTCTGTTTGCTACAATGTCATTCTCTAAGATCAAATGCTATTCTACAAAATCTGATACAGTTTTGAATATCATATTGCTAGATTTTTATGTTAATGTATTATTCATTATATATATTTTTATTTATCTTATAAGATTTTTAATGCTTTTGATTTCCTAATGGCTTTTTGAGATGCAGAACCTAAATGAAATCTTAGGACTCTTCCAAATGAAATTAGAAGTTTCGTGGAGATAAATAAGTTTAAAAACAACGTCAAAATGTGGATAAGTAAACCTGATGATGAGAAAATAACAGCAAGTAACACCAACACAACCTAAAGTCAACAAACATGAAGATAAGGAAATAATCAAACATGAAAATGAGAAAATAACACCAACACAACTTACAGTCAACATACACGAAGATAAGGAAGTAAACTAACATTAAAATGAAGAAATCACACCGAGTAACACCAACACGACCTTCAGTCAACAAACATGAAGATAAGGAAATAAACACAAATGAAAATGAGGAAATTACACCAAGTAACACCAATACAACCTACACTCAAAAAACTCGAAGATAACGAAGTAATCAAATATTAAAATGAGGAAATTACATCAAGTAACAAACAATATAAGGAAAATAAGCAAAGGTCATAATGAGGTCTGCACACACGAAGATGTGGAAATCAACAAACATGAAGATGAGGACATCATGATAATAACACAACAACAACAACCTGCAGTCCGCCTCGGAACCCTTAGGAATCCTTAGTAGGGGGACTGTGAACATACTACTATACTAGGTACCTATCTATTTTAAAAGTCATTAACAAAATTTAAATTTTTTTTTAAATATGTGGATACTGCACAAGAGTCGAAATTGCTCCCAACCGCCTGGGGCCAGTGAGACTATGGCATTCCCAACTGAGGAATATTGTGAGGTCGAAAGCAGTGGGCATGGCAAGGAGATGGGGAAGTACCTAGCTATTCAGATCTGGTTGACCAAACAATGTGGAACAAACATGGCTAAAAAAATTTCAAGCAACGTTTAAATTCTGAATGGTGGTCGATACTAAGAGTATCTGCCATTCTGGAACGCGACGCAAATATATATTATAATTTTTGAAATGATTATTGTGAAATAACACAAATCAATCAAAATAATTGCGCACGCCGGGATTGATAATAATAATAAGTGTTTTATTATCTTTTTTTTTGTAACAAATAGATATAATGATATCCTCACTGGGATCTCCCGTGCTGAGGATTTCATTTACATATTATGTATAATTTAATTATAAGAAAATTAATATTACAACAAAGTTATATATGAATTTAATTATGAACATATATCATGCAGTATAATTTTTTGTTTTTTAAATGATTTTAAAATAAGTAATCTGTGTTTGTTATTAGTAAATTTTCTATTTCAGATATCCCTATGTTAAGTATCCAGCTTTTTATTTGTGATTTAAATGTTAAAATGTTGAGGTTTTTGAGTGAGAATGGTATTTTATTGTAGAGTTTAATATAAGAAGCTTTTTTGCCCAAAAGTTGTATTAGTAATTATTTGTTGGATAAGTTTTTGAACACGCGGCTTCCGAATTGCTATCGTCTGAGGTCGTCGAATATGGTTACTGTCGCCCCAGAATTTTTGTATTAAATCAAAAGCTATTCTGAAGGACCAGATTTTCAAACGCCAAAGTTTTTACAATTACCCGATGTCATTTTGTATTATCTATTACATTTGTGTTTGACCCGATGCTGCTCTGAAAGATTTATTTATTAATCTTAAGTTAGCTCACATTTTCGTGTGTGCTAATAGTTTTATAAACATATAAACATAGATCAAATACTGTTCTGCATTGCCTGATGCCATTCTTTGAGATGTAATGCTATTATGTGAGATCCCAGCTACTTGGTATAGGCCAATAGCATTGGGCCGGATATAGATAGTCCTAGCCCAATGCGGACCTGCCCCCGCGGCCGGTGGCTGCTCGGTGCTGATAAGGGCCGGAGCTAAGCCCCTGAGCTGGGCTGGAGGGATGAAGACGCTATTACTGGAAGGGGCATTGAATTAGGCACATTTCCTTTACTGTACTCTACAATGTTCATTACACCTAGATAGCTTATAGCTGATAGTTTTCTGTTTACGCTGCGTGCAAATTTCAATAAAATTGAACATAGATATTGCAAAAAAGGTGAGAATACATTTCACTTATTTCTTTGAAATGTAAGGATGGGTTTTTTTAGAGAATTTGAAGAATTCATCAAAATTCAAAGAAGATTTTCAAGTTGAGTGAAGGTTTTATTCAAGTTCAAGAACTTATATTGATAGAACCTTCACAGAACTTGAAAATCAACTTCGAAATTCGATGAATTATTCAAATTCTCTGAAACAAACCCATCCATATTGATGTAAGACAATAGTAAAAAACTTTATATAAATGAAATAATAATTAATCTTGCTAATTTAGGTTGTCGGTGCACGGGTGCGCGATTTGAAATTGTATTCATGCCTAGTGCGTATAATGAATAAAAAGTGCTTGCAATATTTAATTTTTTTAATAATAATTTATCTGAAATATGTATTTATTTTGTTTAAATGTTTGACAGATGCTTATATAAAGTAACAGAGTGAAAATACGTTACGGCGACAGAGCGCGTAGTTTCACTGAACTGGCTATTTCTTTCTTACATACATATTCTTTGAATGGCTATCCTTTTCATAAGCAGTGCCACATTTTTTTCTATTAGTATGAATATAACTTGTCTAGTATTTTTATAACATCATTGGATATATGTTGTAATTTTTCAAGTATACTAACATTTGAAAATTTTTTTTTTTTGAAAGGCAATAATGATTTCAGCATCACAAAATTATAATATTCCGTGATTTTTCACGGGTCTGCTAGTATTTCTTAAAGGTAAATTGTTATGAAACACCGAGAGTGAAAATTTATTTTAAAAATCTGTAAATACCGTAATAAAAAGATGCTTTTATTTTCCAATATTTTCAATCTACCATTCACATTGCACACGGCTTGTTACATAAACTCAATTTATTCATGAAATTAATCATATTACATTCGTCACTGACTTCAAATTCTGACAAAATGCCTGTGAATTCCGAAAATTACATTTTATCTTCTATTTTCAGTGCGATAAATTTGATCCAGATATACTTTTATCATTGCATATTATCTGATCGATTTGCAATAAATTTACTCCATTTATCAAGTTATCTAAATGGAAGATTACTAAATGCTTCATTTTAATTATGTAGGTTATTTATAGATAAGCAAATCATATGTAAAACTGCTTGGATAATATTTATTTTTATTTTAATGTCAAAATCAAATTGTTAATCTTCCTTACTTCGCGTTTATTTGAATATTGATTGTGATTATTTCTGTGGGCCAACTTGGTGATAAGATAAATAATTAATATATGTAACCATCGGCTAAAATATTAATTTATTTTATGCGAGTACAAATGTATATTTATTGTATTATGTAGCTATACGTAGATGGAAAAGGAAAAAAAAATCACTCACATGGAATAGTGTTAATTTATTAAAAATCTGGACAAATTATTCGTTTTCCTGTTGACGAATGAATTGAATGAGTTCCTTAAGTATCAGTCAAAAGCAAATGTTTTATGAGGACGGCGAAACACGTGTTCATACAAATACTAATATTGTAGCATTCCGTCACGATATCCATTAGGAAAATAACACGTGTTCTCGATATATTCTGAATGACTTATGTTTTATCAGGAAGTTCACATTTCATCATCATTTTACTCCGTGCGGGAATGAATGAACTATTTTTAAAACCATTTATTTTATTGATACTTATAATCTACACTAGCAACGTACATATATCTATTAGACTTTGTTGCAGAAATGCCTTTAATTTAGGTAGATTCTAAATTACAACTCCCTACGCTTTCTGCAGCCAACATTTCCCAGTAAAGGAGATGGCATAGTTTCGCTGGCTCCAGGAAAATGGAACACTTGTGCAGTATTACAATATCAAACTGTCTGTTTTAAATTGTGCTATTTATAACATGAAGAAAACACCAAAGTGTTAGCTGTATTATTTGAAAAAAAAGGTGCAAGATTATCAAATTGAAAATCATTGGGAAAAATTATCATTTTTTTTTATTTGAAGGCCTCTGTTTTCGAGGGGTCAGGCTCTTTACTAGCAATCCGGAGGTCGTAGGTGCGAATCCCAGGGTGCGCAATTAAATTGTATTAGAATAATTTATTTTATTTCATAATTAATTAATTCCAAAATATTATATTTGCGACACATTACGTAGTGGAAGTTACTTCAACTATCGCCCTGGTGAAAGACTACCATTAAGAATTGAAACGTTGATTGAAATGGCATTAGCCGTTCTTGATGACCATATCTGAATAACCAAGTACTTCCCGACCTTCCTTTTCTCTATGTCCTTTTCCTTTCCACTTCCTTCAGCCTCATAACATACTCCATTTGAGGATGCCATAGTCTCACTGACTCCAGACGGTTGAGAGCAATTGGGACTATTGTGCTGTATTCACCTAAAAGGCCCGAAGAAGCTTCTCTTCATTACTTCTAAATCTACTGGAGACTGGTGCGAGTGCAGTTCCGCAGATTTTTTCCGGGCTGTGGCCTGCAGGGTTAAGATTGTCCTAATGATAGCCAACCTCTGATGGAAGGCGAAGCCAGAGGAAAAAAAACATTTATTATATTATCAACTTGTGTGATATACCCACACATACTGTTTGAGGGAAAAATATGCACAAATTTTAATTTTTCATTTAGAATCTTTTGTTCTTTTTTTAAACAGCTCCATCTTTTTTAATGTTAATCAAGAGATACTGAGAGTATCTTCCACAAGAAAAAGTATCACAAAATAATCGAATCAAATTTACTTGTGGATTCGGAGCCCAGGATCGTAACCACTCAACGACGGAGGTCGTCGTAGTATTTTATTTTATGAAACAGAGTTTTTTTTATGAAACAGAGTTTTTTTAAGAAACTGAGTTTTTTTTTAATAAAACAGAGTTTTTTATGAGACAGAGTTTTTATTTACATTGTAATCTGAAACATTTTCTGAAAATTCCTTCATTCTTTTAATATTTCAATGAAATAGTTTCTTTAAACGTTGAAGTGCACTGTAAAACGATCTCCGTGTTAATGCGAGCCTTCAGTCCTCCGGTGGAGTGAGACGGGGTGTCACGTACCCTCTGTCTCTGCCTGCTTAGTGCTTTAGTGCTTATACTGCCTACTGCCTACTGGCTACTGCCTCTACCTACTGAATACTGCCAGTGCCTACCGTCACTAATACCGTACCCCGGTAGCTATACGACACCCGTACCTAGTACCTACACCTTCATAGCACCGGCAGAAGTTTGTATAATTGGAAGTCTTTGGTAGATATATTAAGAATTCCTGCGCTCCAATACAAGCTTTCATGTGCACAGATTTCATTCTTCTGTATTATTGCAAAACTATACCAGGGGCGTGCTGTAAAATATACTATTTTTACGCTTTCAAAGGATTTCTATTGAAAATACTTATAACACACAACCAACCGTATTATTAGTAAAGTTATTGGTGACCTGTTTTAAAGTAAAAATTGCCAATATTCCCAAAATTATGTTATTTTCATGAATTCATCTTTATTATTGCGTGTCATGTAAGTACACATTGATGCAACCTTTCATACATTTAATAGCCGAATAGCAAATACTTGATTCGAGCCATATAAAGACTACGAAGGGTTTCACAGAATTTGAACAAATCATCAAATTTAGAATTTAATTTTCATGTTCTGTGAAAGTTCTATTCCAGTTCTGTTATTATTACAGTTCTCTAAAGCAATTGCCTTATAATGATATAACAACTGTACGTGAATAGAGCTTTCACATAACATGAAAATTATCTGAAATTTAATGAATTTTTCAAATTCTGCGGAACAACTGGCTCTAAGAATAACAGAAGAGTATCTTGGAAACGATGGATGAATGTAATTGAAGCAAAGAACATGTAACAAAAAGAGTTGTGTGGTGGTTTATCCTCTTTCCCTAACATCAAATAATATCACAAACCAATCAACAACAAAAAAAATATAATAAAAAAATGCCAGTTTGAAAATTCAAGTAGTTACATATGTACAACGATAGACACTAATATTCTTCACAATATAAATGACACGTAACTATCGTAATAGTTTTGGAATTTGTAAAATGCATCCATATTTATCTCTGTCCAAAATATCTATAAAAAACAGCGAAAAATCCAAAAGACAATATGTTTGAATGTGACTAGAAACCAATTAATTTGACACTTAATTTCAAAGCGTGATTGTATACACGATGCTTGAAAAAATCTTTAAAAAGAAGCAAGTGTTAGCGATAATTATTGCAGATATCCGCGACGATCAAAGTCACCCCCCGATTCAAAAGTCGCCCCCAAATTCCTCTAATAATTAAGAAGCTCAATCAGTACCTTTGTGATACATAAAGGATTTGTAATAAGGTGTGTGGATCGTTTTACACATAATTTATAAATGGTTTCGGTGTCTGGCACTTCCAGCTTTGCCAGCGGTGGATTTTTGAGACACTGCGGTTGCGAAACCTACCAACCTACAACCAAAGCTGTCACTTCGAAACAAAGCAACAGGGCGTCCAAAGATAATATAATACAAATAGACCGATGAATCCGCCCGTTAATTTTGACATTTATTTAAAAACTGGAGACTTCATTTCGCATATTGGAAATCGGAAGATTCCTGCGTTGGGATTAGAATTTCACATGAAAAGAGCTAGGCAAGGCTCCCGACTCTCTCGAGAAAAGATTATTCATGGGACTTCCTGGCTTCCGCCAAATCAAATCAAATCCTCCACGCCACGGAGTTCGACTTTCAACATCACAACGAAATTGCACGGTATCACAATAATTACTAATGAGAAGCAAGCCCTATTTTTCCAGATAGTTTTCAATTTGAGGATGCCTTTTTTAATATAAATCTTGATTTCTTAAGCAATGTTTATATTTGGAACAGATTATAAAAACTCAGACCTTTACAGAAGACGCAATTGCACTCGAGTACTCATGGCTTTTTAAATATGTCCGTATTTCAAAAATATGCATTTAAATTGTTGCTGCATAATCCCGCGGTAACATAATGAATAAATTTTGACACTAAAAAATGACATTAGAAAATAATACGTCCAGTTCGTACTTTAATTTCATCCTTCAAGCCGGAAAACCCTGCCTCCGTCAATGGGCAATGAGCCACCCCTCCCGTATAGATTTACAGAACACATAGGAGTCCAGACATTTAATTAAAGCCCGCTTTAGCGCTATTTCACTGATTTCCCGTCGTTGGGAGGGCGCTGGAATCGCCTCCCCGGGAAGGTGTGAGTCTCCGCTACCGGACTACCCTACCTACAGCCAGTACGGGGGCAGAGGATATATTATTACAAGGATATGCAATCAGGGGGGCTTACAAAGGAATCTCTAAGTAAGATTCAATTAACTCGAAATGAAAGACACATTATTTCTGTGTGGACCGCTACAAAAAGCTGCACCATTAATAGGATTCATTTAAGTTTGTCCTTTCTAAAGCATGGATATTAAGTTTGGCGTTAAGTAGGTACCTACATATTATGTGCAAGGGCTATGTTCGAATTCACATTCTTTTCTGGCCACCTTAGCACACAAAATAACATTTGAGAAATACTAGATTTTCTGGTGGATATATGAATTTCCAATTTGTAATGATGTTGATCTTCATTGATCTGTTATTATGTTTGTACGTTCCGTTTCCGTCTCAAGTTGTGGCCATTTTAATGCTTTAGTAAAGATTCTTTTAAGTGTAAAATTGACTTGTTTATTTGGACTTTCTCATTCGCATTTTTTTCAACAATATTGTACCTACCTGCGGGAAGAAAGTTTGAAAAAATTATTGTTATATGGATAGAGACATTTTTAATTTCTTATTTGAAATAAAATATTTGGTTTATAATGATGCAAGTAGGTAATTAAGTCCCTACTTGCAAATCTTATAACTACGGAAAAAAATGGTTTGGTTTGATTTATCGTTCACTGTTCATCTGTCCACAGATCCACTAGTTGCAAATACAAAAAAATTATGTATCGATTCTTTAAATAATTATGACATGAATATTCTGCAGTTCAAAATTCCAAAATTATGTCATATTATCAAAAAGAAAACACACATTTCTGAGTGACGAATAATATGACAATATTTGAAACAAATCACTTACAAAATTCCACAAAAAATCTTTAATAATTAAGTGAATTATATTTATGTCCAATTTGTGGAATAAATGGATATTTTACTGCCTATCATCGAGTAACAAAAATGAGTACAAAAATACATCCTATGATTAAACAGTGTATATGAAACCTGACAAGAAAAAAGGTGATGAATTATTTTTGAACTTCGTCTTAAATCTATTCACCCTTAGAAGCTCTTATCTGACTTATCCCAGCTGACATTTTAACCGCCATTTTAACTGGAGCGCTTATCTCATAATTTCACCAACACAAGAATATTCCTAAGCTTATGATGCCACCCACCCCTACCCCCAGCATCTCCCACTCCCACCCACAGTCCACCCACTACCCCTCCCGTTTCCGACGTAATGTCATATTCGCATTTACTGAGAAAATATCCGGGGTCTTTATGCGGCTAGATGGTGCATGCACCCCTATAAAATATTGCAAGGGTTCCTCGGGCGAGTGAGGGATGGGCAATGGAGATTTCCCCAAGTCGGCAAGGGATGGAACGATTATTGAGCTATGCTGATACTATCAAATGAATTGTGTTTGTAGTCTAGCCATTTTACAGAGTTTTGAGTTACGTTATTGACAGACAGAGCTCGGAGGAATGTCCCAACGTAACTCAAATAAATCCCAACCCACGTCTATGTTGCCCAATTAAACATTTTCTATCTAATATTAATTTATAGCTCACTTGATACAATGTATTTAGATGACAGAAATATTTGACAAAAGAAACAAAAATTTCTAAAATGGCCAGTTTCCGATTATGAAAATCTTCACTTCTTATTCCCATAAAGTTGACTAAATCAGATTATAAAATATGTTAGATAAGTTACAGTACTCGTCAAAGTCATAGAATTTAGAAGAAACCTGGAAGTGTTTTCCATTCAAATTAGAAAGGAAACGAATTTTCACTTACACCCACCTGACATTGTAGATTTTCATCCGATTTTAATTTCGTAAACACACTTTTACATTGGAAATTTATCCCTCCATTAGGCAAATATTTTTTTCACGCAAAACGCCTACACGGCACTTTTCGTGTTATTTTTTTATTATATGGTCAATCAATAGAATATAATTTTTAACATGCATTATTTCAATAAAACTCACAGACTATTGTAATTGTAGGTTTTGTGAAGCTGAAAGTTTATGAAAATAACACATCAGATCAAAGAAAATTGATGCAGAATGAAAAAGAAAAAATATTTTCACAAAAATGTACCAACCTCTAAATAGTATAAAAGAACGTATACGGGTCTGTCTGTTTGTGCGCTTAGTTCTTCTTAACTACGCAACGGATAGGGTCTTCACTATACTGGGGAATTTCTTCTGGAAGGTTTATATAAATATTATATGTTCATTATATTTCAAGAAAATAGACAAAAGTCGATGTTTTGTAATCAAGTCTTAAAAATAATACTTTTGGTCGCTTACATTGTTAACGCTGGCTAGACCTCATGAGATACATAAAAATAATTCACTACGGAATTGTATATCTTAAAAAGGCCTACAGAAATGTCCACAATAGTATGTCTATCTCTTAAGGATAACCCCCAGCAACGCCGGGTACATGTCAGCTAGTTTACATATAAGTAAGTTATCGCTTTTCTGAATTCCTGAAAAAACAGTTCAAATTTTTAAAATGGTAATTAAAATAATTTTCAATGAGAATATTATGCAAAAGATATGTTCTTTATTGCTTTTCTGAATTCATCACACAATCCGTTCAATTTTAAAAATGACACAAAATTCAAAGAAGTTGAGTTCAAATCAGAGTTCCTGAGTTCATCGAACCAGAGTTATGCAGGACAGACACACAACCGAAATATGTATTTTTAACGATTTCTGAATTTAGCCAATTCGCGTTTGATTGTGAAATGTACTTGGATCTCACTCTTTCACATTTGGAAACAAGTCAGAAAACGTAATAAATATATATCTTTGTGAGTAAAACTTCAAATTGTAACATTAAATCATTGATAATTGACAATATTAATTAATAGAATTTTAAACAATGACATCGACTGTGCCAAACTTCTATACCTTATTAACTTTAATACATCTTTGAGACGTACACAACATACAGTGCTATTCCACACGCTTAATTATAAAACAAATGCAGCATCTAATTCGACAATTAACCAAGCTCTTCATACTCTAAATAATATTTGTCTTAACTCTAACATTGAAATTTTTTTGAATTCACTGGCCATTTTTAAACGTGGCATCATGTCAATAATTTAAACTGTTCAATGCGCATATATACAGACACACACACTCACACACAAACACTCACACATACATTACACACACACACACCTATTTACTACACACGTCACCTGGTAATTAAGGAATAAACATACCACTTAGCAGACATTACAAGGAAACATTTCATAGGTACACAACAAGTATCTTATTCTTGTATATTGTTTCATCTCTGTAAAGCATGTTTTCTTTGTTTCTATAATATAAAATTAAATTAAAATAAAATAAAAAAATAGATACTCTTAAATGAAAAGTTGAAACAGAAAAATCAAGACACTATCTAGATTGAATTTAGTTCGGGAAGAACCTTGCAATCATACATAAAGATAGCAGCCAATAAAAATGTACGATAATAAAATGATGATGATGTTGGTAGTTCTTAGACGAAGTATTATACTGTTAAATATGACCGAAGGGGATAAATTCGGATTAGCTCAGTGGTAGAGCAATGCCCCGACAAGGCTGAAGTCCTGGGTTCAATTCCGCAATGCAACCGAATCTTTTTCTGTTTTAAATTTACTTTTGAGAGTCGCTAATATTGTCTTCAATAATATTAATTAATTTTAAAAAATGCTATCTTTCGAGATATCACATATCCAAATTTATTTTTGTAGCCTCCTATGGAGATTGGAGAAGATAAGCTATGTGAGTCTGGTTTTTAACATGAAGCCAGATCTATGTATGGTCCAAGTCCCAGGCCGAGGTTTAATGCATTGTTATTTCCCCTCTCCAGTTTCCCGGGCAGTTTTTTAGGCCGAGATTCTGTATAATAATAATGTAATGGCCCTCGAGCAGTGGAGAAGTAGAGAAGCACCTGATCTCAAATGGAAATCTCCCCGTGGCCATGACGCGAGAGATAAATAGTTGCCGCCCGTGAAAAAAGAATATCAATCATATTATTATCAAAGTGACTTTGGCAAAATCCGCCAATATCCAGCGGATAAATGGGACACCTCACACCAGTCATACCAGGCACACCCGGCTGCTCACTCTTCCACCCAGAAACCAACAGGGGCGGGAGACTTTTTAATGTATTATGAATCGGGTAAGGGGATGTTTTAGTTTTGGAAAATAATAAAATACAGTGACTTTTTAATGTGTCATCAAAAATAACGTTTAGAAAAAATAAAAGTATTTTGGGTTTTTTTCTAGCGTATTTTTTATGTGATATTTTTAAAAATAAAAAAGTACTTGAGACGAGAAATCAAATAAATTAAAGAAAATTTCGTTATGTGCCATCACAAAAGTGCTTACTAAAATAACTTTTTTTTTCCTGAATGGCTTTAGTTATCAAGCAACATATACTTACTGGCCATATGTTTCACAAAACTACAATAATAACAGAACCTTCACAGAACTTGAAAATCAACTTGGAAATTTGATGAATTGTTCAGATTCTGTGAAACAAGAAACAACCCGTCCTAATTAATTTAATTATTTATTTATTTAAGGTACAAATACCTATAAAGTAAGTCATGCATTAGGTATTGAAACAATAAACCTTGGTCGGTGTGTTTGGATAATATACAATCAATCAATATTAAATTCATAATTTTCATAAAAGTTTCATATTTCACTAGTAGTTCCGATTCACAGCTCGCAACAGTCGCGACGCTCGTACGCTGTGTGGAATAAAAATATGCCATCAAACAGCATTTATCTTGGAAAGATTGATAGGACACGGAGTACACAAACAAATTTAATTAACCGCACTGTTAATGTAGCTTATATAATATTCTGAACGCAATGCTATTCTTATTATAATTGATTGGCTAAGGCCATTTTAAAAAGCCACTCTTCAATTTGATCCTTACTTATTTGCTTGTGGAGATGATGAATTTACCCTCGTATTTATTTTTAAATTATCCAGTCAAACTTAATGATCAACGTCACAACACGTAGACTGACGTTATATGAGGTTAAGTTATCACGGTATGTTAGGTTAGGCCATAGTTTATAAGAATACATTCTTCAATATCCTTATATCTTTCGAAGACAAGATTAATTTAAACATTAAATCTGCGCAAGTCAAAATAAAGTCAAATCGTGTATTTTAGTACAGCGTTTGAATCTAAACCGCAAACTCATAACTTAAAGTTAACAAACATGAAGATGAGGACTATACATTTTAAAATGAGGAAATCAACAAACACAGTCAATAAATATAAAGATGAGAAAATCAAACAACACGAAGATGAGGTCTACAATCTTTAAAATGAGGAAATCAACAAACATAAAGATGAGGTCTTAAAACAAGATGAGGAAATCAACACACATGAAGACGAAGCCTACAAACTTGAAGGCGAGGCCTACAAACTTGAAGACGAGGAAATCAACAAACATTAAGATGAGGTAGATATAGTAAAAAAATTGACTTAACACAACACAGCAACTCGTAGTCTGCTCGGAACTGGAATTCCTAGTGAGGAAGACTGTGAATACACCATTATACGTTGTAACTTTAATAGTCATTAATAAAATAATAAGAGTAAGTAGATTCTTATTCCATCTAACGAACAATTTTAGCATTATTAAGGTAAAGAAACGCATACCAACCATTATCTATTTATATGGTTTACTGCGGTCCTATTTAGTAATATTTGGTAAACCCTTTAGCCATCCGCCCTGTCTGTAGGCTGTAGCACTCCCCTGAGTGTAGATCGAGCTGCCACATTATGGAAAATCCTCCATCACGCCACGCTTCACGCGGGGACGGTAGGGGTGGAAGAGGGGGCCAGTGAAGTTTTTTGCACTTTTACAGACTACATTAAATCCATTTAGCGGATGATATATCACCCGCGACGTCAAGTTTTTCCCAAGCCATTTTTTACACCCTCCCCCGTGTCTGTGGGACAAGATGCTAGGGAGCCGATTCCGCTAACATAACGATAGGAGAAAATGTACAGAATATGATTAAACTATATGTCTCAAGTTACAAAATTTCTTAGGGAACATATAACTTTTTTTAAATAAAAGAATTAGCGCAGACCCATCGAAACACGGGATTATCTAAATTTTTGGATTTTGAAATGGGCTATTCAATTTAGAAAAAAAAAATCAAATACGATTAGTAAAAAATGCAACAATACATTAATAAAACGAAAACACAATACTATAAGACAAATCACTATTATCGTTGTATTATATATATTTAGTTATGTTTTGTAAAACACCCAATCCGACAAAATAAAGGCTTGCTAATTACAAACATGCTTTACAACATACTGTTAATGTTTATTTTTACTATAATAATAACAAACTAACTGCACATTGTTATGTGACTACTTTCACAGTACCTACTTACTTCTTTTGTAATCTTTATATTATAAGTACACACTTAATTGAACTCTTTCGTAATCTTTATATTATAAGTACACACTTAATTGAACTCCTTTGTAATTTTCATATTATAAGCAGAAATTTAATTGAACTCCTTTGTAATCTTTATATTATAAGTACACACTTAATTAAACTCTTTTGTACAACTTTATATGATTATGAAACTACATACTCATATTCTCCCTACTTATATCTTTGATATCTACTTTACTGTTATTTCCGTAACACTTGTTAATATACTACTTTGCACCACTTACTTACTTGTCAATTATAATGTATGTAAAATCCTTGAAGGCGTGAATAAATAAATAAATACATTATTTCTTAGTTACTGTATATACTTGGGATGCGAAATCTGAATACTTTTAATGCGTATTTAGAAGCCGAAATCGTAGTAAACGCTACCGCGTAGTACCTATAACACGCATTTATTAACCCCGCATTCATTCACAGATTTGCCTAAATAGATTTCCTGATCATCTTACGTTGATCGTTGATCCCCGGTTTCTTTCGAGTGATATTTAAATCATTTGAGTTGCTTGCCGTGCTTCATTAGCAGAATAGTACCCTGGCAGTGAGAGTAGTCCCTTATTTGGGTCCGCGGGGAAAGCGGGGAGTATTAGCTGCTGCGGGAATCTGCCCGTCATTCAAGCGCCTCCATAAAAAGGGAAATATTTGACTGGGGAATAATAATGACGATGAAAAAATAATCTTTCTCGTGAGGAAACCTGCTTTTTGACGTTAAATATGATGGATTGACCATAAATCGCTGGATGAACTACGCAGCGCGTGGGGATGTCGTATTACCTTATTCAAGCGAACGCACACTTTAAAAAAATAACGGCACTCGAAAACACTTATTCATTTTTAATGTCACTTTATTATCAAAATTTAGAACACTCGAAATTATTGACAGCGCGCGTATTATTATTATTAAAATTATCTAAACTATGCTATTTCAAATCAATTAACACAGCCGATAAAAATGTCGACACATTTTATTAATTTATGTCAGAAAACTTAACGTCGTTACTGATCTTCACTCGCTACGTATTTAAAATCGCGGTCCAATAAAAGTTTCATGCTACGCGACATTCTTTTTTAACGAACGGCTCTTCAATGACTAAACCCTCTCGTAGTCTTCAAGTAACATCACCCTTTCAACCCTTCTCTGGATCCCATTGGATAGTCCAAGGGGTAAAAAAACTCCGAGGCAACCCTCAACCCTTGCAAACAGCCCGCGAGTGCGCATATTCAAATGCGACGTCCAATAAAAAACAGGGTTATATTTCTACGGAAGGGTGGAATTTTAAAGCCCCGGGGGTTGTATGCTCCACCCCCTTTAGGAAAGCCTGCATAGAATCATTCACCTTTCGTTACTGCGCATGTCCACCAGATACTTTACATAAAATTACCTTCATGTGATTTGAATACACGTGAGTAAAGCTTTAAAGGGAGGGCTATGATTGGAGGAATTTAAAATGTAGAGCATGCGCAATAACACAACGATACTTCAATCATTGGTTGTTGTGAAAATTTTAAACTGATGACTATTTTACAAATTTGTGATTGTCGCACATATTTTTTCGTTAGTGCGTACTATTTACAAACTCGATGTGAATCCGATAATAATTTCTTGGCTCCATATTTTTTTTAATGAATCCCACATAATTCGGATGAGACCACTATTTTAACATATATCTGCATCTTCTAACGATACTAATTTTGGTTGTGTGTCTGTGATTGTAACTCAGGTTCAGCGAACTAGGATTTGTTATGAATTTAAGTTTTATTTTCAAATTTATCAAAATCGGAACTGATTTTGTGAAAAATTCAAACAAGCCATGAAGTACCTATCTTTAATATAATATTTTAACCTAAACCTAACCTAACCTAACCTAATCGAACCTAACCTACCTTTAATATAATATTTTAACAGAATATTATTTTTATTGTCATTTTTAAATTGACTGCAGCAATGTTTCTTTTCCTGATGTGTTATCTACATAATATAATACTTTTTTACCAGATTTTTTTTCCATGTTTGAAATGTGTATTTCTTTTATTTAAATTTCTTGTGGATAATCTTAATATGTAAAATCAGATTTCCAACCTTAAATATATATAATGTCAGTGAATTGTATTGTAACGTCATTGCAGATTAGTGCGTTTTTAGCCAACATGCAATTATCAATCCTATCATTATAATATCCCGTGATTTTTCACGGGTCTGAGATAGTTTTTCATAATATCTCAGTCAGTATATTCTGTGTATCAGGCGTAGGGAAATTAAAAATGGATTATTAACATATGTGTAAAGTAAACGATTATTAAATATCTTATGAACCAGGGGTCATCAATGGTAAGAAATTAAAGGTTTTGTGTTTTCGTATTTTTCAGTAAAATACCCCTAATTAGACAAATATGTACTCGTATATGGACCAACGCTGTACAATGTGTGCAACGCCAACTCTAGAGCGCGGACGGCCAAATCCTGTACAAACTGTGCAACGCCAATTCTAGAGCACGGACGGCCAAATCCTGTACAAACTGTGCAGCGGCAATTCTAGAGCAGGACGGCCAAAATCCTGTATAATCTGTGCAACGCCAATTCTAGAGCACAGGAGGCCTAATCCTGTACAAACTGTGCAACGCCATCATGATAATCATTCCATTTTTGAATGTAAACTTAATTAGAAAAAATTGCAAAAAAACCCTTTTTGTACCTTAAAGTAGTTTCACTTTATCAAAACTGTTTCTTTTAAATTATTTGTATTTTTTTAAATTTGGTTTTAAATTACTAACACTTAAAAATATGATTTTTTATAACACGTATAAATAAACATAATAAGCGAGGTTAAGTAAACTGAAATTCATAAAAATACTGAAATAATCTGCTAATATTTTTTCAATAAAATTACAAATAAATAATAATAAATGTAATAAATGTTAATAAATGTAATTGAGCTGATAATAGTGACACTTTAAATATTCAAAAATAGATTCATGATTCGAATGGTCAACAGACTCAAAAACTTAAATCGTTGTAAAGATGTAGAACTACTTCTATAAGCACGTCAAATAATATAAACATTAACTTCATAAAAGAACCATCGAAAGCGTTTATACTCTAGGTTCGCAGTTCGTAGTTCGCAGTGGCTTGTCAGTAGTAGCTACTGTAGATAGTCGCCCTAGCAAATGTGCTCAGCAACTTTCTGGTAATGAAATAAGTGAATCAGTGATAATGGCCAAATTCTATTTACAAGAAATAAACGTCTCCGAAGCTTCGCTAGTTTCCTGCGATTTACAAGGCGATATTGAATTATACTACTTGTTTTCAACTAAATAAATCACCAACAATAAACAAGCACTCATTTGGCTGTACTTGATGTGGGTTGTACAAGATTTAATCAACAGTATTTGTCACAACTCATTCTCTCATTACTTAATAAAATCTAAATCCTTAAACCCCTTGTTTAATTATATCAGTTACGATGGGTTGTTTCATAGAATTTAAACAATTCATCAAATTTCAACGTTTCATTTGCGAGTTCTGTGAATGTCCTATTCAAGCTCTGTTATTATATCAATATAGGCTTGACAGAACTGAAATAATAACAGAACTTTCACAGACCTTGAAAACTAGCTTTGAAATTTGAAGAATCGTTCAAATTCTCTGAAACAACCCGTCTTTAATAAGCAAGGAATATGGTATGTATATATATATACATATGAAATAAATATTCTATATTTTATTTTTATTGCATCAACTTTTCAATATGAAGAAGATAATACTAACAAATTTAAACGAAACACGAAATAGAATAAGACACAGAAAATAAGAAGATGCAAACAAATCTAAACAACACATGAAACAGATAAAAAAAGACGATAGGAAAACCTTAAATTCATCTAAAGCATATATTTTTGGTATTAATAATGTAAACCAATTCGTTATAAAGATTAATCAAAATAGTGATTTAGCATTAAGCTTCGCCTTAAGAAAAAATAATTAGGTATCCCATATAAATAAAAATCAGATACGTTTATCAGACACACTGACTAAGTTACTAACCAATAATTTAGAACTTTGTAATTATTTAAAAATACTGCATTAAAAAATAAGGGTAAAAAGTTAATTACAAGAAAGTAAGTTAATTCTGAATTTGATATATGAGATCGACAATTAATAAATTAGGTCTCAATGGTCAAGTGGTTAAAGACGTTTTCCCGGTACAACAGATCCTGGGTTTCATTCCCAGTTGAGACGGTAAAATTTATATTTTACCTGTGTCTTGTTCTGCTTCATGTTTCGCTTAGATTTATTTTTTTCTTCAATGATTTATTTATTTATTCACGCCTTGAAGGCTTTTACATGTATACATTGTTAAAGTTAATTTGTTAGGGAGTACAATAATAAGTGTATAGTACATAACA
Organism: Hesperophylax magnus; assembly: GCA_026573805.1. Lineage (NCBI taxonomy): Eukaryota > Metazoa > Arthropoda > Insecta > Trichoptera > Limnephilidae > Hesperophylax > Hesperophylax magnus. Next base: position 802,252 of record JAIUSX010000050.1, read on the forward strand.
TAATACACTGGGTATGAACGATATAAGCAGGTACAATACAAGTTATCATGGAGAGTTCTGTTGTTAAAAGAACTTCAATGAATGTATTTAATAACAGGAGTACAAAAATCAATGTATTGATGGGAAGGCACGTACACTTTATTTTGCTAATTTGCTAGTTGGGAGGGTCTCAGTGCATTATGCGGGCTTCGTGTGGACAGAATCATTGGTTTGAACATCATTTAATTTAATTTTTAAAAAACGTTTCGTAATAAAGGGCATGCAATTAGGTGATTTTAGATATACCTCAGCAAATAGCTCGTCGTAGTGTTTATTATGAATTCAATATCTGAAATTATCGGTGGGGTTAGGAAAAAAATGATTTCACCGCTAAACATTAAACATGCTGATTTCGGTTTTTGTTAAATGGGTGCATGAGTGATTTTAAATTGCATTCTTGCGTAGTGCGTAAAACTATTTAAGTTCAAATGATCTTTTGATTTTAAAATGTTGAAATTAAAGGTATATAAATCATATCAGACAGGCGACAAAACTTGTACCAATATTATTTTATTCATTAATAAGTCTTTGTTTAAATTGTGTGTTTGCTTTGTTAACAGTTTTCTTATAATGTTTAAGCTTGCAGAAGATACACTTTACTAGTAGCAGGTAGAGATTGTACTTGACGTCCGTGTTCTAGTATCTTTTGTCTTATTGTTTTCAAACAAGACGCGTGAGAGGGAAGAAAACGAACGTAGATGACGTCTCTCGGTGGGAGTAGTTTATGCTAAAAACACTGCATATTGCAACAACAAAAAACTTCATGTGTTTTTCAAATGTGTTGTGTTTGTTGCAATGTGTTTCAAAAATCCCACAATTATAATAGTACGTGATTTTTCAGGGGTCTGAGCTAGTAATAAAATAAACACCAACATGGCGTTAAAGTACGGAGAAAACTTGTTGATATAAAATTTTGCTAATTTTGCTAATTTGCTAAATATTGAAAAACTAGTCAAATTATTCCTATTCCTGTTGAAAACAAGACTGCACTTTAACGAATGAATTGACAGGTTTCCTAATAACTATCAGTAAAACACGAATGTGTTAAGGCAATGTCGGAACACGTGTGCATATATATTTTTTTTATATTTTCGCATTTCATTATTGTGTACTATCAGGACAAACGCAGTTCAAAAGACGTGTTCAGAAATATTACGAATATACTTAAAGTTTATTAGGAAACGGCATGTAACGGTATCTAGTTTGAACAGGATATTGATAAATCAGCAATACTCATTTTTCTCTATGCAACACCTGTCTCTCTACACTCGGTGATCTCCGTCCCATTTGAATTTCGTAATTTGTATTGGAAATTTAAGCCTCAATTAGGCAAATGTTTGGATCACGAAATACGCCCACGAGGAACTTCTCATGTTATTCTTTATTCTATTTATCGTTACGCCACTACTGTCACAACATATCTTTTGTGTTTATTGACTGTCATAGGAAAAAGCTTAACAAATTACCTTCCCCTAACTTACAAAGTGCGGACCAGCTGTGTACACACACAGAATGCCCCGCCCGGTCGAGAATTTGCTTCAATTACTTTGGGGTTCTTGTTGAGATTCGATTCCCGTCCAGACAAAAATGTAGGCCCGCCGCCCGCACCGCGCTCGCACTGCACCTCCACCGCACCTCCACCGCACCTCCACCGCACCGACAGCGGGTAGATGTGACTCGATGAACACGGTTCGTTAGTTCATAATGCTAATCAACAGAAACAGACAGCCAACAGAATACATAAATACCATTGTACGACATACGATACAATTTTCTTTCGAGGAACCAAAACTTTTTTAGTAAAAAAGTAAAAGTTCAGTCGCATTCTGTGTTATACCTAATCTTAATTTGGGTGATATTTTAGAAAAAGTCAGTAAAAATAAACAAAGTGTTCTTTGGTACAGAAACATTTTAAAAATTTGTTCTTGTTCTTCATTATGCATATGAAAACTAGAGACACGTTACTGTTTCATATTTAAATTGCTTAAACGAAGCTTAGGCAAATGAACTTGCAATCTGTATAATTAAAAATTGTAGCGACGCTAACATTTTTATCGTGTAATTTAGGATCCTAACATGTTTTAATAAAACCATATAATAATTAATTTTACTTCTAAAATAACTTAGATTATTTCAATTATGTAAAAAATTATTCATTTCAATAACAATAATTATTAACGGAATAAAAAAATTTAATTATGTTAAAAATTACTTTTTATTAAAACTCGAATATTGATTTCTCATTTTGACTAATTATTGTACTGATTTATTGTCTTAACTATTTTTTTATAGTTTAATATCAACGGCATAAACGAAATTAGTAGAATTATTTTTTTAGTGAGGCATTTGATCGTAAAATAAATTCAAGCTCTTGAAGGATATCAAAGTAAAATATATAAGTAGACTTAGGTTAAATTATACCGATTGAAAAGATACGACAGTATAGCTTTCTTGTACCTACCTTCCGTTCAATTTATTAGATCTGCCACATTTGCGTATCTATTACTTCGTGTAATCTAGGTACAAGGTATGATAATTGTCGTTTTCAGTTTTTCATCTAGCCACACAGCTGGCACACTGCTTGTATGATAAATACCTGTTTTTTTTAAATTTTATTATCTAGCAATGTTAATTTTTATGTACCTACATATTATGTTTTCACGAAGTAAATATCGGTTATTATATTGTAACCCAGTCAATATAATTATTTTTATTTTTTAAATATACGCAATATTCTATCAAGCTTTAAAAAAAATTCTTAAACATATTATTTTGTTTGTGATCATCCAAATATTATTATTATAATGGCAAATAGATTAACTGTGAGGTGTTTTTGCACAAAAACGGCGCTATACAAGTCATCCAAGTATTATTATTATTATTATTATTATTAACTGCTTTTGAACTTTTGAAGATAAGAAATATCGTTGATTACGTTAGTGTTAGTTTGACCAAATCTCATAAAAACTGAATAGAATGTTAAAGATTAGATGTTCTTCTGTTTACAAAAGTTATCATAATATTAGTAGGGGTAGTAATATAAGTGTGCTGAAGCCAGATATTCGGTGTGTGCAAAAGAAATACTAAAGCGTCCCGCCCTCACAGGCTTCATCCGTGGAGTGTAATTTAACTGAGGAGAGCCGCTTTTGATTGTCTTTCCTAACTTCTTTTTGACCAATTTATTTAGCTCCCATTGGATTTTTTTGCGAATCGGACATGACCGCTTCGCAAAACAAATAGTCAATATTGTAAAACCTTTCAACCAATAAAACGAGGCGAAGGAATGCCGGGCGGTATTTTTATTAGAACAAAAAGTAGAGTAGTTGAGTAAGGGAAGAAAACGCTTTTATTTGATCTGATTCGATGTTTGGTTTGTCTTGCCCCTCGTCCTGGCAATCTTCTCTTTCTGTGTGTTTGACAAGAATTTCACCAAGCATTTTGTATTAGATATACAATGAGAATTCTTTTGTTAAAGATGGCAATCTACTTAAGGTGGAATTGGCCCGGTAAAATGACGAGTGGCGAAATGCGGGGTGGATGCTGGAGATTGAGATTAAAACTTTTCCCGATTAATGTTTCTTTCATCTTAAATGTTGTTTAATTAGTGTGGACCTTTCTCATAGACATAGTCTGTTAAAAGCACACATTCCAGCAGTAATTAATTGTTCTTATACGAATACATTGATACCCCCAGAACTAAGGTAGGGATACAATTCTCATAAATTTTGTGTTTTATTGAAGTATCTTAATCTCAAATATTTTTTTGTAAAATTATATCATCACATAAACAAGAAAAGTTGTATTATATTTACTCGTAGATAATGTAAATCATACCACTAAAATTTATTGTACACTAGCGCAGACCGGTGTAAAATCACGGATAATCTGAATTGTCGAAAAATCAGCTTCAATATCGCTGCACTTAATTCTTCAAACAATCATTTCCAATTTCGAAAATTCTGATGAAACTAAACTTTTTCTAGAGTTCATTGAACCTGAGTTAAAGAAAAAACCACTACTGAAATTAGCATTATAGCATAAAATTAGCTTAAGGCGATGCACTACGTCGTGTAATATTTTTAATTGAGCCGCTATTAATAACAACCCTTACGTAGATGGCGATAAGGTTTAAATTCCCGCTTAACACCATCCGCCTGTTTTGATTTATTTTGTGGATGTTCAGGAATAATTTATTTTTTTTCCTATCATTTTATAAATAACTTTATTTGCCACATTATACAATAAAATCATAACCGAAAAGGGTTTGTAAGTAGGAGATTTGAACTTTAAAGCAGTTTTCATAGGCCTATACATTATTTTTTTCTGGGCTTATAAAAAGACTTATATAAAAAATACTCGATTATTTCAAAGGTCAAGATGTATTCTACTTGCAGTATTTAATTAAAGCATCTGAAACATTTCAAGCGACCAAATTTTCAAACCAAAAACACATGATTTTGCATTACTACGTATGGCATCGCCTTAAAATATTTTTTTATCTAGATTTTACTAGAAGTGTTTTTATGTGCGAATGGCAGCTGTTCCGCCTTGGTAGTATGCACGTAGAAAACTGACTGATATAAATATTGCTAATTTATTAAGAATCTCTTCAAATTCTTTTTAATCCGGTTAAAACGGGATTGCAGGCTCTTAACGAATTAATTAATGTGTTTACTGTTAAACTTTTAGTACAAAAGGAATGTACTATTGCGATGTCGTAACACGTGTTAGTAAAAATCTTTATATTTTCGCATTTCGTCTTTATATATCATCAAGGCAAATGCAGGTGCATGAACACTTGTTCCGATATGTTATTAATGTAATAAAAGTTTAACAAGAAACGGCCATAATCATATCACATAATACAAATCCCGTTTTTAAACGAATTTTTATATTTCTATTTTTTTTCTCCATGTGGGTTTGTTCAATTATATAAGATTAAATAAGACATATTGAACTAATGTGTTTTAATTAATATATCTGATCTAATGATGATATAATTCCATAAAATCTTCGGCTGTAGTTCGAAGAGAACGCACGGATAGTTAAATCTTAAATCCTCACTAAATCACCCACATAGCAAAAAAAGTTGAGCAGTAATTTAGCTAAACTCCGGTACAGCGCGGGTATCTCCCTGCATATAAATCTGCCCCCACCTCCTCCCCTCCCACCGGGGGCGCTATTACGGCGCTCCGCCCCTGGATTAACCCACGCAACCCCTCGCAGTGTAGTCACCACTCACTCGTAACGTAATGCCTTTGTAAAAATATAACAATGTTGTTTTAATGAAGCGTTGCAATATCATTTTACGATAGTCAATGAGGTATTTGTAGAGATAATTGGAATATTTATAATACTTCTCAATCGTGATTTTACGTTCCTGTCTAAAGTAACATGGTAATAAGCTAAATCCTTGACGCTACGCCCAGAGGAGAGAAGTCCTGGGTTGATCATAATGATCATTCTACTTTGTGAAAATGTGTATATTCTTGGTATACCTGATATTGTAGGTAATAGGCATTAAAATCGCTTGACAAACGGAGTCTAGAAACGTTCGATTTCAATCACAAAACTGGTTTTTATTTATTTTGTAAATAATTTGTGAAACTGTCACAGATAATCTCAGCTATAATACTGTATTTTTTAAATTTGTTTCCTTTACGCGTTCATACATTTCTATTGAAAAAAAATATTTTTTAGTAGTTTACATTTATATTTTTTATTGAGTTATTTATTTTTTTATGTGTATTCTACTCAATCGAAACGATAGGAAAACCTTCAATTTATCTAAAACACATTTTGTCGTATTCATAATGTACACTAATTCGTTATAAAGATTAATCAAAATAGTGATTTAGCATTAAGCTTCGCCTTGAAGATTCCTCAGTTAGAAAGTTCGTTTTTTTTTCACTAAATTTGAAAATATTTAATGCGAAAGTTTTTTACATTATTTCCGTGGAAACGCGATTAAGTTTTTTTAATGGTCAGGTGTACTTATACCATGGCTAATACTTTAAAAAAAAATAATTGTATGGGGACGAAGAATAGAGCACTCTACTAAATAAATAATTTCATTATAACTGTCATAATTTTTTATTAAATTTTCTTACCTTTAGCAGCATAAAATAAATATTTAAAACTACAAATACTAGCGAGAACACGTGAAAAACACTGGATATTATGTTAGTAATGATGGGTTGTTTCGGAGAATTTAAGCTATTCATCAAATTTAGATGTTGATTTTCAAGTTCTGTGAAGGTTCTATCCAAGTTCTGTTATTACATTATTATTGACCAGTTGTTTTACAAAACTGAAATAATAACAGAACATGAATAGAACCTTCACAGAACAAGAAAATCAATTTTTAAATTTGATAATTATTCAAATTCTCTAAAACAACCCATCCTTAGTAAATGACGCTTAATAAATCTGGTTTTACTAGTTTACATTTAACTGTAAGAAATTTAAATGAGAGAAAAACATATTTCTAATATAGAATTAAAATCATTTTCTGTTAAAAAATATTAACACACCCGTTTCAATTTTAAAAATGACAATATAAAAAAATTCTTTGAAAATATTATAATACAAGTGGGTACGTTATGGTTTCTCAAAATTCTCGCTACAATCAGTTCCGATTTTTTAAATCGAATTAATTTGAGTTTATTCAACCAGATTTTATGCAGGACTAACGCATATATTGAACCAGAGTTACAATCACTCACAGACAGACCCACAACCGAAATCAGTATGTTTTATGATTGTAACCTAAATAAAAAGTTGCGCAGAACAATATTTAGAATTTTAATAATATTGCGTTTGGCGCTCGGGGGGTTAACCACTGCGCTAGACCCCCTCGAGTGCAGACGGACGGCTCATTATTTCTGGTAACTTGTAGGACTTATGTTGCAAATGTGTGCTCGTAGCGGTGTGCGTAGCTCCTGTCTTTTAGGGTTAACGGAACTCCGCAAGGCAAGGTGGACTCTGCACTCTTCTCCCCACTCTACCCTCTCTAGTCAGTATTCCCTTTGATCAAATGAAATCTTTCTTTCTTTATTAGGGGAAAGAATTGAATAAGTACCATTCTAATAATGATGAGAGTTTGGATCAACGCAAAAACTCTTCCATAAAGAAATATTAAATAGTTGTGTAAATTCAATATTTACATTACGCCTCTCTGATTCTCCAACGTGCTCGGTGTGAAAAAATTTATGTCGAATATACATTAACTAAGTGCGTTAAAAAAAACAGCGGAGAATGACAATATTGATTACCTCAAATCCATCGAAAGTAGCTTTAACTAATTTTTCGCCATATCAAGAATGATGAAATTTGTTAGATCATGTAAGTGGAAAATATTTGAAAGTGAATTCTTTCAAAAAATAGTAGGTACCTTTTAAAGAACGCGAGACGTCAAAATGACTATGAATTAAAAAACAGATGAGTCAAAAAATGACACCATTTTGTGAGTCAAAATCTCAAAATACAGATTGTTTTAAAAAAAGGCTGCATCGAAAGTATGTTGAACCAAATTTTAAGGACGATAAGGTTGCAATCAGGCATGATATTTTTTAAAGTATTCATAATTCATTAAGGTTTTAAAAACAATGTATCTACTGACTGAAAGAACCTCGCAAATGGTCAATGTCTAAAACTGTATCTTAATTGGGTATAATATTTTTATTACTTAAAACTATGAACACATAAGGGTTTTCGGACATTTGTATACTCTCCCGTTCCCACTCCTTCCCATTCCAGACTCTACTTCATAACTCCCCCCCCCCCTTCCAAAGGAAATCCCCACCACCTACCAAACCTGCTCAGAAATAAAAATATCACAGTACAGCATTCATTCCATTTCTTAATCTTACGGCTACTACTCCAGCCTGGAAAAGGAAAGGAAAATCTTTTTTTTATTTTTCATATTTTATAAATATTCGTTATTTCAACTTTTTAATTGCCTCAACATAAATAAATAGGTTGCCATTGTTTAAATTCAATTTAACTTTCCTCAAAAATTATGGCAAATGGCTTTTAGTTCCAAAAACCAATTTGAAAGCTGAATCCAAAGTACCAACTGCTCTCAACCATCGGGAGCTAATAAGACTATGTCTTCCCCAATAGAGGTATTTTGTGTGGCTGGAGACAGTGGGGAGGGGTTGGGAGAGGGGAGAAGATAAAACTGACTATTCAGATCTGCTCACCAAACTCGGCTAAAGTAATTTCAAGCAATGTTTCCATTCTGAATATTGGTCGGGCGATAGAGTATGTTCCACTCTGGAACGTGCTGCAAAATATATGTACGCAGGGATTTGAAAAAAAAATTAATATAGTTTACCTCAAACACTCAAACGTATAATAAACAATACCTGATAACCAAACAATAACTGATTTTTCTGGTGTCAACTTTTCAATAAAAGCGTACTCATCTTGGACTCAACTCCTAAAAGAATTGAAAAATATAAACAACATTTTGACCATCAATTTAGTCACCCCTGACATAGACAAAGTGGACAGTGGGAGAGGTAGTGGGTGGAAATAAGAAGGTGGAAAAAAGAAGGTAGCAGGGAGGAGGTGTACCGGGGACGCAGGAAGCAGCAGGAGCAGATGCGAATTCTCGCATACTGAATTATTCAGTTTGGACGATGGATCAAATTTGAATTATTTATGTGCAATACCATTGGTACACAAACGGGAGTCCGAACATTTACTAGTCAGATTCTTAGACTGCGATATGCTAATGCAAAAGATTACGGTTTTATGGATTCATCATTACAACTCACACGACCTATGGTATACTAAATATGGCCATGACTTAATTGGAAAAATAATGTATGTGTTCTCTGAGAAATCTCACATTCCAAATATTATCAGGATAGTCCTTTAACCCTTAGTGTGCCAAGAAATCCACCGTGGATTTCTGATGTTTGTACTCGTAGTGTGCTGATGAATCCATCGTGGATTCCCAAGTAGTTCACCGCACCTGCCCAGTTATATTTTGTAGCATAATGTCGTGCTAAATATTTTGAATTCGCCTAGCAAAGAAAAAGTATCATAATGATGTCATTATATACTTTCGTTTCGTCACGCGCAAATATATTAATTTCATCTTTGAATTTTTATATTTGTTAAAGTGAAAAATATTTCCGATTTTCAAACAATATTTATTATACAAAAGCTTCGTTTTTCTTATTTTTTTTTAATAACGTTTTCGTATTTCTTTGTTATATTTTTTTAATAATATTAGACAAAAAACACAATTCTCTGTATATAAGAAGCGATCGTAGGGAAAATACATAATACAGATATAAACCTACGTTTTATAAAAATGTGCGATTAAAAAAAAAGCCTAGACGCCCAATGTTTGTTTCACATTTTTTAAAATTATATATTTTTTTTAATTCATAACTCTGGCATAGTAACCCATACCTACAAGTTCCAGAGAGGACAGCGTTACAAAGGTTTCTGAATTTTAAAATAAATGTTATGAATAAAAAAAATAATATTATAATTAAAAAAATGTGAAACAAACATTGGGCGTCTAGGCTTTTTTTTAACCGCACATTTTTTTGTTCTCATTATTTGTTCTATGAAACTTTGTGTTTTTTTATTTGTTATTTTTGTATGGACCGAAAATTATATTGTTTCTAGTAAAATATGTGTTTTTGCTATCAGTTATTTCAGTTCAGTATTTGATTGCAATTGAAAGCATTTTTCAAAAGCAGTTTTAAGTTTGTTGATACGTTTGGAAATATTCCATTTATTTGAATATTATTGCAAAGTGGATACACACAAAGTCAATATGCCAGAGGTCTGAGGGGTTAAACGGATATTTCTAAATTCCCTAGCCCATGATGGAAGTTGCGTTAAAACAGATACTCTACTGGAAAAAATACTGCAAATTTCAATAAGTAAGAGTTCATTGTTCGATGATTTTTGTTAATTGTCGTAAAATAAAGTCACTGTGATTTCGGCAGTGTTAGAGCGAGACGGCAACATACAAAAGATTAAATACAGTATTATCTACCCGCTCGCTTCTTTTCAAAAATGTTATTTCTAATGCGTAATTAAATTAATCATTGTCGTTTAGAGAGTCCTTTTTAGTAAATCTTTCAAATATCCTTTAAATAACAGTAATATTATGTTGCATACAAATTTAAACTTCTCCACCCAGAAAACTCAAATCTTCTAATTTACTCAATTTTCCCAACTGTGTTAATAATAAGTTCGATGGAGCTAAACAACATAGCTTTGAGCTGTCAACCACTAGAGCGAGTGGTGGGTATATATTATTATTTAATTAATATAATTTCTCAAAATAATACGAAAAAATTTGAAACTACTTACCGAAGCTTAAAACGACTTAATTCTCCTAGATTTAACCATTTATCCCATATTTTTAGGATTCATAAATTTGGCACATTATGGCAAGAAGTCGCTCAAAAAGTTTTTACAAACTTGCCATTATATACCAAAAACCGTGAGTGGATAAGAAATAAGGCATTAAGCTAAATTAACTCATTGGTTAGGTTATATATCAAAATTTCTTAAAGCTCCTGAAATGATATATATGTATTTCATACAAGGAGAGAAATCGATTTTTGCCCTCACCATAAATTAACAGGCCTTATTAATAAAACATCAATTTACGTAATTAATTTTAATTTAATATCATGACGGTAGAAAGGACTTTCGTCGTAATGCAAAAAATATTCGGATTTTCTAGAACACGTATTCCCACACAATGGTAATATATTAGCAATTTACTAAAAGTTTATCAGTAATCCAATAACTTTCTAGAGATTCTTAATAAATTAGTAATAGACGTTGTTGTCTATGTGTCAATTTTAATTATTGCAAGGAGAATTACTAAATTTTTAAACTCATAAATTGACGAATTAGAATAAAGCTGATGCGGCACCCACATAGTGCGCAAAGAGCAAGTTCCGTGATTAACTCAATTTGCCATACCAGCTGCGATAAAATACAGCATGTTTGCAATATAATGAAACTGTTATGGTAGTGCAGTAAGCGGTAAGCGGTACCGAATGCGCTGCGACTGCCGCTGCTGCTTGGTTGCGAGTAGAGACCAAACTTACCGCAGCCAATTTTTAAATTCAATTTACTCCCTTTTCGTGGCGGGCTTAGAATAAAAAAACACACTTGTAACATCGGTCGTGGGATTGTTTTTACTATTTGCTGTGGAGTACTCAGTGTGTGCTATGTGTGTGCTCTAAGTGTGGGGGTATCTGGCTTTCCCCGGGACTGTTATGAAATATGTATGCTGTAATTATAATGCCTTCATTTCCCCGGAAGAGAACGGGTTTCCTTGTTTTGGTACTGTATTTTCTCGTGTATTTGTGAAATGTTTAAAGAGTATTTTAGATACCATATTTTAAAGTTTTTAGAGAGTATTTAATAGATAACATATTATGAAGGTTTTAGAGAGTATTTAATAGATACCATATTATAAAGTTTTTTACAAATTATTCGATATTTAATGAAAATAATACAAACAAATATATTCTAAATTATTGTGAGCTCTGACGTCTGATGTTTTATTCTTATTTAGTTTGCCAGATTCTCCAATCTTAACAAACTGATAGCAATCTTTAGAGCACGGGCTCAAGTGGGAATGCTGTCCGTGTTCTACCGGTATTTCAGTGGAAGATGCTTCGAGGAACTAGCGTCATTGGTCCTTTTGGCACCGGTGCATACTCGGGAAACACGACAAATGCGCGCCTAGGTGCACCCGAAAAATGTGCGAGAACAGGTCATTTCTACGACTCGTTCTTGAGTTCAACAGCTCGACTGTGGAACGATTTTACGGTCTCCATGTTTCCTCCCTCCTATAATGCTCACTCCTTCCTTTCCTCAAAAAAAGTATCCCCAAAGACGGCATAGGTTCTGAGGGGAATTGTTCCACCCAGGGATAATATTTAATTCATTTAATTTTCACGCAATCCGTGTAGTCTGTTTATAGCTTATTAAAAACTGTATAGCTCATGGCGTTGCTAAATGAAAACATTAGAGCCGTTGCGTGGATGTAGAATTTGACTCACCGTTCTAGTGTTTCTGCTTAATATTGATCAAAAACTCGCTTGATATTGTTCGCAAAGAATGACCGCTTCATTCACCAATACCCATTGAAATTGAAGAGATCTGTAGATGGTATATAAAATTGAAGAGAGTTATGCCCGAGGCACTAGACTCAGATACTCTGATGTTCCCTTGTCATACGAAAAAAAATGTTAAGGTACTATACAAAGAATAATTTCCCTTGGAAATTGAAAAGAGTTATTTAAAAAATATATTATGCAGCATATTATTAATGTGCTTACCATGCGCAGAGAGATTGTAATAAATCATATTGTCAGTGTAATCTCTTATCTCTTAATTATATAAAACAAAGTCGCTATCCACCTCTGTCTGTTTGTGCGCTTAGTTCTTCTAAACTATGCAACAGATTTTGATAGGGTTTTCACTAATTTCCGTTCAGAGAATTTCTTCCGAAAGCTTTATATATATAAAGTAGAGAAAAGTCGATGTTTTGTAATCAAGTCGTTACAAAATATTTTAAGGGAGCTTACCTTGCTGACGCTGGCTAAGCCTTATGAGATACATCAAAATAATGTACTACTGAAGTGTATATCTTAAAAAGGCCTAAAGAAAAGTTCGTGATGGTATATGTCAATCTCCTAAGGATAACTCCCAGCAACGCCGGTTACATTTCAGCTAATAATATATAACAAAAAGTCAGTGTAGGAATCATTTCTTGCTATTTTCTTTGATTCTGCTGTATTGAGATTAGGCTAATCTAATTCCATCTAAAAATTACGTATTCGGCATTAAACATTTTTCATTTAAATAAAATTTACCCACGGGAATCATCGCAATAAAAACTCACCTGCAAGAAGATGAATCAGCTGTGGCACGTGATCGTGTCAAAGTTCGCATGGCTACATTTCTAGTGCCTTTCTGATGCGAAAATCTGCAAACGGCTGCATTTTCTGCAAGTAAAGCAAGCACACTAATAATAATTGCAAACCTCTTGAACGGTGTTGGGTGATGGCAATATTTTAATAAGGACCTTTTGGCAATTGTTGTTGACCAGTGACATTCTTGGTTGCTGTGTCGGTTGGGTATTCAGTCATCCAGTGTTGTGGGTAAATTTAAAAGTCGGCACGACTCTCAAAGCGGGCGTCCTTTGTGCAGAAGCCGAAAAGAGACAAAACTACATCGCGCGCTTTCAAGTCGGTAATGTAGGCATCGTGCCGCCCGATTGATTGACTTAATGCGTGAATACGTAAAGAGGTTGCTGCTGACTGCTGGACCACTGCGCCAACAGCAAACAAATACCCTTTTTAAATTCAGTATACACAAGGTAATTATATATATGCAGGTTGTTAAGGGTCGTGCTTGACTTATTTTAACCAGTGATTCCTGACATTATTGTTTTTTTTTCAACTTTGATAGAATGCATCGTCATTGACAAAGAGTCCATCTGCCGAGTTTTAGCTCGATCAGATGTCGAGAAGTGGGTTAATTTCGGCTTCCAAGATTTGCATTCGTTCATTATCGAAGACAAGATTGAAATTCAAATATATATATATTCTTTTTTTAAAAAAAGACTAGTCACTTAGGTACGATTACTGTCAAAAAATGTAACAAATTATTAATGGTACCTAGTTTCAAATTAGCATAGAAAATTAACTCCGCTATGCTAAGATTACTGAGATTGTGGCGAAACAATTTTAATTTTCTACACAAAAAAAACATTTATTTTCAGAATGAATTGTGTTGTTTCATAAAATTCGAACAATTCATCAAATATCAAATTTTATTTTCAAAAGAAGGTTCTATTAATATTCTCTTGATCTATCATTACTGACCAGTTGGTTCACAAAACTGAAATGGTATCAGAACTTGAAAATCAACATTGAAATTTGTTTATGAAATTTTCAAATTCTGTGACACAGCTTGTCCTTAAGATAATAAGCGCATTTTAGTTTGTATTGAATTGTTAAGTCTGTTTTTATTCCCTTCTCGTTTATTCTTCTATTGTAATAAAAAAATAAAAATATTTGAAATACCAGCGCAGAACTCTGATGAAACAAGTTTTCCAAACAAGCGCTGACCGGAGGTAAAATTTTTGTACGGACTCCGCATTTGCTCCGTAGAATAGAAATACTTTTTAGTCACATTATAGGACAGACATGTACGAGTATGTTGTATGGACAAGTCCGGCCGCTGAATGATGTCTGATACCAATTGGCACTTTTAGTACTAACCGGCATAACGGTCCGGGCCCGGTCCGAGCCCGGTCCGTGAGGTCCGCAGAAAGAATTCAGCGGATTCTTGCTAAAGATTTACTAATATAAATCAGTGTTCTTTGGTCAAGGATAATTTAGCAAAGAAAGGCTCAGAATTGACGCGTTCAAATTTACCCCTGTTTATGATTTGATTTTACGAATAGTAATAAATTTGAATTTTGTCGCTGCTCTTTGAATACCAACTACGAGTATTTTTTTATGATGTTTCTGTTTAAAATTTTCGATTAAGAATCGATAATATTGTCTTTAATAATTAAATTATGCAATTTGAGGTATTTAAAATTAAGTTGTATATATTTTTATACTATGTGCATTAAGAAAAATTGTACCACATTCTATTATAGGTATTAGCCACTGATTCAAAGCTAAGAGGAACGTAACAAGTGAAATTACATATATTTAGTTATAAATAGTGAAATAATCTTTTTTTATGTGAATAGTGAACGAGAGTCCCTACTACTCCCAACCGTCTGGAGCCAGTGGACTATAGCATCCCTAATTGGGGTATGTTATGAGGCTGAAAGAAGTGGGAAGGGGTAGGAGATAAGAAAGATGAAGGTGGGGAAGTATCTGGCTATTTAGATCTGGTCACCAAACACGGCTAAAGCCATCTTAAGCAACGTTTTAATTCTAAATGATGGTCTTACACCAGGGCGATATTAAGAGTATCTTCCACCCTAAAACGTGCCGCAAGTATAATATGTATTATTTTAAATTATATAATAATACAAATTAATCAAATAAAATTCACTTTATATGATGTGTAATTTTAGCTGGAGTAACATATGTAATCTAACCCAAATGAATAGTGCAATTTTACCATAATAGCCAAAACTCAAATCACGATAGTCAAAAATATATATTAGATAGCCAAAGATATTATAATTCCAATTTTGAAAAAGACAATTACAATAATGTTCTGTTTAAATACGTTGTACCTGCTCTATTATCTGAATTAATCTTCAAACAATCAGTTGAAATTTTGAAAGCGGTACTTAGAAAATTTGAGTTCATTGAACGTGAATAATTTAACTCATGAATATTTCACATTTCACGCAACGAAAACCGAAATTAGTATGTTTGATAATTATTTCAGCTTCCATTTGAAAAACAAGTGCAAAGGAAATGTTTAATTTTCACAAAACTAGGAAATAACATTCTTTGGAGGAAAATGGGGATCTGCTATATTATTTACTCCTGTTCGACTTAATATAAAGCTTTTTTGGAACGATTTTGGAAAATTTAATACACATGTCATAAACCATGTGGCTTGATGATGACCTCCAGTAAACTTGCAGGTATGAGCGTACGGTAGCTGATTATGAATCGAAGTAAGAAGGTGACTTATTTGATTAAAATAAAGTGGTCAAAGCTTTATCTCCGTTATCAGCCATATATGGATGAAATAAGTAGTTACGGTCGATGGCGCCTAGCGGATGAGATGACAGCATGCTCAGTAGTCGATAGGCAGCCGGTAACAGTTGACGATCTAAACCGGTCTCCTGCAGAACGGGTCAGAGCCTATTGCAATATTAATAATTAGCAAATAAAAACCCGCTGCCGCAGTTTGAAAACTTCACGGTTCTTTTTTAAAAATAACAGAGGGCGCCACTTCCGTTTACAAAATTCTAAAACGTACAGTCATTAGGATAATTATACTACATTAAGATATAACACTCCGCTAATATGGAAGAGTTAGCTTTCTTGCGGACCGACTCAAGACTTCAAATTATTGGTATTAGTTATAGTTAGCTATGACCTTTACCTATTGATGCTGATTACGATTAGGCATAGGCCCGGTATATCAGTTGATTTTAAGCTCGGTTTGGTTGGAATTTCGAGCTTATGCGGTTTGAAACATAATCCTTATAAATGTCGTAAGCTTAGATCTTAGCAATATTACACGTATTGTCTATGATTTTAATAGAGGAATGTGCGACTTTTTTTATAACCAAATTACTATCTCTGTGAGTGGTATTTACGAGAAGATCTTTGATAAAGTTCCCCACTTCAATCAGCATGGTGCTGTATGCGAGGTTACTAAATAAAAATAGTATTTGTGTTGCTGGAGTCAATGCACTATTCATGAAATTATGACGAACAAATCGCTGAGGTTGAAAGTCCTGATGTTGGAAGATCCCTGTTACAATACCTTACCAGACTATTTGCCTCTTTTAGATCGATTATTAATTAATAACATCAACATCCCTCGTCGCTTAATAAATATAATAGTCAATACTGATAAAACTGTGAGATGGAATTAACGTAAACGTCATATTTTAAATTTGTTACTGCTAGCGCCACAGTGTCTAAAAAGGGAACTCTTCTGCGTCTTAGAACACTTAAATTTGAGAGAGAAATTTCGCATATAGCGAGGATACGGACCGACTGATATACCGGGCCATAAGATCACTGTTATCAGCCATAATATTATTTGGCTTATTTTGATCAACTTCGTCTCCAGGCCGATGGGTATGAGGATATGTAGCCAGGACGGTGGACAACAACAGTAATTCCAGCAGTATAAATCAACAGCACGGTCCAGGATCAGGGGGTGGGTTGGGGGGAGGCAGTCCTGGGAAGGACACGGCCCGAGGAGTGATGGTTGACGGGTGACAAGAGACAGCCGGCGGCAGCCGACAAAGGTATCCGACTATCTCGTCCAGGTGTTTCGAACTCGACGTTAGGTTGATAAAGCTCGCCATAAAAATAAAAATATTTTATGTAATCACCGAAAATGTTGAATTAAGTATGAAAACACGTCATTTTATGTAGTCTACCTACAAACTTTTTGATTTTCATTAAAGCATCAAAAATTATCGAACTCGAGAGCTCTTTCGTCATGGAATTAGAACAGCTATAAAATTTTCAACCCAACACCATAAACTTTTTTTAGTATCCTGCATCATTGTCGTGATCTATCAAGCTTTAAAATAATAATTCAGCGGTCTAATTACCCCAAATTGTTTTTTCTTCATATTTTTCAAATATGGTCGCGTTACAAATTTGTGATTTCTCGAGGAAGTTGAATAATGCCAACAGTTAATTTTATACTATTTTCTTTTCAAAAATAATGTACCTGACTTTACATTAAACTACCAGGTTAGATGTATAATAACACAGTGAACAACATTTCTAAGAAGATTTTTGAAAATATCCTAAACGAAATCTGAATGTTGACTTTGAGAGTGAAATTTTTAAAAGTATCTAAATTTAGTCAACTAAACTTTCAGGAGCATAATATTCTAGGTTAATTAGTAGTTAGTTTACTTATCTCTAAGAAATTCATTACAAGAAGGTATTTTCGAGTTAATATCTAAAGGAAGCGACCCTCTGGTTTACGTTTCGTGTGCCCTTTGAATGCCGCTCACTTTGCAGAGTATCCCGACAATGCGAAATGTCGGATGCGATTTTTCTCCGCAAAATTATCTTTCGACAAATAGATTTTCAGCCGTTTTACTACAAATCATATAAAATACCTTAGACTATGTTAGACACTAACAAACCTAGATAATTTATCCAACTGAACGTGTGAAAATGAGAGCAATTTTTTACAAGCATTTGAACAAAGAAACGCAAAATTACAGCAAACGCTTTGGTATAATATTTTTTAAACTTTGTGAATTCTTCAAAAATTTCGTCGATTACGTTAAAAATTTGAAAATTTTCTTCACGTTAACAATTTATTTATTTCTATTCTCGAACATACATTTTACAGATGATTTCAGATTAAATAAATAATATATGCATAAAATGTGATCATAAACTGTATGTGAGGACCTGTGTCGAGGTGAGATTGAGTGAGATTTTTGAGGAAGTGTTATTCTGCCGTCATAAGTAAAAACTCAATGTCAGGTGTTGAGTTAAACGTCATAATATTATATAGATACAATGGAGTACATTGTGGTGAAACGAAAATAAAGGGACACTACATGAAGTAAATCTAATGAAGCAGTTAATACGAAAAGAGAATAAAACAACAATACAAAGTAGATGATAATTACTGCATAATTTAAAATCTTATTAAATAATCAAGCAATAATGATGTATTAGTAAATGAGTAGACCTGTTATATGTTTAAATACTAATGACATTTTGTTATGTTTGTTTTGGAGTGATTAGGCTTTCAAAAATAGTATCCAGTCTGCGTGATGTATTTTTTTAATAATTTGTTGGTGAATTATCATTAGATTGTTTTAAAGTAGGTGGGGTAGCTTAATGGAATAAGAGTTAAAGGATCTTTACCCGTGGATAAAGTGTTTTAGTGGGATATTAAGGGTTAGGTTTTTTGAAGACCTGTTCATTATTGAGGATCGAGATTGGGGATTTGCAGTTTATATTTGGATAGGTAAAGAATAGAAGATCAGGAATAAAATTTTCTAATTGACAAAACGTAGAGCAACTTACAATTAGTTTAATAGTTGCCTTCTTTGCTTTCACTAGAGGATCATACTATTATTTGTATATTAGATACATACTGTATATCGAAGAGGTAAAAGTTGCAGTAATCGTGGCGCCTTCTGGCAAATAATAGAAGTCAGTGATAAGTTTTATGATATTAAAACTTTTATCTTCTAATAAAGTCGGCGTTCCAAGACAAAGAAATATGTTTGATTTCTTCAACACAATTGAGAAAACGCTCGGCGCATCGCATCGCAGAGCATCGTGTATTCTTTGTCTACGCCAGCAATATCATAAAATATATTCCTCCATATTCCACTAAACAAATAAGGTCGATACATCATCAGTAAAATACGAATGCATCAAGATATTTATGGATTAGGAAAGCCCTTCACATTCGCTACGCAATTAGTATTCCGCTCTCGAGGGGAGCGTCGTCCACGGTTGGAATTGTCGCTCTTCGGCAAACGAAAGAGGGAATAATTTGGAAAAATTATGGAAGAAAAGGGGGATATTTCCCTTAATCCTGCTGCATATTCTAAGTACATGGAGCTGCGCCGTGATGCATACGCCGCATACATTATCTAGCTTCAGTACTTATAACTAGCTACTGGAAGGACTGTTCGCCTGAATGACGAGATGACGTTCTCTTGTCGCTTTATAGTGTGGGGACGCTGCTAGATTTCTAAATAGGCGTTTGAGGGATATTACATATTTCACCATTCCGTCAGAATGATTGCTTTGAATCCGTGCTTTAGTATATTTTCATAATACCAGTTTTTGCTGACTTCATAATCAATTCTCAATGCATACAGTTGAAGATGATATGCTCAATAGTTATGAGATATTTGATGTATAATATACATATATTATCTGCCATCTCGGAACAGGCTTAGCCTAGCAAAGTTGTTTATACAACAATAACTATTTTGTTAATAATATTCATAAACGACATTGTTGATGTATTTACTGATATAAACGTTCTACGGTTTGCCGATGACATGAAACTTTATAAAGAGATTAACCACATTAATGATTGTATTACACTTCACACTAACTTGAGATATATTTTTGAATGGTGCTCAATCAACAAATTAGCACTAAACATAAATAAATGCCAGTTCATTCATTTTTCCAAAATAAGTAATCCTATTTTTTTTCAATCTTCATCAAATGATGAAAATTTAATTTGTGTTAAAAAAATTATTGATCTAGGCATTATGTTCGACAGTAAACTCACCTTTGTATGTCATTACTTTTGTCAGTACTTTTTTTTCTAAATAAATAAACAAAAAATATATATATATTAATAATATTATCAACAAGGCCCTAAAGAGTCTTGGCTTTGTTTTGAGAGCTTTTTTTTTTTTTTTTTTATAGTGAATACCTCACAAGAGTCCCAACTGCTCCCATCTGGAGCCAGTGAGACTATGGCATCCCCAATTGGGGGATGTTGTGAGGCTGAAGGTAAGTGGGGAAGGGAAAGAGGAAGGTGGGGAAATACCTGGCTATTCCGATCTAGTCACTAAACACGGCTAAAGCCATTTGGAGCAACGTTTCAATTCTGAATGGTGGTCTTATACCAGGGCGATACTGGTAGTATCTTCCACTCTGGAACGTGCCGCAAATATACTATATATTATTTTAATTAATTAATTGTGAAATAACACAAATTAATCAAATAAAATTTATTTGCGCACGCCGGGTTCGAACCCGCGACCTTCGGAATGGCAGTCCAATGCGTTACCACTGGACTATGCCGTCCGTCAAAAGATTTAAATAATTTAGGAACATTTTTTTTTTTTTTTTTTTATTAACAAAATTTTTGATACATATACAATTTAGGTACATACATAGTAATATAGAAAAAGAGTAACAAAAATATCCCACAAAGGCGAAGCCTGAGCGTGGGTATTATAGTATAAGGATAAAACAGTGGTGTTTAAAGATTATTTTTTTTTTTTTAAATTATAAAAAGTATCTATAGAGATCAATGTGATTGGTTTTTTTACAGAAACACACACACCCACATACACACACACAAACACACATACACACACACACACACACACACACCCTCTCACACACACCCTCACCCTCTCACACACACACACACACACACACACACAGACACACACACACACACACACACACAAACACAGACACACACACACACACACACCCTCACACACACACACACACACACACACACACACACACACAAAACATATATGCATGTGTATTTCTTTGATTTACAGAAATTAATCTTTAATTTACAGAAAGACATGTGGTATTTTAGTTATTTAGAAACAGATAGCTTAAATTATAGAAAAAAGTTACTCGCTTCGAAATTATTTCTTATCCAACTTTTAACATTTTTATTATATTTCCCAAGATTCACATACCTGGGCTCCCTGATAACAAACAATAACAACACTACAGAGGAGATCCAGAAGCGCATCGTGAATGCAAACCGCTGCTATTTCCGCCTACAAAAACATATAAAATCCAGACTGCTTTCCAGAACCACCAAGGTATTAGTGTACAAAACACTAATTAGACCAGTGCTTACGTACGCAGCCGAAACGTGGGTTCTAACTAAGAAGAATGAGCGAGCACTGGACGTTTTTGAAAGAAAAATTTTGAGGCGCATCTTCAGACCGGTTCTAGAAAATGGATTTTGGCGCAGACGTTATAACAATGAGCTCTATACTCTGTTTAAGGAGCTAAACGTCACAAAATTCATAAAACTGGGAAGACTTCGGTGGCTAGGTCATGTGGAGAGAATGACCGAGCATCAAGAACCAAAGTCCCTGCTGAGCTCAAGACCGATAGGGAGAAGGAGCCTGGGAAGGCCAAGGTTAAGATGGAGCGACAACGTCCTCAAAGATTTGTCTGCCTTGGAGCTTCGAAACTGGAGAGAGCTGGCGCGGGACCGAGATGAGTGGAGGAAGACTCTTGAGGAGGCCAAGACCCACCAGGGGTTGTAGAGCCAAAAGTGATGATGATGATTATATAAGTTCAGGTTTTGACACATGTTGATGGAATTGGGTAAAGAATTGAACAATTTTGGGGCAATATAGTTGATGTGCCTTTGGCCCAGCCTAGTTTTGCAGTGAGGGACTGTGAACACGCATGTGGTATGTCTCTGGCTCGAGCGATTTGTGTTTTTGGTGAAATTGATAGGACGTGTAAATATAAATTTGAGACATTGAATACAATAGATCCGTCTTAGTTCCATAATTTCAGTTTCTTGAAATAACTGGTTGGTGGGATATGTCTTGGTCCTTTGGTACATTATTTTAATGATGGACTTCTGAGCGATTTCTAAGGGTTTTACGTGGTTATTGTAAGTTCCTCCCCAGGCAATTATTCCATAGGAAATAGATGAAAGCACTAACGCGTCATAAACAAGTTTCATGGTTCTTATATTGACAATGTTGCTCATTCGTTTGAATATGTAACTTAGGTATCTCAGTTTATTGATCGTCTTTTCTATATGGTAAGTCCATTTGAGTTGGCAGTCTATGGTTACACCTAAATACTTGATATATTGTCCGAATTGTATTTATTATGTTATATAAAACCCTTGTCAGATGCCAACTTGAGTATAACTCTACGTTATGGTCTACATTTTTCAATATTCATTCAGATAACATTGAAAAGATTCAACGGAAGTTTCTAAGGTTTATAAATTATAAATTGCATATTCCTATACAAAACATAAATTACAATTACCTCTTGGATAAAATGTCTCTATTGAAACTTTCAGAAAGAAGAATAAGCACAGATTTAAAACTGTTACAAAGAATACTACATTTTAAAATTGACTGTCCCGAATTACTTCAATGTATCAATGTCCATGTTCCCAAAAAATCATGCCGACATTTCTTACCTTTTTACTTCAATAACACCAGGACGCTAGCTTACCAAAATTCTCCGATTCCGAGACTTCACAATCTCGGAAACAAATATTCTGATCTGGGTGACATATTTCATTTGAAAACTAATCAGTATAAATGTTGTATATTCTATCACTTTTATTCTTTTAGACACAAATAGACCTATGTACTCATATAACTTCTCCGCTTCTACTATTTTGTTTTGTTGAATCTTTTAAATTCAATTATATGCGTGAGGATTCATTTTTGCCATTATGTTTACATTCTTCTTTATTGTATAAATTTTTAAGTGTTTACTCTGATACAAAATGCTTGTATTTTTTTTTAAAGAAAAGCCCGTAGGGCGTGTAATAAATAATAAATAAATAAATAAGACAAACTATTTGTATTTATCTAAGTGGTTAGTAAATAAAAAAATATTATAAAAAATATCGATGATTTTAGTTTCTTCTTATTTTCAAATAATAAGATTTAATATGAGAATATTAATAATACTTGGTGCTTGCATATAAATAATGTATCGGAAGATGTAAGATTGAAGTTATTTACGATAAAAATTAATAAGTACTAGCTATTTTTTGTGATCACGGGGTGACGATTTGGTATAAAATCAGTTATTCTATGAAACCATAGAATTTGAAGAATTCATAAAATAAACGGGTTGTTTCGGAGAATTTGACCAATTAATCAAATTTCAACGTTCATTTTCGGGTTCTGTGAAAGACCTATTCAAATTTTGTTATTATACCATTAAAGACAAGTTGCTTGACAAAACTGAAATAATAACAGAACTTAAAAAAATCTTTCACAGAACCTGAAATTTTACTTTGAAATTTTAGGAATTTTTCAAATTCTCCGAAAAAACCCGTACTTAATTCAAGTTCCGTAAAGTTCTATGGAGGCTTTGTAAATATTTCTTCATTTGGTTGTTTCGAAGTTATTAGATTGGCTTTGGTCATGAGTTGTAAGTCTCCATAAGTTTTAACTATCAGTTTTACTACTTATTATTAGTAATAGTTAGGAAAACAGATTACATTTGATTTATTTACGGAATTTGCCCAATGGGCTTTACATCCATAGGGAGATTATTCATGCTAAATACCTAAGGACCAGATAAAGTTCCACCTAGATTCCTAGTTAATTGTATGCATTCATTGTCACATCCCATACATAATTTATTTATGAAGTCACTCTCATCAGGTGTGTTTCCTGACCTTTGGAAGTTTAGTCATTTGACGCCTATTTTCAAAAAAGGAAATAAGAGCGAAGTAACAAATTATAGGCCAATATGCATAATGTCTTCTTTACCCAAACTTTTCGAAAGCCTAGTACTAGACAAGTTGATATCTCAATTTAAACGAGTAATCTCACCAATTCAACATGGATTTATTAAAGGAAGATCAACGTTTTCCGATTTAATATTATACACTAATGATATCGTTAATGGCTTTATCACATCATATCAAACTGACTCCATATATACTGACTTCAGTAAAGCATTTGATAAAGTAAACCACAGAATCTTAATACGTAAATTAAAATTGTTGGGAGTGAGAGGGAGCATGTTTGAATGGTTTAAGAGTTATCTGTTGGGAAGGTACTTAGCGGTAAAGGTTGATTCATTCACTTCTTACAAATTTGCGGCATCAAGTGGAGTACCGCAGGGATCTCATCTGGGCCCAATATTATTTTGTTTGTTCATCAATGACATAGTAAATATCTTTAGCAAAGTCAAAGTTCTGTTATTTGCCGATGATTTGAAGATCTACAGAATAATTAAAGATGATAATGATCGCGCTATTTTGCAGTAGAATCTGAATAAACTATTTGCTTGGTGTTCAGAAAATGATTTGCAACTAAATATTAGTAAATGCCAGATTATTAGTTTTTACAAAGGTAAAAATCCTCTTCATTTTTCTTATTTCATTAATGGCGCTAATCTTCTTCGAGTTTCACAGATTCTAGATCTCGGTATCTTATTCCACGAAAGTCTACAGTTTAACTTACACATCGATGAAGCTACTAGTGATGCAATGAGAATGCTCGGTTTTATTTTGAGAATGGGGGCAAAGTTTAAAAATGTGTTAACTTTAAAACATTTATATTGCTCATTAGTACGAAGTAAAATAGAATATAATTCAACAGTATGGTCACCGTTCTACAAAGTCCATTCTCAAGCCTTAGAAAAGGTACAAAATAAATTTCTTCGGTACATCAATTTTAAAATGAATATTCCCATCGAATTTATAAATTATAATAACTTACGTACCGAAACCAGACTTCTCAAACTATCGGATGTTCAGAGTTCTAACTGATATATTATTTTTATTCAAAATTATCAAATCTCTCATTGACAGCCCTGAATTATTGGAATTAATTTATATGAATGTACCTGCCAGACAAACTCGAAGCATAGACACTTTTAAATGTAACAATAACCTCAATACTAACTACTCTTTGTACTCACCAATTCCAAGAATTCATCACCTTGCAAACAAATATTGTAAACTTATCGACATATTTGGTATTAATAACTTTGAGAGTTTCAAAAGGCAACTAATTTTAGATCTATTTGCTAGTTATTAACTTGTAATATTTATTAGCTTTAAAAAAAGATCTAGCCTTCATACTTTGATTTACTTTACCATATTATTTTCTAATTACCTTATGAGTAAATTATATTTAACTATTCTATCCATGTACATGTTACACTTATATACATATACTGTCAACTTACTATGTAAAAGCCCGATAGGGCGTTAATAAATAATAAATAAATAAAATAAATAGGATCCACACGGAAAAAAATGAGTATTTTTAATTTATAAAGAATATCTTCAAATTATTTGTCATCCGGTTAAAAACGGGATTGCAAGCTTCCTGATAATAAACTTTAGGTAAAATACGAATAAATTATAACGATGTCGGAACATGAGTTCATAAAAATCCTAATATTTACGTAATAATATAAGTCATAATTATAAATTATCAGGGAAAATTAAGGTTCATGAACACGTGTTCCCCAAAAATGAATTTACTAAAAGTTTATCAGGAAACGGCATGCAATCCCGTTTTTATCCGGATTACAAACAATTTGAAAATATTCTTAATAAATAAGCAATGCTCATTTTTCTCCATGCAGTTAACATTTATATGAGCTTTTTCCCTTATGCGTAGTAAAAAGCTTTTAACAAAGGCGGTTTTTAACTCTGAAACTTTCACCCTTTACGCAGAGGGAAAAATATAAAACATACAAGTATTTTACAACATTTAATGTATGTAGTTATGCAGAATACCTGAAAAGTGCAAACGATCCCCTGCAATAAATACCGTCGACAGCCAACACGCACTGCTAATAGTTAATAGTGCTAATGGCTGGGCCACAAACCTGGCATTATTTAAAAAAAAAACTACAAATAAATAACCAAACAGTCAAGTTAATGGCCTTTCTAACGGACAGGGTATTTATGTTAAGTTTGCATGTATGGCCGCCGTTTTTCTTTTTTTTATATCGCTATTTTAATACCAAATCAGTCGAAAACCGCAATAAAATACTCGCAAGAGGACAGATGGCGATCTGTTGCCTAAAATGGTATGTCTAATGGGACTAAGCAGCATACAGCCGCAAGGTTCGATATACGCAACCTAGTTTAGCGTATTGTACTTTAATTAAGGGCACCGGCTATTATTATAAACACACGTAGACAGAACCACGGGGCGAAACAGAAAGTGGTCAGTGGGCAAATTACCTTTAAGTTATTGAACATGTATTTGTAAACGAATAACCGCATTTATCAATCCTATTGATTATACCTACATAATATTATTTTTTTATTTGAAACTTGCTGATGTGTACTTGGCGTTCTTCGGGGTTGTGAATGGTTTGGAGCAAGTTTGTTAATTCTAGTGTACCGAAAAACTGGGTCCATTTTTAAGGTGGTAATAACAATATTATTGTAAAGAATCAAAAAAAAATTACAGGCGTTCTTAATATCTTTTACTATTCACTTCCACGTCATACATTCATTACACCCCTTTATTTTTTCATCATTTCCTCATGCCTTGTCTTCTTC
This sequence comes from Hesperophylax magnus, assembly GCA_026573805.1. Taxonomy (NCBI): domain Eukaryota; kingdom Metazoa; phylum Arthropoda; class Insecta; order Trichoptera; family Limnephilidae; genus Hesperophylax; species Hesperophylax magnus. The sequence continues at coordinate 829,000 of JAIUSX010000050.1, forward strand.
GGGCATCCCCGACTATTTCTACCATTCACTTCATGTAGTATTATGAAATCCACATTTTTACTGTTGAAAAATTACATTATATCGAATTTAATTCGAATCCTTACCTCATTCCTGTGAAGAGATAATAATATAACTTATACAAACCTAGTATTCATTCAACTATTTCTATACTAGTAGATATTTCTTTTAATTATGTATTGTTTAACTGCACTTCTATTAACAACTGTATCACTTGCAACAATATTTTTGTGTACACATTACTTGTTCTGTAATCACTTTATTGTATCACTATATTGTAAAAGCCATTTTATAGCGTTTAAATAAATAAATAAATAAATAATGATACAAGTCTTCATCGCTCTATTCTCCAACTTTACCTACCATTAAAATTAATCTCTAAACCCTTTTGGCACTAATAAGAACAATCTTTGAAATTTTTGGCGAAATCAATCCAGTAGTTTTGAGTCCATAGGGCACAAAAAAATAATATTTTACAATAATTTGTTTTCCTTTGTATGTAATTACTCATTTTAAAAGAATTACGAAGTTTATCAAAAATACTCCGCTTTATTTTCTCGTGAAAGCATCTATTAAAATTAGTAAATCGACTGTTTCTAACAACAAAGTGTAATTTTCAACTAATAAAACACATTATTGAAACTGTTAACGTAATGAAATATTTATGGAGGAGATGCATGCAGCCCGTTTAGTGTTTGTGTTTCATAAATTTAACAGCCACGCCGAGCAAACTGCTCTTCCTTCCTTCCCTAACTCCTTAAGGGCGCATCTTCTCCTGGAGCGCAATATCCCGCCGCACATTAAACCCCTCCACTCATTTTATGTGACTCATATTATTTTGATATAATAACAGCAACTATATGTAGATGTGCTTGATATAATGTGTTGGTAATGGGCGGTACACATACAGAGCCGTGTACACACACCACGCTTGCACCCAGACATAAATATGTATGGAGCAGTATTGATCGACGCCCCTACTCCCTACCCGATGTTGGGGAGATGTACATATCTCCTTGCGGAGGACATTTCTTGATGCAGCCCGCCTTGCACGGTGCACTGGACCACTGTGCATCGAAACATGTTGACTTCTAGTTCAATACATTCATTGCCGCATACTTTGTAACAAATTTTTAATACCACATTTTTACCCATCATTTTGATTTCATGTACATATGAAAGTTATTGGCCCCAACAATCTTCAATACGATGGACCAATATCTCATGTAGAGAGAAAAATGAGTATTGCTAAATTATTAAAATCCCGTTAAGACGGGACTACAGGCCGCTTTCTGATAAACTTTTTTTTCATTCGTAATATATTGGAACACGTGTTTATGCACCTGCATTTGTCCAGATAATATACAATGACGAAATGCAAACCTATTAAAATTTTTATGAACTAGGCGTTGCGATAACACATTCGTGTTTTATTGAAAGTTTATTAGGAAACCTGTCAATTCATTCGTTTTAACGCCTGTTTAGGCCTGCAGTCTCTTTTTTGACCGCATTACCAATCATTTGAAGAGATTCTTAATGAATTAGTAAAACTCATTTTTCTCCATGTAGACATTTCATTTACGATACAGAACTGGCCAGCAAAGAACGGATAGCAGAATAGTATTTATTATATAGTTTTAGGACACTAATAGCGTATATTTAGAGCATTTTTAAAAATTTGAACACATTTTTCCTTTGATGTACCTTCTGATTAACCGAAAGATGACTAATTTTTAAAAAAACTTTTTAAAATTTTGTCATTTTCAGAATGTTGAAATGTTTAAAAATATATAATTTTCAGAAGGGTAAAATTTTTAAAATTGTGTAATTTTCAGAATGGTGAAATTTTTAAAATTACCTAATTTTCAGAATGGTGAAATTTTTTAAATTATGTAATTTTCAAAATGGTGAAATGTTTAAAATTATGTAGTTTTCAGAATATTGAAATGTTTAAAATTATGTAATTTTCAGAATGGTGAAATGTTAAAAATTATGTAATTTTCAAAATAGTGAATGTTTAAAATTATGTAGTTTTCAGAATGGCGAAATTTTTTAATTTATATAATTTTCAGAATATTGAAATGTTTAAGATTATGTAATTTTCATAATTTTGTAATGTTTATTTTAATACTGAAAGTAACCTACGTTACGTTTTAAGACTCGGCCTAGTTGAAAACACAAATTGTGTGCCTTTGTTGCCAAATTTTAACTGAGAAGTCGCTCCACTTGATTGATGAAAATAGCTGATGAGTATCATGAAGAAATGAGCAAATATTCGGATTTTCATATGTATTCGAAATTTACTAAAAGTTTATCAGGAAACCTGTCAATTCATTCGTTAAGGCCTGCAATCCCGTCTTTAACCGAATTACTAATAATTTTAAGAGAATCATAATAAATTAGCAATACTCATTTTGCTACGTGTAGCAAAAATTTCCGCCAATTTCCAGTGAAATATATTACGGCTTAATTTACTTATCACATAGATATAGATCAGTCATATCCAAAGTGGTCTATATCGACCACCAGGGGTCGATTTTGACTTGCAGGTGGTCAACAAAAAAAAATAGGAGTGCTGACATTTTTGGTAATGTTTGGTTTTTCAAAATACAAATATTCTGGTTAAAATCTCGAAATATTCAAATTATCTCGCGAAAATTTTTGTGGGGATTTAATTATTACGAAATTCCCTTCTACACCCCTCCCCAAGGTTTAGAAAGTATTGTGGAAATCAGGGAATTAGTGTCCTGTAATTCATGAATATATGAGTTTCTCGTGAAAACTCATGGGAAATATAATAATAATAATTTGTTGGATTGATCGTATTTAAATTAAAAAGTGCACACCATTAAAAATTAACGAAATCTGACTTTACTTGTCAAGATTGAACCCAAGAAAAATTAACGAAATCTGACTTTACTTGTCAAGATTGAAACCAAAAAATTTAAGAAAAGAAGTGCACATTTCAAATATACAATTAATTATCAAAATATTTCTATGGATATTTTACTACGGGTAAACCACATTTATATAAAAAGTAAATCCGAATTCTAGAGCTCATTGACCCAGAGTTACAGACACACAACTGAAATCAGTAACTAACTAACCATCACGCCGTTTCCCCGCAGGGGTAGGCAGAGAGGACGGACCGCCAAACAACTCGGTCTTAGCACACACTCCTTGCCTCATTCACATTCATACATTTGTTCGTGTATACTCTTCTATTATTCTGACTCTTGATATGGCCCAACTCAAGTATCTGATTCAGTTGATCGTGCCATGTCTTCCTCGGGTGTCCCCGACTTCTGCTACCATTCACATTGGCGTCATATATCCTCCTTACACTCTTTTCTTCGCTCATTTGCTGAATATGCCCAATCCATCTAAGCGTCCGTTTCTCAATCATACTCATTACGCCTACATCAGCCTTGCACTCTTTGCAGATACATAGTTGCTAGTACCTGCTTTTTTTATAATTGATAAATAATTAGTATTCGCAAGTAGTTCATTCTAGATGTTTTCATGAAGAAAACTTACTGATATAAAATATTACTAATTAATTAAAAATCTCTTCAAATTATTCATGTTTCTGTTAAAAACGGGACTGCAGGCCTTAAACGAATTAATCTACAGATTTCAGCATTTTAATTAAAAATTAAAATGCTAAAATTATATATATCACAAATGCAGTCAGATTCCTTTTATAATAATTAAGGTAAATCAGAAAGTTTTATTTTGACATATTTCGTATAATACGTGTCCAGCGATTCCGAATATTTACCGTAATATGTTCTTAGAAATTTTTTTTTTTTAATTTTGAAGAAATTTCAACATATTTGTGATAGGATACAATAGGATATATGCATGGGTAAAACTGACACCAACCAATGTCAATACCGATATTATTGTATTGTGGTGTTCTAAATATCGTGATTTTAATCTGACATTTGAAATCATAACCTCAAAAACGAGGGTCGGGAAAGTTAGGAACACGGAATAATTGAATCAATTGAGGTATAAAGAATAAAATAAAAAAAATAAATAAATAAAAAAATAAAAAATTTAAAAAAAAAATCAATTGAGGCTATGATTGTGTTTTTACTCTTTGGTATACTGCAAAAACAATAGTGACGAGATGCTGACATTGTGTTCTTTTATTAAAATCAGTTAAATTTAATTAAAAAGTCTTGAATTTGACATTCAAAAGTACCATCCAACCAAAGTCAAAACCAACACGCCATAGATTTGTTGCGTTTTGGCGGGCCCTGAAAAATTACAACATTGAAAAATGCTTTAAGTATGAAAATGAAGCATACCTATTTATGCACCCATTTCCATTATTACGTTAAAATTATGTGTAAGATTATTGCAAGCTGGATGCAATTTATATTATATTTACAAAATTTAAAACAAAGATTTACAAATAACGATAGGTAAATCTTCCAACATTTCTTTGCAGAAACATTATATTTATTTCCACTTAACGATACTGAATACCGACTAGATTGATCTACCCCAATTCGAAAGCTCAAACTTACAATCTCCCTTCCCAACCCATAAAAAGCTTCAAATCATAACATCCACGTTAAATTTTTTTAGTATTAATGTGACAGCTTTGTTACTCGGTGTCTTTGAACGCTTGGAGCGTCCATCCAGGCTTCAAACGAGGGCTGTCCAAAAGATATACAGGAGATTCCTGAGGGAGCACTATATATTATTACGCGCAGGTTTTATTGCCCTTCTTGCCGGGAGAGTAGCAAGTGCCCTCTCCCTCTCCCTCCCCCCAACAGTAGGGGGACTAGACACAGCCGGGCTTTATCAGCGATCGACTTTTTATGCAAAAATCACGGAATGGGTCGCTATTTATAACACTGAATATTCTTGATAGAGTGTCATGTAAGTTAATTTATCTTAGTACCTACCTAAGATAATTTTTTTTTCCAATACGGATATGGCGATGTTGTATATTACAGGATATAGTGATTTTTCATCCTTCTTTTCAAAATAACAAAATGGTAATTAGATTTAAGCAGGACAGATCCGAAACTATTCTTAATAATTGTCTTTTAATTCTTTTCTTTCAATTTTTGTATATATATATTTCTTCTTATTCGCCTTTGTTATATAACTTTAGTATATAAATTAACATAATATAATTCGATTTAAAGTACAAAACTAGAACGGTCACTGCCTACAGACTGGGCCATCATGTATTTACGCCTGCATTTCGCATGCAACTTATCCTCAACCTACCTTATACTTTTCATTTTATTACACGTATATTTGTGTACATATCCAATATCTTATTACATTATTTGGCCTAATATGTTTCATATAGTTTTTCTGCATCAAATGTGCAAGTGTAAATAAATACCGACCAATATTCGTCAATTGATCGCGAAGTTAACTTTCTATTGAAGTCACAGGATAAGTTACCAATAGAACTTGTAGTTCTGTGAAGAGTAGATCTCGCTTCCAAAAAATTATGCTTCTAATTTTCTTTTATTTAATTCATCGAAGTTTTTACAGGCCTGATACTTTATTTTTGTTTAGGCTTATGAAAAGACTTCATCAAAGTATCTAAGTTGATTCAATTCATTTTTTTTGACAGTTTGATAATGCCTTCAGAGGGCGAAACAGCTGTCACGCGTAATAATAATTACACAGCAGAACTTGTTTAAAAATAAACTGTTTTTAAAAACCCAATAACAATATTACTGAATATATAAAAAATAAAAATTAAAATGGAGTTCTACAAATTAAACTTGATATCAATAAATTATTTCAATTCTAATTTTCAATCCAAAAACACATGATTTGGCAATACTAGGTAGTGCATCTCCTTAAATGACATTCCTTTCGTTTAAACATTTACAATACCTAGTGACACCCAATCAAGTAATATGTATGTCAGATTGAAACTTTTTTCCTTAAGGCGATGCACTACATCGTGTAATATTTTGAATCGATCCGCCATCAATAACACTCCTTGCGTAAATGGCGATAAGGCTAAAATTCCCGCTTAACACCATCCCGCTGTTTTGATTTACGCAAGAAAAAAACATGGCCATAAAGTGCCTTTTATTTTATTTTGTGGATGTTCAGGCATAAATATTTAAATGTTTTCCGATCATTTTATAAATAACTTAATTTGCCACATTATACAATATAACCATAACCGAAAATGGGTTCGTAAGTAGGAAATTTTGAACTTTAAAGCAGTTAATTAAAAAAAAATTTCTGGGCTTATAAAAAGACTTACGTTAAAAATACTTGATTATTTCAAAGGCCAAGATGTATTTTACTCTCGGTAATTATTTAAAGTATCTGAAACATTTCTAGGCGACCAAATTTTCAAACCAAAAACACATGATTTTGCTTTACTACGTAGTGCATCGCCTTAATTATTTTATGAAAGTCTTTCTTATTAATACTCGAAAATCGTATAATTTACCATAGGTTTAGTTAACTTAAAATTCAAAATCTCGGGGTTAAAGCTAGAAATGTCTTTGATCATTTGGTTTAGGCACCAAAAGGTACTCTTAAACTTTCCTTATTTCAATGCTATGATTATCTGTTATGTTTTTTTTTAAGGTGAAACCGCGGAAGAGTTCCAATTGATCCCAACCGCCTGGAGCCGTGAGGCTACGGCATCCCGAAAGTTATAGGGAGGGGAATGAGATGGGGAAGAGGAAGATGGGGAAATACCTGGCTATTCAGATCTGATCACCAAACGCATAATCATTTCAAGAAACGTTTCAATTCTGAATGGTGCACCAGGGCGAAACTGAGAGTATCTTCCACTCTGGAACGTGCCCTAAACATAGTATGTATTATTTTAAATGACTAATTTGTGAAATAACACAAATTAAATTTACTTTTGCCCTCCCTGGGATTTGTCTCGCCACCTCCGACTTGCTAGTAGAGAGTCTTAACCTTCGAACACAAAGGCCTTCAATAGATTAGACCCCCGCATTCCGAATTTCTACCAATTTATATCATATTTCTCTTACACTTTAAGTTTTGAAGTTCCTAAAAAATATGTTAATTTTCAATACAATATCTATTCATTTGTAAAGCCGAAACGGTCATTATATGAAAATCCCTCGATAGAAAAAAATAGCAAAGAAAGTTTTTTATTTTATTTGATTATGTTATAGGTATGAAAAATTAAATATTTGTCAAGAATAGCTTGCTCTATATCAATCAAGTGATTTTTATTAAATATTTTAACCATTTTCGCTCAATTATTATCGTTATTTTAATATCAGCGCGCTCCTTCTAACGTTCATATTTACATATCTCACTTTCAAACCATCTTTAAAGTCTTACTATGAATGAAATAGTGGCCTTCGTAATGTAGAAATGGTAATGGAAATAATGGTTTAGCGTTTATTACGACAGTAAAATGATTTTCATTCCTGCTAGCGACTCGGAATTTGTCATGGTCACTTTTAAGACAGAAAGTAAGTATCAATTTATTCTTTGAGAAGAGCTTGCATTATTAAGTATTATGTAATATTGATGCAAGCGGTAGTAAAAATCTTTACAATTCTATTTAAAACCTATCCCTTTTATAAAACATAACATCAGTGGAATACAATGCTATCTGCTCCGTACAGCACTTCCATACCAGATACATTGCCCAATGCCCGACGCCCGTCATAACGGCGAGCTTTTCTGAAACTCTTTTATTATTCGGAAAATCAACTGAGCTACATTTATTTCCCGGGACTGTCGGCGGGGGATTTGAGAGACAGCTAAAAAATTGATAAATGTTGTAGTACCTGCCGCGAGAGAGGGAGAACATTTTTTATTTTCATCCAAAACATTAGACCCTGATGGGGCTTTTATGTACATATTCCTCCTAAAAAGCACCAGATAAAGGCTGAGAGACTCCCCGCCCAGGACAAACATTCCACAATACTCGCTCCCGCCTTGAGTGATTCGTGTGTACATAAAGTTGGAGTAATGTGTTGTTGGAGAAATAATGATGTTTAGAATTCATTTTTTACGCGCTGAGTTGTTTTGGGTAGTGCTACTTGTGATATGAAAATAAATGTTTCATGTGCGACGTTTTGTTACCTTACAATGTGTTGTTACTGTGTCGGACGTTTGGTTGTTGTCGCAAATTAGATTACAATAGGCAGATGTTGCTGAATGAGTTATTTATACAACGAGATACTTTACCAAATAAACAAGCTTACAAAACCAGGATCTATTACCATTTCTTCTCATAAAAAAGGACAAATATTTTAGGAATAAATTCATTCTTGAGTATACGACAGAATCGGAAGACAACCTGGAAGGGATAACTATTTACAGTTGCTTATTTGTATAGCTAGATAGTTCCTAACATTAATTACTCTTCTCTCATATGCCAATTTCTTTCCACATGACAACAATATCCTAAAAGTATCTATAGTAGTATCTATTTCTCTATGTCTGTTTGATAGATTTTCCCTTGCAATCAATGGGAATGCTGTCATTTTTCTTCCGAAATTGCAATGGAAGATTCTCTGAGGAACTGGTCACATTGAGCCAAACGCGTGCACAACATCTGTACACAGTTAACGTTTGTCATATGAGTAGGTATGGGACGTTTCTACAAAATACGAATTATTTTTCTCTGGGCAAAGAAGGAAAAACCAAAATATTGCAAACCCTCATGACTCTTGTATTTTCATTTTAATTTAGAATGGTCCAAAAGGGCTTTAGCTTCTTATTTAGATTAAAAAATAAACGCAAAAACATTAACTTTCTTTAAAAAGGTTAAGGAAAATACTGTGCAGATAATCATTATTATTGAGAATCACAGAAATAAAAACTAAACAAAACAAAAACATATATACTCGTGGGGTTACAATGCTAAAAGTCCAGGGATATAAATTATTATAAAATGTGTACAGTTTCCCCTGCAGCATTTAGGAAAGAAATATTTAAGAGTCTAATAAAGAAATGAGGTTTTCAATTGGCTCCTCGCCACCAGACAATAAACATTGTCCCGCGTTTCTATTACAAATAATCTCCTTTAATTTCCCTCGCCGAAACAAGCCGAGTGCTGCGCTGATTCTCACTTCGTAGAAATGTGAACGAACCAGCTGCATTACCAAAACAATTACACATCAACTATGATATATGTAATAATATCATATTAAATGTGCGTGGCATTGAGTGTTACTTCTTTATGATTAGAGTACTGCTACATAAACCTATTTTTTTAACTTCAAAAGAAACCTGTAACGCAGTGAACACACATTTGAAAAGCTTCACTCTGGAAATAATTTTATAACGTCGATGAGATAATATATTCCATCTGATTATTAAATATAGTAGCTACATCATTCTTCCAATACACGTAATGTTTTAAAATGTAATTCTTAACCTTGTTTTGGATTTTAGCGATAAGAGAACCCTTGAAGTGATTTTTCACAAAAAAACGGCGTTACAGAAATGATTCAAATACTAGAATTATAAGTGATCAACGTCACTTACAGACAGTTTAGAAGCTTTCTTTACTATGTTGTGACCCTTTCTAGTTGTACCAACGTAACATAACACAATAATTTTACCGTCTCATTTAATATTGTTGTCTTTAGTAATGGTTTAATGTAATGATGATCATTCAATTATAAATAATTACCGACCTGTTTCCTTATTACCTGCTTTGGAAAAAAATCTCGAAAAATATATAGCAATATACCTAGATGGATATTAAATAAATTTGGTATCATTGACGAATGTCAGTACGGGTTCCAGAAAAAAAAGTTGTGACGAACTACTTAATAATTTTTCTAATTTCATAAACACCTATATTATGTTAGATGTATTTCTCTAACTTTAAGCCACGGTTGTAAATATGTACATTAGGGTGTATCGATTTTTAACTTTTTTTTGTTTTCAAATTCCAAGTTGAGAAAAAGTTGCTTCTAGGTACCACAACTTACCACAAAAAGTTTTGGATTTTTTTTTAAATGTTTAGGTCTCCCGCACAAGGCCTAAAGTTTTAATTTTTTTCAAAAAATATCCAATTTTTTTTAAATTTAAAAAAATAAAATCGTAACTTTTGTGTTTATTCCAAGTTAAAAAACAGTAATATTAGGGCATAAAAATAAGTAAGAAACGATTTTTTTTTTTAATGGATTTTAGGTCTCCCGCACAAGCCCTAAAGATTGTTAATTTTGATGAAATTTTGTAATTTTGTGTACATATATGAACCATGTTTTTTTTTAAGTTTAAACCACCGGAATTAATTTTAATTTTCTTAGAGAAGGCATAAAATGAGTTCAGAACACAAAAGTTACGATTTTATTTTTTAAAATTTAAAATTTTTTTATATTTTTTGAAAAAAATTAAAATTTTAAGCGGGAGACCTAAACATTTTTTTTAAAAACCCAAAACTTTTTGTGGTAAGTTGTGGTACCTAGTAGCAACTTTTTCTCAACTTGGAATTTGAAAACAAAAAAAAAGTTAAAAATCGATACACCCTAATATAGGTACATATGTCATTTTAAGTCACTAGCTATAAGTCTCAGGACGGGTTATTTCATGGAATTTTAACCATTTATCAAATTTCAAAGTTGATTTTCAAGTTCTGCGAAGGGTCTATTCTACTACTATTTTTATATCATTACTGGTCAGTTTCTTAACAAAACTAAAATTACAACAAAACTTGAATAGAACCTTGAAATATTGAATTCTGTGAAACAACACGTCTTTAGATTTATGTGACAAGTTCTAGTTATAAATCTAAATCTTATTATATAAACCAATTATATAAATTTTATTATATAATTATTATTATTTTACGTGTTTTATAGAGACTTTGAAAAATAAATAAAAGTTTTTTTGTAAAGTAAGCAGAGGTTAACACCACCTCTAGCTAACGCATTATTATTGTTTATTTTTTTTAGTAATTTATTAATTGTACTATAGGTAGATCATCCATTACAGAATAAGATTTCTGATTTTAACTGATATTTCTGATAGTTACCTATGAAAACAAGTTGTTAGGATATTTTAATATATCTACTCTTTTATAAATTTCATTCTTCTTGTCATGCACGAAGAAAAATTTGTAATGCTTAAATATGAAACTCTTATTTGTAATCCTATTAAAAACGGGATTGCAGGCTGTTTCCTAATAAACTTTTATTAAATTCATAATATGTCTGAAAATGTGTAAATGCACTCGCATTTGCCTTCATAATATTTATATATCATTATTGATGAAATGCGAAAATATTAGGATTTTTATGAACACGTTTTCCAATATTGTGATAATATATTCGTAATTTACTAAAAGTTTTTTTCGGATAACTGTTTATTCGTTCGTTAAGGGCCTGTAATCCAGTTTTTAACCGGGTTACCAATAATTTGAAGAAAATCTTAATAAATTAGCAATACTCATTTTTCTATTTTTATATGCCATACCTTGCTAGAACATTTGTTCTGTGGTAGTTAGAACAAGTCGTGATGACTACGGCTGAAGTTTACAAACACATTTAGTATCATCCTAGAGTACTTTGCGTTTCAAAATCTTCTTGTGGCGTAGTTATTTTTATAAATATGTAAAATACTAAAGTATCTGAATTATCTAAAAAATTATATAATGTGTGCAATGAGTACTTAATACGGAAAGAATTATTATCATTGCAATTTCAAGAGGAAATTAAAAATCTTGCTTGATTTTGGCGAGTGAGTTGTTATCAAATAATCGCAATAATTTCTTATTTAATTATTCCACAGTCAAGTGAAACGCATCCTCTTTTTTTCTTTGTCCCTCAGCGATGGGCAATTTAAAAATCCCCGAAACATTAAAAGTAATGAATAGTGTAGTGAAGAAGGAAGAAGCTAAAACAGGGGTACAAAAAGGGATATAAGTGGTCCGTGAATTTATCTGTCGAGGGTGTTTAATTAAGGCATTCGATGGTTGCGCGCACCTCCCCAGGACCACGTGCTTTATGGGACCATTTGCGAGGATTATTTTACACCGTTAATTAGGTAACTGCTGCCATGAACCTAAATTAAGCAATTCTTTAAAAGTCATGTATTTATTCAACATCAACGACCGTAGGTATATTATTTTTAATAAATAAATACAAAGTTTAACGGTTTGAGTAAAAACTTATCATTGGAAAATCTGTTCAAGGTTCAATCATACTTCATCGGACACAGAACTAGAATTGCTAAGAATATTATTGCCGTAACGTAATTATATATATTAGTATCTTTAAAATATTACAATATAAAAGTTAATTATATATATAGGTATCTTTAAAATATTACCATACAAAACTTTATTAAACATAAGTATCTTTAAAATATTTTGCTAACATTAGTAGTTAAACTAGCGCAGACCCGTGAAAAATCACGGGATAGCTCGAAATTCTAACCAATTTTGAAATTGATATTTTCTCTTAAAATATTATATTTTATTTATTGTTTCTTTAAATTGTATCTTTTTTTAGGTTAGAATTTGTAACCTCACTAGGACAAGCCTGTGTTGAGGTTAATAATTTTACAAAATAAAAAATAGCAAAGGTAGGTACTGTATCGTTGTCGGATATTTTCACACAATCAGTTTCAATTTTTAAAATGACATTTATGTTCAATACAAATACAGGCAGGATACACATAAAACCGAAAATAGTATTTTTTATGATTAGTATACATCAGTAACTCTTTGAGATCTGAATTAATATCCGCAAGGGTTAAAAATGAGTCGTTTTTAAATCATAACAGTAGTTTCACAATGTTAATTTAAGTTAACATTAGTTCTCAATGTGTTAAATATATCAATTAAGAATAAACTTAATTAAGTTAACATCAGGTCTCAATGAGTTAATATTATCGACCGGTCGGTGGTCGAGTTGACATCGCGTTTGGGTCCCACCCAGGCGTAGTGTGTTCAATTCCTCAACATATAACACCGCAACATTTTCAGCTTATTATGGTGGTAGTAGGAGATTTTCAAATATTTTCAGGTTATTCGGAACCCGGGAATGTTTGTCTTTCCTTTAAAAAAAATTTAAAAATTTAAAAAAAATAATAAAATATATATTTATACATATATCAATTAAGAATATACTTAATTTACATCAGGTGTCAATGAGTTAAATATACCAATTAAGAATATACTTAATTAAGTTAACATTAGGTATCTATGAGTTAAATACCTATATCAATTAAGAATATACTCATAAAATTACATTCAAAAAAATATTGGTGGTCTTATTTTAACTGTTTTTACACTACTTGTAAATAATAATGGGTGTAACATTAATTTTATTTCAAACTAAAAAAATGTATTGGGTCACCTTATACCTACAACTTACTCGGGGTCGTGGGACCCCCGCAGCCCCACTCATAATTGAAACGTTGGGGCCCGCACATTAACGCTTACCAATTGTTACTTAAAAAGGCCATAATAAAAAGGGCGTTTAATTAAACTAATAATCCCCTAATCAAAATAATGCAGTATTTATTATATCGATTTCTACGAGTGTTATCGTGCTTGACACGCGATTGGCTGAATGATTTACTACGTTCCAAAATTGAAAAGCATTTTTAAATTGTTTTATCTGTTCCCTTGACAATTGAATTAACGTTTATATTATAGAATTCAATTAATTATATTTTATCAGCCCTTACTGATTAAATCGAATAGTATTTTTAATGCGTTTTTGTAATAACGGGATAGGGTTGGTAACTCGATACCGAAAGGTATTGCAGTTAATTACTTTTGAATGTGAATTCCGCATAAGAGAAGCAACTGCTCCTAACCATCTGGAGCCAGTGACACTATGTCATCCCCAAATGGGGTATGTTGCGAGGCTGAATGTAGTAGGGAGGGGAAGGAGATGGAGAAGAGAAATTTGGGGGAGAACCTGCTATTCAGACCTGGTCACCAAACACCGCTAAAGCCATTGCCAGCAACGTTTAAATTCTGAATGGTCGTCTTACACTAGGGCGATACTGAGAGTTGACACATAAAATTTACGTGCGCACGCCGGGATTTGCCTCAGAAGTTCCTCACCCCTTGACCACGGAGGTCGTCATTGCTTTTATCATGGCATTCATCTAGACACTTTCGGACTAGATGTATTGAATGATATTTGTTATGATGGTAATAGGTTCACCATCAAAATATCTAAAACTAAGCACAGAATGCTAAGGCTACCCTAAAGCTCTTGTATATAACTAAGCACAAAATGCTAAAGATACCCTGAAGCTATCATATATAACTAACTAACTAACCACCACGCCGTTTCTCGCAGGGGTAGGCAGAGAGGACGGACCTGTAAACAACCAACTTTATTTTTGTAGGAAAGGCTTTGTTAGTGCTAAATTTCCCACTAGATGGCGTCGTGACATATTATATCTACATTTGTTGGTGAAATATTTGGTATTGTCAAATATTATTATTTTAATTTTAATAAAGTTGGTTGTTTACAGGTGTAAAAAAAAATAATAAGCAGTTATTTTTGATTGAAGTACTAGTACATATTGAATTATTTGGCGTGTTGGAAATAAGCCGACGTGGCTCAGTGGTCCAGAGCGTCTGACCGGACATCAGAAGGCGCGGGTTCAATTCCCGTCGGCGGCATTTATTTTTAATCGGGAGATATTTTCAATTTGTATTGATATTACAGACGACTAATTATTGCTTATAATAATGTAGGGGAGACCTGTACAAACCGTATACCGGGGTAAAACCGTATTTCTCTTTAAAAGCTTTATTTCTTTAAATATTCCCTCCACGCTTTCCGCCCATGTTAAGCCCCCAAATCAACGCAAGTCAGCAGAAACTTATTAAAACAAGCCTGCCCGCTGGCGAGATAATACGCTCATTAAGTTTTTCGGTGATCTGATCTAATTTTACGGTTATTGAAATAATTAATAGTGAAGTTTATATCATTTGCAGGTGAGTGACATATCGCATACTATAATTATGTATATTTCAAATTTGATTAAGTAAAACATTTGGGTGATTTTCGTGATAAGTTTAACATTTGTGAAAGAATGTGTGAATAGAAGTTTATCGGGCACAACCGTACGGGGTAAAACCGGCCAGTATACGATTTTGACCAGGAGTATTTTCGTTGAAGCATTTTTTTATTTGTTTACAGACGTTATCATCATGCCTCGTAATTACCAAAGAAAAACTACAAACCAAGACTAGAATACGGAAAACCATTAAGAGTGTCGTCCCAGGAACTATGGGTTACCTAAAAGCATCAGAAATCTACGGAGTGCCGAAATCACTCGTTGATCACGTTCTTACCATGGAACGTTGCCTATTTGGGATAACTTACAAAGATCTTCGAAGCTTAGCATTCGAGTTGGCGGAATCCATCAAAATAGTGCATAATTTCAACAAAACTGAGAAACTGTATATGGTATACGGTTTTACCCACCCCCCGGGGCAAAACCGGAAAAATTAGAGGTTTTGTTTTTTTTTTTTAAATACATTTACGAATAAGATTTTCGTAAATTTTTCTTCTATGTTTTGTTCCTTATTAAATTTATTAATAAAAAATAATTACTATCAACCTTATTTTATTTTTAATTACTGAACTACAGAGCTTCTGCCTTAGCTATACGGTTTTGGACAGGTCTCCCCTACTATCCTTTGTGCTATGCATAAAAAGCTTGTCTTAAAAACATTAGTTTATCATTGGTAAATATTTTTATATATATACGACGTGTATAGTATAACCCATCAGTTTCACGTTTTCCAATACCTAATATAAGTAAGGTCACCTACCTATGACACCGATACCTATACCTTTTTTTTAAATCTGGTAAATTTTATTAGCTCCATCATCCAATCTTCAATCACTGACTCTTGCGATGTTCAACAAGTTTTCTTTCCCCTCCCTTCCATTATTTAAGCTTCCAGTTTTACCAAACACATCAACCGTTAAGTCCTCATAATGATTAATAGTGCAATAATGATCAGACGAAATATGAACACAAAAAGATCCGATTTTATAGGGCAATAGCCAAAATAGATACTAGTCGGACAGTAAATCGAATGTCGTGTTTCATTTTCAATTTTGCTTGAAGACGTAAAGAAACTTTCAGTAACATCCTGTGGCAATCCTACAGTTTAGTATCGAATATTTGCTTGGAGTATTTGAGTGTCTAGACCAGAGTATCTCAAACTTGTGGGATGAGTTTTATTTTGGACCGCCTAAGTTTTTGAATTGTTATATTTAGATTTAAAGGTCAATTTTGGTAGAACAACTTACAAGTTGTGGCTTCAATAAAAAGTTGGTATGTTTGCAGTTTAAAAAAGATACCTACGGGAATGTTTAGGAATAAAAACAATATGACAATGTAAAAACATTTAGAACAAACAACCTCGATTACTCTTCAAAAAGGTGGTGCCTCTTCGAAAAGTTGAAACTGGTCTAGTCACTAAGCACAGTCCATAAATTTGTCGGGAAGAGCTATTTTATAGCCTCCAACCACCATTTAATTACTGTAACATATGTTAATTTCTGATTTTTGGATATTTTAGAAGTCAACACCAAATGACGAAACAATGAATTATTTTATCAAAGAAGAAGATAATATTAATAAAACCAAACATGAAACAGCAAATGGAAAATGAAAATAAAAAATAAAAAAACAGGATGAAACACAGAAAAATAAAAACGTACCAGTCTCAACTGGTAATCGAACTTGTAGGTGTGTTGAACTGTCATTTTGATGGGATACCCGGTCATCGAAACCAGGATATCAGTCTTATATTTTTTTTACTTTTAAAAAAATTCAATAATTGTCCCTCTCCATCCAAAACATAGGAGCCAAAAATATGCGGAAAAAATTAGCTGAGGATGATACTGTTAATTCTGAATTAAAGTTGTATTATAATCAGGTCGTAATACATTCGCTTGATAGTGTCATTATAATTAAAATAAATCACTTTGAATATTATTTTAGGTTTATCCTGACGAAGAAACCATTAGTTACAAAACTTGTCGATTATTTTGATTAAATAGTGGTTTAAGCAAGGTATGTATTATCAATAAAATAATCAATTATTCGTGTCTAGCTCCTGAAAAGAACTCGCTTAGCAACATAGCTGATATCCAGTAAGCCTAGAAAATTGCCTAATTCTAAAATTGAGACACTGATCTGAGAATTTTGTAGTTAGGTTATCTGAATTTCTACTACTCCACTCCTTATATTATACTCCTTCAGTCTTACTTATAAAAATTCCCTAATACGCCGCTTCAGCGTTGGTATAGCTATATGGTGAAGTGCCCATATAGTGCCAGGGTTAAAATCTTTACACATAATAATGTAAAATAAATATTCATTAAACACTTTTTTAAACTGTCCCCACATTGTTCCAAACCTCAAAAACTTGGTTATTTTCGCATTTCACGTTTCATCAGATGACATTTGTGATTTAGTAGACACCGGTCTGTTTTGAATTGCTTTGAAATTCGGCCAATTCGATTTTGCGTTCCGTATTTGCTTTGGTAAAACGATATATCGATTTTAAATATTCCTCTGATTGTGCTGCAAATGGGTAATACTGCTTTTTTTTATAATTGTCAAATCACCAGATTGTTAATAAAGTCTGCGATCTCCGTCATACTGCGATCATAATAAGTTCCTTTACCTGGGAGTCATGCGATTTAAAAATATGTAACTATTAATACTGACGTATTACGGAAGGTAAACGCAGTACGCATGCGCGTGTTAATGCGTAACGTTTTTTACTAACCCGTTCTTATTCCTTATTATTTATTACAAGTAAGACGGATTATAAATATTTTCAAAACAATCAGCACAGTTTGAATTTAATCCCTGACATTAAATTAATGACTTCATACATCAAAAGTTATTACACCAAATCCGTTCGTAGTTGAAAAGCTTTACTATGCACTTTGATAGTGTGGTAACATAATTGCATCACGGGCTGGACTGTATTACAGTGTACTAGTATTTACTATGATGCTATGAGCAATGTAGGTGCTTGGAGACGCGAGCAAGGTATACCGTGTACCGCATAGAGCACAAGTTAAATGTATAGCATTACGGAGGGGTAATGCTTGCTAGACGGACATCAGGCATCGGGCATCGAGAAATCGATAGCCAATATAGCATCGATTAGGCGGCCACGCCCAGACATTCGTCTAAGATGCTTTACCTATCCGTCCGCGGCCGCATCCGTTCTACTTTATACTCATTTTATAACGACTGCTCGGAAAATTATTTTGCAATTGCTGACTTTCTTCAGACCGTTTTATCAGATTTGTGGTACGTTCTTAAAATCATAGTTATTATTTTGTCATAAAATGATTTATATTACAAAACTAAACGGTCTACTAAAGAAGAAGTGAAAGAAGAAAAGTTATAAAAATCTAACTATAGTATGGAATTTGTGTAAATAATATAATTATTATTTTTTCCAATTGGTAGTAATGCCATTTATTTATTTATTATTTTTTTATCATTGATATTACAATAATTTTATTATTAACAAAAAAGTAGTTACGCAAAGGTGACTTCACACAGGAGACCCTGAGTAAAATAATTTCTCTCATCTTTGGGAATGCTGTGTGAAGTAACAGATAGGTTTTTAAGTACCCACTTACAAATCTTGTAATTTTAGAGGAAATGTATATCTTGATTAATTAAATAAGAGAAAATTAGAAACATATTTTTTTGGACGCGTCGAAAGTCTATTTTTTTTACATTAACTTCACAATTGGGGATGCTGTGTGGAGTATGTGTTTTTAAGGAGGTAAAGGAGTGAACATGAGTCTTGAAGCGACCAAGTTTCAATGAGGGAGGAAACATAGAAGCCGGTAAATCGTTCCACAGTTGAGCCGTGGAATTCCAGAACGATTCGAAGAAACGACAAAATCAAAATCTTGTGACAAATATTAACCGTGTACATATGGTGCAGAAGAGATCAATGACGCTACTTCCTCGGAGTATCTTCCATTGTAATACCGGTAGAACACGGACAGCATTGCCACTTCACGCCTGTGATCTAAAGATTGCAATTTGTTAAGATAGGGAAATCTAATAAACGGACCGCCCATTTATGCACAGAGTCAAAAAATTTTCAGGTATTTTGGAGCTCCAGACCAGAGGTGGCTGCCAAATTTTACAGTAGGGCGTACTTGTGATTTGTACGGTGTGTCTGCAGGTTATACCACGTTTCTTAATTAAAAAAAAACACAAAACACAAAAATGATTTTCTTGGTTAATTTAGTTAATTTGACGACAATATCTATAAATATATAATTATCTCTTCTTCTTCTGATTGCCATCTCCTACCGGAATTTGTCGACTATTAAGGTTGAAACAGACATAATGTGCTAAATATTTGTCGATGGGTACATTTTCTTCTATACCTCTGCGGTGAGTTATAAAATAATATTTTCCCGTAGTCGCCTTAGCGTTCTTATACTCCGCATAATATGCTACTAAAATCTTCACTTTCTACGTCAGAAAAGCCCTTTTTCCGTGTTGAAAACGTAACATTTCCAAGAGTCGAGGGTTTTGTATGAATAATGGGAGCCAGACCCTCGGAACAATGTCACATCATTAAAATCACTCAGGCGGACCATTAAAATCATGGACATGTGTATCAGCAGAATTTTCCAAGTAAAATGTTCAAATAAAATCCATAGAATTGAGTCGTATTTTTCCGAGAAGTGAGCTTTGGATTGCCGTGAGGCGATAGGCGACCTCGTATACTCGACCCGGGAACAGGACGCACCGTCATGAGGTGTTTGTGAGGTGAACTTTAATATATTACAGTTTAAAATGTTACCACCACCAATATCAGAGTTTTCTTTCCTTCAAAAATGCAAATCAAATCAAAAAGAGCGGCCATTTTTTTCTTAACCCACGCTTACCCTTGCACTTACCGTGCTAAAAATACATTCGTCAGGCCTTCGTGTAACGCAGCGTTACTCTATAAGTTTTGGATATTATTACGCAATTTTTTTCCCAAAAGTATTGTTATGAATAATTTCTCATACGCTTATTTTTTTTTTTTTTTAAATAAATGTATTTCAGGAGATATTGAAGTTTTCAAGAGCATGGTAGACTATCGGACTACAGGATTAAATAAATTATGGTCAAAGCGAGTTAAAGTATATGTAAATAAATATATGGTGAAAAAATAAATCATTTTTTTATTAGTTATCCATGTCTTTTCCATTCACTCAGATCGAATATTTTGGAAAACTAACTAAAAAATAACAGCGCTTTCCTACCTCAACTATTTTATGATCTATTTCATAGAATCAGTGAATTATCAGTGAGAACAGGCTTTCTATGCCATAAAAAGCCCGAGAGAAATAGAAACACATTGATGAATCAACTACAACGTTAGTTTTATTTTATATAGAATCGACTATAGAATAGAACAATTTTGAACGAAATAGAATTGGGCAAGTGTGAATGCGCAATAATTCCATTCCGTCTTCAAACGGTTAGTTCCAGAAAATAGATAATGGAATAAATGAGTTGGGATCCCAGCTTATAATGAATAACTATATGTTTGGTGATGTGCAATGTGCATACAATACAGGCCTCAGTACGGGTAAGCCACCCAGTGAGGCCAACATTACTGGATGAATCTGAAAAGTAAAAAAGTTATTGTTTCCAGAAGGTACCCATTTTAGTGGTTGAAATAAATCAATAATGAATGCAGACTAATTTCTTTTTTTAACGTGCCTGCTTCAGGTTGGAACTTAACTAGGATTGATGGGGTTGTAACACCATCTGACCAGAAATCGTGGCATTTAAATATCTTATAAACCTAAGGAAAACCATTACCACAAACTGACACAAACACAATCCAATTGTTCCGCATCCAACATTCGAGAATCAACTGATTAAGATCGCTACATGAATTTAAAAGAAGAATGGAAAACGAT
Organism: Hesperophylax magnus; assembly: GCA_026573805.1. Classification (NCBI taxonomy): domain Eukaryota; kingdom Metazoa; phylum Arthropoda; class Insecta; order Trichoptera; family Limnephilidae; genus Hesperophylax; species Hesperophylax magnus. Next base: position 849,942 of record JAIUSX010000050.1, read on the forward strand.
TTGTTAATGTTTTGGTTTTTGTCTAAATAAAAAGTGTTAAACACAACTACTGTTTCTTTTTATTGACAGAGGGTAGCGAAGTCCTGTTTTAACTAGACCGTTTTGCATTTTGCCTGCCTGTCTGTAATTTTTTTTGTACGTTCCATTTTCGTGTTAAGATATTGGCCGTTTTAATGTTTCGTGGAATCCTCGTGTTTATTTGGACTACCTACCTGAAGAATGTTTCAAAAAAGAATAGTCATCGAGGTAAACAGAGAAAACTTATTGATATAAAATATTTTTAATTTATTCGGAATTTCTTCAGATTATTTTATTATTTTTAAACGGGATTGCAGGTCTTTAACGAATGAATTAATAGGTTTCCTTATAAACTTTCGGTAAAACGATGTCGGAACATGTGTTCATAAGAATTCTAATATTTTCGCATTTCGTCATGTATATTATCAGGACAAAAACTATCTCTACCCCGCCACGCGTTGCTGTGGCTAAGTCTGTCGGTGCAGATAGAGAAACAATAGCACGTGTTGCTATGTTACCAACATATTTTTTTTTATAAATATTGAAAATTACAATTTTGATGACTTTCTCAACTACTATACCAGGCTCATGCCCGTATTATGGTAGTCGTACCGCTGTATCCTATGCCTATCGATGGCGGTGTTTTAAAAAAAAACATGCATTCTGCATCATGCATCTGAAATCTTGGAAGGGTAAATTAATACATTTCCCGAGTTCCGATCGAGCTGAAACTCGGAAGATAGACTCGTTGTCAATGGCAATGTACATTTGTATATGTATATATATATATATTATGAGCCCTGAAGGAGTAACCATCTGTTAATTATACCAGGGTGGGTAAGCGGTGTATAACATCTATATAATATAGGTATATAAAAATACACGCGTTTTTTAATGTAACATTGTGTCAAAATTCTGAGAACTTTTTGAAGATTTTGAGCAAACGAACATTTACATTTTTATCTATATAGACATACTAAAAGTTACCAAGAAACGGCCTGCAATCCCGGATTTCAATCGGATCTTAATAAATCAACAATACTCATTTTCTTCGTATAGTGACGTTCTTGGAAAATATATAAAATTCTTTTTTAGAAAATTAAAAATTGTATATACTTAAAATATAATGCGGTACATAGTTAAGTAGGTACCAACGTACAAATATCAAAATTGCTGCGGAAGTTTTGGTTTTCATTTATTAAATAAGATTTAATGAAAAAAATATTTTTTTTAACGCGTGATCTACTGGGCACAGCAATGACTAAATAAAATCTTTATTCAAAGAACTACTAATACATCAGATTTCCATTTTAAAATGTAGGTGCAACCCCGCCCTAACATCTTCTATTGTGTGAGTCCGCACGTCCTAATTGCTTTAATAAGCTTCCGGTAGCTCCGACCTGCATCGGGTTTCACTTCCCAGCGAGTGCGGCCATTTCCTTACAAATTTATAGCTAGGCATACGTCCCAGAGTACGGCAGTTCAGTGGCACTGCCATACATACACTATAGGTAAAGGTACAGTCACACTTCGTCCTGTGGCGGGTGTCGAGATTTTCCAGGCCATTTTCCGAGCCGAGGGCATAATGAGAGCTTTAACGAAATAAGCTTATTCGACTGGTTTAGCAGCGAATTGAACTATTTGATTTAATGGATCAAGTTGAAAATGTTACCTTTGATTGTTAATCAGATTTTTCAGAAAATGTTTTATGTCAATTTTATTATATTTATCAAAGGACACAAATACCTGTACTTTTATATATATATATATATATATATATATATATATAAGATATATATAAGACAAAGACAATACTAATAAATCTAAAGGAAACATGAAACAGAACCAAACACACGATGTTAACTGGGAACCGAACCCACGATCTCTGTCTTACCGGGATAACGTCTTTAACCACTTGACCACTGGGACCTAATTATTATACGTCATTTTTTTAATGATCCCATATAAATAAAAATCTGAAAAAATGTTTACCAGAGATACTAATTGGGTTGCAAACCAATTTTTTGGAAATTTGTAATAATAATAATAACATGGCATTTATATAGCGCAATTTAGTGTCATTTCACTTCAAGTGCGCTTAACTACTAGTTTAACAAACTTTAAAAAAATGGTAATTCAGTATTAGTGGTTCTTAAAATTATTCCAACAGTGTGCCTTACCCAAATACAGATATAATATTATAACATTAAATACACTGTTTATACAAAGTGATGAAAAAACTTAGAATAACAATAACAGCAGGATAGGACAAAACACGAATATTAAAGCTAAAATATAATATAAAACAGGAGGCAGTTTGTGCTCAGAAATGAGAATTTTCTGAGCAGACACTTTAAAAAGGTACTCGTACAATAAGGAGACAACCGAAACCAAACAATAACCGGAAGTTTTAGAATATGGCTTATTATAAAATATTGAAAGGAAGTTAAAATTTATGAATGGTAAGATTTTTTAAATAATTTTGTTTTTAAAGCCCGTTTAAATTCAGCCAAATTCTGGAGATTAGTAAGAGCTGAGGGTAGTCTATTCCAGATGAGAGGGCCTGTTACACTAAAAGAACGATCATAGTAAACAGCTCGATTTGACCGAGAAAGTTCAATTAAACGATTACTAACATCTAGATCTGCTGACCTTAGAGTAAGCTGTCTATTGCTTAAGTTTTGTCGGATACATAGTTCCGATATATAGGCTGGCGCCATTCCTTGCAATGCTTTGAAGGTCATTAAGCAGATCTTAAACTCTATTCTTTCAGGGCATCGAAGCCAGTGAAGGCGATCCCTTAGAAGTGGGGTTATACGGCAATACTTAGATTCACCAAAAATCATTCTTGCCGCAGCATTAAAAACTGTCTGGATTCTATTGATTTGTTTCTGAGGTAGGCCGGCATATGCACTATTGCAATAGTCCATACGTGAGACGACGAACGAATTTATGAGTGACTTTGCTCCATCAGAGGGAAGGCATCTCCTGATTGATTTTATCTGTCTTAAATGGAAAAAACCAGAACTTACTGCTTTTGAAATTTACGATTCAAGAGAAAGAATATTGTCCATAGTAAAACACAGAAATTTTATTTCTGCAGAAGAGATTATATCTGTATCCTGAATACGGATTGGGCTGAAGTCAAGGAGAGCTTGCCTTCCAGGGGAAGCTATCCACAAAAATTCTGTCTTTGTGGGATTTAGTTTAAGTTTATTGATAGACATCCAACTTGAGGTTGTGTTAATGAGGCTAACCACCTCGTGTTTAAGGACGTCTTTTTCGTTCGGAGAAAATCTGGAAAATCAAACGATCATCTGCGTAGCCTTGTGATTCAAAGCCAGCTGAGTGAATTAATCGTTCAAGACGATTCGTATAGAGAATGGGGCCTAGGACAGAACCCTGGGGAACTCCAAATTCTATGGGAGTTTCAGGTGATGTACGTTTATTGAAGGTTACTGAGGCTACTCGTCCAGACAGGTACGATGCCATCCATTGGAGTGCATTACCTCGAACGCCAAATTCGGTTTCAAGCACATTTAGTAAAATACTATGATCTACTGTATCAAATGCCGCACTCATGTCAAGAACAGATATCAAACCCAACTTACCTGCTTCCATCCCGATGATCAAGTCTGAAACAACCCGCAAAAGAACAGTTTCCGTTGAATGAAACCGTCGATAAGCAGATTGATTTTTGGCAAATAGATCAGCGGAGTTCAAGTACCCCACTAATTGTTTGGCAACGATTTTCTCAAGCAGTTTTGATAGGAATGGTAGGTTGTATATTGGCCTGTAATTATCTGCATTATCAGTATTAAGATTTTGTTTTTTTTAGTATTGGAGTTATAATTGATTTTTTAAGTGATCCCGGTACAAGTGAATTTACTAGAGACTTCTGAATAATTTCGGTAATTACAGGTGCTATATCCGGGAGACATTTTTTTAAGAGCCAGGTCGGTATGGGGTCTTGAGCGCATTGCTTGTTTGTGTAATCATTCTAAAAGGTAGCTGCTGCCAAAAATATCGGAATAATTAGTTGCAAGATAATATTGTTCATTCTGAATTTGGAATATCAGATCAAAAAAAATTACCAATATTAAATAGGTCACAATGGTCAATTGATTAAAGACGTTGTCCCGGTAAGACAGAGATCGTGAGTTCGATTCCCAGATGTGTCTGTTATCTTTTTTTATGTGCCTTTTTCTGTTTCAAAATATTGTTTTTGAGTCAAACTGTTTGAAACAAATAATATTATTTCACATTTTTTTTGCCAAACTCTCATTTATTTTTACTCGGGAGGTATTTTCAATTTGTATGGATATTTCAAGAGACTAATTATTGCTGATAATAATTTGTTTTCCTTTTACAGTTTATGCCCTTAAAATCAGATTCTCAAGAATCAGTCACCAAGAATCAGATTCTCAATCAAACAGATTTGTAAATATGCTACTATTAATTCTAATATCGTCAGTATGGAATAAACAATATAAACTGTACATAGATAGTATAGAAAGGAATCAGCCACTACTCGCCTTTGCAGCAAAGGTGATTTGTAGCTGATTTAACATGTATACATAAAATTTTAAACAATAACATCGACTATACCGAACTTCTGTCCTTATTAGTTTTGACATACCTTTGAGACGTACACGACGCACAGTGCTTTTCCAAGCGTTTATTTAGAGAACAAATGCAGCATCTAATTCCCTAATCAACAGTGCTCTTCATACATTCACTAATATATGTCTAAATACTAACATCGAAAATTTTCGGATCACTGCCCAAATTTAAAAGTGGCATCATGTCAATAATATTATAAACTGTTCAATACACATTCACACACAAAACAAATAAATTATATTAATCAATGTTGGATTACGAGTGTTTACATTCTTCTTGCTCATTTGCTAATAGGTAAAAGTTAGTAATAACTGTTAATGTTGCGATTCATCATCTGACGTAAGCTCGGCTCGGATCGCTGTTTGATCAAGAGTGTTGGCGAGAAGGAGAAGTTGGCGGCCGATATTATTTCCATTACATACTTTTAAGTACACAAAGGCTAACCCGATAATGTGCGATCCATCATTTATGAACTAATGCGCCCCTGACAGTTTATACCCTTTCCCTGAAACTTGGAAATATTAGCACTGGAGTAGCCATGATTTTTTGACCAAATATGAAAAAAAAATTAAAAATTCTCAACTCAATATAGTTTTTTTACCAAAATTTATTGAAAAATAATAATAGTGCTTGCACGATTTATATAACGCCCGTTTATGTGAAAATCACCTCAAGGGTATTGTATATTAAGGATGAGTTTTTTCATAGTATTTGAACAATTCATCAAATTTCAACTTTTTTTGCGAGTTCTGTAAATGTGCTATTCAAGTTCAGTTATTATATCATTATAGGCCAGTTACTTGACTGAAATAATAACTGAACTTGAAAAGAATTTTCACAGAACTTGGAAAATAACTTTGAAATTTGATGAATTGTTCAAATTCTGCAAAACAACCCGTCCTAAGAGATATTAGGTTAAGCGACGCCCGTGGAACCATTCATAACAACCAAAAAATGTATGTAAAATTTGAATTATTGTTCAAAGGCTTTGAACTTGTGTTAAAAGATTTTAGAATCAGTGACTACGTAACTACCAACATAATATATACTAGGTTACTATATATGGTATACAGTCTTCCATTTTTACGAAGTATAATCTCCAGAGCGGAGACACAAAAGTATTTAATCTCCCGTTCATTATTCGGAACAACAACCCCGTCCGTTCAGCCAAGACCAAGCGTGGTCACATTAATCACCTCCTATGTTAATATGAAATATGAATTTTCGCAAGTTAGGTCGAGAGAGATGGCGATAGGCAGAGAGCCGGGCTGGGGTGGAAAGAGCGAGAAGAGAGAGAGAAGGGTGTAATGATATTATGTATTAAGATAGGACCACGTTTAAGCAGATATTCCCAAGGGTGGCTGTGAAGAGTTGAGATATGGACGCCAGAGGCTTCGCACTATTTTACCTATTAAGAATATACCAATATTTTAAAATTCACTTTAATAGCGTTAATTACATCTAAGCAAGCATCTCTTAAGGTCCAGAGTAATCCAAAACTCAGAAATGTCAAAAGGGAAAATAAATTTACTCATTACCGACCTTTTCTTGAACATCGTTTTTTCTGAAATAAATAAACAGCGTGCAATTGCAAATATGGCAATGTCATATTTGTTTAAAATGCTCTTTTTTAATGTTTCAAAACATCTTAGCTCAGAATTTGGAATATTCCTCAAGGAACAGTTCAAGGTCCAATAGTATTTATCATTTATTTGAATGAAATGTCATTCCGAAAATTGGAAAAATCATACCTTTCGCCGACATGATGGGACAACTTCCGAAAGGCGAATGTAGAAATAAACGATCTGAAACAATTCACTATTTTAAACTCAACCAAAACTTATTTCATGATATTTATACTATTAGACAAAACTCTTCCAATAATATTCCAGTATTTTTTATGCATATCTCTTTTAAAAATTACCCTGACTGTGGCTTATAAATGAAAAATTCATATATCTTTAAAAAATAAAATAAACAAAGAAGAAAAAAGAAAAGAGTGGTGATGTGTGGTAATGACATATATCAGGCTAAGCAACCGGAATTTCTTTATGAAGCTAGAACTGCTGATTATTGTGATCAGTTCTTCTTGTCATATGATATCCGATTCTTCAACGTTCCATTTCTATAGTCAAAACGTCATCAGATCTAGTTTTGAAGTCTGAGTGCGTCTGTGCATTTAATGCTGAATGTAGACCAAAACGTCATTCCAATGTGCATTTTTTTGCTTCAATATATTAATTTTGACAAGAAAAGGAACGTAGACTCTTTTTACGAGTTTATACCTAAAAAAACAATTTTAAGAAAGATCTAATAAGTATATTGTATGTCTATTATTAGTATCATGTAAACTGTGTTATCTGTTTTAGGTGTATTATGTCATTTACGGAATGCCTGAATGTTGATGACTTGATGTAAATGGGTATACATCCGCGTGTACACCCATTTAAATTTTGTTGATCCCCAATTTTTTTCTCGCTGGCTAAGACTCAGAAAGTTGAAAACGACCCCTGAGGGTCCATACTGACCACTTTGGAAACCTCTGATCTAAATACTCAACACTGATAAAAAAGAATCACTATAAATAACTTCATTTTAAATAGACAGAACTTACTACACAAACTATTAAAAGAATATGTAAACTTTATAACGTATTCCGCAACTAAATAATGATAGACATATCGTTGAAAAATCTGTGTACATTTAATGACGGCAGAGCTTATCAGTGATGTTCAGAGGTACTAAGCAGGAATAGTTTAATGATTTCCAAGAAAAAAACATATTTCAATACATTTATTTAAAAAGTGTATTCTCTCTAGTTGGAAACATCTGAGGCAGAGATGAAACGATATGCCCAGGACCGCAGAGCGATGACTAAGTAATTTATGAAAAATTTATGATTTATAGCCCCGCCGGCGTTATTTAATCAACCCTTTTCCCTCGGAGGCTGTGCGCTGTATAAATACACTATTTATTATGGGTAAGCCTGCAATCGATATCATTATTATTTTATGTAGTTTCTTCATCCTGTATGAAGGTTTTACTTGTGATATAAGAGTACAATCAATTAATCAAAGAATACCTACACGAATGGATTAAGACGTTTTTAGTTGTTTAAAATTCGGAACCATAAAAATAACTAATTATAAAGTTTTTTTTAGAAATACAAATATATCTAAGTAGGTACTTGGTTTAAACCACAAAGTTTATTTATTAAATCGACTGAATTAGTAAGGATAATAATGCATTTGTCAGAACAAAAGATAGAACTATCAACTGAGAAATTAGATAGATCAAGTGAGAACTATGAAATGTAAAATATAAACAGTTTGGTTGGGTAGTTTCAATAATTTTTGTGGTAAATATATTGTTTAAGTAATGTCACAATGGCAAACAACAACACTGTTGTATCTATCTACTTTTTAAAGCTTGTTAAATACCCGAGTATCTATGTACGAAGCCAGACACTATTGTTTGCTAAATACCGGAGTACCTATGTACGAAGACGGACACTTTTATTTGCTAAATACCGGAGTACCTATGTATGAAGACAGACACTTTTGTTTGCTAAATACCGGAGTACCTATGTACGAAAACAAGACACTTTTGTTTGCTAAATACCGGAGTACCTATGTACGAAGACAGACACTTTTGTTTGCTAAATACCGGAGTACCTATGTACGAAGACAGACACTTTTGTTTGCTAAATACCGGAGTACCTATGTACGAAGACAGACACTTTTGTTTGCTAAACACCGTAGTAGCTGTACGAAGGCAATTTTTTGAAGAAAATTTCTTCTGAAAGCTTATCATTTTGTGATGTCATTATTTATTAGAATAATACACAAATAACTTTATTTACATCACTTTAATATATATAACCTCTACATGTTTCATGAACAATGTTCACATCATCAGGAGCAAGTATATACGCAAGTAAGTCAAAAATTAAATATAGATTACAATTGAACAGTGGAAGAAGTGGGGAGGGGTAAAAGTGTGCGGAGTTTTTCAGAATTGGGAATTACAATATTGTTAGACGGGAAAGACCAGTTTAGTGGGAAAATATTTAAAAGTGGGTTTATATTTTTTTTTGCCTATTAATTAAGTCATCTTTTTTATTTACATGTTTTCTAATTTCTAAAATTTCTAAATTATTTATTTGCGAAGCTTTATTTTTCATGAAACATGTAGAGGTTATTTATATCAAAGTGTTGTAAACAAAGTTATTTGTGTACTATTTTAATTTTTTTAATGTAACTAAAGGTTTAATGTCTCCTTTTAAACTTTTGAGTATAAATATAACATAATGATTTTACAGTCTATATTTTATATTGACTGCGTACTATAATGCTTGTAAGACACAATGAAAGCGAAAGCATTTTAACAATAATATTATTACACGCTTCAATTGAATAAGTGCACCTGTGCCTATCCTGTACTAAAGGCCCAGTGGACAGCTTTAGATTGCAATAGAAAAAGCTTTACAACTTTATTCACGATTGAAATTCATTTTATTTGCACAATGCGTTCATGGTGTCTGTTTGTGGCAAATAAAATAAGCCCATGGGAAATATTTCGGGTCGTATAATAAAGCCATTATTTCAATAAAGCTTTTTTCATAAATATTACTAACTAGCGTAGACCCGTGCAAAAATACGGATAGTCTGAATGCATAATAATTAATAAAAGAAAATAATAATTATAACGTATATAATTTTCTGTGATATATTATATCGCGGGTAGATAGTTTAGCGCTTGTCTGAATTCTTCACACAATCAGTTCAGATTTTTAAAATACTCTTAAATAGATTAAATATTAAGATAGTTTTATATACAAAAGTTGAATTGTTTGTATGGGAAATAAACATTGGAATTTCGAAAAAAGTTTTCATACTTTTTTACTTGTAGGTACTATCATGTAGAACCACTTCCCAAAGTTAGCGCACTTTACCCCCGGACACACTGTATGTAAAAATTATGTATTTCTTTGTTATGTACACGTTCCTATACGTTTCATCCGATTTTTCTGAAAATTACAAAGTTTGTTCTTATTAGTGCCAGGAGTGTTTAGAAAGTGGTTTGAATGCTATCAAAAGTCTTGGACACTCGAGAAATAATTAACGAATTATCTCTGTACTGGAATAAGATACGGAGTTTTTTAACAGTAACAATGTGGATTTCATGATACTACGTGAAGTGAATGGTAGAATAAATCAAGGAAGACCGAGGAAGACATGAATAATTATTTAAGGTAAAATGAGATATAGTGATGAACGAAGAAAGAGGTGTAATGAGAATGTATGACTTGGAAGTAAGGGAAAATGTAAATATCAAGTGAAATGAATCCTTATTACATAAAAAGAATATTATTTCTAGCTTAAAAATGCACCCAGTTGTTAGGTACTCTAGATATCACAACCTCAAAACAGTACCCCAAACTATTTTTATGTCTCCGAACAACGCCGTTGTGTACCAACAGTTAATGCTTAACCCATTTCAATAATCGTTAAGACTGATTTCGGTTACAGGCTGACATTATGGTAAGGTTACAATATGAAGGCATATCATGCAAAACTAACTCTAAGTAGAGTTCACGCCTGAATAGACTATGCAATAATTACAATAGCGTATTATCCAAGGTGGATATTTTCAGTTGCGAACTTACCAAATACAGGTGGAATAAAGTTTTAAATTTGTTTAATTACATTGTGTTGCTTTGTATTCGTCTTAAAAGAAATCTTAAAGAAATCTTAAAAAAATGGTAATTAGTAATTTACGATACAAAAATAAAATTATTATAACTAAAGATACCGAAATTAATTTATAGTGAAAGGGCCACAAAATAACATGCGTGTTTAGAATCCACTCAGTTTGGAAAAGGAAGCCCCCTCGATCCAATATTATTTGTATGTTTATTACTAAGAACATCAGCATAACACGATTCCATTATAAAGTCCGCCCCCACCCCTGGACTCGGTGCACCGGGCGCGGGCTAACCGGGAGAGGGTCGCTATTGTTCGCACTTTGCTCGCATGAGGCCAAATGGTAGCATGCAACATTTCGCGAGCTTAAAGCAGGAGCAGACTGGACGAGGAAGGCTAAAAATGCCAAATCTTTCATCATCTTTTTTAGCCTTCCTCGACCAAGAAGCAATGGCAGATAATCTAGAAAGCTTGAAGCAGATGGCGCTAATGTTGTCTGTATAATGCTGTGTAATGTGTTTCAAAATATATTGTTTCAGGGATTTGAAGGAATTTCATTTTAAAAGTAATTCATAAAAGCGTCGAACAGTTAAATATTGAACTAAGAAATAGAAATGCAAAATTATTTTTTAATGATAAACTAATGTTTATAAGACAAGGTTTTCACGCATAGCACAAAGGATAACAAATTATTATAAGCATTAATTACTTTATTTTTACTAGGGAGATAATTTCAATTTGTGTGGATATTTTGGGCGAGTAATTAATGCTTATAATAATTTAGAAATGCAAAAGTAATTGTCTAAAAATCAACCCTTAGAAAACAAAGCCTTTATGATATAATATATCTATTTTTTATTAATATAAAATACCATTTTTGGTTTGGCTGCGGATTGAACCTTCCTCACTAGGGACTGGCTTTTAACTGTAACTGCAACTAAACTTTTAGAACTTAAAAAAAAAATGGTTTGACGGAGGATTGAACCTTCTCCCCAGGGACTGAAGTCAACCTCGCTGAAAACTGAGCCAAATCCCGATTGGGTAGGACCGATATGTATTTTGTATATTAACTGCTGTAATGTCATCCAATTTCAGAGAAATGCATACATGACCGCCAGCTCACTAGCGCCAACGACCGATTTGAACTTTTTTTTTGCTTTAACCCCACCCAGGAAACACTGAGGAAAATAATTTCCCTCGGAGCCTTTGTCATCTTTTGGGAGGCTGTGTGGGATTCATTTTTAAGGAAAGGAAGAAGAGGAAGTTCTGGGAAGGTAAAAGGTATGAAGGTTGGGTAAGAATTTAGGGATCAGAGTGTCCAGGAGTGACGGACATATGAATACATCCACTGCGACGCAAGGCAATAGATTGAGTGACCAGTCGGAGAGGTCAAAGAATCTACCCCAAGCCAGCGTCTCCCGATCTGGCACACCACGCAGCTGGTTAACAGGCGCATCCTTAACGCACCTCACCCGATAAACCCGGGCACCCCTGCTAAATCACCAAACGTAGCGAACTACTTGGGGTGACCTATGACAGAGGTGTTGGTGGTGCCATAAATGGTTCTCGGGGCGGCGGTACCTAAACCCGCCTCCCAAATTGCAAATTACCTAGCACAACCGGGTGTGAAATCGAATGCATATTTATCTACATCAAGAATGTGAACTGTGCGGCGACATCTCCTACCAATCTAAGTACCTACATAGCACCAAAACTTAGAACATTGTCAAAAATTACCACTAAAAATCTGGCTGCATGTGAAAGATGATTATTCCGCGGATAGCCAAAGATCTCGTGGTAAAGATTTCATCAAACGAATAAGCAAATTTCGAAATCCTTGCGGTTATAATCAGGTAAGTTCATTGAATATAATAATTTGAAGTAAACTAAGTATTTCAGGTATCTACCTATACACATTCAAGTTGAAATAGCACAATGTCAATTCGAGTAGGTAAACTAAGTATTTCAGGTGCCTACCTATATACATTCAAGTAAAAATATAATGGTAATTGTATTGAAATAATTCTTAACGAAAAAATTGGGCGCTTTCTTCAACCGATTCGAGCATGTTTATAAATGCACTCACGCACTTTTTACTCCCCCAAAAACTTTAAACGGAGAAAATTGCGTAAACCTGTTAAGTCCGCGAGCTTTATTCTGGATTGTAAAAAATATCAGTCAGGGGAAACCCCTAGCCATTGTGAATTGTGTGGGTGATTCTAAACACAAAGGGGTCGCGGCCCAACCTACCCACTCGCCTGCATTATTCCGATATAAATACCAAAATACGCATCGGACATTGTGACAAGTTCATAAAAATTTAAAATCCGTTCCCCCATTCTTAACGCAATCTACGAATTGTTACATTCTGTGGGAAAGGATCCACAGATCGTGTATATATTTTAGATCTGTGTTAATTCTTTTGCCTTTCTTTTGGAATGCAAAAAGTTGAGAATGCAGGTTTTTGTATGGCTTATTATGTGATTGACAGGCGTCACAAAACGTGACAGGCTAAGCGGCCATTGGAATTAAACGGACAGGTTTTGCAGAATTGCATAATGGTTTACCTGAGCCAACGTTTTCTACATAATTTAATCCAAATGCAATAGGCGTAGCGAGAAAGTTATAATGTAACATGGGAGTGCTTTTTATTCTTAATTAAAGATCAATATTTCTATCAATGTAATAATTTTTATATTTCTATGACATGATTTAGTCACGCAGTCAGAAAAAGACAATCGAAATCTTATTATAATAGAGGTAAGATACGACTGTAAAACATTATGAAAAATATTCGTCACGGACTACTGTTACGCTACGCTACCGTTTCTTCGATGATAGTTTTATGTAGGTATCTCTTAATAACGTATCTTCATATTTCATATAAAATAAATTCGCGATGAGAATTGAATCTGGCATTGAATCAGTGGTGGTTAGGTTTTGTTGGTTGGGGAGGCTGGCTAGGAAGAAGCCAGGACAGGAGCAGGAGTGGAGAGGAGAGGGGAGTAGAATGGTCACAAATTGCTCACGCACCCCCGCACACGTCCGTTACACTCCTGACACATGAATAACAAACAATGGACGCAAATTCTGGCAGAATGCTCTCTGCATAAGATTCTGCGCTCCGGGCGTTTGTCTGTGCGTGTATTGCCTGTAGGCCGTGTGATGGTAGTGGTGCGGCTAGGGGATGAACGACAACCCTATTCTTTATTTGACGACGAAGAGAATTATGAGCGAAATACAGAAATGTATTCCGATATACTTCTGATCAATATTTTGATATTTTTATCAATACATTGATCAAATGGCATTACTGGAATTTTTTTCATGAAAATTAGGTACGTATCTAGGCATAATAAAATAATGCTTTTTAATAAATATCCTTCAAGTCAGTAATTCATACTTACCCCAGTAAGCTTAAAGGTAATTATTATACAACACACAAGAAGAAAAATGAGTATTGCTAATTTATTAGGAATCTTTGAATTATTGGTAATCTGGTTAAAAACGGGATTGCAAACCGTTTCCCGTTTTTTTAAATAAATTCCTAATATATCGTAACACGTGTTCATGCAACTGCATTTGCCATGATAATATATAAAGACGAAATGCCAAAATATTAGGATTTTTATGAATACGTGTTCTGAAAAGGTGATAATATATTAATTTTTTACTAAAAGTTTGTCAGGATACTTATTGATTCATTGGATTACCATAAATATAATAAATTAGTAATACTAATTTTTCTCAGTGTACAAATCTCATAATTAAATCATGTTTGCTTTAAATTTAGGTTTCATTTGAAAAAAAAATCGAAACTGATTATGTGAAGAATTCAGACAGCAATAAAATAGGTATCTACCTAAAAAAATATATTGAAAAAAACATTATTGTAAATATCATTTTCAAAATTAGTTTTTCTATTTTCAAGAATTCGGACTATCTCGTAATATTTCACAGGTCTGCTATAGTGTAGTAATAAAATGCGAATACATGAACGTACGAGTATATACTAAAACGGATACCTAATCGAATCGGACTAAATCGCTTAGGAAGAAAGTATTAACAAATATTTAATTTCCAAGTCTTTTCCTCTCGGCTTAAGTCAAATAAAATCTTCCAAGGCTCTTATTTATTTTACGTGAAACTTCAACGCATTACCATAAATATGTAAAGGCAGTTTTCAACTTCCACAACGGAATATCATTTTTAATAGATTCTTTGTCTTACCCGAAGCGGGTTACGTCATCTTCTACGTGAAGCCTTTTCTCCGAAGAGCTTTTATAAATTGCGATTTATGAATTCCGGCAAAATAATATTATTCTTGCTATTTGAACTGTGAACCATTACAGTTTTATGTTACTTTTCATGTTTATGAAAATGGAAAAGTGAGATAGGGAATCGTCTTTGCTTACTGACTATTTTCAGATTTTCAATTGAGGGTAAATGTTATTATGTATTTTCAATTCGAACGAAGATAGCACATCAGGAAAAAATTGGTATTGTTGATTTATTTATTGGTGATACGGTTGAAAACGGGACCGCTTCCTAATAAATTTCTAGTAAATTCGTAATAATATCGGAACACGTGTTCATGTACCTGCGTTTTTCCTAATAATATATAATGGCGAAATGCAATGTTAGGATTTTTATGAACACGTGTTCCGACATCGTGACAATTCATGTATTTTACTAAATTGATCAGAAAACCTATCAATTCACTCGTTAAGGGCGTACAATTCCGTTTTTAATTGGATAACTAATAATTTGAAGAAATTCTTCATAATCAGGAAAAACATTGTGAAGACCAGTGTTATATATAATTGAAGAAGAAAATAATATAAAACACATCTAAAAAGGTTCGGATCCCAGTTGTAACCGTTATTTTTTTTAATTTCTGTCTCTTTTTCTTATTCTCTCTAGTTTTCATAATAGACAGAATATTGACCTCCAGGCCGTCCTATACAAGCGTTCCATTATAAGAATTTTCAGTCTAAATAAATACACAGTTTTTTTTGTGAAGAATGATTTATTATTATCAAGAAACAGCAGGCACCGTAGGATTGTTGCAAGAGGGATGAAACACAATCCAGGGTTTTTGTAAATAAAAATTAATTTGTGATTAAAAACTTTCTTGTTATCTAGTAAATGTCAACCGTGTACAAAATTAAGAACCCAATTGATGTGTCTGCCAGCTGTGAACCGGTGCTGAAGAGATTAATAACGTTAGTTACTTGTAGCACTTTCCGTTGAAATACCGGTGGATTGCAATTCGGTATTTGGGGCTCTAAAGCAGAGTTGGCTGCCAAATTCAATAGTAGGGCCCACTTAAGTTTTCTATAGAGTCAGCAGTTGTTCACTAACGGCCGTTGTTCCCAATCCCACTGATCAACTGTTGAGCCGAAATTTTGGCTCAACACTGCTCAAAAGCACAACTACGTTATTTCTAACGGAAAAGTGATGACTAAGCGATCACCAATTTAAGGAAGCCAAACTACTAGATTAAGTTTGTCTCAGTAAATGACTAGTTATAAAAAGTGTTAAGAGAGTGAAAAATATTCTCTACGCCAGGACACGATGGCATTAAAGTCAAGCTAACACTTTATTTTTAACTTTTTACATACGTTTGTTTAAATATATATGTAAAATATAGGTTTATATATACAGTATTTAAAAAAATGTATATTCATCAATAATAAATACAATAATTGTTTCATCAATATTAACTTAACGTTGAAAATTTTTACTTTAATGTCATTTAATTGTCTATGAAAGTGGGCGGGGCCAATTAAGGTAATCAAAGGTAAAGATGGTTGGAAACAGGCCTAATCAAACGTTACTGAACAAATCACTTGGCTCATCGGAGCCTGAGATTGATCGTTTGACAAGTTGGGAACAACGGCGGTAATAGTCCTATTAATTTTCACTTAAGCACACCTGAGACAAATGATGAATAGTGTCAAATCAGGACATGCATTCACTATCTATTATACATGCTAGCGGTTCCATGAAACCATCAACTATAACACCCTCCATACTTCAGCGCGTCTTTCAGCGCAGGCCGGAGCATATTACCACAATACCCAAATCCTGATCGTGTGGGGAGGTGAAGGGGTCGGCGCGGGACGTGGGCGGGTCATCATTGGGGCGCTTAATATTCCTATCGCGTGTTCACGCATTCAAAGGCGGGGGCCGAGTGGATTCCTGTGTCGGCGGGCTCATGCATGATGCATGGGGGCCCACACCCGCCCGCGCAGGAGGCCGCCGCTCACAGGAGCCCCCTTCCGGGTTTCCAGGCCTACTTCAAGTTATACCAAATATCCTGCAAATCTATACAGTTACACCTTAAGGGTTGATTCGGACATCAAATTTCTACTTATGTGACCGTACTTATCCACCATACATAGTGATTTGATTATTTCATTTGTGTGAAGAACAAAATAATTTTAGGATTGAGGGTCCACTTACGCAAAAAAAAATATATGTTCATATAAACTGCCTCATAGCCTTGAAAAATCATGGGATATGTTAATTGTAGGATTTTTTAAGCTGAAAGTATTTTGAAAATATGTATTTTTTTCAGAGTTTCAAAATATCGTAAGTAAATCTTAAAAATTACGACGTCTTTTACAAAATAAAATAAACATTTCAAATACAGAATTATTGATTAAATAATTGACATAAAATAATTTTGATATCTATATCGCTTCTCTGAATTGTTTCCACAATCAGTTTTGAAAATGACACATGAATTCAAAGCAAATCCAAGTCCTACACGGAGAAAACTTCCTGATAAGAATATTGTTCATTTATTAAAAATCTCTTTAAATTATTCGTATTAAAAACGGGATCGTAGGCCATTAACGAATGTATTCATAGGTATCCTGACAAAAAATTAAGTAAAATACCAATGTTGTGTCACGATATCCGAACACGTGTACATAAAAATCCTAATTTTTTTGAATTTCGTCATGATATATTATTAAGACAGACGCAGGTGGATTAACACGTTTTCCGATATTATTATGAATTAATTAACACTCTATAAGGAAGCGACTTGCAGTCCCATTTTTAACAAGATTACCAAATAATTTTAAGAGATATTTAATAAATCATTTTTCTACAGTTTAGAGACACACAACCAAAATTAGAATTTGTAATTTTATTATGGATAATCTACCGTAAAAGTAATAACTCTCAACAACTAGGTACAGAATAAGGATAGGAAATAAAAATTAACATGGAAAATGAACATTATACATTTCAAAGGCATAAAAACTGTCTGGTGATCTTATGTCATCCCCGTTCGGGGAAAAATCGCCAACTCCTGAAAAGCATTTTAATAATAAAAATAAAACAATAATTACACATTTTTTTAATTTCGAAATGTGATAAGGTAAGTTCAATGGTACACATCACATCTAGTATCTATATTTAGACATGTCATATCAAATGTGGTAAGGCTAGTTCAATAGGACACATCCCATCTAGTATCTATTTAGACATGTCATATCAAGTGTGGGAAGGTTACATTAATAGGACACATCCCATCTAGTATCTATTTTATTTATTTTATTATTTTATATTATCGAAGAAAGCAAACACTTTGTGGCTTGACATTATACAAAATGAAAACAAACACTTAGTTTTAAACCACTTTATTTTGATGTATATTCGTCGACCGGTTTCGATTGGACTCAATCTTCATCAGGACAATAAAATATAATTTTTTTTTTTTTTTTTTAATTTTTTTTTTATTAGGAACATTAACAGGTTTATAACATAACATGCATAGAGAAAGAGAAAAAATAAGTAAAAGAATTAGGTTACAACCCAATAACCAATGTTCACATCATGCAATAAAGATAAAGAAGGTTAAAAAGCAATAAACAAACAAAGAAAACAAAGAAAGGTTAAAAACAAAGAAATGTTAAAAACAAGGAAATAATAAGAGAAAATGTATATATATATATACACGTATAAACACATACATACATATATATACATACACATGCATATACACATATAAATACATACGTACACACATACATATACATAGTTGCATACATACATACGCATACATACATACATACATACATACACACACGTACATTTGATATTAAATACAAATAATATGTAAGAGTGATAATGAATAAATGATGAATGTAATGTATTAAATTTAGAAAAGGGTTAATTATTACAATACTCTGTTAACAATTTTTTTAAAAGCTCCTAAGGTACACGACAGGATATCAGCATCAAAATAAGTTTTATCTATTTAGACATGTCATATTAAGTGTGGGAAGGTTAGTTCAATAGGACACATCCCATCTAGTATCTATTTAGAGATATCATATCAAGTGTGGGAAGGTTACATTAATAGGACACATCCCATCTAGTATCTATTTAGACATGTCATATCAAGTGTGGGAAGGTTAGTTCAATAGGACACATACCATCTAGTATCTATTTAGACATGTCATATCAAGTTTGGGATGGTTAGTTCAATAGGACACATCCCATCTAGTATCTATTTAGACATGTCATATCAAGTGTGGGAAGGTTACTTTAATAGGACACATCTCATCTAGTATCTATTTAGACATGTCACATCAAGTGTGGAAAGGTTAGTGCAATAGGACACATCCCATCTAGTATCTATTTAGACATGTCATATCAAGTGTGAGAAGGTTAGTTCAATAGGACACATCCCATCTAGTATCTATTTAGACATGTCATATCAAGTGTGGGAAGGTTAGTTCAATAGGACACATCCCATATAGTATCTATTTAGACATGTCATATCAAGTGTGGGAAGGTTAGTTCAATAGGACACATCCCATCTAGTATCTATTTAGACATGTCATATCAAGTGTGGGAAGGTTACTTTAATAGGACACATCCCATCTAGTATATATTTAGACATGTCACATCAAGTGTGGGAAGGTTAGTTCAATAGGACACATCCCATTTGGTATCTTTATTTAGACATGTCATATCAAGTGTGGGAAGGTTAGTTCAATAGGACACATCCCATCTAGTATCTATTTAGACATGTCATATCAAGTGTGGGAAGGTTAGTTCAATATGACACATCCCATCTAGTATCTATTTAGACATGTCATATCAAGTGTGGGAAGGTTAGTTCAATATGACACATCCCATCTAGTTTCTATTTAGACATGTCATATCAAGTGTGGGAAGGTTAGTTCAATATGACACATCCCATCTAGTATCTATTTAGACATGTCATATCAAATGTTTTAAAATTGTATCCATAGTAAACTTTTTTAAATTAAGATGATTTTCACAATGATATTACATTAATAAATCTAAAGGAAGTATGAAATAGAATAAGGCACAGAAAAAAGGGTAACGGTCTGAACTGAGAATCAAACCTAGGATCCCTGTATTACCGGTATAACGCCTTTAACCACTCGGCCACTGAGACCAATGATTTTACATAATATTTTTCCGATCTCAAATTTCAATTTCAGAATTAACTATTCATAATTTTCAACTATTTTTCCGAATATAATTGGCTGTTATCTTTTTTGAATGATTACAAAGTCTAAATAATTTGTTTAAAACCTAGATACATTCAATTTTTATTTGTATGGGACACCTATAAATAAATTACATTCTGGGCTCGATTCCCAATTGTCTTCTTCTGTTTCATATTTCATTTAGATTTATAAGGATTATCTTCTACTTCGATGAATATTACAATGATGGATATAACCTTCAGAAGTTATTCCAATAAAAGTGGATATTTTTCAAAACAATATATATAGATTGGTTTCGATTTGTCGCATTTGGAAGCTGTGTTTGGAGATTGGTCTCAGTTTACTATATCCTAAAACTGAGTCGGAGGGATGATTTAATTTTTAAATTTATCGGAGTTACTTTTAACCTGATAAATTTCAAAGTTGTACTTTGGCGCTCGTTTCAATTACCCCTATCTGAAAAGTCTATTAGAAAAATAATGAATTTTAATGATTTTCAACAAGCAAATATCTTATTACTCAGGTATAAAAATGAGTGTTACTAATTTATTAAAATTGTCTTCGAATTATCGTTTATCAAGTTATAAACGGAATTGCAGGCAGTTTCCAGATAGAATTTTATTAAATTCGTAAAAAAATTGGAACACGTGTTCGTGCACCTGCGTTCGCTTTGATAATATACAATTACGAAATGAAAAAATGTTTATGAAATCGTGTTCCGATATTGTGATAATATATTTGTATTTTACTGAAAGTTTGTTAGAAAACCTATCAATTCATTCGTTAGGGGCCTGAAATCCCGTTATTAAACGGATCACGAATAATTTGAAGAGGTTCTTAGTAAGCACGTTATCTCCTTTGATCTTTCTATCAAATCATTGCTGTAGATATATATATTCTAATAAGAATTTATAACAAAGTTTTCGTCTATCATTTGTAAATTTAAATTACAATTTTATGTATCAAAGGTATCTCTTTCCCAGTGAGTAATAAATTGCGCAATATCATTAGATTTCCATTTTTCCCCAAAAAATTATGGGGGGATTCTTATCAGAAATAATCCTCCACATGATGGCAAAGAGTGGCCGAACCGATAAAGTTATTCTGTAAATCGCATTTTTCTTCAAAGGGATGAAACGCTCAGCAATCAGCCACCTTCCCCCTCCCCCAGCTTGTCCATCCCCCACCCCACCCCACCCCACTCCCCACATCCTGGAAACAAAGGGATGAGAATATAAGTATTCTATCTACTGATACTGGGATTTGCAACCCGGAATACTTATACCTGCGCAAAGTATATATTGAGAAGTCTACATAAAGTTAATTATTATAACATTATGCCGCATGTGGTGTGTAAGATATAATATCTTACAAGTTGATTACTAAATTATTCTACCCAGACAATATATAAAATTTATTTGCCAACTGAAAAATAACGTTTAATTTTTAACATGTTTGGTAAGATCTAGGAAGGGTGGGTAGGATGCTCGACTAGCAATCGGAAGGATAGATTCGATACTTACAGTGAATATAAAGATTAACTTTTACGTAAGGTTTCAATCGACCTAAAATAAAAATTTTAAAAACGTGTGTTACGTTGTAGCTTGTTTTACAAATGTAATTTTATTGTGATTAAAATCAAGTTGTTTTACATTAAGTCATATCAAATAGTTGATCCTATGAAACGATATAATATACATTTGACACGCCAACCCAATCATTCCATCCAGTACACTTTACATTAAAAGGCAATATGAGGAGTGGAAACAAAATCAAAACGTAATCGTTCGTCCGCGGACTCGTTTGATCTTTCATCCGCGCTCAGGTATCGAGGTATCCAATATCCACCCACCGACCCACCCCCACCCTGCAGCCCTTCCTCTCACCCCCGGTACAATTCTTATACGTTCACACATTCACTCATACTTCAAACACATTGGATACTCGCAGATCCCGTCCCGGCTTACCCGCTACCCGCGCGGCCCGGCATCGCCATTGGGGCTATAAGCCTGTCCTCACCGGGCTAGTCGCGAAGGGAGTAGGGGGATGTTTACGACAAGTTTCACAGACAAATTCAAATGTTTCGTAATTTACAATTTACAATGAAGACTTTGACTAGGTACCGTAACGTATGTAAAGACATCTGAGATTCATTATCTTAATATCTGTTAGCCAAAGATTAAAGAATTTTTTTATAACGTACTTCAATAAATATAGTAATAACACCCCGATAAATGAAAAATTACCAATCATCGACGTATATGCAACGTGATTATTTTTGAAATACATATATAATATTGTAATTACAAAAATTTTACTAATCATAACTTGTTCTACACAGATACCGTCATAATAATTAGATCTTTACATTCCCGTTCAACGGTAGTGTTGTAAAGCCGGCTTTGAGACTGGTTTAAGAACGTTTTAATCAAACAACCGTCATGGAAATGAGTAAATTTTTTCGTTCTGTTCTGACCTTACGCTCCGCGTAATATTTACACCGAGTTTATAAGTGAGGTGGATAGTCTGTACGTTCATATCGTGACTTTAGAACTCAATACATCCAACTAGTCCAACTGTTATCGGATCATTATAAATATCAGACGATCTAACACCTCAAATTACAACATTAAGTTGGTTACATTACAAATTACAACGTTAATCACATATTTTGTATGTATTATAATGTTGTTATCTTCTGAATTAATCCATATTAGACTTATTTTACTGACA
Source organism: Hesperophylax magnus (assembly GCA_026573805.1). Taxonomy (NCBI): domain Eukaryota; kingdom Metazoa; phylum Arthropoda; class Insecta; order Trichoptera; family Limnephilidae; genus Hesperophylax; species Hesperophylax magnus. The sequence goes on from JAIUSX010000050.1 coordinate 872,527, forward strand.
CGGATATACGAGATTCTAACAACACAATACCTAACCAGTTATTAAAAAAATCACCTGACTTTGAGGATTCTACATTTTACATCATTAAATTTCGCGAAATCTCATAAAATAATTTTAAAAATGTATCCTTTCACCTTATACATTTAATTTACCCGTTCCACTCCTTAGACAGTTACCCTTCACACAATCCACCCCCTTAAGCCTAACGTATCCGGCCCTCCCGGCGCCCCTGGCCCCTTGTGCCCCACCCCGACCCTCCTGCCTCCAGGCCGTCCCCTAGCTAGGCGGGAGATGAGAAAAGCGAATCGCAATGTAACAACTTTTATTGGACTCAAATATTTAAAGCCTGGGGCCGTTTGTGCATACGTAGGGTAATAAATCTTATTCGGGATGTGTGTTTGTCTTGGACATTGGCGGAGAAACATTTCACGGAAGAATAAATGCGGTACATTTCTAGTTATTCAATTTAAATTAACTCCGCACAACTTTACACCATGTACGAAAACTCCAAGTACAATCGGGATCCGGTGAATCCCCATAAAATAGAAAAATAAAAATTTAAACTTTTTTTTTATCTGAGTATTAATTTTTTTATTGGTAATTCTACGCTACGACTCATTTTAAAATACATTAAATAGCTGATACTTAACCCCTAGCGACCAATTATTTTCAAATTTGCTCAAAAAAATTCCAACTTCCTACTCGATTTACTCGAAAAGAAAAACTCAAATAAAAAAGTTGTTAAACAAAATTCTTTCCAGTAATTTAGATTCATCATATTCCCGCTTGTACTACGAATTACCGGACATCGTGTATATAAACACACAACATACCTGATGATTAGAAAACTTAAAAGCGTTATTAGGAAAATCTCTAATAATAATTTACAGCGATCAATAAATAAACACATAACATACCTAATGCTTTGAGAACTTTCATCCCTGCAAAATGTATTTTTTTAAATTTAAAATGTCATAATATTTTTTTTATTTCTTTTACATTGATGTGCTATTTTAAACATTCTCACCACCCATTTTGTTTTTTTTAAGGCGATGCACTACGTCGTATAATATTTTTAACTAAGCCGCTATCAATAACAACCCTTACGTAGATGGCGATAAGGTTTAAATTTCCGCTTAACACCATCAGCCCAGCAAGAAAAAAACATGGCCAAAAAGTGCCTTTTATTTTATTTTGTGGATGTTCAGGCATAAATATTTCATTTTTTTCCGATCATTTTATAAATAACTTAATTTGCCACATTATACGAAAATGGGTTCGTAAGTAGGTGATTTTGAACTTTAAAGCAGTTTTCATAGGCCTTATACATTATTTTTTTCTGGGCTTATAAAAAGACTTATCTAAAAAATACTCGATTATTTCAAAGGCCAAGATGTATTCTAATCGCAGTATTTAATTAAAGCATCTGAAACATTTCTAGGCGACCAAATTTTCAAACCCAAAACACATGATTTTGCATTACTACGTATGGCATCGCCTTAATCAAAAGAATCCTAGTCGGGAAAAACGTTGTCATAATGTTATGCTTTTTATCTAAATTATTCATTGATCTATACCTATTTTTATAATTCCCATGGCAATGGCATATAAAATATCTGTAACCACATAAAGTCACCATGCCAAACCACATATCGTATCGGCATAGTAACCTTATAAATACAGTTTACCAAAGAAACGAATAGTAGAATAATGTAGACGGATGTGTACACATGTGCCCTGATGTGACATGGTGGACACTGTAATGCTGTCCGAAACGTTGGCTATAGAAGGAGGTAGCGTAACACCACATAATAATCCAATAAATAAATAAATCACTATGATACTTTTAGCAGTGAAAATCTCAAATCATATCTAATTACAAATAATCTTGCAAGTAACTTTATAGGCGTTCTTGATTTAATAGCAACCTTTGACACCCATATCAATCAAAATCTATACGTCGATGTTTCGAGAAATTTCGAGAACACCTAAGAATTTTCAGAAAATATCTTAGTTTTACGGTTTGTCACCCTACGCCAATGGAAGTAAACTTCCTGCCGATCGGATCGGAAATTGTAAGGGCCTATCCTTTCTATCAATCGCAAATCTTAAAAATAAAACTGCGAGGAAGACCGCGACCAAATCCAGGATTAGGCCGATATTGGCCTAAAAGGACATTTAAATTGTGGAGCTATTTGTCTCGGGAACACATTATAACACTCTTTGCTTTGTTTTGACTATTTTCTTTTCTCCAAATGTCTTTTATAGGTTTTTTGAATATGTAGGTATTACTGAGATTATGCGTTCTCGTGCCTGCTTTAAAAACGCCTATTTCAATATCATCTCGGTATACGTATCAATCTATTTCTGTGAGCATTAGATCTATTCTAATTTTGCTCTTATTTAATAAATCAAAACCAAAATTTCTTCTAAAATCATAAAACTTTAAAGTAGGTACTTATATACCTACCTATTTTAAAATAAACTATAACCTCCTTACTTATAAACGCTGTATAAATATAACGCGGCGCGTAAGGTTAGAACATTGAAATACTTGAATTATTACCATGGAGTTTGTTCGGTTAAAACGGTCTAAAACCAGGCTCAAGGCTGGCTTTACCACACCAACGTTGAACCGGCTTGTAAGAATCTAATTAGTAAAACGGTAAAAAATTTATAGATTTGAACTTCAATAACAAATGATGATGACTGTTGTTTCTTACGCGAGTTTGTAGCGATTTGCCTTCCGACTAACAAAGTACAAAATGGAGCATGATAAACCAGATTTGAGAACATAATAAATTCCGGTACATTACGTATGTACATAATCCTGTTTAGCTCTTTCTCCGCATTAGCGATACGGAGCGGTACATATATGAAACTACTTCGATCGGATGAAACGGAAAAAACCTCTAAAAAATTCGGTAACCTTTTTGGCAGGAAAAATATATCCAATGAAAAAGCTTCAAGCGCTTGTTTGAAAAATAGATTCAATTTTAGAATTCCACGTTTCTGGCGGTCCCTTTCCCGCTACGGACTTCCGGCCGAGTTACAAAGGCGGGAAAGTGACAGGAGAGTGCGTGGGTAGGTACGGGGTAGGTATCGGGTAGGTACCGGGTAGGTGGGCAGTTGGGTACCTACCCATTTCAAATTCCAATTCTGTCGATCCGGCTTAGCCTGGCTACTAGGACTGGGTAGGTAAAACCAAACCCTCCATAATACATTCCCAGGAAGGATATGCGAAGTGGACGCGTTCGTATCGTATAGTATATACTCCCATACATTATATTCTGCCTTTGCTTGGATTCTGTAGACAGATGCCCGGCTTACGCACTATATATTATGTATAGTGACATATATCCCAATAGCTAGATGATGCTACTATTTCTCTTGTCCTGAATCGTAACTATGAATCAGAAAATATGTTAAATTGGTTGATGAAACTACATTACGTTGAAAATATTAACATTGGTACTGGTATTCATCCGACAAATTGAAAAATTAACAGGTCCCTAAAGTTCAAAATCTTTTTTTTTTGTACTTGTGAACGAATATCATTAAATTCACTGACCTTTTTCTGTCTTATATGTCAAATTTATCGAAACCATTTTTAGTTATCAACGTAATTTCTATCATGAGCTAGGGAGTTTCAAACTATCTTTCCAACTACCAAAAAAAATCATAAGACACTATATTGTTTTTTCCACATTTCTCTATAATTATTTTTCATTTATTTTTTGGAATTACTTTATTGAGTAAAACCTCGAATTTTAATATTTAATTATTTATTACCCAGGACTCTTGCTTTGCCGGGGCTCGAGTCCTAGATGTGACAGTATCCTTTTCTGATATTTCTGTTACAGATTTTCGTTTAGAAATCGCTAATGTTGTCTTCAATAATTAATTATTTTTCATTTAGATAAACAGGTAGTAATACTCCGACAGTGTCAAGTAGTAGCTATTAGTATGATGATTATAGCGCATACCCTTAAAAAAATCACAGTACAGTCTGAATTCTCGATATGTCAGTTCCAATGTTGAAAACAACAGTTTAAAATTAAAACATTTTGCTATACATAAGTAGGTACCAAATTGCTTGCCTGAATTCTTCACACAATCAATTCCAATTTTGAAAATGTAATACCCGAATGTCTAAGGGCGGGTTTTTTCACAGAATTTGAACAATTCGTCAAATTTCAACGTTAATTTTCTGGTTTTGTGACTGTACTATTCAACTACTGTTATTGTGTCATTACGGGTCAGTTGTTTCATAGAACAAAATAATAACAGAACTATAACTAACTAAAAAAATACAATAAAGAAAAAGAAAATTGAAATATAATAAATGTAATTTCATAATAAGTGTAGTCAAGTTGATGTATTGAGATTTAAGTGTGGAGGGATGTAATGAAGTAACTTTAAATGTATGAAAAAAACATTCGTGTTTGAAAGAGATAGCATTATTATGCCGACGTGTAAAAGGGTATGCCTGCTTTGTAATCTCGCCTGTCCAACATTTACCTTCCTCATAGACTGTTTTTTTAAGAAACAAAATACATTAAATATTTACGGAGTGATTTACTGTAACAATTTATTAAGCGTAGAATAAAGAAAAGTAGTTATAACAATAGAACGAAACAGGCAGTTACATATGCGAGTGAAATATTTTCATTTTATAGTCGAGTGCTTTGTTTATTTTCCTAGAATTTTCCGTCCTCTAAAATCTTATAAGCCAGTGGGAGTGGAAATTCCAGGAATTTCATTTTTCTCATGACATTTATATCTCCCGAGTCTTTTGTTTCTATGGAAAATCCTCCACTGAATACATCATAAGAATTTACGAGTGCTATTTATTTTTTTTACTGTTCGATGGAATTTTTATCTCTATTTTCATTTTATTTTGGTAGCGTGGGTATGCGATTTAATCACGGAAAATTCTAATGTGAATCAATATTTTTTCGTTGTTTTTAAAAGGTTATATTGATCTATCATTACTATGCATCAGAAAGGGAGAGGTAGAGAAGATACCATTTTACAAGATATATGTCATGCAAGAATAACCCTCCATAAAAAAATATAATAAATACATAATAAGTATATAGCTTGGAATAATATGATAATTTTACAGAGATATTGAAAGAAGGGTAGATGCAGGTAACTCCATTAATAGAGGACTGAACGCAGTTAGCGCTAACAAATAAATGTCCAAAGAAGAGAAGTTAGCAGCCCACAATGGAGTGCTGGCACCTACCTTGATGTATGGAAGTGAGGCATGGAACTGGCAGGAAAAAGGATGAAAGTAGATTGAATGCTTTTGAAATGAGACCCCTTAGGCGTATGTGTGGTAAAAACATATATGATCGAGTGAGGAATGTTAAGATCCGCAAAGAGTGGAAACCTGATGTAAGCGTAATGGGTAAGATTAAGAAAGGGACGCTTCGATGGTTTCGGCATGTAGAGCAAATAAGCGAAGAAAGGAGGATATATGATGCAAATTCGAATGGTAGCAGAAGTCGGGGACGCCCGAGGAAGACATGGCACGATCAAGTGAATCAGATACTCGAGTCGGGCCATGTCAAGAGTCAAAATAATAGAAGACTATGTATGAGACGATGTATGAATGCGAATGAGGCAAGAAGTGTGTGCCAAGACCGAGTTGTTTGGCAGTCCGTCCTCTCTGTCTACCCCTGCGCGGAAACGGCGTGATGGTTAGTTAGTTAATTACAATTTATATTTACAATTACATTGCAGTATTGGTGAAGATTTGCAATGTGGTAAGGAACATTGGCAGAAATTGCGTTACTAAAGCGATAACCAACATAAATGCTAACACTCCTCTTCCAAGTGTTAAAAAAATGTGGTATTTATAAAAATAGCAATTTATTTAGAATAAAACACAGACATTAATTGACTAGACAAAAAATACATAAACTGGATAATTCGCCTGTATCCTGCTTCCAACTATTTCTCACAGAAACTATTAATAATTATTAGTCGGATCTCTTTAAACTCCATTAGCGTGCTTTTTTTTAAAGAATAGAAAAAAATTAAGAATACTAATTCAATAAAAAAAATTCTATCTATTGTATACATTATTTTATTTCACAATCTTCAGTCTTATGACTAACAATCTTAAGTTTTTAATTAAAATCTTTCTTTTTAATTAAAAAAACTGGCGAAGACCTGTGAAGAATCACGGGATATTCTGATATTTTTTCTTTTAAAATTATAATATTAATGGTAGGTAATTTATCGCTTGTCTAAATTCTTCACACAATCAGTTCCCACTTTGAAAATGACACTTAAATTCACAGCAAATTTGAACAGCACAACCAAAGTTACGCAGGACGCACAGACAACTAAAATTAATATTTTTGTTAATATATTTTGTGCACTAATGCGCGAGCTTCGTAACGGATAAGACCGACACAATAAATTTCCAAATATATATTTTTTTAATAATATTTCAAAAATATGTTCAATCTTCCATTGCAGGCCTCCGGACATTCATATTCCAACAATCCCCGGCTTAGACCTAGAGCCAGCCCAAATACATAGAAAATGGATAGAATATGGAATAGGGCCTAACGCGGCCGCCTCTCTACGTCTTTTCTACAAACCCCGTAGTCCTTTTCCAAGATTCTAAAGCAGTTCACACCGCCGAATATTACAGGGAAAACATTCCCATAAGCGAAAATCCATAAACTATTTGGACATCCAAATAAAATTTTAATAGTGCATGTTACCACCTTTTTAATCGGTGTCTTTAACTTACTGAAATCTTCACTTGAAGAATCTTCACAGAAAAAGTGTATAGATACAGTATCTTTCCATGATTTTCATCTGAAAAAGTACCCTCCAATTGTCAGCAAATTGGCTTATGTGCAACAAAGGAATTCTCATATGCGAGTGGTGATAAAATTATTGTTCAAACGGTTTATCTTTGTTTGTGCGGGGGTCGTATTTTACCAGAGTTTCGTTGGTCGGATGACGCCGCGGTTCCGGAGAGCGCTGCGCCGGAGCTTTGATATTATGGCATCCATCAGAATACCCTCATCTGGCAGAATAACTCAATGTGAAGTGTGGGGAGGCATTTTCCATGCATTTATTCTATGTTCTATGTGCTCACGTGTTCTTTATAGAAGGTCGGACTGTTTATTCGGTGAATTTCAATGCTAAAAATATTCCTGTACCGCCAGGAGGCTTCCTAGGACCACCGAATTGCGTAATAAGTAAAACGAAGGTATCCATCTATCGTTGGGCTGCGGGTTCATATTATTAATAAGTAAAACTAATTTAAAAACACACCCAGTTTAACCACGTGTATGGAGCAAACCAGAACGAAAGCAATCAATGATAGAATAACGAAATTGTCAAAGCTGCTTGTGTCGTAGAAGGAAAACGTAAACATTTCCGTATATACTGGGTAAATAAGGTTAAGTAACTTCATATTTTTGTACAATTTTAATAAAAACTTTTTCATAGATTGGAGTCATATGATAGATAAACCCAATGGAAGATGAGAAACACATCTCAGGGTCAAAAACATTTATAACAAGTAACAACAAATTCAATTTTTTTCTCTCATTCAAAAATCACAACAGCATTATAAGATTTGTAGAGTTTAGTGCCGTAAATCTATGAAGCTTTTTTTGTCCAAATGTTGAATTCGTTGTTACTTGTTACAAAAACATTTATAACAAATAACAACGTTAACATTTGGACAAAAAAACTTTTTAAACCATGGCACTAAAGACTACAAAAATATCTCTCATTCAAAAATCACAACATTATAAGATTTAAATTTCATCAGAGATCAGAAATAGAAAATATACTGACACCAAATACATACCAAAAGTGAAACCTCATAACTGCTCTAAAAGAATTATAAGATGTATTTATAATTCTTTCAGAAAAATGATTAAGCAGTATGGACGCCGGTAAGGCAAAAGGGCGTAAGCGACAATTTAGTAAGAATGAATTAAACATTCAGCTATAGTTATATATTTTAGTATACTTGCGGTAAGTTCCAGAGTGGAAGATACTCTCAGTATCGCCCTGTTCAAAGATCACCATTGGGAATCGAAATGCTGCTTGAAATAAATTTACCCCTTTCAATGAAATTTTTCATGAGGTATTATTTTGGACTTTTTTTATTAATTATAGCTGTTCGACGAATTATTTCGCTGTTGTCTTGTTAGAAGAAAGTAGGAAAACTATTCCAGAAAATAAAAATGTTTAAATACAAAAATATTAAATGTTTTAAAGTTTTATTTTAATTTATTAGGGAAACAAACAGTATGAATATCTGTTTATATGGTTGCACAATCAGTGAAGTTTCCGCATAATACAATATTATATTTGACAAAAAACATAAATGATTAAAGAAAAACAAAAAGCGGAATTGATCGAAAAAGAAAATCGCTTAATAAACACAGGAAGGATTGTTTCAAAGAATTTGAAAAATTCAACAAATTTCAAAGTTGACTTTCAAGTTCTATTCAAGTTCTGTTACTATTTCAGATCTGTGGAGAAACTGGCCTGTAACGATATGATAATAGAACTTGAATAGGACTTTCACAGAACGTGCAAATTAAATGTGATGTGAAGATGAATTGTTCGAATTCTGTGAATCAACCCGTCCTAGGTATATATTGTTTATATATATATATATATATATATAAACAATGTAAAAACTATATACAAAGAATAACTATGCTACATCATAAGATAATGTCAACAAAATTAACAAAGATATACAAAATATAGAGAGAAAAAACAACACAATGAAAATGAGAAAAATATCTTGAGAATCTTTCTCACACAGCAGGGATAATGGAGGCTTCGTAATTAATCATTTGATTTAATTTGTTCTAATATGCATTTACTAAATCGACCTGTGGACGAATACAATATCAGTATCTGAAAACATGGTATTGTATTTTGTGCACGTCCTTCTGAAAAATGAATGTTGTGTGTAGTTAGTTTTTGAGTGCGGGATGTGGAATAGTTGGTTAGATCGTGTAATGTAATGACTTAAGGACTTTGTTAGATAAATGGACTGTGGTAGGGTTAGCTTTCGGCAGGATGAACACATTTACATGAAAGAGTCATTCCAGCTACACAGAGAACAGAACACGGCAGTGAAGACATTTAGACATGTTTACATTAACTTAAATGCAAGAATTTGGCCACCCGACATCTTTAACGACCGACCGCACAACGCACGCACACGGCGAGGTGAGATATATCATTCCGAAGCGGAAGTTACTCTCAGTATCGCCCTGGTGAGACCACTGTATTATTTTTCAAATAAAAAAATCAGTTTTCCTTCAAATTTCAATGGAGGATGCTTCGAGGAACTATAAGCGACATTGATCCCTTCAGCACAGGTGCAAACTGCACGGTCGGGAAACATGTCCAAAATTTTTACACAGTTGACATTTGTCAGGTGAGAACGGGTCGCTCTGCTTTCGATGATTTTCCGGCCTCTATGTTTCCTTCCCCCTAAAAAGTAGGTATCTTCAAGACTCAGGTTTACTCCTTCGTTTCCTTCAACAGAACATAATTAAAGATAACTTATGCCCTCAAATAGTTTTTCTCTGAGGCTATGTGGATTTAATGTAAAAATAAGATAAAATACGTAAACATTGGTGGGTTACGAATAATCTAACAATGTCTAATGATAAAGGACTTAGCCAGCACAGGAATTAGTCTCATTAGACCTGGGTGGGAACCAGACGTATTTATCGGTTCAGCCACTGAATGTTTCAAGTGGCTTTAGCTATGTTTAGTTAACACATCTTAGTAACTGGATATTTCTCAAACTTCATCTTCCTCTCATCCTTATCATTCCCCACTTCAGCTCCTTTTTACATTAAGTCCACACGGAAGGCCCCGAGGAAAATAATATCCCTCATTAAGTCATTATTGGGGATGCTATGAGGAGGGTCTTTTTGGAGAAATGAAGGAGTGAACCTGAAGCTTGAAGGAACCCACGTTAGAAGAAAAAAAAATACAGAAGCCTGACAGCATTCTCCAGGCATTTGTGACTGTGTTATTACATGCTAAACAGCACATATAAGAAAAATAAAAATAAATATTTCTTCAGAATAAAGTAAAATAAATACCTATAGAACCCAAAAGCAAGATATCCCTTCAAAAAATCTTTAAATAGCTTACGGAAGGTGTATTCATACGGCCGTATAATATTTTAATATTAAAATATCATCCCTAAGAAAGGCGGCATATGATGAGCGTGACAGTTGGGGTTGCCTCTCGAAAACATCCCATAATGTGAATTTTATTTTTATTTTATATCTATTCCTGACATAACCTCGAATGATATTTATGTGCGACGGCTCGCCCCATTGGACCAGGTGTCGTCCATTTTTATGAGGCCCCCCTCCACTGGCATTTTCCCTCCAAAACCCCCCTCCCCCAACCTTGCTACAGAAACCTTCCCCCAACCCTATCGTCAAAATACTTCCAGAATATGTACATACAAAACTAGACGTCGTTACGTCTATAATATCCGACGCTGCTTTTACGAGCTCTCGCGTTTTTGTTTTATGTCGTTCAGTTAACAGTTATGGAAGACCAATGGCTATAGCTTTGTATTCAGTTTTATTAGTAAGCAAAATAATGAAAGAATAATAGGTGGCGAATGACAATAATCTTAGCTTTATGGCACTACTCAGATTACAACCGAACAAACTGGGAGTGAGTCGAGTTTGTAGCTGTGACTTTCTGCGTTTGAGGAATGATATTATATCTACTAGGATTTTAACATTAAACGTCTTTAAAAAGGCTCCCATACTAGCGATGAAACATATATCTCGTGGCCCAAGGGTTGTGGCGTCAAGTGGCGTGAATATTAGAACCATCGAGCGGGGAGGGGGTTCGGACAAGAGCCTCGAAATTCATTCTGCGTGACCAAAGAATCTGTCATAACTCAGCAACGGAAAGGGTTACACGAATTATTTGTGCGTCGTCGTGTAGATCTTGAGGTGCCTAAGCTTGATAAATAAATTATGCCCAGTGACGAACAAAAGACGTGTTCACGCAAAGACCTAATGGTAATGTAGAGTGATGTAGAAATACTATCCGCCCCAATTTGTTTTAAAAAAACATTACAAACTTTTATTTTACTGTCTACATAATCATATACACAGTCGTAGTACATACTTACCCGGTTTCGCCCGTACTTGGTTCCTAGTTTTATTTCATACTTAACATTGTGTTAAATAAATTTCTTATGTCAGCACACTGTACAAATATAGTTCTACAAATTCTGTTGGATGCACTACTAGTAACATTACAACAAAAAATATCCCTGTACTCTGTCGTTGTGACTTTTTGTTCTATTGCCAGAAATGTATTTTTTCCGTGAATAATTTGTAGCTACATCCTACGTACCTGCATAAATATATATGTTTTTCAGCATTCTAATATTTCTATTGTAAACCTTTCATCTATGGTGAAATTCCTCACTAAAAGTTCTATTAAAAAATCGTCTGTAAAAATAATATTTTTTTAGTTGTTACCGACTTAAATTTTGGTTCGGGATCGTTAATGGGATAGATTGACGTTATTTTGAAAACGAAACATGAATAATTTCCTGTTCGTGCAAATAAATGGCTTTATTCAGGAATAAAGTTGAAATACTCTCAAATACCAATATTTTTCAGATGGTAAATATTTTATAGAAATAGTCCGTTGGACACAATATCACGTGAATAAATCATACCGTTTTTGTATAAACGCCTTATTTTTAGTGCGGCAAACTTCGGCGTATCATTTTCCACGAAATAGCTCAATCCAATTTATGTGTTATTCAAATCTGTTTTACTTGGCAAAGAAAAACCCAATAATCCTAAAAAGCGAGGCTTTTGAAAACAACCCCAATCCTAGCGAGGTTGACCTTTTTTTGGTATTCTCCTTCGCGGACACGAGAATGATCGCATCACACCCTCGGGCGGAGGAAAAAACGTCCCGACCTAAAGGATATCTATCACCTCCCCCTCGGAATACATAAAAAAATAACATTCTAACATCCTCCTACCCGGAACAGGGGACAGGAGAGCAGGAGAGCAGGAGAGACGGGGGTCCCATAAAACCCCCGGACTTTTAGCATACTCGTAAGCCGATGGTCTTATCGAATAGGACTTAGCGTCTCGAGCCGGAGGAGATGCAAACTCCCCGGAGCGATATTTTTTATCCTCTATTCTTCTGTTCTCCTGTCCCGTGACACGTCCTGCGGGATCTAACAAAGCCTTATCCGCCGGGCGGAGGACGGTGAACGCATTCAGCGGGGGAACTTTCGGAAAATGAAATATTTTTTGCGCTTATTTGGAAGTGAGCGCATAATTCAACCTGCAGATTTATTGAATCTCCGCCATTGCGTCAGTATATTCCGTTTTTACTTTAAAAGCTTTTCAGATTTCTTGCATATAATTTGGGTATTTATAATCCATAAGTTCCTACCTAAGTCTAAGTAATTTCCAACATTATGAAAATTTAAAAATATATATTTTCCAGGTAAATTCTTAGGTAGAGGGCCGGCCCTACGCGGAGATATATACGTATTAGCCTTCCTGAAGAACTTATCTAAATGATAGTGAAAACCCTATTAAACTCCGTTGCATAGTTTAGAAGAATTGAGCGCACAAACAGACAGACGCTGATAGTGACTTTGTTTTATACTATTAGATACTTATTGAGATACCAATGTATTGTCACGATTACGAATTTACTAAAAGTTTACCTGGAAATGGCCTGTAATCCCGTTTTTAGTTCATTATGATCTGGGATGTTCCGGGATGTTCCCGAACGTTCCAGACTATTCCCGAATATTCCAGATGTTCCGGGAAGTTCTGGAATGTTGCGGAATGCTCTCGAATACTCTGGAATATTCTGGACTTCTAGAAATTTCTAGAGGGCGAAACTTCCAGCCTTTATATCTTCAAATGCATACCCCGGAAACCTTCTTCGTGGATGGGGGATAGAGGTCTACCACACCATATAACTCCCTTGTTAATACCGGGACTCTTTTCTGAGTTTTAGCGGCGTTCACATTGTACGCTTACTTTTATTATGTATATATTGATTACAATGATCACCTACCTAGGCGTCTATTGGTTTCGACAAGGCGTCAAAAATTTACTCGCGCCAAGGGCTGTTTAGCTCAGGTCCGACCCTGCGTACCTACTAAGCATTAGAAGCATTATTTATTTATTTATTTATTAACGGACGTCGTCCAAATTACAAAATAATTACACGAATACAGTAAAATGAAAAATACAGGAGTAGACAAAGGTACATGAAAGCAAAGACATAAGGCAGATATAATATAAGAAAATAAAGTGACAAGTCGAATCAAGTCAAGACTACGCCATGGGTCAGTACCACGGGACACTTATAATATTCCGTATTATAATATTATAATATCACTTATTATAAAAATTACAGTGCGGCAAAATCGTCTAGAAAATTATCTCTCAAATTCAGAGGAAAAACGACATAGCTCATCCGTTTTAGATTTTTTAAAATTATTTTGTTGATCTTTGAATTTGGTTATACAGGATTTTCCAATAAGAGGTGTTATTTTGATATTCAATCGTAAAAGATCAATGGTTTCGTTGCTTGTGCGGCACGTAGCGCCGTCTTGTTAAAGTTAACGTTGTCCAGATCAATTCCATCAAATTCCGGCCATAAAAAATCATTAATCATTTCTCGATAGCGATCCATTCACCGTAACTGTGACTCCAGCCTCATTTTCGAAAAAATTAAGGTCCAATGACTCGGTCGGACCATAAACCGCACCAAAAAGTCACACGTTGAAGATAAAGAGGCTTTTCAACAATAACTCTTGGGTTTTCCGAGCCCCAGATGCGACAATTTTGCTTGTTGACCAAGCCACCGAGGTGGAAATGAGCCTCATCACTCAAGATGATATGCATTTGATTCACTCAAGTGAATTTTAATAATTTCAATGCGTTGTTTAAGCGTGTATCATTCCATTTTTATTAATGGCGTAGTTTTTACTTGTCAAATGTCAAAAAATGACAGCTTCAAAAGTTACATCTACCGAAATAGCGGGCTATTCAAAATAACACTTCTTATTGGAAAACCCTGTATTTCATTAATCCTGCTTGAAATAATGATAATAAAAAATAAACATAAAATTATATGTCTTTCGGAAATTACGTATCACTCATTTCTGAACACCGTTTGGATTCACTTGGACCTGTGTGCTTCATAAACTTACATGCATTTTCCTACGAACCATCTTGGCAACGCCATTTAAAACATTGTCTACATTATTTTGTCGGCCTGTAGCTATATATAGAGCTGAAATAAAAAATCTTCCTATTGGTTCTCAAAGGAAAATAGCGATTTAGAAGGAAAATAGCAGCGTCATAAGATAATCTATTTAGCTTTTAAATATCCGGTTACCTGCAAAAAATAATATTCACAAGACACCTCACAAGGCGTACATGGTTGTGAGGTGGGTTAAGGTAGGAGCCGTAGGAAGGGATTTATTAATGCGGGTCCTGAAGATTCTCGGATTATATAAAGGAGAAAAACAGACGCCGGTAGCTCTTTCCACATACGAGCCGACTTACATAAAACAACTCGAAGAAACTACCAGTTCTCATAAAAGCAACATCAACTTTGAGCGTGTGTTCACGAGGATCAGCTAGCTCCTCAGTTTGTTCCACATATTTCAATTAATCGAAAGTTAAATATTATAAAAGCCGGTAGAAATCTCAGTCAAAACCGGACATTAAAATCTATGTAGGTACTAGTTAATACATTAAAATAATAATAAATACATTCATAACTTATGTAAAACAATTTACAATTTGGGAGGCGGGTATAGGTCTGGATCTTAACGCACCTATTGCGTGGCGGGCCTTATCGGGAGAGACTAGTTGTGACCTTTTGACCTCTCCAGCCAGTCTCTCTCGACCCATCCGGGAGGGATGGATTTATACGTCTGTCACTTGTGGACCCATTGACCCCCAGATTCCTACCAATATTTTTTCCTTCCCAGAACTCCCTCCCCTTCCTTTCCCTAAAAACACTCTCCACACAGCATCCTTAATTATGAAATGGGCTCCTCGGGGCCCTCCTGTCTGGAGCTAATTAAAAAAAAATAATAACCAATGGGGATGTCAAATAGTAATATTTTCTCCAAATATCTACAATAAATATAAATCTGCAATAAACATTCAATGTATCATAAAAATGCATTGGGATGTTTTTGCGATACTTCTTATCTCTTCTGCAGCCCATACTAAAGTTGAAAGCGTGGAAAATTGCAATATCCCGGCTTTAGCGAAGATTAACCCCGCTTGACCCCCCCCCCCCCCCCCCCCCCTCCTGCACCCATCACGATAGCAGACTACCCCGGTCCTCAGAGGATATTGCCATTCCCATAATATTATGAATAATCCCCCCAAGATCTAGTTTTTTTACGTGCATCGCTTTTTATGCAAAGACGAACTCTTGGCCCGGCAAACTACCCCAAGAACAACGCTGTCAACAAGTTTTGAAGAAATTTACCTTAATATATCTACCTATTTGAAATTAAAAATAATAAATCAACAAGCGAATTTTTGAGGTTATGATTCCCTTGATTTCCATGAAGCCGTACATTCATAACTATTTAACATGGATTTTATTTTTTCCGAAAAAATTTCCATTACCTGTTTACCTGCTGAATTGAAAACACACGGAGAAAAATGAGTATTGCTAATTTATTATAAGAATCTCTTCAAATTATTCGTAATCCGGTTAAAAACGGGATTGCAGGACGTTTTCTGATAAACTTTTAGTAAATTCCTAATATACTGGAAAACGTATTCATGCGCCTACATTACCCATTTATTGTCTCGATAATAAATAATTTATTTATTTCACGCCTATTAAGGCTTTTACATACATATATATAAAAAATATTAACGATTTTATACATGAAAATAGTGCAGGCAACTATTTAAAACAATTGCAGAAAAATAACTATAAAGTCAAAATATCACTGAACTTGATCTACACAGCATGCAGGCACAATACATAAAAAATCCAAAATATTTTTTTCTGTTTCAGTTTACAAAATTATTATGTGTTAGTCAAATCAAATTAAATACCTTTATTAAAATATTCCACTACTTAATGAAAAATACTTCAATAGGGTATGCTTATATATTGAAATTGATGTACTAAATATATCAACAACATCGTAGTATTTGTTTCCTAGCTGTTGAATCCGTCGCATAGGAGTGTGATATTGGGACGTTGAAATAGAATTGCTACAATAATATGGTAGGTACTGTCTTGTAACCGACCTGCTTGGAGTATGAAAAGAGATTATATATAATAAATCAGGGGTATCAAATATTGAATTAATAATTTTATACAAACAGGTTAAATCGGAAATAATTCTGCGATCAGATAATTTTATTAAATTTAATGAACAAAGTACGTTATCGTAATTTAGGTTTTCTCTAGGAATTCCCATTTTAAAATTTACATATCTTAAAAATTTATTTTGGATTCTTTCAATTGCATGTGAATGAACTTCATAATTTGGGGACCAAACCGTGGAATTGTATTCTATATGACTCCTTACTAGTGACATATATAATGTTTTTACAGTATTTACATTTTTGAAATCACTAGATACCCTTAAAATAAATCCCAACATTTTCAAAGCTTTATTGGTTATTATTCCAATATGCTTGATAAAGTTAAGTTTCGTGTCAAACCAAATGCCTAAGTCATTAATTTCCGAGACAGATACTAACGACATATTGTTAATGGAATAATCAAAAAATATTGGATTCTTTATTCGATGAAACCTCATAATTTGGCATTTGCTTATGTTAAGTTGCAAGCGGTTATCACGACACCATATAATTAATCTTGACAAGTTACTTGATAATATATGGCAATCGTTAATGTTTCTGATTGCTTTGAATAATTTCAGGTCGTCTGCAAACATTAACACTTGAACATCATTGAAAATATACAATAGATCATTGACAAATAATAAAAACATGATTGGACCTAAGTGTGACCCCTGGGGAACACCACTCGTAGCAGTGAATTTGTATGAAAATGTACCATCAATTTTAACAGCCAGTAATCTTTTAGTCAAGTAACTATTAAACCACTTATATGGTGAACCTCTTATACCTAATTTGTGGAGTTGATTCAGCAATAACTCATGATTGACTTTATCGAATGCCTTGCTAAAATCGGTATAAATAGAGTCAACTTGACATTTACTAGACATGGAATCAGATATATAGTTTTGATAGGTTAACAAGTTAGTAAGGGTAGATTTGCCAGTAGAGAAACCATGTTGTTTAGGAGAAATGACGTGGTTTAATCGGAAAATAACTTTTTTAAGAAGAATTTTTTCAAAAACTTTAGGAATCGTTGATAAAAGGCACACCGGTCTGTAATTAATCACCTCGTGTTTATCGCCTTTTTAAAAAATAGGCGTAAGGAAGCTGAATTTCCATTTAGTAGGAAAACATCCTGTTCGTAAAGACTGATTAAACGGCAAATATAAAGGATACGCCAGATTGATAGCACAATTATTCAAAAATACAGGAGGTATTTTATCTGGTCCACCACTTTTGCTTTGATCTAGTAATTTTAGTTCAGTCAATATATCATTATATTCTATGTGGATAAAAGATAAATTAAGATTATGATCAGTAGTAAAATTTGATACTGTACTAGCAGAAACTTGTGTCTCACATTCATAAACGCTTTTAAAAAAATCAGCAAAAAGGTCAGCAATACTTTGAGTGTCTTTGGCCTTTTTACCTGCATATTCCAAGTTGGCGGGTATACCAAAGTTGTTATTTTTCATTGCTTTTGCATAGTTCCAAAAATACTTTACATTATGATTTATTGAAGTTTCAACATTATTAATAAAAGAATTGTAGCACATTTTTGATAAGATTTTACAATCTTTTCTAACGTTTTTAAATTCAATATAATTTGATAAAGACCTGTCTTCTTTATATTTCTTATGTAAAACTTTTTTAAGGGCAGTCAATTGAACAAGTTCTTTATTGAACCATCTCGGATATTTCGATTCTTTAAAATGAATCAGTGGGATGAGATCTGAAATAATTTTATCTAGCAAATAATAAAATGATTCAATATTTTGATTAATATCGCCTTCTTTAAGAAATGACCAATCTTCCTTGTGGAGACGATCATTTATGTCCCGATAGTTCGCATTTTTAAAATTACACGTAGGAGTTGAATTATTTTGATTGCCTTCTTTAGTACAAGGGATAAGTATTGCTAGTGGGGGATGGTGGTTGTCTATCGGAAGAATAGACTCTAATGATTCATTTATAATTACGTTGCTCTCATTTGACAAAACTAGATCAAGAACACGATTATTAATATTACGTACATGGTTATATTGGGTTAAATTAAAAAGTAAAGACATATCTAGAATTACTCGTTCGCAGGCGGTTGCTGGTATTGAATTAAAATTACTGTCTAAAACGTTGAAATTGCAATTAGGTAAATTATAATCACCGCAAATAATTATTTGATGATTTGGATATTTGGTTTTTACTAACTCAACATCTTCACAGTGTTTTTTATAGATTGCTAAGTTGGCATTAGGAGGAATATAAACAGTTCCAATAATAGTTTTCTTGAAATCACCACTTAACAATACGAACAATTGTTCCACATCGGTATTTTTGATTTTGAGTACTTTCGAAGTAATATTTTTGCGGACCGCTATCAGGACACCTCCTCCTCTTGTATTGGAGCTGGTATTCTGACTCCGGTCTACTCGGTGGACATGGTGACTATGTAGTCCTAGCTCCGCTGAGAAGATTGATGATGTTAGCCATGTTTCAGTGAGTATGATGACATCGTTTGAGAAAGATGGAGCATTTACTCTGAACTCCTTTAGCTTTGTTCTGATGCCAAAAATGACGTAATGACGAAATGCAAAAATATTTGAATTTTTATGAACACGTGTTCCGACAAAATGATCAAGTTTATCAGGAAATCTATCAACGAGTTTCGTTTAGAGGATTACCAATAATTTGAAGACTTCCTAATAAATTAGCAATACTCAATTTTCTCCGTCCAATATTAACAAGCATTCCGCATTCTAATATCAGTTATTATACAGAGATAATCTATCAGTCAGAAAAATAAACTTTAAATCTACCACACATTTTTAACGGTATTCATAGTTTGTGACAATATCCCATTGGAGCAGTCCGCTATGGGCGCCATCTTGCCAAAGCGACAAGGAGCCAAGTAGCCAAGGAGCCAAGGAGCCAAGGCGCTGATAATACCTAATAAAGCAAATTGTAGATTACTCACGCCAGGCACCATTTAACTCAGGGCCGACCCCTCCTCAGCCCTTGCATGTGCATTTCTATTCTAACCTTTATGAAAACTATTGTTAATAATTATTAGTGAAACCTAGTGAAAATTAAAAATTTAACTTGATAATATGTTTCTATGTTCTTAGTGGTGGGGCAATAAATGATAATATATTGTACCACACGCCATTTTTTCATCTTCTCCGGCTGCGTTGATGTGCTGAAAAATTTGATCAAATTAGTTTTATTTTTTCTTTCATTTTTCCATTTGGAAAAATTGACTTCAATTGGAAGGTTTAATTTGTTCTCGCTTGGATGCTTGTATATAGGTTTGTGCCTTTGATAAGATGTTATGAAAACGAACAAAAGATGGCACTAATAACTAGATATTATTTGATTATACGATGAACAATAATAATTTGTCTGTTATATTATCATAAAAATTAATGTTTGGTGGGAAAAACGAAATAAAAATAATTCTGTTATATTCCTCGATAGGAAGCAAACAATATAGGTAGTATCTAATTCCAGTCTGCTATTTATTTTGTTGAAAAAACAGTGTGCATAGGTATCTATCTACTATATTATGGTACAGTGTAATGTATTTCTCATAGCACAGAATATATTTTTTTATGTGAGTAGCACACAAGAGTCCCAACCGTCTGGAGCCAATGAGATTATGGCATCCCCAATTAGCGTATGTTTTGAAGCTGAAGGTAGTGGGGACGGGGAAGGATATGGGAAAAAGGAAGGTGGGGAAGAACCTGGCTTTTCGGATCTGTTCACCAAACACAGTTAAAGCCATTTCAAGTAACTTTTCTATTCTGAATGGTGGTCTTTCACCAGGTTGGTACTGAAAATTTCATCGTCAAATTCATTGCATCAAATCCTAATATTAAATACTCCAGGGGCTAAATTATGAGAAAAATAAAATTTGGAATAATATTAATTATCTGTAAAATATGAAGCTTGCGATTAAAATTAGTGTGGTCATAAATTAGAAAGGTTAGTTAGTTCTGTTCTGTAAATGACAAAAAACCTTATAAGAATGAGTTCAACAGAGATCCAAGAAGTAACTCTACTCAACTTTTGGTAAATGCCAAATAATCAATCCCAGTATCCCAGCACTGGGATACTGGAAGGTACAGGATAAATTATCTGATAATAATATGATACAGTTTACAGTGCTCATGGACGGTCCAAACCCAAAGTGAACCAGGCAACTTTTCAAAGTGGATTGAAATTCACTGATGACGAGCAAAACAGATGATGAAAAAAAGCTTCCTCAACGAGCGACATTTCGCATAACAAGCGACTCGAAAGGGCAAGTCCCATCTTCACGTCACTCACTTGTGAGCTGAGACTTCTGCGCCAGTGCGTCAGTCTCTAGTTAGCACTCGTTTTGCTAGCACAAGACTGCCCAACCTTTTTAACAGTTGGGCGAAATTGACGATTTTGAATCACTGGCGGGCCACTGAATACCTGACGGTTCCTATTTCCATGGGGGAGGGGGTTGTTAGAGAATTTCTATAAAACATAATTCCCCACAAAAAAAAATCTAAATAAGTGCTCCCCACAAAATATTTGAAATCCATCGGGGGGGGGGGTTGTTACGGAACTTCGCTGAGAAAAAATTCCGCACACCCGAACATCATATGTGATACCCCACAGCAATTTATCGAATTCCATGGGGGGGGGGGGTGGCTACAGGATTCCATTTCGACGCAAAGAATATTATGTCGAAAACCGGTGTATTTTTGTTTCAAAAGTAAGTTCAACAGGTTAGATTTTTTCGTCGCTGATTCTCGTTCTGAGTAGCCTAAATAGCGAAATAGCGATAAATCGCCGTCGTTGGCAACACTGGTGACCGCGCGCAAGCTGCATTGTTTGTTTTACCGCGGGCCCGCGACACTTTTTCAAATTGGCGGATTGGCGGGTTTTTTGAAAATGTTTCACGCGGGCCACTTCGTTCGCGGGCCTGGGGTTGGGCAGCCTTGTGCTAGCATGTTAATGTCGCACACATTGTTCCAAACTTGTGTTCAGACATTATTTGTATTTTTTTTGTGCAAAGTTTGCAAAAATGTTCCTGAAGAAAAGACCAAAAGAAGACAGCCATAAGAAAATAAAAGTAACTGTAGAAATAAAACGTAAAATCATTGAAAAGCCAAAACAAAGTATGAGTGTGGCTGATCTAGCGAGCACATTCAATCGGTCTACATCAACGAATTGCACTATCCTCAAGAACAAGGATAAAATTAAGAAGATTGATGCAACACCACTCCGTTACTACAGCCTATGGACCAGCAGATTATTTCCAGAGATGTGCAAAATGGGTACCCAAAACCATTTGAAAAGCAAAATGGAAATGGGTCAAAACTTTTCCATTTGAAAATGCAAAATGCAAAATGGTTTTTAGAAAAGCATTTCAAATGCAAAATGCAAAATACCTATTTTCAAAATTCATTGAAAATGCAAAATGGTTTCTCAGGTCAAACAATTAAAATAATTATAGAATTTTTAAACAATTTTGTCATTTAATAATGGACATCAATGTAGAACAAACATATTACATGATGGTAAATCCAAAAACACCACGACTACAGATTATGAGACTACAAAAAAATTCCGCGGGACTAATGTTGCCAACGTAAAAACATAGAAATCTAACATTTAATATTACAGCGTCATGGCCCCATGTTCAGTATTTTTTGTAATGGTATCACTCAATTGCCAGGGCTCCTAACCAGGGAGCAACTTGACAAATGAAAATTATCTCTCATAGCGAGGTTGAGGATCGACTGATATTTAGGGTTTTTGAAAAAAAGATGAGTGGAGATAGTAGGAAGAATGTTGCAAAAAAGCATTTAAAATGGAAAATGCATTGAGAAAAGCATTTAAAATGCAAAATGCAAAATGGTTTTTAGAAAACCATTTAAAATGCAAAATGGAAAATACCCATTTTGCATTTTGCATTTCCATTTGAAATGGATTTATTTGAAATAAAGCACATCTCTGATTATTTCTAACTTTAAGAAACTCTCCACTAAAACACTCTTCGAGTGTTGTTTTGTGGTAACTGAAGGAACAAGTCTCACTCTCAGAGAGTTTTGGAAAGATCACTTTCACATCGTTACTTGCCTCAAGATGATTGACAAGGCGTACGAAGGGGTTACCAAGAGGACCCTCCTTCTGCTAGGACGAAGATTTGGCCAAAGAACGTTGTCGAATGTGATTTTGAGGGGGTTTGAAAGAGTACATATGGAGTCTACAGTCACCGAGATTGTGTCTTTGGCCAATACCATAGGACTGGAGGTGGATAACAGCGGCATTGATGAGCTTGTGGAAGAGCACAGTCAAGATATGACCATATGAAAGAGTACATATGGAGTCTACAGTCACCGAGATTGTGTCTTTGGCCAATACCATAGGACTGGAGGTGGATAACAGCGGCATTGATGAGCTTATGGAAGAGCACAGTCAAGATATGACCATATGAAAGAGTACATATGGAGTCTACAGTCACCGAGATTGTGTCTTTGGCCAATACCACAGGACTGGAGGTGGATAACAGCGGCATTGATGAGCTTGTGGAAGAGCACAGTCAAGATATGACCACCGAACAGCTTATGGAGTTGCATTGTGTTTCACAGCAAGAAGTTATGGAGGAGAGTTTGTTAGTGGAGGAGGAGGAAATACCAGAGCAACAGTCTTCTGGCATAATAAGACAAATGGGAAACTGTTGCATGGTACATTGAGAAGCATCATCCTAATGGAGGTGGCTATGCGTTCTACAAATGTATTCAATGATAATGATGTGTCACATTTTCACCAAATTTTGAAGCATCGGCAAAAACACATGTCTATAGACAGCTTTCTAGTAAAAAAAAACATGAATTATTTGTCATAAATTCATAAATAATAAAATAATTATTTTGATTTTTTATTGTTATTTGCAAATCGAAATCGCATTCCAGGATGTTACGCTCCTTAACAATTTATATGTTTGTATGTATTTTAATTTGAATAAACGTTAAAAATAAAAATAAATCGAGTTTTTTTTGGCGTGGAATGCATTATAGTATTTTACATTGATTTATATGGGAAAAATTGTTTCACTTAACGAGTTTTTCATATAACAAGTAAGATTCTGGAATGAATTAAACTCGTTTTTAGAGGTTCCACTGTATATGCATTTGTTGCAAGTGCAAAATACCAACATCTGTAGGAAATATGAAGTGATTGAAAACATAATCATTTACCTCTGATACCTGGGGAACCAAGTTGTGGAGTTGGATGATAACCAAGGTGATATTTATGTAAAAGTTCTGGGCTATTACTGTAAACGGAATAAGGTGAAACATGGGAAAGAACATAATGAGACTACTCAGTCTAAGTGCTTTATGAGCTAGGCAGGACGTATTTCAACAAAATAAATAAAATGTTGATATAAATAAGTGTAATAACCATTCGAGATATACTTGGAAGTGAGCAGAGATGCGACAACTAACTACATGCAATATTCAGATATAAATGTAAGTAAAATTCAAGAGGTGACTAGAAAAGAGTTCAAAGGAGAGCAAAACTTATAACCCGAAGAGCGGGATTCAATATAAAGATGCATTGATATTTTCTATCTCTCCTTATGCCAATGTAATAATTGCTTCTAGAATTAACTGAAATCATAACGAAGTTAAGTATTTTCCCTCTGGAATTTATGCATGTGGCATTTTTACATACCTATTATTGTTAAAACCGTTTCCATATAAGCTTATACTATATTTTTTCCTGTGGACCCTAATGCTCTTGGCCTTTAGATGTACAAGGCTACCAATAACACCGAATGCGTTGAATGCTTTGAGGTTTTGTCTACGCGTTCCTTCATCCATGAAGCAGAAATCTATTTATATAAAGAAGAGTGTCTGTGGCAGGCGGCGTGGATTTGATTTTTTTTAAATGTAGTTTTATTCCGAGATTTAAATTGTGCACACTTGACAAAACAAGAGAAAGGTCACTGTCTACGTGAGATTTTGAAAAACCACACATTTTCCCGTCCCTTAAGGCAGAATTTTAATACTTCTTGATTAAATTTTGCACACTTGACATTCAAAATAAGAGGAAAATAATTTTTTTTTTTTTTTTTTTATAGTGAATACCTCACAAGAGTCCCAACTGCTCCCGTCTGGAGCCAGTGAGACTATGGCATCCCCAATTGGGGGATGTTGTGAGGCTGAAGGTAAGTGGGGAAGGGAAAGAGGAAGGTGGGGAAGTACCTGGCTATTCAGATCTAGTCACTAAACACGGCTAAAGCCATTTGGAGCAACGTTTCAATTCTGAATGGTGGTCTTACACCAGGGCGATACTGGTAGTATCTTCCACTCTGGAACGTGCCGCAAATATACTATATATTATTTTAATTAATTAATTGTGAAATAACACAAATTAATCAAATAAAATTTATTTGCGCACGCCGGGTTCGAACCCGCGACCTTCGGAATGGCAGTCCAATGCGTTACCACTGGACTATGCCGGCCGTCTACATCTGAATTATAAAACTTAAATTACTGTCTACATCTGAATTATAAAACTCTGCAGCCCTGACAACGCTGGGGACTTCAGCTAGTTTTGAAGAAAATTAATTTGCATGACTCTCTCAAAAGTTGTAAATGGTGAGCACCGACATAATATTTGCACTGATTTTGCTGTATGCAACTACTTTCAGCTCACAAAGTCACTTCTTCAATGAACTGCAATGCTTTGAAATACCATTAAATGGTCAAAATGTGTGACAAACCGCCCACTTTTAAATATTGCCCACTGCGGTCACATTGTTTGTTCCATACTTTGGTTCAATTGTTAAATAA
Source organism: Hesperophylax magnus (assembly GCA_026573805.1). NCBI lineage: Eukaryota > Metazoa > Arthropoda > Insecta > Trichoptera > Limnephilidae > Hesperophylax > Hesperophylax magnus. The sequence continues at coordinate 897,776 of JAIUSX010000050.1, forward strand.
GAAAAAAGTTTTTGAATAAAGAATATTAAAACTTAAACGAAATTGAAGAGTACCTACCTTCTGGTTAGTTAAAAATAATTTTCTTTTTTCAATTACAAGTTCTTACATAGTCTCAAAATTTATTTTTACTTACTTTCTTTCTACAAATCTTCCTACATGGTTTAATATACTATTATATAAATCAGACTATTTTTTTGTAATTTGTGAGTTTGCTTTCCACGCAGAACAAAAATAAAATATATATTTTTTCGATGAATTTTAAAATATGGATACTAATAATTATTTCAAAGTTCAATGAATCCCAAGTACCTACCTGAAGATATTCTTGTACCGCTCTCTTTAAGTATTACATTGCAGTTTGCTACCTTTATGCAGGTATTTTACTTGTATGATTACTAACGGGACACTGCCTCCTCAGGAGACATATGTAGCTGTTGGGAGTGGAAAATACCAATAGATGCAGGAAAAATGAAAAGGGTGAAGAGACTACAATAATTCACTTATGGTGCCAATGTCCCGCCCTAATGGGAACGAGGCTTAGTTACCTAGGAAGAGACATTGTGGAACCAGGAAACGTGGCCAAATATCTAATGACAACCCTGATGAACTTCATTAAAGGGACCGGTTACTGTTAAAGGAATGAAATTAAATGGAAGATAGTATTATGGGCCAATGGCCTTTGTTCTCGCAGGAACCATGGTGAATCATCTCCGCTTTATTTATATTGTGTTGTGTAGGTTTTAATAAATGCTCAAAAAATAATATTTCAATAAGAGAATCTACAAGCAAACAGAATGTTGAAAACAAATTAATAAATAATATGGTTATGTAATTAATACAATATTAAGGCCGTCAAGTTAGCGAACCATGAAAATAGTTTGAAAGATTCAATATTTATTATAAACGCAGGAAAACAGCAAAGAATTCAATGATTTGGATATGAAGCAATGAGTTTGTGCTAGGGGCCAGGACAAAGTGGTGTGATACATTTTCTTCTGTCTGCCACTGATGGTAATGGATACTTAGTTTTAATAATCAATTTGTGAATGCCAAGAGTTTGATTATAAATCAATAATTTTACTCCCAACGTTTCTTAAAATTGGAAACCATTGATGAGTTTGAATTATTATCCAAAACTAGTTTGAATCCAACTGGACAAATATATAAAAAAATAAACAATTTCATCCTTGAAATGCCTAAAAATTCATTAAAATTGATTTTGGATTCGGCTTTACATAAATGTCTAAGTATATGAAGGTACTTATATTTAATTTATTTAAAATTACATTTATTATTGTAACAAAATACTTACATATTGATGTGTTTGTAAAAATGTAGTTAGGTAATCCATCCATAAAATGATAAAGTTCCATAATATGCACTCACTGTAATTATTTCCCAAGATTAATTGAATTTGAACAAATCATTTTATTAAAAAACATTTTGATCGTTTATTAGCAAGAAAGATTTTTAATAATATTATATTTTTAAATTGTTGGAACTTGGGAATCAATTTTTTCAGAGAAAAATAAATATGTCTACACTTCACAAAAATCATTTGAAGAAATTTACTGCTAATTTCAAATATTTTTATGCAAGCTCTTAAACTTATAATTTCTCAAGAAAAATGAAAAGGTAAATATTTAAATCAGCCTTGCATATTATCTAAATCCAATATGCAGATGACTTCCCCCAACCAAGGCTGAGGGTGAACTGTTTCCTACGTTAGATATTCCTTGGCTGTTGGGGAGACCTTCCGACGGGACGATTTGGAGCGGGACTGAAACCGTTTTGTCCTACTCACGCTGGTGTGTATTCATACAAAGTGCTGTCTCCAACCCTTCCATACTTTGAACTATACCCACACATATATAATACATTTGAGATGCAAAGGGTGGTGTTTTTTTACCATTCCCTTTTTAAAATCCTTTTAAAGGGATGCAGGGAACATTTTCCGTCTCACTTTTCAAGTTCAATTACTTCATTATTTCAGTTGTGAAGTAATATCTGTAACCTCTGCTAGATTAGGAATGTATTTTTTGTTTCAGTGAATAATTTCATGTTTTAAATAGCTTATTTGACTTTTTTGCAATGAAGTGTGTGTAATAAATGTTATGCATCTATTGTTCCTATCTCGCTTGCAACATATTAAATGCAAGGGGTAACCTTTTCACCCTTTTATAATTTTGCAACCCTTTTTTATTGACTCAACAACCCCTTGCCTTTTTTTACAAAAAAGAGTTACACATACATAAGGAAGTTCAATACATTCATAATATTTTTAAAAAAAGGAGTGTGTGTGTAGTGCTGCCATACAACAAAAATACGTAACAACATGAATGTTAACAAACAAATTTATCAAATCGTGGAGCCTTTTTTATGCTAAATATTAAAAGGAAGGTTGTATTTTATTTGTTAACAATTTTATAACAGCAACTTGAAGTTAAAACAGACATATATTATTTATTCAATTTAAGTCAAATTTAGTACTAACCTACAAAGCTTGTCTGTCACGATAAGTCATTTTGCGCTGTTGGCAGCCTTTGCTGTCATTTCGAAGTCCATTGCACGGTATTTTATATCTTCCGTCAATCTACTAGGTTAATTTCTCACATAAATTGAAGAAATATCAATTAAAATGACGTTATATCACTTTGGAAACTGTTTGGCATTAGTTTATGTTCCATATTGGATGGCATACAAGTATTCTGGGTTGTAAGTTGATTCTACCTGTGCTCATAATTTTATTGTAGGGCTTATAATGTACCATAAGAAATCGGCATTACATTAATTAAATTAACTAATATTATTAGGTCCGAGTATGGTGCATTCTGGAAATGTATACAAGCCGGAGGAATATACGTGTTTACCCAGCTATGTAAAATGCTCGTTTTGGCGACGTTCTTCCCTGATACTGATGGAGAAAATGTTTCTACGGGAGTGGACTTTTTAGGGGTAAGACACTAAAAGCAAGGTTAAACTGATATTCTTATAATGCTTCGATATTTTATTTAATAATTGTGTTGTTCAAATCCGTGGTTAGATTTCTCATATTCATGTTTTATTTGTAGGAATTTTTGAAGTCAACCATTGATATCGCAGACCTAGTTGGCCTATATATTGTATTGGCTGGCATTCCTGGAAAGGGCCACTCCAAAGTGCTGACGGCTGGAATTGGATGGGCCGGTGCTGAGGTAGGTCGCAGTAGAGCTCACATATATATTCTCAAAGAAATTTAGAGCACAGTTCCGATAAGGCTGAGGTCCTGAATTCAATTCCTAGATGCAACATAACCTTTTTCTGTTTCAATTTTCGTTTTAGAGTTGCTAATGTTTTCTTCAGTGAAAGTACATATTACCTTTTCCTACAAAAAAAATCCCCATAATTCTGGTGCACCCTTTTTACCATATCGTATTAAAAGTAGCAATATCCCAAATTACATACTATGATTATTATTGAAATATAAATAATTCTCAAAAACAAAAAACCCATAATTTTTATGAAGTATGATTTTATCTCTTAGATAGAAATGTATTACTATCACGTTCAAGTAATGCTGGGTTCCCACCGGATCTACTTCTATGGTCTGTTTATAAAACGACAGTTGAAGTTGTGTTGAGTTTATATTCTATATTTAAACCTGTTCTCACTGATATATTTCATCGATCCTGGCAACAGAAACTTAAAAGTATGCATATTACAGTCTGCAATCAAAAATCGTAATTTAATGAACGTATTTGAGAAAAAATCCAACGTGGTGTCTTAATTTCCCCGTAATCAATTAATCGAAACAATTTGCGATGACCTCATCTGTCTGGATATAGAATCTGACATGCAATTAAAAGTATAGAAAATAAATGCTGAATAATCAAAAACTTTCTTCCATATCAGGTTATTCTCACGAGAGCCCTGCTGTTATGGTTTGGCGCGAGGGGGGCCGAATTCGACTGGAAATACATCCAGAAGTGCTTCGAGTCCAACATCGCATTGGTCCAGCATGTCACCACGGCGACCCTGGTCTGGCTGTGGGGCCGCCACGACCTCAACCGCAAGCTAGTGCCGGCCGTCATCGCCATGCTGGTGCTCACCCCCTATAAGGGCCTGCTGCTTGAGGCCTTCCTCACGCTGCTGGGCTCCGGGCCCTGGGCAGGACTCATGCTCAAGGCTGTGGTCACCCTCTTCCTGGCCGCCACAACGTTACACATTTACGCTGGCTTGGCCCAGAAACTAGGCATTTTCTAAGTCATTATAGCTGTGTAAAACTAATATATTATTATTATATTAAGTAAAAAGTTGGTATTTATAGATTTTTCAATACAATGTTTAGAATGTACTGCTTTGGTTATGTTATTATTAAAAAATTGTGTGTATGGTTAATATATTTTCTTGTATATCGTCATAGGAAAGCAAAACTGCTATATCTGCCACTATCCCTGGGTATACTTTTGTTCATCTATCTGTTCTTCTGGTTCAAGAGTTCAATTTTTTTTCTTCATTTGTAAGTACCTACATAATATGTTTTTCGACTCTTATAAAATTTTATGTATGTTTAACTATCAAGTTGGAGTTGAATTGGTTTCTTACGAAATATAATTTTTTTTTGTACATTGAAAAGAATCCCATTTAAGGCGATGCACCTCAGCATGTAACAATCGGAATCGGGTGAAATCACGCACTAAAAATATACTTGAAATTTTCACTTAAAACCCGTTGCCTATTTTGATTTATGCAAAAAAAAACACAGCCAAAATGCATGTTTTATTTTATTTTATGAAGTTCAGGCACAAATATTAAAATGTTTCAAATTTAAAAAATTGAATTTGCCACATTAACCAGTGGAATACCGATGGGTCTCTGGAGAACATGCAAGCATAAGCATTCTAATATTTTCCTTTTTCAGAATAATTTGCGTTGCGATATTGACCTGCTTCGAAGAATGTATGAAAAACAAAATGGCATCGCTTGGGTTTATAAAACTTTAAATTTTTTTGTTCTTAAATAATTAAATATCTTTTCTATTTTTTGCTCTGGTTTTCAACAGGTTAAACAATAAAACTGCATCCAAAAAGGGGTTCGTAAGTAGGGGATTTTGCTCTTCATTTTTATGGGCCTGATGTTTTATTTTTCTAGGCTTATAAAAAAGTGCTTGATTTATTAATAATAATAATAGAAATTTATTCCAGAATGTATGCAGGGGTAGTGCAATGCAACACATTCTATATTTTAAATAATATACATATAAGTAATAAAAAATAATAATAATAAGGTAGGTAATAACATAGGTGATTTCGACAGGCGCAAAAAAAGCGAATTTGAGTGAAAAAAGGTAAGATATAAACACAAAAATGAGTGTAAACAGCCGTTTATGGAGTATATTTGACATCTCCCGTCTCCAGAGGGCCATCAGAGGAGACTCCATCCAGGCAACCATGGCAGTGATGATTTTGTTACTTGATTGGCGTAGTCTGCGCCATAAGCTTCCCATGTGATGGCGGAGAAGCGCTCTGAAAGAGTGTACTCGTCCGTCCTGGAACATTCCGTGGCGCTGCAGTATCTCAAATTATTCAAAGGCCAAGATATGTTCTACTCACAGTATTTAATTAAAGCATTTATAATATTTCTAAGCACTCGAATTTTCAAACCAAACACACGTGATTTTGCATTACTTGACAGTGCATCGCTACTCATCGGCAAATAAACTTTTGTTTTTTCCTTTGAGAAGCCAAGATACCAGACAAAATTTGCACGTATAACCAACCTGTAGGGCTGTAGGGTGGATGAGCCAAAAAGGATGCTGGTGCATTTAGATGTGCCAACAGAGGCTGTAAAGAATGCAATGTTTTTATAATTTAAAAAATATATAAAAATGTGAATCAGAGGAAACGATACTCTCCACGTTGCTTGTGTTGAAATTAATATTTTTCTTGCATTCACTAGTGTGTTATGCTTTTTATGTTCCACCTCTCAAGAGTGCCCCTGTCCGCACATTGTAAAGACTGTATCGCCATCCGGTTGGGCAGTGTATGTGAGGCGAGTTAAGGTAGGGGCTGTAGGAAGGGATTTATTAATGCGGGTCTTGAAGAGGCCCGGATTATAAAAGGAGGAAAAACAGATGCCGATAGCTCATTTCACATCCGAGCGGACGTACAGAAAAATCAGATAAAGAAATGACCCGTTCTCATGAAACATCAACGGTGTTTCGCTCGTGTCTGACGAGTTTTGCGTACATGCACCGGTGCACAGGGGATCAGTGCTGCTGACTCTTTCAAGCAGGCTCTATTGAAATACTGTAGAACAGACTTAGCTTACCTACATTGCATCTGTGCATTACACATGGCAATCGGTCTGTTAACAATGAATTTTCAATCAGACGAACCTTTGACCTTTGCACAGAATCAAGTGGATTTATCAGGTATTATGGGGCTCCAGCCCAGAGCTGGCTCTTAAATATGTATCCTTCACTACTTCATAATAAGTAACAGTCATTTCGTAATTGCAATACAAAACCATTTAAAAATATGTTTTTTTATTATTTGAAAAACATTATTTATTTACATCTTTAAATTAAATTTGCATATTTCCTCCCTTAACTTAAAAAGTATTAAAAAAATTGGTATAGTATGATCACTGAAATTATTTTCCAATAATAATATTACAATAACAGTTTTTAAAAATGATACATATTGTTTGAACGATCGGCATATTTTATAGATTGTACACTTATTAACACACTTCGGCCGGGAAAGGTAGTTCTACCCGTTCGGTCGATGCTCAACGCTGGGAAGCATAGTTCTACCTTTTGCGCCGGCCTCATTTCAATGGCAGAAAAGACGGAATTATTTATTTTTATTTTTTTTTTTTTATTTAACAATTTTTTTATATAAGATAATGTGTCCTTACTGGGGTACCCCGTTCTAAGGACACATCAATGTTTTTATATGAATATTATATACCAATCTCTTTGTAAAGGTACCAACAATATGTACATGATTATTGAATCGTAATGCAAGTCTTCTTTCATATTTATCTTTGTGGCTTTCGTTTATATCGGTATTTCAACAAAAGGATAGTATATTATTTATATTATAATAATTCAATTCCTGGAATGAGCAGGTATGGGCAAGTACCGATAGGCAGAACGTAATAAATATATTACAAGGTTAATTGAGTTGCATTTCAAATAATATTCAATTACTTTTATAACTTGGGTATGCTGAGTTACTACGAAGAACAAATATATAGTGATTTAAAACAAATTAAATAAATTCAAATGGGACCTTTATTTTCGCCCGGATGCAGCGTAGCGCCAGCGCAAAAACTACTCGACAGAAATGTGTTAATAAAGCAGATTTCTCCTACAAAGTTAATATCTCCTTCCCAGCAATCAATCTCCTCATTATTTATATTGTGTCCCTTTCTTTCCTTGTGCATGCTGTGAGGTTTAATTAATTCAAACAGTTATTAAAAATAAGCTTCATTGGATCCTAAAAAAAAAAATTGCAAGAAAATAAGTAGAACAGTTTTTTATTACCAAATAAAAATTTATGTAATTTTCTTATTAAAAATGTAATTTTTTCAATAATTAAAAATTGAGTATGTTTTGTACACATTATACAAGTAAATTCGACATAACACATTATTATGTATTTTGTTATTATACAAACATGAGACCAATCAAAATACCATTTTTGTTCTTAATTTTACCTCAGTATGATATAGGAACACGGCTCTGTATTTTCAAAATAATATGTTATAAGCATATATGTACTTTGATAGTACGTTGACAAAAAATATGAAGCATGAAAAAAAACCTAATATATATTTGTACATACAAGGTGTCTGGAAACTCATAGTACAAACGGGAAACTGGTGAGTTTACATCATATTTGGAGTCGAATTTTGTGGTATAATACCCTTTTTGATTTGAGTTTTCGTTTTCGAGTAAATTGCATCCAAAATTGGAAATTATAGGTCAAATTTTTAAAAATTTGTCGCTACGATTTACTATCAGCTATTTAATGTCTTTTAAAATGCGTCGAAGCATAGACCCGGCTCGTAAGTTTTTTTTTAACCCTTTAGTTGCCGAAAAAAATAATTTTTGGGTTCTCCATGTGATGTAGATTTACCCGCTTGTACTACGAGTTTCCAGACACAGTGTTCATTTAATTGGCCTAGAACAATGGAATAATATTGAAAATAAATTAAGAGACTATTGCAGCTAAATGTTAACTATTAAAGTTATACATACCAAAATATTTTAACAAAACAATAATCACCGAAAGAATATTACGCAAAGGAATTTAAAATATGTAATAATATACAACTTCAAAGTGAAAGATTAATATTTTACAGACTGTTACATAAAGTTACAAAAATAAGGATATTTTAAAATAAAAATAGACATCTGAGAAACGTGACTACGTTTATTGGTAAAAGGAGTAAAGAGAATCCTCGGTAAACCACCGCAACACATACATTGTGCGAATAAAGGAACATCAAAGTAAAAATTAAAATCTCTTCAACAACGCATAGGACAACTGCCATATCAAGTTTACAAAGCACCGAAGAAAGGCAATTAAAAGGGTCGACAAGCGTGGCCATCAAAGTCCGATCCGGACGGCTCGTTGGAAGAGTGGTCGTCGTCAGACTCTCGGTTGCTGTGCTCTGTGCTGAAGAGTTCTCGGCCCCAAACTCCATAGAGACCGGGTAGAAAGGTTAAAGGGCTACGCAGCTGGGCTCTGGTGTTCTCCATCACAGCCTGGAGATCAAATAAACATCATAATTAATTAACTTATTGAGTAGAACCTCAAACTGGAATATTAAATCATTGAAGATAACGTGATTGCAAGATTCTACCTGAATTTAATTTCAATCTAAATCATAGTGTCTGAAAATATGTATCTGAAAACAGTTTTTGAAAGGTGATGAAATAGACTTATTTATTAGACAAATATATTATAAACATTAATGTCACCTCACTTTTTGTCGTTACATATAAAAATAATTAATAAAAAATTCACCAAGTCTCATAAGATTTTCATCAAACTGTGGTTGTAACCTTTGGATTCATAAAAGGGCACATTTTAATTCTACTGTAATTAACTTCTAGATAAGAATATAAAGCGTGGTGTTTTCTCTTTCTAACACTGTTTATATCATATTTCTCACCATAACAATAAGGGAGATACGATTTCTGTGAGATCACATGAGTTGTTCCCAAAAGTGAACAAATTAGCCTGAAGACTAACTAAAAAACTAACCATCACGCCGTTTCACTTTAGGGCTAGGCAGTGAGGACGGATCGCCAAGCAACTCGGTCTTGGCACACACTACATGCCTCATTCACATTCATACATACTCTTCTATTATTCTGACTCTTGACATGGCCTGACTCAAGTATCCGATTCTCTTGATCGTGCCATGTCTTCCTCGAGCGTCCCCGACTTCTGCTACCATTCACATTTGCGTGATATATTCTCCTTACACTCCTTTCTTCGTTAATTTGCTCTACATGCCCAAACCATTTAAGCGTCCCTTTCTTAATCTTACTCACTACGCTTACATCAGCCTTGCATTCTTTGTGGATCTCCGCATTTCTCACACAATCGTACATGGTTTTACCACACATAAGCCTCAGTATTATTATCGTAATGACTGGACAGTTTAGGATTGTTAGTGACGCCCTCTGTTTTTTTCAAAAACAACCTTGAAGTCAAACCCCGGGAGTGGGTTTTATCTGCTAGTACATATTATTGTGTAGTTTCTGAAGTTGTACGTGCACATGATCTATTTAGGCAACGGCAGATAATATTGAGTATTATTTAAAAAGCTTACCTCTCTTAAACCGAACATCTTTGGTTCATTTTCGTTAGAAGGCACCCAGATTTTAATATCATTATCTAGTCCACACGTGGCAAGAACAGGGCAGCGGGGATGGCACTCAATGCTATTCACCTGCAAGGAATACATATTACATTGACAATTGAACTCCAAATTACATTTGATTATTTACAAGCAAAATTAACATGGTAACATACATTATGTAGAACCTAATCACCTAGCCTATCGCTCTTAATACATAACAGGTCCAGGATCTCTTGGTAGTACACCACTATTTACAGCAATTTATTATGCCTGATGACCTGCTACGTTTTGACAATCGATAAGGACTTTTCAATAAGGCAAATTTACTTCACCAGAATAACATTTCCCAATCAATTATATTTCATAGTTAACCTATACGCTTCCGTGCACAAATAATATGATCAGTAATAATAAAAAATAATCAATTACTCAATACATGCAAGCATTTGTTTTTAAAGAAAATTCATGGCTACGGAAAAGATTGGTGCAGTAGCCTGTTAGTCTATCTACATTTGAAACGCTGTGAAAATGTCAATTTTCTTAAGCAGTGATGTAATTGTGGTATAACTCTAGGGTTGCGGGACATGAGCAAGAACAGAATTATACTCACAATACCCCCTTCATCTCCCATCATCCACTGGACGATGGCCTCAGTCTTCTTGTCCCAGATGTAGATGTTGCCGCAGTCGGAGCCCGACACCACAAACTCACTGTGCGGCCCGAAGAAGGACACGCCCTTGAAGGTGGCGCAGTTGCGGTGGCCGGAGTAGCGGTACGTGAAACCGTGGCTGCCGGGTTGCGGATCACTGATCACGAAAAACAATTGGTTCATTAAAATAATAACAAAAATATTGATAGAGTAACACGCTAATGATTTGTTAATCCCTAGTGTGCCATGAAATCGACCATGGATTACTAGTAGCTCACTGCACTTGCCTCAACTTTATGGAATTTTGAACACTAATAAATACGCCTGGTATACTAAAATATATTTTATTTGCTTGGCACTAATGTATCTTAAAATTATTCTAACTTGTCATTTTGTCACTAGCATACATGTTTATTTTATCTGTGAAAAAGGGCATCGAAAAATTCCATGTCAAATGTCATAATTCTGATTTTCAAAAGCACAGTATTTATTTGAACTTACTTACTTGTCAGCCACTACGTCGAAGAGATAAATATCATCATTGTAAGAGGCGAGAATTTCTGATCCATTGTGGTTATAAACAGCGCAGGTAACATACAATGATAAAAAAAAAAGTAAACTTGTAAAATAATTGACTTACTTGTCAGCCACTGTGTCGAAGAGATAAATATCATCATCATTGTAAGAGGCGAGAATTTCTGATCCATTGTGGTTATAAACAGCACAGGTAACATACAACGATGAGAATTTGAATTTCAGCTTTTTGTTCGTACTGTTATCCTGAAAAAACAAAAAAAAAAATTACAGTTTACAAATTAAAAACTGAACCAATTAGACCTCAGCTATTTTTCAGATAATACATTACAACTTTTTTCACTGCTTTACAATGGCATAGTATTTTACTTAATACAGCAAAATTCTGACAATATATCAGCACTAAGGGTATATACAAGGAGGAGGCCAGGAGAGTTACACAAAAACATTACTCCGAGAGAGTAGAAAATAAGTGTAAGAAGAGTGCGAGTAATTCAAAAACAATGCGACTTATAGAAATAACATTTTATAAATGAGAAAATAAGAAATTAGAGTGCGGGTGGCCCGCCGCATTGAATAGGTAAGTTATAACATAAGAAAATATGTTTAGCTATCTTACTCACCGGCCTCAAGAAGAACTCAGGACAAAATGTGCGTACAGGCTGTGCATGCTGGCCGACCTTGCGTCGGTCATACACACGCACGAGCCGGTTGCGTCCGGCCACGCACAGCTCATTGGTATCCAGCGGATGACCCGCCACGCTGTACAGAGCCACGGAGGTGCCTCGATGCTTCACCTTCAGCAACCTAAAGTAATATTTTAAGTATCAATCACATAAAAGATTTACAGTCAAACTCTGTTACAATAAATTAACACTTGTGAGATCGCGGCAGTAATGAGCAAACGTACCAAATTATTTTCATTAATATGTCATACCACAAAGTTAGTGCTTTCTACCAAAATATTAAATTTCACTCATGGTTGCTACAAAAATGTGCTTCAAAGATATATGTATACATCAAACAATATTCTGTGGCCATGAAGGTTCTGACCGAGGTTTGTCCTGAGCATTTACGAGTCGATCAATTCAATTGCTAGTGTTCTTTCTAGAGAAAGATACAATGTAGATGGTGAACCTCAAAAAGTATGATAACAAGAGACGTCATGAGGCACTGCTAGCCTTGTGCCGTGTGGACGAAGACAAAGAAGTTGCATAGTAAGTTTTCAAGGTGAAACATATCCAGTGAAAATAGTAACAATACTCACTTGGTGGCCCCTTCCTGGCGCACGTCCGATAGCATGAGCAGTCCGTCCTCGCCCGATGAGATGACTACATGCGGCTCGGCCTTGCTGACATACAGTTTGTGCGCCGGCCGCGAGTGCATGGCGAGGCGGCGCTTGAACACAGTGCCGCCGCTGGGAGGTACTTGCAGCAGGCGCACCTAGAATACAAACGAGAAATTGTAAATAACGGTCACAAACCAGATTATCGGTAAACCAGATTTTGTTGGAAATCAATTGAATTTGTACACTTAGGACAGTTTGTTTTACAGAATTTTAACAATTCATCAAAGTTAATATTCAAATTCTGTGAGTGTCCCATTCAAGTTCAGTTACTATCCAAGTACTGTAAAACAACCAGCCCATGATGAAATAATAGCAGAACTTGAAAGAACTTTTGCAGAGCTTGAATTCAAACTTTGACAAATTGTTCAAATTCTGTGAAACAGCCAGTCCTTAGTAAAGTTCTTCTAATAAAAATGCTAATAGAGTTTGATTGTAATTTGAATATGTACTACTAGAATACAGTTGGATACCATGATGGGAATAAGAAATAATACAAGTAGTATTTGGCATGGTTACTGTTACATCTACAATGTTACGAAAAGATTTAAATATGAGCATGTATGGGTTACCATGTTAACGTTACGGTGTTAACCCGAAGTCTTGAATAAAAAATTTGTAGCAAAAAGATATATCTTCTAAGGCGGCTCCCTCACGGGCCAGTAAGGGTCGACACAAACCGAGTGTTAAGTCCCACAATGGACTGTGCTGCAAGCAGTTACTGTAAACTTTACTTTTCTGCACAGGGTCTTCAGAAACAGCACTCGGTTTATGTCGATTATCTTACCGGCCCCGTGAGAAAGCTGCCTTGGAATGTCATTTAAAACAATAAGACATCGACATTTCTGTTGGGAATACTATTGGGAGTTATTTTGGGTACCTAAATAACAAGATGAGTGAGCTCTATATAATTTTATTACTCCTATGCAGAGGAGGATCCTAATTTGCTGAAAAAAAATATTACACACACCTAATTTACTCAAGACCACAACTGAATTGAATATGCAAATGGAACAGTCTCATACCTGACCGTCTCTGGCGCAAGTGACAATGTTAAGTTGACTAGCAGCGTTGAGGTGCAAGAATTTACTCTGAAATAAGTTAGTCTTGTGTCCTGACTTGATGGTCTGCAGTGCCGTGTTGGTGGTCCAGTCCCATATCATGATATTTAAGTCATCAGACCCTGATACCAACAATTTTCCTAAAAGAAGAACACAATATGTTATAAATACAGAATTTACAAATAAAGGGGTTTATTTACAACATGCAATTCAACAGCTTTATACGTACACACAATCATACAAACGTTTTTTCACAAACATTAAACTCAGATTATGTCATTGAGAGACGATTCTTATAATAAAAGAGAAAGAAAAATATAAGTATGGTACACTCTTACTAATCCACCACCCCAAAAACCAGGCAATTAGAGAATTATAGGACGTTTATAGCATACACAAAACATGCTAAAAATGAAAACAAATATTTCGTAAAAACAAACATCATAGTCAGGGTGTCATGTACAAAGAGACTGCATTTTGTAAACTTATAAAAAAAAAGAAACAAATACATAGAAACAATGTGACAGTTGCTAGAATACATGGAGGACAAACTGAAATGTTCTAAAACAACAATAATGAACCCTTGTGACTGGCAAAATGGTCAGCTCTAGCAAGCTAGACGGCGATATACAATAACTGGGTGTTTAAGAGTAAGATAAGGTATACAAAACTTGGCACTAGAGTCTAGGCACGTGGCGGCCTATTGAAATTGACATTTGAATACTGGCAAATTGCAGAGCTTGGTTTTGTGCTTTCAACTAGCAAAAATGACAACAGATATACATAGTAATTGTCGAATAATCAAGCAGCGGATTACTGAGAGAGGAGTATTGTAGTTGATGAAAAACATTACTCTTATCTGACCCGAGTATTAATATCCAACAAATGATCTTATTGAAACTTATTAAAGTATTAAAATAAGTTTTTAATACATGTCACAATGAAATATAAAACCTTTATCAAAGTTCTAGGAGGGATGATAAGATTTATAAAACATGAAATAGTAAATGGGACATACCTTCTGGATGGAAGTTGATGGAATTTACACAGCCTCTGTGTTTATTTAGTTTGTACATTAGCTCTAATCTCTCTACCGTATGCAAGGAACCATAAAATCTTTGTTCAAATAAAACATCCGACTTCCCACTCTTTCTGTATCCTATTCCGGAGCCGCTCTCCCTATTTATTAATTCTGAAACAGAAAACCAAAGCCAAAGCTTATAATTTATGTACAATAATTAACAAAATATACATACGATTCCAGAAATAAAATATTGCAATTCTTTGTCCCACGAATAATAGATTTTCCTCTACATTAGAATAACTTCTCAAACTGCAATTACTAACCAAATTTAAGCCCAATTCAGATGTGTGCAAAAAGTTCAGTGTGGAGACTTTTATGGAATGGAGTAGTTCTCAGTTGGGTTAAGGATTCTATCATCATAAGTTTATTTGCCTTGCATCATATAGTAAATTGTGATAAGCATTACCTTTAATCACATTCCAAGAATGGGTCGGTTTTCTCTTGAGAAGTACGTGAGGAGTCTCACTGTCGGAATTGGACTCATCATTGCGTGATGACTCCATGTCACTCCAGTTATCCGTATCCGTGTCTACGTTGGAGCCACTATCGTTATTCTCCTCTTCTCCCACCTCTGGTTGGTTGGAGCTAGAAGAACTACAACTTGTTTGTATACAAGAAATAAACAAAACCTAACATTGGTTAGATTGTTCATTTAACACGTAATACCCGGAGGTTCAAAATAAAACACATGCGGCGATGGTGGGTCCAGATTGACCCGGCTGAAATGATGAAATTAAAAGGCTTTTTAAACAAAGTCACAAACAAAAATCACAATACTAGAAATGTGCCCGAATGGTTGACAACATCTGCGCGGGACTGTGAGAGACAAAGACGGAAGGACAGAGCAAGAGATATGCTGTTTCGTCGGCTGCTCGAATTCAACTGAGAAGAAATGGAATTTTTGCGTGTTTTTATACACAATTATTCTAATAACTTTTTTAAAACGTGTCCGATTTTAATCATTTTTGAGTCGAAATGTGGGTAAATATTTGATGAAAGAATAGACAAAAGGAAATTAGCCTAAACGAGATATTTGCTGCAAAATCATTTATTTAAAAAACACTGGGTCAAATCAGACCCATCACCGGAGTCGAGGTGTTAAATTTGAAAATAGATAATTATTTATGATTGATGAGTTGTTGATATTGATAAAAGTAACAAGCAAAAGCTATTATAAGAATAAATGGTAAGACATACTTATCACTGGGACTATTATTACTATGGCTATCACTGTCTCCGTACAGCATCTCCAGGTGCAGAGATTGGTTCTCATTGAAGCGGGTTGGCTGCTGCTCCTCCACAGTTGGACGGTTTGACACAACTTCCCCACCAGATATATTGAGTGTAATGGCTTCCTCCACAATATCATAATCAGAATTCATTTGTGTATCATTATCACTCTCGGAACCCGAAGCAGAGCCATTTCTCGGTCTCCGATGGCTGCGGTAATTCCTTCCTCGGGGAGTGCGAGGAGTTCGGTCTCCCCTCTTGTGGCCGCTGGTCGAGGGTCTAACGTCTATCTCACTTTCTGTAGGCACAGTGGACCTCTCACTGGACAGGGAGGGCACAAGATATTCGCTAATAGGGCTCTCTGGCTTCTCTACGGAAATGCCACTATCCAAATTCTCATCTTTAACAACGTCTACGCTTTCATTGCTCTGTGAATCCACAAGCATATCTGAAATGGTCAAAATAACATCTGATCATTGGAAAGATATTACTCCCTCTTCAAAATGTACAGATTCTAAATTACATTCCGTGACTGAACTAAGTTATGTTTGTCGGTTATGTTTGACAAGGCAAGGAAGGGAGTAATATACATGAAAAATAACAAGCTGTTTCAAACAAGGGGAAAAACTAAGAATGATAAAAGAAAGTTTAACTAAATTTCTTAACCTAAAATTGAGGAATCAAAATATGAAAACACTATATCCTAATGAACCTCAATTTTCATACCTGTATTATGTTGTAACCTAACCATAAAATATAGCTATCGTTCCCAGCTAGAACATTTATTGACAAGAAATATAAATTTTAATAAAACTATTGCACATAAATTGATTGGTAGTTTATTTGATGAACAAATGAACAAATCAGCGCTTGCAATATAAACAACAATATTTGCATTCACATCTGGAGAATACGTACCAGTTTTGGAAGTGACCTTTGCTGGAGTAATATTTGTAGGTTCATTGCTATTACTTGCAGCATTGATATCGTGTTTCTCATTCATATCTCTTTTTAACCTCTTTTCCGCTTGTCTCGGGTACCGGGAAGACGATGCGGGACTTCTCTCCGAAGAACTTTTCTCCCTTTCAGTAGATTTCCTATTGGAATTATCATCATCGGCAGATGATGTCCCTTCCATGATTAGGGAATGAATTTTATTTTTACTTTAACTGTCACCAATTAACTGATATTGTCATTTTATATTACTACAACGGTGGACACTATTAGATTTTAATATTGATCAAACGAGAACAATATTATAAGTTTCAAGTTCTATTTTGTTATGACGTAAATAAAAGTCTGACCAAATCCATGGATATTATTTATTTTGGCAGGACGACGTCAACCAACCGACCGGCCTTGAATAGAACATGACTTCGCACGT
The DNA here is from genome assembly GCA_026573805.1 of Hesperophylax magnus. Classification (NCBI taxonomy): domain Eukaryota; kingdom Metazoa; phylum Arthropoda; class Insecta; order Trichoptera; family Limnephilidae; genus Hesperophylax; species Hesperophylax magnus. Next base: position 914,927 of record JAIUSX010000050.1, read on the forward strand.
AAGTACTGCACGGAATCTGCGAATGTGGACCATGCGTGGATATTGTTCCAGATTCTAGATAAAGGGGTTAGTTTAGAAATGAAAAAAAAAGTGAACCACAATAATCACCAAGTGATCATTATTTCCGTATCCAATTTATTTTTCAACGTATTTACTATTGGGGGTACTGTTAATTGTTAAACTGGGAGATTCTGATTTTTTACATAACTGTTTTCCAATATATTTTTTTTCATGTCCATACATGTATCTTATGAAAAATAATAAGTTTTATGGGATGGTTGGCAAGTTCAGATTTTTGCAAACTGTTATGCTGTGATTCTGGTACGATGTGAGTGGTTTATTTATGACTTTTGTTGAAAATGAAGAAATAGCTCAGTCACCTACAAACAAAAGTTTTAAGGCTGAAATACTACATAAAACTTTTAATTTGCTCCCAATTTCATTTTCTAGTTTGAGCTTCAGAAGACAGTGAAGTGTTTTTCAGCTGACTTCCTTATATTACAAACGCTTTATTGCAACAATGGGAGTAAAAAAATTATTACTAAAAAAAAACATTTTGAAATTAGTATTTTTCCATGAGACAATAAAAATATACAATTTGGTTCAGTTGTTCATATTATACTTACATAGTTAACATACCTAATACTTGTCTTTTGTATAACTGGCATACAGAGCTCCGGGCCAATAAGGCCCCCTTTTCTTTCATCATGAGTTTAAATTGGTTGTTGGAAAATTATTTTTGGGAAAATAATTTTTGCAAAGAAAACATGGCTGCAATTAGGGGGGTAGTTTACATAAGATTTGTTTGGGTTTTTTATTAAGAGTTTGCGCATTTTCGTCGTACTGAGCGAGACGATTAATGGACGGGTTAGCATGGGCTGGAATGCCCGAATAAAAGGATAGAGACTTAAGATGTGGTCTTTAAGGTACCTAATACTTGCCGTATATATGAAAGACCTAGCCTCCAAAGAAGTACGTTTCTAATTTTCTCAAGTGCCAAAAGTATTCGCAAATTTGACATCTGTATTTGGTTTGTGGAATATTTATCCTTGATCGAGTGGTTTATTTATGTCCTTGACACACTATGGAGGTATGGTTCGCAAGAGCTCAACATTCCAAAGATTAAATCTAAAACGAAAAATTTCCTCTGAAGTCATGATTTGTAAGTAGGTACTTAAATACCCAAAACCAAAGGCAGCTCTAGGGGTCCAGAAGTGGAAGGTCAATCGAAAAAAATGTTTATGAATTGTTAATACATATTACGTAGTGAATATTATAAAAACGCCAATGTATGTGATTAATTTGCCAGTACCCACCTATTTTGAAACCGGTAGTACAATATTGTTTAATTTAAGATAATTTATCTAATTATTTACACATATAACTGTAGTGATGCTACTAAAATATTCAGGAACGATCGCCAATGCAAAACGCATTGTAGCGGGAAATCTCTAGATACAATACGAGCAGTCGAAGGCGGCTACAAAATTAGGCGCATCGAGATGTACTCAGTCAGTCATTAATTAGCGGTTTTACGAGTGACCAACCTGCGAGCCCTGCGAGTGCTTGCTGCATACTGAAGCGGCCGGCCACTGACTGGCCGTTGCTTCTCCGCGCCGCTACAGGACCTTATCTACCTACACCCGGCTCCGCACGAACTACGAATTATCATGGACTCCTCGGGATCACATCAGCGCCCTGGCCCCGTATATCATCCCTGGCCTGCGCTCCTTACGCGCCTAGACCCTGCGACACCTTCGCCGGTCTGTGCCTCGGCCTCGCGGCATCGTCGCCGGTCTGCATCTCCTGCATATCTGCCGACCAGGTACATCACACCTTCACACTGGAGTACACCAGTGCTGAACACATCCACGAGTTTTCTTTTAAAAGATCCTACTAAAAGTTTTTAAATCACTAACTCCAATCTCAGTCCATTCTTTATCAATAGACTTAAAAAGTAAAAGTTCATTTTATTGCACCCGCAAATCCACTGACAAAAATTATAACTTTTCGTTTTAAACCTCTTTCTTTTTCTCTCTTCTAACATAAACTAATTGTCACTTTATTTGAATGATTTTGTAAAGATTCAATGAATTGTTTGCGATTTCTTTCATCACGATATCCACAGAATATGGCATTTTAAATTATTCCATGCAAATTACGTCAACAATGATAAACATAATTTCGCAAACTAATATTCAAGTTCAAGATGGCTATCGTTTATCACACAAAAAACTTTCGACTTATATTTTGTCACAGCTCCATATAATATCTTAATATTCTTAGAGAAAGAAAGGAGATAGTTTGGGGACAAAATTTAAAGTGATCCACTATAGGTTTACACCATAGCTTCTCATTTGGATGATAGATGGCACTCGAACCCGCTATTACCGTATGAATCATAAAACTAAATTAATAATTAGGTACTTTGTTAAATCCTTTTTTATATTAATACATACTACTGGCTGTACACCGCCACGCATTGCTGTGGCTCAGTCTGTCTGTGCAGATAGAGAAATAATAGCGCGTGTTACGTCCAACAGATGACGCTGTTTTAAAAAAGAGCATTTTTTACCTGTCACATCTATATAATTTAGGTATATGGAAACACTTGCATATTTGAATGCAACATTGTGTCAAAATTTCAAAGCAATTGTTGAAGAACTTTTAGAAATTTAAGATTTTGAACAAATGAACATTTTCATTTTTATTTATATGGATAGAGATAGATGGCAGCATGTTTTTGGGAGGTCCAAATGGAGGACCAAATTACCCACTCAGAAGAGCCGCCACTGCCTATAATCTAGGTACCTAATTATAAACCATATATTTTACGTAACATTTAAAAAAAATTTCAAATGAGGAATTATATAATTTTTCCAAAGAAAAGTAACTCAATGACAATTCTTTTTCAAACATTCTTTAGGCAAATAGGTACCATACATAATATTTAAAAAAATAAGAATAAAAAAGTCAAAATAAATATGAAGATATCACATTTGAAAAATGAATCTTTGCTGAACTATTGAAAAGGCCACCATCTTCAAACGGGACGTACAAACAAATTTACAGAGACGAATTGCAAAACGGCCGAGTCAAACAAGGCTTCACTACCTTCAGTTAATAATAAATAATGATGTAAGTACGTAGTGTGAATAAATTAATTAATAAACAAATAATTAATCATTTCCACGTCAATAAACCATGTCAATCGTATTATTTATTATCTACTAAAATAAAGTAAGTATAAAGTTTAAACGCTAGAATTCATGTACAAATTAAAACGAATATCTTAAAAATTACTAAGAATGTTGTCTTGTATATTCCCGGATAAATATTGAAGCCGTGACATGAACATTGAGAGATCTCACCAATCCATATTGAGGAATCTCAACACAATAGTCCATCAAATTTAATAAATCGCAAGGAATGCCTTCTTTTTCATGGCTGAAATGAGAAAAAAAACATTTTAAATGTGAAACACACTATGTACCTCCATAATATGTGTACTAATGCATAAATTGTAGCATAAGTAACAGAATTAAAAAAAAAAAATGTACTTGAAATATGATAAGTAATGAAGTATTCACAAACCCAACTAAAAGCAATGTATTTATGGGAAATACAAAATCGTCCAATGAAACACTTGAGGATGTTTGTTCTGCTCCCACAATATTATATCCCTTCTTCTTCATTTCTATCAAATGGTTCTTCAAATCATTACCAGGCTTCACTTCAATAATATTCAACCAGCGTTCCGATGAGACACTAAAATATAATGGAATTATAAAGAAATAATGAGGAAAAACATCATTAATTTGATAAGGGTTGACATATTTAGGGTTTATAAGCATTCAATCTTGGCCCATAGTCCCATTGGGTCGGTAAGGGTAAGGAATTGACATAAACAGAAGACCCTGTGCAGAAAAGTCACACAATGACTGCCCTGCCAACCGTAGACAAACTTTACTTTTCTAAGTAAGTCTTTGGTTTATGTCGATTCCTTACCCTTACCGGCACAATGGGATGATGGACTTAGATACATAATATTCACTGTAAAGAAACTGGGGTAGGTACTTTATTTGTACTCAGAAATTTTTTTAAAGCTGGTGACACTACACACTTGTAAAACTTTGGAGGGAAAACAGAACAAGCAAGGGAAAAATAGTGGAGGGATAAATTTAATGGGGTTAAAGAGGGATTTTAGATAAGTTGTTGTTGTTATTATAAAGAAGTATCGACCTTAATGTTTGAAACTGCTTATCCTGAAGATGCCTCAAACTATTGATAGCATATTCCTTAACACCAAATACCTCGCAGGTGCGTGCCAGACCTCCGAGGTTGGGGAGGCGATCAATGAGAGATGCAACAACTATTAAATTGCTGCTGTTCTTATTTTCCTTTAACAAATAAACAATATCAATTAAGGAAACCTTTAGGTTGCCAAAGAACAAACACACTATCTATGAAATTAACATATTTCGGTCGGGTATTTTTTGCGCTGGCGGTATGCTGAGTCCGGGCGAAAATAAAGGTCCCATGCGAATTTCTTTAATTTGTTTTAAATCGCTATATCTTCGAAAATAATTAAAATGTTTTAATAAAAATTTCTACATAGTAACTCAGCATACCCAAGCTATTAAAGTAAAAAACGAAAATCGAATATTATTTGAAATGCAACTCAATTAACCTTGTAATATGTTTTTTACGGTCCACCTATCGGTATTTGCTCATACCTGCTTTCATTAAATACGCCCGACATCTCTCGCTCGCTTGCACGTAGGAGTTGAGTGGGTGCGGAATGGAGAAAGAGATTCAAATCGGGTTTCATGGTTATAAAAACCCTCATTTAAGGAATTGAATTATTTCACTGACAAATAATATACTATCCTTTTGTTGAAATACCGATGTACACGAAAGGCACGAAAATAAATTTTAAAAAAGACTTGCATTACGATTCAATAATTATGTACATATAGTTGAGACCTTTACAAAGAGATTGGTATATAATATTCATGTAAAAACATTGAATAATTCCGTCTTTTCTGCCATTGAAATGAGGCCGGCGCAAAAGGTAAAAATATCCTTCCCGTCCTTAGGCAACAATCGACCGAATAGGTAGAAATATCTTTCCCGTCCAAAGTGTATTAATAAGAAACAGTAATGTAATCATGTATCTACCATTTTGTGTCCTGGTGTGATTCCAAGCTCTGCAAGTACATTCTTCCAGGGAACAAACTTCCTTTGAATGTTTGTTGTGTTTATTTCGGACATCTGAATCTCTGATGCACATTCAACATCAATCTTTTCAGATATTACCGAGTAACTGCTACATAAATCACTCTGGTCAGTTTCATTTGACAAAGTTCCAAATACCCACTCATCCTGAGCGACACCGGTATTTCGTAATATATAATGAAATATATTATTCACATTGAGTCCATGAATTACATTAAAATCATTGATATAGAAGTCATCTTTAATTTTGATCAGATTTTTTTCAGTCGAACTCAAATCAAATGTATGACGTATGGTTTCGCACATCATTTGGTACTTGTTGCAAATCGGATCATTCTTCATAATTTCATTCAGTTTAAGCGTGAGGTACTGAGCGTGCAATCTTATGTTGAATAGTTGCCCCATGGTGTGCGGCAGGTATGTCTGCATGGCAAAATTGAAATCGTCATATACTTGAGCAGTACATCCAACCATTCCACGAATAGGTGATGATATTCGATGCTTAAGAACATGGAAAATGACCATAAAGTAGGAAATCTGTGGTATGCTGGATAGTTGCAATTCAGTCAAAACCTTAGAGCTTAAAGGGAGACCCTGAAATAAATAAAAAATAACATTTTAGGCGCCTATCTTATAAAATGAATGTGTGTGGTACCACCATAAATCAAGGGTATTTTTACAGTTTGTTATTCTCAAAAAAAAAAATTACAATAATAAAGGTATTTTTATTTTATTTTTATGTTGACTAATTTTCTATAGTGATTTAAAATGTGCCAGTTTCGATTTGCGCCAAAACGACATATTCGTTTTTTTTAAATATGATTTAAGATTTTCACGGCCAAAAGTATTTTTGTTTTTGGGGTGTTATGCCGTGTTGCGCTAACTCCTTCTTTAGCCAACGTTTCGGACAGCATTGCAGTGTCCATCATCAGGTCCATCATCCACACAATAACACATCTGCCCTGATGATGGACACTGCAATGCTGTCCGAAACGTTGGCTAAAGAAGGAGTTAGCACAACACGGCATAACACCCCAAAAACAAATAACAAAAATATTCGTTTTTATTTGTGAATTCGGCACGTCACATTAGGCGACATTACGCTAGACGACGTTAGTGATTGCCGTCTTATCAGACATTGGCGTTTTCTATGTCATAATGATATTGTAGTTGTAGAACCGTTTCGGAATGTGCAGTTGTAGATTGTTTTTGAAATCAATAATTTTATCATGTCCATAATAACAGAACTTGAAAAATACTTTCATAGAACTTTGAAATTTGAAGAATTGTTCAAATTCTCCGAAACAACCCGTCCTAAATCTTCCACACATATTTAACAGTATTCAGTTTGTGAAAATAACCCATTGACTGAGCTTCTGATGTTATTTTAACTCGACCGTTTAGCATTTTGTCCATCTGTAAATTTGTTTGCATATTCTGTTTCCGGTTCAAGATGGTGGCCATTTTAATGGTTCAGTAAAGATTCTCTTATCAAATGTGAAATCATCGTGTTTATTTGCATTTTTTCAATATTTTGGTTCCTACCTGCCTGAAGAAAGTGTGAAAAAAGAATCATCTTTGAGATAGTGGCATCTTTGGAAAAATTCTATACTTCCTTATTTGAAATAAAATAAATGTTCCATAAAATGTATGGTTTTATGATTAACTAGGTAAGTATAGCAGTACCTACTTATAAATCCCAAGGTTTCGGAGTAAATTTTGGTTTCGGTTTATTAAATAGTAGAAAATTAGAAACACACTTTTTGGACGTGAGGTCTACTGTTCACAGAACTACTAGTACATATATGTTCATTAACAACATCAGATGTAGGCATCTCTAACCTTTAACTGCTTTACTCTCTTCTCCTTTTATAATGAAATAATAATTAAAAATATGTATACATACTTACATTTTGTATGATATATAAGGAAATGTACCACTCTAACATAATCCTGGAGCTAACATGGTGCGGCTGTGACACTAACCGTTGAACACACCATAGCACATTTCCCTTTAAGTGATCTCCATCCTGTTGTACTTTAAATGAGAAAAGAAGGCTTTGTAATGTTCTCAGTAAGAATCTATGCTGCAGAGAATTTCCATGGTATCTATTGGCGGGTTTATTTGTAATGTCCAAATTGTTCCTTAAATTCAACGTCATAGAAGCATGTAAATCTTTATTTTGAATAGCAAAAATTTGCAGAGCGGCACTTCTGATCTGTGGCACTGGGTTCACAATGCTGAAATAAATTTGAATCAAATTTATTGACTGACCATTTTAATATTACTTTGGATTTAATGAGACTTTTTTTTTAAAGTGCATCGAAGAAAGATATTAAAATTTAGAATCCAAGCCATTTGGTAATAACAAAAAATTTGACTGAAGCACATAAATGCAAAAAAAGAATGCTTCATTATTTCATACTCACTAATTGACTTCTTCGGGAATCAGAAAATCTTGCTTCTGTGAAGTAATAAATTCGCAACATTCAATTTCAATTCTGAAAAGGAAAACACAATTTTTTACGTGAGATAATGATTACAATTTTAACAATGATTATAAAACATACTCTACATGTAATATAAAACCTTTACCGTTGGTCTTTTCTCAGAACCATTCCAAATGTTAAAGCTTGATTCAGCAACGATATAAATGGAAATGTATTGGATTTAATCGCTTCACGACTTAGATTTTCCACAAGCTCCAATATAACAAAAGGTATTTGATCACCCAACTCAAATATTTTTTCTCCATACTCAAGTAATATTGATTGTATTAGTTTAGATACAAAAAGATCGCTTTGATATAACAATCTGATAAATGCCTTGAAACAAATTTTAAACTGATCATTTTTTCGTAACTCAAATAACTCTTTCCATAATCTTTCAATAACAATTTTGATATCCTTCATCCTTTCTGCAATTAATAAATAAGGTACAAGTAAATGAGCAAGTTGGATAATTGATAGCATGCAGCCATGTCCTCCTGTTTCCAGCAAATCCATTACTTCATTGTGAAGCTTCTTTATACTGTTCAAACTCCATAAATCCAAGGACGAATAATACCCAATGTAGACTTGGAGTTTCGCTAGATTGAAATCGGATAACAATTTTCCTTTCGAAATCTCACCCTCTTCAGTCTTTAAAATGTTTACATTCTGGATTAAATGATAGTACACAGATATTTTCTTGGCCTTTTCAATTCTGCTAACAATATTACAGTCTGATAAATTGGTCACAGCTACTGAGAGAATTTTCACAGAAAAATATTTCTGTATAGTATTTATTTCAGAAGACCTCAAAACAGACTCAGCCTTTTGGAATAAAGATTCCGCTGATCTCTTAGTTGACTCTGTGAGTTTCTTATTCGTAAGTATGTTAAGACCATAAATGTATGTGGTTATTACTTCAAATTCTTCGACTTTTAAATCAGAAATTAAGCGATTGATCAAATACTTTATAAGTACGTCGGCATTATCTGCAAATACTTCCAACATCAGTGCGTTTCCCAATGTATTATGAATATCTCTTGGGGGTTCCATTACTTCCACAGCATTGACAATCATTAAGAAATATGCATCAAATTCACTGGTTGACGAGTATTGTCTGTTTTGTGAATCCTTCAGGGACTGCAGGAGCCCTCTTGTAAAGTCTATGAAAACAGATAAGTGTGCTTGATCCACATCACTGTATATTACAAAGAGTTTCGCTAAAGATTTGAAATCAGTGATATTTTGCAAATATGCTCTGTCCATCATGGATCTGATATTTAGAAATATTTGTTTATCGTCTTTATCACATTTCTTTAGGAAATCAATTATCTTGTTCCAAAACATATTACCTCTGATAAGTAATTTTTCTGTGGAAAGAGATGAAAATAAATCTAATAAGCTTTCTGCCTTTGGAAAATCAAAAGAACGTCTCGCAATTAAATTTAAAAAGCAACATTCGGTGGCACAGCGAATCATGGCATTATTCAATATTGGTGTGTTTGAATTGAAAAATCCTTCTACTACCGTTTTGAGGGTAGTTTTTTCACTGGAGGATGTTGAAACAAGCATCAAGGCATAAGATAAATAGAACTTCGGAATTGGCGATAAGTTAATGGATGAGAGATGCAAAAGCAGATTGTTTGCATTTTTACCATGGTTCAAAAAGTTCTTTAACAAAGGAAGAAGTTGATTCTTTTCATGATCATGAACATTTTCATACAAAAATGTATTATTTAGCGCATTTATTAACTGGTTGTAAGGGAATGCTTCAACACTTATGTTATTATCATTGCTATTTCTCAATGCAATTTCTATTGCTTGCTGAACTACGCTATTAGCATCATGAGAGAAAGCTCGAATCAAAGCGCAATTGTACCACGAATAATGCAAAGTGAATACTTGATCAAAAAGCTTTAAGGCTGAGAGTACAAGATGAGATTGTTTCTCTTCCAGTGTTTCCAATAATGCAAACAGAGCAAGCCAGGAACATTCCAGGTTTTTCTTTTCCAGTTTATTCCATTTGAACACTGGCGTTACATCTCCCGTTTGATTTACGGAGATGTTCCTTTCGGCTGCGCATTGAATGGCTCTTCGGGCGAGATATATGGAGCATTTACGAATAGAATAATCTTCATGTGTGAAACCATTACGCAGTAATATCCAAAATTCTAAATTTTCAATAATTGTGCTCTGCACTTTACTAAATGTGGGATCAGTTTTCAAAGGTAGATAAAATTCAGACAAAGTACATAAAATTACATAGTCATTTTGGTTTGCTTGGTTCACCCTGCTTAGAATTCGGTCCCAAATCAGATTTAAGACGCTGTAATCTTGACAACAGTTAATTATCAATGGAATGGTGTTCGTAAAAAATTGAGTGGACACAAGTTTCTCTTCTACGGTGATCATTTTTTCTAATTCATCGTTCAGAAAATTGGAATGAACTGTTACTTTATTACTGATGCACAATTCTAGAACACTGTCAATAATTTTCAAGGGAACTCTTGACTGGCTTTCTGGCGAAATTGTAGACTGAATATCATCTACTGCCATGAGCTGTTGAAGAATATGTTCGGCTACATTTTGGAGTCTTTCTGTACTTAACAATAAAGACACAGAAAGAATGTCAAGCAGAATATTAATATTTTCTTCGCGGCTGGTCAGTAGCCGTTCCAATACAAACTTGACGTAAATGTCATTTTCACAATCAGTCTCTTCTTGCAAACATATCATGTATTTATATTTCATGAAAGTCAATATTGTTTTCAAGTGGTTGTGCTGTAGCATGTCTTTTTTCATCAACGATTCTAACTTGTCGTCAATCAGCTGTTCATCTAGATCTAACAAATCTAATGCTCCGAGAACATCCTCATTTTTAGTTAAATTCGCTAGCTTATTCATGTTGAGTTTTAGGGTGTCACTTAAACGGAAATATAATAAATACGGCAAATAGGTAGATCCGTCAGATTCGCCAACGGCATAAATAAACTTGCGGTGGGTGGTCTATTTATGGTTTGCGCATAAATAAACCAATCACGGTTTGCGCTTGCACGTGTGTTTATGATAGCCCTCAGCCATAGATATACCCATGATATACCACTCACTTCAGCTGTCAAAATTCATAGACAATATTTTTAGCATAAATAAACCACTCACATTTGTAGGGAAATATCATTTTTGATTGCAACATTGACCTACGAGCAGCTAGAAACGGGAGTCGCTATATGCACAGCGACTAGTCGACAGGGGGCGTGGCCAACATATCCGAGCATACCCGAAGTGAAGTGTTTCGGCGCTTTATTTGAAATTGGTTTTCCGCTCAGATTTTTTTTTGTGACGTCACGGCCGAGCATTTCCGAATATTGCCGAGCAGCCGAGAGCTAATTTTCATCTTTCGTTTCATACGATTCTTGCACGTTGATTTCATTTGGTTAGGTTACATTACTATAGGGCCAATATCATAAAGTCGATTCCAAAGCCTTAATAAAGACTGTTTGGAATGGCAACCACATTCTAATTCCTGCAAATATAATTAACTTTTGGACAGTAAAAGACTTGTGGTAGGCCCTATGTTCAACTTTTGTACAGATTCGTACTAGGCCTATATATACTCAAAGTATCTAATCTTTTTACATTACAAAACAATACACCTATGGGAAAGTAAAACTAGCATTATTTGGAGTCAATGTGAAAATATGGATGCCATATAGCATGTTGAAGGATAAGTGAGCAATGAAGAAAGTTGGGCAATTCATTGATACATATTTGATATTATTTTATTAATGGAAAATAATACATTACACCACACAAAGGAAATATAAACATTGAGGGAACAAACCCCTTTAAAAACATGACAGATAATAAAATATTTTCCAGAATTTCCTGTTCCACCTCAAATTGCAGAAAGAGCAAAAACGAAGTTATGATAGTTTCTTTTCTCTGCTTATCCCTACATGGGCAATCACTTTATAACATTATTTTAATGTTTTCACTATAGTTAGATGCAGTGTTGTGTCAGATACAGATACTTGGCAAAATTTGTAGCTAGATACAGATACAAGATACATATACTTTTTAAAAGTATCTCACAGATACTCAGATACATTTCTTCTTTTTTGGGGGAAAACTTAAAAAAATATATATTTTATCGAAAACAGCGATTACTTTAATTTCAGACGGAAGACGCAAACGCTTATGATTATTTTACATATTTACAGTTGCTTGTTTTATTCGTTGCCCATCATAACTTCGTTTTTGCTCTTTCTGCAATTTGAGGTGGAACAGGAAATTCTGGAAAATATTTTATTATCTGTCATGTTTTTAAAGGGGTTTGTTCCCTCAATGTTTATATTTCTTTTGTGTGGTGTAATGTATTATTTTCCATTAATAAAATAATATCAAATATGTATCAATGAATTGACCAACTTCCTTCATTGCTCACTTATCCTTCAACATGCTATATGGTATCCAAATTTTCACATTGACTCTAAATAATGCTAGTTTTACTTTCCCATAGGTGTATTGTTTTGTAATGTAAAAAGATTAGATACTTTGAGTATATATAGGCCTAGTACGAATCTGTACAAAAGTTGAACATAGGGCCTACCACAAGTCTTTTACTGTCCAAAAGTTAATTATATTTGCAGGAATTAGAATGTGGTTGCCATACCAAACAGTCTTTATTAAGGCTTTGGAATCGACTTTATGATATTGGCCCTATAGTAATGTAATCTAACCAAATGGAATCAAGGTGCAAGAATCGTATGAAACGAAAGATGAAAATTAGCTCTCGGCTGCTCGGCAATATTCGGAAATGCTCGGCCGTGACGTCACAAAAAAAATCTGAGCGGAAAACCAATTTCAAATAAAGCGCCGAAACACTTCGCTTCGGGTATGCTCGGATATGTTGGCCACGCCCCCTGTCGACTAGTCGCTGTGCATATAGCGACTCCCGCTAGAAACGATAATAATAAAACATAGAAAAATACATATCTATGTCATCTGTCAAAGCAACTTTGAGCATTGAGGTTAGCCGGAAAATATTATTCTACCCGCAATAAATGATTGTTGCAACTAGAAAAGTATTCGTATGACTGCAAAATGGCTGTGCTTTTAAAATCATATAAAGTAATTCGCAATAATTGGAAAAAATCCACGGTTGGTGCGGGCCTGGTTGGTTATGGAATATCATCACTCAAAAGTAGATATGAGTAAGTTTTAAAAATTATTGCACAATTTTATAATATTTTTCAATATTAGAATCCTATAATCATTATTTTTTTATTACAGCACAAATGTTTTGATGAAAGTTTGCTGTGAAGAAGCTGTAAAATATGGAGAAGTACGACTACCAGTTTCAGAGAGCCCTCGATCCATCACCGTTATTTTAAATCCAGCTGCCAACAAAAGGTCTGCAAAGACTGACTACGAGAAGTATTGCGAGCCGCTGTTCCACCTGGCGGGGATTAGTGTCACTCTGCTGCAGACTAATGCCGAGGGCCACGCTAAAGACTTAGTTCAGGGATTACCAGAAACTGAATCAGTTGTTGTCGCAGGCGGAGATGGAACAGTCAGTGAAGCCATTACAGGTACCTACTAGTTAATATAAGTCTTATTATTACCTATTTACGTTGAATCATTCTGAAGGAAAACTTTTGAATGCCGTGGTCATATCTATATTTGGTGTTTTATTTATTTCAACAATATTAATCTTATTATTCTGTTATATTTTGTTTTTCTTAGAAGTCAAGTTGAGTTCAATTCTCCCTTCTGGAATCCACATTACAATATGTATTCTTGTACAAGCTATTGAAAGCTTACAAAATAAATTCTTACATTTTCTATGTTTTAAAATGGGTATTCAAGTAATTTTGTTGAACTGCAATACCTTTAAATTAAATGAATATGCTTAAATTGCATTTCTATATGAAGTTCTAAATTATGCATTTGATAGTCCGGAATTGCTTGCATTGATAAGCTTTCGGATTCCACTATGTAATACTAGAAGTTGGGAGTTATTTCCGTGCAGAAATTCTGGGACTAACTACTCATTTTCCAGAATACTTATCTAGTGAAATAATTATACCTAGTTAGTGGACATCTTTAATTTATCACTTAACAAATACAAAAGATTGTTACTGAGTCAGTTTAGTTATGTATAATAAATATGTACTGCATAATTTTTACTATTCATGGTAAAAGCACCTAAAAATGGCGTTAATAAATTAATAAATAAATTTCAGGAATTCTAAGAGAAGATGAAAACAAGTGTAAAAGGACAGTGGGAATTCTCCCGCTGGGAAGAAGAAACTTTGTCGGCAACCAACTTTTCCCTCCAAATGGTAATCTACCTAAAGTCCGACAACTAACAGATGCTACAATGGCCATCATTAAAAACCATTCACAACCTAAAGATGTCATGAAGATAGAGATTATTGAAACAGAAGCTGATGCACCAGGGAAACCTATATTCGCCATGGGAGCTATAGAGTGGGGCGCTTTCCGAGATGCCTACGCCAGACGGGACAAGTATTGGCTTTACGGTGGCTTAAGAGAATACGCATCTTTTCTTTTCAATGGATACAAAAGTTCTCTCTGTTGGGATTGTAAAGGAACCTTTAAAATATCTCCTCCGTGTGAAGGCTGCAACAACTGCAGATCTACTTTCGTCAAGCCGGTCGTTAAAGGAAGATGGGTGGATTTCATAATGCCGAAGGTTAAAGATGAGGTCTCGCTCGATAAAGATTACACTCAAATATCTAATCAAGTTTGCGGAAACGTTGAAGAAAAATGTTTCAAAACGACTGAAGTTAAACTTACTTTGAATGATGGAGATGTTCGAGTTCCACCGCATTTATCAATCAGCTTAGGAAAAATGAATTTGGGCTACTTTGAATACGTGGCCGAAGGTTGGAGTCGATTGAATAAGAAGCAACCTACAGTCAATGAAATCATCACAGCGAGGACGGTCGAGATATATCCCCAGACTGTGTCTCGGGAGGGTGAAGAAATCTGGTTTGCTATAGACAATGAGGAGTTTGATGTTAAACCAATTAAGATCACATTCCTTCCTCGCGCTATTAAGGTTTACACAAGAGGGGATAAGAATAAGAAAAGCATTACTTAGAGAAAATATATATTATAAGTATTTATGTCTGAATGTGGCTTTCCTTTGACTTTTTCTTTTCAGCTGGTATTATTTCATAGCAGAATGGCGACAATCATTATGAATGTACCACGGTTCCTTTTCCGCAGCACGAAAGAGAGAAGGGACATCTATCCTCATCCCATTATTTAGTAATTTTTACTTGTGCTTAAGATATTACTATTAAATTATAGTTTTTATTACAAATGATATTTTTTTATTATATTGAATTATTTTGTTTGTAAGTTATCCTAACCCCATAAACTGACATTATTTTGTAAATGTCGCAAAGCCAAAGTATTACTAGTATATTATTAGTACCTTTTTTTATTTTGGTATTTTGATGGATCGCTAAATGGATTGTTAAATCCTCACTCACATTTTGCAGTGCGGCTCCTCCATGGGCTGGTTCGGAATTGACATAAACTGACTGCTGTAAGACCCTGTGCAGAAAAAAAAATAATGGCCTGTGCTGCAAACCGTTACCTAATTTAGCAAACTTTACTTACTAAATTGGTTGATGGTTTACAGTGTCGGTTGAATCCTTACCGGCCATGCCTAAAGCAGATATAAGACTTCTAACAAGAATCTTACAAGAATATTTGAAGTTGCTTTCTTCTAGTTCTATAGTTAGTAGGAAGTAGATAGAAGGAAGTAGGTAGGTGATCGCTGTAATCAATAATATTTGGATGATTTATATTTTTGTGTATCATCGTTTTTATGAAAAGCAATCTCGAGGGCGATGTATAAGGTATTACCTGCCCAGAGCGGATTGCTCCAATTGCACCCACATAGGGACAGCCCTGCTGTTGGGAACCCTCACAGTAAACCAATTATTAAGATTAGACAGATTATTAAATATCTTCAAAAAAGCCAACGAGTAATTATGGCGAATGTAATGGAACATAAAGGATAAGTAAAATTTAAGCTAAACCCATCACAACGAAATTAGACTTTGAATTGGATTGCCACCGTGGTCGAGGGTAAGACTCTCGATTAGCAATCCAGAGGTTGCGGGTTCAAATCCCGGTGTGCACATGAAAATTTTATTTAATTAATGTTATTCCACAATAAGTGACTTGAGATAATACATATAGTATATTTGCGGCACATAGAGTGGAAGATACTTTCAGTATCGTCCCTGTGTAAGACTTCAGACTTCAGACATTCAGAATTCAAACATTGCCTGACATGGCTTTAACCGTGTTTGGTGACCATATCTACAAAGCCATGTACTTCCCCACCTGCCTCTTCCCCATCTTCTTCCCCTCCACACTACCTTCTGTCTCACAATATATTACAATTATTGGGGATGCCGCAAGCTCACTGGCTCCAGAGGGTTGAGTTCGGTACACACATAAAAAATATTATAGTAAAGTATTTAGTACCTTTATACAATAATACTTTCCCGATAAGATTATTTTTTTAGTTAATCAGAAAAGTTTTCTCATAAGCCGCTATAATTGACAAACTGGAATCTTGTCGGACGATACAATTTTTTCTTACTGGAATTGTACAGTAAGCCTAATTTTGTAAATAATTGTAATATTTATCGCAGTAAGTAGGTACCATTTTTATTTAACACTCCACATGTTATTTACGCCTTTTTAAGGATATAAATAGATAATTTATCGTATAGAACATTATTTTAATTTCTAGCCCGTAGCATCTAAAAATATAATGCAATATTTTATTTCTGCCCTAGTGTGCAAATTTGAATCAATCTTCAATTGCTATCAATCTTTTTATATTCACTAAACCGGTAGGTACTCATCAATTAAATGACCAATCGTTTAGTCTTTTGAATCTACTTGGTTTATTTATTGTTAGAGCGCTCGCAGACTAGACTTTAGTCGCGGCGACAGTTGCATTGCAACAGTTATGGGCATAGAAATCTATTATAATTTGAAGTTGCGCCCACTTTATTTGAACTAAGGGCACCTGCAGATGAGATACATCAGTCGCGGCCACAGTTAGAAATTATCCCAAAATTCCTACAAAAAGTCTCCCTAGTGTCGCGTCGCTCGTGTGCGCATCTCCATGATACCATAATGGATTTTTATGTTCGCAAACTGTTGCAATGCAAGTATTGCCGCGACTACAGTCTCTCATCTGCGTACTGCCTTAATGTGTTAATTCCTATCTACATACCTACTTTAAAGTTAAAAAATAAATCTACTAAAGAACGTATTGTAAATATTACGCGGCGCATAACGTCAGAATAGTGAAAAACTTGACTTATTACCATGGGGGTTGTTTGGTTAAAACAGTCTTAAACCGGGTAACAGTAATTTTTTTAAATTTTTTGTGATATCTCAGAAACAAAAATTATCTAAGTACTTGCCTAGGTATTATTTTAAAATTTCATAAAACCAATTATTGTTATTATAATTACTTATTTATCATATATTGTTATTATTATTACCTAATATTTGTTTAAGATATTGGAAGTCTGGTAGGAGAAAATTTCTTTACCTCCGCGTCATAATATTTGTCAATGTTATTGACAATTTAGCGTGCAATTTTTGTATGGTGGATAAATAGGAACTACAGTTAATTTGGTTCCCTTGATTTATGGCAAATATTTTCGTTGAATCCTCGTTGACTGGATTGGTGGCTGGTGGCTCGTTATTTCCATAATCTAATTAAAGTAACAGTATGGTGCTTCGGAAATAAAGTTAGCGATATCGAATAATGGTGCGCAACACGCCACTGCGAAGTGCCGAGGTGCTTCGTTACGGGTTACGGAGCAGCCAGCACAGGGGTGAACTCGAGCAGGATCCCAGATCCAAAAGGAGTTATTTTGTAAGTACATACGCGTCTAAGTAATTGTTAAAATACTGCATTAAATGTTTATTGACTGAGAGTATGTACATGGCAATCCCGTTTTAACCGGATTACAAATAATTTGAAGAAATTCTTATAACAAATTAGCAATACTTATTTTTCTCCGTGTAGCGAAGTCCTGTTTTAATTCGTTAGTCTGTAAATTTTTTTGTACCTTCCATTTCCGGTTTTAAGATACAAATTTGTCGGGAACCCAAAATAATCTCTATTTTAAAGGATTTAAGATTTTTAATGAATTACCGACAAATGTTAAAGAAGCTAAAAGTCTTGCTGCTTTTCGTGGGTTATGCCTAAATACGATAAAGAATAAGTTTTAGATGTATTGTAAAGAGTCCTCAATGTAATAGAAATAAGTAAAAAAAGGTTTATACTAGTTATAAAATGTAATTTTATAACTAAATAAAAAAACATGCAAATAAAGATAATGGCCGTTTTAATAATAAATAGTTTATTCCAGAAGTTATGCATAGGTAGTGCAATTCAATACATTCCATATTTCAAAAAGATAATACAAATAATAGACAATACAGACATAGAATAAAACCAGACAAAATATGAAATATAAAAAATTATGCCAATAGCCGTTTATCGAAGAACCTAAAACTTTTCAGGTTCATGTTTATCGATGATATTTGATAATGGTTCAGTAAATATTCTTTTTTCAAATGTGGAATCGTTGTGTTTATTTAGACTTCTTATTCGCATTTTTTCTATGATTATGGTCTTATGGGTTAAGTGTCTTTTAGATTGTGACGTTTATTTGGATAAATTGTATAATTCCTTATCTATACAGGGTGTCCGGTGGTAAAGTGCAGTAACTTCGGGAGGTGATTCTACGTGATCGTAGGAGTAAAAAAGATAAATAACTTTTTCTGAAATTCCAACTTTTAGATGTACTTTTAAGCTAATAACGAAAAATTTCTCCGACGTACCTAGACAGCATTATTTTTTTCGTCGTTGCCAAATCTACATCCCGCGCCCCCCCGGTAACTAATCCCCGCTACCCCCGGCACCCGAATTCAGTCGGTCAGCTGGTAAACTGTCCCCCGCACCCCCTCCTGCACCCCCCGCTATTAGTAAATTGTGCTTTAAATGTAATGTGTCACAAAATTTGACGGGCGGAGTAAACAACTTTGAAAATTTAATTTATCTAAGAATTTTTGAATTCGTTCACTAGATTTATTGTTTGTTCTCTGCGAACTTTTCATTTGGTTTGAATTTTTGACAGATGTGAAGAGAACCCCGTACAATTTAGATGTCGGTACGTGTTTTAGAGGTATAATGGTTATGGTGCTGATTTTATCAAAATCAAATTTTATAATATTCTTATTATTATTATAATTTACAAGTACAAGTATATTACATTGGATTTATTAATATAGACGTTGTACATTATAATGATTTATGATCAATAAGATGGATCAAGGAAAAAAATATTTATGAGATGTAATATTTTTGGTATGCCTCGTTATTCTGCTGTGTCATTCGTGTGGAAAACGTTCTTTTTTTTTAAATGATTTTCGGCTATGTAATCATTGTTTTTTCTCACCTATAAAATTATGTCCCGTCTTTCCGGTTTATAAAAAAAGGTCTGATTTTTCGTATTGAAATTTTCAAAAAATCCCCAGGGTTTCAAAAATACGATTAAAAAAATAATAATAATACAGAATGTCTTAGAATATTTTCCTTAACCGAAAAAAAAAATTAAAAAATATGATGCAAGTGGCCTATTAGTAAAAAGCGATGAAATTAGTTAAGTGTTCAATGAGTTATTAATATTTTTTATAATAAAAAGTGTAACGTGATTTTAGTGCAGTTCTCTTTTTGAATTTGGTAAAATATCAAAACATACGGCGAACTCTGTGTTGTTATTGTTTACAATTCACATGCGGTTTCCATGGATACGCGCCACTCACAAATATGCAACGTTGCCACGTTCACACTTGCGAATTTATCGGGTAAGTTTGCACCTACACTATGGCTTTTTAGCAGGTATGTCTTTTTGTATGAAAAATAAAAAATTGGAATTTCGGAAAAAGTTATTTATCTTTTTTACTCCTACGATCATGTAGAATCCCCCCACGAAGTTACTGCACTTTACCCCCGGACACCCTGTATACCTCGTGCTGGCACAGTTGGTCTAAATAACAAATGTAGATCCTAGGAAATAAATTGTACAGCGCCCTTGAGGTGATTTTTCACAAAAACGGCGCTCTACAAATTATCCAATTATTATTATTATATTATTATTATATATTAAAAAAACTTTGTTTGTTTGTTTATCCCCTATCGATTCAAAAACTACTGGACTGATTTAGCGGAAAATTTCAAAGTTTGTTCTTATTATGAGGAGTGTTTAAAGAGTGGTTTGAATGGTAGAATAATTCGGGCACACCCGAGGAAGACGTGGCACGATGAAGTGATACAAAAAAATATATAAAGTAAACTTTTTAAATCTTTAGAATAATATTATCTCTACCTTATAAATAAACCTATTATAGTTTTCAGGTAGGTACACTAGAATTCACCAGCTCAAAACTGTACACCAAGCATATACACCAAGCCATTCATAACCCCGAACAACGCCGGGTACACGTCAGCTAGTGTGAAATAAAAAAAAAATGTTGCATAAAATGTGCATGGTTTAATATTTATAATCTAGTTGGAATCAATTTAGAATTTATAGAAACTTTTTAATTAAGTATGTGGTTATTTCAGTACGTACTTACAAATTTTATGATTATGCTTGCATAAAATGTTTGTTAATAAGAGGTGTTATTTTGATATTCAATCGTAAAAAATCAATGGTTTCGTTGCTTGTGTGGCACGTAGCGCCGTCTTGTTGAAAGTAAACGTTGTCCAGATCAATACCATCCAATTCCGGCCATAAAAAATCATTAATCATCTCTCGATAGCGATCCATTCACCGTAACTGTTGCTCCAGCCTCATTTCCGAAAAAGTAAGGTCCAATGACTCCGCCGGACCATAAACCGCATCTAAAAGTCACATGTTGAAGATAGAGAGGCTTTTCAACAATAACTCTTGGGTTTTCCGAGCCCCAGATGCGACAATTTTGCTTGTTGACGAAGCCACCGAGGTGGAAATGGGCCTCATCACTCAATATGATTTGCATTTGATTCACCCAAGTGAATTTTAATAATTTCAATGCATTGTTGAAGCGTGTATCGTTCCATTTTTATTAATGGCGTAGTTTCTACTTGTCAAATGTCAAAAGATGACAGCTTCAAAAGTAACATCTACTGAAAATAACACCTCTTATTGGAAAACCCTGTAGTTTGCTGGGTCGTCATTTAGGCTTGTCATTGCAGTCAAAACGGATCGAAAAACATAATAATATGGTATTTTTCAGATGGCTCCGTATCTTTAGTAACATTAAATGTGCTATCAAGACGTTTTTTTTTCATTAAATAGGTAGTTATCTACGAACTTGTTTTAATGATTTCAAATTTTTTATTTAGGTAGGTAACTACTTTTTAATCTCTCCATCTCTATTAAGAATGAAACATCCGGACTACAACATTCTTCCTCTTTCAATATTTCCTAATTTGATGCCATAAATCTGTATTATTATACGGAGAAAAATGAGTACTGCTAATTTATTAAGAATCTCTTCAAATTATTGGTAATCCGGTTAAATTGCAGACCGTTTCCTGATGAACGTTTTAGTAAACTCGCAATTAATTAGGACACGTGGTCATCTGCATTTGAAATGCGAAAATATTAGGTTTTTCATGAACACGTGTTTCGACATCGTGATAATATATTCATACATTACTAAGAGTTTATCAGGAAACCAGGTTTACCGGATAGCCAATAATTTTAAGAGATTCTTAATAAATTAGCAACACTCAATTTTTTCCGTGTATATCACCAGATTATTTTAAGTATTCTTTTACAATAAAAAACACATAAATTTGTTTTTGACCACTATAGTTTTATTTTCACTCTACCGGTTTCGGAAGAACCCTTCCTTCGTCAGGAGAATATTAAAAACTTTAAAATCTTTTGTTTAAATTTTTGACAAATTATTTTTCATGTATACAAATGATGTTCATTTGAAAGGTATAGGTCTGACGTCTCTCTAATATGTCACCAAAAAATATGATTTATAGAAAATTGACAATATGTAAATTATTTATGAAAGGAGTACCTAAATCTTGAGGCAAATATTTTATACTTTCTGCTTCACCAATTCGAAAATAATTATGATATCCCGTGATTTTTCAAATGATTAAATATTTGTTTTCAATGTAAATAAATAAATAAACCATTCGTAGGTAGCTAGTTAGGTACTTGAAATAACAATACAAGTTAAAAATTAATGTAAAAAAGGTTAATACTAAAGCTTAATTGACATTTTACCTGAATCCTGCAGACGGAGACGCTTTGAAAAGCTTCACATTTATTAGGTATGTCTAAGGTTAAGGTTGGAAAGGAGTCTTTGTCCCACAGTCCGCGGGAGTGGTTTTATTAATAAGCCTTCGGTACCGAAGCCCAAATTACAGACTTCGCGTCCGCCGCTCCATTCAGCTTGCCGCGAACAATCACCGCCGAGGGGAAAATGTAAATACTCAAATACGCTCATAATAGCAATCATTCTACGCGTTGAATACCTTCGCTCCTATTCTCTGCTCCGGGCGTGAACACCGACCTCCCCCTGCCACCCTTGCCACGGAAAACCCACCCCTAGCTCAGATCACGGAACAGCGCAGTTTCCCCGCGCTTCACGCTGGCTGATCTGACAGAATGGCAGACCTAAAGGATTGTACACAAGGCGGGATGTTGTAAAACACGGAGCGCCTCCGCCGGTGTTGGGGCACAACACACAAGTATCAGATTACGCTGTAAATGGCACAAAACGATATAATTCCACTCCGTACATAAATACAAATGGTCTCGAGGGAACAGTGAATACTGAACAGTTGAACAGCGAACAGCCAACCAATCTCCGGTAAAAAGTTGTGGCTCCATTATCATCCGAACATGGCGGCTGCGATCAAAGGTGTGTCGAAATATCTTATGCCATTCAAGATTCTATTGGGAAAGGATTAACAGCATCCACGGCGTTGGAGAAGCAGTCGAAAGCTGCTGGACTGCATGCGCGGGGTACCTATTCACGTAATTCCTAATAAAACTTTGCCGCATTAATTTATGATGATAAATCCAACCAAAGCTGCGTTCATACCACGCTTTTGCAAATTAGTTATTATGTTGTCGACTTTATTGCGAGTTTCGAAGCTTAATTGATACCGACCTTACTATACAGCATTTTAAAATTGAATAATTATTAGGAACTGCTTATTTGTGGCTTAACTCAATAGATTAACAATTTAAGTTATCTAATTCTTATTCATTTTTAATATTATTGATGTCTTAATATTTATATTTTCAATGCAAAATAAAAGCCTAGGCATATGCTATACGTTGGCTACCAGTGGCGTGCATTGTACTATGATCAAAGGAAGGCTGGATTTGAATTAAGAATTGGGCAATGAATATTTTAAAATGTATATTATTATCTTCCGCCGATTGTTGTGATCTGTTGAAAAAAATTGTATACTGGTTCCGTACCTATTTGTACATAGGTAAAATGTTTTTTTTTTCTAAATACCTATATTCTTATTTTCAAAAAAATAGATATTCTTGACGGCTCTGGCGATTTGAAACTTACAAAAAAATATTACTAAAATAATTATTTAAAACAAATGTTTTGTTCTTATTGACAAGAAAGATAATAAAACATTATTAATTGAACATAACACAATGAGTTATGTTCAATTAATTTCAATTAATTTTAATTTTAATTAATCCATTCCACCAAAAACTTTTTTTTAAATCGCGCTGTGATACCTATCTACCATGCATCTATGTAATTTTGAAAACTAATGATATAAAATATTGCTAATTTATTAAAAATCTCTTCAAATTATTCATAATCCTGTTAAAAATGGGACTGCAGAACGAATAAATTGATAGGTTTCATGTTAAACTTTTTGTAAGAATGTTAGTAGGAAATCATTATATTCTCGCATTTCTTCACTATGTGTTAACAACGCAGGTGCATGAACACGTGTTCCGATATATTCTGAAATAATTTATTTGATTAGGATTTTAATAAATCAGCAATACTTGCACGCCACTGCACTGGTAACCTCAGACAATTTAACTATCCGCCGGAGATTCTTCATAATTTACACCTACCTAAATCTATGAAAAAATCTGATTCATGTCAACGCGCGAACAGATTTAGGGTGCTTAATTGTACGAATGTTCATTAGTTTCCATTAGAGAAATCCATCCAATGTGTGAGTTCAAATGTAATGTGGGTAATCCAATCGGTCAGTAGCAGGGACGTGCCGTTTGCGTTCGTAGTAAGCGATTATGTGGAGATTACGAATTAAAATTCACAATACATTTACCAACCAATGATGGCCATAGAATTTAAATGTTGCCGAACAGACATACGGTAGGCGCCTTAACGCATTTAACTATGGTGTAGACTGCAAGGAGCCGGGGAACACGCAGGAGAAAGGTAGACCCTGGGCCGGTCCTGTGCAGACGCAGTTGGAACAGTCCGCTCCGGGGGCCGACGGCCGACTTAACAAGGTGCCAAGGATCCAAGAAGCCGAGGACTTGATAGTACCTATCACAGCGCGCTTGCGGTTTTATTTAGCGCCAGGTGTCATTTGGCTCAGGACCGGCCCAGGATAGGGTGTATTTGAGAGTATCTAGTTGATCTGCAGAAGCAGTTTATTGCTCCGCTTACGTTCACGTTTATTATTCAATCTCCGACGTACGTTAATTACACTTACCTTGTACTTACCCAACTCATTTTCCAAATCGTCCTCGAGATTGCTTTTGACAGAACATTATGATTTTGGAAAAATAGCAGCTTGCAGATGCTTGAAGAATCGCAAAGCAGTAAGACATATTCGGAGATATCTTACAGTTAAATGTGACCGAAGGAAATAGGGTCGAATTATCTTGTTGGTAGAGCAGGGCCCCGGCAAGGCTAAGATCCTGGGTTCAATTCCTAGATTAACAAACTTGAAATTACATGCCGCTTCTCTGTCTGAACCTCGCTCAATCCATTTCTTGAGCATATTAAAAGAAAAAGCGACCATACCAAAATGCATAATATAATAATACGAATGTTCCTTTGAGCTCTTTTCTTTGTGCATCGAAAAGACGTGTTATCCGTTCAATGTCTTAATTAAAATATTTATGGGACAGGAAATGAAAACATGAGTTATGTGGATGGGACGGGGCATGCAGAGGTTTCTCCATCCATTATCCAGGCAGGATCTCACCAACAATTGCACGACCTTTCTTCGCTTCCAGTCGCGCCTTTCTGATAAAGCAATAACTGCCATAATTAAGGGCGAGTTGAAAGGGTGATATAAATTTTACCAAATTAAGAAGGTGACCATATTATATTCCATATGGATGCAAATGCTAATAAGAACCGTATATAAAGTGTTGATAAGTTGACTAATAAGTTAACTAACTATTCAACTGTTGTATTATTTAGATGAAAATGTGGTATCCTGACAAATCTACCGCCTTATGTAGTCGAATATTATAATATTTTTTGATTTTAATAACAGGTGGAAAGTGAAGGAGCCAAGGTCTTTAGCATTCACATATTTTTTATTTGAATAAGCTCAGGATTCCCAACCGCTCCCAACCGTCTGAAGCCATTGAGACTATTGCATCTCCAATTGGGGTATGTTGTGAGGCTGAAGATTGTGGGGAAGGGAAGGAGATGGGGGGAGAGGAAGGTAGGGAAGTACTTGGCTATTCAGATCTGGTCAAAAACGATATTGCAGGTCGTATCCTGATAAACTTTGATTAAAATACGAGTATAAATACGATGTTAGAACACGTGTTATATATTATCAAGCCAAATGCAAGTGCATGAACACGGGTTCTTATATATTAAGGCGATGCCATACGTAGTAATGCAAAATCATGTGTTTTTGGTTTGAAAATTTGGTCGCCTAGAAATGTTTCAGATGCTTTAATTAAATACTGCGAGTACTTCTTGGCCTTTGAAATAATCGAGTATTTTTTAGATATATAAGTCTTTTTATAAGCCCAGAAATAACGTAAAGGCCTATGAAAACTGCTTTAAAGTTCAAAATCTCCTACTTACGAACCCATTTTCGGTTATGATTTTATTGTATAATGTGGAAAATTAAGTTATTTATAAAATGATCAAAAAAAAAAATATATATTTATGCCTGAACATCCACAAAATAAAATAAAAGGCACTTTTTGGCCATGTTTTTTTCTTGCATAAATCAAAACAGGCGGATGGTGTTAAGCGGGAATTTAAACCTTATCGCCATCTACGTAAGGATTGTTATTGATAGCGGCTCAATTTAAAATATTACACGACGTAGTGCATCGCCTTAAGAATATTCAAAGTTTATCGGGAGACGACCTGCAATCCCGTTTTTATCCGGGTTACAAATAATTTTTAGATATTCTTAATAAATTAGCAATACTGATTTTCTCCCTTTACATACTATTCTGTTATTCTGACTTGGCGCGACTCAAGTATCTGGTTCACTTGATCGTGCCATGTCATCCTCCGGCATTCCCGACTTATATGTTGAATATTGCAATATTAGAATGTACTAGCGCAGAGCCATGAAAAATCACGGGATATTATAATTCCAATTTTGGTAAGGACAATTAAAATAATGTTGCTTAGAATATTATGATATGTAGGTATGTATGCACCTGGTAAGTAGGATTTTTGAAAATAACTTCTCCAATTCAAAAAAAAATTAGTTCGTCTAACTGATTTCATGCAAGACTAAAAAACGCACAACCTAACAATAAAAATTAATGTAGAGCAGAACCGTGAAGAATCACGGGATAGTACGAATTCTTGAAAAATCAGTTCCAATGTTGAAAATAACAATTAAAAAATATTATGCAAACGGTATGCACTTTATCGCTTTTCTGAAAATTTCACATAATCAGTTACGATTTTGAAAACGACTATTTTAAAATGAGTATTTTTCATTATTTACAGGGCCGGTTCTGAGTCAAACGACGCCTAGCGCTGTTTTATGTGTTAAGGTGAATTATTAGCCCGGAGCGAGTGCTTCTCTTGCGTCTACACAGAGCCGGCCCTGATACCTATTTGTTTTAGGTAGGTGAATAGTAATTCACTTGGTACACATAGAAAAATAATTATTGCTAATTTCTTAAGGATGTCTTCAAATTTTTCGTAATACGGTTAAAAACGGGATTGCTGGCCCTTAACGAATGAACTGATAGGTTTCCCGATAAACTTTTAGTAAAATATGAAAATATAATAACGATGTCGGAACACGCGTTCATAAAAATCCTAACATTTAGTCACTTTATATTATCAAGACAAATGCAAGTAAATGAACACAATATATTAAGAATTTACTAAAAATGAAATGCTGAAGGTTTCAGGGTGAACCGAAACCGGTTGGTTTTATATATTAATAATACGTACAATAAAGAGGTATTAAAAACAAAATTATTTTATTATATGTATATCCACAAAGTGTTTGCTACAAGTGAAAAATAAATTGCATATTATCTTCAGTCTCGTTAGAAATCCACTTTTATTAAAGTCAACAATCACATTTAAGCTTTCATTAAACTGAACAATCTCATTCAAGCTCTCATCAAATTGAACAATCACATTCAAGCTCTCATTAAACTGAACAATCACATTCAAGTTCTCATCAAACTGAACAATCACATTAAAGCTGTCATTAAACTTAACAATCACATTTAAGCTCTCATCAAACTGAACAATCACATTCAAGCTCTCATTAATCTGAACAATCACATTCAAGCTCTCATCAAACTGAACAATCACATTCAAGCTCTCATTCTTAGAAAATCACTTGCGATTCATGATATTTCTGAGTCTATTCTATTCACCTTCATCACAAACATCGTTATTTATGATTCATAAATTTGCTAATGGCAAGTGCGAGCTGGTCTCTTGTCTTTTGTGTGTTTAGCTACGTGAAATGTCAAAATACAGATGGGTGTCATAAAAATTCATGAACTAATATGCAATCATCACAATATACCTCCCGTGAGTTCATTTCGCCCTTGACAATGTCGATATTGCCAAACGAAAAAAGCATCTTAAAAAAAGAAAACCAATATCATCGCAAGTTTTCGAGGAATTTGTAAAAGTGTCTGTTCGTGTTAATTAGATAAATTTTGACTCCATCCAAATGCGTGGTCATTTGTACAAGTTCTCTCTCATTTATTTTCTAATATTTGTACAACGAGAGACAAAGGTTCGGGCATTTCAGTGTTTGGAAGTTCTGTCCCGTGGTTTGGCTAATGC
This sequence comes from Hesperophylax magnus, assembly GCA_026573805.1. Lineage (NCBI taxonomy): Eukaryota > Metazoa > Arthropoda > Insecta > Trichoptera > Limnephilidae > Hesperophylax > Hesperophylax magnus. The sequence goes on from JAIUSX010000050.1 coordinate 943,031, forward strand.
TGGTACCTTTTCTATTGTCAATCAAACTGTCCCGTATATTGTTTAGGGAAGCTGTTTCTTACGCAGAAAAAAACGAAATATATTTCATGTTGATGTACTATTTTAAACACATGTAGACAGCATTTAGCTTTAACTGAAGGTAATCTTTTAATACATAAACAGAGACTTCGGAAAGAAGTCGGAATGAGTAAGTTACGAACTTATTCCTACATACGTTAATTGTTAACATATTTGTTAACAATTAATTAATTTATTTATTTATTAACGCCCTTTTTCGGGGCTTTTACATGAGAATATCAAGAAAAATATATTATTTATTGTACATAACTGAATTGCTTCATTAACAACATTTTATATTTGTTTAAAGATAAATTGACGATGTCCACTGACTTGTTATAATTGTTTCCCTCCATTAGTATTCTGGGCAAAGAGGAATACATATGGTAGTTAGTCCCAGAATTTCTGCACTGAAACAAATCCTGACTTCTAGTATTAAGTTGTGGAATCAGAAAGCTTATCAATTCTAGCAATATCGGACAATCAACTAAATCATTTAGAATTTTATATAGAAATACCAAGTTAGTGAAAATTCTTCTGTCTGACAATTTTTTTTAAATACTGTTTTATCGGTTTAGAGAAAGAAAATAATAGGGAATTCGCGAGACCAATGGCATATTCTTCATGTAGGCACCTATGACGGCCTCCGTGGTCGAAGGGTAAAGCTTTCGACTAGCAATCCGAAGGTCGCGGGTTCAAATCCCGGCGTGCGCAAGTAAATGTTATTTGATTGATTTGTGTTATTTCACTTAATCATTTAAATTACATTAGATATATTTGCGGCATCTTCCAGAATGGAACACTCTCAGTATCGCCCTGGTGTAAGACCACCTTTCAGAATTGAAACGTTGCTTGAAATGGTTTTAGCCTTGTTTGGTGACCAGATCTGAACTTTTGTACTTTCCCACCATTCTCTTCCCCATCTCCTTCATCTCCCCACTACTTTCAGCCTCACAACATACTGCAATTGGGGATGCCATAGCCTAACTGGCTCCAGATTGTTGGGAGCAGTTCACATAAAAAATAAAATAAAAATTTCAGTACGACGTTACAGCACGTTTATTTGCATTTAAATTATATCAAAATGTAACAAATATTCAATTATCTATTTGATCCATTATTATTCCGCAATGGGGTGAGTACCAAGTACATATGTTTAAAATATCTTTAGCAAAAAATATTAAATGTACGTAGGTTATCAGAACAATCATTATTTAAAGTAGGTAGGTACCAAAACATTAATAATAAAAATATCGTCAAAATATGGCCAGTAATAATAATAATTGGATAACAAGGGCGCGTAAACACGAAGATAAGGAGATCGTAAAAATAACATCAACTCAACAACCTACAGTCATCAAATATGAAGATAAATCAATCAGCAAACATGCAAAAGATGCCTACAAGGATAAAGTCAACATTTAGACTTAGTCTGCAAAAATGCAAACCTATAACACTAACACTGTGGTCATCCCTAGTGAGGAAAACTGTGAATACACCTATGCTATTATAAGTACCTACCCTGTATCTTTAATAGTCATTAATTAAAAATGATAAAAATTAAACCATAAAATAAAGAAGAAAACAAGAATTGTCATCCAAAAGTCAAACCGATCGAAATACAGAACTGTGTTTTATCATCATCAGGAAATTTTGATTTCGATCAAATGAAATTGGTTATGTATCTGTTGGCTATCTATCTATTGGCGTGTATAGACACGATGTCAGGCAGTGTCCTGGGTTAGCGCGTACTCAATGGGCAAAACTAAAGTTACGTACAAGTCAGTGGCGATGTCAAATTCTAGTCTGTATTGTGTGTTCAGTGCTAAAAACGAATAAAATGTAATATATTTCTTTATTAATCAAACATTTAAAGAGTGCTAAAAGTGCCCACACATTACCCCAAACGTAAAGATATATAACAAATTATTATAAGCAATAATTAGTCGCCTGAAACATCCATACAAATTGAAAATATCTGCCGAGTAAAAATAAATACCGCCGACGGGAATTGAACCAGCACCCTCTGATGTCCCGTCAGGTCCTCTGGACCACTGAGCTTCGTCAAATAATTCAATATGTACCTACTAGTATTTCAATCAACAATTACTCCTTATTATATTTTTTCACCTGTAAACCACCAACTTTATTTTTGTAGGAAATGCTTTGTTAGTGCTAAATTTTCCACTAGTGGGAGTGTGCTATGGATAAAAAAACCTTGTCTTATAAACATTACTTTATCGTTAAAAAATTAATAATCTGTACAGCTAATTTCTACAGCGGTCTTTTTATAAGATTTGAAAGCATTATGTAGTTCATAAAAAGGAGATATTGAGCAAAAACATTACTGAACTATCAATAAATCACACCAGGGTCATATTTATTTGGTTTGGGTAGCCATGGATATAAGAGCTTACGCTAAATTTGTTAACCAAACTGAGAATTATGTTTTACTTTTGAAATATTAGCTAACAATTAAGTACCTACATTATTTTAAACGAAAACAGCAAACTGTCTAAACAAAATGCTGACTGACAGCAGAGGCACGTCATCAGTCATACTCTCTCGCTACCAGGGTGTCCTAGGGTGTCCCAGGACAGTATAGAGACGCATAATGAAGTTCCTTGAAGTGTAGAAAATTCCCTTCACAAGGTTTATGACGGGCAATAATGCCAATCGCGTGCTATGGCCTTCCACTGTTTGGTCAGATATTTTTGTCTCCTATACCATACGGGTGTACAATTGTTTTAAAATGTGTAACCGAACTATAAAGGAATTAAATGGAAAATTACAGGACGCATTGTATGGAAAGGCAGCCATTGTTTTGGGCACACAAATAAACACGAAATTGGTGCTTACTCGCTTATTAACATTTCGTAAAGAAGAATTCTCTGCTCGCAAGTTTGGTTGTCGGTTCCCACTGTGCCTTTATCACGGGACAATCACTATTTTTATATCTAAAGAAACGTGCCCCTTGTAATCGACTAGAAAATGTGCACTTACTGGAATTAGATCATTTTTGTAAAACAAGCAACTCAACAGCAGCAATCACTGGAAATGATTTTTTTTTAAATTTAACGATTTTCGCAGAAGATGTCACGAAAGTTTTCTAACAATATTATACATGTTTACATAATAATTTAAGTAAATGACAGGATTAAAAAGTAAAAGACAATGAGAACTGGATTTTTTGTAGATAAATTTATTTTCACCAAAAATTAATATAATTGTTGACAGACTAATGATTAATATGTATAATACATAGAATGTAAGCACCTACGTTAGTTGTAAGTTTCTTCATATGTAAATATATATGTCATTAAGACAGTAGTTATAGGCCTTTGTCGTAAGTCACTAGATACGAGTATAAGTCTTAGATGTAAGTCACTAGTTATTACGAATCCTAGTTGTAAGCAGGCTTATTTATTATTTAATAAATATTTTTCTACAGCGCCCATTGGGTGATTTTTAACGAAAACGGCCCTATACAAATTAGCCAAATATTATTATTATTTTAAACATTTCATTTACGAAATTATTTATCTATATTTGTATTCAAAGATGTACCCCCTTAAAAAGCAATGCTAGTGTGTATGGGATGGGGGTGTAATTTAGTTGTTAAGTAGATTTTTATTTATGATATATTATAATATGTTATTTATAATAAAACAATTATGAAACTTTTTTCCACTTTTATTTTACTGACTGAAACCGAAGACTGGTTACGGTCGGTAAAATTAAAGTAAAAAAAGTTTCATATTTGTTTCATTATAATATATTAAAATGGAATTACACCATGAATTGTCAATTAATTTTTCACTATATTTTTTAGTTGTGTTTTGAAATCATTTAGATTTTTTTTTTCTTTTGGATTTTATATTTTCACGTGATTTGACGTTACGTAAAATGAAAGAAGTCAAAATTGTTAACATTTTTCTCATTTTTGCATCTGTAAATACCTACCTTTATTAATTATGTTTCGGATTGCTCAGTGCCCAGTGGCGGACTAAGGAAAGTCGAGGTTGTACCTAGGTTGTAGGCAACGTTCGGGTCGTATATAACTCGTATCCTTAAATAAAGTTATGTTTTAAGGGTTACAAAAAATAGTTCGGGTCCGAGTTGAGAACCTTGGAGCAGTCCGTCCCGGCTGATTTCATCAAAACGAATTTACGTTTAACAACATTATTTCAATTTGGAAGACGGATGTGGGTACCGCCGGAACCATTTATTGGGCAACCAATGCCTCTGCTATATGTCACCCCAAGTAGTTCACACCGTTTGGTGACCTTAGCAGGTGTGCCCGGGTTCATGGGATGAGGTTTATCCAGGTCTTGGTAGTGGAGACGTCTGCCCACCTACTTTGTAGCGGGCCAGATTTGGAGAGACTTTAACCTCTCCTGCAGGACTCGCAGTGAGAGGGATGAATTCAAACTTTCGTCGTTCCTGGACACACTGACCCCCAGATTTCTGCAAGATTACATAGGCCACAAGGGAAATTATTTTCCTCAGGGCCTCCCGTGTGTGAGTTAACGTAAAAAAGTAGGTCAGGTATCAATAGGAAGGTTTTCCTGATGCCATCCTTCGATAGGGGAAGGCTACATATAAGTAGAATAATGTACCTATCTATATAACTGTTGCAGTTTTAAGGGCTGATCACAATTGCTCGGGCATATAACTAATTGTTATTTTCCAATCATTATTCTCTTCCTTCCGTTCCTTGTAACCTTGTCTCCATGAGACGGGAAGTACTACCAGTACAATTTCTGCACCACCTGTGTTAGGTTGCAATTCCGGGTTAAGTTCAATAAGCCGAGGAGTTTTGGAGAGAGGCAGAAAGAGGGAACATCGACGACACCAGGAACAAATAGAGGGAACATTGAAGACACCAGAACCCAAGGTAGGACTTTCACTATTCTGGTGACATCCTCTCATAGTTCCATTTCGTTCCCCTTTCGATATTCTGTATTTTAGGAAGAAACTCGCGGCCGGAAATATTTCCGGTACATTCCTAGAGGTATCGAACCAACAATCGACCAGAAAATTAAAATAACGGTAAATTAGCTTTCTTCGGAAAGGTATCTGTTTTAATTTGTTACTTTGTTATAAATTCGTCAGTTAATTTTGACGAATTAAGCGATTTCCATCTCATCATCTGACAGTTTCCTTTCCCCCGCCGCCGGTGGATGGCGGCAGATGGCAGCAGGTGGCAGCAGTGTCCAGGCCATCCATCATCCACGAAGATCGAGTCCATGACGCGCTTTGTTAGTATTCCGTTTTTTAACAACCGCTTTAAATGTTTGTTTGGATCTTAAATTCTGAACGTCGATGTAGCCGTACTTAAATACTTCGACAGTTTAATGGATCGGTTGATTCGACCGGAGTGACATTGCTTCAGGAATCCAAAAGAAATTCCTGCTTTATTGCTGTAAATAACTGACTTTTCTCAACAATATCATTTTGCCTTTGTGAAAGCTACAATTTTGTTTTCAGAAACATACCGTAAACAAAAAAAAAAACATAGAAAATGGCCATCTTAGCCTAGATTGAAAATACTTAGATATTTAAAGTTTTTTTTGTATGGAAAGTATTTTTTTGTATGGAAAATGTTATATATAATCGCGGGTTTCTGAAATTTCCTGAAATAGGTACCTATCTAGATGCTTGGTATTACAAACATATATAATTTTTTAATTGCTGGCAACGATATCTGATACTAACTATTAATTAGTAAGCCGGTTGGGTCCGCGAGTCCACAAGTCCGCGAAAATATTATAGAGTCTGTCTCCAATTTTTCGATATGTAGTAATACTGATAGATATCTCTAAGCTCCATAGCTCATGATTGAAATGACGTAGCGAACTGGGAGAAGTTTTGACACCAGAGTAATTTTAAGTGTAATTTTTTTGAGCAATAGTTAAAAGTTAAAAGAATGGAAATAATTCAAAGCAAAGGTATGAGATCTATATTGTGCTATAACAGATTTAATAGAATAAAAACAATGCAACGCCAACTCTAAGGGGGTTTTTCACTATCTCTGATTATGTTCTGACCAAGCACTAATCCGCGGATTAGTCATTTTTTCGTTTTCACTATATCTGAATAACGCTAACGCTCGAGTTAAAGTTAGATTTGACTAATCAGTGCTCGAACTTCACGTTAGGCGCTATTCCTCGAATCAAAGATGGCGTCAAAACATTCCGAGTTTAACAGCTGAGAAGTGAGTCGAATTTTGTAGGATGAATTTGAATGCTTGTATGATCCATCCTGAATTATTTGATTGTGTTCAAAATAAGAAACAATGTATTAATTCGACACGAATCTATCTAAAATGACCTGATAATCAACATAACATAACCAAAAAAATGCACACTTCGCGGTGTGCGGACTGTGACGCATGACAGCCGTGGCAGTAGATGGAGAAACAGCAAACATTTTGCGATGTTGCCAGACTATTTCGAGTGTTATCTATCCGGCAGCTCGAAACAATGGTGAAACGGTCGCCGTTGAATAAAGAAGTTATTCTGAACTTTAAAGCTAGCCAACGGATAGCTATTCAGATATTTAGCCCGACATAGTGAAATACCCCCTAAGTGTGTGGCAACGATTGGTCTATAATACCATAGTATTTATATGCAAATTAAAAAAAAATGTTACCAGATTATATGTTAAAAAGTATTAATAGTACAGTCCATGGCTATCCTACGAGAAGCTGCAACGATTTTAGGCTTCCTAAGACAAATTTATAGGAAGCACAAAACAATATTTATTATAAAGGTTTCAAAATGTTCAATGAACTCCTTTTAAATATCGAGGAAGCCAAAAGTCATGCAGTTTTTCGTGGGTTATGTCTCAATGTTGTGAAGTCAAAATATTAGTACGTAGATAATGGAATATTTTCAAAGTAGTTTTAGAATAGATGGACACTAGATATAAAATGTTAATTTTTATAACTAAATAAAATCATTCGGCGCTTTTAATTAGTCACACAAGCAGATTTTCTGCCAAACGCCAATTTACAGCAAATAGTAAACATGATTTGGTTTATTTATATAACTCATGTTCTTCAAATTCTTTTATTACCGACTATATGCTTAGGTACGTACCAACGTCTTAAACTAAAAACTAAAATTTTAATAACAATAAATAATATTGTTATTTTTAGTGTTTGGTTTATAGGACCATCAGTTCGTGTAATTAATGACGACTTTGAAAAACTACGTAATAAAAATACCAACACGAATTTTAATTATAACATACGACCAACCGCTGTGATTTTTTAAGGCTACCATCGATGTCTCGCTTTTCATAGATTAGTTACTGATTGGCGATGATTTCTGGTTTAAAAGATCACAATACGTCAATAGTACAGGATATTTAACAATTATCTGTATTCATGAATATACTACGGTGATTGCATTTAGTACCGTCTATCCTTGAAAATTTTTACACCTCCTGATGCGTTGGGTGATTAACTGCACTGAAATGAGCTTTTCAGTGGTTAACCTTCAATTTTATGCATTCTCTTACGACAGTGCATACTAATTATTTGTTTACATTGCGTAATTACTTGATCATTACTCAAAATTTAAATACGAAGGCACCTTGGAGTGAAGATAATGCTAATTTCCTTGCTCTGTGCTTGCCTGAGCAAAAAATGAACTTTTAAACTTCAATGAGATAATTTCTGGTCTTGTTAGATAAATCTAATTTTAACTGGAAAACTGTTACCAACGTTGATTATTTGCAATGGAATGCGACGATTAATTTATTGAGGTCTAGGTTACTAACAATTATATGTCAATGGAAGCGAGGTTAGAAGTCTGAAATAGAACTTTCCTTCCAGCTTAAATGTATGGCAGTACCTAGAGCAAGGCTGCCCAACCTTTTTAGCAGTTGGGCGAAATTGACGATTTTGAATCACTGGCGGGCCACTGAATACCTGACGGTTCCTATTTCCATGGGGGGGGGGGGTTGTTAGAGAATTTCTATAAAACATAATTCCCCACAAAGAAATCTAAATAAGTGCTCCGCACAAAATATTTGAAATCCATCCATCATATGTGATAGCCCACAGCAATTTTTCGAATTCCTTGGGGGGGGGGAGTGGCTCCAGGATTCCATTTCGACGCAAAAAATATTATGTCGAAAACCGGTGTATTTTTGTTTCAAAAGTAAGTTCAACAGGTTAGATTTTTTCGTCGCTGATTCTCGTTCTGAGTAGCCTAAATAGCGATAAATCGCCGTCGTTGGCAACACTGGTGACCGCGCGCAAGCTGCATTGTTTGTTTTACCGCGGGCCCGCGACACTCAAATTGGCGGATTGGCGGGTTTTTTGAAAATGTTTCACGCGGGCCACTTATAATTCGTTCGGAACGATGAAAGAAGACAGTGCGATGAAAACCAGATATCTGTGAATTCTGTGCGGAAAAATCACGTTATTTGACCGAATTACGAGATGTGAGATCAAAAAACACTATAAGCGTAGATTGTTTGAATAGGTACCTATACTCGTACATGGAAGACATGTCATATAAGATAGATAATTGTAGAAATGTGTCATATATTTTGCACCGCGCTTGAGGTGATTTTGCACAAAGACGGCGCTATACGAATCATCCAAATATCATTATTATTTTTTAAGTCACAGCCAAGTTAATAAAGAATTGTTCTTCCATTTTGTTTATTGCTTGTTTGACTGTTTCGGCGGCAAGTCACTAGTTATAAGTCTTAGTTGTAAGTCACTAGCAATTGATGTTAGTTATTTACTCTAGTAATAAATCGAAGTTATAAGTGACCTTGAATACTTGTTAAATGAGGACCTCAGCACGGGTAAAGCACCCAGTGATGCCAACATTATCAAACAATTTTTTATAATATATAAAGTATTGTAATAATATATAAAAAAAATACAAATTAAGTTGTTAAGCGCCTTTGAGTTATATTTTTCAAGAAAACTGCTCTACAAAAATGATTCGAACATTATTATTACTTTTCAAAAACATTTAGAATCGTAAGTAGGTATAGAAAAATGTTAAATATAATTTCGGTTGTGTATATGTAACATTTTTTTTCTATACACGTAACATTCTAAAATTAAAAATACGTAATTCTTGTTAAAGATACATTGGGTAATTTTTATTTTCAGTAAATATAATGAAATCATGCTGCTTATGTTTAATGATCGCCTTCCAAACGGTTGAACGGGATTCGATTTTCTGCCGTGGCAATTTATAATTCATTAAAATTTTTTGTATATTTTTTTTTAAATGGATTTTTCACGGGTCGCTTAATTATAACATAAGCTGTTGATTTTTTTTAATATGCGCGGAGATTTACAAATTGACCACAAAAATTATAATCACATTATTTTTTAAAAAAAAAGTGTGTTCTAGGAAAGAGAGTCGTATTTTCCTACCCCTGCCTTTTGGAGTGCAAGCTGCAGTGTATATTTTTAAAAAGTGTGTCCTAGGAAAGAGAGTCGTATTTTCCTACCCCTGCCTTTTGGAGTGCAAGCTGCAGTGTATATTTTTAAAAAGTGTGTCCTAGGAAAGAGAGTCGTATTTTCCTACCCCTGCCTTTTGGAGTGCAAGCTGCAGTGTATATTTTTAAAAAGTGTGTTCTAGGAAAGAGAGTCGTATTTTCCTACCCCTGCCTTTTGGAGTGCAAGCTGCAGTGTATATTTTTCTGCTTGCATAACAACTTAACCACACACGTTTCATAATGAATCCATAAATTAGCCGCAACTTATAACATTTTTATCCTGACGATGAGATATGGACGTCCTTCCTGGTACGACATTCCTCGGAGATGCAGTAAAACTTTATCTTTGACTTTGGCTTATGGTTTCTCTTCACCGAGATGTCAATAGTCCTGCCTACCGGTTGGTTGGCCGGTCGGTTAGACCCGGACCTCCCGAAGCGAGGAGTCCTGTATTAGTGAGCTGGACCCGTGTTTTGTTTAGTTTCACAGCGTAGTTTTACGACATTTTACAGCAATAAAAGTTGGAGTTATTTACGGGTCCTTCTATTGAGGGGCAGTAATTATATTACAAAATACAATTTGACAGATGAAACACTTAGAGTCACGTGGGGTAACCGTACGCGGAGTGTAAGTGTTCGCAGTGATGTTTCCGACAAGATTGTGCCTGTTCACGCACCCGCGCGTTCCTTAATTCAGTAGCCTTCTGGATCGCGCCGAAGCAGGACATGTGTACAGTGGATGCTGATTTGTCAATAAAAACTGGTAGGTAAATTACTTTTTTTCGTGCTTTTCTTAAATTTTTCATCTCTGTTACCGATGTGTGCTATTGTGTAACCAGCTGTGTCAGAGCGACGTCGTCTATGATAATTTTTAGTGAAATATTGTTAGTTAGACGAGTGCAAAGTGATAATTCTAATAAAGATAACCACTAATCTGATTTTTAAAGTTTATTGAATTTTGGTGTGATGGGGTAAGTGTACTGGGGTAAGCGTTCGCAGTTGGACGAGTGCGAACACTTACCCCGATAGATAAAATTGATTTTATAGCATAATATTTCAACTCTCGTTATTTTTTTTACAGTGAAATATGCCACGTGAGAAAGCACCCGGAGAGGTCAGTTTGCACTCAAGAGCAAAAAGAAACTGCAAAAAGGCTTATGAAAGAGGGGAAGAGTCAGCGGGCTGCTGCAGATATTGTTGGGATTTGTGAAGCCACTCTGCGTAAACGCCTAAAACTAAAATTAATATCAACTTCAATGGGGAGATATCGTCCGACATTTACACCAGATAAAGCGGTAGATTTTTAGATAAATAGATACTCAATTTATCGTGCAGATGTAATTTTTTTTGTGAAACTATTGATCTAATAATTATTCATTTATTATCAGGCCGAAATCGTTGATTATTGTAAAAAAAACTGACGAAATGTTCTACGACCTGACTATGCAGACAATGAGAAAAATTGTTTACGATTATGTTGAAATCAACAAGATCGAGAACAGATTTGACTTCATTACAAAAACGGCTGGCAAGGATTGGGTGTATGGATTTCTAAAACGTAACCCTGTTTTAGCTTTAAGACAGACTACTCCCACAAGTATTGCGAGAGCTATTGGGTTTAACGTTGTTCAAATTCGGCGGTTTTACGCAAACTGAAAAATGCTTGCAAGTCTGAAATAATTATCTCAAGTCCCTATAAAAAGAAACTTCAGCAGAAGTAAACAGATGCAGATGCAAAAATCGTCCGAAAACCAATATTTAAAACCATGGAAATCGGAGAACCACCTGTTTTCAAGAAAGTCACACCACAAAGCGTAAGGCGGGAGATTCCAGCGTGTATAACTGTTTAAAGAGCGCACAAAAACAGGCTTCTAAGGACTATTTTTGCCCACAATGCAAGGAGAAATATCGAGATCCACCAACAGAAGATTGGATAGAATGTATTGTGTGTAAAGCATTGTGGCATGAGAACTGCACAGACTATAAGGGACAATTTAAGTGTGATAATTGCTATGGGGGGTAACTCTTCGCGGTGCGAACACTTACCCTACGGTATGCGTATACTTACCCCGCATACGGGGTAAGTGTACGCAATCGACATGCATGTAAACTTTTTTATATAACTATTTGATTTATGAACCATATGAGGTTTTTATGGTTGTTTGAGATGCCTTAATAATCGATCATATTAATAAACAAAAAAAATGAGTAAAATACCTAAAGCTTTTTAATACAAAAATCCCAATGTAAAAATTGCGCACGGTTACCCCACGTGACTCTACTTCCTGCTGGTCTGGCTTTGCTTGAGCAATTAAATAACATCACAGTAATTGCGAAGTCTCTGCACTCTGTATATTGTTTACTTTTGAAATACAATGTCATTCAATGTATCACACATCAACACATGTTTTACAACGGTTTTGGGTTTGTGATATCTTCTCTCTTTTTAATTAAATAAATCCATTGATTCGATAATATACTTCACATAAATAAATGTACCAATTTATAGTACAAAGTACAAACCCTAATTTTAAGGCGATGCACTACGTCGTGTAATATTTTAAATTGAGCCGCTATCAATAACAACCCTTACGTAGATGGCAATAAGGTTTAAATTCCCGCTTAACACCATCCGCCTGTTTTGATTTATGCAAGAAAAAAACATGGTGAAAAAGTGCCTTTTATTTTATTTTGTGGATGTTCAGGCATAAATATTTAAATTTTTTTCGATCATTTTATAAATAACTTAATTTGCCACATTATAAAATAAAATCATAACCGAAAATGGGTTCGTAAGTAGGAGATTTTGAACTTTAAAGCAGTTTTCATAGGCCTTTACATTATTTTTTTCTGTTTTAATAAAAAGACTTATCTAAAAAATACTCGATAATTTCAAAGGTCAAGATGTATTCTACTCGCAGTATTTAATTCAAGCATTTGAAACATTTCTAGGCGACCAAATTTTCAAACCAAAAACACATGATTTTGCATCACTACGTATGGCATCGCCTTAATCACGAATATGAATTATTGACGTGTGCTCTGCGTACCTACTTACCTTAACTTAGGCTAATTCGTTCAGTTTTGGGAACAAACAGCTATAACCCGTATAGACAATTTGTTCGCTTTTTGGAATGTATCCTATGCTCTTATAGATATCGTTGTGTCTCCCTTACATCATAGTTAAAAAATATGAGCTAAACGGTGTTAGAAAGAGAAAACACCAAGCTTTATATTCAAATAAAGAAGTTAATCACGGAATAATTAAAATTTACACCTCCATGAATCAAAAGGTTCCAAGAAAAATTGTGAATTTATTATTATATTTTTTTATGAAACGATAAAAAAGGAGGCGACTACAAAGTTTATAATAAATTTGTGAAATAAAAATTCTTACATGTTTTAAATAATCGGTGATCAGTAATTTTTGTTCAGTGTTTTGTGATTTATTTTAAAACGTTATTATTTTAAAAACTATAAGTTTATTTCAAATGATAAAATTTGTAAGCGAATTTTACAACCTTTCAAAAGCAGTTTTTAGTTTTCTGATACTTTCAGAAATATTCCATTTATTTGCATTTTATTGAGAAGAGGAAATCTGTATTTCTGACAGCATCTTTAAGAAATTTAACTGTCAAAATGCCAGAGATGCCTATATAGGTGATATTATAGGAAAAGCCTTCAGATTACCTGATATCTGCAATGTTTTGAAAGAATGTTAAGCAATGTTACTGTGTTAACACTGCTGAAAATAAAACTTATATGAGATTGAGCACCTGCCTACTAGATAAATCTCTATATCTACCATCTAACAGATGTAAATTTCACGATTCCAAGGACGGGCATAACTTTGGTTTGTAGATCCCTGTAGGTAAATCAATTTACAACTAGGAAATAAATAATCTTTGTATTTTTGGTTCGTTATACGACTCATTTCGAGGCTTTCCAAAACAAAGCATAAAAGCTGTGTGTGTCATTTCTAGAGAAAAAAATATACAAAATGCTGAGGGGGCAATAAAGCTATAAAAGCAGTCCAAGGCGGGCCCAAACCGAGACCCAAACACGAAGGAGAATAAAATAAATATATGGCCGCAATAAAGTAGTAAAACTCTGTGAAAGGAAGACCGTACAAACACCTTCAAATAAAGCGATTATATTTAATAAGTAAAAATGTAAACATGCTGTAAATGTTAATTTATGGCTCGGTTGGGATGCTCAGATGAGGCAGTGTAATGGTTTTAACAACTACAACTTCTAGGGTAAGCTCGTGGTATAGCAAAACCACCAGGCCATTACTTTTAATACCTAAAGAGGTAATAATTAATGCTAGAGTGCGTCAATAACAAAGCAGAGTTCACTGAAATTGAGAGTAGATCCTTAGCGAGAATCTGATGGAAATTGCTTCACCATTTCAATTGCACTGACAGTTCGCGCAGCATTAGAATAATAACAGAAACTGTTAAAAATGACGTAAGTAATATGGTTGAATTAGCTACGTGGTCAAAGCATTTCCACGACAACAAAGACGTCCTGGGTTCAATTCCGAGATGCAACTAAATCTTTTTTTGACTTTTCTGTTTAACATTTTTCTTTTGAGAATGGTTAATAATAACTTGAATAAAAATTAAAAAATAAAACAAATCAACTCTTTTCCCATGCAGATGTTTTTGCCTATTTAGTTAGGTATATACATCAGAAAATGATAAATATATATATTTTTAATTCACACATTTTTTAATAAAGTTTTACTTTTAATTTAGCTAGTGAGGCTGACACTAAAAAATAAGAAGTTTTATCCACGGAATACGACTAAGTTTACCGCCGAGCAAAAACTACGCTCAACCGCGTTATAACAATGAAATTATCGTTGCAGAGATTTTTACTAAAGCGGTCGTTGAATTTGATTTTTGAAAGTAGCCTAAACTCGTGCAATGGTACGAATATTAAAAATAAAAAATTGAACTGTTTAGTTTTGAACAAAGTATTTCACTTTTAATAGCTCTATTAAAATAATAATTAACGCTCGTGTCTATTTTACTAAGTGTTTTTTAATGAACGAGTCAATCCAAGAAACTTTAAATCTTAAAACATAAATTTCAAATGATTTACAGTATTTAGTGCAATCAATGATGTTGTCTTTACAGATTAATGATTGAAATAAAATTCTATGTTTTATTGCCTTTAAAATAACGGAGACATCCCTTACTAAACCAATTAATATTGTATTCACAATACCCGGACAAAAAAACTACCATTGTTTCAAAATAATAATGATAAAAGTAAGGATTTTAATTGCTTCGCTTAATATCGTAAAATTTTTGATTAAAGCATGTGCGTTAGAAACGTATTAATTTATCGTTTTCTTTAATAAAATTCGGATATAAATTAGTCTCCTGAAAAAAATGATATACTAGCAACATTTTGACTGCCAGACCACGCCTTGCCAGTGGTAACCTCTAATTACTGTTTCCTCCCGAGATATTCGGCAATTATTTAATGTCTTCATGGAAATGTGGAATAAAATCTTTCGTAAAACATCCAGTTGAACTCTTATTAATATAAAGATTTACTGCATTAGCTGTTTAATAAGCACTTTACGGGGATTCTATAATAATTCTCTATGGAAACTGGCCAGTGCGCACTCAGGCGTGCTTTCATTTTGTTTTGAAAACAGTTGTAATATTTATTACAGAATTAACTATTTTTTTCCTGTAGATTATTCATATTCAGTGTAAACTAACTACTTTATGAGTGTACTATGTAGTTCAGTCACGGAGAATGGAGAAACCTGCCTTTGCTGGGAGATTCGTTATAAATTGTATGCTTTTGAGTGTTTTTCCCGTTTCTCGAATTCTCGAAAAATCAGATAAAATTTTGAAAATCGCAACTCTAATAAATTTATCAAATGGGTGTTCCATAGTCCCACTGAATTCAACCTATTAACTTTTTTATGTTACATAAAAATACAACCGAACCACTTACATACGGCACGTACCGATCTACAAACTTAGGTTTGATTGATCATTTTATATCCAATATTTAAGGCGACATCGCGGCGACGGTTCCATTTTAATTAATTCTGATGAATGAATTACTATAATCTCAAATATTTCTAGAGGGATCCTTACGGGTGTAAGTTATTTATATTTAAGATTATTATTTATTATTTATTTGGTACAATATTTTTTTACATTTCAAAGTTTTCCAGTAATGTTGGCCTCACTGGGTGGCTTACCCGTGCTGAGGCCTTCATTTTATAATATGAAAATAATCTAAATACAATCTACAATATAAGATAAAATAATACATTTAATATATAATCTTGTGTGTTTGTGAGTGATGTGTATTTATATTGGTTTTGTGTGTTACGTGTAGGTTTTATTTTTATTTTATGCTATGACATTTTGGTAATATTGTCTTTTTTGTTGTTTAATCTATTTTGTAATTTTGTGTGTGAATTTATTTTTATTTTCTTCAATTTTAATTTCTATTTTTAGACTGTTGAAAGCTTTTATAGCATGGTATTGGTAGTGTCTTTGTCCAAAGCTTGAATTTACTGTTGGAGTTTTTATGTTTTCTTTGTACGCTTGTCTAACTGGTCTGTTAGTGTTATTTTGTGTATGTTGAAATTTTTTTTGTCAAAAATGTAGTTTAGTAGTGTTTTAACGTATAATTGGCATATATCTAGTACGTCACAGCTGTTGAATATTTGGTCTGTATC
Organism: Hesperophylax magnus; assembly: GCA_026573805.1. Taxonomy (NCBI): domain Eukaryota; kingdom Metazoa; phylum Arthropoda; class Insecta; order Trichoptera; family Limnephilidae; genus Hesperophylax; species Hesperophylax magnus. Next base: position 959,288 of record JAIUSX010000050.1, read on the forward strand.
AGTCAGTCTATGTTTTTTTAGTATTACCTTTAAGATCGTTTTCTGTGCGGTTTCTATGTAATTGATAGCCGAGTTTGTTGCTCCTCCCCAAGCAATAATTCCATATTCTATTATTGATTGGCAGAGTGCAAAATATATCGTTTTCAATTGTTTTATTTTATATATGTTTCTTATGTTTAGGAAAATGTGTATTGTTTTGAGAAGTTTATTTGTGATTTGTTTGATGTGAGGTATCCATCTAAGGTTATGGTCAATTACGATTCCTAGATACTTTATTTGTTATGTTTTTTCTAGAGGAGGGCAATCGCAGATGTTGGTGTTTAAACATTCGTGTATTTTTATGGTGTTTGGGTTGTTTTTTGGCTGTCCCGTGCTATTTATACTGTATGTTGTGAATTTTGTCTTTGATATGTTAAGTGTAAGTATGATTGAGTCTAGCCATGTTTTCACTTGCGAGATTCCCAAATTCGCTATGTTATATACATTATTCCAATCCTTAGATTTGAAAAGTAAAACTGTGTCATCAGCATAGCTAACTATTTCACCGTCTATTTTCATGCTGCAAAGTTCATTTATGTAAATAGTAAAAAGAACGGGCCCTAGTATGCTTCCTTGTAGAACTCCATATGTAATCGGCAGTGGTTTACTAGTATGGTTGTTAATTTTGACTAGTTGAGTTCTGTTACTCATATAACTTTTAAATAGTTGAAGTTACTTGCCTTTGATACCCATGTTTTCTAATTTTTTAAAAAGTGAATTGTGGCAGATTGAGTCAAAGGCTTTAGCTAAATCTAGATATATCGCTATGCATTTGTACCCTTGATCTAAGTTGCTATGTCTATAATCTACTGTACATGCCAAAGCTTCTTTTGTGCCTATTTTGTCTCTAAATCCATATTGGTTATCCGAGATTAATTTGTTTTCTTCTAGGTATTTTATAATTTGGTTTTTTAATACTCTTTCGAAAATCTTTGAAAGCGAGTTTAACAGAGTGATTGGTCTATAGTTAGTTATTTCCATTTTGTCTCCGGATTTATAAATGGGGATAACTAGTCCTTTTTTAAGAGTACTAGGAAAGCAAGAGTGTGTTATACTAAGGTTGATTAAGTGTGTTATAGGTTTCAAAATTTCATTTTTTAATATCTTAATGCAATCGGTTGTTATCTCATCTAATCCAGGAGCAATTCGGTTTTTTAACGTGTTTATTATTTTGTCAATTTCCTCTTCCGAGGTTGTTTTTATTGTAAATCTGTGTGGTGTTGGTTTTTTATTGATATTTGATCTATTTGTTTGTGTTAGTGTGTTTGTGTTATGCAATTTACGGTTCGCTAAAACTTTTCCTATATTTGCAAAGAAGTTATTCACATGATTTGCTATAGTTTCTGTATTGGATTAATAAAAACATGACCTCACCATTAAAATGTTTTATGCAAAACGTTTAGAAAATTATATAAACCATTTTTAAACTATACAATTAGCCATAAGCACCAAATTTTATTTTTCTAGACGATGAATTAGTAACTTCCCGAAGGATCTCTCTGGAAACATTTTGGATTTTAGTAATATTTTCATCAAAAATAATTAAAATAAACCCCAACGAAAGATCGATTTTCTAGGCCTGGTACAGCAAAGTCGACCGTAGGTCCGTCCATTACACCGGGCCGCGCGCCGAATATTGTTTTTACATGAATTCATTACTTACGTCAAGATACCCACTTTAGTTTAAAGATTTGATAGGGCAAATTCGACCTAAGGTGTGACCAATACACTAGGGCCGCGCGTCGCTTATTTTTGTGCACGGCTTCTTCATTTAGGTTGTTAAGATTCTGGCTTAATTTTAGGGTATTCTCTCGTCTTAAAGGATGAATTTATTTCGTTCACTTGTAAAGTGATGCATAATCTGCGAGATCTTTACGCAAATATATTTGTTTTACCAGAAAACCGAAAAGAATTCTACACATTCATATGAAGACTAACACAATTTGTGAATATTTGAATGTTCACAAATTGTGTAATATTGTATAATAATTGGATAATTTGTGTAGCGCCGTTTTTTATGAAAAATCACCTCAAGGGTTTTGTATAATTTATTACGAGTTCCTGGTCTTTATCTAATTTTATTATTTGCAAACACTCACCTAACAGGTCACTTCAGATAAACACATTCTTATTAAAACTTTTACGACTTTTCATACAGAAACATAGTAAAAACTCTGAAAATTGTTATATATTTGCTATTTTACTCTGCATTACTAATGATATTACATTTATTGGTAGATTAGTGGCAAAAGTAAAGTAGTGTTTTAAAACACTGTTGGATTTAGGACTCTTTAGGACTTGAGAATTTTTATGAAAAAACCTTAAAAATCTTACAAATTCTTAGTAGTTTACTTTTTTTACACATTTAGTTATTTACAATATCGCAAAAGGTGAAGTTTAAAGGTTTCTGACTTTATGGATATGATTGTCTAAACTAAACTGTCTAATTGAGTTTTAAGCTTAGCTCTGAATTCTTTTGAGTCTGTGATCATCCTTAAATCATCTGGCAGTCCATTCCAGGCTTTAGGTCTTGACACCATGAAAGCACGCTCACGAACTTAGTATCTGATGTGCGCTTTGATTCCTTCAACATTCCGATAGCCGATGACGCTGCTGACCTAAGGGTTGACTATCGTTGATATGTATTTTCCAGAATACACATTTCCGATAAGTAAGACGGAGACTTGCCATTAAGTAGCTTAATGCCCTCCAGCTGTTATCATCTGTATCAGTTTTTATTGTTATTACTTCAACGTAATTAAGTCATGGAAGATAGACACATCATCAAATATTATCCTTCCCTACCTACTCATTTAATAGATTCATAACTAAAAATGCTACCACTATATTGTAGCCGTAACAAATGTCTCTATCACACTCCAACCGGTATTTAATTTATAAATATTTACATATTATATTAGTTAGATTATAAAAATGCACCCTAAATTAGACAAGCCTAATTCAATCTACCCCCTAGATCCTTAGAACCGGTGTGAGGCTTTTTTACATTTAGGAGGGTCCAAAGCAAATAGTTGGACAGCGAACTAGATGTTCGTAGGTACAAGGTACAAACCAATGCTAACGTAATAGGGTTGCTGGCTACACCAAAACCTTAATTAAGTGAACCTCCCAGAAGAAAGGCGTATTGAAAAGAACGCAAATATAAACTTTAATAATAACTGCGGACCATGATGCGGACCTTTAAGAATAGAAATTGCAATTTGTCAGCTAGGTATAACTAGTCTGGAGCTGGAGGTCCTTGATACCTGAAAAATACTCTGGACTCGAACTTCCAAAAATGAACAATCCGCTTAAAAGGTTTTCCTATCTTAACGGACGAATTACAAATGAACAAATCGTTAAATGAGTATGCCGTGTTTATGCTACCGGTAGGTCAATGGTAGGTTTTGTCATTGGTACCCTCGACAATGGTGCACAATCAGGATTCTCACTTGTGCGTCCAATATTTTTTTGACAACAAAGTTTCACTTTTTGCGCAAGAGAATAGGAGTGGATTAATTTTTTAGCTTTCGTATTTTTTCCCAACCACATTAATTTAACTTCAAACTTTCCTTAGAAAATACCATTCACACAGCACCCCAGAGAAGAGATAGATCCTGGGAAGAACTTTAGAGTCTCTGAATGGAGTTAAAATACAGCATTAATTGATTAGTACAGTAGTGGTTGTAATCTGGTCTAAAAGATTCCAGACAAACGAACAAGCACTTCGCCACCAACTAACAACCAACTCAAAATAATGACTTCTTTTATTTAAATAAGTCATTTTATGATTCTCATGTGTAAACAAACAAGATCGGAATCTTTAAAAAAAAATTGGCCATTGTTAATTATAATTGCCTACTCAAGTTAAAAGGCAGGTACTTCAATAAATTTAATAATACACTTCTATGCTTCTGTAGGATATTGTACAAACTAATGTAATTATGGAAAATTAAAATCAAAACACCCGTGACTAATTTTACTTTAATGATCCAACTAGGCTTACGAGAGGCGATGATATCTGGCAATTCTATAAACAATGGAAGTAGAATAAAATATAATATTATTAGCATAAACAACTACTCAAGAAGTTAATTTCACGGGCAGATACTAGATACTAGCAGTACTAAATAGGTTTTGTCTGGAGGTAGGGCCATCTTATGCTGTAAGGGGGGCCCTGGGCACGCTGAGTTGCCCCCTCATTTCCCCTCCTCAGGCTGGGGGCACCTGGGCTCGTGCCCCGTGTGCCCTTAGGGTAAAGTTAGAACTGTCTGTAGGAAGTGCAAGGTGGAATCTCAAAAATTAAGAAACCAAGAAATTAAGACAATTATGTTAATCTTTGTAAGTTAGTATTGAAGATGTTGTCTAAAAGGTTAAACCCAGGCATGAGAATTATTTTTCTTTTATGATATCTACATAATTATTTATTAGAACGTTTATTTATCAAAAGCAAAGTACCGGGTTGTTATGATTTAAGATTCTCACAGCCAATGATGACTGACTTTTAGGGTGTTGAGCATTGGAGCAATTACACTCTCGACTTCTTGACTTGAACGAACGTTTTGGACAGCTTTGCAGTGTTCTCTTATCGGGGCAAACACTAAATATATATTTGTGTTTGTTTTATTTGTGTTTAACATATTTGTATGTTTATATTACAAGACACTAATTTATATTGCAATTAGTGATGGTTATTATTCTGAAATACTGTGAAAATAGAATGTCGATACATACATTACATGATATGCAATTCCTTTTGGTACGATTATTAATAATGTTTATGTATTACATATATCACATGAAACGGGAAGGTTGAAATATATTTGCTACAATGACAACGTAATCCAATGGCCAATAATGACGGCCTCCGTTGTCGAGGGGTAAGGTTCTCAACTAGCAATTTGGAGGTTGTGGGTTTAAAAAAAATATTTGTGTTATTTCACAGTTTGATCATAATAACATAAGTTATTTTTGCGTCGCGTTCCAGGGTGGAAGATACTATCAATATCGCCTTAGTGTAAGTTAACACCACTATTCAGAATTAAAACGTTGCTTAAAATGGCTTTAGCCGTGTTTGGTGACAAAGTCTGAAATGGGGATGCCATAGTCTCTCTGGATCCAGACGATTGGGAGCAGTTAGGACTCTTTTGCGGTATTCATATAAAAAAAATCATAAAAGTGTTTGCAACATGTTTCGCCCTATACCTATATTATAAATAATTTTTAATCGTTCAAGTATTTTTTTAGTTAAATTAATGTTGACCTGAAATCTTATACAGAAAGACGCAAACTTCTTAAGGGCATTTCAAACCATAAGAGAAATACAAAATAACAAGAAATTGATCGCATTTAGCGTCACAGAGAGACGTTGTTGCATAACTACTAAATAGGGCATACATTTCTTGTATTGCATCTCTACAGTAACTCTTTCAAAATAACTTAAATTTATATTTGATATTGTATCTCCACTTAAACCATGGAAATAAGAAAGTAGAGAAAGTTTGGTTTATATCATAGAATTTAAAACATCAAAACTTTACTCCAAATCATTCACAAACCCTAGCAACGCCGGGTATACTTCAGCTAGTATAGGTACTTATATTGGTTCATAGCAGAGGTATTTCAGAACTAAATACTTACGTAGATATTATGTCAACAAGTAATCTTTTCAATCTGAACACCGTAAAAATACCACATTAAACCACCGAAGCAAAAATGTATAATTGTTTCTTCATTTATCACTTGTTTATTATGTCCACATAGTGGAGCCTCTGGAGTCTAGTATTTCTACTGTACGTAGAATAGGTAGGTATGCCTTTGACATATTTAGCTTCATTTCTTAGGGTTCTTTGTTAGCGAGTGTCAGAGTTAATTTGACAACAGAAACATAATTTTATGATGACCAGGAGATCCTCTGAGATCTGTTGGCCGATAAGGAAGTGCGTTAATATAATAATTTCCCGGGTGTGCTAGTTCAGACAGGACCGCATTCGGTCATGCTACAAATTATATATATATATAATATATCAATAAAAATCGGTTATGTGTATCCGAGACACTATTTAGGTTACAAATAAATTATTTACAACTTTGTACACGGAGAAAATTTACTAATAGAAAAGATTACTAATTTATAAAAAAATATTCGTATTCTTGTAGAAAACAGAACTGCAGGCCTTTAACGAATGCATTGACAGATTTCATAACCAACTACCAGTAAAACACCACACAATATTAATAATACCTCCAAATTCTAACATTTCCCATACATCCTGATTGCATCATGCTACACTAGCGCCTCCTAGCGGCGTGAGTTGTGCGCCTCAGTTTTCTTTCATACATTTGGGCTTTTATCGAATGCATTGACATATTTCATAACAAACTATCAGTCAAACACTAACGTGTTATGAGGATGTCGGAGCACGTATTCATCTTAATTCTTATATTTTCATAATTCGTCATTATGTTATTTATCAGGATAAGCGCAGCTGCATGAACACGTGTTCCGATATATTCTGAATGTACTATTATTTTATAATGAAATGGATTGCCATCACGTTTTTAATAAATCATTCAAAAAGAGAGCAGCCAAAAATATCTGAAATATTAGTGAAAGATCATACCGTTAATTCTGAATTTGAAATATGAGTTTGACAAAAATGTCATAATTTTTTTTCAAAATTACACATCTGCCGTTGATGATGGACACTGCAATGCTGTCCGAAACTTTGGCTAAAGAAGGAGGTAGCGCAACGCGGCATAATACCCCAAAAACAAATCACTATAATGCTTTTGGCCGTGAAAATCTCAAATCATACCTATAAAATAATTAGGACTCAATGTCCGAATTCTTAGAAGCGTTGTCCCGGTAAGACAAAGATCGATTCTCAGTTGAGACCGTTGCTTTTTTATTTGTCTTGTTCTCTTTCATGTTATGTTTAGATTTATTAATGTCAGCCTTTTCTCCAATAATGTAGAAATAAAACTTTAAAATGGGCATTCCGTTAAAGAGTGGAGCCACTCCAGCCGTGGCCCCTTGACCCTCAGTGTTTTAACATAGTTTTGTGGCTTAACATAATTATTTGATGGCTTCATTTGAGGGTCGCCTCAGTATGAGTTATCGCTGGGCTGGGATGTGTGTGTTATTAATGGGCTGGTAATTAAAACGACGGTTGATTGTTATGAGAATGCACCTATCTAATATCTACGAATTTTTCATTTTTCAAAAATTTCGTAGCTGTAAATTAAAACTAGTAAGGTGTATATTTATATGTTACAGTCATAGTGATTAAATAGCTATTGTACATAATGACTAGTCATTATATATAATAACAAAATTGTTTAGACAATGTGATAAATTAATCACTTTATCCGGATATTATTCATAATATCGGGTCAAAGTTAGCCGAAGTAATAAATAGGTCCAACTGACTTGTTACCCCCCTATACTAACCTTACCTATAATAACCAAAACCTAACCTAACCTATAATAACCCTACCTAACCTAACCTAACGTATCATAACCCAACCTAATCCAACCAAACCTATCATAACCCAACCTAACCTAACCTAACATATCCTACTTGTTACCCCCCTATACTAACCTTACCTATAATAACCAAAACCTAACCTAACCTATAATAACCCTACCTAACCTAACCTAACGTATCATAACCCAACCTAATCCAACCAAACCTATCATAACCCAACCTAACCTAACCTAACATATCCTAACCTAACCTATCCTAACCTAACCTAACCTAACCCAACCTAACCTAACCCAACCTAACCTAACCTAACCTATAATAACCTAACCTAAACTAACCTATCATAACCCATCCTAACCTAACCTAAGCTATAATAATCCAACTTTTACGAGTAGTTTAAATTTACTTTATAAATTAAAGGCAAATTGAAATATAATTTTATAATCTTTACCTATACCTACTTGTTTTTTTACTTTATCCAAGTCTTCGAAGATATTATATAAAATGGCTAGTTAATGTGATTAATTCTATGTCAATTATCACTTTTTATAAATTGGGTAGACATTATAAATAATGGCTGGATAGTATATATAATATCCGAATTTATTACTTTGGTTGTAACATATATACCTACCTCCACGAGAATTTCTCTAGAAACAGAAAGGTTTAGTTCCTGTATAGTAAAGCTGCTGTGTTTTAAGTCCAAAACGCTGATGAGCGATGAGTGTGGTTCTCTATTACTTTTGTATTTAAGGATTGAGAGGGTATTGCCGTATAACCCCACTTCTAAGGGATCGCCTTCACTGTCTTCGATGCCCTGAAAGAATAGAGTTTAAGATCTGCTTAATGACCTTCAAAGCATTGCAAGGAATGACGCCAGCCTATATATCGGAACTATGTGTCCGACAAAACTTAAGCACTTACTCTAAGGTCAGCAGATCTAGATGTTAGTAATCGTCTAATCGAACTTTCTATGTCAAATCAAGCCGTTTACTATGATCGTTCTTTTAGTGTAACAGGCCCTCTCATCTGGAATAGACTTCCCTCAGCTCTTACTAATCTCCAGAATTTGGCGGAATTTAAAAGGGCTTTAAACAAAATTATTTAAAAAATCTTACCATTCATAAATTTTAACTTCTTTTCAATATTTTATAATAAGCCATATTCTTAAACTTCCGGTAGTTGTTTGATTTTCGGTTGTCTCCTTATTGTACCTTTTTAAAGTGTCTGCTCAGAAAATTCTCATTTCTGAGCACAAACTTTCTCCTGTTTTATATTATGTTTTAGTTTTAATATTCTTGTTTTGTCCTGTCCTGCTGTTATTGTTATTCTAAGTTTTGTCATCACTTTGTATAAACAGTGTATTAGTGTTATAATATTAGATCTGTATTGGGTAAGGCAGACTGTAGGAATAATTTTAAGAACCACTAATACTGAATTACCATTTTTAAGTTTGTTTTACGAGTAGTTAAGCGCACTTGAAGTGAAATGCGCTATATAAATGCCATGTTATTATTTTTTTATTTATTTATTTATTAAAGGAAAAAGTACAAGTAAGTAATAAGTTTTACAATTTACAATGACAATCTTTAATACTACTCTTCCAGAAAAGCATTCGCTTGTGGTTGGAAGAGGAGTGTACATTATGTTAGAATTTATTATTATAGAAACTAACTTATTATAGAAACTAACTGGCTATTCAGATTTAGTACCATTGGCCCTGTACAGACAAAAATAAACAGATTGCGATCTTTATAGCACCAGTTAATAATGCTGTCATTGTTCTACAGGCATTACAGTGAAAATTCTCCGAGGAACCAGCGTCATTGGTCCCTTCGGCACCGGTGCATACACGGTATAGTGCGGTTCATGGTTGAAATTTGTCACATGAGAACGGGTCATTTCTACGACTCTGTATTTTCTCTTTCTAACAACATGAGTCTCTTCAAGTTTCATGTTAATTTCTTTTTGTCCTCAAAAAGACCCTCTACACAGCACATCCCCAAAGATGAAAAAAGTTCCTGAGGTCATACTTTAGTAAAAATGTTAAGTGAAATTAAGAATTGAGTTCTATTTCACCTTATTTCATCCTTAAATGAATGCTCGTGTTTTCGGTCCTAGGGCTACCACAACGGTACATTTACAAAAAAAACTTTAGATAATTACAGCGCCCTTAATAACAATAATAATATTCGGATTATTTGTATTTCATTATTCACATAAAAAAATATTAAAAATTCAAATCTGATTATTATTATTTTATCTTAAAGATTGTTAAATAGTGATTATAATTATATAAAAAAATATATAAAATAGGCAACTACATAAAAAATATAGTATACTTTGTATCCTGATGAAGAAACCATTGGTTTTGTAACACGTTGATAATTTTTATTAAATACTATGCATTCAATGAAAATGATGCCACACAACGAAATTGCTATTATTGAAGGAATAATATACCTACAAATAAATTACAGCACCTTCTTAGATAAGTTCCCATTCAATGTAAAATCGACCACCATAACACGGGCATGTGCCTAGCATGGTGGTCGAAAAATTCCTCAATGCATGTAACTAATAATTTTTAGAATAAAGAAACTTAAAAAAAAAAAAAAATGTCCGTTTTTCTTCCTCCCCCACTCTTAACTCATCACGCCTCCACCCCCATTTTAACTCCTTATAATTCAGCCATAATAATTGCCTTGAGGAAGGAACGGTTGTTCCGAAACCGGTCATGGTTATTATAAAAAAAATTGTGATAAAACAAAGTGCTATTGTTACATTTAAATAAAATACAGTGAATTGAAAATGAGCATTGCTAATTTATTAGGAATCTCATAAAATATTGGTAATTTGGTTAAAAATGGTATTTACAAGCCCCTGACAAATTAATGAATAGGTTTCCTGATAAATATTTAATAAAAAAAGTCAATATGTTATTTAGTTTTATAAATAAATAAAAAATTTCGCTCAAGGCGGCAACCCTGACTATAAAAAGACTACAACAGTAGTCACTTCATCATCATTACCGTCCCCTTCCGCGAGGGGTGTAAAATGGTTTTACATGTAGAGGGGCAGAGCAGGAAAGGAGGGGCGGGGGGCACATATCCACGCATCCGTGAAAATTTAATTGCCGGCCAATTATTATGCTAATCCGCCAACCAGTTGCTGCTAACAAAAACAATAGATATATCACCGTGCCCATCTTTTGAATAATAGATCGTAGGGATACTATTTATGCGGGAGAAGTATTTACATAAATTGGTCGCATCGGAACCGTGTTTGTTTACGAGTTGATTGCTTTTAAAGGGTTACCTGAATGATGTCAGAAATAATGTTTAGAACTAATTAATCGTCACTTGCCCAAAATCATTGTTATCTAACACTATTAATTTATTGAAGAAGGAAATACTACTAATAAATCTAAACAGAAACTGAACAAGATATAGAAAAATCAGAACTCAGGATGTCTGTCTTACCGGGACAACGTCTTTACCACACGGCCACTAGGATCTAATTACTTCAAGTAATTTTTTCGATCACATATTTTAAATTTGAAAATTAACAGTATTATCTTAGACTAATTTTTCCCATATTTTTAACAATTAATTTATATTTCGAAATTGAATAAACTGTAGACTTATATGTTACTAATATTATTAAAATAAGTTCGGTAGGCTGACTTGCGAGAAATCTGGTTCAATGAACTCAAATTATGTCATTTAAAATAATTGAATTTATTGTGGGAAGAATTTAGACAAGCGATGAAGTATGTACGTACATACCCATACCTATAATAAAATAATTTAACCAAAAATTCTGTTACTGGTTATTTTCAAAATTGGAACTGATGTCAAGAATCGAGACTATCCCGTGAGTTTTCTAATATTCTAATTTTCAACATTAGAACAACGGTTGTTTAATAAGTGACTTGTTTATCCTTACTATCTATCATCTGTAACTAAATCATTATCCTTACTGGATTATATCATATCTTTTGAAATAGAAGTAGATTGCTTTTGTGATATTTTGACATCGCATTTTTGTAAATTAATTGGGTGGTTCCATTTTAGTTAACTGTAGATTATTATGCCAAAATTTTGATTTTTAAGTTCATGGGTGACTAATAATATTTGTTATAAAGAAAATATTGTTTATGATAGTATTAGGACCAGTACGTTTTTATTATCTAACTTTAAAACTTGCATCCATTTTCATCTTTTTAATAGAACCAATATTTACGGAATCCTCAACATAACTGATACCTCCAACATCTGACATTTCCCATACATTTTGATGGCTACATGCTACAATAGCGCCTCCTACCGGCGTGAGTTGTGCTCCTCGGTTTTCTTTCATACATTTTAACGGATTTTATGTGAAATATATTGTAATTTTTACAAAATGTGTTTTGAACATCAACTTCAACATAAACAGAATGCCACACGGAACACACCTTTTCTGAATCCTTAAAATTTTTGTAACTTTATTTTTCGTGATATAATCCACTTTTTATATAATCGTGAATATTTTATTTACTAGAATTTAAAGAACTCATATTATATTTCACCAGCTCATCTATCAATGTTTTTTGGTATTCTGAAAAACAACTTCGAGTGTTTTCGTTTTTGTATTTATTACATCCGTAAACTGCACTCACAGAATCTACTTTTTGGAATGTTTTTGCATATTTTTTAACCAATGTTGTTAAAAATACAAATTAGGAAGCGCAAAATACCAATAATATTAAACAAAATCAATTTGCCGCTATTGAAAGGAATGTTAACGTCAATATGCCACACTAGCGCCTCTAGCAGCCAGAGTTGTTGATATTGCCAATATTTTACTGGAAATGGAAGTATTATTAATATTATAGGGTATTTGGTAAAATACAGCATATTTTATATCAGTTTAGGTTTACCAAATACAAGAATAAACATTATCGTGTTAATAAGAAATAATATGGAACCTAGCATACATCCATGAGGAACTCCACACCTGCTTGATATTTCTATTACATTTAAATTTATTTATTTAAATATTTTTCTTTATCCTTTGTCGCAATCATCCCGGACTGGAATCAACCGGGTCAATTAGTTAGATGGGAGTAATGAGGCCATGACCCGATATTCTAAGTGTCAATACGAGTACGCAATCCACCCTGGTCATTTTATTATTTTGTTACAATCATAGAAGATGCAAAGCTGCTGCAATAACAATAATAATAATCTGGTCCATCAATCTTCTGCCCAGCGGCCGTAAGCGTTTCGACTCACCCACTTAATTCACGCTCGGCGATCATCTCAATTGGTTGATTAGTCCATCAGCAAACAATGCGACAGATGTTGTGCCTGCTCGCCGCAATGTGAAGTATGGCGAGTCTGAGTGGCCTGCAGCTTCCAGCTCTGGATCACGAATTCATCTCGGCTCCTTACGTGACCTGAATGCGGATTAAGCATTGACATAGAGATTAAAGTAGCACCACTATCTTTCTTAGAATAGCCCAGCGTTAATTTGTAAGCAATCTTTGAAATTAAAAAAAAATCTTCAACCATTTTTATTATTATTTAAAAGGTTTACTAAACTTGGACAGATTCATTCACACTGGAAAATTAGTGGAGTTTGATTCTCCTCCCCCAACGACAAGTGATTAATAAATTTGATTACTTAAGATTTAGTAAATGCGCGTTTTTCATATTGCTTCTTTAATTATGTAAAGACACCAAAACAATTACAAGACAATTAGATGGGTTCTAGATACACAAAGAGAACAGGGAAACTGAAATAGGTTAATTTCATTAAATTCAATACAGAAATTTTCCAATGAGACAGGAAAATTACGTTTTATCATGATAAATACATGTTAAATAAAATATAATAAAGCTGGTTTATTTGTAAGTGTGGGTGCCTATATTATTTTTGGTTTCACAAGTGTATTTCTCGTAATACACTTGTCTTTATTAATCTTACAGAAGTTTGACTAAATATTATGCTTAGTTTTATATGACACTCGGAAGTGATTGGATTTAGAGCCGAAATTAATAAAATCAATAATAATTGGAATTCGCAATGATTCATATGCATTAATTCATTCAGTCTATTTGCCTGCTTATTCTATATTTACATAATAAACAATTGTCTCTGGACTATGGAGCCTGTTGACCTTTTGGGGACTGTTGAGTTGTAGTGCGACAGAAAGACTACCCACAAATACCGATTTCAGACGTATTTAGTATGTAGGTAGGTACTTATACTCCATAAGGAATTAAATAGGTCTTACCTAAAAATCTTTTTCTACATGATAGAAAAAATAAATAAAGTCATTTTTCATTATTTAATGATTTTGACGCTAGCGTATTTTTTTTACGAGAAATGCAATATTATGTATAACCAACCCTTCTACTGTTACATATGAGTTAGGTGACATTTTATAAGTACTGCATATGATCGTTGCATTGCTGCATTAACCAAGTGTTGTTACTTGCATTAACTCAATTGCATAATGAGATATGAGTGGCTTACCACATAAATACATTCAATCATAGGCACCTATTCACTTTTATCTACCTCATAAGTACTTACATAGTGCTCACTACAATGTAGGTAGGTACCTAGTTTACCTAGTTCAAAAATACGAATTGCATAATAACGGGAGATTTCAATATCAACATTAACAAAAATAATGATAGTAAAATTAAACATGAATACTGAAATTGTATGACTGAAAATAATTTTAAATCGTGTACTAATGAAAACACGCGTGAAAATCAAGGTAAAAAACCATCCTGTCTAGATCATTTCTGGACAAATATTAACTTAAAGGATCTTCATAAAATTAAAACCATTGTATGGAAAAATAACATTACAGACTATCATACATGTATATTTTTGTACGAAGATAGAAAAGAAATTCACACAAAAAACATGTCAGTAAAAAAATCATATTCCAAATTAAACATAGAGAAATTAATTGAAAAATTGAAAACGGAAAATTGGAAACAAGTAATCGACTGTCAAGAGGTTGAATTATGCTCAAATAACTTTGAAAACATTCTAGCGATACATATAGAAAACTCTAAAACGGAAATTCCAAATCGAAATTTAGCTAAAAATAAATTCTTGAAACTTTGGATCACACAGGGATTATTAAATTCAATCAGAAAAAAAGTAAACTTTACAAAAAAACAGTTAATTTCCCAAATGACAAAGAATTGGATTGCAAATATAAAAAATACAAAAATAAGCTGACACGCATAATTAAAATCAGTAAAGATGAGTATTATAAACATAAAATAATAAACTCCGAAAAAAACCCAAAAATAATCTGGAAAACAATTAATTGTGCAATAGAAAATGATAAAGAAAATAAACCAATCAATGAAATTGAAGATGAAAATAAAGTAAAAATAAACGCTAGTGTAAATCCAAAAAGATGGGCAAATGTATTCAACTCTTTCTTCGCAAAAGTTGGGCAAAACCTAGCCAAAAAAATTAACGTGACAAAAAGATCAACTTCAAAACCAATTATTGAAGATATACAAAATATAAACTCATTGTCCCGATTTAAAATGACTAGTGAAGTAGATATTTTAAAAATAATTGAAAATATGAACGGAGGTTCGTCGCCAGGATATGGTAATATAACGATCCAAATTCTAAAATCTATTAAAAATTATGTGATAAAACCATTAACTCACCTGATAAATCTGAGCCTTAAAAAAGGAATATTTCCATCAAATTATAAGAAAACAATTATCTCGCCTATATTTAAAAGTGGAAACACCCTTAATGTTACCAACTATCGACCAATTTCTCTAATCTCTAATATTGGAAAAATATTCGAAAAAATTGTAAAATCTCAACTGATGGAATTTATTGAAAACAACAAAATACTTCACAATAACCAATATGGATTCCGAAAAGCGCGCAGCACACAAGATGCAATTGCAAACGTTACTTCACGCATATACGAAAACCTAGATAAGAGTAAAAAATGTTTAGGCATTTTCATACACCTAAGAAGAGCATTTGACAGCATATCTCACTCAAAACTTATGGAAAAATTAGATAATCTGAACATTAAGGAGAATGTTGTCAATTTGATAAAAAGCTACTTAAAGAATCGCCCACAGTATGTCAAAATAAACAATATATACAGCGATGAAGAGACGTGTGAATATGGAATCCCACAAGGAACGGTACTGGGTCCATTACTATTTATCTTATATGTAAACGGGATATTCTCACAGTCAATTCTAGGTAGTATAACCTCATACGCGGACGATACAGTACTCATTGAAAGTGATAATACATGGGAAGGAGTAAAACAAAAAGCAACAGAAGACATAAATCTACTCAAATACTGGTTTGATATAAACCTACTATCCCTAAATAGCGAAAAAACCCAAGTATTGCCATTCGCAATAAAAGCAAACGATATTCCACAAAATTTTGACATAATTATACACGACAATTTTAAAGAATATAATACAAATCACTGTACAATAAATTGTTCCACACTACAAATTACAAATAAAATTAAGTACTTGGGAATAATAATGGACAAAAACCTTAACTGGAAAGATCAAATTAACCTTACCATTAACAAAATAAGGAAATTAATTTATATTTTTCTGAAACTGCGTAACTTTCTATCATTGGAAAATTTAACTTCAGTCTACTACGCATTAGTACAATCGAATCTCCAATACAGTGTAAGCAGTTGGGGATCCGCATACAAAATTAATCTCCTACCTATTGAAATTGTACAACGTCTGATTGTTAAAATAATATTGAAAAAACCGAGAGATTATCCAACTCAACTTATATTTGAAGAATTTAAAGTACTAAAATTTAGTGATCTTATCCGAAAAAACATAATAATTCAAATAATAAAAGAAAAACAAAATCACAGTTTTTCAACTGAAAGACGTACTCGTCAAAAACATATATTTCCAATACAAAAATGTAACACCTCCTTTGCACAACATCATTACTCATTTCTAGGCAAAAAATACTTTAATAACCTACCTGATAATATCAGAAAAATCGAAGACGACAAAACCCTACTCAAAGCGATCAAAGAACATTTCAAGGTAAAAAATCAAAATAACGAAATTCGTCAATTAAATAATGTAACGTTATAAATCGTTAAACTGTACATTGTTGAATGTTGTTAATGTAACGTTATAAATCGTTAAATTTTACATTGTTGATATACACTTATATTTTTCATATTCTTAACTCCTTAAATTATTAATAAGAATACTTACATAAATAATGTTCATCTCGATACTCAGCATCTCTTTTAAACACGAGCGTCTGCTTCCATAAAAGAGAAACATCAAAAATCAAAAAAAAAAATTGTGAAAACTAATTTTTAAATATCATTATTGTTAGCAAATATTATTATACATTGTAAACTGTTTAATTATTACATAATAAAAAAAAATATATATATATAAAAAAATAATAGTTCTGTTTCATAATAAATTATATACCTGCAGTAGATGTTCCACGTGTTTGTATGTACCTACTATCTTTCCACAGCGTTTTTAGGGTTAATCAATTGATGTTTTAAAGTAATAAAAAATCTATTTAAACTTCCTTTGGAAAAGAAAAAAAAGTGTTGTTATAATGTAATCTTTTACCAGATAATTTATTTTTCTTCTCTTTCCCTGGCACAATTATTTATAAGTAGCTACTTACTAACTGTAGGTACGCCAGATCTTTTCAACGGAATTCTTGGAAACTCTGAAGGCCCTAACAAGTGCCCAGGGTAATTTATTATTCCGACCGTCGCTTTTTATTATGGGCACATTGCACCACTAACACAATCACCAGGAACAAGATTACTTGGAGATGAACGATGAACTTGCCGAACGTCACAGCGGTGCTGCCAAGGTCTGTTATCTATGTGAGGATACTGTGTCAGCGCTTAATTAGCAGCAGACACATACCTGGACGGAAGACGAACCTCGTGCTGGCACTGTTGGTGGACGCGGTGCACTCTCTCGCTGCAGCAGCTGGTCCATTTTCCTCACCACCTAGGATTCTTGCTGCAGACTCTCCATCTTCTTATCACCTGTTTCTGTACTTCATCACCTGTTCCTGTACTTCATTTGGGTGCTTGGGATCGTTGTGGCCAGGCCGCTTGCCACGCTCATTCTTGCCGGGACTGCCCCATGATAGTGAGGTAAACTGCCCTCGATACGCGGCTTGTATATTTTTATGTTTCAATCATACTTCAACTTGTAAATATTGTTCTCCTTATTTATTATTTAATTTTAGATGCCAAACCACCAGGCGAACACATTTCAGATGTGTTCTTATTTTGTGTTACTATTAATGTAAGTATGCATACATTATTTCGCATGCAGGGACATTGGAGGGTCTAGAATCGTTTTAAAATAAATTTAGCTTCTTTTTACAAAAAAACAAGAGTCCTGACGTGTGCGGCTAAGGAGGTTAAACAATCAGTTTCCTCACACAGCCGTTGGGAAAGGGTGGGTCCCCTCTTTTTATATATTTTGTAATTTCTTTTTGTAATATTTATATTTTTTTGTAATACTTAATTAAGCCGACGTAGCTCAGTGGTCTCAGAGCACCTGACCGGACATCAGAAGACCCGTGTTCAATTCCCGTCGGCGGCATTTATTTTTACTCAAGAGATATTTTCAATTTGTATGGATTTTTCAAGCGACTAATTATTGCTTATAATAATTTGTTATCCTTTGTGCTATGCATAAAAAATCTTGTCTTATAAACATTAGTTAATCATTTAAAAAATGACAACAATATTGAATATCGTATTTTAAAATCTTACCACTCTAGCTCACTGAGAAGTGGCGGACCGCTACTACAACCGACCTACTTATGTGAAATATTTTTTTGGAAAATCGATATTTATCAATCGTTTTCTGCATGTCGAAATTCATAGATTTTTTTAATTCTTTCACAGCAATTTTTCCTTTATCTTCTTCCAGATAAAATTTCTCTTCGATTTAAACAGCAAGTCAATTTCGTCAATTTCTCCCCAATCCCTGCAGAGTTTACATCTTCCCCTCTTCAATTATTCAGATATTTCTTGCCAATCTTTTCCCTGCTTAGTTTATATCTTCCTCTTATCTGGAGGTATATCTCGGACGATCGATAAAGCCCTATATCAATACGATATTGAAGAAATCCGTCATCTGTTGTCAGATAGGGATATTTGCGAACACTGTCAGAATATGATTCCGACTGTCGCACACAAGAAGGAAGGTAAAATAATTTTTTGAACAAATTGAATTAATTAATAAATTGAATTTATGAATGAATGAATGAATTAAATGAATTTATGAATGAATGAATGAATTGAATGAATTATTGAATGAATGAAAGAATTGAATGAATGAATGAATGAATGAATGATTGAATGAATTAATGAATGAATTTAATGAATTAATGAATGCATGAATGATTGAATTAAATGAATGAATGATTTGAATGAATGAATGAATTGAATCAATGAATGAATATGATTTGATGGAATGAATTGAATGAATAAATCGATTGAATTAATGAATTGAATGATTTGAATGAATTTGGTCAATTTACTAATTACAAATACCTTTGAAACGTTCTCTATAAACCAGTTCAAAATAAAGCAAAGATTTTTTTTGTGAAAGCAACCCAATAGTCTGGACATGCGCACAAAGTTGAGTAATTTTTCGCGAGGCGAATATTATACAACTGTACAATTATTTTTAACATAATAGTTTTGACGGAAGATGAAAATAATATGTGTTTTTTGAGTTACTATTTTCGTTAAAAAAATATATTGAAAAATTTAAGAGTTTAAAAAAAGTTTCACTGAAGTTCCACGACATTTTCTTACTAGTTCGAAAACACATCTTACAAGTAATATAAAAAAACGTTGAATGCATGTCCCCCTTCTCCCGCTTTTTTAAATCGCTCGTTTTCTTTTCAGGTAGTCTTGGCGACCACGCGTTAAAGGAAATGAAGAAACCCATTACCTCCATGACGATGTCTATTGGCATCAAAAAAATAGATGAAAAGTATGATTTTTTTTCACTGTGAATAAAGCTAAATCCCACCAAGTTGTTATGCAGCATTTACAGATTGATATGTTAGCTTTCAATAATTAACATAATTTAATAAATTTTATTAAGTATTCTATTTTTAATATTTTTTTTACTA
Organism: Hesperophylax magnus; assembly: GCA_026573805.1. Classification (NCBI taxonomy): domain Eukaryota; kingdom Metazoa; phylum Arthropoda; class Insecta; order Trichoptera; family Limnephilidae; genus Hesperophylax; species Hesperophylax magnus. The sequence goes on from JAIUSX010000050.1 coordinate 979,018, forward strand.
AAGCCCTGAAAATAAACCCATTTTGAAAAAAAAAATTAAAAATTAAAAAGGAAAAAAATAAAACATGTGTGAATCACATATTGTTATCAAAAGATGAAATAGTCGACAACACTGTTTCAACATAGTATTATATGCATAAGATGACCGCTGGATGTCACTGAAATCAGCTGATGCCTGCGCGCAACGTTTGGAGGTTAGCTGTGACAGTGTTTTCATATGTTTTTGGTTAGCTTGCCTTCAAATAATACGGTTTTGTTGTGTTTTTATGGGTGATTTTTATTAAAAATAATAGTTAGTCTGCAGTTTCCGGATATTTTTAAACAGAGAATGTTGATGAACAGACGGACGAAGAGCTGATTGACGATGATTTGATGGCAAATCACGACTTGACTGGAATCAGCCTTCGACATCCTCTGGTGCGAGTCGTAATACCTTGCGAATATCTATTTCAAATGCACCACCAGCCAAAAAATTAAAACTACAGTAAACTGTTGCGTTCCTGAACCGCTGAATGTGGTTCATAAAGATATGTACGAAAAGCTGAAGTCTTATAATGCTTTTTAAGTGTTTTCATTATTCTTTGATGACGAAGTGATTCAGTTTATTCTTGAGAGGATGATCAAATACGCTCGAGTTAAAACCAATACCGAATTCCAGTAAGATATATACGAATTGAAGCGTTTTCTTGGTTTCTGTGTTGACCGGCTACAACACATTGCCATCTACCACAGATTATTATTCGTCTGACCCGACCCTGGGTGCAAGCGTCATCAAAAAAGGAACCAACGTCCACATTTCGAGCTTATAAAGCGCTATATACATTTTTGCGATAACAACAATCTAGATATAACCGACAGAATGGCTAAGGTATGATAATGACTAACGTTCCATCTTTATTTGTATTTGATGTTTTTGCACACAAACTTTCCATCGACGAGCAAATGGGGCCATATTTCGGTTGACATTATTGCAAGATGTACATTAAGAGTAAGCCAATCAAAGTTGGCTACGAGATTTGGTGTCTTGCTTCCTCCGAAGGCTACCTGTTTCCAAGCAATGCCATATTCCTGAGCATCTGATACATATGACCCCGTATTAGGTCAAAGATTATCCTTCGTACTGTCTATGATGGAATATATAGAGTTCCCGGCACGCCATGAGTTATTTATGGACAATTTCTTCACATCTCACCATTTGATGTGTATCCTGAAGGATAAGAGAATGTGCGCTACTGGCATATGTAAGCCAGTTCGCTTCCCTAACCTTGAAGCTTCAGGCAAGTTGAAGACAGGAAAGTAATTGCCTAAAGGCAACATTTTCTTCTATATTTCCCTTGCGCATAGCGAACATTTACCTAGCAGGTGAATTTGATGCGGTGGTAGACGTAGAAAGCCAAATCCTAGTATGCCGTTGGTTAGGACAACCGTGAAGTAACAGTGGCCACGAACTATGATCGAATGGAGCCAGTAAGTCAAGTGCAGAGTTGGCAGAAATTGAAGAAAGACAAAAAGCAAAAAGGCAAAGTTTTGAAGGAAGCATGCAAAAAAAATCGGTTGCCCAGCGTGCCAACACGAAATTATAATTTGGGAATGGGTGGAGTGATAATGGTATACAAAATTATCGGGTCAACATTCGGTCAAAGAAGTGGTACTGGCCTTTATTTGCATCTTGCCTGAGCAGCACTCTTTTAAATGGATGGAAGTTGCTATACTTCTTTAGGAAGTACGAGCATGATATGGGAAACCAGATGACTAGGCGACTGAGAAAACCTTCCCAGAAGGCATTCCGTGTGGAGGTTAGCCGTACTCTTTTATTGTCTTTTCCAAATCAGGTCAATGCCGAATTCGGAGATTCTCGTGTGAAGGAAGAAGGCCAGGACGCAGAAGATGGGAATCGTGTGCGTCGAATGCAAGAATTTCATTGGACATATCGTGGCGAATCTCGAATTCGTTGTGCTCTATGTAAAAAAAATCCAGCAGTCTATCGATGCCGGGCCTGCAACCGCGCCCTTCATTTTGACTGCTTCGAACGGTATCACTTAGAGAATAATTTGGTTAGATTTAGTTAGTTTTCCTCATTCTTGAAGGTTTTTTCCAATATTGAATTTTTTGTTATTTTGCGTATTTTCCATTAATAAATTGTATTTTCATTGATTTATAAATAATGGCAATTATTTATTTTAAATTATCAATATAAATCATACAGTTTACTGCATTTTACCCATAGTTGACGTAAATTTTGCTTAGGGGGTTACCTCCAAGCGTTGCGTTTAGGCATCAATTTTCTAGACGCTCCGGTGAGAGGGTGGGCGGGCAGAAAATTCTAAAACTGATTTTGGGCTCTCCTTTAAGTCTATACTATCGGGTTATAATGATGATTCAAGTTTATAAAAATAAAAATAAAATCATGGAGGTAATGGGTTAAGAGAAAAGAACCACATATTTAAAATGTCAAAAGATGAACAGTTTTATAAGTTATCATCATTTTACCGTTTAATCACAATTATCTGTTAAATTTACCTAACTCATGAATTCAAAATATAGAAATAATTTAATCTAAAACATAATATTTTTTTCAAATATTACAAGCACCCCAAATAATCCTAATTAGGTATTTTTCTGAAAGATTTTCTTAGGTACTCTCCTCACAAGCAATTCTGATCAGAATATTAAATAAAAATATTTTTGAATATAACTCGGTAGACAAAAGCCGCTACTTTTAGCGTGGCCACCAAGGTGTCGAATAAGCTGTCAATATGGACAACTTTTTGGATAGTGTGGTTCGTTATGCAAAATAACTGGCTTAATAATGAATGGGAGTGAACTAACTAAGCTCTTAGAATTGAAAACATTCGTAGACACGATTCATGGACTTAATTAATTCATCATGTCTCTTAATTTTAATATATATTTATATTTTCTATAAAATATCTTTTTATTAATCAGTTTAAAGTTTATTTTTATTTCTTATATGATTTATGATTTTCTTATATTAAAAAATGTACTTTTTTACTATAACATGTCCTTTTTCCTTTACATTTTATTATTTTTTCCACAAAATATTATTTTTTGCTAACTTAAATCATGTGCGACTACCATAATACTAGCAGGAGCCCAATTTAGTAGTTAAAAAATCACCAAGAGCATAAATTTTTTTAAAATTTGTAATTTTAAAATAATCTAAGACGCCATCAATTAGCCAATAACCTCATGAAGTATTTAATTTCCTTTTTAGTGTCAAGTTATCAATATCGGTCTAGATATTAACAGTGCGACCGTGCTCGGGAAATCGGATTAAAATCATTGGTAGTTACGCCTATCGACCCGATATTGCGATATCACTGTGCCAGGCCACCTGGGAAAAATTACTCACCAATTTCATCGATACTTTTAAAAATGTTTTATTTATTTTTTATTTACTGACGACTATCATCTACACAGTAGATGAGTAGAGCATCAATAATGTATACTTACATATATCAGGTACATATTATTGATGTATATATTAATTATATTCACCGATTTCCGCAACCCTTTTACTCCACATGTCGTGCTTCTTCCTAGAACAGGTAAAATAGGTTCGATAAATGAAAAAATTCGTGCAATTATTAAGCCTAAGTCAGACATTAATCATCGCAGCATAAAAGAAGATCTGCAGAGTCCGATCAAAATTATTGAACACCCATCTAGGGGGAGGGCGAGAGGGTTAATTTTTAAAAACATGTTTACGAACTAGGTCGAGTGAGGTATCGTTTACTATGTTTTTATTAGTGCCGAGTCGAATAAAACCACTCCCAAGTCAATGTTATCAATAGGTAGGTATTTGGTGAGACAAGACAGATTGTTAATTATAAGAATGAATGTGATTTTATTTTTATTATGGTGAATAAATGTGCCATTTTTAATTTGCCGCTGAAACGACATATTCCTGAATATGGCGGCGTTGATATCACGCCTGGCAATGTTGGTGATATCTGTCTTACCAGCCACCTTAACAACCATTTCAGAAGGTGGGGTCTTAGATCTTTTGTAAAATCAATTATTAATAATGAAAACATTGAAATTACACATGTTTAGTACAATCATCGACCTATAAAGCCCTGGACAGAGCTTAGTGCGATTTTGTATGAGTGGCATTGAAGCCAATTCTAGGTTGAAGGAAAATTGCCTGTCAGCCATCTTTTATGACTAATTTGTATGTATAAGTGGTGCATAATGAACTATTATTATTTTATTTCTGTGTCGTTAAAACAGTTATATTGGCTTATGAGTATTAAATAAATAAATAAAATAAAATGACACAATGAAGGGTAAACATCATTAAAAAAATTAAGCAGATTGTGGAATATCCATTCATCTCCCCCCTCACACATTGTTACATTGCTCTGTCCAGGGCTGTTTAGGTCAATGAGTAAGATTATCAGAATCTGAAAAATAATCATTTAAGGCGATGCACTACGTCGTCTAATATTTTAAATCGAGCCGCTATCAATAACACCCCTTATAAGATGGCGATAAGGTTTAAATTCCCGCTTAACACCATCCGCCTGTTTTGATTTATGCAAGAAAAAAACATGGCCAAAAAGTGTCTTTTATTTTATTTTGTGGATGTTCAGGCATAAATATTTAATTTTTTTCCGATCATTTTATGAATAACTTAATTTTTAACATTATAAAATAAAATCATAACCGAAAATGGGTTCGTAAGTGGGAGATTTTGAACTTTAAAGCAGTTTTCATAGGCATTATACATAATTTTTTTCTGGGCTTATAAAAAGACTTATCTAAAAAATAATCGAAAATTTCAGAGGCCGGGATGTATTCTACTCGCAGTATTTAATTAAAGTACCTGAAAAATTTCTAGGCGACCAAATTTTCAAATCAAAAACACATGATTTTGCATTACTGCGTATTGCATGGCCTTAATCTTTATTTGTGAATATAACCTAAAAATAATCCAAGTTTAATTTTAAATTTTTTGGTGCATTGATATTGATATTAAGTACGTTTATTTCGCTGCATTATTCTTCTGTTACACGGTTCAGGGAAACTACATACTTACATCAAAGTAAATTTCTTTACAACTTTCCTCAATCCTTTCCCTGCAATATTAATGTGCAGGGAAATTTATATTTAATATTTTCATATTATTATCCTCTCCTCTCCCCGCACAGCGCACGGGGTACCCTAATAATATATTCGTGCTGCCTACAACAGTAGGTAGGTACATGCACTGGACATAATATCGTATCCATCACTTGAGTGGGTGACAGCTGCCGCAGGACGCGTGCCCACTTACTTGTTTATTTGTATCATCATCAATAATAAACATGATGACGTTACGCTCACTATCTCCGGCGAGGGAGGTTCAGATTTCAGTGTATTTTACAAAATATATTTAAATCATAAAAAATGTGACATTTTGCAACGTACTTCTCTTATAAGAACTGTCAGATTCCCTATAAAGACTATTCTTAAAAGCAGATTAAAGATATTTTTAAATGTTTATGTTACAAATCGTCTAATGCAATTAAAATATTAAAATTTTGAATGCAAATAAAGATTTATTTATTTATACGCCCATTGGGCTTTTACATACATATTTCATAAAAAAATAATATTCTGAAGATTGTAAGTTCACAATAGTAACAGTAATAATACATATAACAAAATCCATTTGACATATTATAACAGCAAGTAAATAGTAAATGCATACAACAATTATTTGTAGGTATAAAACTGTTGTACAAAAGTAAGAATATGCCTACTTCTAAGGTATACAAACATAAATTAGTTAAAAAGAAATGTAAATTATATATGTACATACTAGGTAGTGGCAGCAGTAACATGATATCATACGACACATATTGTATGAGGCCTTTGAGAATTATTTATTTTTTCTTCGCTAAAAATGTTCTCATTTACGGTCAAATTGTCACATTGTAATTCAAAATGAGATAACATAACTTTCACGAGACCGTGTCAGTCTGCGAGATATATCTCCCAAAGAGACACCACGGTTGTTTGTTTTCTGTGAAGAAAATCTCCCAAAATTACCCAAGGTATAAAATTATTTATTATTATAACGCCGACGAAACTTAATAATTTTTGTGGTGTATCTCTGTGTCTATGAATAACTCTGGTGCAATGAATAATAGATTTGATAATAGTTACAATATCGGATCGATAAACGTAACTACCGATGATTTTATTCAGATTTCCCGAGCACGGTCGCACTGTTGATATCCAGACCGATCAATCACTCAGAATTCGATATACACTGGCAATACTGGCGCATCTCTCTATGAATTGACTCGAATTCGAATTGAAATATTTACTTTAAAATACATTAATCTTGTATGTTATCTGTCTGTATAGAATATAAATAAATAATAATGTTTATGTACTTTCTAACGCAGCATCCGCTCGTATTTTCTTAGTTATATAGTATTAGTGATCGAAGAACTGGTGGATGTAATTTATTAGCCATAAGTTTGTCTAGTCTGTAGTTAGTAATAATTGTAGAAATATTTGATATATTTGTAGAGCGCCCTTGGAATGATTTTCACGAAAGCAGCGCTATACAAATCATCCAAATATTATTATTAAGCAATATTCATTACCCTGAAACACCTACATAATTTTATAAAATCTTCCGAAAAAAAATACATGCCGCCGATGGGAATTGAACCCGCAGTGTTTCAGGCTAATAATTATTGCTTTAAAATAATAAAGGATATTAAACAATTTTTGTTCTGAATTTTCGGCACTAGTGCCATATGCATTTATGATAGTAATTGATAGTCGTAGTACAATATAGAAATATGATAAAAAATAAGATTATACAAGTAAACGATACAAAATAAAAAAAAATCAAATACATTAGTAAAATAAATAATGTTAATGAAAGACATGGAAATAAACAAAAAAAACCTCTTCTCTGTGTGATTATTACAACTTTATATTCGATGATGGCATATTAAAAACATCAGCTAAAATAGCATAAAAGTTACCGGCGGTGTGTAATCTATTTATGACAGAATCGTAGTCTGAAACCGTAGATAATTGTCATAATAATACATACTTGGTCTAATGGTAGGAACATAAAAGTGAATCAACATTTTTATATCAGGACTATCCAACTGATGAATTTACAATTTTATATAAAAATAAAATATGAAAATTATTTCTTAATTAATGCTACATACCTGCACGCCAAATAGTTGCGTTGGAAAATATGTTATTCGTTTAAAAGTAGTTGATCATTTTTTAATGTTTTACGAAGAAATTATTCATTAATAATAAGATTATAACATCACAAGAATAGAATAAAAAACGGGAAAGACATGAACATAACATGCAAGCAATCACAAGACTACAATGTACATAAATAAAGCTGATAATGTCGAGTCAAAGTCAGAGAAAAAGGTTTCGATATGGTCCAAGAATTGAGTTTAATAATATAAAAAAATCGTAATGAGTGACAAAAATCATATTGACTTAGGTACGCGAACAATTAAATGCTTTGACTGGAGTTCAAGTCTCAATGTTTTGGACAATGGAGAATGTTATTCATAAAGAGTAGAGTGTTGATCGAGGAGTGGATTAAGATTAAGAAATAAAGGATAGTTATCATCACGCAGGCGTGTAAATAATTTACCTGCATAAGTGACCAAACTTTCACGGATTTATGCTAGAATTTTTGTATTATCTATATTACATATTACGTAATTTTTTTTTCACTAAATTGCGTTCATGACTAAAATATTACATAGTTGTACTGACTGAAACATAATTTAGAACTTACTGTCCGACGTTATCAGTTTAAATTACCGCGAAAACTGACAGCGAGTCCTTTCCTTTTGCAAATTTTTTCATGGTTAGGGTATCGTTAATAATCGCTTGCTACACATTGACTATGAAGTTATTCATACGTTCATTGATAATTCTATAAATAAAGCTATTGCAACTGTTGTCTCCAAGCAACAATGCTCTTTAGCTAACGGCGTCCCTGAAATCCTTTTGGCAGGATCGCATTCACGTGTATATTTGCTTTATTTTGAACGCCAAAATGTTCTTTATTCTTCTGGTGCCCTCACCTATCATAGATTGACTACCATCAGGGAAATCTTCACCCTGTAAGTTTTAGCACGAATCAACTCACCTTGTAGAATGTTAGTTCCATTAAAGTCCAAAAAATCGTATTTATCACCCATTTTTTATATATAAAACTACTTGCATAAATAAAATAATAATAATTTATTAAGATGAAAATTTTATTGCGGGATCAATATGGCTTGCCAAGATTCACACCGACACATCAGTTTATTCACCAAATCTTAATCTTAATAATATAAGAAATTCAGCCTATGTTTGATCTCGAAAAACTCGAAAAGTAGTCGACCGATATCGCTGAAAATTTCAACGTTTGTTTTTATTAATGCCAGAAGTGTTTAGTGAGTGGTTTGAATACTTAATACGGAGTCGAATTAAAATCGATGTAATATAGTTTTTTTAATAGTAACATTGTGGTAGACAGTAGTGAATGGCGGAAGAAGTCGGAGACGCCTGAGAAAGATATTAGCAATAGCGAAGCATTTGGGGGTCCATTAGTATTTTATTCCCATTTCCTTCTGCCTCAAAAAATACACTAAATGCACGTAATTTCGATTAATCTTATTCTTATTAATTCTCAATGGAACTTACCTGCGAGCACGACTCTTCGAAACACTCGACAAAATTTTAATATAAGTAGGATCATCCGTTCAATATAAATTATGACTATACAAGACAGCTAAGGTTGTTAGGCGGATAAAGTATATTGCTATGTTGATAACGTTCCTAGGTTCGTTCAGTATAAAATTATCGGGCGGCAGTAGTGGTTTTACGTTGCATTAGTTTGACTGTACAGAGAAAGTGGTAGAGATTAAAAAATGGCAAACAATTTATGTGTAAAAGTTGATCAAGGAATTCTTCAGGGAGCAGAGGGTACCACCATAGTCAGCAAAGCAAAGTATTACAAGTTTCTTGGAATTCCTTACGCTGAACCTCCTCTAGGAAACCTTCGATTTAAGGTAATTATTATCTCTCTTTTAACTTACACACTCCCGCCCAAACTGCGAGTCAATCTCCTTAACGATATTCAAATTTTGACTAACAGCAATAACTTTGTCAGACACTTGCAGATTGGCAAAAGTACCACAATCCCAGGGACAAAAACAGATGAATCAGCTTCAACAAGCCTTATGCTCCAACAACGTTCCAATTTCAATTCCACTTGGGAAAGAAAAAGAAATCCGAACTGAAAACCAGCCACGGCTCTATCTGGAAACTCTCCAAAGCTCTTCGAAACGCAGTCAACCCAAACCCCCCGATTCAAGTCGAATATGGCCTCTTCTATGACCACCAAGATAAAGTGGTCATTTGCCGGCAGTTTCGGAAATCCAATTCAGTCCCAATTTCCAAAACGCCGATCCGCCCAACTGCCAAGTTCACCATATTTTAGAAATAATATCCAAAATGGAGGTGTTCTCCATTACCACATACGAAGCCCTCCCCCAAAAAAGGATTCTAACCATTGTTAAATGAATTAATTCTGCTTACACATTGCGCTACTTTCCAAAACTCCGGAAACAGGCACGCGTCATACTAATCCCACAACCCGGTAGAGACACAAAATTTCGTTCAAATCGCCGTCCCATAAGTATTCTCTATAACGTGGTTGAGATCTTCGAAAAATACTTCACACAAAGCTTACGACCCACGTTGAATAAGTCTTAACTCTCTCCGAGCAACATGGCTTCAGATATTCAGTGACATCGCAAAATCCTTCGATAAAGTCTGATGTGAACGTGCGACGTGTGAAACGTGTGAACGTGTGAAATCCATGAAACTCCGTGAAACCGGCATAGAATTACAACTCCTCTACATTCATTCGCTGCCGTAGGTACTTTCCAAGTTTGAATCAATGACGCACTTTCTTTCACTAGATTTATGACAGCGGATATTCCATAGGGTTCCTTGCTATCTCCAACTCTGTTCAACATCTGTACACATATTACACATTAGATTCCTTCGACCAACAATCCCACAAGGCTCTCTACGCCAACGACACAACCGCTTTGGTACAAGATGATGGACTCGCGGCACTCCATTGGGTCATGTCAAAATGTTTGCCAAAATAATACCATGGCAAAAACGTTCCAAGTACTCTCAATCGACAACTATGATGGACGCACACAAATAAACGAAACGCTACCAAAAACGAGATGAACATTGATGATGATTATCCCTCAAGGTCTACAATGATTCGCCACAAACATTTTGAAATTATACATAAAAAAAGATACAGTAGCAATAGCCCGCTCACCAGGTAGAAAAGATTATCTCATCATGTATGTATATGCACTTCTACCCAATGTTGATACAGGAAGAGGGAGAAATGTTCCCCAGAACTACACATGTTTACAATACGATCCACAGTTCTAAACACATATACGAATGATAATGAATCAAGCCTATGTGATGCAGATTCAACATTTTCCCATCTGTTGCACTAGCTTCCGCATACCGTGAATATGTTATGCAATATGAATCATGAAATCATGACTATGTTCAAAAAGTGTGGAAATTCTTTACTTCCCTATTATACGTTTTATTGCAGCCTCCCGTACCAGTTAAACCATGGAGCGGTATCAAAGATGCAACGAAACACGGAAACGAGTGTTCTCAATTCCGGATCCTCACCATGAATTATATGGGTGGGGAGGATTGTCTTTTTCTGAACGTCTACACGCCTTCACTACCCAACCAGTGCTATGTGCCAGTGGACCCGATGCCTGTGATGGTGTACATCCACGGTGGAGGTTTCCTTAATGGATCTGGAAACTCCGATATGTTTTCACCCGACTTCCTAGTTGAGCGAGGTACCATTCTTGTATCAATAAACTATCGACTGTCAGCTTTGGGATTTCTATGTCTCGACATACCAGAAGCTCCGGGAAATGCTGGACTGAGGGATCAAAACCTTGCTTTGAAATGGATAAAGCAAAACATCAAGTTTTTTGGGGGCAATCCAGAGAATGTAACTGTATTTTCATTAAGTGCTGGAGCTGCGAGTCTGGAGTATCACATGTTGTCGTCGATGTCTAAAGGTCTATTCCATAAAGCCATTCTGCAATCGGGATCTGCACTATGCCCTTGGGCAAGGTGTAAGAATCCTCTAGACGTTGCCGGGAGATTGGTCAGGAAGCTTGGTGGTACATCCACAGAAAGCAAAGATATGCTAGACTTTCTTATGAAAGTCGATGTAAAAGAAATGCTAGAGGCTTCGATGACTTTGAAAAATGCTGATGACTTTCAAGCTGCAAAGATTTTTCTGTTCGTCCCAGTAGTTGAGAAAACGTTTGAAAATGTTGAACCATTTATGAATCGAGAACCTCTTGAACTTATGAGATCTGGTCAGTTCATGAAAATTCCTTTACTATGTGGATTTGCAGAGAAAGAAGGAATTCTTTTCAAGTTAGGATACGACGCTCCCGGATTCCAACGAAACCTTACCAATCTTAGATTTAGAAGATTTATAAACTTCTTTCCAAAAGAATATATTATTGAAGACGAAGAGAAAACAGATGATAAATTAAGAGATCTTTACAAACTAACACATGAAAACAAGAAGCCGGATGATCCGGTAAACGATTTCCTTTCGGATTTGATTACACTTGGGCCGATGTTCTACGCTTTGCAATTGAAGTTGTCCTACATACAGCCATTTGTATACATGTTTTCTTATGACGGTAATCTGAATGCCATGAAAAGGAATTTCCGTTGCAAAGAAAAGGGGGCGTGCCACGGTGACGATGCTTTCTACTTGTGTACGTCTAGCTTGGTGAGTGAAGGAATAACTACATCCAAGGATCTCTTGGTAAGAAATCGCATGGTCAAGATGTGGACGGATTTTGCCAAATTTGGGTAAGTTAGTAAGAAGTAAGTTTTTAATTGATGGATTTTTGCAGAAATTATTTTAGTGGATCGAGATACCTAAATAATAATTCTCCCTAATTGCTATATAAATTATGCTTTCAGAAATCCCACTCCTGAAATATCTGATTTGATTAAAATTAAATGGCCTCCTGCGACTGAAGAAACAATACATATTCTTGATATTGGCGAGGAGTTGAGGCTGACGACTGATCTGTGGCCTGAAAGGATAAATTACTGGTTAGAAATCTTCAAAAACCAATGAAAGGATTTTAATATTTTCTGATGTCTTTTGTGTTATTATTATTATGGATTTAAGTATAATTATTTCCGCTGTCGAAATACTTGACCTAGGCATCATTGATCTGAAACGCGAATCTTTGAGGTGTATTGATTTTAGACTAGGAATTCCTTCAGAATCGACAAGATTACAAATTTTTTGGTTGATGACGGAAATGAAAAATGACGGATTTTTTTAAATGTAAAATTGTAACAGTTAGTACAGTGGCCCTGACATATTAATAAAGTTGGTCCACTTTCATGTTCCTACTAATAGATAAAATTGTGACAATTATACAACGGTTACCTTTTTGTATTGTGACTTTAAGTAACTATCATATATATATATATATATGGCCCTTCTGCCGTCAAAATACATAATCAATTTCCCTTCGTGATTTTGAACCACCCAAATGTCCAACACTTAAAACTAAAGTTTCCATGTAGGGATTAGTATTTTATACTATTTTGAAGTTAGGTACATTTAGGGGATGTTTATAAAGATAAGTTTAAAAGCTAATTAATGTTAGTAACCACTGTAGTATTGACACACAAATATTTTTTTTAATTAAATGTTTTTTGATCAAATATTAATATTATTATTTTCACGTATTTCAACACCTGTTTGAACGTGGTAATAAAACCTGAAAAAGGTGGGTCTATTATTAGATAATGCAGTGAAACTGAAGATAATGGGGAGGGGAGAAGATTGGCCAGAAGAAAGTACTTTGCTATTCAGATCTGGTCAATAAATATGACTAGATCCACGATTGAATGGAACCTCGACTGTTACCATCGACAATCAAACCAATTAAAATTATTATATCAAAATATTCAATATATATACAAAAAGTCGATATATATACAAAATATTTATATACAAAAATAAAGTCAATATATATAAAAAAAATCTAAAATAGTTCTAAATCCCTTTTTACTGTCCGTTTTCAAAATCTTATTTATATTATATTTTATAGACTTTTTTTAAGATTGCGTGAATTTCTTACGCCGTTAAAAAATATACATTCGTACTATTATTAATTCTTTCTATCTCCCTATCATTCTTTCTATCTCTCTATCATTCATTCCATCTCTTTATCATTCTTTCTATCTCTCTCTCATTCATTCCATCTCCCTATCATTCTATCTATCTCTCTATCATTCATTCCATCTCTCTATCATTCTATCTATCTCTCTATCATTCATTCCATCTCTCTATCATTCTTTCTATCTCTCTATCGTTCGTTCCATCTCTCGATCATTCTTTCTTATCTCTTTGAGATTTTCTTTCGTATCACTAAGTCAATATGTGACCATAAACATTTAGTAACTCTTTTAAGTAGGAACTATTATTAATCTGTTTTATAATTTTACAATAACTTACAGTGCTTTTCTCTTTCTTTTTATACCGTTTTATAAATTTACAATAACTTATAGTGCTTTTCTCTTTCTTTTTACATTTTCAAACAGTATATGATGCGTATAAATACAATTTCTATTGAATTAACAGTCAAACGATCTACTGTGGGTGTAGAAGATGTAAGACTATGCTCTAATGCCGACCCGTCCCGGCGGCTGCTTCCTGATGAATGAGACAATGAGAGAAGAACATCTGACTCATGTCCCTTACTCCTCTTACTTCCCCCCACCTATCCACTACCATTCCCCTCCTGGAGGTCAGAGAGACCTCTTCGAGGAAGATTGACCTCTCGTCCGGTGTCACGGACCCTGACTCCGGGAGATGCTGCTCTCATCTCATAATACGCAATCATATTACGCGTCCTATTTTTTACGTGTCAGCCTGTCGAGTAACTAGTAGCATTATTATTTACTGCTTGTGTTTTTTCTGGAATATTATTTAATAACTTACAGGTTAATGAATCATTTCACCAAAGCATTTTGATAACTTCATTATTGGAAGTGCTGAGTTGACAAACTCCCAAGCAAAGCGAATTAAAGTTTGCTAGGTTCCTTCCTACTATAATAGGAATTTGCTGATTTGTTAAAAGGCGCTTGGTGTGTTTCCCGACAACGCACCGAATATGTACTGAAGGGATCAATTATGCTAGTTCTTCGGAAAAGCCGCTAGACTAAGGACAGCATTTTCTCACCTGGCGCTTGTGCTCTAAAAACAGGACAATCTTTCAAGCATACCGCCCGTTTCTGCACAAAATCGGGACAGGTGGATGTTGCTTATTTCGACCTGGAAAAAGCATTCGACAAGGTTGACATCGACATTCTTCTAAATAAGCTAGCTTCATTTGGTTTTTCCAAAAGACTTCTCTGTTTTTTTGCTTCATATTTTCGAAATCGTAGACAGTTTGTTTATTATAAGGGTTCCAGTTCATCGGAATTCATAGTTTTTTCTGGAGTTCCTCAGGGGTCTATCCTTGGACCACTTCTGTTTCTGATTTTTATCAACGATATTGGTTCAGTCATCACACATTCGCTGTATTTACTATTTGCAGATGACTTGAAACTATATCGCTCAATAAAAAACCATCTTGACTGTATTCTCCTTCAACGTGACATTGACTGCGTCTCAAACTGGGCCAAAATAAATGGCTTGAACTTCAGTACACCCAAGTGCAATATCGTCTCCTATACAAGATCAAAGAAACCGCATGTATTTGAATATACAATCAACTAAATTATTCTCCAACACCTAAACCAAATCAAAGATCTAGGAGTTATTTACGACAGCAAACTAACTTTTCACCAACACATCGATGATTTAATAAGCAGAGGATACAGGCTTCTCGGCTTCGTAATTAGAAACTCATATCCGTTTCGTAACACAAAAACACTGACGTTATTATATAACACACTAGTCCTAAGTGTACTTGAATCAAACTCGATCATCTGGGCTCCACATGAATTAACATACACTTTACGCATTGAAAGAGTCCATAAAAATTTTTTAAGGTTTTTATTCTCGCGGCTCTATGGACGTTACCCTTGGCTTTACCCATCGATTTATATATTAGGCATGACCAATTACCACTCCCTAGAGACACGTAGAGGTATTGCTTTGCTTAAATATTTTTTCCAACTAATAAACGGTCACTTTTCTAATAATGAGATACTGGCCCAATTAAATTTTTTTGTACCAGAGTCTCACTCTCGAGGACGTCATCACAATCTTCTATATAGTAGAGCAAGCCGCACTAATTTATTAATGAACTCACCTGTGGGGAGAGCTACGTGCTTTTTGAATGCGGTAGATAAAAAATTAGATTTATTTTTTGTGTCCTATAGCGCATTTGCAAGATTTTTGGCATTGCATATACACTGCATAAATGGTACAATTATAACGTCTTAGGCTTTATTACCTGTAATTGTTATAAATAAATGTACAAATTATATATAAATAAATAAATAAAATAAATAAAAAAAAAAGTCAAGAGTGTTTTTCAAATATTTCGGAGCTCCAGGCTAGATTGTCACACCAAGTTGCCAAATTCAAAAGAATGCGATTTGTACAGCGTCAGAAGTTGTGTACTATTAAAGTACTCCCGGGGCCTGGTACAGTACACCCATCCTCTGATAGTCTAACAATACTCTTACTACGTTGATTCCAGCCAGCTTCAAATTATGCTGTAATATAACTGTAATGTAATATTATTCTTGTCTTATCTTATTTAATACTTCATTAAATTGATAAAACCATTTACTGTCACTTTTCTAGCGCTTATATCCAATGTACCACCATTTAAGTGGAAGATTGTAGATCATCGTTGCAGCTTGCTTGCAACAGTTTAAATTATTGGCAGCGACGGAAGAAGCAATGTCTTTTAATTGCTAGTAGCCGTCAATGGTAGCACGCTTTGTTTCTTCAATGAATTATGGTAACTAAGTAACTAAATTAGTTACTCCTCCACTCGACTCTTCACTGAATACAATGTCTTAAACATACGGCAACTCCACATAAAATTTACTCTAATGCATTTTTTGTACAAATATAAGAAAAAACCCTCGTACACCACAATTACACCACCAGAACAATAACCAACCGACACTACAACGTACCTACACTAGATACCACGTCAGCTCGAAGACATTTCATGTACCTAGCTCCCAAAATATTTAACCTTCTCCCTGAAAACTTAAAAACCGAAACCCAACCCCATAAATTTAAAAAACTAATATCAAAATGAATAAGTTCACTTGGAGACCACAATATATAAAAATTGGTACATAAATTAAATTATATTATAATTTTATCAACTAATTATCAATTATTATTAATATTTAATACTATTTTTATTACTATAAATACATTTAGATACCATGATTTTAATATTTTTAATGCAATTAAATTTGTATAATTTAATAACTTTTAATTTAATTTAATTTGTACAGTTTTATTACTTACTTATTATTTAATTTAATTGTATAATCTAATTAACTTATATTTTAATCTAATTTGCATAACTTTATAACTTATAATTAACTTATTTTATAAATCCAATCTGTAAACATCACCCGCCATAACACAGGGACATCCCTAGCATGGCGGATGAATTATCACAAATATGTTTATATGTTCAACAAGTTCTTATAATAAAATAATAAAAAAATACCTACCTACAACAGCAGATGAATGAATTCTACCTTACATAGTGGAGGAATTAGTAAAAATCGTATTTCGCATTGTGATTTTTTGCTTAGATTTGTGATATTTTTATTTATTTATTTAAATTTTATTTATTTAAGGAGACAATAACTTGAGAATTCGCCTGCATCCTAACTATTTCTCACTGATTGACTGGTAGATAACAATTTTAAATATTTTTTTACATGTAAATAAGGTAAAAGTATAAAATAAAATTATTTTGTATATAGATAATGCTCAGTGTCAAATAAAAGTGTACAAATATTTTTTATACAAGTTTAGAGATAAATTATAAAATAGCACTTAAAGAGTATAGGAATGAAGTAAGTACACATTTTCTTTTTTTTATTGTTAAACAGACTTCAATTTCCTGCCAAAAGTACTATATGTATCAAAAAATATGTCGGAATCCTTCAGGTTTTGGTTTTTATTATACAATTCGCACATTCTTCTGATTGGATCTCTGACACCAGCATTTGTGCGCGTCCGGCCAATATGGAATAAGTCGTTAAGCCTCGTCGTTTTGAGTGGTATTTTAAAGTTTATTAGATTGAGTAAGCCAGGACAGTCGATAAAGTTGTTACAGATTTTGTACAAGGTCATTAGGTCAAGGTAAGTTCACCGGATAGTAAGAGTGGAGACGTTATATTTCGAGAGCATATTTGGGTATCCCCGTTTAGGTGCGCTCATTCTGTGGTTGAGGTAACGCAGAAACTTCTTCTGGATACTTTCAATATTTTATTTATAGATATCGTAAAGTGGAGTCCATATGGAGGTGCAGTATTCATTTGAGAACGGACCAGCGTATAGTAAAGCAGAATGTAGGTTTCAGGTTTTCATTAAGCTTTATTCACAATGTTTTTAATGTGCGCATCGAAATGAAGTTTGGAATCAAAAAGTACGCCAAGATCCCTTATACAGTATACACGATCAAGTGAATAGTTGCCTATATAATAATTGTGTATAATAGCGTTATGATTTTTAGTGAAGCTTATTTGTTTACATTTGTTGTAACTTAGGTAAATTTTGTTTTCATTGCGAAACGCTTCGAACCTTACTAAGTCTCGTTGGATGAGCAGACAATCATTTAAATTCCTAACAATGGCAAATATTTTTATGTCATCGACGTACAAGAGAAATAAACAATGCATGAAACATTCAGAAACTGTATTAATAAAAAGTATAAATAAAAGCGGTCCATATAAATTGCGGTCCATATAAAAAGCGGCCAGTATAAATAAAAGCGGTTTTGTCAATGGTTCTGTAACTACGCTCTTATAGAAAATCATTTATTTCATTGGCAATAATTCTTGCCACAAAACCGATAAAAGAAGTTCTCTTTCCCCACCTTGAATGCTGTCTGACTGAAGGCACAATACACCACTAAAACTAACCAATAAACTCTAAAATACAGGAATCACCGAAGCGAACTTAAACTGATTGAAAACCAAATATATGGGAAATCGCAATTAATATACCCCAATAAAAAGTAAACGAAGCGGCATAGAATAAAATCTTACGGAATACCCCAAGGTACCGTGCTTGGTCCAATCCTATTCCTTTTATACCAACGTGTGATATGTGTCGCCTCCAAATATATTTGAAAATAGAAAGTTTTGCCGATGACACTGTGTTATTCTTGGAGGCCAATGACTAGAACATACTAAGCAAAAAAGCAATAATTAACGCCCTATCGGGTTTTTACAGAGGAAAATGACAATTTATCTAGGTAAGTGTAACACAATACATGGAAAATAGCATAACTATATACAAAAAATAATAATCAAATGCTAATACTAAGATTAACATCAAATCCAAATAATATCACCTGAATTGTAAATAAAGCAAAGTTTCAAATATAAAGTAAGTATGTACATTGTACATTCGTATATGCATACAATTATTCATGTTTGTTGCATACAAGTAAGACTAAAAACAGGAAAATAATTTACTCATAAGGTATATAAAAATAAATATATATAATATACTGATATGTATTATAAAACATGTTTAAAAAAGAAGAAAATAATGTCTTTTGTATCTATAGAAAAAAAACTAATACGTAATGGCAAAATACCAATGCTGTAATATGAAAGAAGTACTTGAAATGGGAAAATAAATCAAAATATAATGTACATATCAAGTATGACCGTACATGCTTACAGTCATTAATATGCGTGTAAAACAAAAACAAATAAACTAAGGAGTATGTGATTTAAACTTTGGAAGATATACAGAGAAGACTTTTTTTTAAAGCTAATAAATAATACAGTAATACAAGTTAATAACTAGTAAATAGGTCCGAAATTAGTTGCCTTTTGAAACTCACATAATTATTAACACTAAAAATATCAATAAGTTCACAGTGTTTGTTTGCAAGGTGATGAATTCTTGGAATTGGTGAATAAATGGAGTAGTTAGTATTGATATTATTATTACATTTAAAAGTGTCTTGCTTCTAGTTTGTCTGGCAGGTACATTCATATTAATTAATTCCAATAATTCCGGGCTGTCAATTAGAGATTTGATAATTTTGAATAAAAATAATATATAAGTTAAAACCTTCTATCTGATAGTTTAAGAATTCTGGTTTCGGTACGTCAGTTATAATAATTGATAAATTCGATAGAAATATGTATTTTAAAATTGATGAAGCGAAGGAATTTCTTTTGTACCTTTTCTAAGGCTTGAGAATGGACTTTGTAAAACGGTGACCATACTGTTGAATTATATTCTAATTTACTTCGTACTAATAAGCAATATAGATGTTTTAAAGTTAACCCATTTTTAAACTGTGCCCCCATTCTCAAAATAAAACCGAGCATTCCATCCCATCACTTATAGTTTCATCGATATGTAAATTAAACTGCAAACTTTCATGGAATAAGACACCGAGATCTCGAATCTGTGAAACTCGATTAGCGCCATTAATTAAATAAGAAAAATGAAGAGGATTGTTACCATTGCAAAAACTAAAAATCTGGCATTTACTAATATTTAGTTGCAAAATGATTGTTGGATCTAGGCAGGATTGATTCCGAAATGAAACTAAAAAATGTAATTTGAAATCACGAACGCCTCTATGTATCTTTATGTATCTTTTTTATGTATCTTTTTTATGTATCTTTTTATGTATCTTCGTTTTAACATACTTATTTTAGCTAGTCTTAAATCCTGTATTCGTCTAGGATAACTTGAAACTTGTAAA
This sequence comes from Hesperophylax magnus, assembly GCA_026573805.1. Lineage (NCBI taxonomy): Eukaryota > Metazoa > Arthropoda > Insecta > Trichoptera > Limnephilidae > Hesperophylax > Hesperophylax magnus. The sequence continues at coordinate 999,098 of JAIUSX010000050.1, forward strand.
TTTGACTGTCCTGAAACGGGAATACTTCGTAGTTGGACAGTCAAAATCATAAAATGTAATCAATATTATATTGTAAAAAAATAAATAATTAAAAAAAAAAAAAAAAAAAAAATCAACATCTGAACACCAAGCAAATAGGTTATTCAGGTTCAACTGCAAAATAGCGCGATCATTATCATCTTTAATAATTCTGTAGATCTTCAGATAATCGGCAAAAAACAGAACTTTTACTTTGCTAAAAATATTTACTATGTCATTCATGAAAAAACAAAATAATATTGGGCCCAAATGAGATCCTTGCGGTACTCCGCTTGATGCCACAAATTTGTAAGAATTGAATGAATCCACTTTTACCGCTAAGTACTTTCCCAACACATTACTCTTAAAACATTCAAACATGCTCCCTATCACTCACAAAATTTTTTATTTAAGTAATAAGATTCTGTGGTTTACTTTATCAAATGCTTTACTGAAGTCAGTATATATGGAGTCAGTTTGATATGATGCGTTAAAGGCTTTTTTAGAAGGTTGATAATGTAAATCCTTCATTCTACATACAACCCAGCTTCGTAAGGATGAAAGTAAACTGAATGGTGTAGAAATGAGAACCCCGAGGATATATGTGATAGAATCATTTATATGATCGCGTGAGAAATGTGGAGATTCGCAAAAAATGCAAGGATGGCGTAAGCGTGATGAGTAAGATTAAGAAACTGATGCTTAGACGTTTTCGGCATGTAGAGTGGTTGAATGACGAAAGTAGTGAAAATAGAATGTATGACGGGAATGTGAATGATATACGAACTCGGAGAGGCCCAACGAAAAAGTTAGTTAGTTAGTTTATTTATTTATCTAATCGTCTTTTCAATTGTATTATGTCTAAGGTAATAATGCTAATCTGGAAATATTTTTATTGTACAGTTAGTGTAATGAGGTAGTCGACATAGTCGACCTAGTGAGGTATATAATGTAAGGCGTGCAAATTTAATTATGATAACTACCTATTGTTGTTTTTTGTATGAAACTGCGAAAATAAATAGTATTTTAACAAACGGCAACGAAACTAAAATCTTTTCTTAAATTTCTATCGTTTTGTGCGCGAATAAATGTTTTATCTTTCCCATCACTTAATTAGATCACCCGAATAATCTAAGTGAAATGTCAACAGATTTTTCTTGTATTTATTCAGATAAAGATGTTACTGCGGTGTCATGAAGGTTTATCATGATTCAACCCAATACACCGGTCAATCCGCCAAATATTTTATTAAACAAACTAATTTTATTTTCTCCCCATTTCCTGCTGCCGTATAAAATACATAAATTTCGGATACCATAGTTTCATGTAGTTGGGAACCAAAAAAACATGCAAAAATCATCAGTCACTGAAACGCAAAACCTGACCATCGGTTTACTGCCAGAAATTGGTTTGAATATATTATTTCTTCAATAGTTGCAAAATTACTTTTTGGTGTCATTTTAATTATATGAAAATGAAATACTTTGTATATACCACTTTAATGAATAATAATCTACATATTTCAAAGCCAATAAATTCTTCGTTAGGATGATGAAAATTAACTAAAAATTCATTTGAAAAGTTAATTTTCATCATTCTGACGAAGAAGCCATTGGTTTTGAAACTTGTAGATTATATATATACTTATTTTTAATTTCTTATTATATTATTTTAATGTACTGCATATATAATCAACCACCAAAACACGGGCACGTGCCTAGCTTGGTGGTTTTAACATACTTAATAATTGTATTAACCAAAAAAACACTGAATAAAGAAAAAAGAAAAATAATAATTTAAAGTGGTGTATACAATCATATAAGGAATGTAATATTATACTCAAAAGAAGTCACAATCTAGATCTTTTGACATACTTAATCCAGTAAATACCTAACACATGTTTATAGCTAATTGAGCACCCAAATAGTCACATAGTCCAATAGTGGATATAATACCAACAATTGTTAATACAAAATCACCCAATAAAAGGAAAATAGGATTAGGAAAATGAGGCCTTTACCTTAGAAAAAAAATACTCTTAAAAAAGTAAGTTTTTTTTCCTATTTTTTATTAATATGAATAAAACCAAAAAATTCATTAAATATTTATTTATTTTAAATATTTCAGCTTCGAAATAACTGATTAAAGATAGCCGAAACGTTGTCGATTATCTCAAAATCAACATATTGTTAGTTAATGACTTCTGGCAGTAAGCCGATGATTTACTTAATTTAGCTGTTCGCATGTAACGTCTATTTATTTTATGAAATAAAATGAACAATTCTCAGTGGGTGCAAGCCCTACTCTTCGACACCCGACAACTCTTAAATATGACTATATTATAATTAATTTAAACTTACAGTCTATTTTTAAATGTTTGGCTTCATCCATACAATACAAATTACTGTCTAGGACGGCAAAGGTTAGGTACAGTTAGTTGATATAGTTCTTACGTTCGTCCAGTATAAAACAGTGCAGACGGTGTGGTACACATGACAACACAAAAAACGTGTTGACACAAAAATGTCAAATAATAACGTGTGTGTGAAAGTTGATCGAGGAATTCTGCAGGGCGCGGAGGGTAACCACCATGGCCAGCAAAACAAAATATAACACGTTCCTTGGAATTCCTTACGCTGAACCTCAAACACAACGAACAATTAAATCATGAACCACAAAGGAACAATTACATCATTTTAAATACTTCGAAATTCGCGCAGAAAAAATAACAATTCAGACACAGTTCCACTAGTACCTAATTACACAAAGGTGGAACAAATTAACATTGAATATATTAAAAACAAAAACTTGTGTACACTTATATTGTATACTCGTGATGTACGGGAACTAGTGGAACTTGTACGATCTGAGCTTTTCGAGTTTTTTAAAACTTTTTTCCCCGGCAACTGAAGAGTTAATTTTTTGGCGCTGGGTTCACGCTTCGTTAATTTCAAATGACAATAAACAGTTGATGGTAACCCCGTAGAGTCCAATTTGTTCAAATTCGACTTTAAAATATATAACTAAGAACTCGGTGTACTCGAAAATCAAAGATCAAATAAAAAAATACCACACGGGCAAATTAGTATTGTTAATATAGTATAAATCTTTTCAAATTATTGGTATTCCGGTTAAAAATGGGATTGCAGGATCAAACTCCATTGCATAGTTATTAAGAACTAAGCGCTCAGACAAACGCGGATAGTGACTTTGATACTAATGTATTGTCAACGAACATTACGAATTTACTAAAAGTTTATCAAATAATCCCGTTTTTCAGTTCCACTTAGTTCATTTTGATCTGGGATGTTCCCGAACGTTCCAGACTATTCCCGAACATTCCACAACATTTGGGATGTTCTGGAATGTTGTGGAATGCTTTCGAATACTCTCGAATGTTCTGGACTATTTTAGAAATTTCTAGAGAGCGAAACTTCCAGCCCTGATATCTTCAAAAGTACGCCCTTCAGGTAAAAAGGGGAACCTTCTTCATGAATGGGGGATAGAGGGCTACCACACCATATAACTTCCTTGATCGTACCGGAACTCGTTCGTTGTACACTTACATAATATATATATATATATATATATATATATATATATATATATATATATATTGATTCTTACTATTATTAATATGGTAGATAGTCTCAGAATTCCTGTAATGCAAAGTAATCAGTGAAAGTAATTGTTGAAAAATGATCAGTGAAACGTAACAAAAATGTAATGCAAAAATAATAAAAACCTTGAATAAAATTTGGCGAAAATGACCCTAATGTAATGTAAATATGAATTATTCAGCTTATATTGTCATTGTAATAAAATGCGAAATATATTCTACTTTCAGAAATCGGACACCAGAAACATCTGATTTGTTTAAAATTAAATGGCCTCCTGCGACTGAAGGGACAAAAAATATTCTTGATATAGGGAAGGAGCTGCAGATGACGACTGATATGTGGCCTGAAAGGATAAATTACTGGCTGGAAATACACAAAAACCTATGAATTTTTAAAAATATTCTGTGATAAGAATTTCGTATCGGTAGGTACTGATGGTTTTTTTTTATTATCATTTATTATTGGGGATTTCATAATAATCTCCTTTTCCTTCGTGCGATTCTGAACCACCCAAATTTCCAATGCTTGAAGTAAAGTTTTAGATACCATTAACATATTTTCTTTTATTTATGTTATATACAGCAGTAATATTGCAATACATATTTGTTATGTCATTTAATTTTACGGTGCGTTTGTCTAGATTAGTGTAATAAATAGTTATTATTAGCACCCTGTACAGTACGAATACATGCATGTTTTTTTAAAAAGTTTTCTTGTTAAAATTTTACAACGCATTGTCTCCTATTTCATCCCCTGTAATACTGCCCCGAACAAGTGGGACTATAGAATCCAAATGGATAATGTAGCGAAAAAGAATCGAGTGGGGAGGGGAAATGATAAAATTAAGTCTGGAAAGCACTTTGCTATTCCGAACAGGGTATCTAGGTCAATCGATAAAACCCTATCAGTCTTACTTATAAAGATTCCCTAATACGCCGCTGTATAGTTAGTATAGTTATTCATGCAAAAAATTTTTAGACTGTTACCACTTTGTTGTAATCCTCAATAACACGGTCATTTTTCCATTTTGCGTTTAGTTGTCTAAACCCGGTCTGTTTTGAATTGCTTCGAATTGCACCGAATTCGATTATACGTTTCGCATTTGCTTTGATAAATTGATATCTCGATTTAAAATATTTCTCGGATTGTGCTGCATAAAAAAATTAGTACTAAACGTATTACTGCTTTTTTTACATTATCATTGCGCGACCGATCGATATTTGTCAAATCAACCGGATTGTAAAAAAAGTCCGCGATCTACGCCTTAATCCGATCGTAATACATTTCTATACCTGGGAAAATTCTATACCTAAAAATATTTTTTATATATTTTTTTTTTTTTTTTTATTTATTTAATATTTGTATGTTTTTTACAATAAATATACAATTATACATATTATTATTTCTAATAATGTCCTATTGCAGCCGGTATAATGCATTACGCATGCGCGTGATTGTGAGTAACGAGTTTCTACTAACCCGTTCTTATCACTCCGTATTATCTATTATTAGTAAGACGGGGCATCAACACGATATTGACTAAATCAGTACTATGGTCAGTTGGCGATATTTGTGAGCACGGTAGACAATTGATGAGAAACGTTCCGAAGGCCGATAGACAAATTTTAGCGCGGCCTCCATATTATTAGTTGAGCTTTGGTCGCTAAATATGTCTGGAATCTTGCCACTGCAGTGGATGTTAGGTTGGGACAACGATGGTTCTTTTGAAAGGAGTACGGAATGTTTCGTGGTTTCTTAGTAGACGGTGATTGATATTTATTTTGATTGTGGCTAAAAAGGAAGACTCTAATAAGGTTATTTATAATTTTTAATAGAAATTTAACGTCTTTTTTTAAGCTTTCATTTTATGTGTCTAATTTGAAATATTGTAGGATTTACTTATAGTTCTAAATGATAATGCCTGAGCTATGTAGATATGTTTATTAATTATAGATGCAGGAACACAATATCTGTACAAATAAACATTTTGTCGAAATGATATGGACGTGAATGAAGTATTCTAACGCTGTCCCGGCGCGGCGGCTGCTTCCTGATGAATGAGAAGATGAGAGCAGAGCAACTGACTCATGTCCCATCCTCCTCTAAGCGACGGAAGAAGCAATGTCTTTTAATTGCCAGCAGCCGTCAATGGCAGCACGCTTTGTTTCTTCAATGAATTGTCGTAAATAAGTAACTAGGTACCTACTCACTACTTACAACAGCAGATGAATCTTACGATACACAGTGGAAGAAATTGTAAAATCCTATTTCGCATTGTGTTTTTTGCTTTAATTTGATACCTGTGCTATTTTTGTCTGTGATTCTGTAAACTCTTACATAAAATCATTTACTTTTATTGGTAATCAATCGGTAATGATGTTCTTGTCGCAAAATGGATAAAAGGTCTTTGCTTTCTTCACATTGTATGTTGTCAGGCTGAAGACACAATACACTACCAAAACGGGAACTCTTACGGAGTACCCCAAGGAAGCGTGCTTGGTCCAATCCCATTCTTTATTTATGTTAATGATCTGTGTAATCTTCAAATTGATGGGGAAATTAAAAATTTTACCGATGACACTATATTACTCTTTAACTTGGACTAAATATGATTAGAAATGGCTTCACTTAAGCCTATTATTTTCTATTGGTAATTGATTGATAACGATGATTTGGGCCACAAAATCAATAAAAGTTGTTTGTTTTCCTAACCTTGGATATCGTCAGGCAGAATGAGGGGAAGGAGAAGAGGAAGTGGAAGGGAATAATCTGGTTATGCAGCCATTTCCACCAACCAATTTGACGTTTCGGTTCTGAAAAGATAATTCACCAGGAGGAGGATTCCCTGTCTCCATCCATAGCCAAGGATATGCCCCCAATATACCCACCCTCCTTATTTCAGCCTACTCGACTATCTCACTTGCTCCAGTCTATACCAAATCCAAAATAAGGGGGAAAGGTAGGTACACTAAGGACATGTCCCTATTCAAGGATAATGTGTGGGTCTTCCACTGTATGTGGATATAAATTTTCTCTACATTCAACATAATATTTATGTTAAAAACTTCGACCGGTCGGGATTTGAACCAGCAATCTCTGACCCAAGGCTAGTAAAAGTTTTATACGACGCTTTTTTCGATTAGTTTCCATTCGGCATGAAAAAAAGGGTGTGTTCTATTTTGGTACATTAGAATAACATATATATTATTACTCTACGTTTGATTGTGGTTATTAGATATTCGATAGTTATTAGATATTCTATCGTCTCTCATTGTACATATAACTTATTTATTTCGTTTTATTCTTGACATAGGTATTAACATGTGTTTATTACTGATTGTGAACTATTATTTTTCGGTATTGTGAGTGTCACTTGTATTTTTGTTGATGGCAACAGTAAGGGCAAGTGTATATCCTTTTTTATGTATATAGTTAGGTATGTTCAAGAAGTTGCCATTTTCGACGATTTTTGAATATATTATTTCTTCTTTAATGGCAACTATCTGTATAACATTGTAAATGTGAAAAAATGATCGTGTAAACAAAGATTTTTCTAATGGGTCCCGAAATAATTTTTATATTATAATGGACATCATGGTACATGCGCGGCGATACTGCAGCACTGCCATTTGGTACTGAATCATGTCTCGTATGATGTCACGAGACGCCATTGTATATGTTTTACCTAAGTTCACGCTGAAAGCTCTAACTTCGTAATTTTTGGACAAATCGAAAAACTACTTTTACTGTCATTATTAACTCACATGAGATAGCCTCGTTGTATTAAAAATAGGTTTATTTTTTAATTTCCACAATAACCACTGGTTGATACCGTATTTTACCAGCTCTCCAGTAGTGCTCAATGATCAGTGACCAGAGTTCAGATCACACATCCTCTGGATTTGAAGACGTCACTTGAACTTGGCACTTGGCTCCGGGGTTAAGTGTACCACTGACAGTTGCTCTAGCGGGGGATTAATTGCGTCCACATGTCTGCTGCGCCACTGATTGTGTTGGCTAATTAATAATTACCCATAACATTAGCCTCGGGCCACCGGTTGCTGGTCACTTGCTGTGGGTACCTAGCTGTGTATCATATTTCATTGTTTGGGCTAGCAGCTTTGCAAAACAAAGTAAATCAATCTGAAAGGTCAATTCATAATTACACATTATCATACGATTAACTGGTAATATATACACAAGAAATAAGAATATACTGTTTGATATAGGTATACGTATCAGTATCGTTTAATTTTTTAAAACGAAATAGAATAGATTTTAAGAAACCCAAAATGGGAAACTATAGTCGAAAAGTGTTTCTATTGGCATATATTTTGTATAGTTATAAAAGCTAGGTAAGTTATTTAGTTTAAGTTTCATCATTAAACAATACAAGGTATCCGGGGTACAAGTACAAGTGTGCTAACTTCGGGAGGTGATTCTACATGATGGTAGAAGTGAAAAAGATTATTGACTTTTTTGAAATTCCAAACTTCTTTTCCCACACAAAAATATTTTTTCATAGAAGAATATTTATTTTTCCAATACAATCAAGTCAACTTTTTAACCTAAAATCTACATTAAACGATGGAATTTTAAAAAAATGTTAACATTTTTTATTGTACTATAATGTAGAATTTAACGACCGAAGTTAGCGCATTTTACCCCCGACCCCTGTATAATTTCGGTAGTGAGTAGAAATTCATTTCATATCAGTGGCGGTCCGTGATTTTTCAGTGAGCTAGAGACGTAAGATTATAGAATATGACATTGATGATGTTGTTCTACCTAAAAATAAAATGAAAATCTTCAAATTTATTTTTTCATTATTTTATATTCAGATACACACGTGGGAAACTGACTGATACGAAATACTGTTAATTTATTAAAAATCTGGTGAAATTAGTCGTTTTCCTGTTAATAATGGGATTGCGGGCCTATAAAGAATGGATTGGAAGAGTACTTACCTAACAAAGTATAAGTAAAAAGCAAATGTTTTGTGAGGTCGGCGGAACACATGTCATGTTCATACAAATCCTGAAATTGATACTGACATACTTATATTGTAGCACTCCACCATGGTGTCTATTAGGAAAAGAACACGTTTATTCTGAATGAATAACATTTTATCAGGAAGTTTGCATGCTGTTTTAACAGAATCATTTTCTCCGTGCAAAATTGTTAATGTCGTATTTTTCAATCTTACCACTCTAGTTCACTGAAAAACCACGGACCGCCACTGCTACATACATAATGTAGTTTTACCAAAACAAATTATTTGTAATCATGATTCTTACAGAGTTGAAAGTTGAACCAAAACTTGTCTCTCCTTACTTTTTCCCCACCTGAGGAGGTTAGTCATTCTTTTATACTAGTTATGTTACCTTGTTTGCCTCACCGTACTATGGTGTGATGGTTTCACTGCCTACACCGCCTGGCTATAAATAATTAGCATAACAAAACAAATATGAGCCGCCGGACGTCATGTTGGCACAACGGTACCCCTCAATCATAATTTGTTATGATTAGATCCGTAAAGGAATAGTGCCGAAACTAGTTGCGGCTCTCCACTCCTTTTGAAGGTCCGAAGACGGTAAGAGATGCGACCCGACAGCCTGTCAAACCACGCTCTAATCCCACCAACACGTCTGCGTCCTCCGGGCTCGTGACTTTTCGACTCTACTAGTTCCACCTTCTTACAGCACAACCCAATGTCTCTGTCAAAGGTTGGAACAGAGTTCCATAAACTTATTTTTAGTTACCGGCCGAAGTTTCAGCCAATGTTAAGTTTCACCTTCTAGCAGCACAACACAATGTCTCTGTCAGAGGTCAAAGCAGAGTTCCATAATCTTATTTTTAGTGACCGGCTGAAGTTTCAGCCAATTTTAAGTTTCACCTTCTAGCAGCATAACACAATGTATCTGACAGAGGTCAAAGCAGAGTTCCATAATCTTATTTTAAGTGACCGGCTGAAGTTTCAGCCAATGTTAAGTTTCACCTTCTAGCAACACAACACAATGTCTCTGTCAGAGGTCAAAGCAGAGTTCCATAATCTTATTTTTAGTGACCGGCTGAAGTTTCAGCCAATTTTAAGTTTCACCTTCTAACAGCACAACACAATGTCTCTGACAGAGGTTAAAACAGAGTTCCATAAACTTATTTTTAGTGACCAGCCGAAGTTTCAGCCAATTTTAGTTTCGACCGCGCTTTCGGTTTGAGCCAATTTTTTTTCCTAAACATCGGCTCAGTGTTAGTGATGTGTCGGATATGGTTGGGCTTTAAATTAATGTTTAAAGATTGTAATTTAAAAATATTATATATTCTTGTCAAAGTTTATCGTTAAAATAATAATTTGTATTGCTATTGTCTCACACAAAGACAGAATGATTTTTTACTATGGTTAGTAATTCTAAGTTCTTTCGTATTTTTGTAATTCCTTTAAAGTATCTATTATATAAATTGAAGTATCTATAGCGTACATTGACGAACTGTTATATAAAAATGAAACAAAGGGACTACAAGTTAACCAATCAACTCTTTTTGTAGTTGAGTTTAAAAAATATATGATAAAGCATGTTTTTAAGGATGTGTTTTGCATAGGTGAACCGGCGGCCGGTATGGCCATTTCTACCCTATCGGTGCAAGGAACGTGTGATTTCGTTTAATGTATTTTACTATCTTGCTGAGGAACCCCCCACCCTATATTATATGGATAAAGCCTACTTTGGGAAACACTGGTATGTGGAATAAAGTAATCACCGAAATCATCTCCGTAATAATAACTTGTTAGGCTTTAATACGCCCAGCGCAATTAATGAATATTTTTGCATATTTTGAGAACACAAATAAAATTAAGAGTATTATTTGTTTATGCAGCTACAGGTTGGTAGAAATGACTTATCGTAATTAGCTGGGAATGTAAATACGGACAATGCTTTGATTAATGCTATTTGATAACAGTATCCTAGACCAGAATTTGAATAGTAAATTACTCATTTTAAAGTAAGCTAGGATAATTAACATAATGTATGATAAATATGCTACAATGTTTGACTTTGTGAGTCAAAAATGATATTATTATGTTGATATAGTTCACTCTTTTCTAATTGAGGTTATAATTGTGAATAATAGGTTCGGATTCCTTAATTTCAAGGAACTCGTTGATTTAATTATTTAGCAATGACAGCACTACACGATTTTAAATTTGGTTAATAAAATATTCATGCATCAGTGTAATAATTAACACTGCGGGGCGAGGTTATTATAGGCAAATCCTTTTTAAAAATCTAGAAAAAAAATCCTTTGAGAGAGCTTATACAATCTCTTCAACTAAGATATACATTACTGATTCATCAGAAATCAGAGCGATTATTAGAAGTTTTCATTTAATTTTTTAAAATTGTTTTGTGTCAAAAACAACTGTACGTGTATTATTATTATTATTAACTCATAATATAGTTGAGTTGTCTAGTTCATAATAATGTAGTTAAATTATCTAAAATATAATAATATCTTTGAATTATATAATCACAATATAATAGTTGATATATCTAAATCAAAATAAAATAGTGGAATTAACGAAATCATAAAAATATGCTTGAATTATCTAAATCATAATAATAAAGTTGAAATATCTAAATAATAATAAAAATATAATTGAAGTGTGTAAATCATAATAATATAGTTGAATCATCTAAATTATAATAATATAGTTGAAGTATCTAAATTATAATAATATAGTTAAATTATCTAAATTATAATAATATAGTTGAATTATCTAAATTATAATAATATAGTTGAAGTATCTAAATTATAATAATATAGTTAAATTATCTAAATTATAATAATATAGTTGAATTATCTAATTTCAATAAAAATGTTAAGCATTTTCGCTTTTAGCTCTTGATTTTAATTTTGTTTCCCACAAATCCGAACATTTTTACAGTTCGTAGTTACATGAAAATACCATTTATTTCAATATGTCTTGTTCCATCTAAATAAAACGATTTTCTATTTAGAATTTTTTTCTGGTTTTAAGGGTGGTTTCTATTTGAGGGAATATGATATAATATTTCACAAATATAATATATTAGATTGACAGATTGAGCTAGGTACTTGGATAATTTGCATTGCGACTTTATTGTGAGAAATATCCGAAATAACCCCGAGGGCAATGTTTTATTTTTATATGAAAACCGCAAAAAAATTCTAACTGTCGAGTAAGATTATATGTTATGAGATTGGAGGTATTAGGCAAGAGGAAGGTGGGAAAGTATCTGGCTATCTAAATCTGGTCACTGTTAAACACGGCTAAATCAATTTCAAGCAACATTTCAACTCTGATTGGTTGTATTTCACCGGGGTGATACTGTGAGTATCTTCAACTATAGAACATCTGACATTTAAACAACACGTAGAAAAATTAAAAGCAAAAATCATCCCACTAATTGGTGTATTTGGTAGAATTGCCCATCTCCTACCAACGGAGGTAAAGAGGGGCTTATACTTCAGTTTAATCCAGTCCCATCTGAATTATTTAATAGAAATATGGGGAAACACATACATTACATACCTAAATGATTTACAAACAATACAGAACAAAGTTATTAAAAAACTCTTCAATTATAACCCGGACACTCCCACAAAAAAACTGTATCAGGAAATGAAACTCTTGAAAATAAGGAAATTGTACGAATACAACATATGCCTCCTAATCTACAAAATCCAAAATGGACTTATACACACAAACACAACATTTAAACAAACGTCACAAGTACACGAACATTATACTAGGCAACATAACAAATTGTACACACATACTGTAAGAACTGAAAGTGGCAAAAGAGGCATTGGCCACGAGGGTGTACAAATATACAATCTCCTTCCAGATAAACTTAAAACTGAGAGTATCTATAAATGTGTTTAAAAAAAAACTTTTTAATCTTAAGCTATTAGAACAATAATTAGAAAACTATTTATTTAATGTTACATATTTAAGTTAAGAAAGCGAAATGTAAATTTCTTTTAACTTAATAAATAAAAAAAAAAAAAAAAAAAAACCTACCGCAAAAACAAAGCCGGGATTTGAACCTCAGACGTTCATGTAAAATCAAATAAACCCATTTCTACCTCTAACCTTGGGTATTTTAAAATAGTGAACAACCTGCCAATCCGACACTAGTCCACCGTTCGTTGCGGGACACGCACATGCGCGCGCTCGGTCCGGTTTGATAGCCCCCATATGGAATAACGTGTGAAGTGTACAAAGCAAAAGGCCCGGGTAACAAATGAGGTGTTTTGTTGGCGCGCAGCGAGCGGTCCTCCCACCTCCCCCCGGGCCGGGTCCCTTCCCGTCCCAGCTCCCAGCGGGTCCCGAGATGGTGATTACCACCAAATGAAACTCCAATTCCAATCCAGCAGAGAGAATATAAAATTTGATCTGGCCTCACTTATTTACGGAAACGCGCTTGCGTGTCGGCTAATAGAGAGCAGGTGGAAATTAGTGCTACCTGCAATAAACTGCTTGTACTTCACAAAGGGTAAACATGATAGCCCGAGACGTATAGACGTCCGACTTCATAATTCAAAACACCCAGTTCGTGTAGAATTAACCATTAACAATGTGACTAAAGGGCAAACGGTACATACGTTATAATCTACGCGTTCATATTAAAGTGGTATCCTTTACTCCTTTAGCCAACTTTTCGGACAGCATTACAGTGTTCATCCATCTGCCCTGAAGATGAACACTGTAACGCTGTCCGAAACGTTGGCAAAAGAAGGAGGTAGCGCAACACGGCATAATACCCCAAAAATAAACCACTACAATACTTTTGAATATCATGAATATACAGTTTTGTTCGAATAAAATCTAAATTCTTTCACGAAAAACATACAAATATAATTTTTTTATTTATTTTATTTTTTTATTAATATCAATAGCAAAATTTGTACATTATGTAGGTTTAAAGTATAATATAAGTATATTTTTTGTATTTTTTTCACAGTTCTCCTCACTAGGGTTTCCTGTTCTGAGGCGGCGGTATGTTATGTTCTGTTGTATCGGTGATTCAATCCTTTATTGTATTTTTATGCATTTCTTGAAAGAATTGATCTTTGAAACAATTTATTCACATTCATATTTCGAATGTACGGGCACAAACCAATAATTCATCTTAAGGCGATGCCATACGTAGTGATGCAAAATCATGTGTTTTTGGTTTAAAATTTGGTCGCCTAGAAATGTTTCAGATGCTTTAATTAAATACTACGAGTAGTAGTATTTAATTAATACATATTGGCCTTTGAAATAATCGAGTATTTTTTATATAAGTCTTATATAAGCCCAGAAAAAAATAATGTATAGGCCTATGAAAACTGTTTAAAGTTCAAAATCTCCCACTTACGAACCCATTTTCGGTTATGATTTTATTGTATAATGTGGAAAATTAAGTTATTTATAAAATTATCGAAAAAAAATTAAACATTTGTGCCTGAACATCCACAAAATAAAATAAAAGGCACTTTTTGGTCATGTTTTTTTCTAGCATAAATCAAAACAGGCGGATGGTGTTAAGCGGGAATTTAAACCTTATCGCCATCTACGTAAGGGTTGTTATTGATAGTGGCTCAATTTAAAACATTACACGACGTAGTGCATCGCCTTAAATGAGTTCACCCAAAGTAAAATATAGAGTATCACATTACTGAGAGACCACTGACTATTAAAATTAGAAATATTGCCTGAAATTCTTTGCTTACAAGTGTAGTGGCCAAATTTCAACAGTCAGATACTTCTAATCCTTCCTCTCCATCTTCTCTTTCCCTTCCCTATTCACAAAATTTTCCGAACATGGATGCCATAGTTTCAATGGATCTTAGTCAATGGAACTCTTAGCGCATAATACATACCTATCACCTAAAATATACGGAGTAAGATGAGAAGCAATTATGATTGAATTAACATGTTTCTTGATAATTTTTTAGTAAATTACGAATATATTATCACGGTGTAGGAACACATGTTCTTGAAAATACATAGCTTATCTGCCGTGCGTAGAAACTATGCAACACACATCGCGCAACATTTCCCGCATCCTTACGGAATTCAGTTTTTATCGATTTATTATCGACCCGTGGGACAACTGCCTTAACTCCTCAGCCTAATTTGTCCGTTTTTTTTTTTAACAAATAGCTGTCATCCGTAGAGTCAATTTGTTTGCTTTTCGGAACTCATATTGTCTCACAGAAATCGTTGTGTCTCGCTTACCGTCATAGTTAGAAAAAAGAACTAAACTTTATTAGAAAGAAAAAATTCCAAACTTTACAACATAATAATTAAAACGTATACCCCTATGAAACCAAAGGTTCCGACTGCAATTTGAGAAAAAAATATAAAACTTTGTGAATTATTTTTAACTGTAGTGACAAAAAAGTGTGTAACCAGTAATTTTAGAATACATTTGTCTTAAAAAAAGATGTGTTTTTTTTATACTCAGTAATTTAGGTAAGTGTTTAGACGAACAAAACGTAAAGTGAGCTCATTTTAAAACTTTATAAGTTTGATTTCAAAATTTTAAAATTAAAAAAAATATTTCTTTGTTTCTAATAATACAATCTGAATTCGTATTTTATAACCTTTCAAAAACAGTTATTAGTTTTTTGATATGTTCAAAAATATCTTATTTATTGAATTTTATTGAGAAGTGGAAATACACACAAATTCTCTGACACTCTGACAGCATCTTTAAGAAATATGACGATCATATGCCAAAGGCCTGAGGGGTTAATTAAATACATTAATTCGTGCAAATACCTAACTTACTCTAAAGAGACTTGTTATATCGTGGCTTTTTACATTGACACCTGTTTATTTCCAAGCTATCGGGTATTTATTTAACTACTTACTTGTTCTTCAATCCGTACCAATTACAAATGCAAAACAAATAGGTTGTAATGTAACGAAACACATTGATACTATACATATTTAGATTACCGAGGCGATAACGTTCCTTTAGAAATGCTGGGTTGCTGTCAAGAATCATATTATTTATGTGCAAATACTTGCTTAACAGTTCTAGTTGGTTCAGAAATGATTTCGTTCTAGATGAGATATGAGACATTTATTTGATTGCTTAGAATGATAATATTGCGAAATGCGTAGATACTTACTTAATCAGCTAGGCAAGTTGTGTTTAGGCATACAGTTTCAACGACTTTTAACATTATTATTTAGTACACTACATGCACAACGGTTGTAAGTAGGTATATGGGTAACGTGAAAGGTTTATCAATTGGTGACCTACTTAGGGCAGTAGATTATGTATTTGACTATACGTCGAAAATTACCGTAAAAAAATGTAATTTACAATAAAATATCTGTATAAGATAAAAAGACTACCACGTCTGGATACTGTGCTATTGATCGTTATGCGTGAACGTTTAATAAATTTGCTGAACAACTGTTGTAGATAACACTGATAAATAGTTTTTTCTACATTGAAAATTGTGGTTGATTATGTATTAATAATTGGAGTTATGGTTTTATCAATTCTTGCAGTTGTTCTGGTTCAAATTTGTTGAAATTACTGCTATATTATGTATGTAGGTAGATTAATGTAGTTTAAAAAAAAATAGAACAATTAAAAAAATTGTTGGTATTGAAGGATTTTATAAAAAACAATATTAACATTGTAATTTTTTTACTAAGAATCATCACATATATTATAGCTTTTCAAACTGTTTTTCAAACAGAAACAAACGTAGAAGTTATTGGTATTTAAAAAAGTTTCTATTTTTGATATATTTTACGAGAAAAATCTTAGAGAAAATCAGGAATACTAGAAACAACCCAAATTCAAAACAATTTTATTTATAAAGCCATACAAAATTACAATAATCTCCCCATTGAAATGCGCTGTGTAAGTGACCAATCTGAAATAAAAATAAATAAATTTAAACTCTTTAAGAAAAAAAACTTGATGTCTAATTAAAATAAATAAAAGCAAATTAAATATTATGTACTTTTAAAGTAAGAATCCCGGGACCCTTATAAGGCAACAAGAACGTGACGTAACGTAACTAAAATAACGATTCGTTAGTGTGCTGAATCGCTTGGCTGATATTTCCCTGCGAGCCCCACTTACAGGCTCTCTACTTACTTTTCTTAAAATACCTTCCTCACAGTAACCCTAAAGATGACATAGGCCCGAGAGAAATCTCAGAGCCTCCTGTGTGAAGTTAATGAAAAAGGAACGCTGTCAAATGTCGTTGCTGCACATTAAAATAAAATTAAACCAACGTCTCAAAATCAATATTTATTTTTTGACGACCTCCGTGGTCGAGAGGTTAGGCTGTCAACTAGCAACGTGGAGGTAGCGGATTCAAATACCGGCGTGGCTAAATTAAATAACTTAAAATAATATATGGTACATTTGCGGCACGTTACAGAGTACTGTCGGTATCGGTAAAAAATCAACATTCAGAATTGAAAAGTAGCTTGAAATAGCGACCAGATCAGAATAACCAAATACTTCGCCGCCTTCCTCTTCCCAACCTCCTTCAACCCACTACCACCAACCTCAAAAAATATTGGAGGATGCTTTAGTCCCACTGGCTCCAGAACCGCCGCCCCATTACCCCCGCTGCAGTAACCATTTATAGGATAACCAACACCTTTGAAATAGATCACCCCAAGCGGTTCGCTACGTTTGATGATTTAGCAGGGTTGCCCGAGTTCATCGGGTGAGGTGTGTTCAGGATGCGCCTGCCCACCAGCTACGTGGCGTGCCAGATATCCAACTGGTCTCTCGACCCATCCCAGTGAGATGGATATATCCATATATCCGTCACTCCTGGACACATATATTCATCCCTAGATTCCTACCCAACCCTCATACTTTAGAGCACAGGCGTCAGGTAGGTATGCTGTCCTTGTTCTATCGGTATTACAATGGAAGATGCTCTGAGGAACTAGCGTCATTGATCCCTTCGGCACCGGTGCGTAGTCGGGATACACGCCAAACGCGTGCCCAACATTTGTACACGGTTGACACTTGTCACATGAGAACGGGTCGCTTCTACGATTCGTTCTTAAGTTCAACAGCTCGGCTGTGGAACGAACTGCCGGCCTCTGTGTTTCCTCCCTCCTACAACATGGGACTCTTCAAGACCCATGTTCACTCCTTCCTCTCCACAAAAAGACCCTCCACACAGCATCCCCAAAGATGACATAGGCCCTGAGGGAAATGATTTTCTTCAGGGCCTCCTGTGTGAAGTTAATATTAAAAAAATAAAAAAAAAACCTTTTACCTGCCTAAAACTTCCTCTCCTTCCTTTCCTTAAAAAAGACCCTCCACGCAGCATCCCAAAAGATGACGTAGGAAAATACTTTCCCTCAGGGCCTCCTGTGTGGGGTTGATGTCAAAAATACGTTAAGAACCTACCTACGTAAGAAAACAATTAATTAAGTAACATTTTTGTGTCCAGTCATCCTTTTCCATCAATCCTTTTCTCACAAGGTATATCAGATTGTATTTTGGAAAATATAATTTATATTTATATTACAATATAAAATAAATAAAAAACGGTGTTTAAGATAATATTGTGGAATTCCAACGCTTTATATTTTGTAAATATAATATTAAGTTGGTCCACCCCGACACCCAGCTCAGTCGGCTGTTCTTTGGTCGTTTGGTGTGACCTGCGGTCCCCTGTTGTGACCGGCCAGGATTGAGACGTCCAGACAGCCTGACGCGAAGAATGCCTTTAGCATTTCCTAACACTACCTAGCCATGGCGTGACGGGGCCATCATTACTCATAACATAGGATCATACAACCGTACGGGTAAATGATGCAGATTTATAATGAAAACATTTGGCTTTCAAAACAGCCCGAAAGCGAAAAGACACGGTCGCTGTTATAGGTACATAATAACTTAATTATTTATTTTACTGGGGTTTTACAGATTGTTGACGATTATAAAATTTCAGCAAATAAATATAGTAACCGTTTAATTTTCGAAAGACGGTCATTTACAAATATTATAAAAAGCAGAGGACCATAATTTGATCCTTGAAGTACACCAAAAGTGACGACTATAGGAAATGATTTGTAACCATTAAACAAAGGTAAAAACAGCTACGGTTTGTGGAATAGAATTATTTTTTCACAAAGAAACTATGCATACTATAATAGCTTTAGTTATTTCTACGATAACACAAAACATACAGAATGTCTTAGAATTTTTACCTGTAACTCACCTAACAAAATTCATTCGTATCATGGGCACAATAGACAATTTATAAAAAAATATTAATTTCTAAATTTTTTGTACTTTCTAAGTGTCACGTAAACATGTTAATATTTCTTTCGTCTCTGCTCAATAGCCGAGGAATGCGTTGTTTGGGTATATTTGTTAACATAATGGATGTTGGATCTAAAATTAATTGTCTTGTCTTCATAAATTAGTGGTCCATAACCTTAAAACGCTGCGCGAGATTGCATGTTCACGTCGGGATGGGATTAACGAGATCTGTTCCGCGTAATGTGAAACACCGGGGCCTACCGGTCCAATAATATAAAACAAATTAAAGCGATCACAATATAATTTAGTACCTGTTTACATAAAAAAAGAGACGCACGAAAATAATAAGATAAAGGTGAATAAAATAAAATAAATACTGTAGGTATGTATACCTACGAGGTTGCGATGTATAGCCTTTAATATGATCCAAATATCAACGGGGTTCCTGACTACAGTTCGCAAGTGAGCTACACTATCGATTTTCTGAAGCCCCTTGACACCTAAAAAAACTCTTCATTCTGCAAAAGTCCGAGAGACTCACACATTTTCACTAGATTTACATAGACGGGAAACACGTCAAACGGCTGTCCAACATCTGTACACGGTTGATATTTGTCACATTTAAACGTGTCGTTCTTGAGTTCAACATCTTGGTTGTGAAAGGATTTGCCAACCTGTATTTCTCCCCATCCACAACATGGGTCTCTTCAAGACCAATGTTCACACCTTAGTCTCCTTAAAATGACCCTCTAAAAAGCACCTAAAGATGACATAGACCCCGAGGGAAATTATTTTCTTCGCTTCCTGTGTGGAGTTAATGTAAAAAAGACAATTCGAAATATTTGGAATATGGACGTCAGTATTCTGAAGAACTAATGTCATAGATCACATGTCCTACTCCTATACATGGACATCCTATCCATGTCCATCATTCGAATACGTAAAATGTACAGAAAGAGAAAGGGTTGATTTTACGACTCATCTTTATGCCTAACAGCTCGTCGATGGAAAGACTTTCTGGTTCATGTGTTTCCCCCCAACAACATACAACTTTTAAAAATAGACAAAACAAAAAAATTAATTTATTTTTCATTTTGTGGATAAACATAATTATAAGAATTAGAATAAAATAACTTTGTTTTTTAATACCACTCATTTTATTGCATATATTTTTTTATATATATAACCAATCCTTTTCAGTTCACCCTGAACCTTCATCACCAATCAGGGTTATAATTTTTTTATTATTAATTTATCTTTATTCAGTGTTTTTTTGGTTTTTAACAATTTTTGGGTGTGCTAAGACCACCAACTAAGCACATGACCGTGTTTTGATGGTTGATTATATATATATACAGTACATTAAAATAATAAATCAAGTATGAAATATAGAAAAATAAAATTTAGTAAAAAAGTGTACAATTTAAAAGAAAATAAGTAGTATACACATAGGTTAAGATAATATATGTATTGACCGGTCGGTGGCTGAGTTGACATCGCGCTCAGGCGAAGTGTGTTCAATTCCTCGACTGGCTAAGTCCTCCATCACAACACAAGCAACATTTTCAAATATTGTCAGGTTATTCGTAACCTGGGAATGTAAACGTTTTTATATAACCCTGGCGAAGGTTCAGGGTGACCTGAAACCGATTGGTTTTATATATGAAAAATAAATACACTGAAATGGTGTTATAAACAAAATTATTTTGTTCAAATTATTGAAAAAAATATATATTCTAATTATTTTAAACAAATATATATTTTTTTTGAAATTATTAGTGATATTAAGTATATTAATTAGTGATTATAAGGATTAGCAGTATTCATATATAAATCACTACATTGGAAGATGTGTGAAGATTCAGCCAACATGTTTGACGGCCTCCGTGATCGAGGGGTAAGGCTCTCGACTAGTAATACGAAGGTCGCGAGATCAAATCCCGGTGTACGCAGAGAATTTTATTTGATAAATTTGTGTTATTTCACAATTTATTCTTTAAAAATAATATATAGTATACTTGCGGCACCTTTTGAAGTGGAAAATACTCTCAGTATCGCCCTGGTGCAAGAACATTATTCAGAATTGAAATGTTGCTTGTAATGGCTTTGGCCGTGTTTGTTGACCGTTTTTGTATATCCATGCACTCCCCCATCTTCCTCTTACCCATCTCCTTCTCCTCCCCTTCAGCCCCACAATATTCCCCAATTATTGGGGATGCCATAGTCTCGCGGGCTCGAGACGGTTGGGAGCAGTTGGATTCTTGTGCGATATTCACATAAAAAAACGTAAGAATTATCTGATGAAAAACTGCAAAACATACTACTATTTCACAGCACAAACAAAAAGCTCAGCTAACGTGATACATGGTTATTTGCAAAAAAAGTCTGTGATTAAACTTGAATAAGCTTGTAACAGGTGAAAGTTTTACATTATAGGAATAACCTCGCACCTTTTCCAAATCGTCGTAAATAATTGTAGGCGTGTGCAAGACGTGCATCAAACAAATCACCCCGTGTTCAAGTTTCGAGTGTGATAAATTATAAATAAGAATACAACAAATTACCTCATTCAACAAATTCGTAAAAAAATATTATGATAGGCCAATAATTAGAGGATAACAAAAGGAAACCCGCTAGCGGCTCATTTCAACTGGTAACGTTATTAATGGATTACTCCTCTTTCATTCGAGTTTTACAGATGGCTTTATTAGGGCTGTAATAGCTTGAGATTCCGTAATTAACTTTGGTGGATGGTAATTGGTTAAGTTGTGGGTAAAGCTCGGGTCTGGCGGCTCGGGGTGTGGGTTTATGTCAAGGGAAGAGGGAACACGGAGCTGGCACGTGGATACGTCAGGTGGGACGGGGTAATTGATGACTTCTCTGGGGGGGTTGGGCCTTAGGACGCAGGATGATAGAGTTATCTCAAGTGGGAGGCGGCTGGTGTTTACTGAGTACCTAACTGTATGTATAAATTGTTCAGACTAATGCAGCTTGCGCATCAACATCTTGAAATGGCTATGTGGTATTTAAGGTGCGTTGTTTAATATTTGGTTTTTCACAATAATGTTTACAATATGTCAACATGTATTAGTAAGGAGTGGATTAAAATGCTTAAAATCTGAAATAATCTGTAAACTATATATATATTTTATAGTTTATATATAAAAATATTTGATTGTGAACAGCGTTTCAGTGACCATCATCAGAGCAGATTTCCTCGCCCTTTCAATTATTCTGCCCTGATGATGTTCACTGAAACGCTGTCTGAAACCTTGGCTAAAGAACGGCGATGCGCAACATGGCCCAAAAATTAGTCAACTAAACACTTTTGGCGGTGAATGACATTTTTTTTAGTTTAATAAAATCAAGAAGTTTTTCAAAATGTTTTCACAAATCCAGACATATTTCCACTTTAGAGAAATCTACTCATTCAAACTGCGCGGTGGATACCCTCAAATGTGCACGTGGTCCATCTTGAAGCATCCAAAAGCATACGCATTCAGATTCATTAAAGAAATTGACTAACTGAACTTACCGGCATACTTCTGTACATCTCGTCAGCACGACCCATCTAATCTATCAAATACATTAAAATCTCCCATTCGATTTCCCATTCAATCACTACCATTTGATGTTTGTACCTTCACACGTTCATGGTACATGATCTCTCAATCTGTCGGCTGGGCTCTGAAGAGGAAATGCGATACCGCGGAGATACTGCTGCTTGTACCTACTGTACCTTGCTGATGTTGGAGGAGAGGGAGATCAACAAAGGAACCGATCCGTCAATCCAATTGACAGCTTTTGATATTTACCGATGGACCAACAATTAAACGGTGTAAAAAACACTCGCCGAGTTAGGGAGGTCGGCGTTTAGTGTATTCAATCGAATGGAGGTACAACTCTTTCAAACGCGGAGATGAATACGTTTGTGCATTTTATTAGCTATCAAACTTCTGCTATTTATTTCATTGCTGATAAGAATATTTGTAGTAAGTATCACACAAATGAAAGACAATATTAACAATTAAGTATGAATTGAATGTGAGGATTGGTTTTTCACTCTCACCCATCTAAAACCGGGAGTTCTCTTTACATCGTCAGCCCGATGTGAGGGCCGCCTTACTGTTGCCCGAACGAATAGATGATAAAACAAGTAGCTACCAGTAGCGGTACGTTAGTTTTCAGTGAGCCAGAGTGGTAAGATTTAAAAAGACGTAATTATTGATATTGTTGTACCCGATCAAAACAAAAGGAAATTCGCAAGGTTGTCACCTCTTTCGGCGCAAACAAACTCCAAGCATTAATCTTCCACGCAGTCTGTCAATCCACACATATGCCTTGATCAAAAGTCTCTCAAAGTTTATCTCTTCAAAAGTCTTCAATTTTGACGTTGTTGTATTGTACCTTCTCTTATACTAGCTATTAACTTATTATTTTCTTAAGGGCCTCCTGTGTGGAGTTAATATAAAAAAAAAAAAAAAACTACTCTGATACGAAAAATTACGATGCATCTTTTCATGCAAGCACATCAATCTGTTTGTACATAATATTATGTATCGATAACTAACTACCCACTCCTATCTTAATACGCATCTGAATAATTAAGTGTTCTTCTTTGAGACTCCGGAGATGAATTAAACGAACGGTCATGACAGACCGGTGAATAAAGCCCCAACATAGAGTTACCTGTACCTGTAACATTCGCGGTAGTGGTACTCAGGCTCAGAAGGTGATTCTCTGATTGAGATGTTGTGTTATATTTTTAAATATTGCAACAACTGCGTGATTCGGCGGTGAATATAAAAGATTCCCAGTAATCAAGACACAACGTGACTAAATGTAAGCAGGAACATAGATATCTCATGTTTATAGTAGTTTATACAACAACAAAAAAATTGTTTGTAACGCAAAATAGTCCCAACCGTTTAGAGCCAGTGAGACTTGGTATGTTGTGAGGCTGAAGGTAGCGGGGAGGGGAAAAAGATGGAGACGAGGAAGGTGGGGAAGTACCTGACAATTCAGATCTGGTTACCAAACACTCCTTAAGCCATTTCAATTGTGAATGGTGGTCTTACATCTGGGCGATACTGAAAGTTCCTTCCACTCTGGAACGTACATTATATTATATTAAATGATTAAATATTACAGAATAAATAAGTAAAATGCACACGCTGGGGTTTAAACCCGGGACCTAGTCGAGAGCCTTACCCCTCGACCACGGTGGCCTTCAAATAATTTTATTTTATTTTAGCTATTTGTTCACGCCTTGAATGCTCTTACACTTAAACATTACTATCGTTAAGGTGTTCAGTAGTTCAATAATAAGTGTAAAGTACTTCATAATAAACTGAGTATGAACAATATAAGCAGGTACAATACAAGTTATCATAGATTGTTCTGTTGTACAAAGGAGTTCAATAATTGTTTAACTCCGTCGATCAAGGGATTAAGATTACTGCTAAATATTTGTGAAGAATATGGAAAACATCACAATATGATGTACAACCCGAAGAAGACGGGATTGATTGTGTTCCACCACGGAAAAAATCCAGATACAAGTAAGATGCTCTCCGTATACCTTAACGAGGCAAGAATAAATAGATGTTCGAACGTAAAATACTTGGGGCACATTAATCAAGACCTATCGGACGATGGTGATATCGAACGATAAAGGAGAAGCCTAAGCATAGTGTCTAATATGATTGCCCGAAGATTTAGCAAATGCAGCAATACTGTTAAAAAAATACTGTTCAACGCATTTTGTACTGGCCTGTATACGTGTGAGACATGGTGTCACTATCGAACTTGCTCAATGGAACGACTCCGAATTCAATATAATGACGCCTGTAGAATCATATTTGGATTCCGAAGATACAGCAGCGCATCGAAAATAGTCACGGAATTGGGACTAAATGGTTTTGCTGGCCTGATGAGACATCGGGTCACTGGAGCCTGGATGCGGCTAATGGCCTCCGACAATAAGGTGGTGACCGCAGCTTACCAGCACCAAGCGCGACTCCTGAGTGAGCGCTGGGCCCAAGCTCACTCAAGACCACGCCCTGCATAATTGTCCTTAACTGTTCATTTATTTTTGTTCATCTATTTTTGCATTTTTCACATATCTACCGTACAAAAAGTGTGTGTACCTATATGGGACGTGTGGGATTGCACTAACCTCCCCACATTAAAAAATATTATTATTATTATAACAAGAGTACTAAATATGAATACGAAAGTAGCTACACAGCAATGTGTAGTAACTTTGTTGTTATTTATATAAATAAACATAAACAGTTTTTGTAAAGAACGTGTTTGTATTTAGCAAACCTTTTTTACGCAAGATTGGGTGTTTTTACAGAACATAACAAAATTATTAGAATGATAAAAGGTGCTTATGAAAATGTATGAAAGTTATACAGGAAGTTGTACAAAGGAGTTTGATAAATGTTTAAGTATTATAAGTTTGTTAACATAATTATAAAAATAAACATGAACAGTTTATTGTAAAGCGCATTATAAAAAAGTTTTAATGTATCTACCAATACTCAGGTATGAGATGTTATCGCTATGACCCCCAGAGAAGGTATTTTCAGGGCCTTCTGCGTGTAAAAAGTTCATATGTAGTTTTCTAAAAAAATGTAGCAAAGACAAATTTGTCAGTACCAAGACCTAGTTGTTTGGCGGTCCGTCCTCTCTGCCTACCCCTGCGAGGAAACGGCGTGATGGTTAGTTAGTTACATCTAAGATTCGTAATAATAACTAGTGGCCATTTGAATCTTTAATTTATTTGGGTAGTGGGATATATCGGTATTTAAATTACTAATTTGTGGGTATGAACGGAGTACCCACTGTTTTTAAAATATTCTTGCTGCGAAAATGATTTTCATTCCTCTATCCAATGAGTTATGAATAGCATAAAAAAAAGGTATTCCTCCAAAGCTTGAATAACTGAATTCAATTCAGCCATACCTTATAATTCATTTTGTATTTATTAATAAGGAACATAATACGAATATAATCATTCTTGGAAAAAAAATTTTTTCAGACTCAAAAAGAATTGTAATAAAACAAAAAATCATATATAAAAAAAAATTTAGGTGTTAAAAATGCTACAAAAAATCATATATAAAAAAAAAAATTAGGTGTTAAAAATGCTAAAAAAATGCTAATAACTAAATGAAACATTAAGTAGGTACTTAATGAAATAATGTCTGCCGAGGAGCTTAAAAAATTGTGAAAGATAATAAGTTTATTAATAAACTGTATTAATTATGATTGAACAAAAAAAATAATATTCTTTTGGTTTATTCAATTAATTTATTCAAATCTTGTGATGGTTTAATTTACCTTCAATATTTTGTTATCCAAAAGTCTGAAGTCCTTTGCAGAAGATGTGTAATTATTTAACACATTTGGATTTCAATGCTTTTAGAATCACCTTGGATTTTTGGAGATTACGTTCGAAATATTTATTTCGCTCATCCTTCAATATTAAAATATTGATTTGTATAAGCTTTAATAGATTTTGTTTCAAAGCGAAGTGCTTAATTCGAGGTTTTAATATTTTATAATTATTAAGTGTTCTTAATTACTATTTTATTACTTTAAGCAGGTGCAGATTTAATCATTTTATTAGCAATCATTTTCCTTGTAGCGACCTCTCTTATACTATGTTTCATGCTTTATTTATGGCAATCTCAATAATGAACGCTATCACTTGACCGACCCAAACGTTATAATAATAAAATGTGTAAATTAAAAGGAACTTAACTAAAAATAGTAGGTACAATCTCAAGTTTTCCCTGTTTTTAGGGGTTAGTGACATCTTCAGTTAGGTATTTGTAATTTGGAAAGAGGGCCATCCCGCCATTTATTGGACAGATATTTACAGCTCTACCATAGGTCACCCCAAATAGGTGCCCGGGTTCATGGGTTGAGGTTTGTCTTAGCGGCGAATGCGTCAGAATGCGTCCGGATCAGGAGACACTGGTTGAGGGAGACCCTTTGATTTCTCCAATAGGACTCGACGTATTGACGCATCGCCTTACACCACAGTAGGAGGAAAGGATTCACACGTCCGTCACTCCTTGACACACTGACCAGCGATTGCCACCCACCTCTCATACCTGTTCTTTCCCAGAATATACTCTACTTTATTTCCTTAAAAAACCCACTACATAGCATCCCCAAGAAGTTGACATATGCCATTATTTTCCTCCTGTGTGGAGCTAATGTAAAAAAAAGGTTTATGTCTAGTCTTCAGGCCAATACCTATAATAACAATATACCAATATATTATGTATGAAAAGCTAATTGTTACCGAAATAAAAACAGGAAAGAATTAAAGACACAGAAAATAAAAAGTTAACAGTCGTAACTGCTCTTGAACCGAGACTCGCATCTCTACTGATTGTGGCATTGTCACCTAATTTACATTCAATCACGTTCATCAATCTTATACTTCCATTTTTGAATTACTTGCATTATCTTCAATTATTTCCCATATTTTAAAGTAGAAGTTTGCAATTGCATTCTTTTATATATTTAATGAAAGTTTAAAATGAATTATTTTTCACTATACCTTGCCTACACTTCCTGGCTTACGGGCACTTTCTCAAAATACCTTACACAAATAGAAAAAATATTAGCCAACCGATTATCCAAAGGCAGATTGATGTGACAAGATGATGAAATCACACCCCTGTATTCCCATAGAGGTATTCCAGGTATAATTCTGCAGGGTTTATAGTCAACCTCCGATTGTACAGGTCACTAATAGAGAAGTTTCGTGACTGAAATTTACAGCAGTGCAAATCATTTTCAAAATGTACCTTTTATATAATATATGTGTAGTAAATTAATTAATAGGGGTAGGTACTGCAATAATTCACTCCTCCACAAAGTTGCATTTCAAAAATAATTTAATCCATAATACTACTCCGCTAGCGCCTGCAATATCATCTCGAGTAAAGGACATCGCTGAAAATTCCGTGAAAACGTTTAAATTCACCGCGCGCAACTGCCAATGTGTGGATGTTGTAGCGCTAACATTGTAAACTGGTATTCCTAAACGAATATATTCCAGACGCATTGGATTACGCGTGATCAAAGTTTTGCAAAATTCACGCGTCTTCAAGGCGCTTCGCGCGTGCGTCGAAGTGCACGGGATGAATTTTATATCTACACTGCTCCAATACGTGATTTGCCGATAAGAGCGTAATCTGTCTCGCTCATGAACTGTTTAGATACTGCCCGATGTTGTCTCCTATGATAATAAAACAAGTTTTGTGCACATCGTAATATGCACAATTCATTTGCGGGGTCTTGTACGAGTATTCGAATATAGCTTAAATTTCCAATAGCTAGAATTACGACTGGAGCGTACATTCGTATATCAATGACTGGGGCACAGATGTCGTTGTAAGTTATGTGAATACTGAAGACAAGCAGTTCAATGGAAAAATGCACATACCTAAGAACCAACTCTGGTCACTTACGTAAATCGCGGAGGAGCTTCTACAAAACAGAGATTAATAAAAAAATGATAACTAATTATTTCGGCGAGTTTAATTTAGGTAGGTTCTTAATACTTGAATTAAAGCAAAGACTATAAATAAAGATCCACGTATTTAAAAATACATATATTTGAATAGCGCTTATTACGTAGTTAACCAAAAATTCTCAATGTAAACCACTTCGACAGATGCTCGATATTATTTAGAAACTAGTATATTCATTATACATCAATCATTGATGTATGTATCTAAAATTATTATCTCTTTAACTATTATTATTGTATTATGCTGTTAACAAACGCCTGTGGATACATCTGTGTGTTCCACATACCACAAGACATAAAGCAAATAATTACATACCTACTAAAATATGAGCGACAACTATTCGACACCATTTCGAAACTTCAATAATAATTACTAATGATAAATATTTTTATGTGTTCAATTGCAGATATAATTGAGTCCCCGTATTGACTTGCAAGCAGAGTGTTTGTTCAATGAGCAATGTTGTGTTAAAAAGGTTTATATGCAATTATACATACACACAAACAACAGTAGTGGTGTTATTAATAATAATAATATTTTACCAAAAACAATATTCAAAAAAATGAGGTCGATTTTCGTTTGGAAATTCTGTGAAAATGGGATAATGTATGAAAACAAGTTGATGGAATACTTCACGGTATTTTCGATATATTTTGAGCAATATATACTTCACGGTATTTTCGAAATTGGGTCATTGGTTGATCTAATATGTATACACAAAATAATTCACGGTCATCTTGATACTTCGTTGTTAAGATTAATTGAATAAATTATTATGTCATAGCAATATTGAAATAAACGTTCCCAATTCCATTTGTTTAAGATGCCATAGCATGTTTTACCTGCAATTTTTAATTTACTGTTTATATAAATACCTCACAAGAGTCCCAACTGCTCCCAACCGTCTGGAGCCAATGAGACTGTGGCATCCCCAAATGGGGTATGTTGTGAGGCTGAAGGTTTTGGGGAGGGGAAGGAGATGGGAAAGAAGAAATTGGTGGAAGTATCTTGCTATTCAGATCTCGTCATCAAACACAGCTAAAGCCATTTCAAACAACGTTTCAATTCTGAATGGTGGTCTTACACCAGGGCGATACCGAAAGTATATTCAACTCTGGAACGTGCCACAAGTATACTACATGTTATTTTTAAATTTTGAGATTTGAACCCGCTGTCTTCGGCTTGCTAGTCGAGAGCCTTACCCTTCGACCACCCATTTAAAAATAATATCGCCTATTTTAGCCCTCTCGCCCAAATGTGTCTACTTTATAATAAGATAGACTGTGCGGAATTAGACATTATTGTCGATAATTTTTATACGGATTAAGAAAATTTGTTCTGACGTCGCTTGTGTCTCTGTTTGTGTATTTTGTGTATCTTGTATCTCTTGTGCATCTTTTGTCTCGTGTCTCCTGTATCTCTTGTGTCTCTTGTAACTCTTGTATCTTTTGTGTCTCTTATGTATCTTGTATCTCTTGTGTCTCTTGTGTATCTTGTGTCTCTTGTGTCTCTTGTGTATTTTGTGTCTCCTGTGTCTCCTGTGTCTCTTGTGTCTCTTGTGTCTCTTGTGTCTCTTGTGTCTCTTGTGTCTCTTGTGTCTCTTGTGTCTCTTGTGTATCTTTGTACTGTTTGTACTGTTTGTCATTTGATCAAACTTTTATGGAATTTATTTTTTATGTATTTTTATTTGTTTTGTTGTTGAATCTTTA
The DNA here is from genome assembly GCA_026573805.1 of Hesperophylax magnus. NCBI lineage: Eukaryota > Metazoa > Arthropoda > Insecta > Trichoptera > Limnephilidae > Hesperophylax > Hesperophylax magnus. Next base: position 1,029,313 of record JAIUSX010000050.1, read on the forward strand.
TTTAGATGTATTCAAATTAGAATTTTGTAAAAGTATGTACCTATTGTATGTATTCACTGAGTTTTTGGCAAAATCTGTAGAAAACCAGAATAAATAAATCTTTTCGATTAACCGACCTTTATAATACATCAACTCTGTAATATCCTAGACAGAAGTTTAAGAGGTAACTCAAAGATGGTAAATATATGTGGATAATGCAGAATTTGAGACTATTACGATCTCAATGTCGAGACCCAGAATAATTCCTACCCCCTGCTAATGAGCCATCGGAGCTCATTGTTATCTATCTGTATATATCGTCATGAAACAGGCAGCCGCCTAGTATGGTGATTTAATATATCTATTCTTTATAATATTAAACACTATGCATTTATAGTTAAAAAATAAAATTTAAAATGAATGTTTTTTGTTTGTCCTGTATGCGTTCATATACCATCCATCCGATTTCTCTGAAAATTTCAACGTCTGTTCTTATTAGTGTCAGGAGTGTTTACAGAGTTGTTTGAATGGTAGAAGAAGTCGGGAATGCTCGTGATGGACTTAACACATTATCTCTGCAACGGAATTAGATACGGAGTCAAATTAATGTGGACATAATGTAGTTTTTTAACAGTAACAATGAGGATTTGTATGATGCTAAAGGCAGAAAATTTGGGGTATGTCCGAGGAAGACATGAAACAATGATTATTTGTGGTAAATTGAGTAAGTAATGAACGAAAAAAGAAGTGCAAAGAGGTATGACTTGGAAGTGAGTGGTTGAAGAGGTCGAGGACGCCCGAGGAAGACATGGCACGATCAAGTGAAAGAAATACTTATTACAATATTATAATATTATTTCCACCTTAAAAACGCACCCAGTTGTCAGGTACTCTAAAATTCAGTACCTTAAAACTTTACCCAAAACCATTTGTAAGTCTCCGAGCCGGGTGGGTATACGTGAGCTAGTCACAAATAAATTCCAAAGTGTTGACACCGGAGTTTTTATTTTGAGAGTTTGTGAGACAAACCCAGAGTTTCAACAAACTTATTATGTGTTATCCGGCTTAGCCATAATCTTATCTACATGTTAAAATCAAGTTCATATAACAGACAATCCTCATATGAATAATTTCTTACTAAAAATAAACCTTTGATCGAAGCTATCTTCTCTTGATTCAAAGCAAATACAGTTAAGAGTAGCCTCCGCTTTCCCCGTCGGATTAAAATTGAACCGAGTTGAATTAATTAATAATTACATTGTACGATTGTCAGAAGAATTGATCGCTTAATTAACGTATTTGACGCGTAAATAATCATCATCCTTTCGAGCACGCTTAATTTCGTAATGAAAATTTATGTCTTAAGTATTGTAAAGTGCCATCAATAAATATGATATTTGTATCACCGGTATTGTGTTCCTAAATCCGATAAAGTGGCGACTCTTAGCTTTAGTGATACTTCATAATTTAATATCATCGATCATAACCTTACCAGATGTAGTCACAGATATAGTAATAAAGATGTTAATTATTCACTGGGAAGAAGGTCGTATCTAACGATCACAGCTTTACGTCAATATGGTTTGAGTTCCTTGGTGTATTAGTACGATTGTTGTGTGTCGGGGACGAGGTGGACACGCGAGTCGGCGATTTCAAAGAGCGGTCATTCGTTTGTGTGGACTTTTCTTCGCCGCTTCGAAGGCTTCGAAGGAGATGTCTGGCGCGGCAGGGGTGGGGTTGGGGGAGGAGTTGGGGAGGGGTAACCAAAGGGAGACATCGACGCTCGGACAGAGAGACAAATCCCGCGGAACACTTTGACAATTTAAACCCATATCAAAGTCGCTGTGTAAAATAAAATTAATATAACCGGAAGACAAATATTATTAAGTTATGCCAATGGGGTTTTGTCTTTGGCTTTCTTTTGCAGGATAACTCAATTATTTTCATGGGGAAGTTGAACCATCAAAAAGACTATTCTATATATATATACACAATAGGAAACTAACGGTTTCGAGACTACGAGGCAAGAATATAATTATTCGTTTTCCTGTTAAAAACGGGACTGCAGAGCTTTAATTAATGAATTGACAGATCTCCTAACAAAGTATCAGTTAAAAGCGAATGTTTTATGAGGACGGCGGAACACGTGTTCATACAAATATTGATATTTACCTACTGATATTGTCGCATTTCGTCATGATATTTATTAGGAAAAGAACACGTGTTCTCGATATATTTGGAATTACTAATACTTTATAAGGAAATTGGCATGTTAAAACTTTTTAGCAAGATCATTTTTCTCCGTATAGGAAACTAAGCATGTCTCCATGGCGTAGTATTATATTTGACCATAACTGCACCGGTACCTTCCTACAAAGATTTCAATTCTATGCCGTGTAATCATCCATCGCGTTTTCCATAAGCCTTCCCCTCATCAGTTGGGTAATATTGTCCGGGTATAATTAAATGGGGGTAAATAATTAATATGTAGACTGACTCTTCATACGCACTGTTAACAACAATAATACTATATTTCAACTGAATAAAGTTTCCGGAAATGGAAATTAATGCATTTAAATAGCAATTTCTTTCAAATTTACACAGAAAATTTTCCATCTTATCGTGATTTATTTTTTGGTATAATGTCATGTTGCGCTTCCTTCTTCTTTACCCAACGTCTCGAACAGCGTTACAGTGTCCATAATCAGGACAGATTTACACTGACGATGGACACTACAATGCTGGCTAAAGGTTTATAATACACCTATTAAACTATTTTGTACTACTTTTGAAATTCTTTCATACTTTTTCACATGAAACTTTTATCGATGTTATAATTTAGCTATGTTCTGTAAAACATCCAATATGGCGTAAAAATGTTCGCTAAAACAAACATGCTTTACAGCAATGTGTTCATGTTTATTTTTGTGAACAAGTTACTACAGATTGCTGTGTAACTAATATCATAGGACCTTAAGTGCTTATTTTATACTCTTGTCATTGTGTCCAATTAATAAACTCCTTTTTAGAACAGTCTATGATAACTTGTATTTTACCTGCTTATACAGGGTTTTCCAATAAGAGGTGTTATTTTGAATAGCCCGTTATTTCTGTAGATGTTACTTTTAAAGCTGTCATTTTTTGACATTTGACAAGTAAAAACTACGTCATTAATAAAAATGGAACGATACACGCTTCAACAACGCATTGAAATTATTAAAATTCATTTAAGTGAATCAAATGCAAATCATCTTGAGTGATGAGGCCCATTTCCACCTCGGTGGCTTCGTCAACAAGCAAAATTGTCGCATCTGAGGCTCGGAGAACCCAAAAATTATTGTTGAAACGCCTCTCTTTCCTCAATTTGTGACTTTTTGGTGCGGTTTATGGTCCGGCAGAGTCATCAGACCTTATTTTTTTGAAAATGAGGCTGGAGCAACAGTTACGGTGAACGGATTGCGCTATCGAGAGATGATTATTGATTTTTTATGGCTGAAATTGGATGGTATTGATCTGGACAACGTTTACTTCCAACAAGACGGCGTTACGTGCCACACAAGCAACGAAACCATTGATCTTTTACGATTGAATATCAAAATAACACCTCTTATTGGAAAACCCTGTATCTTTCATATTCAGTTTATTAAGTTATGTACTATACACTTATTATTGTAGTACTGAACAACTTACTTATAATAATGTATCCACGTGAACGTGTCCAAGACGTTAATTAATAAATAAATAAATAAAACTCCATAGATAAATCACGTTAATAAATGAAATGCATACCATGAAAATATCTCAAATCACCATTTTCTTGAATATTCATAAGACAATCACCTACTGCCAATGTGACATTTCACGGTATGTGCCACCAAATTGAACAAAATTGTTACGAAAAAATAATTAATTTTAATGGACTGTTTGCCGTTTAAATTAATTATTTTACATTTCCAGTAATCCGCTTTTACTTTTTTAGTTGAAACGAATTATTGTTTTTACTCGAAGTAATTAAGGCGATGCACTACGTCGTGTAATATTTTAAATTGAGCCGCTATCAATAACAACCCTTACGTAGATGTTTTGATTTATGCAAGAAAAAAACATGGCCAAAAAGTGCCTTTTATTTTATTTTGTGGATGTTCAAGCATAAATATTTATTTTTTTCCGATCATTTTATAAATAACTTAATTTGCCACATTATACAATAAAATTATAACCGAAAATGGGTTCGTAAGTAGGAGATTTTGAACTTTAAAGCAGTTTTCATAGGCCTATACATTATTTTTTTCTGGGCTTATATAAGACTTATATAAAAATACTCTATTATTTCAAAGGCCAAGATGTATTCTAGTCGAAGTATTTAATTAAAGCATCTGAAACTTTTCTAGGCGACCAAATTTTCAAACCAAAAACACATGATTTTGCATTACTACGTATGGCATCGCCTTAAGTTCAAACGAACTATTGTTTTTACAAGTAATTAAGTTGAAACGAAATATTGTTTTTGAAAATTACTCAAATCAAGATTGTGTCAAAAAATATTACCCACAATGGCAATGAAGTTTTTACTTATTTTAACATCCATTATAATTTGGAAATTTTTCGACAAAAATATATATGTTAGTCAACCTATTTGCTTATAAAAACAAGTTAAATCCCCGCAATCCTAATTTCCGCCGATTTATAACATATTTCGCTTGAACACTAAGTTTTTAAATTCCTAAAAAAGGTTACATGATAACTTCTCAAAATTACAATTCAACACACCTATAAAAAGTGCTATAAAGTTATGAAAATAAATAAAACTTCAAACTAGGTTAAATAGTTACATATGTAACCTATTTAACTTAGTTTTTCTTTCATCACTTTTCATAACTTTATAGCACTTTTCATAGTTGTGTTGAATTGAAATTTTGATGAGTTTTCCGGTCACCATTTTAAACGATTCATATTTTAATAAATATTTTCACATTTTTCGTTGAAATATTATCGTTATTTTTTTTTATATTAGCGCACGCTCATTTACATATCTCCTTTTCAAAACATCTTCTTCTTCTTTTTGGACAGTTACCATGGAGCCTTAAGGGATTCAGTTAGGTTGATATGCCTAGTTCACTCGCAGCCAAACATGAGAGGAGAGATAACCTTGACTATTGGATTACAAATAAAAATTCCACAACACTCTTTTATCTCCACAGTATTCGATAAATAACAACAAAGATTTGAATTATAAAAGCCAATCAGTGTCCTAAGTCCGGTTGAGTTATTCCGCATAATCTCCCCGGGCACCTGTCGGCCCGCGTCAAGTCTTCATTAGGGGCTGGCCAGAGGTACATAGGACCCGATTAGCGGAGACGGGAACGGGTGTGCGGCAGGTAACTGCGCGGGTCGGCTGCATATTGAATGCAATCTTAAGCGTTAAATCAATCAATCTAAGATCGATGTATTCTCTCTATATTGTAGTTAATGATCCATTTATGAATCGAAAAAACTCTATAGAAATAATATTTTTGTGGAATTTAAGGAATTTATTATAAACTCCTTTTTTGGATTATTTGAACAGGGTTGTATTTTATTTTTGTTCAAAGAATTTTGGATAAATACATATTTTATCAAAATTATTGATACATTCAGATTGGATAATAGCGAAACTGGTCGGCTTCTAAAATATTTATAAATAGTTTGACAAGGTTTTGGCTTTTTTTAGTTTCATATTATCGAAATCAAACATTCTGATTTTAGTTGTCTGTCTATCTGTCTACTATGTAACTACCCTATGGTTTGGTTCAATGAACTGGAATTTGTTTTGAATTTATGTATCATATTGAAACTGATTGTGTCAAGAATTCAGACAAGCGATAAAGTAACTACCTATAAAATTGTATTTTAATTTAAAATTACTAGTCTCAAAATTGGAACTGACGTGTGAAGAATTGATACTATCCCGTGATTTTTCCCGGGTTGTATTCTAAACTTAAAAAAATGACTTCTACATCTAGTAAGTAGGTAGGTATGGGAATGTCCTTTAATAAACTCTCCTTGCTCCACGGAGAAAAGAAGTATTGCTAACACCTATATTAAGAATCTCTTAAAATTATTAGTTATCCTGTTAAAAACGGGATTGCAGGCCGTTTTCTGATAAAATTTTAGTAATTTTCCAATATATCGGAACACGTGTTCAATTACCTGCATTTGCCTTGATAACATATAAAATATTAGGGTTCCGATATCGTGATAATGCATTCGTGTTTAACTAAAAGTTTATCAGGAAACCTATAAATTCATTCGTCAAGGGACTGCAATTCTGTTTTTAATCGGATTACGAATAATTTGAAGAAATTATTTTTTAAATTAGCAAAATTCATTTCTCGCCGTGTAAATATTTCTAAAAACCTTTCAAAATTTTAACACTTTCTATTAAGTTTGATAATTTTCGATCTCAATATTGAGCACGCTCTATCGCACTACTTCTCGCTTGGGTTCTATAAAAAGACAATCCAGTTCATACCATACTGAATACTGATACTGGACAGGTAGATTCTCTCGTTCTCTTTGATGGTCACCGATTTGGTCCCAAGCTACCAAGAGCCTCCGCCAGAGTGGGTTTGTCACAACGATGAGCTCAGATATGATCGACAAGCCCACGGCCCGTTGGACAAACATTCGAACCACTGGACTGCAAATTCATGAAACCGCATTTACCTTCGATGCTGCACACCCGATACCATTTCACTGGCACTTTGGATAAAAGTCTTATCAAATTGATACAATATTGATGGTTTGCTAGTTTGAATTTGTCCTTTTTGATCAGAGTTCTTGATGCGATCTGCTTCGGTGCTTGATTGAGCGAGCTTTAAATATTTTAAGACAAAATTTTGATCGTTACAGGTGATAATATGGTAATTTGATTTTTTGACTGATTTTGTTGTTTTATATTTGCGAAGCTATTGGCTCTATTCTGATTGTGATAATGTCTTTATCTACGATTATATCTACAACATGAGATAACTAGTTACGTTTCAAATAATATTTTGCATTAAAAAGTAGGTGAGGTTTGTACGGTGTGACATTGTTTGATGTTTTGGCGACCCTGGAGCTTTTTATGACTTTTGGAACCTACTTTTGGTAAGATTTTTTTTAAATTGGAAAATCCGTCTTTGTTGATGCTGTTAGTTAATGCATTAAAACATACAATACATACACAACCAACTATCAGACACACTATCTAGGCCACAAGTTACCATTAATATATTTATTGACACCATTTAAAAAATTAATCATAATCTATACCAGCACTTTGTTGAATCCTACAAATTATATCAGCGTTGGTAATGTAGTTTTAATGATTGGTCTTATATGCAGTATTGTTCTAGTTTCTATTTTATGTTACAGTTACATGTTTTACTAAAACTTTTTTATATTTAGTTTGTCAGTTTAATAATATTCCATGCCTTGAACACTTTGGGTTTGATTTTCGATAGCTCACTAGGTAAATTCTGTTCTTAAAATCCATGTAAAAATTCCAGCTGGGCGTAAAACCAAATTAAAGTAAAAGTAAAAAAAAACTCTAATGTTTGCTAGTTATTTATTATGTGAAAATTTCAAAAATCATCTTGAACATTTACTTAAGACAGATTCTTTCAAAGAATTTAAATAATTCATCAAATTTCAAAGTTGATTTTCATGTTCTGTGAAGGTTCTTTTCAAGTTTTGTTATTACATCATTATAGGCTAGTTGTTTCACGACACAGAATAATAACAAAACTTGAATAGAACCTTCGCAGAATTTGAAAATCAACTTTGAATTTTGATGAATTGTTCAAATTCTCTGAAACAACCTTTCCTAAATATTTAAAACTAGGTAAAGGCTAAATAATATTAATAATGAATATCGATACGAGTTGAATTAAATAATGTACATTTCTCACCAAACGTGTATTTAAATCATCTTGAGAGATGCTTTACAAAGTGATAATTAAATTAACATTAAATTGCACTTAACACATTTGTGAATTATTTCGGCATCGGAATTTAGCACTTGTACTGTACTTGCATTAGTTATTGTCAGCATTTCGCTGTTGACAATATGCTACAAGCAGATTAGAGCAATATTTTTGACAACCTTTATGAAAATTCTATAACATCAGAAGGTAATAGTTAATTTTAAATCTCGCTAAGTACGACGCGGATATTTAGACAACTTCTAATATTTTTTTGGGTAATATGTACCTAGGTAGAAGCGTTGAAAAAAAAACTTGAATTGAATTGAATTGGATAAAAGTTGCTAAATATCTAGCAATTAATTGTAATCGGTAGGTTAATGTAGGTTCCATATCGGAACCTTTCTAATCCAAAATACAAAGTGCATTAGGTACAGTGATCCATGATTTTTAGTTCGCCAACTCTGTATTAGACTAGGAAAATGCTTTGTTGGAATTTATAACCTGTCCAATCTGTCCATATTGTTTAAGAAAACACGGTCCGAATCTCTCCCACGATTGAGTGATTAAGATATGTCGATGCCAAGAAGATAGAGATGCTGGGATGAGTTAAGAGATTCCGTTTTGAGATTTTAATTTCAGTACCGTATTAGTACCACCATTCAATTATTTGTTTTGATATACATATTAGCATGTTTCAAGATAGCCTTTACCTATTTTTAAACATTAGGCAAATCTTAAAGATGAGTTTTCACGTAACAAACATTTAGTCACCATTTACTAAAATAAACTCTAATTATATCCAATTTTTTAACTCTGTTTTTAAAATATTTTCACAACGAATATGCTTCCATATAAAAAGGTGTTTTTATTTTGTGACATATCTTTTTTAAAGTTATTTCGGCATGAAATGACTTCCCTAGTAATATGTTCCTATTCCGAATATATCTTAAATTTATTTTCTCATTGATTTATATGGACAATATTTTTTTATTCTTGTTATTTAGACATCTTGGTTACTTCTTGATTCTGTTATGTTAATTTATAAAAGTTTTTGATGTATGTATAAATGTGTTAGTTTTTAAAAGTTTTTGCTATGTACATAAATGTAATAAATAACTATTTAAAAAAAATAATAACTCCTAACCTCCCATTATAATATTTTCGTCTACGGGTATTTATTTATATACTTATCTATTTTTTTTTCATTTCTCGTATATACTACAAGTCTACATGTTTCTACTGGTTTAGAAACATGTAGACCCTTTCGATAAAATAGTGGTGTATACAAAGTAGGTATTTTATTTTGATAAAATAGTGGTTTATACAAAGTATTTCATTTTCATATAATTTTATATATATAGTTCGAACTACATTTATTATTGTGTTTTTTTTTAATATTTGGTATTCACCTAACTTCATTGAAGAAAAAATTTTTCGATTATTATTGAAGTGAGAAATTAACTTATTACCAAACTAAATATAATTTACATATTATTTATTTTTAAAAGTCAGTCAATAAAAAAACATATTATTTATTTTTAAAACCAAGTAAACACATTGCTCAATTGGTTGATTCCTGATCTGATTCAGTTATTTCTTGTTTGTAGGTATAAGTATCTAATGGTACTAAGATATAAACCTTGTTATTTAATAAGATTAGGGCAATTTGAATTACTCTCAGGCTAATTCGATCGCTTTTGGGAACAGCTCATATATTCTCATAGAAATCGATGTATCTCCCTTTCTGTTATAGTGAAACATATGATCTAAACGGCGGCGTTAGAAAGAGAAAACACCATGCTTTATATTCCAATATATAAGTTTACCACAACATAATTAAAATATTCACCTTTATGAAACCAAAGGTTCTGACCGCAAATTGAAAAAAAAATGATGTAATTTTGCGAATTATTTTTACATGAAACGACAAAAAGTGAGGTGACGGTAACGTTTGTAATACACTTGACTAATAAAACAGTGTTAGACATTAAAAAAATACATGTTTTCAATATTCATAATTTTTACATTAAAAAATATATGTATTTATAATATTTGCAATAATAAAGTTTATTAGCGCATTTCAGCGCCTTTCAAATAAAGTTTTTATTTTCGGATACGTTCAGAAATATTCAATTTATTTGAATATGCCAGAGGCCTGAGGGGTTAAGAACAATATTTGTTACAGTAACATGATATTTCTCAAAACAATCTCCTTAAAAGTAAATTTAAAATTGGCAAATTCTTGTAAACCTATTTGAATAAGACATATTTTTCACTGTCAATTGACATATGGCCAAGATCCATGGGAGCCGCTCCCACCGCCTCCACTGGCACTGCCTACTCTGCCTGCCCAGTCAGGGTCCATCGCCGACAGCCTCCGAGATGACACACCGATTAATCTATGGGAATATAAATAATAGACCACTCAGTCATATTATATTTTGATTACCAGGTATACGATAAACGCTAACACGTCTCTACTCTACCACGCCGCTCCAGGTGGACGGGAACGAAAAGATACTCATCGATGAATTATTTATTTATTATACTTATTGTATCAAGTATCAAGATATTTATACTGTTCTCCACGCTAGGAGTTCACCTGAGATGTGGAGGACTTTTCCAATGGTAAATTACTTAATATGAACAGTGGACTTAGTCATTGGATATATAAAAAGGTGACTTAGTTATAGTAGGTATATAATAAAAAGAAAACATTTAAAATTAAAATATAAAATCGAATTTGTAAAAACACATCTGCCCTGATGATGGAGACTATAATGCTGTCCAAAACATTGGCAAAATAATGAGGTAGCACGACAAGTCATAATACCTGAAAAATAAACCACTTTAATACTTTTGGCCCCTGAAAATCTCAAATCATACGCGGCTTCTAGATTGTTTTAAGAAAATTAATTTATCTTGTGAGTAAGTATGGTAACATTACCATAATCAAAAATACTAATTTCGGTATGTGTCTGTCTGTAACTCTAGTTCAATGAACTCAGATTTGCTTTTGAATTTAAGGGTCATTTTCAAAATTGGAACTGTTTATTTGAGGAATTCAGACAACCGATCAAGTACCTACTTACAAAAATTTTTTTTTCAAAATTTGATTTATTTATTAATTTCCCATGATTTAGCATGGATCTGCGCTAGTTTATTTATAAAAAAGCATTTTCGGTTGTTGAAATTGGTCACGGGATAACTCAACACACCTTTAAAAAGTGATATTTGATAATTCAAAAAATGAAATGAATTATAATTGTGAAAAAAAAAACAATAATTGTTAATATTTATTTATTAAATTCTAAACGAAACACGCTGTAGGTAAGTTATGCATCAAGTACTGTGATGAAGTCAACTAAGGTTGACAGACCTAAAATATTGTGCAACTTTTTTATAATATAATAACTTACGTATCAAGAACGCAGCAATATTGAAGTTAACTAATACATTAATTTTGAAGAAGTTATTAGAAGAACCAACTTTAATTTATATTGTTATTTTCAATACGAATAATGATTCTTTCCCGGTACACAAGTGCTACGCAGTATTGTGTTATGACAGGTGGTGTAAAAAATAATAATATCTTTACTCGAATATATTATCAAAGAGACATAATATGTGTTTAGACGACGTTCAATATTGACGTTTTCGTGGAATATTCCTAAAGAGATGTTGCGCAGTTCAAACTTAACCAAGCTAGCGATGCAAATATTTATCATTGGAAACAAAACACAAGTCAATAAATATCGTAAATCATCTTCTAACATAACTAGGCCCCGAACCTGAGGTCGTAAACCATAAATTAATAGGGACGGGTTGTTTTAAACAATTTGAACAATTCGTCAAATTTCAAGGTTTTAATTTTCAAGTTGTTATACAATGAAATATTGGATGATTTATATAATAATACTAGAGATAAAATAGAGATTTAGATTTTTAATTAGCGCGTATTATTGTAGTCTATCTGAGAGCTGGGATGTGAGATAAAAAATGTAGCTAGCAAACTTGATTATATATATACGACCCAGTATTTCTATCCCGTTTTATACTGACGGAGTTCTGTACATAACTAACACCACACAAGTTTTGTGAAATTTCTGTTACTTTACGGATAATGTGAAACAACCGACCCATGACGAAATATAAAAGAACTTGAATATAACTTTCACCAAACTTGAATTTTAACTTTGAAATTTGATGAATTGTTCAAATTCTGTGATATAACCCGACCAGTGTTCTGCATGCAACATTTATATGTTTTAATGAAAATTCTGGTACCTTTTTAACACTGTCGTTATATATAATTGGACCATACATGATTTAATGAGCATTTGTTCATAAATACAAATACTGGCGAAAAATAATGAGTGGGACACTGATCTTCTAACACCATGTCTATCCATCTCTTGGTCTCCTTCGTTGTCTTAAAATAGTTTCAATTCTGAATTTTCTTCCAAATAAACCTTCTAGCCGCTGGCGTGAGCCAGCTAAAGTGTCACTAGTTTTACAATTCTCGGTTCTCACCTTAATCCGAAGCCAGCAATTCTATTTCCATCTCATCTCTGGGCAAACTCTGTTTATTTGATGAGTGTGGAGATTATTATGAAGCTAGTGTTTCAATTTGATGCATTGTTAAAATATTCGTAATAATGATAATAATACTCATAAAAAAAACATATTATGTAGCTAGGCTGAGAGCTGTTAAATGCGGTGCATCTGTAAGTGTAATATTATTTTGATAAAAGCCAATGACGAATCAAGTTTGAAGAGGCGGTCTCCTCAGATAGCCGATACCCACTGCAGATAGGCACTACTAATTAGGGGATGGCAAATTGATTCCATTGAAGATCAGTGTCCGGGGGATGAGATATGGCTGAGGAGTTTGGAGAAATCAATTTGACGTGCAGTCAAAGCGCTCGGTAATAGATTCTTTTTATATCTGCCTACTTGCAAACACTGCAAGGAATGTGACGTTTTTATTGTTTTAGGAATGTTTATATAATATCTATTGATTTTTCTGCAGTGATCGTATTTGGGTGGAATTTAAGCAATATTGCTTTGAGAAAAACGAGTACTACTAATTTATTCAGAATCTTTGGCCTTTTTCGTCAATACTAAAAAAAAATCGTGCGTTAACATTAAAATGGGTGTGGGAAAAACTGTCGGAAGGACATTTCTTTTACGCACGATTATTAGAATCTCTTGAAAAAATTTAAAATATGTACACTTTTCCCCAATGAATAAAAGAGAACAAGACACACTTAGAAAAATTAGTATTTCTAATTTATTAAAAATCTCTTAAAATTATTGGTGATCCGGTTATAAACGGGATTGCAGCCCAAACCATTATATCGCAGTCGATAGATCGCAAGAAGCATTGAAGCATTAGTTGTAGGTCTGCAAGGAGCTAATTTGTCTCCCTAGAATAGTGAGGCAACCCAATTAAATGGGGAGATTTGATACTCTTTGGTGGGACAAATTTGTAAGGCGGGTTTGCCTTTCTAAATATTTTACTCAGGTCCTTCCAACTCTCCATATCTAGAGTTGATATATCAATTGTCCTGCCCATTATCTTGTTCTTAAAAACATAATAATTAGATAATACCCAATTGTAAGAGCTTCCGTATAAAAAAGGTAGTGAAAAACAGAGGAAATGAGACTTCCTACAAAAACAAACATAATTTCAATACAGCTCGTAGTAACACAAGTGTTCAATTATGAACACAATCATATGACACTTCGATCAACACAATGAACACCTAACATAATTTTAATACAATAATAATTTTTTTTAAATGCATATTTTATAAATATTGACGTAATTGTAGATACACGAGTGTTTATGAATATGGATTATGCCGTTTTAATTGTTGGGAGTATCCTGTTCATTTTGGAGAGACAATGTTTTGCAATAATTACTATCGGTTTTCATTTAAAACGGAAGTCACATAATGTGCTTTATTTGTTATTTTAATATTTATGCAATAAGTAAAGATGGAAAGTAAACAAGAAAATGGAGTTAGCTGCTGGAACATTTATTCAGCAGGTGGGAACTCTGGCTGAAAGCTGGGAGATGACTGAATATTTAAATTAAATTATAAGGCGAAATAAGCCGGGGTTTGGTCGACGCTCACATTGTTATTATTTCCGATGAACATATTACTAAAATCTCCAATGTTATTAGAGAGATCCGTACGGATATACGTTATTTATATTTAAGATTAATAAAAACAGGACCTTAGCATAAAAATAGTTTATGTAAATTTTTCTTAATAAGTAACCTCCCGAAGGATCCCTATAGAAACATTAGAGATTTTAGAAGTACGTTCATAAGAAATAATTTAATTGAATCCTAAGTAAAGATCGATTTTCTAGGCCTGCTAGAACAACGTCAACCGTAGGTCCGTCCATTACGCCGGGTCGCGCGCCGAATATAGTTTTTACACGACTTCATCTCTTATGTCGTTAAGATTCCTAACTTATTTTAAAGATTTGATAGGACAAATTTAACCGCAGATCTCTCCAATACAACAGAGCCGCGCTTTGCATATTTTTGTGCATGGCTGCTTCATTTACATGGTTAAGATTCTGGCTTTATTTTTGGGTATTGTCTAGTCTTTGTTTTACATCATCAAGGAAAATTTGTTTACCACTCAAACCTGACATGTTGTTTCTTGATAACAGATACCTATAACAAAAAAAACACTTATGTATAGCAATACAACATACATTTATAGATATTTCACAATTAGGTATGTGTGTCGTTAAATCTACAGAGAAATATGTATAGAGCGACTTTTTAATTGGAGGGGGGGACATAGATCAATGCGGATATCTGCATTATTGCTGCTACCATTCAGAAACTATAACTCTGTTCTTATAATGATTGTTTTTCGAGCAACGCTTCAAAAATAATAATGACGGTTGAATTATGAAGCTTAGATATTTTTGAGACGGAGAAAAATGTAAATACATTTTATAAATTCCTCAACGTTGTAAAGTATACATATATTTAAATTACTAAAATGTGGAATCAAATATTACTTCTTGAATATTTGAACTTGCATTTCTTTAAATTTTTTTGGAGGATTGACGTATCGCTGTATCTCCCTAAGAAACTTGAAAAATGTTATATATCAAAGTTGCCCCATTCCAAAAAATGTTTTGATCATAATTTTTTTTTGGCTCCCCAAAGACACGTTAGTTTGTTTAGCGTATAGTTAGTAATAAGAGGGTTGTAGAAATTTATTATATATTTATACATATATTTGTACATATTATACATTTGTTCAGTGCCCGTGAGGTGATTTATAACAAAAATGGCGCTCCAATAATCATTATTATTATTATATACATTTTTTCCATATTGAATTTCGATAGTATACTTCTGCAATAAATATGACATAAATTATTTAGTTTCATATTTGAAAATTGATCAAATACACCCTATTTTACGGTACTATAAATTTGCTTAGATGCAGGGTTTCAGCCTTAACTTCAGGTTTAAAAAAATATATTGTTTAAAAACAATTATTATATTTTCTCACAGAACTGCCCTAGTGAGGTGGGTGGCTTATTTTTTGTTACGTTTTTTTTTTTTAAATTTTATGCTTTCAAAAATAAATTAAAAATATTATCAGAAAATGGGGGCGAGTAATAAATACATACCTAAGTTTTGTAAAAAAATATTGATATTTCTGACTTTTGAAAACATTATTATTCTTCCTTCTAAAATCATATTTGGGCTGATATCTCTTAGCTCAAATAATTATTGAAAATCTTTCTTCGTCATCAACACTCATATTACTCGTAGATTATATGTCACAGATCAAAATAAATATTATGTAATATTTGTAGAAATTTTTTTATTCGAATAGTTATGAATCTTTCAGGAAATATCAAAGGGAAATCGAAGAACATTGGTTCACAAGAAGAGTAAAAAACACTGTAAAACTTTGGAACGTTATGGTTCGGTTATAATAAATTGTTTAACAAATATATAGTACATTTCTACAATGATCTATGCTATTACTAACTATATATGGAAATAATATACAGTACAATACTTAACCTGGTAGGTCATGAGCCGTGCTGCTGCATTAAACACTGATTGAAGTTTGTCAATTTGATATTTTTTAAGGCTGGCATAAATGTTGTTTCAGTAATCGAGACGTGAGACTACGTAAGAGTTGATAAGTAGTTTTGTTGCTTCTGTAGGAAGGTTTCTTGGGGCAGACTTGACTTGTCTTAGGTGAAAAAACCCGGTGCCTACAGTCCTATTTAATTAATATTCACCAGGTTGGTGAGAAGCAATCTAGAGTATAATAATGCTGGTTAATTTTTAGTGATTTTGCACAAAATAACAAATCAACCAAATATTATTATTATTATAATTTGATTATCTGGGCTCCATTTTATAAAATTGACCAACGAAAAATTGAGGGAGTGCGGCATAAGTTTCTGAGCTTATAATAATTAATAAATTAGGAATTCTTATTGAAGTTCTTACTTACACTTTTTAATCGACTTACTAAACTTAGGCAATGAATGGAAGATTGGACGCCCTGGATTTACCGAACCTTATTACCTTTCGTATACCTACGCGTGGCACACGTTTTGCTACTCCGTATAGTGTTTAAAAGTCTACTAATAATTATTTTAACAATTCGCCAATTTAAAGGCTACACAGGCTTGGTAATAAGTCTAGTTCGATCGATGTTTAGTGTCTCAGTGTCCAAATATTTAGAAAATTTGTAAGAGATCTATATTTTTTTTTCATTTGTACCTTTTTTCTTTATATTATTTTATCTATGCAGTGTAAAACACCTTATTGTCGTAATAAAGGTTCGTTAATGTATACTTTTTTTAATAATGATAACAAACTTCCTTTAACGACGTTATTATATAACTTTTCTTAACACATGACAAGAATTTTTATTTGCAATATTTTGTGTAGGTACGAAAGTATTTTTATATGGAAAATGCTGAAGGCTATCAACCCACGTGGATGGTCGTAATTTTGAACTTTTGGGTTGGTTGTCTTCAGTAAATGAAAATATCGCTACTGTAGTGAAAGTGTTAAACAACCAACCAAATATACTGATGAAGTAGGATTTATCAAAAAGTTTATTTGTGCATATTATGGGGTAGATAGTTTCTGCATAACATGGTCAAATTTATGATTGACATATTGTTTAGGACTGTGTTTTGGTTAAAACCAAAGATATTAGAAGAACGAAATATGCTATGTTGGCCGCCGGACCGTAGCCGGAGTACTACCTAATTAGGGTACTTTGAACGGTATCGGGACGTGTACGCACAGAAATCTTTTCTATGTATTAGTGCGGATACCTTAGCGATGCCTTAGCGTAAGCGAAGGTGTGCAGTAGTATTGGTGAACAAAACCGGCGACACTCGGCAAAACAATTCCACTCAGTACGAACTGCGCATAGCACATCTCGTTCTTCTAATATCTTTGGTTAAAACCCTTCAAGCAACATTTTTGGGGAATGTTACTTTTCAGTGTTTTAATATAGAATAATAAGTACAACATGGTTGAGCAATTTTTGCTAATTAAGGTATTTGTAATACTAAAAACTAAAATTATATCTGCAGTTATTTAGGTTAGATGAAATTTCTCAAACCTTAAATATTTCATATTTATAAATGGAATTGATATATTTTGCATCAAAATTTTGAAAAATAAATAACCTTTTCGTATAAACTTGAAATTTTATTATTAGTTTAACGAATTCCGAAAAAAATCATTTTTATCTTCTCCTGTAAAGTTTTCATTTTGTGGCTTGAAAGGTTTTATCGAACCACAGTCTATATGTTATGATTGGTGTGTATTTTTAAATAATTATTTATTTTTTTAATCCACCTACAATATATAATACCACATGAAAAAATAAATTGTTTACTTTCCTTATAATAAAAAAATAATGGAACAGATGAATTATCATAATACTTATCACAGGATCAGTCGGATTGAGATCTAAATCTTCAAGTGATCGGTAATCCCATAAGCCATTAGATATACCCTGAGATCGATCTATCGATAGCTTTTTTAGTTCTCCCGCGACATAAGCCAAGTTCTCTACCATCGTACGTCTGTCCAAAACAGTATTGATCTTAATCTTTACTTTCATAGATGTCGTTTTATTATTAATAAAAAAATCTTCTTGGAATAAAAATAAGGTGGAAAAAAATAATTTGTCAATTAAGTAAATAAATAATAGTTTTTGAATGATATTTAATCAATGGGCGTGTATATAGTATACTGATAAATTTAATTATTAAAGAAAAAGATATGATATAAAGAATAATTGTAGTGCGTTATTCTAAGACTCAACCTCCACCATAAACATAAAAATGGTTGATTATTTAAGACAATATTAGCAATTCCTAAACGAATATTTGAAACAGAAAAAGATACGGAAAACATCTAGGACTCGAATCCAGGACCCTTTCCTTGCCGGTGCCCCGAACAGCAAACAACCAAATAATGCATAGTGAATAGCAAATAGTGAATAGCGAATAGCCTACATCGAACAGCAAATGCGGGCAATTCCTTCAGTTTCTGGCGGTGATTATTGTGATTCTAAAAGATTGGCCAAAAAAACTCCGAAGGTTCCAATAAGATAATATATATGTATACGAAACACCTCACTGTATAACGCATTTTTTGGGACCGCGGGGAATTTTATATATAATAACAAAATGTCTTCAAACCATGCGGTACATATATTAATATTTTGAATGTGTTTGATGTTCGGCAGCTGTATGCAAAAATTATTCTAACTCATCTATACATAATTACTACGAAAGAAGTTCAAATATACGATGTACTCGAAGCAACAACGAAAACTTACTACAAATACCGATAACGCATACTACGTTTGGTCAACGAATCTTTAAATAGTTTGCGACAAGACTCTACAACATTCTTCCAGACAACATAAAACAATGTGATTCACAAAAACATTTCAAAGATAATGTAAAAACTTGGATCAAAAATAAGAATAGGGCCTTTACCGTTATTCACCCAAATTCGCAGTTATTGAAGTCACCACATTATTGAGCGAATACATCTTAATACAAGTATAGGTATGTTCAAAGGTATTAGGAACTAACTTGAAAAATTCTACCTCAACACAGGCTAGCCTAGTGAGGCGGTATTTGAGAAACCTCATCTAACTCTACTTTTATTTTATTTTTACCTTCATCATATTATTTTTGTTTTTTTCTGTTAATTTTATAACTTAAAACAAAACGTTACAAATCAATATACAATATACAACATAATATGCATTTATAGTTGTAATGTACAAACTTTCTTAAAGAAAGACATATATATATATACATATATTTTTTTTATTATATATTTATATTTCATATAAACGTGAGTGCAGTTGCAGTGTAAATCGGACACATAACGACATCTGGCGATGCTCCCGGCAAGAGCTCACCAAATCCACATTCAGATATCGGTTGAGTACGAGACAACACAAAATTCTGCTCAAACAGTATTTGAAAGATTTTCGTGAAAGCTGGACCGATTTCAAAGTAGGTACTTCTTGATGTTGCTAAAATATCAATGACCTGCAATCCACCATATCATCAAGGTGTGATAAAATCTTTAAAGCTTTTCTACGAAGAGCAAAGAGAAGCTTAGGCGGGCTTCAAGTCGGTATAAGTGGTATATTGTGTAATGTTGGTCCTTTGTGGCTAAAGCACTTACTCAAGTACCTACTTAGTACGTGCTCAAAGAATATAATAATTCTACGTGGGTACATCTCGATCCTTCAGAGTTTTTTAAGAGGGTAATAATTTTAAGGGATTGCTATTTAAAAAAAAATCTAATCTGCCAGTGAAATATACGAAATTGACATAAAGAGGAGAAATCTGAGTATTGCTAACATATAAAGAATCATTTAAAAATATTGGTAATCCATGGTTACATTATTCGAAGCCTTAGTATATCTGTCTCACACTGAGGGAGGAATACGAGCACATAAGAAGATAAACTCTTATCAAATCCTTGTACTGTTGTACCGCAACACGTAAAATTTTGCTTTTCCTTATCTAAACACGCTCATTGAAGAACACAAATATATATTAATAATATAAATACCAGAATTAATAATAAATTTTACGTCATATGCAACTGTATCTAAATTTCTCTAAAACAATAAACAGTGTTAATCTCGAGTGACTTCTCAGATAAGTATGGTCCTTTATATTATCTGCCTGTACATAATATCGACATAGGTATAACCTAGTTAGACAGATATCGAAAAACACCTGTAAAAAATAATTATGTATTTGAATAATAATATATGTACATTCTAACGCAGCATCGCGTTCATCGATTACATTATTGAGTTATAAATAAATAAAGTCTACATTGCAGTGTGAAATGTTGTTCTCGTACGGGAAGTAGGAAACATGCAGAAAGGGGGTGTGGCGGCTGTCGATTTCGCACGAATCCTTCCGACCGCGAACGAACTCAACAAACGATTCCGACAAAAGTGACCGGTGCCGCGCAAATGCTCCACGAGTTTTTGACATTAATAAGTCAATTTACACGACTACTGATTATGGTAAAACCATTACCGATGAAAGGTTATACCATTGCTTTCCCTATATTTTCCAGTACGACTTGTACAATATCTCAGCTTGCATGTCGGCATTTTGTCGGCAAGTTATCGCCGGAGACCTGTGCCCGGCGAGCGCTTGTGACCGATCCATGCATGATCCGATATGCATGGTCCATACTTCGAACGCTAAAGTTGACTCTGTCTATATCCCTCATTGTTGTACTCGTACATATCGTTTTGTATTAGTGATCGAGAAACCGGGGGATGCAATCTTGCCATAAGTTCATAATAGTTTGTCTAGTCTATGGTTAGCAATAAGATAAAGCATTATTATTATCTGCAAAAATAAGATGTTTTCAAAATTCTTTCTGTATATAATTTTTTTCTGTATATAAATTCTCTTATTTATATAAACTCCCTTCTTTTTACAAATTCTCTTCTGTATATAAATAAGGATGAGATGATAAACTAACGATGGAAAATATCAATAATCAAAATCACTCACCTGTTGGGTTTTATCGTAGGATATACCTATTAAGATAGTAACTATTCGAAATATTTCGTCATTGGAGATATTCATAGTTTTAATAGATACCTTTAAGTTATTAGCGTAGTAATTACTTAGTTGTGATTAAATTAATATCGCAAATAAATTTTGACAATTACAACCAAAAGGTAGTATTATATTTACAGTAAACAGTGGGAAAAACCAAACATAAACACATGGCATTATTCCTGGTAAACAGGAATGTCAGGCGTATTGTCGGTTCATTCAAAAATTGTTTATTAATTAGTTCCTAATAGCCAAACAGGTCGTCTAGTTCCTTGAATGAAAGCGTAGTAATTATGCTAAGTACGGTACCTGTCGTGGTAAAAAAAGGAAAAACCAGACATAAGCATGAATGCACTTCTTTCGGATTCCTCGTATTTTGATACTACATAATATCTGTGCTTGAAATTATTTAACTGTAAATTTAATTGTTTAAAGCTCTTTGAAATATTTTGAAATGGTGACTCATCATTCATTCAAGGATTTTAATATTTGTAATTATCTAAATTACCAGAGATGGCACAAACTCTTTGTTATATTTACATTCATACACCGTATAATACACACTCTTCTGTTATTCTGACTCTTGACACGACCCGACTCCAGTATTTGGTTCACCTGACTTCTTCAACCATTCAATCTGTGTCTTGCACCCAATGTTCATACGCAGAGAAAAAATGAGAAATGCTAATTAATTAAGAATCTTCTTCAATAGTTGTAAAATTACTCTGTGGCGCACAGACATATGAATATTAATAGACGAGAAGATAATGGCGAGGGGTAAAATCAACAGTTGAAGAAAACGATATTATTTGGCGAAACTGGATAATAAACTTGCAATTTCCAAGTCAAAAAGTTTTAAATCAAAATGGTGTTGAATATTATCGATTATCGTGAATGCCTTCTTATTACAAGGATGACTGAAATGTAGATTGAAGATTAATGAACTGTAATCAAACACATGGTTATTTTTTTATACAATGTTGACTGGGCCATAATATATACACCTGTATTGCAGCTTATTCTTGATGCATACTTAAGGGAACGGTTGTGCAGCCCATTTCAAACAAAAATAGAATTTCGATTTGATGCCAAAATACTCAAAAAATCTAAATAATATTTTTTTCAAGAAAAGGGTGTAGCAAAATTCTAACACGGATATGTAGTCCTTTATTTATTTGTGTTCAAGTTATAAAATATTAGCAATTAAAGAAATCGATTTTAGAGGCATGTTTAGCAAATATTTGTGATTTAATGGTATTTACTTAAAAAATAATATTGCTCTTTATACTATGCAAATGTAATTAAATACGAAATACGAATTATTAAAAAAAAAACTATTTGTACGTGGTTAAATTTAATTTTAAAACGACCGATTTATATTGAACTAAAATTCTTGAAAAAAAAGACACAAAAAACGCTTTTTTAGATTTTTTTATATTCAACTTATTTTTTATTGTATTTACATAGTACCTACTCGTAACTTGGGAAAGATTATTTTTAATAATTATCGTTAACTAAATCGTAAAAAATTGATTTCTTTAATATCCTATAATTTCTAATTTAAAACACAAAGAAATAACATAGTACAAGTTGTTACCAGATATTTGCTTTAAATTTTAATTTAAAAAAAATATTATTCAGTTTGGTTAAGTATTTCGTTTGTAGAACGCCGCGCAACCAAATCAATCTAGTATTGCCATTGTGCATATAACCATATTTACATTATTTGGCTAAAATCCGTATAATTTTAATTAGTTTGTAGTATCAAACATATTCAATAAATAGAGAATCCTGAAACAATTCCCAAAAGCGGACCAGCATCAGAAAATTTAAAACCTTCAAAAAAGCAAGCTGTGCAAAACATTCATATTTAATTGTCCGTATTTCTATTTTTAGTAAGCCAGGTGCATTGACGAGGACCCATTTATCAAAGAAAATTCTTTATTAATTCGCCTTTTTAAAGTAGGTTAGTGCTTAGATTAAAGCCTTTCTCAGAAATAATATTGGATACAAAAAACATGTTTTTCTTCGTGGTCTAATCTTCTAAGCGATCATTATTACCAAATTTTAGCCAATAATATTTGATGTCTTTAGCTATTGCAAATGTATCCGATTGCATCCGTGGATTATCCAAATGTTACTTTGTGGTGGAAGGCTGCTTCCCTGTAAAAAAAACTTTGTTCAATAATGAATGGTTTTTATAAAAACCTTGATACACGCGCGGGTGGATTTGAATCAAGTGCAATCAACCCTTCTCTCCTCCAGGCTGTAGAACTGAAGATGCCTGGATATGCCTCGGTCGGACAAGTAAGAAAACTGACAATGCGAGTTTTAAATGCCCTAAGTAGTTTGGTATTGAATCTCTGACAGTTCCGTGGGTAAATAAATTGAATAGGTCCATTAGCCTCGCCGTTCTTTGAGATAATGTTTAATATTGTATAATACAAGATGTTCCTGAAACATGAGAGTTTTTTACACGTGAAGAATAGAAGAACTAATGTAGGTGGAAGTCATAATCAGATTCGACAAGTCTGTCAAGCGTGCTTGCTTTTACGGTAAAAAGTCAGGCACAAACCATTTTTGTAAAAAAAATTCATTGCAAAATCATGTACCTAATTGAGTTCCTGTTTTACAAAATGGTCTTTAAAACAGAATACCTCCACATGCTCGTCAAAATATTGTTCTACAGTTAGACAATTTTGTTTTTCCTAAATCATCATTGAATCATAGAATTATTATTGTATTGCTTATATAATATAATGCGAGATAAGTAAATAACACGTTTGTTTGTTTTGTTTTTGAATCTTTATTTAGATGTACGCAAATTTTTTCATACATCTAGTAGGAAAATATAAAAAATACAAAAAAACACATTTACATTTTAAGAGAAAAAGATAAATACACAAAATTATATTATATAAGATATCTAGGTGACTAAAATAATATTGGTGAGTATGTTAATCGTGAGCTTAAAACAAGTGGGGTTTTCCACCCGCTTAAGAGTGATTAGCATTTTTTTATTGCGTCAGGAACCTAATGTATTTGTTGCTCTAAATGTGTATCAAAACTATTTTCGTGTCGAATTCGCTTTTATGAATCAGTATTTAGGCAAACACGGCTAAATATATAACTGATTCTTAATCTACACATGCAAGGAGAAAAATGAGGATTGCTAATTTATTAAGAATCTCAACGGGATTGCAGGAAATACTAACGAATTATTAGGTTACTTTTAGTAAATTACGAATATATTATCACGATTTCGGATCACTTGTTCATGAAATATATTAAACAACACGTGTTCCGACATCTTGATAATATATTCGTAATTTAATAAAAGTTATCAGGAAACCTGTTAATTCATCGGTAATTATTGTAATCCCGTTTTTGATCGGATTACCAATAATTTGAAGAGATTCTTTACGAATTAGCAATACTTATTTTTTTCCATGTGATATTTATAGTTCCACACGGAGAATATATCGGAACACGTGTTCTTACAGGATTTTTATGAACACGTGTTCCGACATACTCATAACACATTCGTGTTTCACTGGTAGTTTGTTAAGGCCTGCAGTCCCGTTTTCAACAAGAATACGAATAATTTCACCAGATTTTCAATAAATTAGCAATGTTATAAATCAATAAGTTATCTCCATGAACAGTAAGAGATTTTCACGAGTTGTTTCATAGACGTAGATTGGTATGTATTGTATCTGTTCAATAAATATTATCGGAACATGTTTTTTATGATGCGTTGTTTGAGTTCATAATAAACCATACTAATTCACAGGCTATGAATTACAAATTTACGAACCACTCTATAAAAGTAACCCGTCGCTTCGGTACACAATCTCACCAGAACTGGCACTTGAAGTAGAGGGAGAAGTATTCTAGAAGTGATATTTTGTCTGATGTTAAGCGAGATAAAAGCCTTGGAGTTTGATATCTTCACTCGTTCCTATTACACTATAAAACGTATTATTTTGTTCATCAAATTCACTGAGTATATACTGCGGTATCAACGATCACTCTCTTAATTTAATTATGAACACCATATTAAAGCCTTATAATTTATGTTGTTTGCAAAGGCGTGCAATGATTTTTCCAATTTTTGAGATATTTTTTCTCGAAGCGTGCCGCGGATTAGAAGGATAGCTTGTAGATAAATATAGGTAATAAATATGTTACTAGTAGTTACAAATACAATTTGTTCGGTTTTGGATTATTTAAATTCTTATTAAAGCGACCGAAAATAACCAGGCATCGTGAAGGGTAAGATCTACAAAGATACCTGCTTCCACATTTTCGTAATTGTTTAAATAATTGTAACCGAATAATCGTAACTCAAAGACATACAATATTAACACTTGGTAAAGGAGACATAGGAGTACCATTGATTGAGAAATAATACATTTATAACAGGTATTATTTAATCTACCTGCCCTAATACTAATTAGCGCATATCTATTTATGCTGACTTTACCCGTTCCACAAACGATTGGCTAATGGTATTATTAGTCGTTCATAAATGTTGGGGAAAACACCCGATTTACCATTGTAAATAGACACACTGCTATTTGCATATAATGTTAGTCCATTTGTTTGCGGTCATATATTCATCAAAGGAACAGGGTGTGATTTTCAACTCTACCGTTATTTGAGGTCTTTGGATTATGGATAATGTCACTGACTCCGACTACCTGTATTTAGTAGTTTGTCAATGAAATTTCCCTCAATGACTTGGTACAATTTACAAAACCGAAAAATTTACAGAATGAACCGAGAAAAATAACGGGATACTATAATTGTAGGATTTGTGAAGTTGGACGTTTATGTAAAGAGCACACAACAAGGACAATTTCTGCAAAATGCAGCAACTCTTGAAAACTACATTTAAAATCGTTTCTGTAAAAAATGATATATTGGGTGTAAGTACTTACTTTACGCTTGTCTGAATTCTTGACCAGTAGGTACCTACCATTGGAAAAGAATTACAAGTTACAATCACACACAGACAGACCTACAATCGAAATGACTATATTTGACGAAGTTCTGTGAGTTTTGTTGACAGCTTTGTGAGTGTTTCTAACACTCAATTCAATTTTTGAAACCGTTGAATGAAAAGACAGCACAATAGTTGTGCATAACTATCTGGAATCAGTGAGACTATGGCATCCACAACACTAAGGAAATGTTGTGACACTGGAGGGAGAGGGGAGTGGGAGCAGGTTGCGGAATAAATAATTCACCAATCGTACAATTTAATTATCTTAGCAAGTTATGTCACTAATTCACCTCAGCGTCTATGACATGCTCCCCCCCCCCTCTCAGAAACATAACCAGTCCATCTCTGCTTCCACACCCTCCCCCCTCCCCCTCATCAAACGGCACCGATTGTTGCGCCAACAAGGGAACAAAGTGCCGCCCCAACACGGTGTGAATCATAGTCGATTATGAACTATTATGCGGACCTATGCGCCGATCAGAATATATTTACTCAATTTATGTATTGTTGAATTTATTATTCAAGAAAAAACAAACAATTTATTAGAGTATCTTACCAGTTATTCCAACTATGAGGAAGTTAAATTTAGATATCACACGAAATAAAATGAGTATTGCTAATTAATTACCGTTTAAAAACGGTATTGCAGGCCGTTTCATGATAAATTTCTAGTAAATTCGTAATGATATCGGAACACATATTTATGCACCTGTATTTTTCTCGATGATATATAGTGAAGAAATTATATATTTTCAAAATGTTAGGATTTTTATGAACACGTGTTCCGACATCGTGATAATAAGTTGGTATAATACTAAAAGTTTATCAGGAAACCTGTCAATTTATTATTTAAGAGCCTGTAAATCCCGTTATCCCGTTTTTAACCTGGTTACGAATAATTTAAAGAAATTCTTAATAAATTAGCAATATTTTTTATAAGTAACTTTTCTCCGTGCAAGCAACGGCATTGGTGGCATTTTTTTTAGTTAGATCAAATCTTTATTGTGTTCACTAATGTACTAATTTATAAGCTTATAAATGAATATCGTATGTGTGCATTTTATACAGGGTTTACGGGCGAATGGTGAATGGGGGGTGATTCTGCTTGATTTTAGAAGTAAAAAAAAAAAAATTTCGAAATTCTAATGTTTTAAGGTAGTTTTAGGTAAAGAAGATGAATTATTTGTATGGGATAGTAAATATTTTTCTATGGGAAAATGAACATTGGAATTTCGAAAAAGCTATTTTTCTTTATTACTTCTACCATCATGTAGAATCACCTACCAAAGTCAGCGCACTTTCCCCCGAACACGCTGTATTTATGAAAAAATCATATTTTTTTATTTTATCATAATAACGGGACAATTTAGAAAGCGTGTTTTTTTTTTAATAAATCACATAAATGGTGCTTTAAATTGAACTAATTATGTAGGTACTACTTTTCTATTGTATTATTATTATTATTTATATATTATTATGCTTGAAACGATAAATAAATTTTGTGTGCTCGATTTCAGAATTGTGATCGTCGCTTGAAATAGCTCTATCCGTATTTAGTGGTCAGATATTAATAACCCGGTAATTCCCAACCTTCATCTTACGCATCTCCTTCCTCTTCCCATTATATTTAGCTTCAAAACGTTCATTGTTTGCGGACGCTATGTCCTACTAACTCCAGTGTTTTGAACTCTTATTTTTTATTTATTTTATATCATGGAAACAAACCGTACATGATTTACAGAGATGAAACAATATACAGGAATAAGATACTTCATATTGGGTACCTATGACATGTTTACTTGTAATATCTGCTAAGTGGTATGTTTATTCCTTAATAACCAGGTGACGTCTCTAGTATATAGATGTGTGTGTAATGTATGTTTGTGTATGTGTGTATGTGTGTGTGTGTGTGTGTGTGTATGTGTGTGTGTGTGTGTGTGTGCGCGCATTGAACAGTTTAAATTATTGACATGATGCCACGTTTGAATTTGGGCAGTGAATCCGAAAAAATGTCAATGTTAGAGTTTAAAAAAATATTATTTAGAGTATGAAGAGCTCGGTTAATTGGCGAATTAGATGCTGCCTTTGTTTTATAATTATTACTTATGCGGATTTTTTTTTATAAAAAGCGTTATCCAATGGCCTTTGAACTCGATCAAGTTTACCGTCCGATTTTCATAAAACTTGAAGCTTGATCGAGTAAATTCAAGAGCTTGTGCGGATGTCAATTTGTTTGACAAGTGTACTTGAAGAAAATATTCGATTATTAAAATAAAATTTCGGCGCACTGTCCGCCAACCCGTTTCGTGAATGTTTTGTGCGCAATAGCCGTGACCGATTAGTGTGATAGGCAGAAGACACGTCTTTTCTTACGCCAACACAATGGAATCAAAATCTCTTTAGGTAAACTGATATCTGTATCAATCAGGCATCCGACACGGCTCCATTACCTTTATGTTCCCCGTTGCTCGTCCCACCGACCATGTCTAGTCTCTGGTCATATTCAGTCACAGCCGCCCATACAAATTGTTTACCAGTACTTCCTAGATCACGCGGAGGGTAGGCAATAAAGGGTTACAAGTATTTAGCAGTTGCGGTTCGTGACTATTTAGTGAGCTAGAGCAGTAAGATTGAAAAATACGACATTATTGACGTTGGGGTAGGCAGAGAGGACCGACCGCTAAACAACTCGGTCTTGGCACACACTCCTGGCTGCATTCATATTCATATATCGTCTCATACATACTCTTCTATTATTCTGACCCTTGACATGGCCCGACTCAAGTATCTGATTCACTTGGTCGTGCTAATTGATGTTGTTGTAGCCGAAAATTACACCATAGATCACTGAAAAGTCACGGACCGCAACTGGAATTTAAATACCTTTTAATTAAAATTTCGGGTTAAGAGTAATAAATTGATCGAGGGATAAGGCTCTCGACTAGCAATCCGGAAGTCACGGGTTCAAATCCGTAATTTTCTTGGGGCATGTTTCATAGTACAAGATCGTCATTCAGAATTTAAATGAGGCTTGAAATGTGTTTGGTGACCAGTTCTGAATTGCCAGGTACTTTCTTCACCTTCCTCTACCCAATATCCTTCCCCTCACCATTAAAACATACCCTAGCTGGGGATGTCACAGTTTCACTGGCTGCAGATCGATGGATGCAGATTGTAAATTCAAATTCATTTTGTTTAATTTAAAAGTACGAATTTACACATAGTCTTCTTTTGCACTGACAAAGCTTGAGAACTTGTGCAGTATTTTCATATTAAATTTAAAAATGAGAAATTTGCACTTACTTCGGTTTTACATCCACGGTACGATATTTGAACACAAAATCTTCAGACTCAAAATCAAATGCGCACTTATGTAAAGTCAAAGTTTGGGTACAATTGCACTAAATATACACAAAAAATACCGTCGGCTTAATTCCACACATCTAATCAGTGAAGGCACGGACAGAAATATGTTTTTCAGTCCTTGCTCCAAGGTCTCCGCTGGGCTGCCCTGGCGGTTGATACGCCACTAAAGCCTTGGTATTTTCTTCTGATCAATCTAGGAACTGATTTACTGGTTTTTGTTGAGGCTAGAAATTGCAACTATCGATATTTCTGATCAACTTTCATGATAAATTATCAGTTTGCATGACGTTTTAATCTTTTTTATAAACTTCTGTCAATACAGTAAAAATAAGTTGCAAGCACTATTAAAATATTCATTTATAAGTGTCGCTAAAACCTATTTGTCAACAAGTAGATACCTACATTTTGTTACTTTAGTTAGACAGGGTTCTACCTTCACTTTACCATGTTCTGAGAAATGAGATCTATTTACCGATTTCTGATGAAAGTTGAATCTTGTGTAATGTATTAAAGTTTAATATATTTGAATTGGACATATACTTACCATTTCAGAACATGAACGTGCTGATTCAATCAGAAAGGACATAATTATTTGCATAAGGTTCTAACTACATTTCCCTAATGCCATTCCAAGATACGGTCATATTCTTATTAAATAGTTTCCTTTAAAATACGCTCAACAATTTTTTTTAAATACGTTTAACTAGATGAAATCTCTAAATGGATTATGAAAATTCGTCTTTTTTCAACTACCATACCAGGCTTATGCCCGTATTATGCTAAACTTTGACACCTCACAACATATTAAAACGAAGTTAGAATCCTGTCTAACTAAAGTAACAAGCTACAATACGTCTCGTAAAAAGAATCAATTTCATATACAAAAAATGTCAATTGCGAAATGTTTTAAAGTGGTATTACAAATTTATAAAATAAATGGTACATTAAAAACTCTATGTTACTTAAAACTTCATTGGAACATTCATTCATTCTGGCTCTTGGTTCTTCATTTTGGTTGTAGAACTGAGAAATTAAAATAGCTTTTCATCCAAAGGTTTTTTCTGAAAAAAATGTCAGTTAGAACCTCGTCCAACTACGGTATGGTTTTATAAAATCGACAGTTGCGTTTTCTCTAACACAATGTTATCTAACTTTAACTAAGTGCTGTAATAGAAAATATGAAAGAATTTGCTTTGGTGACGAAATTAAAAAAAAAAACCTTTTCAAAATAATTATTGCCTAATAATTTAATGCGACTTTCTATCGAATAGCATTTAATTATACAACATTTAAAAGCTAAATCATATTTGCCAATGTCATTATGTTTTTCGTATCACTTCTCATCTAATTTTCTCAAGGCATTAAAATTAACCAATAATAAATAATTGAGTACCAAATTCTATCGAGTCATTGAGACGTATCATTAGCTTTATTATTTAAAGCTTTTCAGTGATTCTCGTGTCAATATCACAACAGTTCTCCGATTAAAATAATTTAGCAAATTACGCCACGTTAAAATTCTGGTAGGTAGGTCAGTACACTTTTGGAACCATGCAATAAAAATATAATTATTTTTCAAGATCGAAAGAAAACACGATGAATATTGTGTACTAAAATTTTAATTTATTGGACAATTTGTATATTGCCGCCGCTTTTGTGAAATATCACCTCAGGGGCGCTTTACAGTTGAACAACATTTTATACTAAAAAAATAAAAGTTAAGTAAAATAAAGAAAAGGAACAGGTGACACGAAGATAGAAGATGAAGAATCTGCAGCAAGAATCATAGGTGGTGAAGAAACTGGACCAGCTGCTGCAGCGAGAGAGTCCACCGCGTCCACCAACAGTGCCAGCACGAGGTTCGTCATCCGTCCAGAAATGTGTCTGCTGCTAATAAAGAGCTGACACAACATCCTCACATAAAATAGAAAGATACACAATAATCTACTTTGATTAAATGTTTTTTTTCATGGTGACAAAGCGACGATCACGTTTGTAGCTTTGATTCTAGGTAGGTTACCTAAAATTATTGCCATAGGATTTATTTCTACGTCATTTTTTTAAAACAAATGTGATTCGTAAGTATTTCAGGAGTTCTAGCACGGACGATCGTTAAAGCCCCGTGTCAAAACGATATTGACTAAATTCGTCATGTACGGTCAGTTTTCAAATTTGGGAGGCGGGTACAGGTACTGCCGCCCCGGGAACCATTTATTAGATAACCAACACCTCTGCCATTGGTCACCTCAAGTGGTCTTGGGTCTTGGTGGCGGATGCGTTCGCCCACCTACTGCGTAACGTAGCGTTTGGTGATTTAGCAGGAGTGCCCGGGTTCATCAGATGAGGTGTGTTCAGGATGCGCCTGCCCACCAGCTCCGTGGCGCGCCAGATCGGGAGAGGCTAGTTTGGGTGACCCTTTGACCTCTCTAATTGGTATCTCGACCCATCGCCTTGCGCCGCAGCGGGAGTGATATATTCATACATCCGTCACTCCTGGACACACCTTACCTTTACATACCTTTTTTTGTCCCAGAATTTCTTCTCTTTCCTCTCCCTAAAAAATACCACCCACACAGCATCCCCGAAAACGACATGGCCCTGAGGGAAATTATTTTCTTCAAGACCTCGTGTGTGGATTTAATGTAAAAAAAAATTGAGATATTTGCGAGCACTTGATAAAAGTGTTACGACGGCCGAAAAACAAATTTTAGCGCTGCCTCCATAGTATCATATAAGCTTTGGTTAACTGCCAATATACACATCTTTTTAAAAGTGTCGTTATTGCAAAATTGAGGTCCAACTGAGGTGAACTAGCTAAGCTCTTAGAATTGAAAGGAGTCGTATACGCGGTGATTTGAATTCATTCGGACCAATGACGCTCAATTGGATAAACAAAAGTTATTCAAATAGCATGTTGTGAAAAAATTCCTCATTAACTAATTAATTCCCCTTTAGTATCAAAAAGTAAAACAAATTCTTTCAATGTAGTCTGAAATGGTTTAATTCAACATTGTCAATTTATTAACATTTTTACTTAGCTGTTCGACGTTTTACGTTTCGGAATGTTTTATCGATTTCTTTTTTATTGCTTTATCAATATCGGACAGGCTACCAACAGCGCGACCGTGCTCAAGAAATCGGTATAAAATCATCATTGATCCAATACTGTAAAGTTATCGATTTTACTATAAACGAACTCCAGTTCAGGCAATACTGATTACCACACGCCCTGTTCTTCAACGGCAAGGAATTAAGGAAGTTGTAAAAAGATTTGCTAGGCCTTGATCCGGCGGTGTATCGAGTTGGTGTGGCTAGTAAAAAAATAAGTTTCAGTTAAACAATTTTTTTTAAATCTGCAATAATTACTGTGAGTATAAAAAAATCTTCACAATTAATTAGTAACCTGTGTAATGAGGATTTCCTTCTGCAACCATTTAAAATACAACGCAAGGCATGAAATGAAATATGAAAATATTCAATCGAAGAGTTTCATAAAATTTTCACTAAAATTCAAATGAAAAAAACAACACTACAAATTAATTTAATTCATCGCTTACCTACTTCTTTGAAATTATTTTGATTAATTGCTACCGCTGAGTATCGTTAATCATACAGGAGTCGCGCATTTCACTAATTCAGGTCCCAATAGCTTATAAAAAACGTCTGTAGGAAGCGAATGAAAGGATTCCGTCGAAAAAACTGGACAAAAAATAGCTTTATGTGGGTGAGGCGACGCCGACGTGAATCCCAACAATAGAGGTGTTTTTTGTGCGGTATTAAATTCATTAATTCACCATCTATAACTTCCCGCCATGTGAAAAATTCCCAATACTCGAATGTGATTCGGTTACGTTATGAAGATGGATTTATTTACACCGGGATACCATAGTGTTCAAGAGTAGGGTTGAAAGACTCAAAGGATTCGGTAATCCAAAAGGGATATCCAATATCTTAATTTACTTAGCGTTTTGTGAGTTTGCCGCCGATTTAAATCAGCACAAAAGTTCGATTTCTCTGGGGTTTTATGCCCGGAAAGCAGGACTTATTGTTGGTATAATTTTTGCACAATAAAAATATGATATTGGTGGTTCGATCATGCGCGGCAGCTTTCATGTTGAGCACTTGCGCGATCTGCGATATGTGATACAACTCACATGAATGAAATGAATGAAAAAAATGAATAAAGAATCATGTTAGTTAAACTATAAAAGAAAGGTTTTTTAGAAGACTTAGTAAGGCAGGTAGGTAACTATATTGTGCAAAAATAAGACGATTCTACCCTTTTAACTTATTTTTTAAGGAACAAATTTTCTTTTTAACTTTTTTTTAAGGTTATAAGCATCAATGTAATATATCATTGAAGAAGAAAATAAAGAAACATGAAACAGAACATGAAAAAAAATAATAATAATGAAATATATAATATTAAATAAAAATATTTATCCGAGACACTATCTAGGTTACATACCATTTTCATTAGTTACTTTGTTTCCATTTAAAAAGGTAGATGCCAAAAATATGGAAAAAAAATAGTTAATTAATTAATTTCTGAATTTGAAATATGAAATCAACAAATATGAAGTCGAGTGGTTTAAGACACCTGTTCCAGTAAGACAAGAGATCCCTCTTTCAATTCCTAGTTTTTACCGTTTTCTTTTTAGTTTTCTGTGTCTTGTTCTGTGTCATGTTTAGTTTAGATTTATTAATATTATCTTCTACTTCAATGAAATATTTTTTTATTCTCATGGTTTTAAGATCATTATTTTCCGCTCACTACCTTGTTTTTAAGTCTCCGCATTTATACCAATTTATAACATGTTTGTCTTGAATCCTTTAAGTTTTTAAGTTGGTAATAAAAAATATGTTATTTTTTAAGATTATATTTAAACATTTGTCAAACCAAAACGGTAATTATATGGAATTTTCTTGATAGAAAAAAATCGCAAATTATTCTCCGAAAAATATTAAAAACACATTTTCTTCATATACCAAGTTTGCAAAATAGATATAAAAAAAATAATGGTTTCATATTTAATAAATGCAACTTATTTTATAAATGCAAATATTTCCATAATTTTCGCTTAATTATTGTCGTTTTTTTATTATTAGTGCGCTACCTCTAACATTCCTCTTTACATATCTCCCTATTGAACCATCTTCTTCTTCTTTTTGAAGCCTTAAGTTTCAGGATACTGTCAAGTTAGATATCCACGTGGCTGCAGAAAAATACATACTTATATATTTATAAATTCTCCTTAGAACTACAAAATCCATGACATTTTCATACTGGTAATGATGAATGAATAATCCCAAATAATTTTTGCACTGCGGTGTGAATTGAACCCAATACCTCTCGATACCGCCGGGTGCTAACTTCACTACGAAGTAGGAATGCAGCCCAGAAAGATTCGGTAGAAAAAAATGGTGGAGTGTCATTAAACGTGTGCGTCAATTAATTACATGGTTCGTATGAAGCATTTACTTTGTGGCTTTCCATAATAATTACAATGCGAACACGTAGGTACATTTGTTTAAGACATCTTATTTTAACAAATATATCTCTACCTGTATGGTTTCAGAAGTGTCCTTCCTTATTCAGGAAAATATTAAAACTAACATAAGATAGAAAATACAGACAGGTATGTGTACATACCTAAAGATTTTGTAGGTGTTGGTGTGGGAGTTGCGCAAAGTGGAAGAGGTAATAAGGGGAACTACGGGGAGAACAGAGTAATTTACTAGAAAATTTATCTGGAACAGGACTATAAGATAAATTTAGGTCAACGTTTCAATATACGCGAACTTAATAGAATTATTTTTTTTTTCTGATATTTAGTCCTTCTACATCACCTACTTTTTTGCCTTTGTAAACTCTGAAAAAAGATTGTTAATCAATCTTCAAGTGATCTTCTAAAATTTACATTTCTAGATTTCTTACATATGTAGAACGATGAACAGTCATTGCAACACAAGGAGAAGCCACAAGAAGGGTTTTCCAATGATTTTATTCTTATTATTTTATTTTTTTTGAACCTCAAAAGAGTCCCAACTGCTCGGAACCGTCCGCAGCATGTGAAACTATAGCACCCCAATTGGGTTATTTAATGAGTCTGATGGTTGTGGGGAGGTGGAGAGGAAGGTGAGGAAGTACCTGGTTATTCAGATCTGGTCACCAAACATGGCTAAAACAATTCCAAGCAACGTTTAAATTCTGAATGGTGGTCTTTCACCAAGTACTGAGAGTATCTTGACCTTTATTAGTGGAAATAATAATATTTTAATATTTAATTATTTATCCTCAGCTTAGTCACAAATCGTTTGTACTCGGTAAATTTCCACGTAAGAACTCTTCTCAGAATCCACACATAAACTGGATGACAATAATTGCACACACTAAATTACACTTTATATGAACATAGAATAAAACTTAAAATGTTCAATAAGACGGACTGAGGCGCCAATCAGCGACTATGGTGACGTCACGAACCACATGACCACTGACCAGCTCGGCGCGGTATTAGGGAGACGGATGAATAATAAAATAATTTGTTGGCCCACAAAGGAGATACTAACTCCGGATATGAAGACTGATGGCCCGAGGTAGAAAGAGCAAGTCATACCCACACCAACACACACTACCTACCTACAGAGGTATTATGTAGATTGTAGATCTACAGTTTCCTTTATTAATTCTTAAGGGGGCATGTATTATGTACAGTACAGTCAGTACAGTGTACACTATACTTGTGATACACTAACAACTAATTTTTCTACTTTCAATCTCCCTTTCATTTATTTAGTTTAAAAATATTGCTAAATTGTTATGAATCTATTCGAATTATTCGTAATCCTTATTTTTTAAATGATAAACTAATGTTTATAAGAAAAGGTTTTATGCAAAGAATAACGGAAAACAAATAATTAAAATTATTTGTTATCCTTTATGATAAGCATAAAACCTTGTCTTTTAAACATTAGTTTATCATTAAAAAATAATAATATTTGAGTCAAAATATTTCACCAACAAATGTAGATATAATAAATGTCTCGACGCCATCTAGTGGTTAATTTAGCACTGACAACGCCTTTCCTACAAAAATACAGTTGGTTGTTTTCAGGTGAAAAAAATATAATA
The DNA here is from genome assembly GCA_026573805.1 of Hesperophylax magnus. NCBI lineage: Eukaryota > Metazoa > Arthropoda > Insecta > Trichoptera > Limnephilidae > Hesperophylax > Hesperophylax magnus. The sequence continues at coordinate 1,065,911 of JAIUSX010000050.1, forward strand.
AGCAGTTATTGTTGATTGAGGGACTAGTACATATTGAATCATTTGGCGGTTTGGAAATAAGCCGACATAGCTCAGTGGCTCAGAGCACCTGACCGGACATCAGAAAGTACGGGTTCAATTAACGTTGGGGGTATTTATTTTTACTCGGGAGATATTTTCAATTTGTACTGATATTTCAGGCGACTAATTATTGCTTATAATTATTTCATTATTATAAATTATCAAGTCAAATTCAGATGCATGAACACGTGTTTCGATATATTAGGAATTTACTAAAAGTTTATCAGGAAACGGCCTGTAATCCCGTTTTTAACAGAATTACCAATAAATCAACATTACTCATTTTTCTCCTAATACTAATAATTCCTAAAAATGTAATTTTTTCATTGATAAGCAATGAGCCCGCCACTGAGTCTAACATTATCTTCCTACGATCAGATAAAATTTCAATTCGGCTTTCCATTTTATAAATTTAATAGTGATTATACAACAGTAAAATAACAAATTTTCAATATCTTATAGAGACCTAATAAAGGGAACCAAAACATCAAGAAGGGAAACTCGGTTTATTACTCCAAAAATAAATCATCCAAGAATCTTAAATCATCTATTTTCTATATATCCATAAAAATAAAAATATATTAATGTTCGTTTCTTCAAAATCTTGAATTTCCAAAATTCTTCACCGATTGCTTTGAAATTTCACAATGTTGCATTCGAATACGCGTGGGTTTATATATACCTTTATTATATAGATGTCACTGGTGACAGGTTTTTAAAAATAGCGCCATCTGTTGGAGGTAAAAGTATAACGCGCTATTGTTTCTTTATCTGTACAGACATATTGAGCCACAGCAACGCGTAGCGGGGTAGGTACAGCTAGTATCCAATAAAAAACATAATTTTATCATCGTTCTGATAAACTTGTAAAGACCTTAACAAAATCTTACATCGAAAGAACGAAACCGACGTTTATGTCCCAATCTCCAAACTCTTTTGGAAATTGACGAATTGTCTTTGGAAATCAAACATTGTTCTTGGTTTGAAGTTAGAAACAGCGCAAGCTCACTTACGAGATGGGCAGATGAAGCGATGTACTGGAAAGACATTTTGAGGTAGGTCTAAGTCGAACGTGACATGAAACTTACCTACCTTTTTGTTTAGTTAATCATTGAAATGTGTAACCTTGTTATGTTGGTACCTACCAACGCAATATCAAAGAACCGCTCCATCCATTGCTAGTGCCGCTGGTCCAAACGGAGTGACGGAAATTAATACCATTAAGTCGGGGACAAATGTTTTTCTAGACTTTAGCTAATATTTTACCAACAAGTCCATTGAAATGCCAGCCAAGTGTCATCCATCTACCATCCTCCTAAATGAACACGTAAAAGAAACGCATGTTACAAATTGCCGCCACGATTTGTCGCCTTTACAGCATTTCAATGGAGATAAAAAATGCCCGCATGAGTATTTACGTTCGTGTGTTTTGTAAAGAAAAATCTCATACAAGCAAAACAAAATGTTGGATCTCTGGTAAAGACTTTGTGGAGACGTCACGACACGAAGAGCCTTTTCAGCCGACTCTAAAGTCCGGCATGTTACATTAGAAGAAACAAAAACAAACCGACATCTGCCTAATATGGAGCAACCTGGTAAAAATAATTAATATAATAATTAATAATATCTACCTAAACAGTGAGTTGGTCCATTTGACAAAGATGTGTGAGAAACAGAATCGATTCGAATTTACTTATTGATCTGATTTTCAAGATTTATATTTCAGACCTCTGCTGGTCTTTTGAGAGCGATTAAGTAAGTTATTTATTCAATAATAATAATTTTAATAACTACGTTATTAAGGGCTTTTTCATTTTAATTGCTGTAGAGTTGAATTTTATAAATATAAGTAGGTACCGACGGAAAAAAGATGAGATGTAATACGTTATCGCAAGCGAAATCGGATGACCAGTTTAAGCAGTTTGTTAAATATCACAGTAGGTATGTTGGTAGGTAAGTAGAAATATCAAAAACCATTGGGTTAAATGTGGTTATTTAGCTCTTTTTAGTAATATTTTATTAAATGCATGATTTAACTGGTTACCTAATAAATCATTCTTTATTTTGTGAGTTAATGATTATTGTTATTTAGATACCTAGCACGAACGAATCTAGGGGTTTATGTATTGTTTTTTGTACATAGATAACATTAAATCATTGGTTGATTGTTTGTGCGCGAATAACTCATTTTTTCTTTAAATTTAAGTTGCACATTCAAAATATTGGAACTGCTTTGTATGAAGAATAATGCAGTCAAGCAATAAATAACCTATCTATAATCGGAAATGAATAAAAAAAATCTATGTGAAATGTTTATTTCTTTTGTTTATTTTTTTTTCAGATTTCGTGTTTTTTCAAGTTCACCAATAGTGTTCATGTAATTTAAATTTCTGATCACCTCCCTAATCTAATTATTCTCATTTTAAAATTCATTCCATTGGTTACCATGAAACAGCCAGCCGCCTAGTGTGGTAATTTAATGTGTATATATATATATTATCTTCAAATGTCTATGTCAAATACCATGTATTTATAAATAAATAAATTTTGTAAAGAAAAGTGCTATTTTTTTTTTGTAAATTATGGAGCATGAAGCAAATATTTTATAAATGCTTCCAACTTCACGAATCTACAATTATGATATCCCGTAATTTTACGGGTCTGACCTAAAATTATATCTAAAAACGAATCAGTTTACTGCGTAGGACTAATGTTGCTACGTTCGAATAAAATAATAAAAAAATAAACGAAAAAATAGGTTCCACTTTTTTACCTCTAGTTGACCTCCAACGCTCCCAACACTCTCACTAAAACTACCGAATCCGTTCTAGGCGCACCGCTTATCGCGTTCTAATAGTGGAGCGCATTTCGACGAGATATTAGTAAGCAATATCGCCTCCAATTGTAAAGTTCTATGCATAAACCTCAATGATATTTTTCCCTTTAGATATTATAAAAAGATTTTCATTAAAGGAAAATTACCACCAATGAAATAAAATCTATTAGGTTCTTAATCAACCGCGTGATTATTATTTAGTGACTGCAGTGTAATTTGTGTAATTAGTAATTTTGTGATTTTTAATTTTGTAATTTTTAATTTTGTAATTTGGCTTGTACTTACTTGTAACTGAGCCACTTCCACTAGTCACTGAACCCAATCTGAAAGTTTCCATAAAAAATAATAACTTCGGTTGTTGATCTGTCTGTGATTTTAACTTTGGTTCAATAAACTCGGATTTGTTTGAACTTAAGTATCATTACTTATCTATAATATAATATTTAAAGTGAAAAATATTTTAATTAAATTTTTAAAAATTAGAATTGATGTGTCAAGAATTCAGACAAGCAGTAAGCACTCACCTACGCATTATAATAATTAAGTATTACATTTAAAATTATTTTAATTCCATATTTAAAGTGTGATGTTTTGTTAGATTTCCAAGGGTTATCCGTAAATGATAATTGTCATTCCCAAAATTATAATATCCCGTGATTTTTGAGGGGTTTTCGCTAGTCTACAATAATTTGCAAAAAGCTTGCAGTAGATAAGTAAGCTTTGTTAGATAGCTAGGTAAAAATATAATGAGGCTGCGGAGGAATTATTAGTTAGGTTTTTAACCCCTATGAGTCTGGTTAAATTTTATAAATATCTCAAAAAAATTTAAATACTTTTTATTGACACATGAGCAGTATTTTTTTATAAAGCATTATTTCGTAACTTGAGCCTCACTGGGTGCTTACCCATTCTAATGGCCCCTGTTAACAATTTTATAAGATACAAAACATGCATGTAAATGAAATTAAATTAAATGAAAGATTACAGGAAATATTAAGAAATAAAGAAGAGTAATTAAAATATAATAATTACAATAGCATATTATCCAAGGTTGATATTTTCAGTTGCGAACTTACCAAATGCAAGAGGTCCATAAAATAATATTTCTGGGATGGTTTGTGAATAATGTTTATGTCTCTATTGTTTATATCTCTATTACGATTTGATTTAAATCTACAATCTTTCTCCATGGCTATAAATGTATTGTTTTGTAAATTTTTCGTTTTATATAATCTTTTGTTTTTTATAAATTATTTAATTCATATTCCTTTCTCATAAATTTAATAATACTTTTCCATATTATGCTGTCTCAGTAATGGTACAGTCACAAGGAAGAAATCCATAATTGGTTTTATTTAAGCTATATATAGTACTGTGCAAACTGATATATAAAGATATGTGATTATTGGTACGGTTGTGTATAAACAATATTACACGTATTGCGCACTGGACATTATTTTAAGATAAATTAGTCAATAAATAAAAATTAGATTTAAAATGATAAATACGCTTCTAAAAAAATAAGTTTTTCGCTTTGGAATTTTCATGGACAGTAATGAACTCTACACACTGTACACTACTGTACACTGCAGTGTAGCTCACGGTAGTCATTATTTCACTGGACTGAAAATGTAGCCAGTCGCACAGTAGGGGTTAAACAGAAATAATTTAATTAAAGTACATTAAAGTTTAAAATATATAAAGGTGTCAGAAATGTATTCACACACTAAGGAGTCTAATGATAAACTTTCGCCTATCATTTATAGGTGGGCTATAAAAATATGAAAAATATTGTTTATAAGAATAAAAATGAAAAAATATAAACAAATTTAAAAGTTTATAAAAATTGCCACAGCAGAGAACCCCGCTTCAACTGCTTGGTAGGCAACTATTCTAGCATATAAACTGCTAACTATTTTGTAAGAATGGCAGCATAAATTCATTAGTTGTAAAGCGCCATTGAGGTAATTGATGTAAAAACGGCACAATAGGATTTTTTTACATTAAACCATACACAGGTGGCCGTGAGGAAAATAATTTCCATCAAGGCCTATGTCATCTTTTGGGATGCTGTGTGTCTGGTCTGTTGCTGGAAATCTAAAAGGTATGATGGTTGGATATGAATCTAGGGATCAGTGTGTCCAGGAGTGACGGACATATTCTGCCCCACTGTGTCTCAAGGCGATGGGTTGAGAGACCAGCTGGAGAGGTCAAAGGGTCTCCCCAATCCAGCTCCTCACGCTCTGGCACGCCATGCAGGTGGTGGGGAGGCGCATCCTGAATGAACCCGGGTACCCCTGCTAAATCATTAAACGTAGCAAACCACTTGGGGTGACCTATAGCGGAGGTGTTCGTTAACCAATGGTTCCCGTGGTGGCGGTACCTAAACCCGCTTCTCAAATAGAAATGATCCAAACATTATTATTATTAATGAAGAAAAACAATAATCGATTTCAATTAACATAAGCATCAAGAGGGTTTATTTTATTTCATTAATATGTCAATCACAAAGTGACTGCTTTCTACCAAAAGAAAATTTAATATAATAATAATTATTATTTCAGTAAGTACTACTTACCTATAGAAAGTAATAAGAATTATGTAATTTTGAATTTTAGAATGTTACTTACATCACATCCGAAATGATTTTGTTTAGATACGTTTGGTTAGTGTGTTTTCTTCGCGTATTGTATTCGATCTTTTGTATGTCAACAAAATAGAAGATTTAAAATAATTCTTGTAGGTACGAAGGTGTTAATTAATAATTATAAGGTAATAATTAGCTAACGCAATAATAATATTAATTTGCTCATAAAGTCTCCCATGTAACACGAGCTATTGCCCCCTTCTCGGTGCGGTCGTGACTCCTCCATTCCTGCCTTAATTGATGCCGACCAATTTGGTTCACTTCCTTAAACTTTGACTCCTGACTCTTCTCTGTTGATGTGTCACGTGTGGACTTCACTCAGTTTATCTACTGGACATTCTGTGCTCCTGATATAGCTGTTGGTCAGAGATGACTTCAAATAGGGGTTATTTTTTTATTACAAGCAATCAAATTATTCAATCTATTTTAATTGACATTATCAATACATCCATTTTTGAGAAAATTTGAGTGCAGGACTTAAACGAATGAATTGATAGGTGTCCTGAAACTTTTAGTAAAATACGAATAAATTATCACGATGTCGGAACACGTATATATTATCAATGGAGGTGTATGAACACGATCCGATATATTGGAAAATTTCTAAAAGTTTATCAGGAAACGGACTGCAATAAGAGATAACGGATTACCAATAATTTGATTATTCTTATTAAATTAGCAATAGGTACTAAATTTTCTCCGTGTAGGTCAATCAAATACGTACCTAAATCGGGTCATGTCAAGAATCAGAACAACAGAAGAGTATGTATGAGACAATGTGTGAGTTAGATATAGATAATATCCTGCGTTTCTAAAGGGTCTAAGCTAGACATTTTTAAAATTGAATTGTTTTATAAATGTAACAAATAATAGAAGTTATTTTCATTAGAATATTTATATTGTTAGGTAAACCTTACCGACATAATGGCTTCAGCGTTTATAACCAATATAAGGCAGAAATGTTGTTTTAATTAGGTATTTTCTACTGTAATCATTCTAGTGCCCTTAAGATGTCGCACCGTTTACGAAACTAGTTAACTTTTTTGTTAATTTTTCACTTCATTTTTTTTGTAAAAATTGTGTTTTAAATATAACAAAAGCATATTTTATACTGTTACCGAGAGAAGTGTGCAGGAAGGAACTTTCCTATACTCTATAAAAAAGCTTTATAATTTTTACCGATCTATTTGAAACTAAACAAAATCTCATTAAGCAGACGAGTGAAAAAACTACGCATTTTGTTTGACAGTTTTTTCTCACTAAAGTAAATGTTAAATCGTAAATATAACGATGTTAACTCATAAATGTAACGATGTTATAAATCGTAAATGTAACGATGATAAATCGTAAATATAAAGATGTTGAATCGTCATTGTAACTATATTAAATCGCTAATGTAACGATGTTAAATGATAAATGTAACGATGTTAAAACGTAAATGTAACGATGTTAAATCATAAATGTAACGATGTTATAAATCGTAAATGTAACGATGATAAATCGTTTAATATAACGACGTTAAATCGTAATTGTAACTATATTAAACAGTTAATGTAACGATGTTAAATCATAAATGTAACGATGTTAAAACGTAAATGTAACGATGTTAAATCGTAATTGTAACTATATTAAATCGTTAATGTAACCATGTTAAATCGGTAATGTAACGATAATAAATCGTAAACGTAATCTATAAAAATCAGGAAAATTGTACAAATTTTCCATTTTTGTTGGTATAATTTCAATTTTATTTAAAGTTTTATGTTTATAAAACATGTGTCATTTTTTGGAAGAAGAAATTGATGAAGAGTTTTTTTTGCAAAGATACGAGAAAACAATCACTCAAAGAAGCCTGTTGATATTTTGTTATCCGTGTCAAAATGGGCTACTATTCGCCTTAACACCTATGTGATTGATGGCCGGCCAATATGTAATACACAGCACTACAACGTATACAAGTCGATACCTATTGAAAGGTGTGGATGATCCTGATCACTGCCATTGTAACTGTGACCGAAGAAAAACATATCTGTGCCTCTTTGCTCTCTGTATCATCACTATTCCATCATTTCGGCATTCATGACGGTTTCACGGTTGGTCGGTAATGACAGGTAGATTCCGTTAAAAATGCAAAATTGATCGCTTGGTCTCTTGGGAAGGATGGGCCACCCTAAAACAGGAGGCACTATCAGTCAGGATCAACGCTAGGATTTCAAACAAATAATTTTTCGTCTGGGGTAAAATTGATTAGTCGTAAGATCTTTGTGTTGAATTAAGCGTAAAAATTTTCTAAGTAGCTTCTACTTTACCTACACGGAGAAAACTGAGTACTGCTAATTTATTAAGAATCTCTTCAAATTATTGTTAATACGGTTAAAAATGGGATACGGGGAGAAACGGGACGTGTTCTTATATCGTGATAGTAAATTCGAAATTAACTAAAATCTTATCAGGAAATTGCTGTTAATTCATTCGTCAAGGGACCGCAATGCCGTTTTTAATCAGATTACCAATAATTTGAAGAGATTCTTAATAAATTATCTTCTACTCATATTTCTCCGTGTGTATTGATAATTAGGTAGGTAGGAGAGAAACATTTTCTTTCAAAAGCTCTAAATTCCAACCAATTATGTTATAACAAAGATAAACAAGACGTATTTTATGGTGTTTCATTATTTATGTTATCTTTTTTATTGATTTTTTTAACCCATTTGAAAAAAAGTGTCCAATTCAAGGGGATGTGTTTATGAAGTGGACACCTCGGGCCCATGGAATTAACAACCTTAGAACATACGTTATTATTGATTATATTTATTCAATAACAACAGTAAACTTGTCTTATACGAGTATTTGCAGATACCTATTCAAATACCAGGTTGTAACTCCTACAAACCTACACAATATTTGTTATGTCTCGATATTTGATCTTATCAAATATTTTTATGTATGTTTTACTGTTCGCAAATTCAACGTTTATTTTTATAAAATAATTTAGGTAAGTAAGTACCAACAGAAATCTAATGAATTAGGGTACTTTAATTGGTATTTGTATTCAAGCAATCTGGGAAAGAAGATATCCCAAGGCCAAACTATCACTTTTAATTAAAATCTGGATCGAATAGCCGTATTAAAATACTTATAGGAATGTCTTGGAAGGTATTTTACTTGCGCAGGCTTACACGGAGACAACATAGTGATATTGTTAATTTATTGAAAATCTGGTCAAATTATTATTTTTTTCCTGTTAAAAACGGACTGGAGGTCTATAAAAAATTATTTAATAACAAACTATCAGTGTATACAATTTAATAACAAACTATCAGTGTATATGAAAATTTAATAACAAACTATCAGTAAAGCAGGAATAGGTATGTTACGAGGAAGTCGGAACACGTGTTCTTAAAAATAATAATATTTTCGGATCTCGTCCATTATATTTATTCGAACAAGGCCACCTGCGAGAACACGTATTTGACTGACTAATATTTAGTTAACACTATCTCGATTAAAAGAGCCGAACTCATTTTTCTCCGTGTAGAATAGGTACCCAAACACACTGTAAAATTCTATAATCTGGATCCTATTGCACTCAAACTCTAAAATATTTTTATTCGTTATCTGTTGTGCAAATACTTCTATATAAAATCTGCATAAAATATTGTAGGTTTCGTTTTGTAGAATTTGTATCTATTTATTAGAAAACTTAAATATCCAACCCAACGATGTTATGTCATTACATCTGTGTCGTTTTAAACTTGAAATAAATAATAAATTGTAAGCCTACTGATGACTATCAATAATACGGTTCAAGCCTAGACCTCGAATAACAAATATTTATTTCTGTACCAACCTTCCCACTATCGAAACTTTTTATTTGTAAAAAATAGATCAACTTTATTTTAAAATCTAGTAGTTAGGTACCTAAAAAATCTCCTGTCATAAAATATATATAACATACCTACCTAAAATAAAATATTTTTGACGAGAAAATCCTTTGTGTTCTATATTTAAAATGTGTGTTTCGTTGTTTAAATTTCTTCGGGTAATCAAATTAACTCAAAACTATATTGTAGTTATACAATGGCACGGTGAGAGAAGGAACTTCTGATTAAAATTTTAAATAAATTAGTACTTACCTATGATTATCGCAACAATGTTCTATTGCGGTTATTTATATAGTTAGGTATTAGAATATTTGTTTGAGTTTAGTGAAAAATCCAATATAAATCTTGCACCAGAGATAAGAATCTTCACCTTTCACAAATATTAGTGCAAAATGTTAGCTTCTGATTTTTACGGGTCACATATGAAATTAAATTTTCTTCTCAAGATTGAATAATATATAATTGAAATGGTTATGTTCAGTGCCTTGAAGGCAAGCTACCCATAATAAATTAATCTATATTGTAGGTATGTTTCAGATGGGTACCTATTGAAGATGTGAAACCGTACAAGAGTCCCAACCGTCTGGAGCCAATGAGACTATGGCATACCTACCCAATTGGGGTATGTAGTGAGGCTGAATGTAGTTAGGAGAAGAATGAGATGGGAAAGAGGATGATTGGGAAGAGGAAGGTAGGGAAGTACCTGGTTATTCAGATCTGGCCACCAAACACGGCCAAAGCCATTTCAAGCAATCCTGAATGATGGCTATACACCAGGGCGATACTGAGAGTATCTTCAACTCTAGAACGTATATTTTATTTTAAATGAGTAAATTGTGAAATAACACAAATTAATCGAATCAAATTTAATTGCACACGTCGGTATTGAACACGCGACCTCCAGCTTGCTAGTCGAGAGCCTTACCCCTCGACCACGGTGGCAGTCAAAGCTTATTCATTTGTTTTATTTCGGTGGTATAATTTTACTCTTTATCATTTCTTAGGTAGGTAATTACCTAGGTAATTTTATTCTCTGTTAGAAAGTGTATTTTTTGTGTATGTTGGAACTCGAGGGAATATTCATAAAAACCAAGTAAGATTTCATTTATAGATTCTTTATATAATATATCATTTGTTTAAATAAGCAGAACATTTGGTTCAATTAAATAAAATATCTCTATACTATTTACATTTGGTACAAAATCATATTTACAATAATTAATTTACATAAATAGGTACATTGGAATGCTACACATAGACATAATTCGCGGGAAATGTACATTGCGATATTATTTATAAATAGACATCACTAGGTTTCTTAACAACTTTTAGTTTTACTGAATTATTTGTTAACAAGTTTTTGCTCGCATCACGTAATTATTAGAAGCTCTACATATGTTATGTTATTGTGAATGTTACAATCTATTTTAGTGAATCTAAGCAAAAAAATGTTGTGGTTTTCCACAAGGCTATTTGGATACTAAATCTATCTTAACTAATCACTGAATCGTCGTTGACCAATTGGTTTGGAACACGCAGTTTCCGCGCCGATAAATAATATTTTCATGTGCATATACATGTGAGATCAAACATAAAATAATCAAGCATTAAACAAAGGTACATACAATCAGTCTGTGGACAGTTTATAGCAATCACCGGTTAGAGCGGCCATCACGACTCGCGGGAGATCACTGTGACGGAGGGGTGTTTGTACATGGACTGGGGCTCGGGGCTGCCGTCGCGGGGGCCCCCGGGCATGGGGGCTAGCCCGGCGCCCAGGCTCTGCAGGCGCTGGTAGAACTGGGCGTAGGGGGCTCCGAGCGACGGGTGCGCCAAGCCGGGAGGGAAGGCGCGCGGCCAGTTGGGGGGCAGCTGAGGGGCTCCGTACAGGCGCTCCAGGTTCATCCCGAAGCCGGGAGGCGGGGGCAGAGAGCCGCCCTTGGGCATGGTGAGCGCGGGCGCGTAGGGTCCGTAGCGCTGGTACACCGAGGCCAGCAGGGCGGGGTTGGGGTACAGGCCCATGAGGGGCGCGTAGGGCCCGGGGGGCGGCAGAAGAGCGTGTCCGGCGAGCAGGGCGCTGCGCTTGAAGGCGGCCAGGCGGGCGCGCCCTGCAGCGGAAGAACGACGCCTCAACTTGCCCGTGGTGCCACCGATGAAGACATCCTCGGCAGAGGAGTCCAGCATCCAGTAGTTTCCTTTTCCAGGATCGTCGTAGTGACGGGGAACTTTTACGAAACACTTGTTCAGGCTGAGATTGTGCCTGATTGAGTTTTGCCATCCTTGCTTGTTTTCTCTGTAGTAAGGGAAGTTTCTCATAATGTATTCGTAAATTCCATTAAGGGTGAGTCTCTTTTCGGGACTCTGTCTGATGGCCATCATGATGAGAGCGTTGTAGCTATAGGCGGGCTTCTCATTGCCCGTTTTCTTGGGTTCCTCCGCATCTCCCTGCACACCGTGACTGCCGGTGGTGCAGTCCAGCGGCGGAGGGGTGCCCGTGACGTCCAGCTCCGACTCGGAGTCCGAGTAGTCCCTCTCGGAGGGCGCGGACAGGGCGGGGGACAGCGGGGGTGAGCGAGTGGGGGAGGAAGGTGGCTCTGAACCCTTCAGCAGAAGCGAGCTGATGCTGAAGCTGGACTTGAGAGGAGCTCTAGCCATTATGGGGTAAATGTTCACTGGCGTATTTTCGATATTGACCATCGTATCACGGTTAAACTGTTCGATATTAAACTATAACAAAGTATTAAAAGGCACTTCTTTACACGAAGCCACTTTTATCACAAATTTCAACACAACGATTTCGCAATAGATTTATGTAAACTCGTTTCGATTGCAACCACACTGTACGCTTGTCTGAGGAGGACTGAAGTGTGCTAGCAGTGGCGGGGGTTATATAGGTGCTGCGGGCCCCGCCCGAGAGAGCTCTCGTTGGAGGGGAGACGCTCCGCCCCGGGGTGTTGGCCCCGCCCTCCGTAGGGAGCAGCGCGCACCTGCACCCCCTCCCCCTCTCCTGCCATGCCATGTAAACCTCCTATCTGCGCGAGATACTTATCTGCAGATTTAGGAGGCTGATTTCATTTCTGAGAGCAGTTAACAGATATTTACCGAGAAACAAAGTTTTAAAAATTAACACACATTACAGTTTTTGATATTAATAAAATATAACCTAATTACGAATCTATCTATACTAACTTTACCTATAAGTTTTTTTTTAAAGTTTGTGTAAAATATTAGTATTTAAATTTATCACATAGGTAAGTGTGTTTATTCATTACGCGATTCAGGTATCTAACAAAAAAATAGTCAAATAAATTACAGTTTAATATAGTAAAAATAATAATATTTTTATTAATTTTGTAACGCCGTTTTTCTAAAAAATCACCTCAAGGATGCTGTACAAATATATTAGCAAGATATGAGAATAACATGCAAATCCCAAGTATTAAAACCAAACACATTCAAAATACCTAACTCGATCTAGAAATAACTTATTAAACCTTCCTGTAAATCTAAAGTATTCAGAAATTTTAGATTCTTTTGAAAAATGATCTAATTCTACTCTGAGAGTCCATATATGTTATTATTTTTAAAATATTTCCTTTACTGGAAAATCTTACGTTTTTCTAATATATTTTTTTCCATGCAATACAATGTTTTATTTTTAGTTACTTACATAACTTCATACAATATATAATTGAGCTCGAGTTCCCTCACTAAACACAAGAACATTGTATCTTTGTGGTGAGGAAAGGATACATTTTATTTTCCTATACAACACTGTATAACATGTAAAAATTTTACATTTATTGTAAAAATACAAATACTTATTAAATAATAAAAATATATAATGCACATTATCAAATGATTTAAAAAGTGTATTTCCTCAAATAATTTTCTTTTTTAAAGTGTAGATAACTAATGTATTGCACATCTACCTATTATAAATTATTTGTAAAGAAGCAAGCGATAATAAGTGTTTGAGCTTTCTGAAAGAATGGGGTAATTGTATTTCGAAAGCTGAGGCTTACGAAATAAGTTTTTAAGATCATTGAAAAAGATTAAAATTCTTAGTAAACTTTTAACTCTGCAAATATTATTTGAGATTACAGACACCTTCATTTCCTTAAGTAGTTTTCTGCACAAAAACAATAACTTACTGTTTTACTAAAGCCATGTTGTTGCAACTTCGTGGTAGGTACCAGGGAGATAATAAGTAAAATTAGTTTTCGGAGTTATGTTTTGTTTATTTATCTCAACAATGATTATGTGATATTTTTAACATCAGTCTCTAAATAATTACCTACAAACAGAAATTCCCAAAAAATATCCCAATATTTTGGCTTATTGCACAAAAAACATTATAGATTTTTTTTAAATTATTTGTTATAGGACTCCCTAAGCATCTATCTAATGAATTAATCGTAATTAGGACAAAGAGATAGATGGTAGATATCTTGATTGGTAGGTTCCTACATAGAACGCTCGACTAGCAGTTAAGCAGATAGAGTTCGATTGATACCTATCAACCTATTACAGCGGGCACCAACTAACTGCCTTTTCAGAACCGAATATAAGGGTTTATAGCTTGTTTTGTTTCTTTATGATTAGTAATATTAAACTTACTTACATCTAAAGATGGATGTGATACCTAGTCAAAATATTTCACTCCTAAAATACCTATTTGAAAATAAATTCAGACATTACGTCAATTGGAAGTCGCCATAAATAGAAATTAGAAGATACGGAGATAAAAATGTTATTTTAGTGTTAGTAAAACTAGTTTGTTAGTAAATAACGCTTTCCTGAAAATCTTCGAAAAATCACAAAATCTGACTTTACGTGTCAAGATTAATATTAAGAAATTTAAAAAAAATACCTTATCATTTCAAATATGGAATTAAAATAAATTTCAGGTCAAAAATATTATATTATTGGAAGGTACTTTATCGCTTGTCTGAATTCTTCACAAAATCAGTTCCAGTTTCAAAATTACACCTAAATTCATAACAAATCTGAATTCGTTGAACTAGAGTTACAATCACACGAAGAAAAAATAATATTGCTGAATAATTAAAAATCACTACAAATTATAGGTAATCCGGTTAAAAACGGGACTGCAGGCCGCTTCCTGATAAACATTTAGTAAATTCATAATAATGTTGGAACACGTGTTCAAGCACTTGACAAATTGACAAACATCAATCAGTGTTTAATGCAGCAGCACGGCTCATAACCGGGGTTTCAAAATATTCGCACATTTCAGAACACCTTCGTAACCTTCACTGGCTCAAGTGCCCTGAAAGAATCCAGTACAAACTGTGCTGGATGGTGTTTAAATCCATCAATGAAATGGCCCCACCCTACATCTCTGAACTATGCTTCCCGAAAAACACTGGTCTGAGGCAGTCAACGCTTAGATCAGCAACATCATCAGCTGTAGGCAGACTGATAGAACCTAAGCGCTAGCCAAATACTAAGTTTGGTGATCGCGCTTTCGGAGTATCTGGGCCGAAGGCTTGGAATAAACTCCCTCCGGAACTAAGATCCATAACAAGTCCAACAGAATTCAGGTCTAAACTGAAAACTTATCTTTTTAAGCTGTCGTACCCTTAAATTAAATATACCATTCCTAAGAGAAAGTCCAGTTATATTTAATTTTTCAATAAAGTCCTAAATCCTGTATCTAAATTTCGCCAATAAACAATTAGATAATGTTAATTAAGTGTTAATCTCAAGTGACCTACCAGGTAAGTATTGTACTGTATATTTTCTCCATAAATAGTTAAGTAATAACATAGATCACTGTAGAAATGTATTATAAGTTTGTACAGCGCCCTTGAGGTGATTTTGCACAAAAACGGCGCTATACAAGTCATCCAATTATTATTATTATTATTTGTCTTAATGATAATGACGAAGTAACAAAAATGTTAGGATTGTAATGCACACGTGTTCCGACATCGCGACAATACATTGGTATTTTTATCAGGAAACCTATCAATTCATTCGTTAAAGGGTCTGTAACCCCGTTTCTAACCGGATTACGAATAATTTAAAGAGATTCTTAATAAATTAGCAATATTTTTTTATCAATTTGTTTTCTCTGTCCATACAGATTAGTTTATTTCTTTTGCCATTGTTTCAGTTCATTATTTGCGCATTTGTCATCAAAACGAAAGGCATTTTTTCGCTGGGTTTGTCCAAACCTTAAAAGCTTCAGCAAAGTCCATTAGTGAAGAAATTTTTTCGCAAAACTTATTAGTGCCGTTACCTCCCAGATGCCTAGCGGGGTCTCCTCTGGTCAATACAGGTAGCCGGATCATGGCTGTTTTATGTAATTTTTTCACAGAAAACACTGAAACAACGGTACCTAATCCAAGACACTAAGCCTGATGTTTGTTATTTACAACCGAGAGTCTTTACTTTAGGGTCAGAGGACCTTGTTCATCAAGAAAATGGATAATGAAGTAATGACTGGATGCAGTCAGACCCTGAGGCAAAACAAGAAATGTCGACTTATTATTTATAAATCACTCGTCTCTAATAACTTTCCTTACTCTCCCCGAAAATTATTATTATTATTTCAATTAGAAAGTATTACCTCAACACATTTTTTTTTAATTTCTATCCTCTCTTTTTTTAAAATTCTATACATATTTTTTTAAAATTTCTATCCACTCTTTTATTATTTCTGTCCACTCTTTTTAAAAAAATTATATCCACTCTTTTTTAATTTCTCTCCACTCTTTTTTTAAATTTCAATCCACTCTTTTTGTTTTATTTCTATACACTATTTTTTTTTTAAATTTCTATCCACTCAAGTCTATTTTTACGTAGGTACATTTAATGTTTTGATTTCTGCTAAATTGTAATAAAATTACGTTGTTATAAATGTAGAACTCTAACACTATATAAAATTCCCAAATACTATTTTTTTCAATTGTAATACACATAAAAACATGATTTTTATTTATACATCGATGTATTTGTGGGTAGGTACCTACACAGCTAAGATAAAAACTTAAAATCTTTTTTTTAATTTTAAAAGATTACAATTTTGGTGATTTTTCATAAGTACCATACTAGGCTCATGCTTGAATTATGGTATTCATACATCATTTATTTAAGAATAACAAAATAATATTTTGTAGATCAAATAATAAAACATAAAGGATTTGTTATGGTAAAACAATTATTAAAAAAACCATATATTTTTATAGAAACCATATTAGAAATTAAAATAAAGATTAAACTGATATATAAAAAGATATTTTAAAGAAAATATATTAAATTATATTTAAAATACATGCAAAACTATACCAAATTATTTTATATCGTTGTCTTAACACGAGTTAATCGTGGTACGTACTTATCTAGAAATGTACCTATTTATGGTCACATTGTCACATTTGAATTTAGCGATATAAAACAACAAATGATAGAGTTAAAACTTTTTTTTAAACAGTGTTAGGAACTCATGTAATCTTTAAAGAAAGCTCATCCTCTTTCAAATAGCCAGTGTTGAACACGGATAGTAAAAAGGGATAGGTATAGAATTAATTGACTTTATATCGGTGTTCAATGCATTGTATATTTTAGGAGCGATGAACCAGAATTGTCGTTGAGCGAATGTGGATCTAGTTTTCGAGATTTTACCGACCAAAAGTATTGATCATTATTTTTTTTATTATTTCGCCGTTTTGAGCTTCCTCCGTCTTTTGTATACGTTTCGGACCGCATTACAGCGTCCTTGGTCAGGGCAGATGTGTAGTTTGTGGTGAAGGGTGTGTTTATAAATGTAGAAGTGATCCTTGTTGGAAGCGACAATCCTCGTGGTGTCGTGTGCTTAGTTTTGGTGTAACGTTGGCTTAAGAAGAAGGAAGCGCAACAAAGCATAATTAATCACGATAATCCATGATTTCAGTTTGATGTACCCATATTTTGACTCATTTACTTTGATATTAATATCTGGTTAAGATGTCTCACCATATTACGAACGGTTTGAAGGTAGTCCCTAGTCAGGGTAGTTGACTACCAAATAATAAACAAAAATGAACGTTTTACAGCCAAAGGATTACCTCCCCGTGTCTGGCGGTCATTAGAGACAACAATCCACCGAAACCACAATATTTCTGCACAAAGGTTCTTTCTGATCTTTGTTGAAATATTTTAACTTTATTTATGGCACCATTTGGAAAGAAATGACAAAATATTATTTTTAATGAGAGGTGAAGAGAATTTTGAAACAAAATACAAAATTATTAAAACAAATACTTTTATGTACTTCGTTCCGGTGATATTTTATGTGAATCGAGTATCTACTGATTTTTATTTTGAATTGTTTTTTGTAAATGAAAATATAATTTTCTATTAATTAGACATCTACCTACCCAAACCCACCTGCATTGTATGTAATATAAAGAAACGATAAGATGCATTATATTTTTGTAGATCTACACTGAGAAATCTTACTGATACAAAATATTGCTAATTTATTAAGAATCTCTTCAAATTATTTGTAATCCAGTTAAACACAGGATTGCAGATCTTTAACGAATGAATTGATAGGTTTCCTAGTACACTTTCAGTAAAACACGCATGTGTTATCGCAATGTCGGAACACACGTTCATATAAATTTTAATATTAAATTTAAAAAAAAAAATTTGAAATTCCATTGTTTATTTTACCACACAAAAATATTTTTCCACAGAAGAATCTTTAACTTTTTATTTATTTTAACGTACAAGAAATTCTACTTTTTTTACCTAAAAATTACCTTAAAACATTAGAATATATAATCTTTTTACTGCTAAAATCACCCCTTGAAGTTAGCGCACTTTACCCCCTGGACACCCGATATAGACCTATTTGATTCTGTACGCATTATTCCAAAATTTGTGACTGTATCTTCTCAATTTTGTGATCTTGCGTTTTCCATTTTCCGACATCGACATCGTGATAATAATTCGCATTTAACTAAAAAACTTTACTAAAACTTTATAAGATACACCTTATAATTAAGATAGACCAGTCGGTGGCCGAGTTGACATCGCGTTTGTGTCCCACCCAGGCGTAGTGTGTTCAATTCCTAGGCTGGCTAAGTCCTCCAACACAAGCAACATTTTCCGCTTACTGTGGTGGTAGTAGGAGATTTTCAAATATTGTCAGGTTATTCGTAACCTGGCAATGTTTGATTTCTTTAAAAAAAAAAAAATTCTTTCGATAATGGCCTGTAATCGTGTTTTTATCCGAATTACCAATAATTAAAAGAGATTCTTAATAAAATAACAATACCCATTTTTCTCCTTGTAATGTACATACCTAATATCATCTTTAAAACTACCATCTTCAGATGGTGACTCACGATACAGTTAAAATTAAATCATTAATTTATATCATTAGGTTCCACAAATTCGAATAAATTAGTACTTGTAACTTATTATTTTCCACTATTATATTTCGTCAGAAAAGATTTTATTGAAGTAAATAGTAAATATTGGGGAAAACCGAGATACAGTTCATTGAATTTCGGTTTCATTCATGAAATTCTGGAAACGGTGCAAGTAGTGATTTTACTACGGTTAAATGACCTACCTGAACCTAATTCCAATTATTGATCAATAGCCGTCTGGGCCAAGGGACGTTTTTCCCCAACATTTAATGAATCACTTACAATTACAACAGTAGTCCTGAAGCTGAACAAGTGGATTTTAAAATATGTTGTCTACCCTATCTGTTATCAATACCTTTTTTAAAATATACAACTTCTACAGTTCATTAGTAACGGGAACAAACATTGTGGAATCGATATGTAATAATAAAAGTTCTCGGCAGTGCCACCCCTAATTCAACTGGAATAATTTCTTAATTTCTGAGGCTACCTAAAATGCAAAATATCATTCATTAAAAAACATTAGTAAAACTGTGTAATAAGAAAAAAACGAGCGTGTGTTGCGTAAGTAATGTTGGTCTGAAAAGGGAGCTAAATAATTACCTGCTTGTTATTTCAAAATATATAATTATTTATTAAGGTATTTATTCACGTCTTTTTTACATGTATGCGTTGTAGTAGGTAAGTCGTTCAGATTAAGTTTATAGTATATAACAAAATAAACTGAGTATGAATGATACAAGCAGGTACTTGTACACAGGAGTTCAATAATTTTATTTAACAAGACTACAAAATAAGAACTATGAAAGTAGTTACAGAGCAGTATAGAAACTTTGTTGATATGAAAATTTCAATGGTCGATACTAATTTAATGATTTATAAATAATAAAATTATACGACTATTATGAAATTTCACTAACCATTAATCTTAAATCATTAAAATCTGAAATAAAACACAATTCTACCCGTGTTTTTAATAGTGTCTTAAAGCCTTGTCTTGTCGCGTAGAGTGCCAGGTCAAAAGTTTGTTAAGTAAAAATAAAATAGGTGCAAAAACTATATTGATTTCCAATCAAGGATATAATGTCTAGGTGGGTATATCTTTTGGTTTCACATACCTTAAATTGTTTTTTAAAGATACATCGATTTGTGTAGGTACCTATAAACAAAATTCTAATGTTTAAATATTGAAGACAATATTAGTGATTTCTAAACGAAAATCTGAAACAGAAAAATCAGAAAAGGAAATGTCCCAGATGTGACCGTTTCCTTTTCTGATTTTTCTGTTTCAGATTTTCGTTTAGAAATCACTAATATTGTCTTCAATATTTAAATATTACAATTTGAGGTTTTTACTCAATAAAGTTATTCCGAAAAATAAAAATTCTAATGGTTTTTTTTATTATTGTTTAATGTTTCATTACATGGTATTATTGTTTACAATTCAATATTTTACCTCACTAGAACTAGCCTGTGTTGAGGTCAATCATTTTTTTAATAAAACAAAATAAAAGATTGCAACAAATGTTTCGTACAAATAATGGGTACTTAGCTGAAGGAAGCCAATTCAAAGTAACGTAGTAAGCCTGTAGGGTGACTACTAATTGATATTTGGTTTGAAATATTATATTATGTGCTTACTTATTAATTTTAAAAGGACAAAGATGAAGAGAAATTAAAAAAGATAAATTGCGTATTATATTATGCTATTAATTTAAAAGGAAGAAAGATAAAAAAAATGCTGGCAGTCCTCGGCTAACACAAATAATTTGACAATCTTTTTTTAAGTACACAAGGCTGAAAGCATTAGAGGCGTAGTCTCAGTAAGACCGTCCTATATTCCTTTCCTGGAGATCGTTACCTTTTTCTGTGTCCTGCAGAGGCGGCTCCAGGGGTCCAGAAGTGGAAGGTCAGAATATCAGAAGGAAGGAAGAATATTATAAAAACGCTAATGTATATAAATGATTTGCCGGTATCCACCTATTCTGAAGCCGGTAGTACAACATTGTTTAATTTAAAATTATTTATTTACACATATAAATAATTAATGTTTTTTTCATTTAAAGTTCTTTTTCCATTAAAAGTATTAATTTAAATTTATATTAACCCAAAACTCAGTGCATTGTTTTTGAGTAGTAATCAATGAAAGCAAAATTACCTATACGTTCATTTTATTGCAACCGCAAATGCACTGATAAAAACTTTTTTGTTTTGTAACCTCTTTATTTTTCTCTCTTGTAACATAAACAATTTGTCACTTTATTAGAATACGTTTGTCATAATATTGAATACAAAGAATTATTTGCAATTTCTTTCAATATGATATCCACAGAATTTGACATTGTAAATTATTTCATGCAAATTACGTCAACAATGGGTAAACATAATTTCAAGATGGCTATCATAACACAAAAAACTAACGACTAACATTTTTTCACATCTCCCTTTAATACCTTAATAATCTTAGGTCGTAGATATCTCTATCTCACCGCGGTCATTTCCGAAAATCCCTTTAAAATAAATTTTGTATGATACTAAGCAAACGTCAGACATGGTAGTGTTTACCTCCTTTGTCTGTATGGCAAAGAGAAAAACAGGAGATAGCTTGGGGACAAAACTTGATGTGACCCACGCTAGGTACATACAGTAGTTTATCATCTGGGCACTAAATGGTACCGGAACTCGCTATTACCGTACGAACATGCACGAATATTAAAAATAAATTAATAATCGGTTAGTTTGTTAAATCATTTTTTTAAATATTAATACTATTACAGCATATTTTGGGAGGTCATTGACTAAAAGACCGTCGTAGACGAGCTGCCACTGATATCTTGTTTTGTTTCATGTTTCGTTTAGATTTATTGGAATTATTTTCTTCTTCGATGATATATTATATATATATATTTACCTAAACTTATAGAAGAAAAATGTTAAAAGTTGGATAAGAAATAATTTCGAAGCGAGTAACTTTTTTCTATAATTTAAACTATCTGTTTCTAAATAACTAAAATACCACATATCTTTCTGTAAATTAAAGATTAATTTCTGTAAATCAAAGAAATACATATGCATCTAAGTTTTATGTGTGTGTGTGTGTGTGTGTGTGTGTGTGTGTGTGTGTGTGTGTTTCTGTAAAAATACCAATCACATTGATCTCTATAGATATTTTTTACAAGTTAAAAAAATATATATTTTAAACACCACTGTTTTATCTTTACACTATAATACCCACGCTCAGGCTTCGCCTTTGTGGGATTTTTTTTGTTACTCTTTCATTCTATTTTACTATGTATGTACCTGAATTGTATATGTACCAAAAATTTGGTTAATAAAAAAAAAATAAAAAAAAATGATTATAAAAAAAATGATTATTCATTTAGTCTTCTACAAAAGTCAATATGTGTCCCATATAAATAAAAAAAAACGGATATGTTTATCCGAGACATTATGTAGGTTACAAATACATTCTTTAGAACTTTGTAGTCATTAAAAAAGATAGCAGCAAAAAATGTGAAAAGTTAATGTTATCAATTCTGAATTTGAACTGTGAGATCGACAAAAATAATTAAGTCAAAATGGTCGAGTGGTTAGATGCGTTGTCACGGTAAGACAGAGATCCTAGGTTCGATTACCAGTTGGGACATGTAACTTTTTATTATTTTATATGTCTTGTTCTGTTTCACGTTTCGTTTAGATTTATTAGTATTATCTTTTTCTTCAAAAAATTTTTTTTTTCGATAAATTAAGTACTAGCCATTTCTTATCTTTTTTCCTTTTTTTTCTTTTTCCAAATATCGAATAAAACTAATCATTAAAAAGAGTTGATGATCCACTATTAATTAAAATTAACTGACACGATTAAATTTATTTAAAACATAAAATAATGTTACTCTTGGTGTAATAATTCTTTCCTAAAATGTCAAGAATTGACAAAATAAAATGATCTTAACCAGTTCTTGCTTATACATTGCATAAAACAGGTACCTACCTATTACCCAGACTGTTGTGTAGTTATGAATGAATTGCTCCCATCAACCTATGATTATTGTTTCCACGACTCCCGAGTGGGCCGTGTAACCTTTCAGTGGGTACCTAAAATATGGAATTAATCATCAGGGATGTTAATAGGTCTGAATTGACAAACACAATATGTCCGTAATTGGTAGTTATTTCGTGTAAGGCGGGCCAGACGGATACAGGGGAGCAGCAGGCAGAGAAGACGAAGAGCAGAGGCAGATACGGGACATGTGTAGGAGAGCAATAATTGACACTGAAGTGAACTGTCCCCATGACATTTGATCTAAGACATTTAGCTAAATTGGCCGCTCAGCGATCCTTCCTACGCACCTTACTGATTTCAAGAGACAGGCTGCTTGATACGCCAACAAACAAACACGAGGGAACAGGAAAACATCAATGATCATCAAGGGACTATTCAATGGAATTACAGAATTTAATCGGAGAGGACTCATCATAACTTTCGAACATAATTTTATATTCTAGTTAAGTGTGGGTACCACGGATATTTTTGCATGTGCGATTCTAGAATTTACTTTAGTCAGAGGTTCGATCTTTGGTGTGCGACTTTTGGCTATAATTTTTTTTAAAGCTGATATTGTTGAAATTTTCTTCTATTCACTTTTTCCTTAAAACTAAAAGAAGTAATAAAATCTACTTTATTAAAAATAATAATTTCCGTTATGCGTCTGCCTGTAACTCCGGTTCAATGAACTCTAGAACATTTGTTTTGAATTTAAGCTTCATTTTCAAACTTGGAAGTGTTTATTTAAAGAATTTAAGTACCTACACGGAAAAAACTTTCTGATAAAAAAATATTGATAATTTATTAAAAATCTCTTAAAAATTAATAGTTTTCCTGTTAAAAACGGGATTGTAGGCCATTAACGAATGAATTTATAGGCATCCTAAAAAACATACATACAATACCAATGGTTTGTCACGATGGATAAAAAAATGTGAGGATAAAAATCCTCACATTTTTGCATTTCGTCCTGATATATTATTAAGACCAACACACGTGTTCCGATATTATTACGAATTTACCAACACTTTATGAGGAAGCGGTTTACAGTCCCGTTTTAAACAGGATGACTAATAATTTAAAGATATTTTCAATTAATCAATTTTATTCACCTTTCTCCGTGTACCGTTAAAATGATATTTTGAAGAGCAAAATAATTTTAATTACCATTTTCAAAATTGGAACTGATTTATCGGGAATTCCCATTGATGCAGGTTTTATATTTAGATGATACACGAAGCGAAAATATTGGTTCCACATTTTTTCTTCCAATAAGTCTTTTAGACCTTCAACACTCGTCGAACGACCGTAAACTACCGAATCCTGTCCCCACACACTGCCACTTGATAATAGTGAAATTAATACTAAATTGAGCCCCTATTACTATTCGTGATTTTCACGTAAAATCAATTATAGTTCACATGATTGCATACCACGCGTTCCCAAAAAAATCGCACACTTGTGGTTATTTAATATATTATGTTTATGTAAATCTATTATGTAACGTTCGCATCTGGAGACTAGATTACCAGATACAATAACTATGATTATTAATTTTACGTGTCTAATACCTGTCATCAAACGGTGGTAATTCTAAGAACAAAATCGTGATCTTTAAAGAAAAGTTCCCGCTGATTATTTTCTTATGGCCGAGTCTGCCATTAGATGGGTGACTTCTGAATAGGAACTCTTTCCAATCACCCTGGAGGCAGCGGCCAATCATAATCAAGACGTCATCTGACACATCATTCGCTAGCTTATTGCTGGATTAGATGTATAAAATGTCAATTTGATATCTATCTGAAGGCTCAACATGGTAGCAACGACCGAGAGTCAATAATTAAACCGAGACCTTAAATATTTTTTTTAGAATTAATTCACATTTAATAATTAATCTCAATGGGTGATAACTTTCAAACACCCCCGTGGCAATCATGGCACTCGTCTCTCAGCCTCGTGGCTATCGGCGTTTTAAAACAAATTGATATTATGAATTATAATAAGTGTCTATAAATGTAATTAATTAAGATAGGTGTCGGCACGGCGGCGACGTGTTGAAAGTGTTTTGGTCCAAAAATTAATTTCATAGCAAACAGGGGCGGAGTGAGAAAAGGGCCCACTAGGCACGATAGCGACCTACTGATTAACAAAACCAAAATGAAACTAATGGTGATCGACTGACCAAACACATTTTAAAGAACAAATAATGCTCTCAAAGACTTTGAAACGGTGAATGATTGCATACGTTATTACATTATGCAAATCTTGCAATATTTAGCTCTAATATAATACAAATATATTGATAGCCCATTCCTCTTGGAATGCTATGGCTTATACGTTCCCGAAAACTTCGGCTGTAATCGTCGCCATGACTTGTTAAAGATACTACACGGCAGAACAGATGTTGAAACACAACATATCATGACACGAGGAATGAAACAGTTGGCTTATTTAATTCCTCTTTAAATCGTCTTAGCCTTTTTTGTATAGTTGTCTTCCCAGATATTAAGAGTTTCACTATGAGAAGATTTTACTGTAAATAGATTGATAATATGTTGTACAATATATATATATATATATTTTTTTTAATTAAGCGGATAGTTCGAGAATTTTTAACAAGTACCACGGATTGGATGGATGCTGGAGCCATTCGTACTAATGGAAGAGGCATAGAAGAAGAGAAAAGGCGATAAGAAAACAATTTAAGATTGTGAACTCTGGGCCCACAGTCAAGGAACCACTCTACACTATCTGAGGTTCAATCGCCAATGCTAAATTACACGAACTCTTCAGTTGAGGGTCATATCTTTTAAAAATCTATATTTTTTTATAGTTGCAATTGCAAACTTTGTAAATTATGCAGGTATAAAATATAATAAAAGTAAAGATTCAATCTTTTTCACAGTCCTCCTCACCAAGGTTTCCTTGTCTGAGACGGCCTGTACTTTTTTAGCTTTTGTATTTAGTTTCAAGTTGTCTTTACATCGTCTTCATAATGTTTGTAAGTTGAATACCACTTTGTTCTCTCAGCCATGTTTTTACTTTTGTTTTAAATATATTCATACCCGTTATTATGGAAAGTCACATAAAAAGCTGGAGAACTTGTTTGCAAATTTACACGTATTTGTAGACCATAGACATTCATCAGGTACTTAGTTTTATATTCTCTTATGTATATTATATTAATATAAAGACTGGTTACGTTTTTTTAAATAAATTTATAAGTAAATATAAAAACAAATCTTCTGGGGATATGGGCGCTAGTACAATAACCCCGGCCCTGTCCGGAATGTTGCGGTCGCTATTAGAATGTTTCGTGTAATGTTTTATTTCCCTAAAACGGTCCAGCCATTAATGCGCCCACGCGTCAGTTGACTTGTGGAGCGGTGTACAATATGGAAATGGGGTGCATATTTTATCTGTTGGACCAAAATAATGTTTTATGAACACCTTTATAGAAAAATTAGACACAAAATGCTAGTATTTAGGTAATGTGAATTCTTTCTGAATTTAATGATACATGAAAGTTTATTAAAATAATATCCGTTGAAAAAATAGACGAATGTGCAAGTAGGTTCTTATCTGTAAGGCTAAACATCCATTGTCTTTTATGAGCTTTAAAAAAGTACACATTATCCTTAGATGTAATAACCTTGAAAGATGTATCCTTTCAGATGGTTATTATTTAAAGTCCTTGTTTCCTCTCTGATCGGTTCAATTTTTGTCAGTAAAGTGATGTGATGGTCGCGTTTGTGTTGATGGTGGTACCTGCTATTCGGTATAGTCACCAAGAGCAGTATGTGACCAAATCACGTGTGACCACAGCACAATGCGTGCACACACAGAGACAGTATCTATTCAGTACTCATTGCATATAACATATCATGTCGCATGGTGAAGGAGCCGTGGCAATAAGACAAGTGATGGTCACCTCTGTGTTTATGCTGGTAAGTACCTGCGAGAGTCAGTAGACACCGTGAGCCGAATGGGACCACAGCACAGTGCATGCACACACAACGACAATACCTAATGCGTGTCATATAGTGGAAGGATCTGTGGCAACAAGAAGAGTGATGGTCACCTCTGTGTTGATGCTGATAAGTACATGCAAGAGTCAGTAGACACTGTGTGCCAAGTGTGACCACAGCACAGTGTGTGCACACACAGCGATATTACCTACTGAGTGCACACAACATGTCATGTCATATGTTGGAAGGATCCGTGGCAACAAGAAGAGTGATGGTCACCTCTGTGTTGATGCTGATAAGTACATGCAAGAGTCAGTAGACACTGTGAGCCAAGTGTGACCACAGCACAGTGCGTGCACACACAGCAACATTACCTACTGAGTGCACACTACATGTCATGTCATATGTTGGAAGGATCCGCGGCAACAAGAAGAGTGATGGTCACCTCTGTGTTGATGCTGATAAGTACATGCAAGAGTCAGTAGACACTGTGAGCCAAGTGTAACCACAACACAGTGCGTGCACACACAGCGACATTACGTACAGAGTGCACACAACATGTCATGTCGCATGGTGGAAGGAGCCGTGGCAACAAGACAAGTGATGAGATGACGGTAATAATATTAATAAATCGTGATTAGCGCTGGGGCCGTGGGGTCATAGTGGACAAACATTGTGACCCGCGCACTGCATGTTCATTGCTCAAGGCGGCCAAAGGGACTGTCAACCATAAATCGCGGTTTATAATCATGGAGCTAGTAAAATTCAAATTACTTACATAGTGCAATACCTACAACACAGGTGAATTCGAAATAACATTTGAAGGTAATCTTCTCTTCGCTCGTGCGACCAGAGAACCCATAAAACTTTTTACATAAACGACTTATTATTTTATCATCTCATATTACTTCCTTCCATCTTGCCCATTATGATTAAAAAAATCATAAAAAATAAAATTTAACTAGGCTAATTTATGAAGAAACTAAAATTAAAATAATGTTAATAGGTACTAGGTAGCTACCTAACTATCGGAGTATTATTTTGTATTTCATAGTGGAAGATACTCTCAGTATCGCCCTGGTGTAAGACAACAATTCAGACGTGGAAAGTTGCTTTAAATGTCTTTGTCCGTGTTTGGTGACCAGATTTGAATAACCAGGTACTTCCCCACCTTCCTCTTCTCCATCTCCTTCCCGTCCCCAATTTGGGGATGGTATACTCTCACTGGCTCCAGATGGTTTAGGGCAGTTGGGACTCTTGTGTGTTTCACATTAAAAAATAAATATTGTAAATTATTTTTTTCTTAATAATTATTAAAAAATATTAATGTCTGTTTTGGTTCTGGGATAGTAACTCTGATTAAATAAATCTGATTTGTTTTGAATTTAAGTGCCGTTTTCAAAATTGGAATTTACGTGTCAAGAATTCAAACTACCTACCTTTAATATTAGGTACCTATAATATTTTTTTACAAGAAAATTATTTTAATTCTATATTTGAAAGGCTTTCGCTTTTTAGTTAACACGCAATTATCAATCCTACAATTATAATATCCCATGATTTTTCCCGGGTCTGCAATAGTTACGAAATTAATTTTAAAAGTGAGTACCTACCTAGCTACTGAGATAAGATACTGAATAACTTTAAATCTATTATTAAATTTAAAGCTATTATTAAATTAACTTGACAATATCTGCATTTTAGATTCTGTTGAAGGAATCTTAAGAGTTAAGAGGTGCAAGTACCCATTGAGGATGCGGGGAAGGGAGGGGAGAGGACTCTCCATTCATGCGCGCGACTAATTGCGCGTGGTCGTCTATATTCCCCGTGGGCAGCGCAGAGCTGATCATCGGACTATAGTCCGTTCAATAAGTCGAGGGATACAAATTATAGCACACAAAAAAAATCTTCGTGCTTTTAAAAAACCCTCAATAATCTCGCAATGCGCGTCAAATATTTTCTTTTATGAACAGTACCCCAACCACTGCATAATGATAATGTATACTAGAAATAACGGTTCCATTATAACTCAACACAGTGACAATTCAACACACTTTTAAAAGTGATATAAAGTCATTAGAAACGATGAATTTTTTTTAACTTAACCTAACCTAACTTAACCTAACTTACTAAACCCAGTTAATAAAGTTTTTGTTTCATCACTTTCCATGACTTTATATAATTTTTTAAAGATGTGATGAATTATCATTGTGATGATTTATCCGGTCACCAGAAATAACATCCACGTAGATTTGAATCGAAACCAGTGTCGTCTCTGACTTGGTGCCTTTTGATTCTAGCCCATTTAACACGCGCTCTGTCTCTCTTACATTTGCCTATCCAATTATAATCGAAATTAAAATTTCATAATGTTATCATTCACAGTTTTCTTTTTGAAATTTAACCAAAGAATGGTCAGACTTTTGGAACACGAAACACGTCCACATGGAATTTCTTGTGTTCTTCCTAATTGTATGTTTAGGTAAAATGTAGACGTATTATGGACCGAATATCTTATAGTCAATTAGGTAAGTATATCGACTGGCTTTAATTTGATAACCGATTAAAAATTGTGTCTGTTTTCGATGTAATTATTTTCATCTTTTCAAGAAGAGAAAAGCTCTCACATGACTCATGTAATGCAACTCTTATGTTTTTTTTTGCTATTTATCTATGAATAAGTTAGTCTGAAAGATTGCCTACATGGTCGAGGGGTAAGGCTTTCGACTAGCAATTCAATGGTCGCTGGTTCAAATCCCATCGTTCGCAGGTAGGAATATTTTATTTTATGAATTTGTGTTATTTCACAATGTATTAATTTAAAATCATTTGTAGTATTTAAAACTTTTTCACAACATATCCCGATTGGGGAAACCATATTCTCACTGGCTCCAGACGGTCGAGAGCAGTTAGGACTCTTGTGCGGTATTCACATAAAGAGTGGTATTATAACTTTTTAGTTTTAATAATTATTACGGGCACAACAAAACCATTTCATGCTGGTTGTACTGTAGAAGCCACAGTGTCCCTTGAGTCAGCCAATTATCTATTTGTCCACTTTTGTATTAATTTACTCCGTTCTGGTACGACAATAATAACTGTGTGAGTTATTTGTCAAATTACATATTTTTACAATAATTGTCATAATTGTAAGTGGTCGCCCGTATTGGGTTGAGTAAGAAATATTTTGATAACAACACGTTATTATTTTATCTTTAGGAATTTCAAATACGCATCACTTTCGTTTTTTTTTTCAACACCCTCAATTCAATTCACCCTCAGTTTAAAATAATTTTTTTGAGGTTCATAAAAATCAAAAAATCCATACCCATTGACCAAATTAATTTTGTTAATTTAATTAAATTACTTTATTTAAGTAAATATTCTACTTAAGAAGCAATTTCTTCTCCAAATATAGTATACACATTAATAAAAAAAAAAAAAAATAATTGTCTTTATCCCAGAAACTAATAACATCATATTTTTATTTATATATTATAGCTACTAGTAGTAAATTTTACTTACAATATTTTTTTTCCTACTTCTCTTGATTCTATATGTATATCTACAATAACATAATGTACACTCCTCTTCTAACCACAAGCGAATGCTTCTCTGGAAGAGTAGTATTAACCCTAAACCCGTCGCGTGGGGTCTTTAAAACCCCAGGTTTTACAGAAATGCTAATTATGTATATTTTAATTGTTCCCATTGATTCCTTACTTTAGGTAGCTTCCTAAAAGGGACTATACTTGACGCTAGCGCCGAAATTTAGCCCGCGCATGTGGGATGTGAGATACAGTCGTGTGTTTCGTCGTAAGGCTCTGAGAGACCCCGCGCGACGACTGACGTAAGTAAAATTGCACTCGTGCTTTGTTTTTATTTCTTGTTAAAGTTTTTTTTACGATTCTGTTTTTTTGTTTTAGATTACTTTTTTATAACGCGAGACAAAATCAACAAATTTTGAGATGGTTAGAAGAGGAAATTGTCGAAGAAGTTGGTGGTGAAGAGGATGAAGATGAGAATGTGGATAACCCTGACGAAATTAGTTAGCACGACACAGAGTCAGAGCAAGAATACGATGATGATCTTCCCCAAGACGAGCTTCCAGAAATTATGAGTTTTTGTAATAAAATCAAAGGGGGCGTTGATGTAGTGGACACTCTTATTGGTACCTACTCTGTTGCGCGAGTTTGCTGACGATGGCCACTGCGTCTGTCATTTACTTTTTTGGATGTTAGATTTGTTTATGATTGTCAGCCACCTGATGATAATAATGAGCTCGTATCAATGAGAAAGCGCTGTATTCACTGTCCAAGATAAACAGACAGAAAATTTAAATCTATTTGTCATTTTTGTAAGGGCAACATTTGTCCGATTCAGACCAAAACTATATGCACTGACTACGTTCGAAGAGAAAACTAAGACCAATTAGAGATGGAAAAGTTTATATGTTTTATGAATGTATTTTGTTGATTTCTTTATTGTTGTAATAGTAAGTCTATATTGAAATGAAATAGTTATAAGTTTTACAGAAATTGTCAAGATTTGTTTAAAAAGTTTACTATTAAAATAAGTGTTATTCAAAATTATAAAAAAAATGTGCCTTCTTGATTTTTTGGCTTTAATATTAAAAAAAAATCTAATTTCTAATTATTTCTTTTATGTCAATGCAGCCCCTATCACCTGACTATAATCAGTCAAAATAAAATATAAAATATTTGCTATTACCACAATTTAATCATATTTATTTGTGGGGTCCTTAGCGACCCCGCGCGACTCCTCGCGTTAGAAAACAGGCGCGACGGGTGGAGGGTTAAAGATTTATTCATTGTTATTTGTAAACCTTATTACTTACATGTACTTTTTCCTTTAATAAATAAAAAAAACTAAAAAATTGGTAAAATTATCCGCTTTCCTGTAAAAAAACCGGACTGCGGGACTTTGATGAATGGATTGACAGAGTTTCTAACAAAGTATCAGTTAAAATCGAACGTTTTATAAGAACGGCAGAAAACGTGTTCATACAAATTCTGATATGTCACGTGTCTTTCACGATATTTAATTGGAAAAGAACCCGTTTTCTCAATATATTCTGAATGACTAATATTTTATCAGGAAATTGGCATCACTTTTTTAAGAGTATCATTTTTCCCGTGTAAGATTATTATATGTAATCAGTAACATATTTTTTTAATGAAAATATTTACTATATACCTTTCTTTTTCTGTTAATGTTGATTTATGCTATTTACTCTACACACTGGCAGGCATATCTTTCTGTCTTCTCTCTTCTCTCCTCTCTCTTCTCTCTTCTATCTTCTCTCTTCTTTCTCCACTCTTTTCCATTTATCCATATTGTTGCAACAATAAATTTAATTGCCAATAAAGAAAGATATTATTCTGAAGTTTATTTGAATGCACACATCTTAATTTATACTTGTTTTATGTAAAAGCCCGTAAAAATATTTAAATAAATAAATAAAAATTGGCACAATTGATATTTCACCGATGAACATTACACAATTTCAAGAACAATTCTTAAAAATTTCACACGAGTACTACACCTCTCTGTATCTCAGGATAATTAAATCCAAACTCCTGAACAATTTTGACTTTGTCTGTCTTTGAAAGTCTGTAAAATAATGTGTTTATTGAAGTTATTTTATTAAACTAGTTGTAGCTGTGTCGAGGCATTATATTTAATAATAACCTCTTCAATTATTGCTGGGTTCGTTGGTTCTGGCGCTGTGCTCCAGGATTACCGTCAAGTACTGTGAGAGACTTCCTAATTTCATTCAGACATTCATCACTCGAGCAAGCAGGTTATCAAAATAAGAACACCTTTAGCGATTTGTGACATCATAAATCACAACATATTTCGAATTCCTTTTTTTCCGAAAAAATTTATACAAGTTCTAATTTTATAATATATTTTCGGAACTGAAACCTTTTATTTCTGTTGTAACAAAACCAAAATAAATACGTAGGTAGCGGACGATTTTCATCAAGATTTTATACACAATTTGTGAATAAGACAATAAAATTTCTTAGATGAGTAGGGGAGCCAGGGGCTTGTTGTAACGGGGGTAAGTAGTAACAGCTTAATAACTCAGCCGGTTTCAAATATTTTATTTCGATTTTGAACTCAACGTGCCCTTTAAGATACGGCTTACGAACTAAGCGCAGTCAGTACAGTGCGGGAGAGCGCCGTGACCGGTTATCTGCAGGAGTGCGTTTTTGGCCAGGTAACCTAAAAAATATTATTTCGTAAATTTTGATTTCAAGATCACACTGTGTCAAATTGAAAAATATTTCTATTAAATTTTGTTGAGCATTTATTAAGCCATCGTATTATGGTACTTTCACATAACCAAAGCCAATCTTTTTTTTTATAAATAAAAATTTCATTAATTTCGGTTTGGGGCTAGTTGTAGCAAAATTTAAGGGGCAAGTAGTAACCTGTTATAACTTGCCCCAAGCCTGCACATTAATGTTTTTTTTTGCATTCGCTATTATTTTATTGGTTTATATGTTATTTATCACGTTTATTGTTGTAGGTATGAGATGCGGAATTATAAAAGGAAGTCAGAACGAGCGTCAAAGTCTCAAGAGACCTATGAACAAGCTGCAAAGGAAGTATTGGACAATGGCAAAAAAATTCGTGAGGCAGCTGCATTGTTTGAACTGTGTCATGTATCGTTGTTTAGATACATAAAAAAGAAGAAGAACAATTTGCCTCTTGCTGTTAGTTATACCAAACCAAGGCAAGTGTTCTCACCAGAGCAAGAAGATAAAATTACCGCTTACCTCTTGAAATGTGCAGACATATTCTTTGGATTACCTACTTCCATTCAAAGTAAACAAATTAGCTCACCAGTGTGCAGTTGCTTACGACGTTAAAAACATACCTGCGTTATGGCACAAGCATAGAAGGGCTGGAGCTGATTGGTTTACCAAATTTATGGAAAGAAATCTAAGACTATCACTCAGAACACCAGAAGCTACGTCACTTAGCAGAGCCACTTCCTTCAATCAGACTAACGTGAGTGATTGTTTCCAAAAATACGAATCGATTCTCCAAAAGCATAATATGAATGCTTCTCGCATTTGGAATGTAGATGAAACAAAAAGATGTTTTCACTGATGATTGAGTTTATTAATAAGTTTAATTAACCTAAGAACGAGTCCAAAGATGACTCTTGTTGTTAAAGAAAACGATAAGTATTCACCTCATTAGTTCGTAAGAAATACAATTGTCTTATTATGTGTTCGTTGGTTTTATAAAACAAGCCTTAAATAATGAAACCTGTTGTTTCAATATGACGTTACTACTTGCCCCACACTAGTTACAACTTGCCCCAAAAACGGGGTAAGTTGTAACAAGCGACTCTTTCCACAAAAAGTCTTATAAATACAAATTTACTATAGATTCAGGAAAAAATATAGTGGGAATATATTTTCAAATATATGATTACTCATTTAAAAGCTTTTTTCAATTAAAATACTCAAAAGTTTAGTCACTCCATTGAAAGAAGGAAAAAATGTTACAACTAGCCCCTCTCTCCCCTACACAAAATATTGAATTATAATTATTTTAATAAAATTACAGGTAGTTAGGTACCTAACGGTAACAAATACAGAGAAAAGTTTGTTGTATTATTGATTTATTAAAATCTCTTCAAATTATTAATCCGGTTACAAACGGGATTGCAGGCTGTTTGGGAGATATATCTACCATCCTGACACGGTCTCATAAAAATTAAGCTATCTCATTTTTTATTACGGTGAGAAATATGATTTAAATAGTGTTAGAAAGAGAGAATACGGCGTTTTCCTTTTTTGCTTTTATAAATTTCTATGAAACAAAATTTTTAAATACATATTTTTATACCTACTTCTATGGGAAGTATAATGCAAAATTTTGTGGTTAAAAAACATAAATATTTCAAACATTAGTAAAAAAATATTTTATAATTCCAACAATGTTTAAAAAAAATCAAATCATATTATTATTCAATATATTTTTTATTAACTAATCTACCTGCGTTTTTGATGTTTCGTCAATCGAGACATCTTAAAATTCTATATTTTATAACCGTGGGACATATTGCGAGCATTTCTATAAAATCACATTATTCTGTTGCAGTGAACAAAATCGTGCACTTCACTAAAATGTATGCATCATCGTGTCCCACATCATAGAGCTCTCATAGATATAGTTTCTCCCCGTGCGGAGAGACCTTCTCTGCGGGTGCGTAGCGACCCCCCTTGAATAGATCCCCTCGCATTTAGTCAATGGAGAGTGTTCGATGTTTATTGGAATTGATCAAGTGACTGAAAGGAATTGATTCCAAGGAATGACCTTATGTGTGAATCTATTAAGGCATAATTGAGTTATATTGAATAATATAATGACACCAGCTTGCTTCGTGTGAATTAAAAGATAAGTGTTCTACAATTCTGTTTGATTTGATTCTTATTATGTCAACTATAAGGTAGAAAATCTGTTAGTATGTCTCACTGAACTCCTGTGAACTCATAACATTTCGAAATCTTTTCTGTAAAATGTATTGGTTTACGTAACTACGTACGTACATTTCTGAAACGAGCTATGAAGCTTTCATATAGAGTAATAATATATATATTTTTTAACTTGTGTTTTTACAAAAATATGTTTTTGTAAACTGTATCTACCACCTTACCAAATATGTATTTACATGTTTATAAAAATAAAATAAAATCTCTCCTATAAAGTTTCTCCGGGATGGCTACTTATATTCAGAGAAATGGTATTTTTTTCTCCAATATTCTAAAAATATATAATGTAATGACGACGAAGGAAAGTATTGTATAGTTTTATTATTTTAGCAAACTAAATATGCGTTCTTCGCAATTTTCTGTACATAAATACAATACTTTAGAAAATCGGAATTATGACATTTTGAATATTAGCGACGCGCTTTTTCAAAGATAAAATAAACATATTTGCAAGCGACGAAACGACAATATTAAGATACATTATTTTCTTGGCAAGCGAATGAAACATATTTTAGTATGCTGGAAGCATTTTTTAAGGTCCAAAATACCATAAAATCGAGACAAGTGCGGTGAGCTTGCAGCAAATCCACGATGGATGTCTTGTCACACTAGATGTTAAAGATCTAACACAATAAAAAAGCCCAGTTGTGAAATATTATATATATAAGTAGAAATCATCACTTTCAAAGATGCATCATTTCGTGCCGGCAAAGCGATACCGTCACAATATAAATATAATTGACCGGTGAATATTATCTGTCATGAGGAGCAAATAAATCAAAAACGATTGTTGGTTAATTCATCATAATGAGGAATTATGGTCCTGACTTCGAGGTCCGCCGCGGCCGTCTAAGCCAACAGCCAACTCCGACCGGATTCGTTATTTACTGTGTTTGATGTTCTCTTCTTGTGAACTGAACTTAGCCGAGACGCGAACCAGAAGGAAGTTCAGTTATCAAGGTAAATAAATAATTAAGCGGATTAATAATTAGCTTCCGAGTTTAAAAATAGAACGTTTGGGAAACTCTTTGTTTGAGTTATGATTGAAATGCAAGTATTACGTTTTTTTTTCAAAATTATTTTGGATACAGCGTCTCTGTTTTATTGCACGCGTAAATTAATATAGGTCTCTCCGGACGGGACATTGCTGAAGTACCGTATTTGGTAAAGCCCAGATTGCTGGCCTCTGCAGCGCCAGTTCAAACATTCAGCACATGATTTTTTTTTAAATGATCTGAATACCGCGAAAGAGTCCCAACAGCTAGTGGGATTATGGCAGCCCTAATGTTGCAAAGCTAAAAAGAGCGTGAGTGGAAACAGATGGAGATGGGGAAGTGGAGGGTTGGGAAGTATCTGCACAGATGAAAATGAGTACTGCGATCTCTTCAAATGATTGGTAATCCGGTTAAAAACGGGATTGCACGCCGTTTCCTGGTAAACTTTTAGTAAATTCCAAATACACATGTTCATGCACCTGCAGTTGCCTTTATAATATAAAATGTATAAATTTCCCGATTTTAATGAATACGAATTACGAATTTAATGTGTCGACATCGAGATAAAATATTCGTCATTTACTAAAAGTTTATCAGGAAACGGCGTGCAATCCCGTTTTTAACGGATTACTAATAATTTGAAGAGATTCTTAATAAATTACCAGTACTTACTCATTTTATCGGGAATGTACCAGCAAGAAAAATAAAATTTAATAAATGAATAGATTAAAAAATCGTGATTACGATATTTAACTTAAATTTTAAATTTTATTATTAATTACTTTGTTTTATTGAATGAAAGGTACTTCCAACCAGTTTCCCAGACTTTTCCTCATTTTCAAGGATTTTAACGGGCGCCAAAATTCGCAATGATTCAGGCGCCAATTGATTCAGGATCAACAATGATTTGAAAGTAGGCTCTTTGATACTTTCACTGTTTTAGTATAACATTAAAACTTTTTTTATATAAATTATTAGGTAGGTACTCCCCTACTGACACATTGATATTAATTTTATTATTTATTCTAAATTTTAAATTTCAATTAAAAACCAGTCAAAACACGTTAAAACATTAGCCGCGCAGTCTATTAGCCGATGTTCCGTCCATATTCTGTTTCAAATTAAGCCGTTTATATTAAATTTGAAACGAATGAGAAAAGCGTACACATACATAAATAAAGAGGCCCGGTGTGATACAGGGGGAGGGGAAGGGACACGAGAAGATGCCGAACAGAACGGTCCTGTCGGCACTTTGTTCAGCCATGCCCGCTCACACTACGTTATGCTCGCTACCTGCTATACAGGGTGTCAAAAATACTACTCCTAACTTTAAAACAGAGGACTGCGTGGTCGAGGAGTAAGACTCTCGAAGGGTTCAAATCCCGGCGTTTACTGGTTAACTTTATTTGATTTAATTTATAGTATAGTTGCGGCACGTGCCAGAGTGAAAAATACTCTCAGTATCGCCCTGGTGTAAGACCATCATTCAGAATTGAAACGTTACTTGAAATGGCTTTGTTTAGCTTCACAAGATACCGTAACTGTGGATACCTTAGTCTCACTGGCTCCAAACGATTGGGACTTTTGTTCGGTATTAACAAAAAAAAAAGAAAAAAACATCTTACTGTGAACCCTATTGCCATGAAAATTGAAGAACTTTTTAGGTCTCTATTTTCAGAATTCATGGTAATTTCCATCATGGCATCAGGCAAGAAGCCATGTTTTATAATTTAGTGTTAAATAAGCGACGCTTTTTTCAATATTAAATAAATAACGAAAAAACATTTCAAGGTTATTGTCAACTTGACAATATACGAATTCTCTTCATCATAAAAACCAGATATTTATTGTTTCTTGTGCAATGATAGATGCTTTTTTAAAAGATTGAACCCTCGGTGCCTGTGTGCAATCTATACTTTGGACCTCACAGCTATAAACCAGTCCATTGATTTATATTAATTACCTACCTTTGTAAATTAGCTGTGTTAAGAAAAACTAGCTGAAGTATGAATGCGCTTTTTAGTAAACATATAATGAATATGGTTATTTTTTTTATGTATTAACTGTTTAGAATATTTTACCAACCAGTGAAACCGTTTGTTTCAAATAATTTTCTATAATTGGAGACAAAAATTAATGATTCACAATATTTTTGGGTTGCGAATTGAATACTTTTCAATTGGTATGTCATTTCGCCTACTATTTATGTTTTATACAACATAAGATAGGAATAATAATCCTTGTAAATAAAAGGTAACCTCCGTATGTGTGTGCCCTATATACTCAATAACTCCTTGATAGATTAGGCTGATAATTTCAAAGGTTGTTCTTATTAGTGCCAGGAGTGTTTAAAGCGTGGTTTGAATAGTAGAAAAAGTCGGTGACGCCCGAGGAAGATTTGTAAGGAGAATGTATGATGTGGAAGCAAATAGAATTAGAAGTCAAGACGCACGAGGAAGACATATCCCGATCAAGTGAAACAAATTATTAAAAATGTTAACTTTTCAATTATTTACAGTAGTTAATGTTATTTCCACCTTAAAAATTCTCCAATTTTCAGGTACACTGTAGTTCACAACTTCGATACTTCACTCCGAACAATACAGCTAGTAATAAACATAGTTTAACTAGATGATAATGCATTTAAAAATAAATTGACCGAAACGTTCCATATAGGTACTAAAAATTAAAAAAGAGTTTAATAATCATTATATTATGTGGTTGCGACTTTTGAGCAAGCTCTAACAGGACTGGGTGTAGATAGGTACCTAACAAGGCTGCGGCGCGTAATTTTTTTTATACATCTCATTTAAGAACTGGTATTTTATTGGGGTTTTATCCCGTAATTTAAACCAACCATAATCCGTGTCACCACTCGCGCGATTTATTGTAGACAAAATACTGGGACCATGTGGCCCGGTGTGGCTGGTCCCATATCAACCACACCTAGCCGCACCGGAGGTGTCACTATCAGACTGCTTCTAAATATGCCTTTAAAATATGATTTAAAATTAATTGGGGTAACTGACTCATTTAGGGCCATGGACTACCACCAATTTAACAGATGGTATTTTTAATGTCCGCTTGGTTACTACTTGCGTTACCTTTATTTCACATAGCTTGAAATTATGATTCCACTGAGAAAAATGAGTATTGCTGATTTATTAAAATGCTGTTACAAAAGTGACAGCAGATCATTTCCTAATAAACTATTAGTACTTTCATAATATATCGGAACACATGTTCACGCAGCTGCTTTTATCGTGTTATTGTATAATGACAAAATGCGAAAATATTAGAATATTTATGAACACGTGTTCCGACGTCGGCCTAACACGTTCGTGTTTTACTGACAGTTTTTTTAGGAAATTTGACAATTCATTCGTTAAAGGCCTGCAGTCTCGTTTTTAACATGAATACGAATAATTTGTAAAGGTTTTTTAATAAATTAGCCATATTTTATATCAGTATGTTCTCTCCGTGTGGTAATTGGGATCATTTGTAGAATATCGCCTTAATTACATATCCTGGTACATTCCCACCTTCTTCCGCATTAGTACCTATATTATCTTCTTTTCTTATGTGAGTCCCAATAGCTCGCAACCGTCTAGAGACAGTGAGACTATGGCATCCCCAATTGGGGAATTTTGTAAGGCTAGTGGGAAGGGGAAGGACTATTGACTATATCCTGACTATTCAGATATTACACCAGGACGACACTGAGAGTATCTTCCCCTCTGTAACATGGTTATATTTGAATTATATATATATTATAATCCTACATATTATTTTGGTTGCTGACATTACCCGTCTCAAGTATTTGATGGTCCACTTTTTCAAAGCATGATGATAACATTTTTGTCACTAAAAAAACTTTTATAATCGGTTAATTTGATAGGGGCAGCACACAATGCTAGCTAGAATCCAGTAAATATTGCTAAAAAACTGATCATTGGAATTACAGTTCACAAAAGTACTATTTGAAGAATTTCAATTATTAAATCTTAGTGAGATATTAAAAACTTTTAAATATTTCGAATACTAAATGAAAAATAATATTATCAATTTGGCACAGAAAATCGCACTAGATTTAATTTGGTGTTCTGATCGTATAAAATCAATACCTCGTTCGCACAATACCTGAAGACATTAGTAAAATAAAAGATTGAAATAACGAACTCTCAAATGCAGTTTAAAAGATTTATGACTTATTTATTTCTCTATCACTGATTTTATGATCCCAAAAAATGTATGATTTTTTAAAAGATATTTTTATGTATTTGTAAATCCGAAACGATAGTTATATGAAATTCCCTTGATAGAAAAATCGCCAAGTATGCTCCTAAAATGATTATAAACACATTTTGTTCTGTAAATATGCTCTAGATATGTAAATTTAGGCATTTGTCGAGAGATTTTTATATAAAATTTTTTCAATTGCATTATTTCTACCACTATTTTCCTTGTATTTTTCACGTGTTTCAATTGGTTTAATTTCAGTAGGACAAAAGATGTAAATAACATATGCAGAAAACGATAAGATGATTTGATAAGAATTTGGAAATAATAGTGTTTTAATGTGTACATATTTTAATATTCAAACACTAAACATACTGGTACCAGAGTGCTTAGCACTTGAGGAAGATTATAAACTTCTCATTAACATATTAATTATCAATTTTTAAAACACATACTAATTTTAACGTTTTTCTCTAATGGAAAAAGTGTGTTGGAAAAATTACGACTTTTTAATTTCCTCGCCCACCATTCTAAACTCACATCTCGAAGGTTATCTCTGATGAGCACAAATTAATAATCTTGCTGTGAAGTATTTAGCTAATAATTGTCAGCGGCTTAGTAACGTCGATTCTATTTGATTGACGTTATAGCGAGGCTTAAAGTGTTGTTTTAAAATGTTTATTTCTTAATTTGCTGTACCTAATCCGTTAATGAATTAATGTAATTAAAAATGTGTTATTTGAAGTCGCGATGAAATCGGCGCATTGGATTTATAACGAAGATAGAATTAAATTTGTCATCGTTAAGTAGGTCTAGGTCTTATTAAAAACATCTTTACGAAGGGAGAAGAGATATTTAGCAATAACAAACAAAGAGATAGACTGCCTTCCGAATCGTTGGAAATACGATAAAAAATAGTTTAAAATTATGTATAATAGTTTTTAATTATATCCTCCAACAAGCGATTCATGATCCTATTTTCAGTTAAGAATGTAAAAACATTTTACTGAACAAAGACATTTTATTTAAATTAATAAAAAAATTATCACATGTCGCCACTGAGTATCACGTGATTCATTGCGCACCGTGTGGCAAGGTGATCATTAGCGACGTGTAATAAATATAAATGTCAGAAGATAGTAAAATGAAATCAACATTTTTTACTCCAAATGTGTCTAGGAATTGGTGGTTTTTTTTGGATACGTGCTAATAAACGTATACGTTTCTTAAAAAAATACCACCGACAAAAAAACTTATTTTTTCCGGCTAAATACAATCAGGCAAAACTCATTGTGTGACAATTTTGATGTTTTTATTTATTTATTTGCAAAATGAATATTGCAATATTTTCGAAGAATTAAATTTGTTTCTTGTTCAGAAATATTTTTACACATTTAAAAAAAAATCAAACTTCTTACCGTAAACTTGGCTATTTTATCTCAGAAATTTACCGACCTCTAACCAATACCGTTATAATTTATTAACATGTCGGAACTATTTTTTTGTTGTATATCAAACGTTGATGGTTTATTCTAACATTACCGAGCAACCCAACACGTATTAGGATTAGGATGGGGACAGTTAACTCGTTACCGCATTCGTTTGACATTGGTTTCAGGAACAAAAAACTAAACAGCGCACTTCTTAGCTGTTAGTCAAACAGGCTTAGAGGTTCAAAATAATGAAAATAGTTAAAAATTCTGAAAAAATATTTACATTCGAACATTTTACCTAGTTTTTGTACGTTGAAAAACCAGACAAAATCCTAGGGATCAATGAATATAAATGGGTTGTGCATTGAAGGGTTTAACGGTGAAAATAACGGTAGCACCACGATACGTTAGAACCAGCTTTCCATTCACAGGTAGATAAGGTTAAACGATTCATTCATATTGAGTTTATTCGGTATTTACTAATTGTTTGGTAGAACTTCCTAAAAATGGTGTCCTCCCTAAGTTATTTTTTTAAATTTTATTTTTGTCCAAATGTTAAAGTTAAGATTAATTTCTTATTTTTGTGTGGTTGATAAAGAGTTCGTTTAAACACATCTTTATTTTTTATAATTATTATTTCTTCCCACTTGGTCAGCTGTCTTAATTGAGATTTGAAATGTGAGGGCACTTAGTTATCAGAACACGTGCATTGCATCACTCCCAAAAGTAAAGCTAAGATTACACTCCACAATTTTTACAATATATTTTTTGTATATATTATTGATTTTACTGATAATAGCTGCCAATTAGCTATATTTATATTTTACTATAAATCCTTCCTAAAATACTGTCACAAAGTGTTGTATTCCAAAATTAGATGATATATTATTGAATTGTTTTCTGGATTAATAAATTAGACCGCATTTAAAATTACTTAATTAACACGTAAGTACAAAACGATAGTGAAAATATCTAAAGTGAAAGCTCTGTGTAAACCTAGAGACAGTATACATTCACTTATTTCTGATGTCTTGGTACTAAAATATACCTTTTCTAAAAGTGCCATCTGAAATATTGATTCGTTCCCGAACAAGTAAGAAGGTGTAAATTTGTGTTTCAGCGAGGTTTTGCCGTTACTTTACGACCACTTGCTGTCTGCGAGATGACTCTATTGCCATACTGCGACGAGATTCTGCATCACGATTGGGATATAAAATAATATAACACCAGGTATTACTGCTTGACGTGTTGCACCGCGTCTCGAATTAGCGCTATTGTATACTTACTGAATATCCATAAATATCAACAAATTAACATAGTTTCTTAACATAATTTATGAAATTTAGTAAATTATGCGTCCACTTATCAGCTTTTACACTTATTCTGCAGGTTTCCCGTACATATTGAATGTGATAAGGAAGTAATATCTTGTTATTTGTTCTCACCACAAACCTTGTAATTAAGTCCCTAATCTAATCTGATTTTTTTAAGATTTATTTTTTTATTAGTGACTGTTAACAGTTCAGTGGCGAAATATAATTTTAACATTTTCATGCAAAAAAAATTAACAAAAATAATAGCAGTTAACATAATTAATTATCTATATTATTTAATTCTGACGTAGGTGACAGGAAAGTACAGTAAAAATATTTCTTTGCCATCTCAGATTTAGGAAATTTTAAATTTTAGAAAAATATTGATGGCAAATAATGAATAAAGTATACAGGGTGTATCGGCAAGTACCCGACAAACTTTAACCAGCTATTCCTCAGCACATTTGGAGTAAAAAATGTTATGGGCGCTTTGCTGTCCGGTAACATTTTTTTCCATTAAAAACAAAAAATAAATAAAAAAATCCACACTCCGTCACTGTCATTTGCATTGATCTCGTGTTCAACAGCTGTTATTAGCAAGTGTGTCAAAAAGTGTCCTCGCTCTTTCGTACACACTAAATAATAATAGTTAAAAATGAGACGAATGGTGCCGTGCCATTTCGTTGTGATTTTAAAAGCGCGCCAAAGTAGGTACGTACGTACATTATTCAACGAAACTCGAACAAAATATTGCCAGGTGGGTTTTCAAACTTTGAAAAAGGATAAAACATTGGTGACATGTGGTGAAAATAT
Organism: Hesperophylax magnus; assembly: GCA_026573805.1. Taxonomy (NCBI): domain Eukaryota; kingdom Metazoa; phylum Arthropoda; class Insecta; order Trichoptera; family Limnephilidae; genus Hesperophylax; species Hesperophylax magnus. The sequence goes on from JAIUSX010000050.1 coordinate 1,110,073, forward strand.
GAATAATAAATTTTTTATCAAAAAAAAATGTTACCGGACAGCAAAGTGCCCATATCATTTTTTACTCCAAATGTGCTAAGGAATAGCTGGTTAAAGTTTGTCGGGTACGTGCCGATACACCCTGTATAGTGTGTAAAAAAGAAAAAAACGGACATTTTTAGACATATGGGTAATAAGATAGCGCGACGATTAGGTATCTAATATAAAAAGAAATAAGATAATACAAAGTTAAAGTGCAAGACAGTACTATAAGCAATGCTAAAAGAATAACGAGTTCTATTCTAGAAAACTGTTAAAGATACGTGGTATAATAGTATATGCACAGTCCTCCTCACTAGGGATTGTCTGTAGGTTGTTGCGTTGGTGATTTCCTCTTTTTTTCCTCATTCCCTCAATTTTTAGACCCCATCTTCATGTTTTTTGATTTTCTCATCTTTATGTTTGTAGCCCTCATTTTCATGTTTATTGATTTCCTTATCTTCGTGTTTGTTGATTTCCTTATTTTCATGTTTGTTGACTGTATGTTGTTGTGTTAGTGTTGCTTCATATTTTTTTATGATTTTTCAATCTTCAGGTTTACTTAACCATTATGTTGATGTTATTTTTAAACTTGTTTTAATTTCATTTTTCAATGCGTTGGAAATATATAGGTAAATTAATTAAGAATGCGACTGCATTCACATTTCCTAGTAAAATATTAGTCATTCATAATATGTCTGAACACGTGTTCACGAAGGTGGCCTTTTCGTTCTTCACGTTATATTTTTTAAGAACCCGTCTTCCGACTTCCCCATAACATATTCGTGCTTTACTGATAGTTTGTAATGAAACTTATCAATTCATTCGTTAAAGGCCTACAGTCCCGTTTTTAGCGGGCAAACGAATAATTTTACCAGATTTTTAATAAATTAACAATGCATTTTTTTCGTGTGCATTGAAAAAAGTGGCTACGTCTTATAACCATTGATGTATTATATTTAGATGAGACATTAGCGAAAAAATTTCGCTTTTTTACCTCCAACTGACCTCCAACTATCCCATCGCTCAAACTAAAACTACCGAATCCTTTCTACGCGTACCGTTTATCTCGTTCTGATAATGGAACAAGTATTGGCGAGATATTAGTGCGCAGTAGCGCATCTAATTGTAGCTCTATTACCTTCAAACTTACTATTTTAAAAGCAATCGTGCTAAGATGATTATTTTCTGGTTTGAATACTTGAAAGACGTTGCTATCATTATCCGAGATAAGGCTTAAATTAATAATAACAAATAATTATTTCAACAGAAGAGGCAGGTAGACGGGAAGGGAAGTACGAAGAGATAATCTCCTACAGCCTTTAAGCACCATCCAGTGTCAGAGGTGTGAAGGTATCGCTGCTCACTGATAATGTTGTGGGTAAACTTCACAACCACCTCTCGCTGAAGTTTTAAGGTAGGATCGTTATGTGTAAATGAGATGTCGAAGGCTTAACCTCCTTCCTAGAAAACAGGCAAACAATTTTATAAAAATAATGGGTTTTCTGATGGCAATGACAAATATATTTATCTAGGTAATTCTAGTCTAGAGGATTCATGGTGATTTCAATATGTTAATTTGCTTGATGTTGTGGCCTAATCTATTCATTGTTTTCAATATGGCAATCATGTACACACGCATTTTACAATTCGATGATATTACAGCAGTCAATATACGCAATTAATGTCGGTCTTATCCAGTCGGGATTTGGCTAGGTAGGTAGAGTTGTCGTTGTCCAGTTCCTTTGTAGGAAGGTTCAATCTTAGTCATTACAATAAATACATGTATTGTAGTTAAAAAAACTATTGTTGTTTTATTACCGGTTGATACAAAAAAATATATATATATTTACTATACGGGGCGGGACAGAATATGTATATAATCCCATTTTATATAATCCATGTTTTGAATATCACTTAAGCAAGATGGCGGCTTTCAGCAGCAATACACTGATGTTGTCTATTTCTGAAGTTTTGGACTGATTTTCTTGCAGCAACAAATTGCTACAACTGAGTAACGAGACTAATCTGGAAGACCTTGCTGAAGTGGTGTTGAAATTTAATGAATAAATGGTAGTCTCTAAGTTTATAAGTGTTTTTTTTATTTCTCCTCAAAACCAAGTCATTACTTCTGCCCCATCTGTAGTTTCATCATAGAATTTAGTAAATATTGTATACTGGTTGCACATTTCATTTGCTAATCTTATTTCTAATTTTAAAGAAGTAATTTTCTTTGTTATTTCACATTTAATGTGTTTAAATCGTTCGTTATGCTTTCTAACATTACTTATTAAATCAATACCAAATTGCTTTACCATTGTACCTATATATACAATTTCATGCATAAAATTGTATATATGCATGAAATTATATATATACAATTTTTCGTTATGCTTTCTAACATTACTTATTAAATCAATACCAAATTGCTTTACCATTGTACCTATATATACAATTTCATACATAAAATTGTATATATGCATGAAATTGTATATATACAATTTTTCGCTATGCTTTCTAACATTACTTATTAAATCAATACCAAATTGTTTTACCACTGTACCTATATATACAATTTCATTCATAAAATAAATATGTAAATATAAAAAAAACATATTTATTATGTTACTATTGAAAAAAATATTTTAATTATTTTTAGGTTATAGGTAGGTAGGTACTACACATTTTTAAGATGGCTGACGCGATGTTTCGGTAACATAAAGCGGTTTATATCTGACCCAATTAACAATGTTATTTTATATTAAAACAACAAACCTACCTACTTATACAATTACGAAAACGAAATGTTATCTATTGGTACATGCTGTACTAAATTTCTTTTGAAGCTTAGAGCCTTAAGATCTAAATTTACATATTTTATGCAAATATTTGACGTAAGATGATCTTGTCGAGATTAATGGTGCTGCCTGATTGATCGGAAGTTGAAACCATGAAATAATAATAAGCCCATGGTGTATTATTTAACCTGGCAACACTGAATCGTTCGCATTTCTGATTCATTTTAGCAAATTCGTTCCCGCCTTGCAATAACTTATAAGGTTAAGTCGCTTTGATTTACGCTTAATAAGAGTGTCAGCGAACAGTTTAAATAATATAAATACATTAAAAATAACCAGTTCTCGGTGGCGTAGTCGGCTGGATGCATTTTTAATGCGCACAGTCGGAGGACCTAACTGCCAAACAAGGATTTTCTCAACCAAGATCAAGAAACTAAGGTGAGGATATTTTCATTACTCGCATGTACCTTCTTTGTACGTGGTCCATTTGATTTCTCTAAATACTCACAAATTTGTACTGCACAAACACAATCTCCTTCTGGAGTCGTTGTCTTTTTTTACATTACCTAACTCCACACATGGGGCAAAATAATTTCCTCATAGTATATGTCATCTTTCGGAATGCTGTAAGGAGCGTATTTTTAAGGAGAGAAAGTTCTGGATAGGAAAATTTTATTAAGGTTGGAATCTGGGAGTAACGCTTCAAATTATGGGTTATGAATTAATAGGTTTCTTGATTAACACGTGTTAATAAAAATCCTAATATTTTCGCATTTCGTCATTATATATTATCAAAGGTGCATGATGCGTGCATGGTGCGTGTTCCGATTTGTTGGGAATTTATTAAATGTTTATCAGGAAACGGCCTGCAATCCCGTTTTTAACCGGATTAACAATTTTTCTCCGGGCGTACGAAACCATTCCTCCACTGCGGTGCAAGGCGATGGGTCGAGAGAGTCGGGCTGGAGAGTTCAAAGGGTATGGGCAGATACATCCGCCGTCAATACCTTAAAAACCTCACCCTTTTGAACCAGGGTACCCCTGCTAAGTCACCAAAGCGAACCATGGTCTTCAACATGCCGTGCATTTGTGATATTTAGGTTTCTCTCGGAACCTATGCAAGAGTAGGTACATTTTCTACGAGGTGTGACTCTAGAAGTATTTTCTGGAGAGGAATGAATGAACTTGCTGTTGTCAGACTGGAAAACATAAAACCTGATAAGTCTTTCCATGACCAAGCTCGTAAAACACAACCCGCTTATCTGCAAATATGACGAGTGTTGGGCAAGCGTTTGGAATCAGTGACGCTACACGGAGAAAACTTACTGATATAAAATACTATTAATTTATTAAAAATCTGATTAAATTGTTCGTTTTCCTGTTAAAAACGGGACTGCAAGCCTTTAACGAATGAATTGACAGAATCACTAATAATGTATCAGTTAAAAGCCTTTTATGAGGACGTCGGAACACATGTTCACACAAATATTGATACTGTCGCATTCCGTCATGATATTTATTAGCAAAAGAATACGTGTTCTCGATATATTCTGAATGACTAATTTTTTTTATCAGGAAATTGGCATGCTATAACTTTTTTAACTGGATAATTTTCTTCGTGTAGTTCGTCGAAGCAACTTTCACTTCCACGAAGCACTACGAAGTAATGCAAAATAACCTGTTTTTGGTTTGATAATTTAATTTCCTAAACGTTTTTTAGAAGCTTTTATTAAATACTACAAGTCGACCAAATCTTGACTTTTGAAATAATTGAGCTATTTATTGAGTCTTTTATAAGGCCAGAAAAAAATATTCAGGTTTTTGAAAAGTGCTTTAAAGTTCAAAATCTTTTTCTTACGAAGCCATTTTTCTATCACGGTTTGGTTGTATAATGTGAAAAATTAAGTTCTTTAGAAAATTGTCGTAGAAAATTAAAATATATTTGGCTTAACTCTACGGAATAAAACAAAACACACTTTTTGGCGATGTGTTTTGCTTTCACAAATCTAAACAGGCGGTTAGTGTTATGCGGGAATTTAAACCTTATCGCCATCTACATAAGGAGAGTTATTGATAGCGACCCGATTCCAAATGTTACATCATGTGGTACATCGCCGGTAAAACAGATACAGAATTCTCTATTTTCTGCACAAAGATTTGAAATAAATTAATAATTATTATTTAAATTTTATGGTAAGGTTTATACATACGTACCTACCACAGTACTTGTAATTAAATAAGGCTTAGCTTATCAGATTCCACTTCATTTAATGGAAAATATTAACTGCAATTGAACAGCTTAGATATTAAAGTATATAAAGTCATTTATCCCAAGACATCAATAGACATACTCCTCGTTGACCCTGTGATATAAAGTTTTCATTCTGATGTAAATGAACTGTATTTGTATGAATAATTATTGCTACGTCAAATTAGGTAGGCGACACATTATGCAAAATGAATCATGGCTTGGCCTATTTCAGCGTATCGCTCGCCATACACTACCAATGGGAATGTATGGCGAGCAATATGCTGAAAAATGCCAAGCCGCACAAATATAGCGCCCTATTAGCATGGTCTGTCACAGGCTTTATATATAATTTACATGGAAGAATGTTAAATATTTTATTATCGTCTTGTTACTGAAAACGTGTAATTAGAATAAACTTACACTAAGACTCATCGTACTTCAAGTACTTGCGTAAATCACGAACTAGAACCAATCTACATAATAATCGAATTTACTTACCTACACACAAAAAGGGTAGTTTGCTTGAAGATTTGCTTTGATTGAAAAAAAAACTACCAAAATTAAAGTTTTTTTTTATGTTAAAATTTTTGAAAACTTTCAATATGATGAAGTGATAACATAAAGTTACAAATTGGTATCATTATGCACAACTAAAAAAATATATTACAAGAATCCTGGATCCCACATTTTTTTTAACTTTAGCCTTGCCCACGCCCTCAATTATCAATTTAATAATATTCAATAAAAAGGTAATGTGAAATAATAAATTGAAATAAAATATAATAAAAATGAGATAAAATAAAATATTATAATAAAGACGGTAATGAAAAATAATTATAAATCGGCAAACATCATTTTGAGTGGAAGATACTCTCAGTATCACCACGTTGATTGAAACGTTGCTTGAAATGGATTTGGTGACCAGATCTGAATACCCAGGTACTTCGTCCACCTTCCTCTTCCCCACCTTCTTTCCCTTCCACTACCTTCAGCCTGACAACATACCCAAGTGAGGGTGCCGTAGTCTCACTGGCTCCAGGTGGTTGGGAGTAGTTGGGACTCTTGTACGGTATTCTCATAAAAATATATACATATATAATAATTGTATTTTAATGGTATTGCGTTACACGTATAAGTTTTTAAGTCTATTACGTTATAAAAAAAATGTACTGTTGCCTTTTTTGTTCTTTAATTCATCGTATAATTTTGTAATTTAATTTATTTTTATTTTTATTTGAATTCACCAATGTTCAGAATGGCCAGACTTGTCAACTAAAGTCAGAACCTTGAATTTTTGGGTTTAAACCTAAGTGATTTTTGTCAGTCATTACGCAAATAATATTTTGTATAGATATGGCCGAACTCATGAACTCTATCAAAACCTTGTTCCTGTCTCCTTGAAATTATCACTGTTGTTTTTTGTACTATTTTTGTCATAGCTTTTGTTATGGCATATTTTATTGTAACATTTCTCCTTGTTTTAACTTCGTGTAATATGTAATGTGTTAATTGAACTTGGTCCGTTAGTAAATAAATAATTGAATGGTGTTTTCCCTCATTTTTTACATCGGGTGAAATATTGTTGAATGCTTTAATTGTCTAGTATTTTTGGCGTCTTTGTCCAAAGCTTGTGTATTACCGTCGGAGTTTTTACTTTTTTTTACGCTTGTCTAATTGGCCTTAGCCTAGTACCTACGTCAAAAATGTTAAATATTATCCATAGCGAACGAAGAAATGGAATGGAAGTACGAATGCGAACAAATTAGGATTATTTGACAGATCAATAGTTTGTCGCGTCAATAACAAAACTGCTAAAGTTATGCTTTTTATAAATTTGGCGCAGATGCTATAACATTTTCTTACGTCTGCAATGAAAAAGTATACTTTTTAGTAGGTAATATTATTATACTAAATTAGGTGAGGTTACATCGCGATTTTTTAATTATAAAATATCTCTTTCACATAGCTCGCATAAATATATTATTTCTATAATTGGAACCCAGCTATATTATGTATTTGTATTATAGTCACAGTCGTTTCCAGTGGCGGTTCTCATTAGAAGTTTAATCGGAAATTAAAAAAAGGGTAAAAAATCACTCACCCATAAATCAAATGCTTGTCTTTTCCACAAGTTTAAATTATTTTTCCCTACACCTGCACCAAAGGAATGTCATCATTTAACTTACAGCAGAGATTAGCGACTTGCAACAAGATACAATATGGCGATTAGTGGGGCTGACAGACTTGGCCTATTTTAGCATATCGTTCGCCACACAAACCCAATAAGAATGTCTGGCGATCAATATGGCCAAGCCACGAGAATGTAGCACGCTTATAGCGTAGTCTGTCACAGGCCCCAGGCGTCTATTGTAGCTAATGAATAAGGTCGTAAGCCATAAAAAGTTGTTTTATAATCGAAAATCACAATTTAGGCAAAATATTGTTCTTTTGTACTAACAAAAAAGTGACATCTTTAGTTCAATTAACTTATTTTAATAGCAAAAACCCCTACAAGCACAGAAAAAATCTATAGATACTTGGAAAATATACACTGTTCCGTCCAAAGTTGTTGTAAACAAATTTCATAATTAAAAGTTTCTCTTTGCTGATTGGTATACATGGCCAATAATGACCTTAAATTTTGTAAAATATATACGTATATAATAATGTAACCCGTATATTTTTATATTACAATTTATCGCACAATCGCTGCGCACTCGTGCAGCAAATTCCTAAATCGCACGATTTACCGATGAACCGCCATGTTTATGTTTTATATGAACAATTTTTTAGAACATAAAGTCCCATAGTCTCTGATTTTGAAACACTCGTGTGGGATTCTCTTCAGATTTGCTCTCAGGCAGTAGAAATCCGAGCAGGTGGATTTTTTTAGCATGGAATTTGAATAGCGCGCTGTTTAAAATAGTACAGTTAAAATACATAGCTTGGCTTATTTTCTTATCTTTTTGTATGCACAAGCGTATTTTAGAGAAAACCGCCACTGGTCTTTTCCTAAATTTGTTGTTGTTGTGTCCGTTGCTCAGGACTCTACCACTTCCACAACGTTTGCGACTTCTGCAGCCATAATGATGTGATATTTACATGCGACCACATTGTGAGAATGATAATTTTATTCATTGCGTTCAACAGCGGGGACTATTTTTCATTTCACGCGGCTTTCGATGAATCGGGTACAGGTTTCGCGTTTTGTATCATCAACAGAAACCGACCGGGTCTAGAAAATGAAAACAAATCTTCAAGCTACAGAAAGACGCAAGAAGGAATCGATTATTAAACTCGCTGCATTATCATAACAAATTACTTATTTGCTCCTTTCGACAAACTTCTGCTGCAGATTTGTATCTTGTCATTTATGGACATGAATATGCAATCTAATAATAATATGTATTGGATATACTTGTATGTACTTGATATTCTGAGTTGTTTTCTCTTTTTGCAAATGTGATATGGATTCCAGAGCTGCGAGGACTCGAATCACGCTGTTTGCTAATTATTATAGGAATATCTGAACTTCGAATGCCTACCGTTTGCAACTTTGTTAAAATGCTCGTTCCAGCTATGTATGTACCAATGCTGTCATAAAATTGTAGAATTTGTGTACATTTCCGCTTCTTAATAAAATCCAAATAAATTAAGGTATTTCTAAAAGTATCCAAAAACTAAAAACTTTTTTTGATAGGTGATAAATCACGATTTTAAATTTTATTATTAGAAATAAACATATGATGTATGAAATATAACAAATTTTCAACAATACATTTGAAGTTTAAAAAATGGCTCACCTTTAGTTTTTTCGTCTAAACACTCACCTAAAATTACTGATAAAAAACAGATATTAAAATAGACAAATGTATTATAAATATTACTACCACACACATCAATGCTAACACCTCACTTTTTATCGTTTCATATAAAAATACTTAATAAAAGATTCATATTTTTTTCTCAAATTGTGGTCGGAACCTTTGGTTTCATAGAGGTACACATTTTAATTATTCTGTATGTAATTTCTATATTTAAGTATAAAGCGTGGTATTTTATCTTTTTAGCATCGTTTAGTTAATATTTTTTTCATATATGACGGTAAAGGAGACACAACGATTGCCATGGGACCATATGAGCTGTTCCGAAAAGCGAACTCTATGTCTCTACTGGTAATAGGTGTTTGTACCCAAAACCGAAAAAATTAGCCAGAGGAGTTAAAATTTGAAAATATTTTACAACGAAAATAAATATTCATTATAATATTATTGAACATAATTTAAGACAATTCCAATTAATTACATATCTACGTCAAGTTAAAAACATTGTCAATAGTACAATTTAAACAAAAAAATTGTTATGGCTATTTATCATCAAAGGAGCTTTGGATGTAGTACCTACCGCTAGTAGATATCGTATATTATTAACATATATTTTTAAATTAGATTAAGTCGTTTCTACATAAATGTTTTGATATAGAATGAGAAAATTAACAACGCGCCGCATGTGGTGAAACAACCCAATGACTTTACAAACTCAGTATGTTACAAAATCGTTTATGGCCTTCTCATTAATAGCAGTTTCAATACTTACATTATTCGCAAAATACTAAGTCTTTCAAATAAAAAAAGCACTCCACATCCGTTAAAAGGTGTTTTTGTAACACATTGTACAAAGACTGCTCAATTTCTATTTCGAATTATTACTAATAAAAACGAATTCAATATATTGACGACATCAAAATGAAGAAACATGTAGAACAGATAGACAACCCAGTTTGTCTGGATAAGCAATGTGTATATCTTATATATCTTTCCATAAAGTATTTTATGTCAGTTTCTATATCATGTTTCAGTTAATTAGGTTTTTACATACACTGTCGTTTATCAATTGAATAAATTTTTCACCACTTTTTTTAGTATGGCCGATAAGTCCTCGGAAAGGCTAATTAACATTTTTTTTAAAGAAAGACAAACATTCCCGAGTTACGAATAACCTGACAATATTTGAAAATCTCCTACCACCACCACAGTAAGCGGAAAATGTAGTGGTGGAGACTGGAGACTTAGCCAGCCGAGGAATGAAACACACTACGCCTGGGTGGGACTCCAACGTGTTGTATACTCAGCAAGCGTAACTAAAACATTTCAATGAAAAGGAATATTCAATTATTTCATTCGTCCACTCTTTTCATCATTGGTAAGATATTCATAGCCGAAAATGTGATATTGTTTTGTTTTTCGCCATACGAATTAGCGTTAGTGTAATTACAGTACATACAGTCACTAAAATTGAACGAAAATCAATAAAACAACTTTCGGATCAACAAAAAAATATACAAATAAACACTCGTGAACTTTGCTGACATTCAAATCTGTTTTGACAGGTTTAATGTTAATATTAGCGCCAACATAAAATACCGTTTTTTAATGTATATCTTTTTTAAATGAAGCGATTTCCTTACTAATGGGGCAGATAGACCATAAAAAGTCAAAAATTCTACACTCGCCGACATCTGTTATTCAAATTCGTGAATGGTTTAAAGAAGCCGGCGCATTCTTAATGTCGGTATCTTTTCTCAATTTTCTAAACTCATCCGCGTGTCACATTAGTCTTACTTACCTCTTCTTAATGTACCCGTTCTTTAATGTCTCAACACCTGATATTATTGGGCTTTTGGGTAGAATGCTGAATAAACTAAATGTTTATTTTTTGTGTGTTGCTGGGAGATAAATTCTATAAAATATCGCGAGAATGCAAAACAAGCGGATTCTACTATGCCGAATCATAAATAATGTTACAAATTTGTATATTTTATAAATATTATGACACAAGAGCTATAATTAAAAATATATGCAAATAACTCAAGTGCTTAACATACCTAGGAAGCTATTAGTCTCAGACAAATCAACGTGACCAAATCATCAACATACCTGGAGACGTACACGACACACAGCGCTATTTTACACGTTTAATTATAAAACAAATGCAGGATTTAATTCCCCAATTCACCGTGCTCTTCTAACATCGAAAAATTTCCCGATTCACTGCCTAAATTTAAAAGTGGCATCATGTCAATAATATTATAAATTTTTCAATGCACATATACACACTCACATATCACTCACTCATACACACACACCACTTGGTAATTACTGAATACTAATACCACATATGAAAACGTGAAATATTTAATGTCTGTAAAGAATGTACTGTTTGTTTATATAATATAAAATAAATAAATAAAATAACCCGATGGACCACAATTGATCGCAGCCAGATATAAATCATATCAGGAGTTTGCTGCCAATCATACTGTGACTTCGTGCTTCATTCTCACAAGCAAAGAGGATTATTGTAACAAGTAAAGTCTGGTTTAAACTCATTCCTCATTCACCTTGAATCAAAGTGTCAAAGTCGCTCCTAAACTCTGAAAACAAAATACAGAATTATTCAGTTGAACGACTTTCTTTCGGGCTGAGCAGTGCGCAGTGGCGGGAATATTGTCTTATTTCACAAACAGAATTTTTTTACTTAATTACTATTCAATTTAATATCTTCATATGGAAACTACTACCAAAACCAACCATAAATTCTCACTTATAATATTTTAATGGCAAGGTAAATTGTTATACTCGTAGGTATGTTAATCTCTTAATTTGGATGAAATGGAATGTATCATTTTGCATTTAATATCCCATTAATTAATCAAGTACATTGGATATATGATTTTGAGTTTATTTACTTATTCACAACTTGGAGGATTTTACATGTATATATTGGTATGGGTAAGTTGTTCATGATTAAATAATAAGTGTAAAGTATGTAACATGATACACTGAGTATAAACGATATAAGCAGGTACAATAAAAGTTGTCACGGAGAGTTCTGTTCTACAAAGGAATTCAATAATTGTATATAATAACAAGCGCACAAAATAAGTATGTACTTAGAAAGTAATTACAGAGCAATGTGGCAATGTGAGTTGGGTGTTTAACAGAACATAGCTACATTAATACTGCCGTAAAGAGTGCACGTGCAAAACTATGTAAAATAAATCGACAGTCGCAGATAATATGATGTTAATTTAAAGTCATCAGTTGTAGGTTAAAAGTTAAATATATATTTTTAAAAAAGGTATCTTTGTGCTTTTATTTTAAAAACTATATTGCTGGATGTGCTATTTCGACAAAACTATGTCAAAAATATGTTTCGACAAAATTATTCTATGATAAAAAAAATTAAAAAAAACTGCAAATAATAATTGTTTCTTAAATTTGACTTTTTTGTACAAGTATAAACTAGAATACTAGATAATAGATCATGAGTATTCCTGACAGATATTTAACAATTATTACATAGTTTTCAAATTTCGCTATGATATAGATCATTAGTATTCCTGACAGATATTTTACAATTATTACATAGTTTTCAAATTTTGCTTTGATTAGATCATGAGTTTTCCTGCCAGATATTTTACAATTATTACATAGTTTTCAAATTTCACTATGATATAGATCATGAGTATTCCTGACAGATATTTTATAATTATTACATAGTTTTAAAATTTCGATATTCATTTTTTCGATGTAGGTACCTATCGCTGAAGAACTCGTTGAAGTCAGTTGCTTATGTTTTTTTCAATTGCCTTGGCAACAACATTGAAGAAGCCGATGATTAAACCATCTTAAGATATGTGAAGAATCTTTAGTATCATTTGCATAATTTAAGATGTAATCATTTGAATTTTTAACACTGATGTAGCCGAAAGAGTCAATAACACAGAAAATTATTAAACAATAAAAGCAATAACGAAGCAACGAACGCAAATGCTTAGAAGTTATACATAGTTTTGATTGTAATCTGAAGTATTCTAACTGTTTTATTATCATTTTTATTTGGCGTTATGTGTTCCGCCTGTGGATAAAGTATAAAATAATCCTTTGTGATTTGATCCCGATTGTGCACACACACAGAGGAGAAATATTGTGGTCTGTGGACGTGACACCTGAGATATGTATATTGGATTGGAAGACGAGGTAAGATGACGTTTTCAAAAGATCCTCGTGTATACCAATTTCGTCACTTACAATGGACGGATTTAAAATATGGACAGTGTCCCTTTTCAGCCATCCCGCATCACTTGTTTACAGAAAATAAACGAATTTGGGCATTTTAGTAAAAAAATCTGAAACAGCTGCACGCGACTTTCTCAAAATTTAACATTCTTGCGTCGTCTTTTTCTTTGTAAGCCTGAAAAAACTTAGATCATTATTAGTTTTAAACGCATTTTAATCACATGCAGTCAGGCATGCGAAGAAAACTATTTACTTTTATAATAATATAAAACATTGTTTTAGAATTTTTACACTATGTTTTTTACAGGGTCTATGTTATCTTCGGGGATGCTGCGTGGAGGGTCTTTTTGAAAAAAATAAGTTTTGAAGAGTACTATTGTGTAGGAGGGAGAAAACACAGAGGCCGGCAAATCGTTGCACAGAACGAGCCTGTAGAATCAACCCGTTCTTATTTGACAAATATCAACCGAGTAGACGATGTTTAATTTTTTTTAAATTATGTGGAAGAACTGGCCCTAAGATTTATTACGTAAGGACATATTTGATAATTAAAATTTTTATTTTTAAACGAACGGAATTCAATACTTATTTTGTGTGAAAGTACAATGAAATAATACAACAATATAAACGAATAGTATCTGTTCATAGTACCTAGCTCTTTGGTGTGTATAGTATACTTTCTACACGAAGAACTCACGAACGAGATGGTAACATGTTGCCCGTATTCAGTTTATTATTGGATTAAGAGATACAGCTTTAATACACACATAAAGGTAATCATGGAATTTGTTGGCATGTATAAAACAAAAAAAATGGATTCCATATTATATGAATACAATGTTTCGTGCCAACAATCAATTGTAAAGTGGAGACAATATATTTTAGAGTAATAATAAAAATAAGATAATAGATGTGGGTGGAATGAATTTAGCCTCTCCTCTTGTTTGCAACAATTATTATAAGGCAGTAGGTGCATTTTGGCCATTTGCCGGGTGTTTCAAACTAGTTCGTGAAGAACAAAAATACATTGTTTTTTAAATATTAAAAAAACGTTACAATTTTTACAGAAAACATGTTACAATTTACATAGTAATCATTTCACATAATTATATATATATACAAGATGTACCAAAATAATGAATGTTGGCTTGTGTATGGGGATGTGTTATAATGTTCGTTATTTCTTTATTAACATGTTTAAGTATTTTATTTCGTTTTCTGTGTCGTCTGCGTAGGAGATAATATCTCCATATTTAGAGAAATTATATACATTGTTATAAATAGCAAAGGGCCTAACCCTGTACCTTGAGGTATTGAGAATTCAATACGTTTAATCGCTACATTAATTAATTAAATACATTCATTCATTCGTTCGAATAAACGCATTTTAAAATATTTAGCCTATGGGTAATTGAAAAATCATCTATTGATTTTTAAATACATTGCAAAAGATGCCGAATTTGTAAAATACTATTATTCAAAGAATTGGTAACCTGTGCGTCACTATCCAAATAAATGCTATGGGAATTCCCAATATTTGTCTGTCAATATACCCACGTAATTAATAATGATTGTCAAGCCATGAACATAATATATCATTAGAAGCAGACAATATTTAACCTGTTCAAATGGTTTAGTATTCATAACGAGATGGGATCATTACCAAACCGATTAGCCCCTAATTATTTATGGGTTTGGAAAATTTCTGCATTTACCATGAATGAATTTCCGTGGTAATATTTTGTGAAAGAATAATATTAGGTTTTTCCCGTGGTATTTCATTCATTTGTTTATTGTAAATTATTTCAGTTGTAATTAAAGACATTTCATGTAATTATATTTACCTCACTTAGGCAGGTAATTATTACAGTGCCATTAAAATGGAACTGTATGGTGAGTATATAATTCGACGGATATTTAAAATGATGGCAATTTCATGGTGTGATTTTATTTACACTAACCCCATACATGAGTGTCATCTTTTGGGATACTGTCTTTTTTTAAGGAAAGGAAGAAGAGGAAGTTCTGGAAAGGTAAAAGGTGTGAGGATTGGGTGGGAATCTAGGGATCATTACGTCCAGGAGTGACGGACATTTTTTTTTTCTAAAAGAAAGACAAACATTCCCGGGTTACGAATAACCTGACAATATTTGAAAATCTCCTACTACCACCACAGAAAGCGGAAAATGATGTTTGTGTTATGATGGAGGACTTAGCCAGCCGAGGAATTGAACACACTACGCCTGGGTGGGACCCAAGCGCGATGTCAGCTCGGCCACCGACCGGTCATATATAATATATATGAATATATTCCTCCCACTACGGAACAAGGCGATGGGTCGAGAGACCAGTTCGAGAGGTTAAAGGTTCTCGCAAAACCAGCCTCTCACGATCTGGCACGCAACGCAGCTGGTGGGCAGGCGCATTCTGAACACACCTCACCCGATGAACCCGGGCACCCCTGCTAAATCACCAAACGTACTAACCACCATAGGTGACTCATGGCTTAGGTGATGGTTCCCGGGGCGGCGGTACCCATTTAAAGTTTTTGGTATAATCGAAATAAAGATGAATGCAGTTACAAATAATGCCTTCTTTACTGCTTTAAGTCTTACTATGCCACGAGAACCAGTGGAACAAATGCTGCATCCTTTTTACCTTCCTGAAAATAAGAACTCCATACATAGTATTATTTTATTTATTTTTATTATTTAATAAATGTTTACAAGTTCATTTTTAGTCATTTTTTTTTAACTACCATACTAGGCTAATGCCCGTGTTGTGGTAGTTATACATGAAATAATAATAACAATGACATAAAAGAACTAAAAAATACTTATAGTAACATAAGTATGTAAGTATAAATCATAATGAAGTAATAATAAAAATAACTTAGAAGAACTAAAAATACTATTTTATAGAAACATAAGAAAGAATTAGAGAAAAAAAAAACAAATTTAATGATAAATAAAACTAAAAACAAATATATTAAAATTAATAGTAAACTGAAAAATAAAGAAAAAGTATATGTATATTTAAAAAGATACAAATAAAAATTTAAAATATTAAACATTAAGATTAAAATATAAACATAATTAATATAGATTGTTTAATGCATATAATTGTTTGTGTGCAAGTTTATTTATATTAGGTATTATCTATAAGACAACATGTTTATGTTCAACACTTAATTTTAATTTAATTTAATTTATAATAATAACCTATATTATTATATAATACTGCACGGCGACATAACTAGGGTTCGCAAATCCCGCACCTTTTTCAATTCCCGCGGTATTGCAGGATACAATTTTTTATCATTTGTATTAATTATATTTGATGGTAGTATAAATTATAAAAAAAGAAAAAAGTTAAGTTAACAAAGTAATGGTTTAAGATGACTTTTCGTATTAATCATCTTTGGTAATATCATAAAAAGTACATTGAAAACATATAACATTTTTACAGGACTTTCATAAAAAATAAGATCTTACAAAACATGAAGTATGGAGAGTCCTCTCACCCGTAAGTGAACCAACATTACTGACTTCTGGTTATTCTGACGCTCGCATATCAGGTGGTTTGCAACTCGCAAATACGTGCAAATCAAAACAGCATTTTTTAGTATAATTTTATTATTTTTGTCAATCCCACAAATACTGAAATCTCGCGTGATTGAACGATGCGGGATTGCAAACCCCAGAAATAACTATTTGTAATGTAATTTTTATCTAATAAATCGATATTGTTATGCTTTAAAGTCAATAATGAAATTGTTTCTTTAAGGCGACGCCGTACGTAGTAATGCAAAATCATGTGTTTTTGGTTTGAAAATTTGGTCGCCTAGAAATGTTTCAGATGCTTTAATTAAATACTGCGAGTAGAATACATCTTGGCATTTGAAATAATCGAGTATTTTTTAGATAAGTCTTTTTATAAGCCCAGAAAAAAATAGTGTAAAGGCCTATGAAAACTGCTTTAAAGTTCAAAATCTCCTACTTACGAACCCATTTTCGGTTATATTGTATAATGTGGCAAATTAAGTTATTTATAAAATGATCTATCAAAAATTAATTATTTATGCCTGAACATCCACAAAATAAAATAAAAGGCCCTTTTTGGCCATGTTTTTTTCTTGCATAAATCAAAATAGGCGGATGGTGTTAAGTGGGAATTTACACCTTATCGCCATTTACGTAGGGGTTATTATTGATAGCGGCTCAATTTAAAATATTACACGACGTAGTGCATCGCCTTAAATAAATGATTTTTGTATATAAGTGATTTTTCACAGACAGTTTGAATTCTCGACAAAACAGTTCGAATTTTAAAAAATACAATTAATAATAAAAATTATATTGCAGGAAATAAACAAACACTTCCATGGTATGATTTGAGATTTTCCCGGCCAAAAGTAAATTTATTTTCGATGTCAAATTACACATCTGCTCTGATGATAGACTCTGCAATGCTGTCCGAAACGTTGGAAAAAGAAGGAGGTAGCGCAACACGGCATAATACCCCATTCATTCTTAAATCATGACACCAAAATTTAAAGCAAATCCGAGGTCTAGAGTTCATTGAATCAGAGTTTCAGACACACAACCGAAATTAGAATTTTTACTAGCCATTTGAATTGTATCATTCATTTTTTTAAAATATTATATTACAGCTAGGTACTTTATCACTTATCAATCAACAGTTTCTGTTTTGAATATGACACTTAAATTCAAAGCAAATCTGAGTCCTATCTAGATTTTATTAATCTGTAGCTATGGACATGTAATTAAATATTCAATTCGTAACTGAACAAGAAAACAACAACTTCTTTTGTAATTAATAAATTATTCCCTTGTATCTACTTGATGTCATTCAATTTGTCTTTGGAATATTAAAATAACTCTTCATATTATCGAGTATTCGTATTCTTCGAAAACAATGACGTCGGTAAATACTTCAATATCAGAGGTATGAGTATCTCCGAACATACAAGTATATTTATTTCAACATTGTGTAAGAGTACCTAGTATGATATAATCTATCAATAGTACTATAGACGAGTAGACGAGTATTGAATCAATTATTATTTGATACTGATGAGTATTAAAGCGTATCGAGTTGAAAATTAAAATATCTAAAAGAAGATGCAAGAATGTGTGCGTAGATATGAATGTGTGCCAAGAATTTCTTACTTTGTAATTGTGCCCATAACCAGACTTACTAAAATAATCAAAATTAATTATAAACTCTACTTTCCTTTTATTTTATTTATTCTAAAATTTACATACATGATAATTTTTTAAACTCATAGTTGATTATACAAAAAAGAAAAAACTTAAGATTAAATGAAAAACAGAAAAAAACGAAAAATAATAAACATTTGTACAATGTAATGAAAGAATCAAAAAAACTGTTATGCTGCGACCTCGTTAATTTTTTATTTAGTACAGCTTTATACGTCAATGGAGACATATTAAAAACATCAGCAAACATAGCATAAGAGATACCATTAGTGTGTAATCTATTTATAACAGAATTGTAAAATAATAATATTTATAAATTAATTTGTAGGTATATCTACATTTCAAATTATATAATACCTACCTATTCTACAATTTAGGTAGGTACTATGGTACTAAACTCTACGAGAAAATCCCACTCTCATTCAAAACTCACAACACTATTTTAACATTTAAATCTCCAATAAAAAGATGGATACAAAATATAGGGAGACACCAAATACAGACTGAAACCACTCAACTGAAAAACTGAAAAAAACACAATGTAATATATTTATAATTATTTCAGAAAAAAAACACTAGTAAATATAACTAAATATTAATCATGCGTAAATTAAATCCCCAGCACGGGAGATCCCAGTGAGGATATCACATACAAAAAAAAATCATACAGAAAATATAATAAAATACTTACTGTTATTATAATTATAATTTATTTAATCCAAACAAGATTCTTAGTAGTATATTTGTAATATTTTATTATAAAGTAATAAGTTAGGAAAGTGTGTTATTTGCAAACTGCTCGGTGGCACTGACTTGATCACGTGACATTTCATTTCCGTCTAGCGCCAATGAGTACTATGGTCGGCCTTGTGCCATTTACAAATTACGCTTAGTAAGGTCTTCAAAAGCTCAATTTTCATAATATTTTTAACGCATCAATACCTACTAAGACTATTGAAGAAATATTACTTTTTAATTACATAATTGAACAGTAATATTTTTTTACATGGACTATATCATTTAATATCAAAGGGATTATATTTATGAACAATCGTTTCATTAGGAATGTCGTGAAACAAAATGCGGTCTCCCTGAAATTAGTAGAAATAATGGCCGCCAACAAATAGTTTCATTAAAGCGAAGGAATCATCTTTATGATTACTAGGGGTGGTAAGGTATTGAAGGTAGCTACTAGTACTAGTGTAATTTTATATCCAGAGTAGGAACCGTGTGTACCGCAACATGTGCGCCGCGATATCCTCTTTGAATAATTCCACACATATTATTGGTTTTTTTTTCTTGGGCGGGCGGAACAACAAATAAGTGGCGATCACGTGGTCGGGAAACAAGCGACCAGAGTTGTGCATAATATATGTCTGCAGGTGGGGCGTCCCACGGCCTCCCAGACCTCCCGCGCCTCCCAAACCACCCCTTCCTCCCGACAGTACCCGATACGTAATATGATAATAGTTACCTCCGAGGAAGCCGGTGGGCTGGACACTTTTATAATACGTTCCCACAGTAGGCCCAATAGACTATACGCCAAAGGACAATAATAAACTCGACCAGCGATATAATATTAGGTAGGTAGGTACTAATTTATTGATTCATTTATTATTTATACGCATAACGATCTATGTTGCGATGCAATGCTATCGTGACTTTAATAAGACAGAGAGTCATAAGGACATTTCCAACTCAAGTCTCGAAGATTACAATAGTATTTTAGCAGAAAACAATTATTCGTATTTCGACACAATACCTAAATGAAGTTAAGTAATTACCCACTGTTAAACGAGCAAGTTTTTACGTCAATTTCTTTCCGAGGAGGAAATTCCGAATTTTCCAGCAAGATTGTCACAAATAGCCTATTCTCGTCGACGTATTGCCCTGTTTTGCGGGTGAGATCACCTGGCTATCGGATATTAGGTCAATTTTGCAAGTCCAAATGAACATTCTTTTACATTTGCATTTTTACACACGGACATTTTAGAAATCTGGTAAAATTATTCCTTTTCTTGTTAAAAACGGGACTGGAGACCTATGACGAATGAATTGACAAATTTCGAAACAAAACTTACCGTGTTCTCAAATAATAATATTTCGCATATCGTCCATTATATTTATTCGGACAAGGCCACCCGTGTTAAAATATATTCTGAATGACTAATATTTTACTAGAAATGGTCATGCAGTCACATTTTAACAGTTTCTTTAATAAAAAAGCTGTACTCATTTTACGCCGTACAGCTAGACATTTTTCAATATTCTTTGCCAAAGTAATATGTATAATCTTCCCTGTGAACTCTTAATTTTATTTCTCCACACAAAGTTTTCCTGATTTAAAAATGTATTCCTATTTATAATTGTTTGTAATCATTACTCACACCTACATCATTAGTAAGGATAAAGAACAATAATTTTTATCCCTGACGAATTTACCAAGACATTTTAAGGACATTCGTAATAGACATTACGACGTACAATTTAATATAATTTATTGCTTGTAGTCAAATGTACAAATGTCAAATGTAAAAAAATGTGTGCATTTTATCTCTGTTCGCTATCAACCTGCCACCGAAACTGACATAATTTCCAACAAGTTTTGTGGTGGTTGGAGATTGCCGTAGATCGTTTTTTTATATTGTGAATTTGTCATATATATTACGGCAATGTTGACGGGACATGGAAATATTGACAGCCAACATCTTACCAGGCAAGACTATTGACTGGCAAGACGATTGTTCGGCAATATGCAATAATAGGCAATGCCTGGTTAAGGCGATGTCATACGTAGTAATGCAAAATCATGTGTTTTTGGTTTGAAAATTTAATTGTTTCAGATGCTTTAATTAAATACTGAGAGTAGAATACATCTTGGCCTTTGAAATAATCGAGTATTGTAGAGCACTGTCCCGGAAAGACAAGGGTCCTGGGTTCGAGTCCCAGATGTGACCGTTTCCTTTTCTGATTTTTCTGTTTCAGATTTTCGTTTAGAAATCACTAATATTGTCTTCAATATTTGAGTATTTTTTAGTTAAGTCTTTTTATAAGCCCAGAAAAAATAATGTAAAGGCCTATGAAAACTGCTTTAAAGTTCAAAATCTCCTACTTACGAACCCATTTTCGGTTATGATTTTATTGTATAATGTGGTAAATTAAGTTATTTATAAAATGATGGAAAAAAAATATTTATGCCTGAACATCCACAAAATAAGCGGGAATTTAAACCTTATCGCCATCTACGTAAGGGTTATTATTGATAGCGGGTCAATTTAAAATATTACACGACGTAGTGCATCGCTTTAAGCGAAAACAATAGCATCCCTGTTGGTAGGTAAAACGTATAGAACCTTAAACTGTGTAAACAAATAATTTTATTGCGTGCTGTGATTCCTACTTCACGAGTAGGAACTCTCGCAGGGTAAGTAACATTCGTGATTCGTGACTAGCATGCATGTTTCATGGATAGCCGGGTCTTCCCCAGCAATAACGTCCCTCTGAGTGGTGTACACTGAAGTACAGTTAATGGCGGGGAATCCTATAATTTAGGCGTCAATATTTAATAGAATCGAAATAACGGAAAACGTTTTGTAAAGTGGGATCGCGGTGTATTGACCACAAAGCAATTGATCGTGGGCACTGGCCACTGCAGAGTGTTGTGTACCTGCAACCTACAGTATGCAGTGTACAGTACAGTAGACGGAACGGGGGTGATACAGAGGGTTGATTTTGAAAAATATTGTCATTCAGGAAGCTAGTCAACAGTAAAGTTATTATTAGTCTCCATAATGATTTGCAATCACGTATAATTATGCACATGCAGGCTACACAATATTTTATTACATGCCCACATAAAAAAAAACAGTTCCTCAAATTTATTAAGAATCTCATAAGAATTTCTCAAATTATCCTTTTCCTGATTTTTTTTGTAATCGGATTACAAAAATTAATTTCATATCGGAACACGCGTTCACGCAAATGAACTTGCCTTAATGATACATAATGACGAAATGCGGAAATATTAGGAGCTTTATGAACACGTGTTCCGACATCGTGATAATACTTTCATATTTTACTAAAAGTTTATAAGGAAACCTTTCAATTATTTTTTTAAGGGCCTGCAATTCCATTTATCTTAAAAAATTCTTAGCACAATAAAATTCAAGATTAGTTATTTTTTCTCCGTATATATCAAGACGTAGCGTCGCGTCGTCTGAATTAAAAATGTTGGAAGAACCCCGTGAGCAATTAAGGCGATGCACTACGTCGTGTAATATTTTAAATTGAGCCGCTATCAATAACAACCCTTACGTAGATTTATGCAAAAAGAAACATGGCCAAAAAGTGCCTTTTATTTTATTTTGTGGATGTTCAGGCATAAATATTTAATTTTTTTTCATATATTTAATAAAGTCATAACCCAAAATGGGTTCGTAAGTAGGAGATTTTGAACTTTAAAGCAGTTTTCATAGGCCTTATACATTATTTTTTCCTGGGCTTATAAAAGGACTTATATAAAAAATAGTCGAGTATTTTAAAGGCCAAGATATATTCAACTCGCAGTATTTAAATATGATTTAAATACTGCGAGAACTGCAGTATTTAATACTGCAGTATTTAATTAAAGCATCTGAAACATTTCTAGGCGACCAAATTTTCAAACCAAAAACACATGATTTTGCATTACTACGTATGGCATCGCCTTAGTATACCTGTAGTATATCTAATTACTTTTCTGACCCTATTACTTCGGTGAATAATGTGAAATAATTAACTCGCGGGGGATGTTTTCTATACACCGATTTGTTATAACAGACCTTAATTTAAAAACAAAATATTTATTTAATTACCATAATATTTATACGTACAATAAAACAAAAGTTTGGTCTAGTGTACACACACTATACATCTTGTCAGTCCTAACAACAGCTATCAACAAGCTTTCTAAATTAAAACTATTTACCATAAATACCAAATAGAATATTGAATTAACAATCTTCCTTGTTAACTTGCTGTAAAGTTTTTTTTCACCCTCCACACAGCATCTCCAAAGATAACATAGAACCGGAGGATACCTTCAGGCGTCCATTATATAGGTTTAAAAAAATAGCTCCAGATTTTTTATTGAAAACTCCGTGCAGAAGGAAAATAATTTCACTCGAGCAAAGATATTAGAAGAACGAGATGTGCTATGAGCAGTTCATACTGTGTGGAATTGTTTTGCCGAGTGTCGCCGGTTTTGTTCACCAAAACTACTGCACACCTTCGCTTACGCTAAGGTATCCGCACTAATACATAGAACAGATTTCTGTGCGTACACGCCCCGATAACGTTCAAAGTACCCTAATTAGGTAGTACTCCGCCTACGGTCCGGCGGCCAACATAGCATATCTCGTTCTTCTAATATCTTTGCACTCGAGGCTTATTGCATCTTTGGGGACGCTGTGTGGAGGATATTTTAATGAAATTAAGGAGAGGAGGTTCTGAAGTAAAAGGGTAAGAGTGGTGGGTAGGAATCTGGGGACAATGTGCCCAGGAGTGACAGCCGTATAAATCCATCCTTTTCACAGCGGTTCAAGACGATGGATCGAGATAGTCCGGCTGGAGAAGTCAAAGGGTCTTAACCGACCTCTCCCTGACCGGCCCGTAATGGAATTAGTGGGCAGACAAATCCACCGTCATGACCTGGACAAACCTTACCCCATGAAACCGGGCAACCCAATCCGATCAATCTACAACAGTAGATCAATTTAAAAAAAGGAAAAAAATAAAATCACGGGCAACCCTGCTAAGACAACAAACGTAGCTAGCCACTTGGGATGACTTAATATGGTTATATAATTATAATCTAAGCTTAATAAATGATGGTTATCCAATGAATGGTTCCCGGGACGGCGGTACCCTTTCACGCCTCCCAAGATGTTTAATTTATGTATTCTCTAGCATCCACAAAATTTAAACCTCTTTTTTAATCGCACTGTTTCCGTGCGTTTTTTCCCCCTGAACGGAGTTTTTCTTTCAATAATCATACCAAAGTTATTTGCGTATTGAATTTTCAATGCTTATTGAAGAAAATCTGGCAAAGTAGGTACTAACTTCAACTCCGTTCCATTATGCTATAAACTAATGACATCGGCGTTATGTGATTCTTTAAAAAAGTACTAACTTCAAATCCGTTCCATTATACTATAAACTAACGACATCGGCGTCATGTGATTCTTTAAAAAAGTACTAACTTCAAATCCGTTCCATTATGCTATAAACTAACGACATCGGCGTCATGTGATTCTTTAAAAAAAGACTGAAAAATAGCTAAAAAATATATTTTATACCTACAGAAGCTATACATAAGAAGTTCAGGATGGACTTTACGATAAGAATCATAGATACTGGTCTCGAAGATTATGTGCCTTTATTACATAGCTAAGCACTGATTCCTCTATGATATTATGCTAATGAATACCTATTCTACAATTAACCTGTTTGCTTAAATAAGATGCAGTTAAGATAATACAAATTAGAATGCTTTAAAATTCGCTAATTTCATCAACATAAATTACCGACACATTAGCTTACAAACGAGCATGCATTATACATTTCAGACTATTTTGACTCCCAAAAACATAAATATCGGTGTTCATTACAATAAATTATTGGTCTTCATTGATATTTTATGACTTTAATTTATTACAACATTGATAAGAGGATGTTTAAATGAATATAACGAATATTATTTTATTATTGTGCCTTCCTGGCCATACCAAAATTGCAATCTTCATTGATTTGCTAATTATATGATTTGATAGTCGAGACAAAATGGTTATAATCTTTATGACTGAATTAACATAATATTGTTCATCTCGAAATAATAGTTACATAAAGACAAAAATTGAATAATGGTTCGGACTTCAAAGATGATCAATTTTCTAGAACAAAGCTACAAAGCTAAAAAAAGCTGTGGAAGGTGTTGTCCAAATATGGAGTGAATACGAATCTGACTTAGGCAATTGCGTCTCTGTATGAGGGAAGCGTTGCATGTGTTAGGGTGAACGGTGGTTTTACGGGGTGATTTGATATCACAAAAAGCTGGGTCCAGACATGTTCTTTTCTCCGTACCGTACCTCCGTTTCGTATCAGCGTCGCGATCAAGAACGCTAGTTTGGACGCCCGTTCGGTACGGTACGGTGGTACGGCGTCTCGATACGGATAGAGGTACGCTCCGATCCATCGCGAGTCGGTTTTTCGGCCCGTTCAAAGGCGATACGGTACGGGTCTGCGCCAGTCTGGACTTGTTCGCGGCGTGCATTGGTCGTGTTCTCTGTCACTACCCGAATCAGCGTGAAAAATGCAGTGGGATAACTATAATATTGTGAAGCTTATCGATGGATATGGGGCCAGGGAAGTTCTGTGGGATCCCGGAAACAGGAATTATTACAATAAAAATATAAAGCAAGATGCATGGGAGGAACTGTCTTTCGAAATGGAGTGCGGTGTCGACGATATGAAGAAGAAGATAGATGCTTTAGGAGATACGGGCTCTTGATCGCGACGCGGATACGAAACGGAGGTACGGTACGGACAAAAGATGATGCGTCCAGAGTTTTTGGATCGCGACGCTGGTACGAAACGGAGGTACGGTACGGACAAAAGAACATGTCTGGACCCAGCTATAGGCGTTAAACAAGGCTGCGTAATGTCACCGAGGTTATTCAATCTATACATGGATAATTGTATGCAAGAATTGAAAGAAGTGGGATTGGGCGTAAATTTGAGTAATCTGAAAGTATGGTGCCTGTTGTATGCTGATGATAAGGTGCTGATTGCTAATAGTATAGATGATCTACAGTCTCTCGTGTCTAGGATGAACGCAGTATGCATGAAGAATGAGTTAATGATGAATGTAAGTAAGTCTAAATTAATGGTGTTTGAAAGAGAGGGTACGAAAGCAGTGTGCAATATAGCTGTGAATGAGGAATACTTGGAGCAGAGTAGGTGGATGAGTTTGTGTATTTAGGAAGTATGTTTACAAGAAATGGAAAGGCTGACAGAGATATTGAAAGAAGGGTAAATGCAGGTAACTCCATTAATGAAGGACTGAACGCAGTTGGCGCTAAGAAAAAAATGTCCAAAGAACCGAAGATAGCAATCCACAATGGAGTGCGGGTACCTACCCTGATGTATGGAATTGAGGCATGGAACTGGCAAAGAAAGGATGAAAGTAAATTGAATGCTGTTCAAATGAGATCCCTGAGGCGTATATGTGGAAAACCCATGTATGATCGTGTGAGGAATGTGGAGATCAGCAAAGAGTGCAAGGCGGATGTAAGCGTAGTGAGTAAGATTAAGAAATGGACGCTTAGATGGTTTGGGCATATATAGAGCGAATG
Organism: Hesperophylax magnus; assembly: GCA_026573805.1. Classification (NCBI taxonomy): domain Eukaryota; kingdom Metazoa; phylum Arthropoda; class Insecta; order Trichoptera; family Limnephilidae; genus Hesperophylax; species Hesperophylax magnus. Next base: position 1,136,854 of record JAIUSX010000050.1, read on the forward strand.
AGCGAAGAAAGGAGTGTAAGTAGGATATATGATGCAAATGCGAATGGTAGCAGAAGCCGGGGACGCCCGAGGAAGACATGGCACGATCAAGTGAATCAGATACTCGAGTCGGGCCATGTCAAGAGTCAGAATAATAGAAGAGTATGTATGAATGTGAATGAGGCAAGGAGTGTGTGCCAAGACCGAGTTGTTTGGCGGTCCGTCCTCTCTGCCTACCCCTGCGGGGAAACGGCGTGATGGTTAGTTAGTTTGTTAATGAATTAATTCTCTTGAACGGTGAGAGGTCGTCATATTTGTACCTATATTACCGTATGTACTTAATAATCATTATGTTAATATCGCTGAAGAGTCCCAACTGCTTCCAACTTGCTATGGTTGGACAAGAGTCTTTACTAATTCTGAGATATGAGGTGTCAAAGTTTGCAAAGACGATTTTCCATAATCTATTTACCAATTTCTTATTTTGAGGTTAAATCTGGTTTATTGAATTTTAGTTTAACATATTTTAAAGTAAAATATTTAAAAAGGTCGTTTATTTAGCATTTTAGAACAAACCTAAACATACAGATAGAACCATATGCATCGAGCTAGGGCATAAGGGCATATTTTTTTCTTTAAAAAAGATAGACAAACATTCCCGGGTTACGAATGACAATATTTAAAAATCTCTTACTACCACCAATGGAATGGATGGAAGACTTAGCCAGCCGAGGATTTGAACACACTACGCCTTGGTGGGACCCAAACGCGATGTCAACTCAGCCACCGACCGGTGACTAACCTAACCCTGTGATAACGTTCTGAATACATTTTCCTAATGCCATTCCAATATAGGGCCACATCCTATTTAAATTTATTTGTTTAAAATATGTTACACTAAAATGCTTTACACAAGATTGAACCACAAAATCAGAAAATTGTTAAAAAGATCCTATCCAACCAAAGTGATGAACTACACTGCTCCTCCTAACAACGATCAACTGTTTGATACAAACAAAATATGACGATTGCAAAAGATTCAAAATGATGTTAGGACCTTGTAAAATAAAATTAATCTTTAAAAGCTTGATTTTAGAACTTCGTCATTCAAGTATCTTCGGAAGTACAACAATTAATAGAAAATTATTTTGGTTATAGAAATGAGCAAAAGAAATGGTTTTGCATTCGAAGGTAATGTTTGAAAAAAAAGTCACATATATAATGTCAATTAGGGTATGTTGTGCGGCTGAGAGCAGTGGGGAGGGATAAGGGGAGGGAATTGAAATGAGGAAGAGGAAGTTGGGGATGTACCTGGCTAAAGAGATCTGGTTACCAAACACAGCTAATGCTATTTCAAGCAACGTTTTAATTGTGAATGGTGTTTTTTCAGCAAGGCGATACTGAAAATATCTTCCGCTCTAAAACTTTCCGCAAATTTAATTTTCTAGGCAAATATTTTCATTATTTTTAAGCGCTTCAATTAACTTTTTTAATTAATATATTTTTTTAAATAATTAACAACTATTTTTTTCACTAAACAAAATATTTGAATTAACGTGGTTACATTAAATGCGGTCACAAAATTTTTGGAAAAGATCATGAGCTAAAAGATCTTGTAAATGTCCATTTAACGGTCTAAAAATAATACACGACGATATTTTTTTGATTTCATATTTTTCCACTGTTCAAAAAGAAAATATGCAAAAAGGTTGGTTATCTACATTTAAAATAACGTTGAAACTAAAACCCGAAGCCGCGAATTAACCTGGGTTTACCAGATCACATATAAATTCAAATTGCATGATATAAAATCTTTTGTTTGAAGTCTGTTTTTCTGACGTGAATAACTTAATAATGTATCTTTTGTGGTCGTCAAAGCTGACACGTTTCATTATTAAAGATCTCACAGTAATAATTATGAGAATTACTCAACAACTTCATTAATAATTCTCCTTGAATAATGACTCGTAGAACTGTTTTATGCAAAGCACGCCTCAATTTGTAAGCAATACCAATCCTCGACTTTAATTGCACTTGTTTGCGTAAGCTTCTTTGTAAATTTCCACCGTGACAGGTAAACAATAGGAGAACCGAATAAAGTCTTGTAAATAAGCGCAGGTGAACAAAAAATACATCAATTATACTTATTAGATTGTAAAATAGAGCAACTTCAAAGGAAATTAAACAAAACTGCGGTAGCCGATAGGGGCCAAGCAAATTAAAACGTCCATCAAATTCAACAAAGGGATAATCAGTTTGTTATAATTTTTATAGTTTTCTTTTACCGGTATATTTTTGCCATATAGCGTTATCACGTTCACACAAATATTCATATAATATCAACGTTGTCTTGGTGACAGCGGCGTTCCGTGATATAATAATAAAAATTAGTTTTATTTTCTTCCTTTTTTGTAATCGAGATATTCATATTGCATCATTGATATCCTCACTGGAATCTCCCGTGCTGAGGATTTCATAAGCATACTAGTAAAATTTAGTAGTATGGGTAATATAAAGTCATTATAAAGATATATTCATAATTATTTCAACACATATGGTATTTTTTGTCCAGTTGAGTGGTATTGGTTTCAGTTTGTATTTGGTCTCAGTATATTATCTATTTCTTATCTTGTTTTGTATCCAGCTTTTTATTAGAGATTTAAATTTTCTAATAATTATTGTTGTGAGTTTTGAATAGGAACGGGATTTTTCGTTGAGTTTAGAATCTAGTTATAGGAAGCTTATTGTAAAAATGACTTATTTATAGTTGCTTGTTGATAATGTTTTTGACGCTGACATATATTGTTTTAAATATACGTATTTGTTGTTATTTTTCGTGTTTTGTATTTATAAATGTAAAGGAGTATTGTTTTAGAATAGAGTTGTTTAATTGACTTTATTTCTTTTTTTTTTATTGTACGACAGACAGGTAAGTCCAATTATGGTACAATTTTATTATAACTAACAATACATGTACATATTTTTTTTAAAACATGGTATAGTGATATTCGCTGTATCCGCTGGTAGGGCATTTAGCAAGGTCATACCTCTTGTAATGCTATGTTGAGCAATGACATCTGTCCTACCCTGCGGTATGCAGAAGAGGTCGTGGCTACGATTTCGACATGATGTTAAGTTTGTTAAAGATTTTGTCAGTGCTAGTGCATGCGGTCTAGTGCGGTGGTGGAGGTAAGACACTGTCAATGTCTTGGTTCATTGTTCCAAATTTCCAGGACAATACAATATTACGTATCCTCGTGTGAACTAGACATAAAAGTTCCTAGTTCGAGTTACAGTCGCAACCTTTTTTCTGTGTCTTATTCTGTTTTCATATTTGAAGATTGCTAATGCCTTTTCAATATTCAATGGATAATTTTAATCACATTTTTTTCAAATAATTATTTTGACGGCACGCCCTTGGTTTGGCAGACACGCATAACTGTTAACAGATCATTTCTTTGTTTTATCGTAGATAGTGGTTTAGGTAAATGTTGGGGTAAAAAGAATTCAATTTAGGGGTTCAATTCTAGGGTTAGTGAATAATTAAATGTTGCTTAATTTCTGTTAATTCCCAATTTATTAATAAAAAATAATATAAATTATATTTGCGGCACGTTCCAGAGTGGAAGATATTATCAGTATCGCTCTGATGTAAGACCACCATTCAGAATTGAAACGTTGCTTGTTTGGTGACCAGATCTGACTAGCCAGGCACTTCCCCACCTTCCTCTTTACCATCTCCTTCCCCTCCTCACTACGTTCAGTCTGACGAAATATCGCGATTAGGGATGCCAGGAGTCTCACTGGATGCAGACGGTTGAGAGCAGTTGGGATTGTTGTGTGGTATTCACATTCAAAACACATGGTAACATCCTTAATTGATTTTCTATAGAAAACGTATTAATCATTTGGGTGTTAACAAATGATCAGGATTTAAAGATAATCTTATATTTGAAGGTATTTGACTAATTTAATTACAGTGTTTTAAATCCGCTTTGTAATATAGCCTAAGACGCGCGGTGTTTTGGCTGGGTGTGTTGGTCGGGTGGGTGTGAATCCCCTGTGATAATAATAAAGGGAGATCGGGAGGATTAAGGCGAGATGATGGAGTCAGTGCGGCCTCCTTTAGTAGCGGCTGTCACCTCGCGCTGTATAGGTACATACCAATGAAATCCTGCCACTCTCACAGACACGGACTTGGAGTAAACACTAATTATTTCATTTTTCAATAATTGCACATTCGCTTTATGGCATCTTTTTCGTGAAAATACAATATATAACTTTGTATACATCACAAATAGCAATAACGACATATGTTTCAAAATCATTGGTTTCTTTGTCAAAATGACAATTAAGTAATTAATTAATAACCTAATAACTAATCATGAATAGACTAGTTAGACAGTAGTACAAAAAAAACTCCGATGGGAAACACAAGCTTTGGACAAAGACACCACAAATACCAGGCAATAAAAGCATTAATTTTCATCAATCTTTCACTCGATACAAAATTAAAAATTGGATTAAAGAACAAAAGAGGCAATATTACAAAAAACACGCACTTTATTAAATTCAGCCTTAACTCTTAATCTTAGCGGATTGTTTTTTTTTCACTGTCTGTGCTGATAGAGAAACAATAGAGCAATTTGCTTTTGCGCTCAACAAATGGCACTGTTTAAAAAAACATGTTTATTCAACAGATTACGCTGTTTAAAAAAAAAAACATGTTTTTACCTGTTACAAGAAACATTTATTTAATATAAGTAAATAAAACACACACGTATTCGAATACAACGTTGTGTCCATCGGTGAAGAACTTTCGGAGATGATTTTGAAAAATCGAACATTTACATTTTTATTTATATAGATTATATTTTTATTGACTTTTATTAAATTGTAAAACGGGAGTCTCAGTACAGGCAGAGTTCCCAGTTAGGCCCGAATTATCATAATTATAATATTTGAAAATGCACAATGTGTTTGTACCAATAAAAAATAAAAATAAATTGTTATGATTTTTGTTATTCGGTACCTACATAATATCAAATTATAAAATACTTGTGTACAAGTACTTGTGCTCCTGATGATGTGAACTTGGTTCACGAAACATGTTGAGATTTTGTATCGAAATAAAGTGATGTAAACTAAGTTATTTGTGTTTTAATAAAAAATAAATAGTGCCATCATAAAGTGAAAAGCAGTTAGAAGAAGTTTTCTTCGAAAAATTACTAATTAAACACTTTAGCAGTGTGGACTTTAACGAGGTATCTGCATAACAGATTTTTTGTTTTAACGCTGTACTAATTAATAAATATTTTTCGTTTTGTTTTCATATATAATCTTATAATTTTTCTTTTCTTTCTTCTCTCTATAATGTACTATGACTGTAAAAACTATCGCGTATATCAATGGCACTTGTGGCATCTTATGAAATATAATAATAGTTAATCGAAAAACACAATAATATGATTTTAATTAAACGATTCGGTCCTGATTTCGGTGGAGAGATCTTTGCATCTGAAGATCTTATTCTGCCCTGTTAGGCAATAGTGGACAGCAGAGATTCCCGTCGACAGTAAGAATTAATACCCCGATTCATAAACATCCTTTGCGGCACATAATACTCACTGAATAGCTAATACACACTAGAAACGTCTTCCATATAGATTTGAATGGATAAAGGATGTCACCACTGACTTAACGGCATTTGTTTCTAGTCTATTTACCCCTATTACACATGCCTCACATAGGTATATCGCCATCCCATTTAATCGAAATGAAAATTTAATAATGATCATGAAACGAATTTCTGCTTTTGAAATTTAAGCAAAGAATGGTCAGACTTTTGGATGAAGAAAAACGCCAACATTGCATTTCTTGTCGTCTTCTTTATTCTATTATAATACTGCTTACTAATATTTTGAATCCAGCGGCGATAATTGAAATTTAATATATTGTATAAAACTAATTTAACCGAGATCTTTGTTATGATTTACGCTTATGAATCACAGAGCATTTTATATTCAATCTGGAATCAACGATTGCTCTATTTTAGAACTCTTCCCAAAAGAATGATTAAAAATTTATTTACACATTTTACGACTTCCCTTAAACCAGTACTTAAATACAATAAAATTATTCATTGTGCTTGATTTTCCATCAGAGGTAATGTCATAGTCAAAATTGGTTTATAACAGTGATGTTTTTCGTGTTAAGTAGAAAGTATATATATAACGGTCGGTCTAAGAGCGAGGTCGACAGCCGTATACATCAGGCTAGGCTTGCATTCAATAAAAGGTCGAAAATAATAGAATCGAATAATATAGACCTAAAACTGAGAATACTCCTCATCAAGACCTATGTATGGAGTATCTTGATGTACGGCTGCGAAACATGGTGCCTATCCGAAAGAGATAAACGGAGACTAGAGGCTTTTGAGATGTGGTCCTATAGAAGACTGTTAGGAATTTCCTGGAGAGACCATATTACAAATGAGGAGGTTCTCCAAAGAATCGAAGGAGGAAGGCACCTGCTCAGGACCTTGTCCGAAAGGCGTGCAAGATGGATCGGCCATGTTATACGACAAGAAGGCCTCTTGCATGTCATAATGGAGGGTATGACCGAGGGGACCAACTCTAGGTAGTACGAGAGTACCTGGAGGACCTGCTGGTGGACGTGCGCTGCTCATCATATGCAGAAGTCAAAAGAGCCGCACAAGACAAGGAAGAATGGAAGAAGAGATTAGATGAAATTGCTGCAAACCAATCCCAGGATTGAAACCAGAGAGAGAGAAAGTATAATTATAAGAATTTTGTGCAAAGATCCAAAAACCATTAATTTGAAAACAATATAATGTTCAGGTAGCCATAGTAATATTTGGGTAAGTCAATATATATCACAAAAGATCCTTAAAAATTAGGAAAGTAATTCAATATTGTATGTTAGTAGCTTGTACGTTCATCTACAGATCATAAAAATAGTATTAGTCTTTTTATATTTTACCAAAATTAACAAATTATCGAACAAACACACAACCTTCCGACATGGTCAAAAGATTTGTACCATATTTTCCTTAAACACTATCCCTCTTACTCATAATAGATAATACGGAGGAATAAGAACGGGCTAGTAGAAAACGTTACACATAATCGGACTGAGTATACCGGCCGCAATTTAGCAGTATTAATTGTTTGACAGATTTTTAAACTACCCGACCCCCAGGATTAACGACGTATTACTACGGTACCTATTAAGGGTGACCGGATAAATCATCACAATCATTATTCACCACATCTTTAAAAAGTTATATAAAGTCATGGAAAGTTATGAAACGAAAACTTTATTAACTGGGTTAAGTAGGTTAGGTTAGGTTAGGTTAAAAAAAAAATTTCACAGTTTCTAATGACTTTATAACACTTTTTAAAAGTGTGTTGAATTGTCACTGTGTTGAGTTATCATGGAACCCCTATGTTAAACTATGACTTTGTTAAAAATTTGGACGATTTGACAAATATCGATTGGTCGCGCAATGTAAATGTAAAAAAGCAGTATTATTCATTGGCAGCACTTTCAGAGGAATATTATAAATCGAAATATCGATTTCCCAAAGCAAATACGGAATGCATAATTAAATTTGGCCAAATTTCGAAGCAATTTAAAGCAGACCGGGTCCAAAACATCGCAAATTTCATCTGCAACGTGAAGTTGGTGGTGCCGGTCTAAAAAAATCTTCCATGAATAATATTATGAGTAAATATTTTAACCCGAGCAGTATAGGGACCTTCTCATATAGCTTTACCAACGCTGAAGCGGCGTATTAGGGAATCTTTATAAGTAAGACTGTTTAAGTTTTTAAACTCGAGAGATTTTTGGCATATTATGCCAACTTTGCACAAAGGTTTTGAGCGATCACTTGTTGTAGTGTGCCATATTTATAGAACCTAAAAATATGAGATAAACGGTGAACCTAGGTGAATTCTTTGGCTTTTAACCGCAGTAAGCAGTTTTATATCCATATTAATATTTTGAGGAATGGTGATAACTAAATAATATAGTATCCATAACACCAATCGCTCGGGTAGTTATAGAGTTTTTTTTAAAGATAATATCTATACATTTGCAGAGCCGTAAAAGTAATTATATGAAATTTCCTCGGTAGAAAAAAATCTCAAATACGCTACGAAAAATTTTAAAAGTATATTTTGTTCTGTCATTTAGCAGCACAGTATTTCTTTAAATAATACTTTAGACATTTTTCTTAAGATTTTTGCTCTATTTTAAATATGCCATAACTTATTAAATATTTTCGCTAACGCCTATTATTTGTATTTTTTTATATTAGGTCGCTCCCTCTCATATTCGTATTAACATAATATATCCTTTTCAAATCACATTCTTCTACTTTTTGAATGCTTACTACGCTAATGCTATGTTCACCAATTAATTAGTAGATAGTGTAAGAATTTCATCTGCACCCATGGAATTTATTAATCTGATATTATTAGATAGTGTACGAATTTCATCTGCACTCATGGAATTTATTAATCTGATATTAGTAGATAGTGTAAGAATTTCATCTGCACTCATGGAATTTATTAATCTGATATTAGTAGATAGTGTAAGAATTTCATCTGCACCCATGGAATTTATTAATCTGATATTAGTAGATACTGTAAGAATTTCATCTGCACCCATGGAATTTATTAATCTGATATTAGTAGATACTGTAAGAATTTCATCTGCACCCATGGAATTTATTAATCTGATATTAGTAGATAGTGTAAGAATTTCGTCTGCACCCATGGAATTTATTAATCTGATATTAGTAGATAGTGTAAGAATTTCATCTGGACCCATGGAATTTATTAAGCTGCTATTAGTAGATCGTGTACGAATTTCATCTGCACCCATGGAATTTATTAATCTGATATTAGTAGATAGTGTAAGAATTTCATCTGCACCCGTGGAATTTATTAATCTTATATTAGTAGATAGTGTAAGAATTTCATCTGGACCCATGGAATTTATTAAGCTGCTATTAGTAGATAGTGTAAGAATTTCATCTGCACCCATGGAATTTATTAATCTGATATTAGTAGATAGTGTAAGAATTTCATCTGGACCCATGGAATTTATTAAGCTGCTATTAGTAGATAGTGTAAGAATTTCACCTGCCCCCATGGAATTTATTAATCTGATATTTGTGACATAAGTAATTCTTCTAACAATAATTTCACAGGTACAAAGCGTTAGCTGAATAGAGCCAAGAAGAAAGGCCCCCTAAATCTCTTGAAGTAAAATTGAGCTACTCCGCATTATGGTCCCCTCCTCTCCCCGCAGTACCCATATAGCTACTAGCGGGGTGCTGGGTAGGAACCGGGTAGGTACTTGACGCAATTTAATTCAGCCGGATAAATACGGAGTAGGCTCTTGACGGGGAGATCTTCAACTAATCCCGACAGGGTACTTCTTTAGCGAGCTGTTGAATTGAAGTGCGTTACGTTTTTATTTGGAGTGAAAATTGACACATGTATTGTGTTTACATAATATTATCAAATGTTGAATAAAAAACATTGTAAAAGAATAATGTAGGTAATATATAAATTACTTATCTTACTCCGTGAGTGAGATTTAAAAGGAAATGCTTAGGACGGCTTTTTTTACAGAATTTGAACTATTGATCAAATTTCAAGGTTAATTTTCACACGGAGAAAACTTACTGGTATAATATATTGCTAATTTAGTAAAAATCAGGTCAAATTATTCGTCTTCCTATTAAAAACGAGATTACAGGCATTTAACGAATGCATTGACAGGTTACTAAACAAACATATGTTTTTACTTATTTGTATGTCGGAACACGCGTTCATAAAAAATCGAATATTGTTACATTTCGTCCTTATGTTTTTTAGTAAAAGGACACCTGCATGAACACGTGTTCCGATATATTCTAAATACACTAATATTTTATTAGAAAAGGATTGAAATCACGTTTTTAACAGGATTTAAATAAATCAGCAATACTATTTTTTTGTGCAAGTTCTGTAAAAATTCTATTGAAGTTTTGTTATTATATCATTATGGGCCCGTTGCTTCACAGACCTGAAATAATAACAGAACTTGAATAGCTTTCTTTAACTTTGAAGTGTGATGAATTGTTCAAATTCTCTGAAACAACTAGCCCTTAAAGATTTGGGCATGTAGAGCGAATGATCGATGAAATGAGTATATATATATATGTGCCAAGGTGAATGGTAGGCGAAATCGGGGACGCCCAAAGAAGACATTGCACGATCAAGTGAACTAAATTCTTAAGTCGGGTCATGTAGGTAAATAGTGTAACAAAAAATTAAGTATATTTGGTGGTTCATCCTCATCAGCCTACCCCTGCGGAGAAACAGCGTGATGGTTAGTTAGTTAGGTATCTAAACTAGGAATGTAGGTACCTAAATATAGAATTTTTAGAACAATCAATTATTATTAGTTGAAAGCAGTGACATAATATCTTTCGGATTTCGTAAATTATTTGCAAACCCTTCCATAACTAATATTTTCCATAAGAAATTGATTGCATTGTGAATATACAACGTGGAATCATCAGTCACAACAAAGATCGTGAAAAGCAAAATTAGTGTTGTGGAAGATATTCTCAGTATCGCCCTGTTGAAAGGCCATATGAATTTAGGAGGAGGGGCTAGGTACCGCCGCCCCGTGAACCATTTATTGGATAATTAACACCTTTGCCGTAGGTCACCCCAAGTGGTTCGCTACTTTTGGTGATTTAGCAGAGGTGCCCGGGTTCATGCGGTGAGGTGTGTTCAGGATACGCCTATTCACCAAATGCGTGGCATACCAGATCGGGAGAGGCTGGTTTGGGGAGGCCCTTGTATCTCCCCAACTGGTCTCTCGGCCAGAAACATTCATACGTCTGTCAATACTGGACATACAGATCCCTAGATTCCCACCCAACCCTCATACCTTTTACCTTCCCAGAACTTCCTCTCCTTCCTTTCCTTAAAAATGACTCTCCACACAGCATCCCAAAAGATGAAAAGATTTAAGAAGAGATTAGCTTTTGCCGTATTGATTAATCTAGTGGTGAGCTATTGATTAAATATAAGGATAAGATGGACACAAATTAATCCAAATTATTTATCGACATCCGAAATGTTAAAAATGACAAAGAAAACATTTTATCTCTGTCGCCTAATCCACGTAGATATTATGTGTCGACTAATTAAATAAGAAATAATACAATTCATGTAATTAATTTGCCGGAACCTTTATCTTCAATCTATTAGAAGCCTCTCGGTGATTATTAAATACATGCAAGCTTGGTGTTTTAACTTCTAATATATAATTTTCTTTTAAAATAGTGACGCTTTACTCCTTTATTTAACATTTAAAGGTTCTTTGGGTGTTGGTTAATTTCCCCGCTCCATGACGGTGTAACTTCTTAGAATGGTTTCGCCGCAATACACCGTCCACCGCCCGCACTAATTACAGTGTATTTCTCACGTATTAAAATAACACAACATTGAATACAACATGGAATATAATTGGAGCTCGGATAAAAAACCTCCTCTAATACTGTTTATTCAGACCAATTAGGTTGATCTAATACAAAAGCATTGCCACGAAATTTCATAACTACCAATATAAGAACAAACCGAATACCTTCTACCTTACTTATAAAAAATATACCCACGTGACCACCGCTTTCCAAACTTTTACTGGACGCTTTCCTATTTTCGGAATAAACTTAAAATCAATGGACGAAATTTTAGATAAATTAGCGGTTTGGTGGTGATTTTTTTTGTATTCGTTTTTGGGTAACTATGCCATGTTACGCTTCCTCCTTCTTTGTCAACGTTTCGCACAGCGTTACGGTTGTGGTGAAATGTGTGTTTTTGTATGAAGAAGTGATACCATATTGCAAGCATTGTTGGTTTTCGGCGTTTAGTTTTGGTTTAAGCGTCAACTACCGAATTCTAAACTTCGCCCCGTCGTCCTCCCTGTTGATATTAATGGAGTTTTTGGGAATTTCAATTTCCTCCGTTATTAGGTGTGCTCGATGCGTTTTGGATCTCAACGCAAGGGGACCGCAGCCGTAGAGTAGGTGGTTCCAGAGATAGGTCGTAGGTGATGTCATCCTTCTAGTATATTGTCTTTTTCGTTTTCATAGGATGTGTGAGAAGGACGATTTTTCGTCCTTGCTTTACGTACGACCTCTCTCTCTTGGGACTACAGTGTATAATGATGCAATTTTTCTCACAGTATTTTTGTTGGTAGGGGTGCCCGGGTTCATGGGGTGAGGTTTGTCTACGTCTTGGCGGGTCTTGGCGGAGGGTGCAATTGCCTACCTTTTGACCTTTTACCCTCTCCAGCCGGACTCTTTCGGCCCATTATTTTGCACCGCAGTGGGAGTTTTTATTTTGCACTCCTGGACACATTTACTCCAGATTCCTACCCACCCCTCATACCTTTTTCCTTCCCAGAACTTCTTCACTCCTTTCATTCCCTAAAATACCCTCCACCCAGCATCCCCAAAGATGACATAGGCCTTGAGGGAAATTATTCCTCGGGGCCTCCTGTGTGTAGCTAATGTTAAATAATTCATTATTTAATTTGTTTTTTATAAATTGAATAATAATAATATTTGATATACCTATGAAAGAAAAAAATAAAATGGAGTTCTACAATTTATACTTGATACAAATAAATTTTAATGAGGTTTTTAAATAAACGGTTTTTAATCAGTTTTGCAAAATTTAATAAATAATTTTAAAATAATTTAAAATGTGGCAAAGCGTTAACTCAACGTTCTAATGAAATAAAAATCTAATGAACGTTGAGGAACACCGTTTCACATAGGTACAGTAGTACGTACATGCATGACTTTTGGATCTTACCGTCCGTAATCAAAAAGTGACATGATTGTGAGTGAAAATTATAGGTTCCGTTCGGCGGCGTACGGCAGAGCGGGTGTGTCCGCGGCGTGTTTGCGCTGGACAAGTGTGAACATGTGTGAACTGCCGCAGGGGTACAGGAATTGTGGTACATGTACCAATTGTGTAACACGAAAAAGGTAATTTAAAAAACCCCACGAAAGTCGTGTATTTGAAGAAGATTACTAATGAAGAAATCACAACAAAACTGAGCTGATCAACCGAAGGTTTATGTTGTTTTTTCACGATTTCATCTCTTATGTCGTTAAGATTCCCACATTATTTTAGAGATTTAATAGGGAAAATTCAACGGCAGGTCTGTCCAATAAACATATAAGCGAAACTGAAAAAAAAAAATAAAGAGAAAAATCAGGACAAGATTCGGTCGCATTCAGGAATTATTTACTTCAATTACTTTTTTTTAATTAACAAAACAATTAATGGCCACATATCGACTGAATTTCTGAGAAAACCTGCAGTACAAATATAAGGGACGAGGAAAATAATTCAAATAAGACTCCCCTTTAAAAAAACACAAACACAGATTCAAAAGTCGTTGATGTACGGATCAATGAAGATATTTGAATTACCAGAGGGAATTAAATAAGAAAATAAAATATAAACAAATGTCAATTAAAATTATCGAAACACGTGATTAATTAATATTTTAAAAAGAAAATTTAATACACATGTATTAAGATTGTATTAGGTCATAGGTAACTATGTATCTAATTAAAAAACCATAAATAAATATGTAAGCATATAAATCGAAGCATAAATCAGTCATTATTTTCATTTTTTCATTAGGTCTTTCTAAAAAACATCGTGAAAATTTTATTCAATTGATAAACGACCGTGTATGTAAAAACCTTACTAACTGAAACATAATATAGAAACTGACATAAAATAGTTCATGGAAAGACACATAAGATATATATACATTGCCAATCCAGTCAAGCGGGTTTTTTATCTGTTGTATAAACTTAAAATAATAATAATATCTCATCGAATTTTGGAATTTTTCCAAGGTATTTTAAATGTTCTATATATATTTTTTCATTTTGAAGATGTCGTATAAACGAATACTATTTTAAAAACTAGATAAAAATACCTAAAAAACTTGATATTTTTATACTATATACTTATATATATTTTAAAAAAATTGAACTTGCTTTTAATTTCCTGGAAACAACATAAAAAAAACTCAAATTTTTAACGTATTGTTTGCACATTTTACCAACTTGTGCATTACGCATTTATGATATAAAAAACATTACTTTAAAGAAATTATTGTAAAATATAGACCATTAAATTCAATTCAATACTGGCATAACCGTTTAACCTAATTTTATGACATAACATGAAAGTAGATTTTATAAATTTACTATTATTATTTAATCATTTATTTTATTGATACATGATTTATAGAGTATATGTAATTTTTTGTGATATTTCACCCTCCATTCTAGGGATGACCCTGTGTTACATAATAACTTGGCTAAAACTGAATTAAAATAACACAAATAATTAGTAAATATTTTGAATTACACGAATGTAATAGTTAATTGACCAATTTATGAAAAAAACCCGATCTTTGAAGATATTTCAAGAAGACAAAAACAGCTGTCAACCGCGGCTTCCGCGCTGAAATGAAGTGCGTGAAGTAACAAAAAACATTGTTTTCAAATTTAAAAAAAAAGAGTTAAAGATATTTTTTTTTGTACCAACTCCACCACTTTTTTTATTACCAATCTTAACTTTCACCTTCATTATACAATGTGTCACAAAAACACCGTTTAAGGCGATGCCATACGTAGTAATGCAAAATCATGTGTTTTTGGTTTGAAAATTTGGTCGCCTAGAAATGTTTCAGATGCTTTAATTAAATACTGCGAGTAGAATACATCTTGGCCTTTGAAATAATCGAGTATTTTTTAGATAAGTCTTTTTATAAGCCCAGAAAAAAATAATGTACAGGCCTATGAAAACTCCTTTAAAGTTCAAAATCTCCTACTTACGAACCCATTTTCGGTTATGATTTTATTGTATAATGTGGCAAATTAAGTTATTCATAAAATGATCGAAAAAAAAATTATGCCTGAACATCCACAAAATAAAATAAAATGCACATTTTGGCCATGTTTTTTTCTTGCATAAATCAAAACAGGCAGATGGTGTTAAGCGGGAATATAAACCTTATCGCCATCTACGTAAGGGTTGTTATTGATAGCGGCTCAATTTAAAATATTACACGACGTAGTGCATCGCCTTAACGAATGTGACGTGGTTTTTCTTTAGTACGGTTGTAAGTAATTAGATGAACAGCTGGTTTTCATGGCATTTAGGTACTACTCTAAATAATAATTCGCTCTCCGCGTCTCTCTGTACGCCTCGTTATTCTAAACAACCCAACCGATTTGGATAGGATTTTCACCTTTTAGAAAATTTCTCACCGAAGGTTTATATATATACGAGTATACAAAACATGCACACATATTTATAGAAAGTAGGAAAAAGTCTCCAAGTGACACCGGGTACAAGTCAGATAGTGCGTAAATATTTGAGGTTTTGGTGAAATTGGCCAATAATTCTTGGTTACATTTCGACAAGCTTGTGTACCCCTGTCGGGTAGGCGAAGGTAGTGTGGATAAGGCCCTGGTACGGCAGAATGGTGAATGGTTTGTACTAGCCGCCATCGCTGCCTTCTTTTGTTCGTGACGTTTTCCCGCCGCAATTACCGGCCCGGTAGCCGGTAGCGGCCGCTGGAAATGTTTATCGACCAATAATTAGACTTGCGGAACTCCGACCATTATTTCAGCGGGCGTGTGTGAAACTAAGCTGTCGGCCCTGACAGGAGAGAAGTTGACTATTCATGGAATCCATTTCAATTTTCAATGGAGACGATCCGAGGAGGTTAAATATAATGAAAACTTTCACAGGTAGCAATCACGTTGTGGTAGACGTACATAAATTATAACTTGAATAACTTATTATGGTATATTTTTATACAGCACTGAGGAATCTAGCTGAACTGAAACGTTATATACGTAGATACTCAATAAAGTGGTTATCAAAGAAACTGTTTTTTTTTTTTTTTTTTAAATTAAATATGATGTTTCCTTCAAGAGCGGTTCAAATTTTCTAATGGAACGATTTGAATTTTCAATGGAACGATTGAATTTTCAATGGAACGATTGGAATTTTCAATGGAACGATTTGAATTTTCAATGGAACAATTTGAATTTTCAGTGGAATGATTTGAATTTTCAATAGAACGATTTGAACTATAAATGGATCGATAAATATGTAAAGAACATTTTTTTTTTCACTGTAAAATTAGAATCAGTATATCATTGAACTAACTAAATCTATTGATATTTGTATATTAAGATTGGACCACGTTTCGTGGGCTTTTTACTGGAAAATAATTCTTCTGGACGAAACATGACAAGCATATTATATAGCAATGCTATTCAAATAGCCAAATTTACAACAAGAACCTACCTAATGACTGTGTTGAAGATTTACAAAATTCTGCTACAATAAGGCATTCGAAATCTATAATTTTCTGGATGTAATTCTGGTTTTGTGGAAGCTAACCCAAAAATTGTCACTACATTATTTAGAACGTGTTTAGATTTGGTAAGTTTAGGTTAAAATAAATGCTTTAAATTAAACTAAGTAAAATCACACATATTTATCTTGCCAACTAATATTTTTTTAACTCCAAAAAGACTATTACTATTCATTTTGACATGAGCTGAAATAACTTAAAAAATAAATCTGACTCAGATATTAAAAAAAGAATATATTTGTATTTATCCTAGATTCGGTCCTGGTGGAGGTGCATAATATTACAAAGCTTTGAAGAACAAATAGGCGCTTTCAAATTTAACGTCTTATTAAAAATGCGAGCATTGTAAATCGGTGATGAGCATGCCTTTGATCGCAGTGTTCGCGAAGGCAAATACGCCTTTCTCAGTGTTCACACATCGGACAAAGCCAACACGATGACGAGGCTAAACTACGCAAGAAGCACAACACTTTGTAATTGGTAGCGTTACTAAACAGGGTAAGCTGTTCCGCTGATAGAACCGTTGTGACCTCTCCCTCTTTTATGGAAACTGTTGCTGTAACCGAAAGAGAGGTCGTAACGAAGCGAAAAGGAGTATGTTCGAAAAGTTAACAAATCTGTAAATCTGCAAATTTGTATCTGCATGGAAAAATGAAGGCATGTTTTCATATTTTCCCGAAAATAATATATTCCCGATTTGTAATATAGTCTCTAGATAACCCTTATTGTTTTATATTGATTTTCACGATACCTATTTTTTTTTTAAATTTTAATTTCTCCATCGCTGTGAATCGATATTACACTATCTTTTTAAATCAAACACCGTTTAAGACGGGTTTAATACCACTAAAATGCCGTACCTACGTATTGACAAACCTTTTATAACTCATATAAAATAATTGGATTACAAATCACTACAAAAAATATCGATAATGTAGATAAACAGATATAAATTTAGAAATACCTGTAAGAATAGCGCGATTGAAGAGAAAATGCCCGCATGAGCAATAAAATTTAATACTCTCCGCATAACATCACAAAATAAAATATTGGCCCTTCCTTCGTGAAGTTATTATGAAATGTTAAAATAATTTAGCAACCTAAGCCTGTAGTTACAAATGGCTATAACAGCAAACCGTTCGAATATAATATATCTATATCTAACATAGTTCATTGTAGAAATGTATTATATATTTATACAGCGCTTGGGGCGATTTTCCACAAAAACAGCGCTGTACAAATCATCCAAATTTTACTATTATTATTATTTTTATATCTATATCTTTATCCATATCTATATATACATATACATAACTTTATCTATATTTATATCTATATCTGTATCTATATTTATATCTATATCAGTATCTATATCTATATCTATTTCTATATCTATATTTATATCTATTTTAATATCTATATCTATATTCATACCTATTTATACAACTATATCTATAGTAATGTGACAAATTATCCTTATTTTCACTTATTGATTCCATTTGTTTGAGCCAATTGTTAACTACATCATTACTCCGTCTCACTATAATATTATATCATAAAATAACTTTAATAGTGGGCGAATTAAATGAATAAATAAATATATTTAAATGAAGAAGAGTGTCTATGGCGGCGTGGCTTTGTTTTTTATGCAGAATCTACAGTTTTATTCCAAGATTGATAAAACTGTGCACACTTGATCTACAAAACAAGAGGAGGTCACGAGATAGTCGGAAAACCACCGCATCTCCTTTTCTCACCCCTTGAAGCAGAATTCTGAGATATCTTGATGAAATTTTGCACACCCAACATTCAAAATAATGATACATTACGGTCTCACCTGATGAACAAAAAAAACTCTATGCAAAGCCCGGGCAACGCTGGGAACATCAGCCATAAATAGATTTTTTAATGTGAATACCGTACAAGTCCCAACTGCTCCCAAATCGGGTATGATGTGACGCTGAAGGTAGTGGTAAGGGGAAGGAGATGGGGAAGAGGGATATGAAGATGAGGGAGTGCATGGCTATTTAAATGTTGTCACCAAACACCGCTAAAGCCATTTCAAGCAACGTTTCAATTCTGAATGGTGGTCTTACACCAGGACGATACTGAGACCTATATTTTCTACTCTGGAACGTGCCGTAATTATACAATGTACTGTTTTAAATAAATCAATTATAAAATAATTCATATTCATCAAATAAAATGTAATTGCGCACGCGGGATTCGAACCCGCTACCTTCGGACTACTAGTCGAGAGCCTTACCCCTGAACCACAGGGGCGTCAGTGTAATAATGTAAATTATAAAATTCCTACCACTTCAATGCACCAAGTTTTCTCGTGGTTTCTTTCTGTCAGTCATTACATCTCAATTTCTTGCTCCTTTCCAAATACTAAATTTACAACAAATAAAAAGAATCAAATTATCATTACGCTGCAATATTATTCTCGAAGCTTGAATAATTATTTCGATTAGTTACGATGATTATATTCGAATGTTAAGGTTGCCCATCCCTCGACCGTGAATTTGTTAATAAATATAATAATACAATAAACAAAAAATACAATCATATGTTTTGTGGCTGATTGGTTGGACTGACAATTTTATTAGAGGGCTGCTGCACCGGCCGCGATCTGCTTTGATTCTATCGCCGCCGCGGTGCGTTTTACGCTGACGAGGCTTTTCCTTTACACCACATCACATAGCCTCGGTTCATTCTCGATTTTAATGAGCTGGTAAGAGAAATCATAAGATTATTATTTACCGGCACTCGTTTTGTAACAAATGCATGGTTTCCACCGGACTCTTTCGCTAAATAAAGTCACCACTTTCCGAATTTCTACCAATTTATAACATATTTCCTTTGGCCACTTTAAGTTTTAAGCCCTTTAAAAAGAAATTATTTTTAAGATAATATCTATACATTTGCGAGTCGTTTGAGACGCTAATATTGTCTTCAATTATTAAGTATTACAATTTGAGGTTTAATTAAATAAGTTATTACAAAAATAAATTTTAGAAAGACCATTTTTTATCTACATAATTTAACTACAGTTGTAGGTTTTTTTTATGGGTTGTTTTGGAAAATATAAACCATTCTTCAAATTTCAAAGTTAATTATCAAGTTCTTTGAAAGATATTTACAAGTTCTCTTGATTAACTAATTTCTGTTAATTAATCTATAATGCTATAATAACAGAACTTGAATAGGACTTTTACAGAATCCGAAAATGAACGTTTAAATTTGATGAATTGTTCAAATTCTCAGAAACAGCCCGTCCTTAATGTCTAATTTATAATCAATTTCAAATTTATTTACATACAACTAAGTACCTACCTAAACGGAGAAACCTTACTGATATAAAGTATTTCTTATTTATTTAATATCTGGTAAAATTATTCGTATTCCTGTTGACAGATTTCCTAAAAAAATATTAGTGAAACACGAATGTGTAATGAGAAGTTAATTTTACTTTAAACACTTCAGTTGATTGCATTTTAAGAAGGCACGATTTAATAATGTTATTAGATATGTCTTTGTAAAAAAAACTGTATATTTATAATTTCTTTAGTTCATTTGAGGAGACCAGTCGTCTTGAGATCACATTGCGAAAGAGTACCTATAGACAGTGTTTGGCAATGATCTCCTCTCGTGGTTCTGGGTTCTGAATATCTCATTCTCAGTTTTTTTATTATTCCGGACTTACCAGTTGCGTAGGAACCTACATATATCTTTGACTTTAAATGCTGGAGGTAATACTCCTTCTTTGTACCATTACAACAAGTGCCAATCACATGTTAAATATTCGCTTTCAACACGAAACAGAAAATTACATCAATTATGCTCATTAATTTCGTTTGTTGGTTTCTGACGGTTTACGAGGAAAAAACTAATCGCTGGTAGCGAGTAAAGGAATACCTACCTACCAATGGTGCCTACCTACGAATATCACGGTGTATCTAAAAGTATGTATGTATGTGTGTGATCGTAATTGACGGTATCGCTTACTATCCGTGTACATTTCATCATGCCAATTATTTGATGAGAGAAGCTAATATAATTTGGGAAAATATTTATCGCTGGCTGACTCATTACTTTTAGGAACAGAATCGACATAATCCTGAATATTCTTTTTTTGAATCATCAAAAATTCTAATTTCGGTTGTCTTTGCATTAGTCCTGCGTGAAATCTGGTTTAATTAACTTAGAATTTAAGTGTGATTTTCAAAATTTGAACAGATGTGTGAAGAATTAGTTACCTACCTATGATGTACCTAATATTTTAAAAGAATTTTTCAACTGTCATTTTTTAAATTGGAACCGATTTTTCGTGACTCAATTCAACTCAACTCAACAATTTTCCACGGTTAAATAAGTTTCCAGTTAAAAATTCTACTAGACGTCAGAGAATACTTTGGTGCTTTCTGCATAAGAAAACAAATTTTCGCTTTACAGATTTTTGATAAGCATGTATCAAATAATAATGGCAACCACTAGTAGAAGAATTTATTTCTACAATTTTTAGCTATTTCGCCTTCCGAAGGCATTATGAAAAGCTATTCAGTAGGTTGACAGTACAATCCGAATTCTCAAATTTTCAAGAAAATACAATTATTAATTATTATTATTTAATTTTAATACCTACTAACAGGCCAATATACCACAGGTGAATAAAATTTCATTGGGTGAATAAAAAGTGATTGTTGTGTTGCCAAAGGAAAAGGTTCCTTTCTTTCTAGAATTTGTTTTAAATTGAAGGATCATTTAAATGTGACGCAAAGAGGGCTTCAAAATGCTTTCAATTTGAAAAGAAAACCGATGTTTTATTTAACATCCAAATTTCCCCATAATAAAGTTATCAAATTACAGATTTTATCATTCAATCCAGTGGCGGGGATGTATATTCCCAACCGAAGAATAAATGCAAAGGTTCTAAAATATAAAAATGAGTAATTTATTTAAGTAGGCAGTAGGCATGTCGTTTATATGTCTTTTTTCTAAACATTAGTTTTTTTCTAAACATTTTGTTTTTTTCTAAACATTGAGTTTTTTCTAAACATTGAGTTTTTTCTAAACATTGAGTTTTTTTCGATTAGTTGCAACTTTATAACCCCTCGGGTCTAGACAATGTAAAATTATCGTATTAGATAGAAAATCTGACAGAATAGATTTGTTTTGAAATATTCCGGCGTGACATTCAATTAAAATGAAAAAATTAAATGCAAAGCGAAAGCATGGCTCTTTCTAAAACTGTTTTATCATAAGTCTGACCAAAATAGAGTAAAAGGTAGAACAAGCTTTATACGGACCTGTCAGCTGGTGACAGGTACAACACAATGTGATTTTTTGTGACAAATACAGTACTGCGTGGAGCTAAGGGTTGAAGATAATCAATTTAATAAGGTAAGTAAAAAAAAAACACCATCCTTACATATTTACAACCATTGTAGGCTCTCAATACGTTTGATTTTGGATACTGTGTGATTCATTAAGTTATTATTTTTTATTACACCTTAACAAAAACAAGAACAGATACCGCAGCTATACAGACATCCTTTAAAAAAATGGCCTACACTCCCCTATACGGTAATACGGCCTATGGGACTCCACGAGTGCGCCCTGCGTCCAGTTGATATTGTAATAACATCTTGCACAAACGAATAAATCGTTGATCTACGCAAAATAAACAAAGCCGGGGGCATCTTCGTATTGAGTGCCTTCAGTTGCGCA
Organism: Hesperophylax magnus; assembly: GCA_026573805.1. Classification (NCBI taxonomy): domain Eukaryota; kingdom Metazoa; phylum Arthropoda; class Insecta; order Trichoptera; family Limnephilidae; genus Hesperophylax; species Hesperophylax magnus. The sequence goes on from JAIUSX010000050.1 coordinate 1,159,087, forward strand.
TGTGATATTGTGTGAGCGTTACATTAAGTTCTTTGTGTTCCCTCAGGAATACATGTTGCACCAACTAGCGCTCAATGCCCACCCCTAAATTCTATTTGGGAGATTTAGATTAGCCGAGCCATTGAAACAACTTTGTTACAACAAACTTAACACAATGAGGGCTAAAATAAAGTGTCCGGTTACTTCTATTCTGGGTTATCTGACAGACAATACCGGCCAAACGATGGGAATGCGCGCACTCTTAGTACATCTTTTGTGGATCGAATTTGGATACGAGCAATTTCATTTGATAGCTCTATAGGCATTGCCGATAAAATCATAATCCATCATTCACGTACAACGGTAATTTATTTAGTATTTGTGACGGTACATCTAAATATGATATTGAATATCACAACTACTGCGCATCAAAGAATAATTATTCATATTCATCATGCATAGGTAGGTAGTATTTATATATTTTGTGTTGGTAGATACCTATCTTCTCAGGCAACAACTCTACTTACAAGGTTACTATTAATATTATAATAGCAACTACGATTACCGTTGGATTGTGTGTATTTCTCCAGTTCATAGGAAGGAGTACAGATTTATAAATTCTTGAATGACACCTGTTGCTTTTTCCCACCAACGATAATGACGATAAATCAGCCTAATTTCGATTATAAATAGTGATTGCTTCTCGATTTTTTTTAGAAACAAACAGTGCAATATACATATAGTATCAATTTTAAAAATAACATGTTCTGCTTGGTCGAGGGGGTAAGGCAGCCAACTAGCAATTCAAAGGTCGCAGGTTCAAATCCTGTCGTCCGCAAGTATATTTTATTCAATAAAATTGTCTTATTTCACAATTTATTCATAAAAAATATATATTATTATTTTTGCAGCACGTTCCAGAGTGGAAGATACTCTCAGTATCACCCTGGTGTAAGACCAACATTCAGAATTGAAACGTTGTTTAAATTGCTTTAGCCGTGTTTGGTGACCAGATCTGAATAGCCAAATACTCCTACACCTTCCTCTCCCCCATCTCCTTCCCGTCACCACTATCTTCAGTCTCACAATTCACTGGCTTCAGATGGTTGAGAGTAGTTGGTACTCTTATGCGGTATTCGTATATATATATTTTTTTAAATGCTTATTGATGTTGGTATTGCGAGGTAAAGAAAAAATGTTAAAACACAGATTATTAATATATACCTACATAGATAAGGTAAAATTAAACAATGCATATAAAATTAATGCATACCTCATAATGATAAACAAAGAGAGAAAAACAACATAGTGAAAATGAGAAAAATATCGTATCTTACACACATTTCGCCATTAACCCTTTGAATTATTTTTTTTTGGTACGTATTTAGTAAACTGACCTAAGGACAAATGGAAAATATCAGCGTCTAAAAAGATGCTATTGTATTCTATACATCCTTATGAAAAGTGAATGTTGTGTGTGTTTTGCATGTGGGATTCGGTATAGTTTGTTGTGAACAAATAATGTGTTCTAGAAAGTAGTCATCGTCAAAAGAGTTGCTGATAATTTTAAATTTTAAAAATTTATCTTTGCTTTTTCCGATATCAAGAAACTAAATTCACAAATTATTAATGGATAAAACTGACGAAAAATAACACAAATAATAGTAAATATATACAATTATACTGATATAATGGTGAATTGGTCGTGGAAAATAGAAATTATGAACAAAGTGTTTTTTAGTAGTGAGGCTGTAAGCGTTTTAATCAAGGCAATACTACTTACCAGTTATGACACAAATTCGAATGGTAGTAGAAGTCAGGGACGCCTGAGGAAGTCATGGCACGATCAATTGAATTAGATACTTGAGTCGCCCATATCAATAATAATAAAATAGTATGTATAAGACGATGTATGCATGTGAATGAGGCAAGAAGTGTGTGCCAAGACCGAGTTGTTTGGCGGTCCGTCCTCTCTGCCTATCCCTGCGAGGAAACGGCGTGATATATCTTGCTTACTTACTAGGTCTTGAATATAACTGGATCTTCCAAATCTCATTGCTGTAGTAATTTTTTTTATCGAAATGTGGTATTTTCTAACTGAATTCTAAGATCCTATTTTTTTAAACACATTTTATTGTTAAAGAGAGATATGGTTATTCGCACATTCATAGAAATTACTGCATATTATGTAGGCTTATTTTTTATTTTATTAATTAGGATATGTATTGTGTATTTTTGTACATGCGTATGCCTATGACAAAATTTTCCAGCGACACCTAGTTTTATGGTGGGAATACACACACTCTTTTGTCTGCACTCTTTTTAAATATCTGAAAAGGATTCATAATTTTCAATGCGATGATATTTTAAAGTTAACCATCTCATTTTATCACATCAAACTTTTTTTTAGTTGTGGGTAGGCATATTAAACATCAACGAATGGGTTTTCTTACCAACTTGTAGCACGGTACATTTTTTATTAGAGGTGGGTACGTACCTACATTCTATAGTTGACATGTTTTTTATCAATAGGTACCCTACAATTTTTATATTTCTCGCGGTGTTTTGTTTGCATTTCAGAGATATTCGCGATCGCCGTGATATATTACCATCGCAGAGATATTTCTCAGAAGTGACAATCGATGATAAATTTAGTGCTTGTGTTTTGCCCCAGTAGAAATACATTCCCTTCTTTCGTCTAACCGTAACCCATCTGCTCTATTAGTCACAGTGTTCACACCCTAACTTAATATGTAATAACTTTATCAATGTGATACACTTTCTTGTCCCCGCTAAAGTACCTACCGAGGGCAGGGATTCAAAATCTGGAAACCCTCGAAACTAATTATACCTAGATTTAATGAAATTTTATAAAAATTCAACGTGGGGGCATGATTTTCTTCAAACTACTTAGGCAAGTGGAAAAATGGTTATTTATAAAAAATAAACCACCGAACATAATTTACTTAAATTAATTTGTTTTAGGGGGAACGATCGATAAGTATAAATTACTAATGCATTTTGAAACAAATGTTTCTTATCCACTAATAAAGGTAGGTACACGGAGAAAAATTACTTTTGCTAATTTATTAAAAATCTCTCGTAATTCGGTTAAAAACTGGATTGCATGCCCTTAACGAATGAATTGCCCAATATTTTCGCAATTAGCAATTCTTGTTTTTCTCCGTGCACAAGGTATTGAGATTGTCTCCCAGTTAAGATTTAGTTCCATCCAAGTGCATTGATAAACATCGCCAAATCGTTGGAATAATGGAACAAATTTAAAATAAGTATTATTTTATTTAATCAGTTAGTTGGTAATACCTGGAACGTCCCTAAGTGCGCTTCTCACTAAATGTTGCAACAATAAAAACCTTGTATGAAATATGATTTGTTGGCGGCCATATTTGGGGGTAATTCGCTAGGGTGCGGTTTCCCCATATGGCCGCGGCAATCCGCCACCCCTGGACCCCCCAACCCCCCTTCAGCCCCATCCCACGGGGGAAGATGGATTTGTAACACAAATAAATAATGTACATAATGCAGAGAACAAGCAGCACTAAATGAATGCGTGGAATTGTGACCGACTTCAGGAAGGGGTCGGGATTGAGAACACAGCACTGGGATGACATCTATAAACCCCCTCGCAAACTATTCTATAACTAAAGGCTTCGACGCAAAAGGGATGAACTTAATATTTTGTTATAAATGATGTTTTTGTAGTTTTATTACCACATTCACGGAACAAATAAAATGTTAAAACTTTATAGGTGTTTGAGGTTTTAATGTCTACAGCCCAAATAACAAAACCCCTACAATAAAATTTTATGAAAACGGATGCTTTTGAATATAATATAAAACTTGAGGGTTCCTGCATTAAAAAATTGCAGCTTTTTGAAAGTTTCTTATGAATTGTATGCCAAAAGGTCCATCAAAATCTAACAATCTCTCAAAATAATAAAAAATAACAGCAAAAATGTTGGATATATTATTTAAAAAATTAAAACTGAAATTTATATTTTAATTTTGCATAGGTACCTACAAAACTGTACACGGCAAAATTTTGAATAGAAAAAGCGATATAAATGTGGAAATTACGATTAGAAAAGCTCTTTTACTAAAAATAGAATAGAAGATGAGATAACATTTGACACACCTACTCAAAAAATCTGTATTGTAAACGCTTTTGTACGAGCTCCTCCTATTTTAATGATTTACGTAATAAATCGAATCTTAGCATTAGTAAAAAAATGAATGTGTTTGTATTATAATTTTAGAAAACCACAAAGTAAACGGTTTGTACGAAACGTACCGATTCAATTAATTTAAATGTTTTCCAAAACCCAGAATCTTTCGTTTTCGATTCACCTCAATGCGACTGCAATAAATTATATATTTTTCTTGTTTTACAGTTGGTATAAAAAGCATAATCACTAAATTTTAATTCGCTTGTTTTAATGATATCATGTTTTTAATCAAAACACGAGCAAATCTAATGGAATATTTTTCAATGTGACTTCAACCCTTTTTTGACAAATCAAAAAAACATATCACAATCGCGGGCGCATTACGTTACCCATATATGAATTCATAACTAAATGGAACATAAAACATTTATAAATATTTGTTGGTAATATTTGGTTCAGTAAGGGGGGCTCTCCGCCCCCCACCCTCCTCTGTTCTCCGACCCCCAAACAACCAGCCCCGGGGGGGAGGGTCGGATTCACACGGAGACAAAAACTGCACTTTGAAAGTGCAGTTTTGACGAGGCAACATACGGAGTAAACTATATTTGTTCAAATTTATAAAGCCTATTTCGAAAATAATGTTATTATGCTTAGATTTCGTATTTATAGATAGTTTCTGATGGATTAGTTGATATGTGTACCATTTTTTTTAGCAAAAGAAGAGATACTGCTATACAGACCTTTGAAATTAACTTACTCACTTATTTGATAGCACTAGTTTACCTATTGATTGTCTTTTCTTTCATTCCATTTAATATTTATATATATATTTCTTAAAAGAAAGACAAACATTCCCGTGTTACGAATAACCTGCCAATATTTGAAAATCTCCCACTACCACCACAGTAAGCCCAAAATATTGCTTGTGTTGTGATGGAGGACTTAGCCAGCCGAGAAACTGAACACACTACTCCTGGGTGGGACGCAAACGCGATGTCAACTCAGCCACCGACTGATTGCGTCCACCCTCTCTTAATCCTATACTTATAATTCGTAAATAATCCAACATTTTGTACTATAGGGAGAAAAACGACCCTGTTTTCAAAACACTCGCTTTTAAGTGATGCTTTGTAAGGAGCTCTGTCAATTCATTCGTTAAAGGCCTGCAGTCCCGTTTTGAACAGGAAATCAGATAACTTGACCAGATTTTTAATAAATTAACAATAAGTTTTCTTCGCTTAACTTCAATCGGATTTATCATACACACGCCTCAAAGACCTCATATCTATTGCGTTCAGTTGACTTTCGTTCTTCTTCTTTCAGCGTCATACCGCTGAGGTTAGTATTAGAAATTCACCGTGAACTACTAGCATCTAAACAAGATCAACATGTACGACAAAACTTAGTCGGGTTGGGATTTTGCAAGAAGTTTAATGGTATATTCATCTTGCTACCCAAACTTAAAAATTGTGTTCCAAAATTTTCCCTTTCCCAAACATGTTTTAAAAATGCGTTATGTTTTCACAAACCCCGTTTTAACATGCTAAAATACTCCAAACATTCAACACAGCTCTCCCCATGTGATGTGCGATTCAAATAATAACGCGGAGTGAATTTATGGGCTCGGTTGTACTCCATTGTGTTTGCGCCCCGAATTTGTTGCAATAATTTATAAAAATATTTATTCGTTATTTATGGCATTTGAACATGATGCGAAGGACACAACACGGGGCAAATAGAATTGTTACACTTCGGCTTTATGAAAAAAATCGGCGGCCGTAGAAAATCATTCCCCATTCAGTTGCGTATTTGCATTTTTTTCGGTCGACTTTGATGTCTCAATATTATTTTAGAAACACAATGAGCGCCGTTTCCTATTCGCCTCGCCTCGCTGCTATCAAATGGTTTCAGCTGCGTGGCTTTTTGTTGTAGTCCGCATTGCATTTTGGCTTAATGTTGACTTTATCAATTTTAAAGCGTATGATTTGTTTACTGAAATACCATAAAAAGGTTTCTCTTTGTGTTCTGCGGGTTACATCAATAAAACTTGCGCGTAACATCCTTATTAATGTTCTTGAGGCAGATGCCGACACTAATAGTCATTTTTGCAATGATTGCACTTTGTTGCAGAATTTGAAAACATTTGTAGTTTATGTTATTTAATAAATGATAATAATACCCACCTGGAACATATAGTGTAGGTTGAAACGAAGCACAACGCTGTGATTTCGATTATATTTGCCTTTTTGTGTCTCTGGTATTCAGAAATAACAGTATCTCCTTTCACAAATAGCACATTTCGCTCATTCAAATATCAAAATAAGCCACACTTTGTAAATATTTGCTCGCTATAATCATTGTGCCTATTTTCATTGGAGCGATCAGCGGATTAGCCAAAATGGCCACACAAAAGACTAATCTTCACCACTCTCGTGCAATGCCAAATACGAATAGCCAACAAAGCAGCTTGCACATTTCAATAACCGTTTGCAATTGTGAATATTTCGTACACACAACAAATGGCGTGGATAAATAAAGCGAGGTCCAAGCGCTGCAAAGGATAACCGCTGTCCTTTATTTGGGAACGTAAGAAGATTAGGTCAAAGAAATGGAAACTTCGTCAAGCGTAAGAAAATAAAGACGTTATTATGACAAAACTTTTTTCAGCAGACTTATTTACGTTTTCAATCAGTGTCTGGTGCGGTACACAAAGGGGTGTGTTGTTATTTTGCCGCTTATTTTTTGGATTATGCTTAACTATCCAGGGACGGGGGGGGAAGAGTGCCGAAATGGCAATTAGCAGTCTTGGGTGGCATGGCGGCTCGTCTTTACATCTTCTCATCGTGCCCTATCTCCCGATCCAGGAGGTTGCTGAAGCCCACGGTGACACTTGTAAACACATTATTTCAATTTGCATATGTTTAGTAATACATTTACTGTGATTTATCGTACCTATCTTCGTTATTTGGTACCTATCTTCGTTATTTGATACGGTACCTACATGCGCAAGTGGGCATACACGTTTTAATGTTTTAACGTAAGACAGTTTTCTGCTAGCAATATAACCGATGAATTAATATTAATGGTATTTTTTTCTGACAAGCTTAATTATAGGCGAAACCTAGTCAGCCTTCATTACCCAAAAACATTTTTTTACTTTCGATCTGAGCATTTCGACTTTTTGTTGGGTTTTTAAGTAATAAAAAAACTTTTGTAGCCGAGTCTACGCTTCTAAGCCAAGGAAAAAAGAAGATTTCTACGCATTTTACGACATTAAACAGCTGATAATATTAACCCCCTAGCGAACAATTTTTTTTTTCAAATTTAACCTACAAAATTCCTACTTGGGGCTCGATTTACTCGAAAACAAAAGCTTAAATCAATAAAAGTTATATATCAAGTGTAATCTAGATTCACCAGTAACCCACGGAAAAAAAATATTGATATTTTATTAAGAATCTCTTCAGGCCTTGCAGGCCTTTAACGAATGATTTGATAGGTTTCCTAATAAACTTTCAGTAAATCGCGATGTCGGAACACGTGCACGAAGAAAACTTAGGTAGGTACTGATAAATAAAATCCTGTTAATTGATTAAAAATCGGGTCAAATTATTCGTTTTCCTGTTAAAAACGGGACTGCGTGCATTTGATTTGACAGAATTTCTACCAAAGTATCAGTTAAAAACGTATGTTCTATAAGAACGGCGGAACACCTGTTCATACAAATATCGATATTGACATTGACGTATCTACTAATATTGTCGCATTCCGTCAAGTTTTTTGATAATTTTTCTCCGTGTGTTCATAAAAAATGTAATATTTTCGCATTCCGTCATTGAACATTATAATGGACAAATTACAGGTGCATGAACACGTGTTCCGATACATAAGGAATGTTTAATAGGAAACGGTTTTCAATCCCGTTTTCAATCGGTTTTTAACAAAATACTCATACAAGTTTCTGGTCACCGTGTATTTTCAGAATGTTATGATGTTTTTATTGTAAAATATATTTGGTACTGTTTATATAAATGTGCCGAAATGTCTAAGAGACTTATCTCAAACGTCCTAGGTGGTTCGTCGGCTCCTTTGCTTGCGAAGTGGAGATCGGGTAAAGAGTTATTGACAATAAGCCACCCGTTTGACAAAGAGATCAGAATGGTCCAGCAGGGGCGGTTATGGTGGTGGGGGGGGGGGATGCTGCGGACAGTTATTAGCTACACCCGTCAACACCGCTTTCTTCTCTTTAATATTCTATTTAAAATCAAATCCAGATCGAAAGTCAGATTATTATCATACTTGTGTTAAGCCAAGAAAGGAATATTAGCTTTCTTTTTAACATCGCCTGATAAATAATGACTTTCAGCGAAGTATTGACGAAAATGTCATATTTTTTTATTCTTCGGTTGTGATTATAAATGGTTTAGGATTTTGAAAATAATACCTTTTTGTAGTTTTATGATAATGTTCTCACCGAGGTATAATTTCCTTTTACTCTATATTGAAAGATTATTTTTGAATTGTTATAAAAAAACTATTATCAATACAATTGAAAAAAAATTAAAACACATTTTTAAAAATATTTATGTATTTATTTACAGGTAGATACTATTGTACGTATTTAGACCTTATGTATTATTTTGGACGATTTTTTATAAGAAGGTAAGGGTAAATAATAAGAAAAGACCGTTTATATGGGTATTTTTAATGTGAGTACAGCACAAGAGTCCCAACATGGCTAAAGCCATTTGAAGCCATATTTCGAATCAAAATGGTGGTCTTTCACGTTTTTAACAAAATATTTAAATTCTTTTGCATTCTTGACAGCGTCACAAATCGGATACCTTTCACAGCCTGTGTGATCTGTAAATATAAGGCAAATTCTAGAGTATGAATATTTTATAAAGCCTTGTCTAGGTTTACTATGTGATTGTTGTTTACTTTACCTACTAAAAGTGTTTTTTTTTATAAATTAGCTAAGTGTTATGTATCATTTATATTCTGATATAGGCAGACCTAGATCATAGTGAGTGCTTTTAAATATGTAAGTTGTCTTGTCGGTGTATGGCAGTATCAATATCTGTGTCATTCAGAGAATCAATCCCACACTAGAAGCTACCTCCCTGACAGCTCAGTAAAAAAATATAGGAATTCCCATGCGCCGTTTCTCATTGCCATAATGATCGACATTATTCATTTAGCATAAAATTCAGCCTCTGAGACACCGATGGGTGAATAAAAGAGCAACGATTCCTTTGATGACACCGATTCGCCGAAACTCTACACCGCACACGTAAGATACTTCACAACACAACACGACACGTCTTCACAACATACACACACCAAACAGTCATCTCCTCGCAACATCTGTGCTCCGGATCAGCATCCACAATACTTTAACCTAAAGACAAGAAAAGGGCCGATGACGGGCGATGAAATGTTTACGATAATATTCAAAGTGCCGATTTTTTTTCGTGGTTTTGAAGATGACACCGGTTACTTGAAATTCCTTGAAAGCTAATTTACAAGATGGATCCTCCGAATTAGCTACATATCTACTTCAACAGAACAACTAACTTCTTGTGTGATATCACGTGTTTTACTTGATCATACTGACGATTTACAAAGATATCTATTAATTTATAAAAGCCATGCTGCTTGCACTTATACTTGGAATCAAATGTAGGCTTCTAGAAAATAATACATAATAAATTTAGGCTTATTAGATCTATCAAAGAATTTATACATAAAAATGCAAAAATCAGTAATTTTAAATACATGTACAGGGATCAGTAGGATTTATAGGTCCAGTTAAGAGTTTTACCGAGCCGAACCCTCTGATATGAAAATATCTGTAGTCGTTGAATTATTTTCCCATTTGATCTCTGGTGATTTGACTTGTTTTTTTTTTTGTATTTATTATGCTTATATAATGCACTTGCTTAATGTGGATTGACTAGATGATCAATTGTGGAAAAGTGTATGGAAGGGTTTAGTTTTTCCTGTAGGGAAGATTTAACCCGGACATAGAGTCGGAAATAATATTTTTTGATGATTTGTATAGCACCGTTTTTGTGCAAAATCACCTCAAGGGCGCTGTACACATATACATACAATACATTTCTAAAATGATCTATGTTATTACTAACTATATATTGAGATAATATACAGGACAATACTTACCTGGCAGATCACTTGAGATTAACACTTAATTAACATTAACTAATTGTTTATAAGCGAAATTTAGATACAGGATTTAAGAAAAAATTGGAAAATTGGATATAATTGGACTTTCTCACAGAAATGGTATATTTAATTTAAGGGTATGACAGCTTAAAAAGATAAGTTTTTAGTTTAGAGCTGAATTCTGTTGGACTTGTTATGGATCTTAGTTCGTGACGAAGTTTATTCCAAGCCTTCGGCCCAGATGCTTATAAAGCGCGATCACCAAACTTAGTATTTGGCTTGCGCTTAGGTTCCATCAGTCTGCCTATAGCTGATGATATTGCTGATCTCGACCTAGACCTCGCGGCTAAAAACGTATGTATAATATTAATTTTCTATAAATCAAAACCAAGTTATGTAAGTAAGTACTTAATTATCTTTTTTGCCACTGTTCACCCCAAGTGCTTCGCTGCGTTTTGAGACTTGCAGGTTGCCTATCGGGAGAGACAGGTGGTCGAGGGAGACCTTTTCACTTTCTCTCGACCATCGCCTTGCACCGTGGTGTGAGGGATGGATGCATAGATCCGTTGTTATAAATTATTAGACACACTGACCTCTAGATTCCTACCCACCCCTCAAAACTTTTTCCTTCTCGGATCTTCCTCTCCTTCATTTTCCTAAACAGACCTTCCACACAGCTTCCAAAGATAATATAGACCCTGAGGGATTTTTTTTCCTTTGTGGAGATAATGGATAAAAATAAAATAAAATAAAACAAGAAATTATACAATTTATCCAAAGAAACATCACTCATCAAAGACAATTCTTTATTCACATTTTATTTAGGTAGATAAGGTAGTTAAGTACAATAATATTGAAAACATGCAAAAATGGAAGTCAAAATAAACACGAAGATTTCACATTTGAAAAAAAAATCTTTATTGAACTGTAAAAATGGCCACCCTTTTTAAATGAAAATAGAACTAACAAAGAAACTAAGAAACAAAAACAGACAGGAGAAATACAAAACAGGACTTCAACATGCTAAGTTAATAAAGTATTAATTTAGGAATGAATTTTATACCTTAAAACCGTGCTAAAGCATATCTTGCTTTATAAGAGTTGATAGAGTTAAATAATGATAATTGCCCACGGGTCAGGTATAATAGGTGAACGTCTCTTGAGAAAGTTTTTGTCAGTTCTGAAGCACCGTATCCATTTCACTACCACTGTCCATAGGTACATAAGTATCCGCAAGACCACAAGTACAGTACAGTAGAGCAGAGTAGGTAGAGTGTTCGCCTGAAAGCCGAATGTATCACGCTAGATTGGAGAGGGTAAATTCAAGCGTGTCTAATTAGGACACGTTGCCACCCAAATGGTGTAGATACAGGGCGCTTGTTTTGTATTTCGCTGCCTTCAGCATTCAAAGGGGATCACATAATGGAGGGCACTATGGATTACAGCGGTAATGCAGATATCCACGTTGACGACAACAGAATTCGTCATGGAGATAGACCCACAACGCGCTTCGGGACCCAGGAAGTAGGTCACAAATCAAACATAAAGCGGCAACGGGTCACGCATAGACAGCTTCCCGCCACTTTTACGAGCGGCCATATTTTGCTTTGATTTATTCAAATAATATATTATTATTCATTCTAAAGGTTATACGTTAGACACTAAACATTAATGTATCTTCTTCTTCGAACCGGGTTAATTTATGAGCGCAATATTTTGAAGTATTTATATCTCGGGCATAATGAAATATTCAGAATCCTATCGCCAACACACGACGCGTGATTTATGGCCGAAATAATTTTTCTCACGTTGATTTGAATCATTGCTCTATAAAAATCCGTCTCTCTGAAAGAGCAGAGACTAATCTTGTAAATCAATCAATTCAAATAAAAGTACAGCGTTCATTTTTTTTCCAGTCTTTGAAGAGAGCTGTTTGATTCTTATAATACTTTGCAAAATAGTTTCAAGTATTTGGCCCAGATATTTTTAGGACGATAAAAATACTACGTCTTTTTCCAATCTTTTACAATATAAAATGTTTTACTTAAACATGACATCTAGTATTGTACAAACTTCAAACCCTGTTTAATGGCATTACCTTTGAGATAGAAAATTTACGGCGAATTGTAAATAGAACAAGGCTAAGTATCTACAGAAATTAATCCAAAAAAATCTGTCAAACAACTCACCACCTCAATATAAAATTATAACTAAGAACTCCTTAACGTTGATGGTTATAGTTCGTTTGTAGACAAGCTACATAGATCACCAACTAAATTTATATTTTATTAAAATGAAAATGAAACACTTTGTATACACCAAAAAAATAAAATATTTCGTGCTTTTTTTAATTTTTAAATTTTCATTATCCTGACGATGAAGCCATTTACTTTAAAACATAGTTCTTGTTGGTAAAATATAAACTAGTTATTATTTGCACTAGACACAAGTTGCAATCTCAGAAGATAACAATGTAAAAGATGAGAGACAAAGCAGATATACCCATTTATACTTCGGCCTAATCAGATATACTAGGATAAAAACAATGAAACGCCAACTCAATCTGTGTGCGTAGTATTTACATATAAGTTTAAAAATATAATGTTACCAGAATATGTGTAAAAAAATGTGTTAGTATTAATAGTACAGTCCGTGGCTATCCTACGAGAAGCTCCAATGATTTTAGGCTCCCTAAGACAAGTCGGCAATGCAAAACAATATTTACTATAAAGTTTTTAAAATATTCAAGGAAGCTAAAAGTCTTGCAGCTTTTCGTGCGTTATGTCTCAATGTTGTGAAGTGCAAGTATTAGTACGTAGGTAATATAATATTATTGTTGTAGTTTTAGAATAGGTATGTACTAGATATCAAATGTAAAATTTTATACTAAATCAAATATACTATTTAAAAAATCATGATGATATCTCATTCATAAATAACGAATGTCTATTTCGTACCTTTAGAAACACATTCCTTAAGGATATTTAGGTAGATACCTAATAATTTACAACTCCAAGGCCTGGTGCTAAAGCATGAAAATATTTTTTCACCGCAGTATCTACCTACCTTGAAGCGAATTATTTATTCTTAGCCTTCCAAAGTTCTTTGAAAATTTAGACTTTTAAATCCTGCCATAATTCGATTTAAACAAGGCAACAACGCCAATGATGAGATTCTTATTGTTAAAGTAGACAAATTGGCATAAATAAAATTGTTTTCCTTTGTCGAATTTCGCATTAGGTATTTATTTGGCTTGTACCTAGATTGCATGCAGTTTGCAATACTTTCGCAGAAATTGAAGATGTGTTTAGCTGCACGGAATATAGTTACAAGAAGGCTATAATAACATACCTCAGTAGTAATAACAATTAAGGTTAGCATAATACTATTAATCCTCATGGGTTCTAAATAATTTTAAATACAAATTCGATTTTTGATTACTGTTTCACTGAATTATTAAAAGGAGTATTGCTGATTTATTAAAATCCCGTTCAAAAGGTGATAACAGGTCATTTCCTAATCAGTAAGTTTTCTCCGTGCAATTACATTCACATGCTGATAAAAGCCCACCTGGGCTTATAATATATAAACAAATAAGGCCACATACCTAATAAACTAATTAACTAACCATCACACCGTTTCCCCCTCATGGGTAGGCAGAGAGGACGGACTACCAAACAACTCGGTCTTGGCACACACTCATTGCCTCATTCACATTCATACATACTCTTCTATTATTCTGACTCTTGACATGGCCCAACTCAAATATCTGATTCACTTGGTCGTGCCATGTCTTCCTCGGGCGTCCCCGACTTCTGCTGCAATTCACATTATCATCGTATATTATCCTTACACTCCTTTCTTCGCTCATGCGCTCTACATGCCTAAACCATCTAAGCGTCCCTTTCTTGATCTTACTCATTGCGCTTACACCAGCCTTGCACTACTCGTATTTGCGGATCTCCACATTTCTCACACGATCATACATAGTTTTACCACACATACGCGTCAGGGATCTCATGTCTACATCATTCAGTTTACTGTCATCCTTTCTCTGCCAGTTCCATGCCTCACTTCCGTACATTAGGGTAGGTAGGTTGTTGTAGGTGCATGCCTAGTAATAATATCAAAGGCCAAAAGACCTTTTTCCGATATTTTATCATTTTCTGAAAGATTGCAAAACATGGCTTCTCGAATTAACGCTCCACAAAAGTCAATCGTTGATTTATAATCATTGCCTTTGCGATTTCGAGATAACGGGCTTTAGTTGAAATAGGATGGAAGCGGAGTGAATTCGTCATTAGTTTGGGCGGTCCAAAATCTCAGAAAGACAAATGGCGGTTTCCCTTATATTAGGCGCGCGAACACGGAAAGCTCATTATTGAGGCCCGCCCTCCCGGCAGTCCCGGCAGTCCCGGCAGTCCCGGCAGTCCCGGCCCATTGGCTCAGTGGCCCATTGGCCGCTCACTGACTTATAGCCTGGGCCCTGGCTGCCAGGAGGGTGCACCTCTGTGACATCTTTATGTGCGTCTGTTAAAAGTTACAAACTTTACAAGTATCATACGCTACTTGTACGTTTTAGATGAGATTCTGATTTCTGATCAGAATTTCAACATTCACCGTGCGCGCCGTATCAATTATTAGCTCAATACTTTTATTCAAACTCAAAATTGTGCTAAAATAAAACACTTTGAGGGCGCTCTATAAAGTTTATAAAAACTGCCTTTAGTTATAAAGTTGATGTAACTACCATTTTGGTACCACTATCTAAATGTGGGCAATATATAAGTAACGAAATGAACAAAATATAAAATCATTTTTATATGCATGTAGATGGAAAACGATGAGTTGATTCTACTACATCATGATAGTAGAAGTAAAACAAATTTCGAAATTGATTATTTTTGCATACATTCCATTTTCGTACCGGCTGCGCCAGTGTTATATCCTTCATAGATCTGGCTGTATTATTGACCAATCCAGCTTCACTAGATAATATTAGATAATTTTCTCCGTGATACATATGTATTGTATAACCGGTTTACAAATAAATGAATATTTCACAATTTACAACATTGGGCTTAAATGTATGAGTCACACAACCACCTCTCAGTAGTCATCCCGAAGTAGCAATCCCCGAATATTAAAAAAGGTACCCACACATTCGCGCTTTCATTGGCGCATCTCTATATCAAACTACCAAACTCTCATATATATATACCTACTACATTTCCGTACGAACAATTCAACTTGTTTACCTAAAAACTAACTTAAAACATTGGAATTTCTAAAAAAAATATTCATCTTTTTTCTTTGCAGGTCTTAGAATCACCTCACGAAGTTAGTGCAATTTACCCCCCCCCCCCCCCCCCCCGTACAAATATTAAGAATTAATAATTAAGAGTAAAATAAACTACGAGCGAATTGTATATTTTCGGTAATTAGTTATTGATGTCATAGACTAATATATTACATCAATGATTGATGTATAATACCAAGAAGGAAATCCTAAAAAATGAATGTATCTTAAAGTCACATAAAAATGTACCTGCCATATCATGAGCGTTTGATCGTTTAAATTATTTTTTATATTATTTTTTTAAATGTGGTATTTTGTGATTACAGTTTGTGGTCTTGAAAATATTTTTCCACAAGGGTCTCTATCCAAATATAAAATGTGGGAATAATGTGTTCCGGCGCTGAAAACTACCCTGCTACTGTTGATTTGCACATTTGATTCTGTTAGTCCTATCCTCTGGTAATCTATTTTTACCTGAGTTTTTATAATTGCTTAAGTACTGTTGTGTATTGGCTACTGGTGTTTTCATAAGCAAAACTCTCTAATCACGCGTATAAGCTGCAAATTAGTTCACTCCACCACGCAGCCCACTGTTCCACATACTAGTAAAGAAACCGCCCTTAAGACCAGACAGGGGTGCGTCTAGGGGAGCAGGGTGGTCTGGTATCTATTTAATATTATCAATTGCCCAGACCTCTCAGTATTACTTAAGCCCTGTACTAAAAAAACAAACCCCTAAAACTAAAGTTTGCAAACTCGCACAAAGAGAAAACACGAGTGCATTAGCTGATCTTTTTTTATTTGCGGTGGAATGACTTTTTAACGTATTGGCGGTGTTTTTTTCTGTATTTAAATAATGTTTTCCAGGGTTCGGACCCATGAGAGCTTTTATTTAGAATCTTATCGATAGCTTGTTTACACAAACAGCGTCCTAAGCGACCCGGCATTGTGCGGGATGCTGCGGTGATTCTCAAAGGGCCAAAGGACCGCGAGAGCCGAAGATCCGTGGATATGTTGTTTCAGCGTGCGGGAGGCTGTTATTTTAGAATTTAGCACACTTCCCGTGTTACGCGGGGAACTGCTTTATTTCATAAGGATATAATAAGACAGTGCTAATAACAATTATAATAACAGATGAGATGAGAAAGAAACGTTGGATCCAGCGACTAGTGATTTATTTTTCGGGGATCTTAAAAATTATTATAATTAAACTTTTAACCAAGAAAAATTGTAACGTTTTAAAGATATTTCGATTGAACGAAAAATCTATTGATGTAAAAATATAATATATTGAAAAATTACGTGATTTTCTAAATATCAGATTGAATTCCATTATTCCTGTATTCGTCCTGAAGGTAGTAATTCTATTGTTTTCTTTTCAATTAAATTCAACAAAGGCCTTCTCTGAAGCCAGCTTTACACAAAAGTTGATAAATATCTACTCGTAGTCACAAAACATAGAGAATTAATAATTAGTTCTCTGTAGATGAGAAAAAAACAAAAGACAAAAACAAAGCAAGGCTGTTATTCGTAGCTGTTTGAAAGAATACGCTGAAACCTAATCTTTACGAAGAATCATTTTAACATTATCCTTTTTTATCTTTTGGGCTTACAGTTTTTAGGTAATATTAACTATTTAAAAATTAATATATATTTTTGATACCGGCTCGTAATGATCTAATATCTTCTTTGCAACTAGGTTATTGAATATGAAAAAAAATCAGCCGGGTTGTAAAATAAGAATCTCTTCAAATTATTCGTAATCTAGTTAAAAACGGTAGGAACACGTGTTCATAAAAATTCTAACATTTCATTATATATTATCACGTGTTCCGATATTATTACGAATTTACTAAGAGTTTACACAGGAAACGACCTTCAATTACATTTTTAACCGGATTACCAATAACTTGAAAAGATTTTTAATAAATTATCAATACTCGTTTTTCTTCGTGAAGACTAATAAAATATCACTCAAACCAAAAAATATGAAAAATGTTGTTTTCTTAATTTAGACGGAAAACTGAGAGATTATGAAAAACTTTATCACAAACAGTTTTTTCAGCTTTGCATGCAGCGTAGATTTTTTTCACTGCTTGTGCATGACGTTGCAAATTGGGTTATATCAATTTGATATTTTACACGACACCATTAATGTACTCAGCACAATGATAAATCAGCAAATTGAATTCCAACAACACATCTCATTGATAACATAATAATAATATTGTTATATTGTGTGTTAAGTCTGCCATTAATGGATGACTATGGGAGATCCCGTGTTTAGAGGATGTCGTTGCAGCTTTCAATTTTTTCACAGGGCGGGACCGAGGTAATGGGTGGGCTATTTGTACACACGATTTTAATAGAAGTCTTAAGGAAATAACCCCGCTGATGTCTTTTTCCAAGACATATTTTTGATATTTAATTAATATCTATATTATGTTTGTTCAAATGGAAAAAGATTCATAGAATATTAAGAATAAAAAGGAGGATTTAGGGGTCAAAGTAGCTATGATCTCGAAAGAAGAGAGAGCCTCTTTATGATTCGGAAACATTGTCAAAATTTTACTTTGGTAGGTACTTTATTTTACTATTCTACTTTGATCTCTCCAACTGGCGATCTCATTCCATCGCCATGCAACGCAGTGAGAGGGATATATTCATACGTCCATCACTCTTGGACACACTGATCCCTAGATTCCCACCCAAACATCACACCCTTTACCTTCCTAGAACTTCCTCTCCTTCTTTTCCTTAAAAAGACCCTTCACACAGCATCCCAAAATATGACATAGGCTCCGAAGGAAATTATTTTCCCTACGTGGGATTATGCCTATGCCTCTTGTGTGGGATTAATGTTAAAAACAAAACTATCGAGTGGAAATTCGTATGCGATTTTGGATTATTCAATATAAGTAATTACATATATATGTGGAAACTCGTAGTACAAGCGGGGAAACTGGTCAATCCATATAATATAGAAGATTTTGTTTGAGTATCCCTTTCGATTTATTTTAAGAGTTTAAGCAGCTGATTTTAACCCAGAGCGATCGATTTTTTTTGAATTTAACTTTAAAAACTCATCTTCAGACTCGCTTTACTCGAAAACGAATGCTCAAAACAAAAGAGATATCACAAATTCCCAAGTCTCCCGCTTGTTCTACTAAAGAAAGAAAAATTACTATTGCTAATTTATGAAGAATCCAGGCAGGCCTTACGAATGAATTAACAGGTTTCCTGACAAACTTTAAGTAAATTACTAAATATATTATCATGATGTCGGAACACATGATATTCAGAATATTTTTGCACGAAAATTCTTTGTATCATTGTTTTCCGTGTACGGATTTTCGGACACCGCATACAGGTATGTATATATATTTTAAATAGTCATTTTTGAAGATCTAAAACCAATTCAGTTAGTTGTTTTCATAATCGTTCTATTCTCCTTGGCGAAAAGGACATTTAAAATTTAAATTCACCTCTAAAGCCACACACTAAACTGACCATTATTCACGAATACAATTTTCAAACAAATATTCCTGAACCTGCCCTGTTCTTTGGGGTAGGTATGAAGAATCTTCAGAATGTTTTTCATTGAATAGTGGCACAGTGGAGGTGCCGACAGTTGCCTATGAAACAAGAGTCAGGTTCAGTCTCACATTATCACCGCTGCCATTTCTATCCACTATTCATAATTCACATTATCCTCCAACAATGGCATTACCGCCCATCAACAATGAAAATAATAGGCAATATTCACTAAACCACAGGAAATATAGCTTTTTATCTCAAAGTAGATAACTACCTAACCAAAGAATATTAGTCGACGTATTTTATTCTGTACGTCTTAGTCGTATTCTTTCATTGTTAATATTTTTGTTAATGTAGATCACTGTGATATTAAGTAATATCTGAATAAAATTAAAAAAATAATATTAATATTTGGCTGATTTTTGTAGTGCCGTTTTTGCAAAAAATGCGTGTTTTGGCGCTGTACAAATAAATTTAATTAACTTAACAATTGAAATTTTTAATAAAAACTAGTGACCTACATCTAAGACTGTGGTTTCAGTCTTTAATTATTATTTTCAATGAAAAATCATTAAAACATTCAAAAATCATTCAAATTAAAACATATTAAAAAATCTTTAATACTTCTGAACCTTCTACTCAGATAATCTTTAACGAAATGTTTAAATATTTCGACAAAATGCCATAATATTATAATGTTCCTACATACCTTACATAGTAAGTAGAGTAGGGTGGTACAAAAGCGCGCAGTACCGAGATTCAGAAAGAATGCAAATAAAACTATGAATTTAAAGAAAACAGAGAGAATTTTTTTTATATGAAACCGCATAAGAATCCCAAATATCTGAAGCCAGTGACACTATGTCATGTCCAATTGGTGTATGTTATGAGGCTAAAAGTAGCTCTTGGGTATCTAGCTGTTACAAGAATAAATACGAATCACCTAACTCTCATTTATTACAACACATAATAAAAAAGTTTAAAAAGACAAATAGAGCACTCTTTTGCCTCATACAGCCTAAGAGTGCGCATGAGGATGTACGTACGTGTGCGCACGCACTTTATGGTGGGTTAATCTGTTACAAAGATCGCAAATATAATATCCTGATACCAAATTACCAGCGCATATCCCGTGCCACCATCCCCGGCACATTTTGCACTGAATTTAGTCATCTACCATTGGCTCCTTAAATATTTCTCCGCAACCTGGGTATATCCAGGAATTCCAGTGCATATTCTATGGAGTATACTGAGGTGTGTTAAGCATTTTATTTAAAGGTGGCGCCTTCTTCTTCGATTTATTTATCATTGCTTTATCTTCTTCTATTTTTTGTTTGAATTGAGAACTGCTGAGAATCTTCGATTTTTTTGCCCTCTTCGATGTAGCTCTCGGAACAGATGACTTTGGTAAAGGAGAAAAGTTTGCGAGAGTAACATAAGAAGTTGACGGTATTGCCTGTTTGGATAATGACCTACATGGCAAGGGTGCGCACGCACTCTTGTACATTTCATCCCTGCGCACTCAAGCACAGCAGGTGAACATTTTCTCATAAAAATAATACCATAGCCATCTAGAGCAACCTGTCGAAAACTTCTATCGTTTGACAGCTATTAATGTAGAGCTGTAATAGAAATATTAACACAATAATACTCTATTGAAATGAAGTGAAAGAGTTTCCAAAACACAAAAATATTATAACGAACAAGCAAAAAAAAAACGATTTTGTCACCTGGTATTGTAAATAATCTCCTATCAACACTTAACAACATAAGATATCAACACTTCACGATAGCATCTGGCGACTGAATTTGTCAGCTATCGTCAAATGCGGGAAGTTTCAATAGAATGCGTACTCTTATACGTATCCCTACTCTGGGTACCTACAGTAAAATTACATCTAATTAGTAATTTATATCACAAAGCTACATACAAGCTTGTTTATTTGTAGGAAGAAGATATTTTATCAAATCAGTAGCAGAGAAAATGCTTGTCCTTTGGTTGTTATTATTATGCATTTTCTAATTTCATCACGAATATTTCAATGATTAGAGGACTTATGTCATTTAAGTTTCACTAAGTATTTTTCTTAATTACACACACAGATTATTAATCAATTTACAGAAAAATCTTCTCATTTTTGCAATAAAATACACCTACTGTTTCAGAAATTTCAATCAACAGCACAATTCCTCGTAATATACCATGTTTTGCTAAAACATCTGTTCTACCGTATCTTGAGCAAGTCATGTACCGGTTTACCCATCTATCTACCAAATACCTAATCAAAATTGTAATAACTGTGTATTTTCGGCTTTAAACATTTATATTGGCTAGCCGCTGTATGCATTGAAATCTCTAAGGGTGCGTATAAACACACTAGCCGAACTGCCGATCTGAACTACGACTTATGGGAAAGGAACGAAGCAACCGCAAATGGGGTGAAACGCCGCTTACGATTGCTTTGTTCCTTTACCGTAATTCTTGGCTTGGGTCGCGCTTTTTCTCGTGTACACTGACAGTTTTGTTAGATTACGTGGCAAATATGATTTCATAATGTTTGTTCTTGTTGACTCGCCCCTCGCAATCCTCACATTACGAACGCAATAAGCCCCGATACAAACACAATATAAACATTCCCCATCCGCACTGCACCGGTAGGCAAAATGAATAAATCTTTTCAATCGATCGGAACGAATTGGCGATATTATTTATATTTGTATTTTTCCTTTAACAATGCGCTTTTCGGTCCATTTATTTATTTATGACATTAGATTTCTTGATGGTTCTATTTGTGGTGTGACATCGGAGCGGTGCGGTCGCGGTGTGGCATGTTCCGTTCTCTACCTCCGCAATACAACTTTTGAATCTAGGTGTCAATTTCATAAATAAATACAATTTTAATCATTAGTTTTCGTTCGAGAGCATACAAAGAGCATACATACATTTTAAGGATGAAATTCGTTCAATCAAAAAATCTTTAACACCCAAAAGTCCGAAACAGTTAGGTATAATCGTACTATTTTTCTTTTATCATCGCTTTTTTAGCTTAAAAAGGTGTTACATTAAGCCATGTAAAAAAAAATAGGTATGTCACTTATTCCCACAACTATTAATATACAGGATGTAGTTTATATACGGGTATATATTTAAAAAAACACACTTATTAATTAACTAACTTTGGTTGTGTATCTGTAACTCCGGTTTTATGAATTTTGTAGAACTCGGATTTGCATGTCTTTAAATTCAATTTTTATTTTCAAAATTGATCTGTTTTTTGAAAAATTGGTACGTAACTATTATCTAATATAATATTTTAACAGAAAATATTTGAATTGTATTCATAACATTCTATTTTTCACGGATTTTCCCAAGCTATAATAATAATAAAGGTTAAGTTTATATGGCACCGTTTAGTGATAAAATCACCTCAAGGGAACTTAACACTTTGTTAAAGTTGGTACCATCGTAAAAACATCAGTTAATGATAAAGACTCAGAATAATAGAAGAGAATGTATGAATGTGAATGAGACAAGGAGTGTCGTCAAAGACCGAGTTGTTTGGCGGTCCGTCCTCTCTGCCTACCCCTGCGGAGAAATGGCGTGAAGATTAGTTAGTTAGTTAATTAATAGTAGGTATATGCGCATTTTAACGCTGTATCACGTTCATTGGTCAAATGCATTGTGCATAAACAGAACAGGTGGATACCATATATCAAAATAGTTGCACTAGTTTGTTTGGTCTATGGTCGGTTAATAAGGTAGAGCATTATATAAATAAAATAATATTTATTTTTATTTGTTTAACGGTGCTTAAACCCAAATATTATTATTTATGTATCGTTATACCCTTACAAAATGTCCACTTATATTAATTACATTGTTGTTTAATTGCATCTTTGTTTCACGTAGGGAACGGAATATCCCCAAATTGAGAGACATCTGCTACATGAAAATCTAAAAATGGGAGTGTGTAGTGCTAAATAATGACATTATACACACGTTCACACACTGTTAAGCCAACAGGGCATACAAATGGCAGCCAATGACGGTGTCTCACGTCTCTATTATTCAAAATATTTTTATTTTGAACACATTTTCTAGTCGTGATGTTTATTCACGAGTTTCACGGACCTCTGCATTTCGGCATTTCTCAGAACGGAATTTGTTAGTGTATTTTCACAAGCTGCAGAGAAACTTTCTAGATATTTTCAAAGAGTATAAACAAATGGGTATGTTTGAAAGAATTTTCTATTTTCATTTTTGTTGAGGGCAAACGGTTCTTTACTAAATGCCCTCGTTAATCCAATTGAAAAAAAAAATTAAGTAGGTAGAAACTTTTTAGCGGTTGTAGAACCAACCTGTTGACGACATATGTAATAGATAAAGAACAACAAGTACAGATTAGCAAAAAAAGGAGTAAACTATTGCCATTAAAATATGGCGTCCCCCAAGGAAGCGTAGTGGGACCGATTCTATTTATTATCCATATAAATGATATCACTAACCTTAACATTAAAGGATACATAATCAGTTTTGCTGCTGATACCGTTATAACATTTTAAGAAGAAAACCTTACTGAAACATTTAATGTGGCTGAACAAGGGCTTAGTACACTTTAAAGTATGCTTAAAATTAACTCGCTTACCGTTAATATAAACAAAATTAAATGTATAACATTTTCAATGAATTCAAGGGGCCAACCAATAAAATCACTTGAACTAAAATTACATGAATCCCATAGACACAATGTTCAATGATACTGCCCAGTTGATGAAAATTGATGGGACCTACATATCAAAGGTATCACCGAAAAACTAATAAAACTTATATATTTCTTTAAAAATTTAAGAAAGCTGGTAAATAAAAAGGAAAAGAAAAAAATTAATTGCCCCTTATATCATTCTCTAATTGAATAATGATGCGGATCTGCTGTATCTAAATATATACATAACCTGAACACAATTGAAAAATGTATCATAAACACCATACTGAAAGTACTCGAACGCCTAAGAACGATTTCTATTTAAAATTTAAATAATTTTGATGTACCAAATGTACAACCAATATGTGCTAAAAATATACTTTTGAAACTATTCAAAAATACTGAATCCTCTACAATATTATTCATCACACTAGATTAAATCACAATTACATAATAATATTCCAATCCATAAAACGACGTTATAAAGCGAAAATAAGTTTAATGATTACAAATCAAGAATAAAAATCTAACTGAAAAATATAAATGAACAAAACTCTGAAAAAAACATTAATAAACGACACAGCAAACAAATAAAATAGAAATAAATAACTTTGTTCCGCCTCAGCCAAGGTCACTCTAGTAAAGAGGATTAATAAATATGATTTACTATAAATATATTCATTGTCATATTTTGTATGTAGTACAGAGTTTAAATAGTCGATATAACAAATAAATAAAAACCTTTTACACTAAACTAAATCTACACTCGTTGAATTGTATGCACGGTAATGTGTATCATTGTACAAACCAAAGATATTAGAAGAACGTACAAACGAATAAATTTTAATTTATGATGGTCCGATATTTCAAAGATCTCTCTGCTAGGGAATAGCTAACTTCGTGGTTCTGAAGATCTGGACATGCTTCAGAGCACCTACCTATCCTATAGAATGGTGATGAATCAATGACCGTTTATTATTTTTTTTTGTGCCGAGGAACATCCCCTTCGATTGCGGTCTACTCACATTGTTTGATGAAAGTGTTTTACATTTACAGAGCTATTAACGACAGCAAAATTAGTTGTTCGATATCTCCAAAACATGGATATTTCAGGGTGAACTTGGGTAAAACGAATGCATAGCGTTTCGTAACGTCACACTAGATATGATACAGCACAATTCGTAATTCGTACCTACCGCCGCGCATGTAGCGTGATGTCACAAGTTTTTCATACCTGCCGCAAAAATCAACTTTTTGACGGTTTATATTTTTGGTATCTTCCAAAAATTAACAATAAATTATATAATACATTTGTTAAAAAATTCCGCAGTAGGAGACGATCCCATTGATGAAAAAAAAACAGTATCATTGTCTCATAAAATGTACCTATGTAATTTTGTTTTTTCGCGTTTTCCCTCACCACCAATCGGGAATCAAACCTGCTTTACCAAGTAGTTTTTCAGACACTTTCAAATACCTACATACTTTCAGTAATTTGTATTATCCATCGTAGCCTCAGTGTCATTTAGATAAATATTTAGATGTAAATGTACCTATAAATGTTTGCATTTACCCATTTGGTTACGTGTTGTTACTGTAAATATAGACAGTCCTGATTTACTGTTTGATCGAAAATTCTTTTTAATTTCAACAACAATATCACGTCATTTAAATACTCTCTTGTACCTAGATTGCACGCAGTTCGGAATATTTTCGCAGAAATAGTAGATGTGTTCAACTGTACAGAATATAATTACAAGAAGGCTATAATAACGTACCTAAATTATAATAATAATTAAGGTGAGCATAATACTATTCTTCTGCATGGGTTCTTTATAATTTTACTGGCAAATTTTACTTCACGATTATGTGAAATCAAATATTCGTAAAAGCCAGTATGGGCGTATAATATAAATAAATATTTTATTTATTATTTTCTGACTTACGTGTAAATCTTTCAGTAGTGACAGCTTCTTATTTTTTGTGCAATTCTGCTCTTCGCGGTGCCCTATGTTCTATGCAGTACAAACATGTTGTTTGTTACCTTGGCGCATGGAAGTGCCGGCAGCCAGCAGTCAGCGCTCCTCTTTGTTGGCACTTCCTGCTTCAGAATGAAACTGTCCCAAGTGGTACTGAATAAAGGAAAATTACCAGTAATAAACGGCGAGGACTCGTGGGGCTTACGCCAATGTGGTTTGACATCGCCTTTTAGTGCAGTCTTCTGTCTTGTGATAATGGCAAACGAGCCGCTAAATAATAACGCCTACTAATCTTGTTTGCATTCAAAAACTTGCCAAAGTTATTTCACACAGTAGATCTACCTGTATCTATGGTTTCTTTGGAATCTTAATACATTCCGTATTCCTCGTTAAACTGCTTGACTGGATTTGTCTACGTGTTCTTCAACAATCTTCTAACATATTTTAAAAATTTAGGATCAGTACTTAAGTTAATTACATAATTATAATAAATCTTAGAATAAAATATGATTATGGACATTCACGGCCAGAAGTATTATTGTCAGCATTTTGTGGGTTATTATGCCGTGTTACACTTCCTCATTTTTTAGTCAATGATTCGGAGAGCGTTACAGAGTTTCCACCACCATCTACCCTGCCAATCTGTCCAAACAGTAGGCTAAAGAAGGTGGAAAATAAATAATGACTATAGGCAATAGATATTTATAAACCAATAATTAAAAAGTAACGAAAAATTAATACAGAATCAGAAAAAAAATTATGAAAAAAAGGTTTTTGCATATCATAACAATTTTTTCAGCATGCATGTTGATGTTGTAAATTTAAGGGGCAAAAGGGTTATTTGTTCTTTGATTTAGATATCTGGTAATCACAAGTACATCATTTGCAGTTAGTTTTGTATTCTTAGCACATGCTACATACTAATAGTTGAGAATCGGTAATCATAACACTTTTATGAATTTCCCATAATTTAGAAACTAGTCGTTTATTGATTTTTCCTCCTCGTTACCTTCGTCGTGACTGCTCTTCCTTCCTCGTGAGAAAATGACAAAATTAGAATTTATATCTATCATTTTCAATATTTTATCAAGGAATATTAGTTGCATATTTCTTGGTATCCTGTCGTGGTTCTCTACCCACACCACTGACTTGATTGTACTATGTCAATAAACCCTTTAAAAAAACTTGAGTTGCGCATTCACCTCCATCGGAAAACTGTCAGAGGCGTAACCGAAAAATTTGAGAAAACAAAGGGATATTGAGATGCCATATCATCCACCCACTGTCTACCAAAGCGACCTCCGTCAAACGAGATGGTCTTAAGCCTGCTTGTTGGTTGGCATCTCTCCCACGTACGGTACAGTGGACCCAACAGAAACTCCTAATAAAATAACCTAAATCATAAAATATTAATATCGAATAAATTTCGTGAAAGAGCAATCTAGTTCTGTGAACAGTAGACCTCGCGTCCAAAAAAGATTGATTCTAATTTTATCAATTAATAAATCAAAACCAAAATTTTCTTGTTAATTATAAAATTTGTAATTATGTACCTACCCACTTAAATACCTAGGTACATTTTTTTTGTTTTTTAATAAGGAATTATAGGTACAATTCGTCTAAAGAAACGTCACTATCTCAATGACAAATATTTTTTCGAAATTTCTTCGGGTAGAAAGGTAGGTACCCTAGTTTTGAAAAAATCCAGTACCAAAGTCCAAAAAAGCCCGACGATAGAAAAAAATCTTTAGTCAACTATTGAAACGACCATCATATTGAGAAAACGGAAACAGAACGTACAAATAAATCTACGGACAGACGAAATGCAAAGCAGTCGAGTTATGATCAGTGCTGAATGTGACTTGCATCCACATCTTCTATCTAGTAGAATATTATTAAAAAATATTGTGAAATTTCAATTCACGGACGCCTTTTGAAACTAAAAAAATACTTAAGCTCGTGTTGTTTACCCGAAAAATTCAATTCTTCGAATCTCATTAACAGCGAAATAGATGCTGACCTTGAACGCGGTGATGTTTATACATAAAATAATAAAAAACCTATTACCAATTCACTTTTCAAAGAAAGTTATATACAACAAGGACATTCACAGACGTAAATCAAGAATGTGCAATAAAATTAGGTTAACAAAAAAAGGATATAATCAATACACAAAATAGTTTATTAAACAAAGGAATACAATTTATATTGCGCTGCCGGAATCCATAAAGTCTGAACCAATAGATAGATTCAAGCTGGATTGTAGAGCCGTATCAATCAAAAGAAGGTTCAATAAATAATAAAAATGTGAAAATATATGTTTATTATTAATTTGATCGGTCGGTGGCTGAGTTGACATCGCATTTGGGTCCCACCCAGGCGTAGTGTGTTCAATTCATCGGCTGGCTAAGTCCTCCATTACAACACAAACATTTTCTGCTCACTGTGGCGGTAGTAGGAGATTTTCAAATATTATCAGATTATTCGTAACCCGAAAATATTTGTCTTTATTTTTTTTTTTAATTGGACATTTGTAAACTTGGATGTACAAATAGCTTAAATAAATAATTCGTTGTTGCTAAAAATGATTTCTTTTTGATTTCTAAAACATTTTAAAATTGTTCAATTATTTGCACCACAAAATCGAATGTTGTTAATTTTTTCTTTTCGAAGCGCTTCCATTTGACCTTCTTCGAAAAACTTCGGTGTCTGTTTCTAAGTCAAAATGCCGAAATATTTATATTCCTAAATGAATTCGACCATTTCTCTTCGTCCTTTTGTAAAAGTCACCGAAAACCCAAAAGGTTTATATAGAGTCGTGTCGCCGTGCGCAAAATTGACCAAAACACATTAAACACCCAGGCGCCGAAGTGGACCCTATCACAATGCGATTTAAGGGCTACTTTACCCGATCAGCGAAGGTTTTTTTTTCTAACGAAATAGCCAAAATTGATAAATGTCAGAAGTCAGGACGCAATGTCGGCTCCTTTAATTCCTTTCAATAAATAAAGACGTCGGTAAGTGTCGGTCTGAACATGACAAGGCGGTCTTCCACAAAAAGCGCTTTCAATAGCACGGACAAAATAAATTATCCTGTCTTCTGGGACCTTTTTGATAGTTTTGGCAAATGTTTAGTTTTCATTGGGCCACGCCCTGCTATGAGATGGGTGAGCTCCAACTGACACCAGCCCTGTTTCCGAATAAATTTGCCACTCTATTTTATATCTTATGAAGACAACCCTAAGAAGCATTATCTCTGTGTGTGTAAATCGTGACTTGTGACATTTGATTTCTGTAGGGAGTGTTGTTGTGTTATTTTTTTCATTTATTATTCTATTGGTATATTTTGACCGTGCTGTTTTATTATTTTGCACAAAGGCCAGGTCCGTGTGAGTCTCACCGACGCCGCTAATGACAACTCTATCTGAGAAGAGCATTGCTATTGATATAGCCAATGGTATTGCTGAACAGAGATATCCTCCCTTGAGGGCCATAAGCAGATACAATGTTGTGAGACCGCGCAGTGTGCACCTTTCTGGCCTCGGAGGCCCATGGAGGGCCTATTCACTTACAAACAGTAGCCAGCTATTTGAATAGATGTGCAAAGGTACCTTCCTACCAGTACTTACCTACAATACAGGTTAGTACGTTATTTTTTTACGCATTAAATAACTATTCATAATACTAATAAACAGTTGAAGTGAAGTAGAGTAAGCGGTCACTGAACACCAAATATTATTTTGTAACGCAAACCTGTGAAAAATCATAATTTGTAGGATTTGTGAAGCTGAAAGTATATATAAAAAAATTATTTGCCTCAAACTTAAAAAATTACTACGTTTGTAAAAAAATTAAATAAACAATAATTTTATCATTTTGGTACCTACTTTATCGCTTGTCTGAATCGCTCCCATAATCAGTTCCAATTTTTAAAATCAAAACAAATTCCAGTCAAAACGCAGGGACAAACACCGAAATTATTATTTTTAATTAGGTATTATTAACTATCTCTCATTCAACAACGTGATAGTTACCTACTAAAAAGGATAATACATATACACAGTCATACCTACTTATTAATTCTATGTATCTAAAATAATCATAGACATATGAATATTAGTAGACCTGCCCTAAGTGATTAAAAGCGTATTATTCCCCACTCCCCATACCGGTTCCATTGGAGCCGGCTGGGCTCGCGTATGGCTTCAAGTGAATTTAGAAAACGTGACGTTATCATTCTTGTGCGAACTATGGTCGAGGCATCATCGGTTCATTTTACGAAATAACACGGCAAAATGTTGACTTATGCTATGAAAACTTGTAAAAATAGATGTGAAAAAGAGAATAAACCCAATTGTCGTATTACATTCCATATATAAGCATTATTTTACTTTATTTTAAGCATATTCACATCGTATAATATGGATCAGTTGTAAAAACATCCTACTATCACATCGAGAAACGTCTGGACGCGAAACACAAAGCTGGTTGGTTGCTGGGAAGTAAATTATGAACATTTATAAAAGTGTCTTAACTAAATACTTAAACGAAATACTCGACTCTGAAAATAGAAGAAATTTATTTTGCCGAATTTGGACTTCGCAAATTTGTTCATAACGTGGCGAGTAATTTGCGCTCCCATGTAAAAATGTCTATTCATTCATAATCAGATTTTACTTTTAAGGGCCTTCCTTACTAGCGATCTCAATCGTTGTATGGAGAATCATGAATTGTCGATAATGTAGCCACGCTAGGCTATCATAAATACATTTTTCTGTCGAGATATATGTTTTTACTAACAATTTATTTTCGTTAAATACTATATAATGAACATCTAAGAATTCTCCTACTCATTCGGCTCTATGAGGTGGCCGTGAATGCACGCTTCCTACGGTCCGTCGTGTCAATCTTTTTTCAAAGTTCGAAATTCCGCGTAATTATTACACTTCCATGTGACGTTTCAACAATATTCATAACAATAAGCTGTGTAGTGTCAAATAGTATTATAAAGAATTAATTTATTGTTAACATTTTTTTGGGTTTCTAGATAATAAACAATTTGATATTATTAAGAATTAATATATTGTTAACATTTTTTCGGGTTTCTAGATAATAAACAATTTGATATTATTAAGAATTAATTTATTGTTAACTTTTTCTAATAAATAAAGTAATAAACAATTTGATGTTTTTAAAATATAAAAGTATATAAAATATTCCAGCACTTACAATAAAATAAAAGAAACACATCGTATAAAAATGTTTCAGTCGAAAAGATCGAATGCCGAAATCACTTACTTCGAAATTATTGCAAAAAACTTAGATCACTGTCAGAAGATACAAAGTATCCCTTAGCATTGAGGAAGATTGTGTCAAGCCGTATTTTACGCCTGAGAACGGCTGTACGTTGTGCAATAACGTACCGGAAGGCCATGAATTGTAGTCAAGAGGAAAAATAAAACAGTTTTATTTGGATATATTGAATGGTCCAAAACACGTATTTGGAGACCACTCACTATGCAAGGAACGGGCATACTTTTGCAAACGGGATACTGGCGACACTAATTACGTACCCAATATGACTTCGAGCTTGAAAATGCCCAGAATCATGCAGCACGTTCGATTGTTGGCATCTAATGCTCGAAGTTTAATACGTGATGTAGACAGCAAAAATGTGGAGTGTTATAATAATGATGTGGCTAAAATTGTTGGCGGAAAGCGTATCAACTATTTTCTAAAACGATCCTACAATGGAAGGTGCGCTGCAGCAGTAGTGGCGTTCAACACCAATCGTCCACACTATTCTTTGCATAAATTTGCAACTGGTAATAGTCCCGGAAAACTCATAAAGAAATTAGAATTAAAAAGATTGCAGAAAAATAATCAACAAGTATTAAGTAAAAAAAAGAAAAGAAAAACCCTGCAGCTCGCTCCAGCAAAAGATCAGCATTATGGTTCCAATGCAGAAAAACCTGATATGGACCAAGCATAAGTATGAGGCAGCCAAAGATGATTTTTTAAAAGGCTTTTTACCATAGCCAAAGATAGGCAAGCAATTAAAAGGGCGATAGTACTTCAAGCATCTAGTGGAAAGTGGATCGAGATGCGCCGCAATATGATTACGGCATCGTGGTTTGGAAAAGTGTGCAAACGGCGGCAAAATATCAGTTGCGCTCCATTAGTCAAAAATATACTGTATCAGCAATCCTTATCAAATATTCCTTCAATTCGACAAGGACAAAAACATGAATACAATGTCCTGAAGGAGCTTGCAGGACTAAAAAGCATTACCATAGAAAAGTGTGGTCTTTTCATAGATGAAGAGTATCCGTATATGGGTGCGACCCCAGATGGAATTTCTTCTGAAGACACCGTGATTAAAATTAAATATCCTTTCGCAGCATGCTCATATATGAAGCAGTACCTATAATCCGAAAAAATTAACTTTTGGAAACTTAGCAAAAATGGAGGAATGCTAGTAAATACATCTCACGACTGGTTTTACCAGGTTCGGGGCCAATTTCATGGAACAAAAAAGATATTTGTATGTTTGTTGTATGGATTGAACTCGAAATAAAAATCGAAATATTTTACGGGATGACGAATTTTGGCAGACTAATATGGTTAAACAGCTGAAACGCTTTTACAATTTTTGCATGCTACCAGAATTAATTGATCCTCGACATAATCGCTGCATGCCTATTTGAAATCCTGAGTATTTAAAAAAGTGCATAATACCGAAAAGAAGTAAAGTAAAATTGGTTTCAGCTAAAACCAAAACATGTAAGAAGGAATTGTTAAGAAGAAATCAATAACATTTTATTTCATTGAAGTGTCTTCAAAAGAAATTTTATTTATATTCCTAATGTATGTAGTCCACATATTTAGAGACAGGGAAGAGGGGGTTGGAAAGTTCCTGGCTATTCAGTATTCAGATCTAGTCACTAAACATATCTACGCCGTTCTCAAGCAACTTTCAATTCTGAATTATGGTCTCTCACCAGGATAATACTGAACGTATCTTCCACTTTGGAACGAGGTACAGATTCATTATATATACCTATATATAAAAAAAAGATTTTACAATATGATATAGTCATATAAATTAAATTAAATTTATTTTGAATCCATGACCTCAAATCAAACTAGACAATTTAGTATTAACAGTGCCCGGCCGCACTGCGAAACCAGGCAGGAACAAAGGCCAAGCCTTTTGTCACTATTTATGTATTACTATGTGTACCTTTGTATGGGTACAATGGTACACATAGTAATACATCTCATCTATGTATATATAAAAAAAAGTTATATTAAGGGCGGCTTGCACCAACTATCGCAAATTTTATCTTAAATTGTATTTAACTAAACGTATTTAAGACCCTAAATACATTTAACTTAAATGCGTTTAGTTGCGTCCTGCACCACGCAGTTCGGTGGCAATTTTAGTTAAACGCGTTTAACGCGTCGGTAAAACAGTTACCGCGTGTTTACCGCCATTTACGCGTAAATAAAACAGCTACGATGTTTCATTTTACTTGAAGTGTCAACATATTTTGTGATTGTGTGTGTGGTTTAATAGTGTGTTCATTTATTTTATGAAGAAAAAGTTAAAGCAAATAGACATAATGATGAAATAATACAAAAAGAGCTTCTGTTGTAGGAATTAAAAATAAAACAATTATCCGAGTAATTTTGTTTTTTTTTTTTATTTCTTTTACATATTATATTGTTTTAAAGTATTATAAGAATGCTGTAGGTATGATTAGAAGTTTACAACCTTGCAAAGTACTCCTCGATAAGGAGTGTTAGCTCCAAGTGACGAGCACCTCGCTGATATTTTATTGGTGTTGAATTTTAACTGAGGTTCAATTTCTTGCACTAATAATGATGTCATTTCTTTACTGAGACGAAATATTCTTTGAAACTTCTTGGCACTGAGTGTTTCAAATAAATTTGTTCTCTTGTTTACTTCTCTGACTATATTATAATTTATTTAAGTTATTTATAATTTCAATAACATAATTTCTTCATGATCGTCAGAATACAAATCCCAAATGTTCATTGTGAATACAAATTAAAATGAGATAGATTTTAAACACAATCAGAAATCGAAGAGATAACCTAAATATTTTTGACAGTACTGCTTTACGAGTAGGGCTAAACACGTTTAACTCAGTTAAACAGCCGCTTTTGGGTATTTAACTTTGACAGTTCTTTAAACGTATTTAACGACTTAAATTTTGTGGTGCAAGATGCCAAGTCGACTTAAATCAAATAATGTGTTTAAAATTATATTTAAATCAAATTTAACTTATGGTGCAAGCCGCCCTAAATGTTGTTACTGAGAACCTCCTCCATGAATCAAGCTATCATTATATTGCATTACATTCTAAAATATATTTTAACATACTTTTCATACTCACAATATCTTTAATTAATAATAAATTGTTTTGCTCTGTGCGTGTTGATTTTGAATGGAACGCACCTGCCAGCTGCTGGTGCAGCGAGTTCGATATTCGAATTCGAGCTAGAAACATTTAGTAGCGAGGGCCGTTAAGAACTAAATGGTGATATTATAATGCGAGATGCCTATTTACTGTCAGATTGATTTATTGACGAATCACAGTCAGCTTTCCTCCCTGCGTCCCGCAACTCTTGTTTTAACCCCTCGTCCTTAATTTCTCGTCTATTAATATTCATATGTCTGTGAAAATAATATATATTCCAAAGGGAAAAAAAATCTAGGTATTTGCGCTTCGCCAGTTATCTCAATATTCAAAATATTTGCAGCGGGAATCTATTGCTATGAACGCCTTTTTTTTGTTCTCACAATTACTAGAATAATGATTGTCCGATCAAATTTTTTAAATTTTACATCAAGAGAGGAATTCAATGGAAAGTAAAAAAACATTAATTTTTTAATGTTCCCCAGCAAGCTCTACTAATTTCATGAAAAGATTCGTAATGAAACGCTTGTAAATTATACATCTACTTACTACTTCTTAGCACCCATTATTTCAACTCAAATGCCTAATTATTATCCTCCGATCAGTCTCGCTTCCAATGCAAAATGCCTATTACAGCCCTCCCTGTCAGCGACATTGAGCCATTTTCCTCAATAGTAGTAGATTTTTTTAAGCAGTTTAATACGCGTCATTTGAACATATTACCATCCCTCATTGTCTCCGGCAGTCGTATATCTTTGCTTAGTTATCTTTCAGGAG
The DNA here is from genome assembly GCA_026573805.1 of Hesperophylax magnus. Lineage (NCBI taxonomy): Eukaryota > Metazoa > Arthropoda > Insecta > Trichoptera > Limnephilidae > Hesperophylax > Hesperophylax magnus. The sequence goes on from JAIUSX010000050.1 coordinate 1,194,181, forward strand.
CTGAGGACTTAACGCCACATTAGTTCAGGATCTGAGTGATTTTTTCAGCGGAGCCATAAATAAACAATGCCATAGTTAGCTTCAGTTAGTTGCAGTTAGCTCTTGCATATTGCCACCCGCGCTCTTCCTACTACCTACTTAGCTGACTTCTGTATTCATCTTTGAATACAATCAAGCATGACTCAGTTTTTCAAACACTGTCGAGCATAGAAAACAACCTATCATATCATAATATCAAAATAGTTAAACTGCCCCCATCACCTTAAGTACACGTACAAAATTTGTACGTGTACGTAAGGTAATATACGTAGATACGTAATAATCTTCTCTGTAAAATATAGGTGCATAACCGTTTTACGGAGAATATGAATAAATAAATATAATCGTACTTAATTCACTGAGTGATTATATTTGAAACATTATAAGTTATTTAGAAAACGTGCAAATGTCAGCTACCCTTGCCATTAATATACATGTAAAACAGTTTGTAAAAATATTGACTAAACAAGGTTAATTATTTTTAAATGAACGAGTAATTAAAAATTAAAAACAAAGGTGATTTTTAAAGAACTTCATAGTTTATGCAAGTAACTTCCATTTGCTTTCACTCAACTACAATATTACTTACGTATAAGTTCAAATATTATATTTCCTGCTGTTATATAATTATGTATTACTTAAAGAATTTATATTCAATTACTTATATTACCCACACATATGTCGCATTTGTGGGTTACCATAACTTACAGATGTTATTTTAAGTGTCACGCATGTTGTAAAAAATAATTAACATTTTATGCTATTTTTATATATGGGAAATGGGAAGAAAAATGAAATAAAAAACACAACAACACCAGTTTTTGCATCAACTAGAAAAGCTCTGTTTTAAAAAAACACAACATATTTTTCTTTTTCGTGTGTCTTTAAACTTTTACATTACCAGGAAATTGCTATTTTAGATTCTTTGGGTTCATAATATATATTTTCGTTTTACCTCTGTCTTTCGGCAGTCATAGTACAATATGGTAAGGAGAAAGAAAAGAAAAATCGTGTAAGTAAACAAGACAAAAGAAAAATTATACACATTAGCACAAAGTTAATGAAAGAAATGAAGAAGAAAAAAAAATAATAATAATAACTGTTATGCAGTTACCTCGTTAAAATATTTTGTTTAGTTAATACAGCTTTATAAAGAAGTATACTTCTAAAGAGGTATATTAAAACATCATATGATTAACCAATGGTGTGTAATCTATTTATGACAGATTTGTAGCCTGAAACCGTAGTATAATTGTTAAATATACATACTACTTAACCTTGATCTAATGGTAGGAATATGAAAGTGAATCAACATTTATACACCAGGGCTATCCAACTGATAATTTACAATTTATTACTGATATTTTTTTCTGAATTTCAATGAATGTAACAAAAAAGTCATAATATATTAATTCTGAAGGAATTCCAAGTATAAAATTAATATACACAAAAAATTGCGTTGAACTCTGAATTAAAGTAATGTGATTCAAGATATTAAAAATAAATTGGAGGAAGATGAGGTTAGGTACCAACATTATCGCCTGTTTTAAGACAGTACTCAGATCGAAAAACTGAGCCTCGACTCGTCATGGGCCTACCCAGTAGCGCACTGGTAATCCATAAGCGCTTTACAGTCCGTGGCCGATCGGGTACACTGAACATTATTGCCACCTTTTTTTCCTGTCATCTTTCTTCTTCTGCTCCTTCTTCTCACAATGTGTAATTATTGTGCTCTGAGACAAAAGCGTGCGAACAGCAAGTGGTACAACAGAAGGCTATTAGAACAACAACAGGAAATATGTAAGGCTCGATCTGAATCAATTGGTCCCACCCACTGGGAAGCTTATTGCTGGGAATTGTGCAGATTCGAATGCATTTCCAATCCGAACAATTATAACTACACTAACTTATTCGTGTCAGGAAGCCATTTATTTGACTTGTCAATTGTTTGTACAATATTCGAAGATTTTCTGGTACCTCCGTTGATTTATTTTTTGAGAGAAATAAATACCTGTAGGTACTATAAATTTAAAAAGAGTGTCTTTACACAAATCTACAGTTTTATTATATTATTAGTTTGATCAAAGTTTGCACACTTAAGAATTCTAAAAACCACCCCACCCCCTTTTCCCACCTCCTAAATCAGAATGTTGATACCTCTTGACAAAATTTTGCACAATTGAACAAACAAGATGAAAATTACTGTAAATATCTGAGTGCTAGTGCAAAAAAAAAATACATAACACACCTCATCAAAACAAGGTCTCATAAAAACGTTAATACTAAGAAATCCTACCTAATCAAATACATACATAAAGGATTAACGGACCAATTATTATGTTATTAACTTTTCTTCACTAAATAGGATTAGCCAATGATCAATAATCTGGTTTTCAGAATTAGTTTCTCTGGCAAATCTAAGATTATGTTTCATTCTAAGATTGAACTAAATCCATAGCATTAGGGATCTATGCGGATTTGTAAAAGAAAGACTATCTTTCGATGACTTTATAAACAACCAAACCAACAAACATCCAAATTTGGGAAAAAAATAACTAATTCGTTTGGTGCTTACGTCATACAATTTACAAAGCATTTGCATGCAACTGTTATTTTTTTTATTGAGATAGCATTGTCTTGTATGGTGCATAACTCAGTCCAAGTATTTGTACATATTTTCCCAACACAATCGATTTCTCGGATGTGCGAGTGTTTTCCCTTTGGGCGAAGTGTCAGGCTCTCCACGGCAGACGGTAGCAGTTCCCATGATCCCCGATAATGACTTTATTTAGCAAACTTTGTTCGTGTTTTAGGGACATTATTTCAAGACGCCATAAATCTGGACACCAGACAATGGATGGGTTTCGAATCAGGCTCCTACTGGGTCTACTAACAGAGATGGTCAACCGGAGATAAATGATAAACCTCTTTTGGTGCAATAATGAATATATCTAATTAGGTATTGCATAATTTAAATATTCTTAAAAATATATACCAAAAGCATTTTAATTCTTAGCATAATTATTAAAAATGTAAATGTGGTGTTCGGTAACTCGTCAACAATTAATAAAATATAAACTTTCTTAATATTATATTGAGATAACTACAGTTTTTAAAACTTATCACTTATGACTTAATCTAAAAATATATAAATTTACGAGACATATGTATCTTATATTTAATAATCATATGGCCGATGTAAGTGCTTCGGAGAGCTAGGCAATTGGGATAAATGAAACATTTGATTCCATTCAAATTTGTATGGAAGACATTTCTAGTTTTCTTCTATATTCTATGGTAATAACTAACTAACATCTGTCTGTTATTACTTGTCAAACAAAACTAAGATACCTATATACATTCTACCTAAAAATACAGTTTCTCACCCACTCATAAACCGTCGGTTCTGCACCTCTTCTCGGCACCTAGTTAATCTTCCAGCGCCCCGAGGGCAGTAAAACAATTACATTCGCACCGCGTGTCGTCTCTTCTTCTCCTCCCCTCTCCACCCCTCCCAACAGCCTCCTAAAGCCATCTTCCCTCCCTTCCCCCACCCCCCATCACGTCTCCAGCCCAGGGGGGGAGACGAAGGCGAATAAGAACATCCCATGGAAGCAATCTTTATAACACTGAATCCATTGTCCTTCGCAGATCCCCTCATTTGTGGACAATGCGACTACTGTATGACGATTCGGCAGAAATCATTGCATGACTAACATACTTACTTATTTGCAAGAATAAATTACTTTCAGTAGTCAGCAGAGCTATTGAGCTATCTTTTGCCATTGTGTTAGGAGTTAGAGGGCTTCGAGGAAGTTACTAAAATATTTCATAATTATTAACCCGTGGCTTGGAACAATCAAATGTGTCGTTCAAATTTCAAATAATCAGTAATTTTTACATTTCAATGTTTTACATAATGTAAACTTAAATGTTATTCTGTCCTTCTAGGATCTTTATGGGAAGTGATCAGTAATAAACTAATAAATAAAATAAAATACAACGGTTAACTGCAGAATTCTGCAAGCTGAAATTATGTATACAATATTTTCCGTTCAAAAATAAATATTGTCAATTTTAGAGATGACCAGAAATTTACCTTTCGAATGAACACCGTTAACGAACTTGAAAATCACGAAATTCATAAAAATAAAAATAAAATAAATACATGTTTCAAATTTAGAATTATGAAATGATTTATTAAAATTAAATATTTTTCTGATTATATATACGCACCTACTTTATCACTTGTTTGAATTATTCTAAAATGAATTAAAGCAAATTTTAGTTCGTCAAACGTAAAACATTTAACACAAGAATAAAATTTCACGCACAGATAACCGAAATTAGTATTTTATGGTGCCATGATACTCGTTTTCCGTAGTAATAGTTATGGAGCCTTATTTGTATTGAAAAGACAGAATACGTAAGAAGCATGTAATAAAAAAAGGATTTTCTTATTTAAATTTACCTACTGCCTTATCTAATCTAATTTCATCTCTGCCCAAATATCATGCTTAAATAAGCAATACGATTTGGTTAATAATCCAAAGAAATAATCTGTTCCAACTTCCAACAGAGGATTTTAATCGGATGTATTTAGCTTTGAGTTAATCTCAAGATGTCCAACCTTCTGTGTTACGCAATTATAAGAATATTTGTCCCATCGCATAGCTACTGAAAGTTGTAAATAAATCACATAATACAAACAATGCACAGTAAGCAAAGCCATCAGCGTTTTACAGTTTCACAAAAAGGCAGCCAATCCAAGCGTGACAAAACGCCATGGCTCATTGTTCTTCTGCGGAATATTTATGGTCCAATTGTTTGAAATTGCACATTTGTGAGTTCCTCTCAGCTGGCTCTGGTACGGGACACGTCTCGTTATTTCATTATTTGTATAGAGTTAGGAAGAACAAATAATGCACGAGCGATGGTAGTATAGTAGTTGAGACTGACGAGAAGACAAAAAGGTTTCGCAGGAAGAGAGGAAATGCATAGAAGCTGGAGAATGCGGAGTGATAGATAGCTGTCGAGAACGTTCCATGAAATTAAAGAAATAATTGCACATTATCGTTTTTTCATTCGAGCTTTTTCTTTTATGTAAATAAAGACAATGGTCAAGCGCATAAACAGCGTGACTAAACTACCTCTTTTAAAATAATTTCTGTTCTTAAATTGCTTTTAACATCTTTTTAGCATCGTGGGAAATCAAAATACATCATGGCTTTATGTATATTCAACCCTTTGAGAAAATATCTCACATATGGAAATAGTAATGATGCAGCTACAGAGGAAGGACATTTGGATCGATAGGATGTTTTTTTGAATATTTTATTTAGTTTAGAATTCAGTCCAATCAAATCTAATATTAAACTTTTTTAATCTACTATAACATGTATGTATATAATGAAATTTTGACTTCACATCATTGCAAGTCTTTCGGCTTCCTTTAAATTTGAATTGTTCCAATAAGCGATGTCATTGGAGACGGATGTTGGAGAATACGAACATGTTGTGCTAACTATTTTTATTGGTTCAATTGTGATTATGGATTTTATTGGTCAACGTCCAAAAAACGTTTACTCCGCCCGATTCCGAGTGTGTCAAGGGCTGGTGCTTCGTCTTAAATATATATGGGTACCTACCTACAGTCGAAAAAATGAATGGCTTAATTTATTCAGGATATGTGCTGAGTAGTACATTACATTTGTTTTGAAGATTCTCATTATTCCTATACGATGATATACTATTAACATTTACGTTGCTTTATTCAAATTGTCTCCACTATGGATCAAAATACCGCTAAACACTTCTAATCCGCCCCAAAACTTTTTTATTTATATACGAGAGCTAATACTTAATGGACAGATTAATCTTAAGTTTTAAGGTAGTTCCGGAGTCTGCTTGATCTCCTCGTATTCGCCGATAGTTTCCTTTCAGGTGTTTCTGTCAGTTCATAGCACTTTGTACTGCTCATAACAAGTTAGGTTTCCGTTATAAGTATGTTTGTTTTCTTTCAACCTTTCCGCCCAGATTAATTTTGGATTAGAAGCTTTGTGGATTTTTTAACGGACAAATCACATTTAAATAAATGTAACGCCTAAAATAAAATTATTTAACCGGGATTAACAAAAAAATGGGATGAGAAATAATGCAGAATTAAGTGTTTTTATATGCTTTGGCCTTTGCTATAGTTGAGAAATTCATATAAATTTATTAATTTAAATTTATATAAAAAATGCATATTTTTTATTATTTAATTACTCTTTATGCACCCATGGGGCTTTTATTGGGTACATTGAAATGTTTCAAATTTTGTACATTGGGTTTATAGACAATATTGCAAAAAAATAATTTCTTACATTACAGTGGTTTACAATTGGACAAAATTTTACAAAAATAATAATAATCTGAAATTATCAGAAATAATATCTTGACGTAAAAAAAAATGATGCTTTGACATTGAAATAGGTCCTTATGCCTAGTGTGTCGAGTTTATACTCTTAAATTGACTAGAATTTCGTAAAAGTAATAAATAATATAAAGAGTCAGGCATGTAAAAGTGCAAAATCTCCTACTTTCGAATACGGTGTTATTGTATACTTATTAAGTTATTAAGATTATGATCGGAAAAACCTCTCTATAAGTGAGCCAGAACTTCACAAAATAAAATAAAACACGCAATTTGGCGATGTTTTTTTTTTCATAAATCAAAATAGGTGGCCAGTGTTTAGTGGGAATTTCAACCTTATCGCCATCTGCATAAGGAGTGTTAGTAGCTCGATTCCGAATGTTGCACGACGAGTTGGATTGCCTTAAAATACTAAGAAAGTTCTAAAAAGCATAAAGATTATTATAAAAAATGAGAAAAACGCAAAAAAATAGTATGTAGGTAAGAATGTGTTTAGTTGTGAGTTTAAATGTGCGGGGTATATAGTATTTTCTATGCTGGTAATTTGACGTCTCAATGCAACAGGTGAGTTTAATAATAATACGAAAAAGTAGAATTTTTTAAAATAAATTGTAGTTAAGTTGTTTTAAAATGTTATTTTTTTCGAATGAAAGCTTGTTTTGGCATAAAACATAATTATAACAAGTAGGTAAAGGCAGTGATGATAGAAGCAGGTTGAATGTTGGCTACGTGGCCTCTTGGCTGACTTCCTGTGGTGATGGATGTGGCGGGCCATGGCGGCGGGGGGCTTTCCCTGCGCTGATCTTCCAATGTAAATATTTGCTAACTGTACCGGTTCACTGACTGCTGTATAATGGCCAAACACGACCTTTTTTATCTCACAGATATACAATTTATTACCTATCAGAAATATATATATAACTCTACTATTGTAGATGGCAATTATATATTTTTTATAAATATACGTGTCTGATTTTTGTGTTGATATTTATTATTTAAAGTTATTGCGTAAAATAATACCTTATTTACAATGCAAAAAATCTGTGTGTATGCAAAACTCAATCACTCACTTTATGATTTTAGCAGAGTATTTTGCCTGTTTTTTTCTAGGTCAACTCCACTAAATAGATTTCAAAAAAGTAAAATCAGATAAAAAGTAAGTATTTTTTTACAATTAAACTGAATCATTTCAACAATGTTTTATCCCATTAGGTTTATATATTGTGTCTGCTTGAAAAATCTTATTGTTTCTGCGATTGTTTGTTTATGTTGTTTGATAAAAACAACAAATTAATCTAAAAGAACCCTTGCAAAATCTTGAATCTTTGATAAATGATTGTCTTCAGAACTAAAGATCTTTGGACCCAAACAAAATTGGACGATCATTGTTTGAAATATGATGAAATTCAACCAAGTATAGGTGCCTCAATAAAATGTGGCAACAAAATACATCTTTACCTTTACAATCAAAATTAATACCGTTTACCGATAAATGAAATTTTTATACAATCGATAATAACCGTGTATTTAAAAACCTTACTAGTATAAAAACTGACATAAAATAGTTTTATATACATTGCTTATATAACCAAAGAGGGTTGTGCTGTATATATTTCTTCATTTTGAAGATGTCTTGTAAAAAATACCATTTTAGAAACTGGATAACATTAAATTTCAGATTTTTGTATTTGAAATATACTTTAATATTTTAAAAGTGTATTTTAATTTCAAACACGAAAAAAGGTTTAAAAAAAGCTTACCACATACATTTTTAATCAAAAGGTCCAAAAATTTGAGAGAAATAAAAATTCAAAAAACACAGTCGGAATTTAAGGAATTTTCAAGAAAGCTGTCACATCACTTTTTATCTTGTTAAAACAATTGAAAATTAAAATTATAATTCCCCGAAAATAACCCAAAAATCTGACATTTTGGACAAGCGTTATAAAATTCTTTCGCAGCCAGTTAAAGACATGCCTTATTCGTAATAATTCGAAATAAAAATTAAACAGTCTTTATTAAATGCGTAACTAAAACCCTGTTTAACGGTTATTCATGTTGTTATTAATAAGGATACAATGTTTTCATTCTTATATATTTTTGCTGACCATTAATTGATATTTGTGTTTTCCTCGTATTTTATTAACCTTCTGTCTATTGTGTGCATTATAAATTAAATTATATTAAAAAATATATACTTTTGATGTCTTATTGCCACATTTAAACAGTGCCACATATTTTTTTCGTTCTCTTACCCGACCTGTGTCGCGACAAGGCAAACCTCCTGCCGACATACTTGTGATGTTTTAATTTGTTTTGTCATTCGAGGACGATCATCCCATTGAGCGCGGTTGATCGATCACCATTCCTCTCCGCGCCGCAGCAAGCCTCTTCTCCTTTCTCCTCTCCTGGTTTCCTGGAATCTTTCAATCACGATTCCCACACAAAACAGCGCATTCAAATATTAAATACGTCTATAAATAAATTTCTGTTATTGTTTATTATCTCGACACGAATAGAACGATGCTTAATTTTTCTACTATTTCGGGGATTTCTTTGACAGATTTGATAACATTTTTTGGCTGATATTTGAAGAAATCGGAAGTAGTAGTGAAACTCGAATATGGTATACCTAGACTTCCTACCTACAGTGCAACAAATTTATACACCTTCAAGAGTGGTAATTTCATTAAAATGGGCAGATTTCATAAACGCACGGAGGATTTGTTCAAGTATGTATATTTAATTTAGCAATAATTTTTACATTTTATACCTAGTGTGTATCTATTCTAAAACTATTATAATAATATTCTATTAGACTTCACAACATTGAGACAGAACCAACGAATAATTGCCTTTTAGCTTCCTTAATAATTAAAAGGAGTTCATTGAACATTTTAAAACCTTTTAAATACAATGAGGTATATAGATAGAGTCAGCTTTGGCTTTCGAAATATTGGCCGCGCATATCGGATCATTGTCCGATGTGAGATATCTTGGGCATCACTCGGTTACAATCGCTCGCCGGGCACAGGTCTCCGGCAATAACTTCAAAATGCCGACATGCACGCTGAGATATTGTACAAGTCGTACTGGAAAATATAGGGAAAGCAATGGTATAACCTTTCGTCAGTAAGTAGGGTTTTACCATTATCAGTCGTTGCGTAAGTTGACTTATTAATGTTAAAATCTCGTGAAGCATTTTCGACACGATCGTTGAGTTCGTTCGCGGTCGGAAGGATTCGGGCGACATCGACAGCTGCCACACCCCCCTTCCTAACTCCCGTACGGGAACATTATTGTACACTGATATTGCAAGGAATGTAAACTCTATTTAACATTGTTTTATGTTCCCGATGAATTTGTATTGGGAAGCCTAAAATCGAACTGCTAGTCTCGTAGGATAGCAATGAACTGTATATCTGCTACAGCACAATTTAGACCTCATGTTTCTATTCGGAATTATTCCAATTCTTTTAACTTACGTTTTATTTCTCAGAAAAATACAATTGACGTAGTTTTTCACAAAAACAACGTTTTGTAAATCAGCCAAATATTATTATTTTAATGGATAATGATTTTGTTTTGACGACATTGAAAATTTAATTTACAATACACGGTCAATATTTTTCGCAATTTTAATAATTCGGTGGAGATTTTTGGCGTTAGGTGGGTACCTTATCTGTTCATAGTATTTTGGCATGTGCCCTTTTCTACCAAAATCCTTTATTGTAATTCTTGGTTTAATGTCCAGGTTTCCATTGTAAGCATCATTTTCGAATGACTGTTGGTGACCTTATCGACTTAATTCTGAACATCTTGATGTTTGATGTTTGACGTCGGTATTCCTCCAGGCCAAAGAGGGAACGACTCTTGCTACCTGCCGCTGCCGCTGCTGCTGCCCGTTAGCGGACATAATAGATGTTAATCTCGTTACTTGTACAAATGTACAAGCTAAAGGCACTACCGATTCATCATCGGACACAAACTGTTCGTGAAATGTGTAATATTAAGATTGCTTATCGGAACAATAATATAAAGCGGCAAAATATCGCGCTATAATAAGAATATTATAGCGTCGCATGCCAACCGGGACTTGTAAGGAAAATCCTTTCAGGACGGATGACTGATGACATTCCCGAAGTATCCTGCCAACATTGGAATTATTTCAAATGGATCCATCTTCTTGACGTTAAAAGCGATGACGTATGGAAGAGTAAGGCCTTACCACCGACCAACCGCGACCGAAGAACTTACCTTCAATGTAGTTCGTACAGAATGTGTATTTAATTCTCGGTGTGAAGGGTTGACAGATGGAATTCGAAACAGTTGTGAAGAATTTGGACAAAGTAAAACTTTCTGTGTAAAGATTGAATCAATATATTTCAGAAGGCCATTCTGATAATATTTACTTAAAACCTCTTTATTTTCAACAAAAGAAAGAAATGTCTTTAGGAACTTTTCATAAATAATATGTTCCTTGGCAACAACAAATTGAATCGAAAAGTTTATTTTTATTCTAAGTTAAATAATAACGATATTTATACTCCCACAATCTATCAAGTCAATTAAATTTCATCACCGATAGTGTTTTGGACCAACGTGTAAACAGGTTTTAAATGAATGAGTAATTTTAAGCTACTTATGTAACTAATAAGAAGACCACATAAGGATTATACACTATACACGGTGTCCGGAAACTTGTAGTTTGGTAAAAAAAATTTAAATCTTTTGGACCCAGGTCTACGCTTGAACACATTTAAGACATTAAAAGCTGACATTAAACCCCTAGATTCACCAGCTTTTCGTTCGTACTACAAGTTCCCGTACACCGTAAATCTCACTTGCGATGAATATCACATAGCTGCCAAAATGCCAACACTTAAAATGTTGTACACTTAAATAGGTACTAATAGATGCAATATAACACTTTTTAATGATACTTACCTTCCAACATTATCTATGATTTTTTCAATGTGTGGGCGGCACATTAAAGATAGAAAGAGGCGAATGCGCAAATATGGACATTCATGCTTAGATAAAATTATTTAATCGAGAATGTACCACAAAATACTAAATGACTATTTTAATATGAGTGTTATGAAGTGACACTTTCCTTTCTTCGAGATGTGTCCGGTGGATGTAAATATACAATTTATAACAAATGTGCGGCCACACCTAGCTATCTTCCCCTGACTTTGTCGTTCTGCTGCCTCTTGCCCTTTTCCAAGCAAAACAACCGTTGGCTAGAAGCTCCTCATTCAATCCTTATTAATATTAAACAGGATACCATAAAAATTCATCGATATTCGATTACATTCGCTAATAAATTTAATAACCCTGACTTAAAATATTATGCGAACTTTCAACAATATTCACAAATGTTTCGCATTACGTTTGATACTGTTTACTAAGGTTTCTTCATAAAATTAATCCAATATACCGAGACGGGTGAAATCTTACATGTTGGTTTTATTGCTGTATAGAATACGAGAACACACATACTATCTTACTTTTATGCAATAAATGACATAATTGCCGACATTATCGTAATTTTTCCTCTACTGCGATTTAGAATTATTTAGAAAGTTTATTGAAAGCCTATGAAAATATCAGATATTTCATCGTGATTTATTTTTGGGGTACTATGCCGTGTCGAGCTTCTTCCTTATTTTAGCCAACATTTTCAGCGTTACAGTGTTCATATCATATCATACCGGATATGTATTGTATATATTAGTTTCTATCTGTAGTGCCCGGTGTTTCCCGGGCTTTTGCAAAGTTTTTTAGAAATCAGATATATATGTATAGTAACCTTACTCTAGTTTTAAATCTATTAAATGAAAATATTATACCATGGCTAACTAAGTACTTTATCGCTTATCTGATTTCTGGACACAATCACTGAAAACTTTGAAACTGACACTTTAGTTTTTAATCGGAATCACTCACAGACAGACGCACAACCGAACTTATAGTTTGATGATATTGAGCTTTTCGCGAACATAATAATTACAAAACAAAATGGGAGCGGCACTTCTGTGATAAAGTATAAAAGTGCAAATGTTGCCCATGACAAAGTGAATTTAAAACATAAAATAAAATTTTTAAAAGTTATACCCGAGAGAGTCAGAGGCCACAAATCAAGAGTCGAGTCAGTCGAAGTCAGTCGGATCTGCAGGAGGGAGACAGCCCAGCAGCGTCGGGCGGGAGAGAAGGAAACAGAAACAAGGTTTCAGTCCGTAATAAATGGTACGTCCAGAGCACACCGGTGGAGAGTTCTGAAGAGTTGAGCCAAGAGAGAAGTGTGGAACGGTGGAATTTTAAAATGTTATTTATTGCTGAAATAATACTGCGCCAGATTAATGGTGCGGGTGTCTTTACTCAAAATGTCCTCATTTTAGGATAATTTATTGTTCAGATATTATAGCCATGCTTTTGTTTTCTTATTTTTTTTTAAATTAATGTTGAGCTTGTGTGTTTTTTTCTCAAAAGCTTCAGAATCAGACATTTTTACTTGAAACGTATTTTGAAAAAGTACCTGCCTACCAGTGAAATCGATATCTTTACGATACGGATGGATAGGCTTAACTTAAATAGGCAGATGATTTTATACCGATTTCCCAAGCACGGTCGCGCTGTTAAAGGCCAGACCGATATTGATTAGGCAATAAATAATAAATCGAAGTACGCTGGGAACACTGGCGCAGCTGTCTATGAATTGACAGTTCTAAACGTTGGACGGCTACGTAAAAGTTAAAAATACTAATAAATCAATAATTTCGAATTGAAACAATAACTTTAATAAACATTGACTGTCTGCATGTACTTTTTGACACTAAAAAGGGAGTTAATTAGTTTGTGAGGTCTTTAGTCATAAAACTAACAACTTTTGTTTCTGCAAGTTGGAACGGAATCAAATCATCGCATTTTAAATGAATTAATTAAGTCATAGATGGTGTAAATGATTTCTTTCAATTCTAAGAGCTTAGTTAGTTCACTTCCATTCATTAACAAGCCAGTTATTTTGCAGAACGAACGACATTAAACAAAAGTTGTGCATATCGGTGGCCCTGCTACCTTTGTCTACCGACTGTCGGAATCATATTCTGACAGGGCTCGCAAATATCGCTAACTGACCATGAATATCGTATTATAATTATTCTAGATACCCAGGTAGTTAAGGGGAACGGCTGTGCGGCCTTTTTCATATAAAACTTACATTTGGATTTGAGGTCAAAATACCTAACCAAACTACATAATTATTTTTACAATCAAAATGTGTAGCAAATATCTAGTCCGGATATTGGCAAATTTATTTATTTATGTTTTAAATAATAAAATAAAGAGCATTGAAGAATTAAATTATTCATGTTATTAGAGGCAACTTTGGAAATTATTTGTGAGGTAATGGTAATTATTTTTAAAAATATACTTTACCATGCAAATATGATTCAATAAATTAAAAATTACAATCAACCGATTTACGTTCAAATAAAAAAAAAACTATTTCTGACCAAAAAAATTTTTTTTTAAGATGTTTTATTTGTCATTATATTAAAACAGTGGGTATGGTAAGGGGTAGGGCTATATTTTTTATTTAAAAAAATAAGTTTTTCAGTTTTGTGAACTATTTTGTCCTCAAATCCAAATTTAAGTTATGTATGGAAAGGGCCGCGCCGCCGTTCGCCCTAAAATGGTAACTGCCGAAGCTGTAGCACGTGGGTGTTTTTTTTTAAATTAAAATGATTATAAATTAAATTGAATATAAATTAAAATGAATATAAATTTTATCTGAACTAAATAATACAATTATTTCACTTACTATAATAACATATTATTCGTATCTAGCTACATTATACGATCGCTCACTTATCTTGAGATTGAACATTTTTTTATTAATTGATTCTCCGATTTTAGGCTCTCGGAAAAGATATTTTTATGTGTACATTATATTCCCTCATGGCCTATATTCATGTATAATTTAGTACGTTGTATAATTAGTTTGTTTCACAAAACCAAATCGTTACATAAACAAAAAAAATAAACAAAAACCGCCATCTTTTCTCCTTCCCTGGTGAACCTTGCCATCGCCGCACTCAGCACTCAGTGGGCGGAGTCCCCCCTAGGGCCCCCGCCCCCGCCGCCGCTCAGTCCAACGGAGCCCTAAATCACGCGGGGGGCGACATCTTCATTAGGATATTTACGATCGCGAGTCCTTTGTCAAGTGTCCTCTGGCCGGTCCAGCCGATACATCAGGCGGCACTTTGCAAGGAGATATCTCAACAAATTAAACCTTCCAAATGTCAGCTTTTGTGTAAATGATAAATATCTGTCACGAAGTCCAGAGAGAAATGCAAAATGTTTTAAAGTTTTGTGTGGACACAAATTATTGATGATAATTATCCTTTTTCGTAATAGAACACCGAACATAACAAAAATATTTTCCCAATTCCTTAACACGACTATTAAGTGGTGAAAACATTTTTTTAATTCTCACAGAAAAGCACTTAATCGGTAGGTACAGGTACTAACTCCAAGGTTTTAGAAGATATGCCTAATTCTTTCAATAATTAATTACGAGGGATATTTTTTGTAACAATATTTTTTCTCTCATTGATTTTCTGATTTCTGTCTGTGATTTTAAATAATAATGGATGTTAAAATCTGAAATTGAAATCTCTAACTTCTGCATATCCCTCTTTTGTATTTAAGAAATATTTTTCAATTAACTGTCTGTTTTAAAACCTATGTACACTCTTCTTCGAACATCCTTTTAAATTTGTATTCCTATGTAAAAATAATTTCCTTTCAATTAAAGGAATAGTGTATTAAAAATATTATTGTTATAATTTTGCAATATATTATCACTTAAATAAAAAATGTCTAAGATGATTGCCATTCAGAACCCCTTGAAAAATTGCTATCTAGCAATTTAACGGGATTTAAAACGGAAAACTTATAATAAAGAATAGAAAAAAGAATAAAAACATAGAAAAAAGAATAGAAACATAGAAAAAAGAATAAAAACATAGAAAAAAGAATAGAAACGTAGAATAAAGAATAGAAACATAGAATAAAGAACAGAAACATAGAATAAAGAATAGAAACTTAGAATAAAGAATTCTGAACAAACACGAAAGCGATTGATTCTTTATCCATCCCAGAGAAGGCCAAGAGTTAAATTATTTGATCTTGAATCAGAAATCTATATCGAGCATCCTACAGAAACTCGTTGGGAGTTCAGGCCAGTTCAGGGACGGACTGCATTGGTGATCTTAATATACAGGGCCTGAGTTACTCTAACACCAATGATTGCTGACATTATTTGAAGTTAAAAAGTTAATGTTTGGTCTCCGGTGACATTTTTTGCTGTTGTTTAATTTATTTTTTTACAAAAACATTTTTTCCCCATTGTTTCGTCACTGGTCACTGAGTAGAAAAACCACCCGACCCCAACTCTCCAATAACTATTGATTTTTTTTTTGGTTTTATATTTTTTTTAAATATGATTACGATTGATTTATTGAAATCCTCTTAAAAACGTAATTGCAATCCATTTCCTAGCAAAATATCAGATCATTAAGAATATATAGGAATATGTATTCATTCAGGTATCCTTTTCTTAGTAAATAAAATGATTTTTTACGAACCAATTGGAAATCAGTCAATTCATTAGTTGAAGCTCTGCAGTCCCAAGAATACGAATTATTTAACCAGATATTTTAATAAATTAGCAATATTTTATATTAGTAAGTTTCCTTCGAGGGTCATCTACATATTTAACTCCTAATAACCTCAGGTACCACCGGTCAAAGAAAGTCCTGCTTTAACTGGACCGTTTTTTATTTCGTCTGTTTGTAAATTTTTGTTTTACATTCCTTCTCCGTTTCAAGAAGGTGGACCTTTTAATAGTTCGGTTTTATTATAACTCAAGACAGTGACATTTCAACACACCTTTAAAAAGTGATACAAAGTCATTAAAAGCGAAGAAAAAAAAACCTGGTTTTTATTTCATCACTTTTCATGAATTTTTCATGACTTTCACTTTTTAAATGTGTGTTGAATTGACATTTGATGAGTTATCCGGTCAACATTGTACCTACTTACAAATCTCGTGGTTTTGATTTAAATACGATAAAATTAAAAACACACTTTTTTGGATGCGAGGTCTACTGTTCACAGAACTAATCGTTTAGTATGTGTGACTCCGTTTCTGTGTGAGTTCCGGTAAATATAATTGGCGTCTCAACTCTTTTGGTTCTGCTATCAGCTCCGGCCGATGTGCCGCTAATCCCGCTGCATTAACTGGCTGCAATGAAGCCAGACAATGCAATGTGAGAATAACCATGGCTTAGTGACCACTACCACTGGCAACGGCCGCTATCATTGCAAGATGCAGAAACAACCAATAACCAGCCTTATACCTGGGCAATGTATTTGAGACAAGAACGTAGAACAACTAATAAAGCGGTTCAATAAACGCTTAGCTTACGACAATATTTTCAGCACTGTTTTAATTCAGTACACTATCAAGGAGTGGTGTGCAACATTGTCGTAACCGAGTACAGATCATAGAATGTAACACGGTGTCCGGAAACTTGTAGTGCAAACGGGAAACTAATGAATCTACATCACAATTGGAATCGATTTTAGAGAAAAATGAGTAGGTGCTACTTTGTTAAGAATCTCTTTAAACTATTGGTAATCCGGACGAAAATTGGGATTGCAGACCTTTAACGAAGAATTAACAGGTTTCATGAAAAACTTTTTGTATATTTCGAATACATTATCACAATGTCGGAACACGTAACACATGTAACACGTGGGTATAATTTGTTTTATTTGTGCTTTCGTTTTCGAGTAAATTGAGTCCGAAGTAGGATTTTTTTTTTAATTTTCGAACAAATTAAAAAAAAAATCGATCGCTAAGGGGTTAAATCAGCTGTTTAATGACTTTTTTAACCCGTTAGTTCCCAAAAATGAAAAAAGTGATATTAAAAAAAGATCGTTCTTTTGGGGGTTCTCTGCGTAATTTAGGTTCACCAGTTCCCCGCTCGTATTAGATACTAGTTTACAAGGCTTAGTAAGATGTCCAAATAATGTAAAAGAAAGGTCAAGACCGTCGCAAATAGCGATATACAAGCGAATTAACTTTAAAAGTGCACCAATGACCAGAAAGGTCATTTTGGAAAACCGCTGCCAATTCCGCCTACCGCAGACCGACACAATCAATGATAACTTTCCTATTCATCTCGTTTCCGAGAGTTCAATATCGTGTTTAGAGGATGAGGCATATCAAACGTTACTTGGAACTGGTTACCGAGGAACCGTGACAAGTAGCAGGAGCGGCGGTGCTTTGTGCCATCGTACAAATATTTACCAGCTCCAGTTCCTGCACCGAGTATCTTGTTTAGGTATCAAATAGTTAAGTACCGCCCCGTTATAGATCAGAGATCAGAGCAGTACCTACCACAGGGGATCTGCGGAGATTTACGCGTGACGTCACGCCCGCTGTTGTTTGATCCATTCTTGTCAATCAAAGCTCAGAGGAAATTTAATAAAATAAGCTAATCATTTTATTAAATAATATAGAGCAACCATCTCTAGCAAATAAACATATTTAGTGTAACTTTTTATGTAACTCAGTGTGTGAAATGATATCTTTATTTACTTTAGATGGGTTGGTACTCAAGAAAGTGTTAAAATTCCATTTTTTAAAATGTGCATATAACAAAAACTACAACCGAAACTTGCAAAAATATTTTCATCCCGATAAGTCATTTCCATCACGTCTATTTACTTATTTATCCCTTGAAATATGTCCCAAGACACCAAATTAATTTAATGCATATCGATTGTGTTTTGCAAAAACCCTTCAAGCCACATTTTTGCGAGTGTTATTTTTCAGTTGTATCACATCAGAGTACAAGGTATAGTAATTTTTGAAGATTAAGACTTTTTCAATATTAAAAAAAAATTCGGATTACAATATTTTTAGGTTATTTCGAGAAAGCCGGAGATGAAATTACTGAACCCTCAAATCTCTCATAATTATTAATAGAATTACAATATTTTCAATTAGTTTTAAGAATCCGTAAAAATTCGTTAATCATCCACTGCAAATCTAATGTTATCATTTTCATTATTCAATTAAAATTTCGTTAAGAAAACTGTGTTGAATCTTGGAAATCAAGTGAGGTATCGATGCCCATTTCATTATTAACATCGGCCGATAAAAACTATGTCAAACATTTTTTTAAATTTTCATTTATTCATCAACAAGTATTTCCGAATACAATTGAATTCAAAATTGCAACATGGCTAAGGATAACGTCTTTAAAAAAAACGGTAAAACTTTACCTACAACTACCGTTTTTAATACGCATTTAAAAAAAAATTTGGCAAATTTTCGCGTAAATTATTATTTACGTAAATAATATTAAATATCAATATTTTTCAAAATCGTAAATACAAAAAGTTGTTGTTTGTTGTCATTAAGTTGAATTCGATGTTTGTTTTTTTTTAAATGCGTATTAAAAACGGTAGTTGTAGGTAAAGAAATACAAAAAACATTTGCACACGTAAATTAATAATAATAATATTCGGATGATTTGTATAGCGCCGTTTTTGTGCGAAATCACCCCAAGGGCGCTGTACAAATATATAATACATTTCTAAAATGATCTATGTTATTACTAACTATTTATGAAGATAATATACAGTAAAATACTTACCTGGTAGGTCACTTGAGATTAACACTTTAACTAATTCAGGATTTGGGGACGTACTTAGAAATTGGATATAACTGGACTTTTCTCAGCAATGGTAAATTTAATTTAAGGATATCACAGCTTAAAAAGGTAAGATTTTAGTTTCGACCTGAATTCTGTTGGACTTGTTATGGATCTTAGTTCCGGAGGGAGTTTACTCCGACAGCGCGATCACCAAACTTAGTATTTGGCTTGTGCTTAGGTTCTTAGTCTGCCTACAGCTGCTGATGTTGCTGATCTAAGAGTCAATATCAATGATTGTTGTATACCTATCAACATTGTCGTGTTGTTATCACCAAATATTCTAATTTTCAATGTCTGTGATGTTTTGCGTGTTGTACGTGATTTGAAATGTTCGTGAGTAATGATCTCAAATTTGTTTTGAATTCAAGTGTCATTTTCAAAGTTGAAACTGGTTCAAAAGTAGGTAGGTACAAAGGTGTATTTTTTGTTTTTTTTTAAAATTAATTTTTCCTTGCAGTTCAATTAAGATACACTTTTGCACGCATACGACATTACATTAAAAACACTGTAAATTTCATGATTTACATTTGTATGATGTTATTTTATTTAATTTATTTATTCGAACGCCATATAATGGCTTTTACGATACAGTGTTAATCGAATTACAAGCGTACAGTGGTAAATAGGATAATAATAGCAATAAATTAATGAACAATTAATGTGAAAACAAAAACGCTATTTGCAACTGATGCAGTTATAATATGGTAAGAAACTGCATAATTCAAAAGAAATATAGATCAATGTAACAATAATTGAACTACTTTATATTAGGTTTGTATAAGACCTGTCATAAGTCGAAGTATGAGGTGTCTGTGATTTTTATACTCCTATTGACATTACTGCATTTATTATAGTGAATACCTCACAAGAGTCCCAACTGCTCCCGTCTGGAGCCTGTGAGACTATGGCATCCCCAATTGGGGGATGTTGTAAGGCTAACGGTAAGTGGGGAAGGGAAAGAGGAAGGTGGGGAAGTACCTGGATATTCAGATCTAGTCACTAAACACGGCTAAAGCCATTTGGAGCAACGTTTCAATTCTGAATGGTGGTCTTACACCAGGGCGATACTGGTAGTATCTTCCACTCTGGAACGTGCCGCAAATATACTTTATATTATTTTAATTAATTAATTGTGAAATAACACAAATTAATCAAATAAAATTTATTTGCGCACGCCGGGTTCGAACCCGCGACCTTCGGAATGGCAGTCCAATGCGTTACCACTGGACTATGCCTCTAGTATAAGGTAAAGTAATTCACCAATCGTACAATTATAAATTCCGTGTTTTTCCACGGGTCGCGCTAGTATTTACATAATTCATGATTAAGATGTGGAAACAAATTGGTTCTTTATTGAATTCTGACATCTTATTGCATTACTTTTAATAATTTATTAGTAGTTAATTGATCAGAAGTTTCATTAGGTAAAATAAAGATTATTTTATAATCGTATCATTCATGTGGTATTAGAAAACTACTTGAATTAATTTCATCGATGAGCAAACCGTTTTAGACACTTCTTGAAACACATTATTGTTGGTTTGTAATGGAAGCATCTGAATTGCTTCATTCCGAGGGATTAGCAGTAATGTTTTGTAAGCGTCTAATAGAATCAACCACGTCAGAGCTGGTTCAAAACATTTAGCCAGAACAAGGATACAAGATTACGAGAGGTATCATATTCGCTCTTCACCTTGCTTGAGTTGTTCCCATTTAAATTCCTCAATCCTTGAATCTAGACATCTTGTTTATTGTTAACAGCTTTTTTTATTATGACCAGTATTGCAGTGCTTTAAAATAAAAGCTAATTTTATTATACTTAACTTTATTGAAGCTCATAAACCTCATTGTAATATTATTTAATCGTGGACGAAGATAATATCAAGAACTCTCAATGAAAATATGATAATTCAGACACAGTTAATAAAATCAAACAAAAATAAGATGTCAGCCAAAAATATGGAAACGTTGCTTGAAATGGCTTTGGACGTGTTTGGTGACCAGATTTGAATAGCTAGGTACATTCCCACATTCCTCTTCCCATCACCTTCCCTTCCCCACTCTACCTTCAGCCTCACAACATACGCCAATTGGAGATGCCATAGTCTCACTGGCTCCAGACGCTTGTGTGGTTTCACTTATTGTTATTTATTGTTATTTATTGGATGACCAACACCTCTGCCACAGGTCACCCCAAGTGGTTCGCTACGTTTGGTGACTTAGCAGGGGTGCCCGGGTTCATGGGTTAAGGTTTGCCCGGGTCTTGGTGGCGGGTGCGTCGGCCCACCTTCTGCGTGGCGGGCCGGTTGGGAGATGCTGGTTGAGGGAGACCCTTTACAACCGGTTACCGCTGTCCGGGCCGCTCGATAGTACAGGGGCCCGACCCTCAGGCTCACGACTAAGGGTGGGCTGCCCCATCAGCGAGTGAAAAAACCCCGCCACTGCTGTTGTGCCGGTTCGTGACCGGAGGGGACCCAGCAGCAGCGTTTGGGGCGCATTGGATGCCCTCTCCAGCCGGACTCTCCCGGCCTATCGCCTAGCACCGCAGTGGGTGGGCTGGAACCAAACGCTCATCACTCCTAGACAGCCTGAACCCCAGATTCCTACCCACCCCTCATACCTTTCCTTTCCAGACCTTTCCTTTCACCTCCTACACCTACAAAAAAAAAAAAAAATTAATTAAATTCATGAACATACAAAACAACAATCTTAACATCATTACAGCGGCGAGTAGCAGGCGTCCCCGGTGCGGGCCAAAACTGTTGGTAAATTTTGCCAACATTCGCGGCCTGCACACAAATTTAAATTCCGTCCATCACCATCTTTTGTCCCAACGTCCCAACCTTCTTTTCCTATCCGAAACTCAGATAGCCGAGCCGCCAGACTCCTCCTATCTGGACTGCCCGGGCTTTACCCTCGCAAGCAAATTCCGGCTGAAAGGAGGAGTCTGCCTCTATAGTCGAGCTGACGTCAACTGTGTGCGACTATTGAGTCTGGAAAACTCCAGATTCGACGTAATGTGGGTGCGCGTCAATCTTGCCAGTACGGCAAGATTCTACGCATGTCTATACCGCTCACCGAACCATAGCGAATCAGACACTTCCGAGCTCTTCAAACATTTGAGCGATACTATTGATGATCTCTTGCCCCGCTACCCTTCGGCCGAGTTTGTTGTTCTGGGGGACTTCAACGTTCATAACGAACCATGGTTGAAGTTCTCAGGCCCAACGGACTCGGCTGGCCGACAGGCGGAATCCTTTGCCATTTGCTACGGATTAGAGCAATTGGTTCAGGAGCCTACAAGGGTTCCTGATGTCCAGACTCACCGCTCCAATCTGTTAGACCTATTCTTAACTACTGTGCCACACGGTTATAAGATTGACGTCACAGCGCCTCTGGGATCATCTGACCACTGCCTAGTGACGACATCAATCCCCGTTAGCCTCAGACCAACCAATGAGAGGCTGAGGAGAAAAGTGTGGCACTATAGGTCAGCAGATTGGTTCGGTATGCGGGCCCATTTCAATGCTTTTCCGTGGTCAGCTGTTTGTTTTCGGACTTCGGACCCCTCAAGATGTGCCCAGGAGATTGGTGAAGTCATCAAATCGGCGATGGATGGCTTCATACAATCGACTACTAAAGAAACTGGTGTGGGCTCAAAGCCGTGGTTCAGTCGACAATGCTCCGAAGCAGTTCGACGAAAAAACGCGGCTTACCGAGCCTACAACACATCTCGAACGCCCGAAAGCAGATCAGCATACAACAAATCGGCAAAGGAATGCAAGAGAATCATCAATAGATCAAAATTCGAACACGACCTGCAGATCAGCAAAAAGCTGGCTGCCTGCCCGCATGGCAGCAGAGCATTCTGGTCGCTTGCGGGCTCAATAGGTCGAAATTTTTGCAAACCCAGTTTGCCACCTCTTACCAGACCTGACGGCTCACTAGCAAACACCGCCACCGAAAAGGCAAACCTTTTAGGGAAAATGTTTGCGGAAAACTCGACCCTCGACGACGGGGGTGCTGTTCCGCCGTCGGTTCCTCACTGCGGCTTCTATATGAAAAAGCTGAGGATCCGGCATCGGGATGTACTCCACGTCATACGGGGGCTCGATGTTAACAAAGCTAGTGGACCTGATGGAATACCTGCCTTGGTATTGCAGAGGTGTGCTGCGGAAATAGTTCCAGTTTTGACAAAGCTCTTCAAAATGTCCCTGAAGTGTGGCACTGTGCCCTCTGGTTGGAAAAAAGCGGTAATTCACCCTATTCCCAAGAAAGGTGACCGCTCCAACCCGGCCAACTACCGCCCCATAGCGATCACATCAGTTCTGTCCAAAGTGATGGAACGTGTGATCAACGACAAACTGCTCACATACCTCGAGAAGAACAAAATTATCAACGACCGTCAATACGGATTCCGGCGGAACCGCTCGTGCGGTGATCTTCTCGCGTATGTGACGCATGTTTGGGGGCGGTGCCTGGAACGTCACGGTGAGACCCAAACGGTCGCACTAGACATATCCAAGGCCTTTGACCGGGTCTGGCACCGAGGACTTGTCAACAAATTGCATTCTTACGGACTTCCCGCATCCCTGTGTACGTGGATTGCTGACTTTTTAAGGGATAGGTCGATTCAGGCGGTTGCTGACGGTTTCGCCTCTTCCTCGCACTCCATAAATGCTGGCGTCCCACAGGGATCGGTTCTGTCTCCGACTTTGTTTTTGTTGCACATCAATGACCTTTTGACATGTGCACCGATTCATTGTTACGCGGATGACAGTACAGTTCATGATAGCTTTTTGTTTGACAAGCCCCCAAAGGGCACACAAACTCCAACGGCTCGGAGGGCTTTGAAGCAGAGAATGGACGGTTATCTCGAGAGTATTTCCTCCTGGGGTAAAAATAATCTCGTCGAATTTAATGTTTCAAAGACCCAATCCTGTCTGATTACGTCTAAAAGGGATCCAAATGATAATCTAGTCTCCTTCAACGGAAGCAATCTTCCGAACAGGCCTTCCATTGATATGCTTGGTGTAACTATAAGTGACCAGCTCAGGTACGGGGGCTCCATCGAAGCCAGAGTAAAGTTGGCCTCTCAGAAGCTGGGCGTACTGTACAGGGCCCGCAGATACTTTAATAGTACACAACTGCTCACCCTGTACAAATCGCAAGTGCGCCCTACTGTCGAATTTGGCAGCCATCTCTGGTCTGGAGCCCCAAAATACCTGAAAAAAACCCTTGACTCTGTGCAGAAACGGGCGGTCCGTTTGATAGATTCCCCAATCTTAACAAACGAACTGCAATCTTTAGAGCACAGACGTCGGGTAGGTATGCTGTCCTTGTTCTATCGGTATTACAATGGAAGATGCTCTGAGGAACTAGCGTCATTGATCCCTTCGGCGCCGGTGCGTAGTCGGGATACACGCCAAACGCGCGCCCAACATTTGTACACAGTTGACACTTGTCACATGAGAACGGGTCGCTTCTACGATTCGTTCTTAAGTTCAACAGCTCGGCTGTGGAACGAACTGCCGGCCTCTGTGTTTCCTCCCTCCTACAACATGGGACTCTTCAAGACCCATGTTCACTCCTTCCTCTCCACAAAAAGACCCTCCACACAGCATCCCCAAAGATGACATAGGCCCTGAGGGAAATTATTTTCTTCAGGGCCTCCTGTGTGGAGTAAATATAAAAAAAAAAAAAAAAAAAAAACATGACATAAAAATAGGAATTCAAAAATTAAAGTATGAGATTGATAAAAATAGCGCAGAGTAATAAGGTTGGAATAGTTGAGTTGGTAGAGTGTCAGTCCCAGTAAGACCAGTAGACCTGGGTTCGGGTCCTAGTTGCGCCGTAAGTTTTTTTTCATTGCTGTGACTGTCTGTGAGGTTTTTTAATTTATTTACAGTAGCTTCACACAGGATAATTTCCCTCGGGGCCTATGTCATATATGGGAGTGCGGTGTGGAGGGTCTTTTCAAGGAACGGAAGGAAAAGAAGTCCAGAAAATCAAAAAGGTTTGATGGGTGGGTATGAATCTGGGGATCAGTGGGTCCAGGAGTGACGGAGGTATGAATCCATCCCTCCCACTGCGGAGCAAAGCGATTGGGTCAAGAGAGTCCTGAAGGAGAGGTCAAATTGTATCCCTCAACCAGTCTCTATCGATCCGCCCCCGCCACCTAGTAAGACCTAGAATCACCTATGACATCACCCATGAACCCGGGAACCCCTGCTAAGTCTCTAAACGCATCGCACCACTTGAGGCGACCTCTGGCAGAGGTGTTGGTTATCCAATAAATGCCCATACCTGCCTCCCAGATTGAGGTGTTGATATTATCTTCGTCAATTATTAAATAAAACGCTGTTTAAAAAGAAATCCAGTTAGGCGCAAATAATAATTAAATCATTTCTAACTGGAATATAGTCAGATTGTAAAAGCCAATTTCAGGTAGAGTTGTCAAATAAACCACAATGATACAAACATAATAGGTACTTAATGGGCTCTGCTACACGTACACTTCAGAGCGGCGGTACCACGCACTCCAGGCCTCCGCGCAGAAAACTCAAGTCCGAAACTAAGGTAACGGTTTACAGCACATTCAGAATATTTTGATGGTAATAGTAAACAGATTTTTATTATTGTTTTCAGGAGAACGCGCAAGAAGCGAAATCGGGGAAACAATACATTGTACCTTCACATATGTTTATACTTTAGTCGGGTCATGTCAGACGCGTCGGGATAACAAAATACTGTGTACGAATTTATTATTATGAAGAAAAGAGTTTGTGCCAAGTGAATCTTGTGGTAATTTAGCCTAACCCTACAATGAAACGCGTGATGCTTAGTTACTTGAACTACAATTAAGTGCAATAATTGTATCTATAGTCCATTGCAGCTCTAAAATACAGTTTGTTGACACATTCATTGCAATGATTGGTCCCTCCTCGAGTGCATCCGCTGCACTTCTATCTGCAGTGATGGTGTGGCCGTGACGTCCTGTTCCTGTGCTGGTGCTAGAGCTATATGTAGTATAGATACAGTATTGTCCCGCCCGCATGCAGCGCGGCAGTTCCGGTCTGTGCAAACTGCATTATTGACCCCACACTTCACTCAAACTCATTTCCGGAACGAGCGGCGCCCTTAAAACTACAATGCATTGTCAACCATGTTAACATCACATAAATATCTTAAAATAATATCCCTTTTTATTTCTCTAATGAATATTACCAACATTAAAGCCTATAATCAACAACACACGTACACATTTTACGTGCACTCCTATAGGAAGCTTAAAAAAAATAATTTTTGTTTCACTATATAATTTTCCATTCTTTTTAATAAATTATTTACAGATAGATGCTACTACTTACTTCACATAGTCTTGTAAATATTTTTTCATAAATGAACCAGCAATAACATTATTTCACAGCCATTTTGCGATTTTTACATGTTGTTTTTATCATAAAATTACACACAAAATATCTGAAATTTGACGGCCACAAAGGATTAGCAAGCCGGAGGTCGCGCGTTCGAATTCTGGCGTGCGCAAGTAAATTTTATGTGATTAATATGTGTTATTTCACAATTTATGCATATGTTATTTCAAAATTTACCCATCACAGTGGAAGTTACTCACAGTATCGCCCTGGTATAAGACCACCATTCAGAATTGAAACGTTGCTTGAAATGGCTTTAGCCGTGTTTGGTGACCAAATCTGAATAGGCCGTCTGCTTCCCCTCCCTACTACCTTCAGCCTCACAACATACCTCAATTCAATTCAATACTTCAGTTGGGACCCTTGGGCGGTTTCGCATAAAAATAAAATAAAATATAAATTAAAATGTGTAAATTTCATTCAGCCAGAACTCACCGTTCCAAAAGGCTGCTTCAGACAATAATATTTTCTGCTTCCCAGTTTTGATCAAATATATCTATTAGAAACCAGATAGATTTTTCTATTCTCCTTAGATTTTCTTTGAATTTTTCGTCTTCTTCTAATATCCAGCATTGTCTTTGACCAAAAACGTAAGAGTTGTAGAAATTCTTTTTATTCCTTATGCATTTTTTGTAAACTCCTAACAGGGCTTTTTCTATGGCGCTTTAGAATTCTGCAATGTTTGTTCTCAGAACACTTAAATACCTACAACCTACGAAAGGGTTCACAGCTTAGCAGGCTAGTTAAAACTACCAATTTGATTGCAGAATTGAAATATAAATTTATATAAAACCAATTGAAATAATAAAGCGTACAATAACATTCTTGATTCTGCATCAACAAATCGTTACGTATAGTAATTTTTGATATTTACAATCGATATTAGATTACTTGTTTATCTCATTCAATCAATATATCTCCCATAAATTCTCCAATAAACCGTCTGTAAATTGTGCAGCTAAAGTAATTATAACCCGCATTTTCCTCCCAAGCCAAATAGTCGCAACAAAGGAATTAACCAACTTACAAATAATGCGCTTATTTTGGAACTTTTTCCGTAAATGAATATTACTATTGTAAATCCCATAACGGAACCATAAAGGCGAACGTTTGTGTGAACCCCCATAACCATTATGCCCATTCAAATAGTTTCAAAACGAAAACATTTTGTTTTGTGTTTCTATTGGAGTTGTCTGTCTATCAGCGACAACAGCTTACGCAGGTATGCAGAACATTTTATTAATATCATTTTATCATTTACTGTAAAATTGTCTAGGTATATCTTTATTGATTCAAGTAAATACAATATTAGAGATACCGTCTAGTTTTCTTTTATAGCCTTGTAAACTCATTGATGTGTTCTTTGATTTGGAGCAGGGTCAGGCAATTCAGCATTTTTAAAATATCTTTAGCTCTCCGGAATCAAATTAATTTGTAAATAACGTACGTATAGCTTCTTGACGAGTGGCCTGCCAATTCGTGTTAAACGAGTTATTCTGTGTTGGCAATATCTGTTTCCTCTCAAATGCTTTCTCAGTGGACCGACATAATTAAATGTCATCTCTGTAAGCAGATATTTGTGACGGTTTCAACTATGATTATTCAATTTTGTATTGCACAATTCACAAACATGGTTTTAAAACTAAAACTTTTTGGCGTTGAGATTTGTACAAATGAATCGCTCGCAGTATTAGTTTGGTAACCACTGGCTTGCGTTTGCCATCGCGGCCCCAATTTGGTGTCATCAGACAAAATTGGTACAGAATAGTCTGGCTAATTGGACAACAAAGATTTTCAACTAAATTGCCATACAAAACACGTTCACACACACCATACAATCCATACACGACATCCTCAATCCTCACTCCTCAGACCACAATCCTTATTGTCTGAGTCGACTCGATTCACTATGCGAGAAATAAATTTACTGCGCGTTTATATTATGTATATATATGTATTATTGTACGTCTGCAAATATATAATTGACGTATTCGTGTTCAAAGGGATGGGCTGTAAGCTCTCCGGTAATTTGATTATTATTTGTTTGAGGAGAGGGATGTATTCTGTTTCTATTGAGGAGGTATAAATAGTAGCCCCTATAATTGAGAGAAAATAACATCTTTTGTTTCACAAGACATATTTTTAATTGCAATTGAAATTTTAATCTATCTACCTTACTAGTTAGTACTTCTGTGAAAAGTAAACCTCTTATCCAAAAAAGTATGTTTCTAATGTTCTCTTATTTAATCAAAACTAAAATCAGAATATCCATGTTCTCCATAACACAGTTATGCACCAATACACTAGCAGAATATAAAAAAAATTGAGGTAAATAAATGTACGTATAAAAGGTCATGGGGGCAGTTTTACCATTTTGTGACATACATCAAAAGATTATTGCTGAACTGTCTGTAAGCAGTCAATGCAGAATCTCTAAGCAGTTGAGTCGTTCTGTTGATTGACGCGTTCTGATAAGAACAATAATGGATACATGAATGGATAGTACGCATATTCTCTCACATATAGGCATCGCATAAACCTCTTTTGTACTTTTTCTTTTTAGATGGGGTTTTGTTCTGAGGGGGCCCAAATAATAAAGCTATATTCCAGGATGCTTTATACCTTCATATATAATGTTCTCCGTATTACGATTCCGTTAAGTGAGTAGGTAAGTAAATACCTACTTAATTAATTGTAAACCATGTATTTTATGTAACATGTGTTAAATTTTAAAAAATGAATTATGCAATTTGTCTTTACTATAATTCTTTTTTCTAACTTTCTTCTCATAGGTACCTTAATATTGAAAAAAATGAGAATAAGAAAGACAAGACGAAATTTCACATTTGAAAAATAATCTTTAATGGACTCAACTTGAAACTGATAAGGAACGTACAAACAAATTAACAAACCGATTAAATGCAAATCGTTTGAGTTAAAACAGGACTTCGCTACGCTCGGTATATTAAAACTTAAAATGCCTTACGCATTCAGGCAACAGCGTTCTCTTTTCAGTTTTATTTATTAGTAGTCATAAAGTTTGTTTCGTGGTTATACGGTCGGCTGCAAAATACAAATAAAGCACTCTATGCTGCAGAAAATCATGATAGAAACATTTCACTGAAAACCAGTTCTTGGTCTCGTTACGATACCTAGTTTCTTTGTAAGGTTTCACAACTCATAACCTTCATACCTTCCTAGTTTAAGCGTGTACCACCTTGTTTTAGGTGAGATATTTGTGTGTAATAAACCATGTGATCCCGAAAGTGAATTGGTAATTAAGTCGGTTTATATTACAGATAGGTATGCAGATAAAGCCCTGTCAAAACGATATTGACAAAATCTGTCATTTATGGTCAGACAGCGATATTTGCGAGCACGGTCAGAATATGATTCCCGCAGTCGGTAGACAAAAGCCGCTACTTTCAGCGCGGCCTCCTAGGTATCGGGTAAGCTCTCAATACGTACAACTTTTTTAATAATATGGTTTTTATACAAAATAACTGGCCAATGTATTAATGAGTGGGGTGGATTAACTAAGGTCTTAGAACCAAAATAAATCGTAAACACAATTCATAGACTTGTGTTAATTCATCTAAGATGCTATCGATTGATTCCGTTCCAGCATCGAGAAAAAAAAATTGTCAGTTATGAGTTATGACTAATGACGTCATGAACTAATTAATTCCCTGTTTAGTGTCAAAAAGTACATGCGGACTGCCAATATATATTAAAGTTATTATTTCTATTTGTATTTGACATTGTCAACTTATTAGTATGTTTAACTTTTACGTAGCCGTTTGACGTTAAGAAATGTCAATTCAATTTTGTGTTGTCTGCGTGTATCGATTTGCATTATCAATATCGATCTGGAAATCAATAGTGCAACCGTGCTATGAAAATCGGTGTAAAATCATCAGATATTGTTGACTGTGCTAGACCACCAGAATTGAAAAAGTTGGGTGTGGTTCAATCCTCATAGACTTGGTAGGTATATACTTATTTTCCTCTACAATACATTTAACACCTCACAAAATATTCGCAATACTAGAAGACATGCACAACAGCTAAAAAAAACCCATAAACAAACATATCCTTTGGATAAAAATATTACACATACTTGACCATTAATTTTACAGATCACTTCCTATACAATTCAAAACATCTACACTTGCCCAATACGAAATAACTACACTCTTTTCTAAATATTTTACAATTTAACTAATTTTTTATTTGTGTTCGAACATGCTGGAATTTCTGTAATATATTTATTTTTTAATTGTTTATACCTGTCAAGTGTTCTTTGTTAAAATTTACTAACTTATCCTCGTAAAATTTCCCCCACAACACATGCTGACTACTATACCACCACATTTCGTAAAAACGGCAGTATATATTTCCTGTATATGTTCCTACTGAAAATGAAAGAATTGTTTTATTTTATTTTAGAATATACATCAAATCCCAAATTGTAGTGTTTTATTTTTTTTATACTAACCGTCTGTCTGTTGAATACATTATAAATAACATAAAATAAATGTAACACAATAGCCAGATAATTTCAAGCTTTCATCCACTTTTCTTCCTCCCCTTTCCTAGATTCTTCAATTTCGCACCATTCTCCAGCTGTATTACAATATCATAATATAGAGCGATATCACACAACACACCTGATGCTACATATTATAATGTTGTTCTTGTTTGTTGGAGTTAATGAAGTAGTTGTAGGGTTGACCATAAAAAAATGATAAATGTTTCCAATTTATTCCATAATTAGATATTTTTCTGTCAGAAACCTATTTGTTAAATGATAAGGGCAATCAGATAGATATTAATACTACTTGTTACCCTGTGTCCGTTTTGTGTAAGTTTCACCTATTTAATAGAATAAAAATAACCACCCACATGACGTGGTATCGTAATAATAATTTTATTGATGGTCAATCATTTATTGTCATCGATTAAGTTTGACCTCTTGTCCGTATGTGACATGATCATCAATATCATTTTAAATTTACTTAATAAGCAATTGAAAGGAAAGATATGTACCCACCTTATAAAAGTCAATAGGTTAGGCACATAAATAAAGGAAAGTAAACGTATCGATGTGTTGAGTAAGTAACAACCGAATTGGTCAACTGATGTATTGAGTAGGTAACAACCGAATCGGTAACCTGATGTATTGAGTAGGTAACAACCGAATTGGTCACCTGATGTATTGATTAGTTAACAACCGAATTGTTCACCTGATGTATTGAGTAGGTAATAACCGAAGTGGTCACCTGATGTATCGAGTAGGTAACAACCGAATTGGTCACCTGATGTATTGATTAGTTAACAACCGAATTGTTCACCTGATGTATTGAGTAGGTAATAACCGAAGTGGTCACCTGATGTATCGAGTAAGCAACAACCGAATTGGTCACCTGATGTATTGAGTAGATAACAACCGAAGTGGTCACCTGGTGTATTTAGTAAGCAACAACCGAATTGGTCATCTGATGTATTGAGTAGGTAAAAACCGAATTTGTCACCTGATGTATTGAGTAAGTAACAACCGAATTGGTCATCTGATGTTTTTTTTTCATTTGACGGGATAAGTTGGCGCTAAAATATAATTGCCAGTATCAAAAAAAGCGATACTCGCATAGAGTGCCGTTCCATACCCTATCAAAGTAGACTGAATGCTGTAGAAATGATATCCCTGAGGCGTATGTGTTGTAAAACCATGTGTGATCGAATGAGAAATATATAGATTTGCTAAAAATGTTTGGCTAATGTAAGCGTAATGAGTAAGGTTAAGACAGGGACGTTAGATGTTTTGGGCAAGTAGAGCGAATGAACGAAGAAAAAAGTTTAAGGATAATGTTTGACACGAATGTGAAGGGTAGAAGAAGTCGGAGGGGCACGAGGAAGACATGCCACGATTGAGTGTATCAAATACTGAGACGATGATGTGTATGAACCAAGGAGTGTGTGCCAAAACAGAGTTGTTTACTACCTCTGCCTACCTCTGAGGGAAAACAGCTTGGTGGTTGGTTAGGGTGGTTTCTCGATTCATACCTTTTCAATTAATCACAAACCCAACATTTCGGGCAGCCATGCATGCATGTCCATTTTCAGGTGGCTTGCTTAGACGTTTAGCGGACCTTTAATGTATGCATTATATTATTGTATGTTTATTGGTATATCAGTGATACCATGCCTACACTAACCCCTACAAACAAGAACAACATAATAATATATAGTGTCAGGTGTATTGTGTGATATCGCACTATTAGCTGGGGAATGATGCGAAATCGAAAATAGTAGGAAAAGGAAGAAGAAAGGTAGACGAAGGCTCGAAAATATCTGGCTATTGAGTTACATTTATTTATAATGTATACAACAGATAGACTATTAATATTAAAAAAAAATAATAACCGAAGAATTTCAATTTTTATTCTAGGTTATCAACACTAGGTTCCAATTGACGGCCTACATGGTCGAGAGTTAGGGCGACTAGAATCGGCAGGTCGCGGTTCAAATTCTGGCGTGCGTAGACAAATTTTGATTGATTAATTTGTGTTATTTTACAATTCACTCAATTAAAATAATAATAAATTTCGGCAGGTTCTGGAGTGGAAGATACTCTCAGTATCGCCTTGGTGTAAGACCACTATTCAGAATTGAAACGTTGCTTGAAATGTCTTTAGTCGTGTTTAGCCTCTTAAACAACTCTTCCTCCCACTCAACAGGATACCTCCATGTTGAGTCCACCATTATATTTTGAAACGTTGCGATGGTTTTAGCCGTGTATTTAGCCTAGATCTGAATATCCAATTACTCCTCTCCCTCCCCACGGTTCCATGATAACTCGACACAATGACAATTCAACACACCTTTAAAAAGTGATATAAAGTCATTAGAAACGATGAAAAAAAATAAAATTTAAAAATAACCTAACCTACATAACCCAGTTAATATTTTTTTGTTTCATCACTTTCCATGACTTTATATAACTTTTTAAAGATGTGATGAATTATCAATTTGATGATTTATCCGGTCACCAGATAACATATGAGAAAAACCACTTTTCTATCACGAAGTCATCGTAAGAATATTCTAACCATAACCACAAGACAAAATTGTTTAATTGATTTGGTGGCCAACTCGTTGAACAAATAGTATGTTTGTAATCAACACCCCATCCCCTAAATGACGCAGCTGTTTTGAAGTCGCCAGTCCAAGTAAAGTTCACGGGTTTACTCATTTGTATGGTACCTACCCTGACTGGACACATTTGACACCCACACTCCAATTGGACTCATTTCCTTAACTCTTAATTGGGAATATGATGAGTTTTGGGGGTCTGTTTGTTTTGACCCCGACTTAATTAAATTAGTAATAAGTGACTGCTAGATGACTTCAACGAGCTTTTACATAATTCAAATTAACCATTCGCAGTAATTTTACTCTGCGCAGGAATCTAGAAAGCTCTCAAATAATTAATTAAATATTTTATCTTTAAATCTTTCTACTAAATAATGCTTTTCTTTTTCTTCTGATTGTGGAGGGGTAGGTCACATATCTAGCTAATATAAATCCAATAATTATAACTCAATTTATAGTAACCACTTCGATTACTATAAATTGAGTTATATTAGTGATTTTTGGTATATTTTGCCATTTTGCAAAAACGTTTTGATAGATTGCTTGTTATAATATGCTATATTTATAGAACCTAAAAATATGGGATGAACTGCGAAATCTAGGTGAATTCATTGGCTTTAAGCTGCAGTAAGCAATTTTATATGTTTTCATATCAATATTTTAAGAAATTTTATAAATTAAATAATATGGTAAATGTATATATATGACACCAATCACTCCAGTGGTTAAGTGGTCTAATTTACATCGGTACTTAGTAAGAGATATTTTAAATAATTTACAAAAAAAAACAGAAAACGAAAGTGCTACAAGACTGTTTGTTTGAAGTTATCATTACGAGGACCGCTACATGGCTTTTCATCCAACTCAGAAGACACGTCCTTGAAAATTTAAAATTTTGCATGCTCTTAACGAGAACAATTTCTTGTATTTTGTTATACATAACTGCGTTTATCATATCCAAACTATTCCAACTTGGGTCTTCTCTTTCCAAGAAATAACGAACAAGCTGAAAAATTAATGTAAGCATTCAAAATATATTCATTTTTTTATTACTACACAGATCACACCGTTGATCGTCATTGCCCTCCTCTTGCACTTACACGGAGAAAACTGACTTATACAAATATAGCTAATTTATTAAAAAAAATGGTCAAATTATTCATATTCCTGTTGAAAACGGGACATCAGACCTTTAACAAATGAATTGACAGATTTCCTAAAAAATTATCAGTAAAACGCGAATGTGTTATGAGTTATAATGTGTTATATTACATATAACTTCATTTATACATGGTTTCCGGAAACTAATTATAAAAGTGGGAAACCGGTGAATCCACAACACATGCGTAGTCGATGTCGTGGTATAACTTTTTTGTATGAGCTTTCGTTGTAGAGTAAATCGAATCCGATGCTGGAATTTTTAGGTCGAATTTTAAAAAAATCGGTCCTTAGTCGATTACTATCAGCTGTTTATTGTCTCTTACATACGGGTCAAAGTGTGCACCGGGATCAAAGTTTGTTTACCCTTTGATTATAAAAATGAAAAAAAAAATTGAAATGTTCAAAAATGAATAAAATATATTTTTGGGATTTATGTACGGTGTAGATTTCTCAGTTTCCCGCTTGTACCACTAATTTTCACCCATACCGTATATAGTAATTTCCTCGCTTTCCTGGTAACATTTCATTAAATGTACCTATTACATTGACGGCCGGCGTGGTCTAGTGGTATACGCTTTTGACTACAGATCTGAAGGTCGCGGGTTCGAACCCGGCGTGCGCAAATAAATTTTATTTGATTAATTTGTGTTATTTCACAATTAATTAGTTAAAAATAATATATAGTATATTTGCGGCACGTTCCAGAGTGGAAGATACTCTCAGTATCGCCCTGGTGTAAGACCACCATTCAGAATTGAAACGTTGCTTGAAATGGCTTTAGCCGTGTTTGGTGACCAGATCTGAATAGCCAGGTACTTCCCCACCTTCCTCTTCCCCATCTCCCTCCCCTCCCCAATACCCTCAGCCTCACAACATACCCCAATTGGGGATGCCATAGTCTCACTGGCTCCAGACGGGAGCAGTTGGGACTCTTGTGCGGTATTACTGTAAAAAAAAAAAAAAAAAAGGTAACTCCATTAATGGAGGACTGAACGCGGTTAACAGAAAAAATGTCCAAAGAAGCGAAGCTGGCAGTCCACAATTGAGTCCTGGTACCTACCCTGATGTATGGCAGTGAGGCATAGAACTACCAGAGGAAGGATGAAATTAGACTGAATGCTATAGAAATGAGAACCCTTAGGCGTATATGTTGTAAAACCATGTATGATCTGATGGTAAGGCTAAGGCAAGGATAATGTAAGCGTAATATAAACGATATTAAAAAAGTATACTATGCTTTGTGTCAATCACAAATAGAGTACGGAATAACTGGATGGGGGTCTGCCTTGAGCACTCACACAGAGCGGCTCAATATAGCACAAAAAGGAGTATTAAAGACTATACTGAAAGTTCCGCTTAGAACTCCGACAGAAGAAATATTCAAAAACTTCAATGTTTACAATGTACAGAAACTATATTCAAAAAATATTTTATTTAAACTGAAAAAAAACATATCCGAATACTCCACTGCCCAACATAAATACACAACCAGGGCAAAAAGCGAAAATATCCTGATTACTCCCAGTTTGAACACATCCTTTGGACAGAGAAATAATAAATTCCATGCTATAAAATTGTTCAATGCTCTACCAAATGAAACCAAAAAAATAAACGAAATGAATATATTTAAAACAAAAGTCAAAACATGGCTTAGAGATCAAAGTAATAATCAACTTACAAACATTATGAAGACAATGTAAAGACAATTCAAAACTAAATACAAAAATTTAAGAAAAACTACAGGCCGCCTCAGAACAGGAAACCCTAGTGAGGAGGACTGTGAAAAAAATACAAAAAATATACTTATATTATACTTTAAACCTACATATTGTACAAATTTTGCTATTGATATTAATAAAAAAAAAAAAAAAAAAAAAAATAAGAAAGATTACGAAAGGGATATCCAAAATGGTTTGGGCATGTAGAGCGAATGAACGAAGAACGGAGAGACAATTATTACATTACCTACTTATAACGTAACGTTCCCAATTTATTTTTATCTAAACAGCCCTAAATTAAAATAAAAATGCTGAAATGGTCAGTTGCCCGATTGGCTGAGTTAAATGATTATTCACCTTTAATATAGCGAAGGGAACACTCACCACTAGAAGCTAATTAGATTGCTTTGCTGAACCCTCGAGTGTTGGTTGTTGCTGGTTGCTCTTGCTGGGAACACATCGTGTCGTACAAGCTATGCGGGCTCAGTAATGTCCTCTGCCAACACAACGCATCACTAAATAATTCAATCTCAAGTTAAACAGTCCTGAATTAGGAAATATTAACCAAATTCTAACTCTAACTTCACGAATTAATTAATTTTACTGCTGTATAATATATCTAAGCTTTTATTTTTTATTATATTATTTTATTTTCTATATTTTCCGATTTTATGTCCGGGTTAAATCTTCCCCATAGGAAAAACTAAACCCTTCCACACACTTTTCCATAAATGATCATCTAGTCAATCCACATAATGCAAGTGCATTATGTAAGCATAATAAATACAAAACAATACAAGAACACAACACGTCAAATCACCAGAGATCAAATGGGAAAATAATTCACCGACTCCAGATATTTTCATATCAGAGGGTTCGGCTCGGTAGAACTTCTAATTGGACCTATAAATCCTACTGATCCCTCAATATAAATATTTAAAATATCTTTCATAATCCTACATGTATTGAAAATGACTGATTTTTGCATTTTTATGTTTAAATTCTTTGACAGATCTAATACGCCTAAATTCTGAATGAGAGAGCTGGGTATAATGCCAGTAGCCGAAATTACAAATGGTAATATTTTTATAGTCTGAGAATGACAAATTATTTTTATCTCATTTCCTAAATCTGTGAATTTTATATCAATTATTATTATTTTATATTATATTAATTATTAATTTTCAGTGATTTGGTATTTTTATACAAATTAGTTAATGGCCCAATGAATGCACCTAGCAGCTGGTCCAGTTTCTTCATCATCTAGGATTCTTGCTGCAGAGACTCCATCTTCTATCTTCATCTCACCTGTTTCTGTACTTCATTTTACTTAACTTAACATCCGTTTATTCTTGTAATATTTAAATATTTTGTAATATCTGCATCAACTGTAAAGCGCCCCTGAGGTGATATCTCAATAGCGGCGCTATACAAATTGTCCAGTAAATAAATAAATAAATACTTAACAAAGCTCATAATATTTGCCCGGTTACTAAAAGTATAATTGAGAACACCAATATTAATCAATAATAATGTTGGTACCAATCCGACCCTGGAAGTACGTGTACCTATAGAGTATGCAATGATAAGCCTCAAACATCAAAGTTTGGGCGACTGACCGCTATGAATGGAGAGCCAGTTACTAGTTGTATGGATGTAGAATGTATGAATGGATCAATGAACGTCCACTTTTATCATCAGCAGTCTCAATATAAGTTTTATTAAAGAGTCTGTCTCGAACTTGTTCCAGTCGCAGCTTGTCTAAGGACCACTCTCCTGCTCCCACGAAATAATAATTGAAATAAAGATTTATGTAACGCCCTTGTGACAATAATGCAATTGTCGGCGATGAAAAGTTGTGAATGAAGTTAATTAAGAGAAATGCCGTTTCATAGAGCTGGTGGTCAAATAGTCAACTTTAGTACGATGACCTCCTAAAAATAGGGGAATTCGTTCATGAAATTAACGTTTCATTAGTACTTGTTACCTAGGTGATGTGATAATAATAATATGATGCTGGTAAGTTAAAACCATTTAAGTTTTAAAGTAGTTGTTCCAATGAAAAACTCATAAAGCACAATTTATTGTTATATTGATTTTATTTCTCTATCAAGCAAATTGAAGCTTTTAGATTTAGTTTGAACATTAAATTGAAGCACTTGTTACAACGACAAAATTTTTCCAGAGATAAACAAATTTCGTTCTAAAGCGAAGATATTTTAACGAAAATAGCTTTTTTAATGTGACAAATGTATTGGTCTGTACAATGTAAAGGCATGGGAGCTATGTTGCCGCTCGGTTGGGAAGGGTCGTGAAGCGGGTTAAGACAGGGTCTGTAAGAAGGGTTTTATAAACAGATGCCGGTAGCTCGTTCCACATACGAGCCGTCTTACACAAAAACGAAGAAGCCAACTTCAACTGTATGTCTAGTTTCTGCAACGTTCACCGATGCACCCCCGATCAATGCTGCAAAACTCCTGCAAAATTTACTGCGTGAAAAATTCAGACAAGTGACAAAGTACTTACCCATAATTGTTTTACCCTCTTTTACTTTTACTGTTGTACTTAAGCTACCTAAAAAGAAAAGAATGGTACCTACCTTCATGAAGAAAGTTTGAAAAAGAATTGTCATTGAGTTAGTGACATTTCTTTGGAGAAATAGTGTAATTCCTTATTTGAAATAAATATGGTTTAAATTTAAATGGTGGGTATTTAAGAACCTACTTACAAATTTTATGATTCAGAGAAATTATGATCGCGAGGTGTACTGTTCATAGAAGAACTAGTATAATGCTTTTATTAAAAAAATGTGTTAAGTGTCATTTATCATCATCAAAATTGACATTGATTACCCCGTAAGTTTTCACGTCTTCATTTGTTTTGTTTTTTTTTTTTCTTTTCATATTATAGTGGACAACAGACATCCACATTTCTCAAATAACCGTTCGTAGAGATAGTTCTTGTTTCTTGTTATCTCCTGCTAGACTCACCCCTTAGTTTGTCTGAACCGGACACCTCGTTATTTCTTTCCGTAACAAAGTAACTGTACACTGTTGAAGGAAAACACGGGGCAGGGGAAGAGGGCGACTTCGAGTGGACACCCTCCTAACGAGGCGAAGAGATGTGTGGATCAAGGAATATAAAGGGAGGAGAAAAGATAAGGAAAGGAAGTTCGAGAAAAAAATATTTCGTTTGCATATAAAACCTAGAATACATGCCAAAAATCGTTCGAGTTGATATACAACATATTCAATTGACGGCTTTTACATAAAAAATCACGAGATCTAAGCAAAAAAATGTATTAAGCAAACGATTATCTAGGTACTCATGTAATTTCATCATCATTTAGTAACCCACTATTTTCGCAATTTTTGTATGATTAAAATTTTAAAACCTTTGTACCCTGGGACGGCAACTTACTAGGTCAAATAGTCTTTGACCCCCCAAATTATAGGACCAAAAGTTTTTCAAATGACCTTCCTTGTCTGGACACCAAGAATTTTATCTGTCTGTACGTGTGTATCAGTGGTGGTCCGTGACTTTTCAGTGATCTAGAATGGTAAAGCTGAAACATATAAAAAATAAAAAAAATATTTCAGCCTCAACATCAATAATGTCGTATTTTTCAATCTTACCACTCTAGCTCATGAAAAGTCTAGAACCTCCCGTACTGTGTATTGTGAATATCTACCTACTAATATGTTGATATCAGTATCGATAGTGCTTTTATCAGATGTTTGTAAATAATAAAATTCAACATCGGTTCCTAAAAGGGATTGCTAGGAGGCTAGGATTAGAAAGAGGCAATTACTCGTATTATGAAATCGAACAAATTCTAATCCTTTCTCCTTTAGAAGACCGTCGAAAAAATCTGATCTCATTTGTTTCTTTAAAATTATCAACAATTTTATTGACTCACCTACATTACTAGAACTCATCTCATTCAATATACCTTCTCGTAGACTCGGTTGAGGAACTGCTCTTCCTCAATCAACACTCGACTAATTATGCTTATAATTCACCACTGTCCAGAATATGTAGAATGGTCAACTCACGTCAAGACTTTGATTTTTTTGGTATTTTTGATATTTTGGTTTTTTGTCGCTCACTATGCAATTGAGGATATATTGTATCACTTTATTTATAGCAAGGTCTTCACTTGACTTGACACTTCTATTTCATTTCTATTTTCTTATGTTTTCCCTGTTTGTCTCTGCTTTTATATACCATCCTTTATTATTGCATTGTACATGTACATTGCTCCAAATCTCGTTTGGCTTTGTAATATAGGGGGTAAGTCGGTTAATTAATTAATTAATAAATAAGTAAATACTCTGACAGCGCAAAATATATTATTACATCTGTCAGAGTGATGTAGGAGAGCATTTATATCGGAAAATGAGGAAACAATCATGGGTTTGATGTTTTTTTAATGTTTTAATACAAAATCTATGAAAACTACTGAATTATTGGAAGATTTTAAGATTATTTCGTATTTAGACGAATGGTAGGTGGTTAACAAAAACTTACAAAATACAAAAACCAAAGCACTATGTACAATGATCCAATTATCTAAATTCCTAAAGCAAACAAACAATATTATCTTGAAAACTATTATCGATAGACAAAAACACGTATTGAATATCAGGAAAAGATCACATTTCAGAGCAATTACACCTGCATTATACACTAAACACTGACTAAATATCAGATTACGCAGAATATTTAATCGTTGATATGAGATCTGTTGGCGTTGGCCCATTAGACCTGTGTAGACATTTCCCTAACCAAAGGGACTAAAAGGTGTCCTGGTCAAGCGGAAGAGCATCCCTAAACAAAACTAAATAAGGCCAACAAATAGGCTGTCCAAAGACTCAAAGATTTTTCAGTCCACGGCGTAATACGAGCGGGCATTATTTGCTGGACCGAAATAACTACCGGCGATAACAACCCTCTAAAGCAGGGCTGGCTGACAACAAACTTCTGGATTTGTCAAAAATGGTTTCATACAATAAAAACAAATTTTTTTTCAGAAAAATCGATAAAAAAATCCAGGTCACAAATATTTTGTGTATCTCTACAAATCTAAAACCCACTACAAAACAATTTTACCAAAGAAGCAGTGAGTATTGAACGACAGTCAACTACGTCTCGGTGGCATATATTGAACATACACAGTGTTAGAATGCAGATTGTATACTTCCCAAAGAATTTCTTTACACTTCTGAGACCGTATAGCGTTAGTACACTATGGTCTTTTTGTTTTTTTGATATAGTGACATACAGAGCTCCGGCCCAAAAAGGCCCCTTTCTCTTTCAGCATGTGTTTAAATTTGGTTGTTGGAAAATATTTGATTTAGTTTTGTTGAAAAATTATTTCAATGGTACATGGCTGCAGTTAAAAGGATATTTAAACGTTACGTAAGATTCGTTTCGGTTTTTTGTTGTTGTTTGGTTTTGATATTTACATTGTACTGGGCGAGACAATTGTTGGAATGTCCGAATAAAAAGATTCCGCGAGACTTAAGATGTGATCTTTAAGTGTTACACTATGGTGCTATTACGCAGATTGTATACTTCCCAAAGAATTTTATTTCTTTAGACTTCTGAAACCGTACAGCGTTAGTACAGTATGTTGCTCTCCTCTAAAAACTCCAAATAAATTTACTTATATAATTCAGCGCTTAAGCGCAGTCGTCTTCCGATTTCACCTTTAATCTAGATTTTTGGTAAAATAAACTATAATAATAAAGAAATAAAAGCAAACGAAAATTAAAAATATAATTTCAAATTTATTTAAAATGTGTAATTATTATTTTTCCAGAGTTCGGGCCTGTCTCTCTGTTTTGCAAAGTATTGGAAACTCGATACCAGTTCGACTGTACATCAACAAACCAATTTGTCTTAATAAGATCTCACCGTCTGGTAAATAACCGACATGTTTTCTAGCTACTGAATAATATCTTATAATCTCCTACAAATCAATATACCTAT
This sequence comes from Hesperophylax magnus, assembly GCA_026573805.1. NCBI lineage: Eukaryota > Metazoa > Arthropoda > Insecta > Trichoptera > Limnephilidae > Hesperophylax > Hesperophylax magnus. The sequence continues at coordinate 1,236,893 of JAIUSX010000050.1, forward strand.
TACGTACGTAGTTGGTACAATAACAGATTTTATAACGTAAATTGAACCAATGAACATAACTAATCGAACAATACTTTCTGGTTTCTACCTAAATTTGTTTTTATTTTTATTTTTTCTTGTTTATCTGGAGCAAGTGGAACATGAAGTGGAGGGATATTTTGTAGGACTGAAAAAATGGGAGGCAAGAGATGCGCAAGATAAAAGCTGAGAAGTATCTGGCTATTCAAATCTACTTAAACCATTGCAAAATAAAACCTATAACATACTTAAACATAATTAGAGTAGGTATATACTTACAGATACTCTACAAATGAATAAATTAAGATCCCGATTCGTTAAAATCTACGAAATTTAAGATTAAATAAAACTATATTTTCTGTTTCTCTGGGAGACTGGGAATCATTTCGAAAAGATATTATGTATTAATAGGAACGACGAGGCTAAGCTTTAGTTCTTGGTATCCGGTACTGGACGGCTACATCAAAACTTAACGCCGAAAACCACATTAATTTAACTAATTATTATTCCAAATACCGTCCCTAAGAGTATTAACGCATGCAGCATGGTAGCACTACTACGTTTGTAAACATAGAGTTCACCATAATCTACACATCTGCCCTGAAGATGGATGCTGTGACGCTGTCTGAAACGTTTGCCAAAGACGAAGAAAATGTAACACGGCTTAATAACCCATAAATTAATCACAATAAAATTATTTTAATTGTTTTTACTACGTTTTCTACTGACGCCAATCTCTGATAATATTTAGCTTAACACATAATTTTTATAGTGACTCTCGTTCTTCGTAAGAAATAGTTTAATTGGTAAATTTATTTTATAATTTGTATGGAAACATTTTACATTCTGTCCTTAATTAAGAACAACTAGGATCGTAAATTTACTGAGGACTTCTTCGGAGGAAATCGTAAATATTTAATGTGTTTCAACACATTTCAGTTCTGCGATGCGGGGACAGGCTACGTTATTAAATCATAAACAAGGTGTTTATCTCATTAACAGGAGAAGGCGGAAATGTAAAGAAAAAGCTGCATCAAGCTCTCTTACATTCTAGCAGATGATTCCTCGATCTTAGTGTAAGATTTTTTATTAGGTTGTATATTGTTTGCAAGGTTATGCCTGATGTGTACGGAAATTTAGTAGTCTCAGAGAGAGATGGTACGAACATCATCGACGATCGTCTTCTTCCTTCTAGCATGTCTTGTATGAAAAAGGCAGAAGATTCTAGAACAATAACGTCACATACGTCCTCTCTCTGGGAGTACTATTTTAGGTACCGTTACATATGGTTTGCAATCAATAACGGCTCCTGACTTTTGGGTGTACTAGAGTGCTAATACAGGGTTTTCCAATAAGAGGTGTTATTTTGATATTCAATCGTAAAAGATCAATGGTTTTTTTTGCTTGTGTGGCACGTAGCGCCGTTTTATTGAAAATAAACGTTGTCCAGATTAATACCATCCAATTCCGGCCATAAAAAAACATTAATCATCTCTCGATAACGCAATCCATTCACCGTAACTATTGCACCAGCCTCAGTATCGAAAAAGTAAGGTCCAATGACTCCGCCGGACCATAAACCGCACCAAACAGTCACACTTTGAGGATAAAGAGGCTTTTCAACAATAATTCTTGGGTTTTCCGAGCCCTAGATGCGACAATTTTGCTTGTTGACAAAGCCACCGAGGTGGAAATGGGCCTAATCACTCAAGATGATTTGCATTTGATTCACTCGAGGGAATTTTAATAATTTCAATGCGTTGTTGAAGAGTGTATCGTTCCATTTTTATTAATGGCGTAGTTTTTACTTGTCAAATGTTGAAAAATGTCAGCTTTAAAGTAATATATACCGAAATAGCGGGCTATTCAAAATAACACCTCTTATTGAAAAACCCTGTATTACAAAAGTGGCATTATTGATGTTTTTGTAGCTGAAAACTGTTTTGTTTTTTTTTTTGAAAATTCGATTTTTTGTATGAAGATTTTCTAAATCCATAGTACACCCAAAAGTCACGATCCGCCACTGTTTTCAGTATATGCACTGTTGTCAAGCTAACTAGCTCTACAGGAGTAGGTATAGTCACGAAGGCAGATAAAATATATGTACTATACTACCCCCTGTATCAATGTCGGGATGTTTTAGGAAACGAAGTTATTTAATTTATTAATGTATGTATATAATATTTACAATATTACAGGCTATATAATATCCCAACGAAAGTACCGCAGATCCATTCAGTATGAAGTATCAATAACTTTGTAAACTCAGTGTAGACTTCAAAGAATAAATCGATTTTGTTTTACATCGCGTGGTACATATCACTGATTACATTTGAATTTTCAACCTCACTAGGACTAGCCTGTGATGAAGTTAATAATTTTATAAAATATGATATATTAAATAACAATATTGTTGCATTAAAGTTTCTAACAAATAATGGGTACCTATTATGTAGGGTATGAAGGAAGCTAATTCAATAGTGTAGTAAACATGTAGGATGACCGTGTGTTGATATTTCATTGTAAAAAACATATTTTATTATTATTTAAAAAGGCTAAAAAAAAGAAGCAAAAAAATTTAAAAGTCCTATTATGAGATTAATTTAAAATGGACAAGAATGAAAAAAAAAATTATATTTAGATGAGATATGAAGTGAAAAAATATGATGCGCTTTTTTAACCTCCAACGCTCCTAAACTGTAATATGCCAATATATAGACAGTAAAATTTTCATTCGGAGCCTATTTATTATACTATACACCAATGAAAAACTATGAAAGTTTATTCCATAGACTTTCAGAGTTTTTCATTGGTGGATATAGTTAGGTAATCATATGACGTCACAATATTTCGCTCCCAATTGTCGATCGGAGTTATATCCCTCTGTTTGTGACGAAGTCCTCAAGAGTGTTAATGAATGAACCCAAACGATCCAGAAAAAAACGACGTTGTTGGAAGCGGGAAATGCTAATTAATTAGTAGTTATCGCGCAGATTAGACATTGGAAATAAATACATGGATTATTTTCAGTGTTACGTCCCGACATTAACACAAAACAAACGAAAGCAATGCAGTAAAGTCATAGAAATGAGAAAACATTAGAAATCAAACGACGCCCACCTGTCACCTGTCACATGTGTGCAAACAAAATGATTCCCTCAAATCGGGCGGAAAGCCGAGCGCTAAATTGCGCGCAGGCGACGAATTTTCCAATCCATCGCCCATCAAAATACGAGAAAAAAACACATTTGTGTTCCCGGGACAGTTGGGATCCCGGCGTAATCCCGACATATGTCCACGGGACAAAAACTTGACACAGATTTACGCTTATTTGTGTAAAATGGCTCCGACGAGATCGGTTCACCGCGTGTGCTGCATCACGCTAATGCCGGGATTAGTCTCTTCGGATTTATGTGTTTTTTTAACACTTCTTCCCGAGATACACCGCGTTTGTCAATGTGGAAACATTTTATACTAATGTATGTTTAATTCTTCTTATAGTGTCATCTTACATGGTAATTAAATAATTTATGTTCCAAAATGATTGTATCGTTGTTGAAAACTTAACTTGAAAACTAATTAATTTTTAAGATAGAAATAATTGTCAGCAGCTCCAACATGTTGCTAAAAAAAACAATATATATTTTTGGTACCTACTGTGTTGACACTGTTGGCCCGTGAAAATCAAGGATTAAAAGTTTAAAAAAATATTTTTATTTTTTATAAACAAACAGTCATTTATAATATAACAGTAATTATTCATATGTTCTAGACCAATAAAGTTCCATTAAGTTTAGTTGTTAATTAAGTATTTGTATCCACACAATATATTTATAAATGAGAAAGATATATACAAATAAATTAACATTATAATGAAAAACAAAATGTTTTAAAACAAGTAATACAGTTTTCACATGATTATACTAAAAACTAAAAAAAAAACTAACACGATAGTACTATTACACGAAAATAAAAATGAAGTTAAAAAATCAGTTTATAAGCTGCATTTAATATGTTTTCAAGTTCCCGTTGAAAATGTGCACATATCTCTTTGTGAGTTTTACAGATACGTCCCATGCCCATATTTGGTTTTCTAAAAAAGACGTTCCATCTGGTTATTAAATAAAAAAGAAATATCTGTACTTTTTAAAAATAACAGTATGAAAAAAAACCACAACAAATAAATTAAGGCCGAGATATGAACCTCGATCAACTTCTATGCTGACTATTTATTACACCACCAAATATTTTAATAACGTTGGAATACATGTTTATTTTAATAATATCTTCATTGTAATGAATGTCATTATTAATTAAAATAATTTTCCGTTACAAGATTATATTATCTAATTTAACTATTGTCTGAATAATTATTCTTCACACAACTCATTTCAATTTTGAAAATTACGCTTAAATTAAAAGCAAATTCAAATTCCAGAGTTCATTGAACCAGAATTACAGACACACAACAAAAATCAGTATTTTTTGTGATAAGTTCAAGAAGCAAGCTTTACATATAGCTACTGGGTAAGTGGTTAAAGAAACTTTAAAGTAAGAAATAAAATTATCACTCGATCGGTTTAAAACTTTTACATGTGCTAACCGGTTAAATAAAGCCCCTTTTCTAATAAACCTTTTAAAATTTTTACACAATTGATATTCAACCATTTACCTTACATTTATGACTGTTTATCAGTTATGTAAAATAAAATAAAAAACACGTTTATTAGTAAGGCCTCTCGTTATCTTTAAATATTCCTATAACCTACGTAATAAACTAAACTTTTTTTACGTGAAGTATAGTATCATTTTTTTACAAATTTTACCGTACAACTTACAGCACACTTCTTTCTTACTTACTAAATGAGTGTAATGTATTGATCCAGGTAATTTTATTGTTTTATACACAGAAAAAAAACTGTTGGTAAGGTGATGTGAAAAGTTCATACTTGACTGATAACACGGGCACTCCCATCGAATGGGAAGGTAAAGCTGCAAATATATAACTTGGTAACAACTATAAACTTACACTTTCATACAAAAATACAAGCAATTTGAAGCCACTGAGGAATCGGAGTTAAAGCTTTAACCATGTTTTCTGTGAAATTAAAAAAAACAGGTGTTTATTAAAAAACACCTTTTGAAGCTAACCGTCTTACTCAACTATTATCAAGATTTTTTGGTGGGGGTCAGAAATGTCAGACATTTAGGCGCTATTTCAGAGGTTTTTAAATAATTTGAAGAAATAACTATATTTATAATTGTGCATACATAACACACAGTTTATCTACGATCTTGTAATATCGCATTGGACCAGAGTGGAAGATACTCTAGTATCGCCGTGGAATAAAACCACCATTCAGAATTGAAACGTTGCTTGTAATGGCTTTGGCCATGTTTGGTTACCAGATCTGAATAGCCAGTATACTTCCCCACTTTCCTCTTCCACATCTCATTCTCCTACCCACTACCTTCAACCTTACAACATACCCCAATTGGGGCTTCCATAGTCTCACTGGCTCCAGCCGGTTGGGAGCAGTTGGGACTGTTGTGCGGTTTATAAAAAAATAAAATAGGGTACATGTTTACAAGCTTGTCTGTGGTGCAGTAGTGGGAGTCATTACTGTGAATACTGAGAATGCCAGAAAAATATAAAGTTTTTTAAAAGTGAACGTTAGTTACTCTTTTTGTCCGCTAGCACAGAAAACTTTGTAAATGAGCATAGATATTCAAATTGGTAGACTTCCAACATGAAATCCGGGTATCACGAGGAGCTGGAGGCAAACTTAGAAACCATATTGACCGCCGAAGAGCGCACATTGAAATAACCAGAACCAACGAAAAGAAGTAAAGTTCGCTAAAGTAAGGAAAAGTTTTGCAGCGCAGTACATTATTAGACTTTTCTACGCGAATATCCATCTGGAATAATACTTTTGTTCGTTTTTAAACGAACAAACTAAAAATGAGTGAGATGGGTAAATTATAACACCTTTGTAAAATGTGTTATAAAGTTATAAGCCAGCAACGTGCGCGCCATTGTAAAAAGGACTGGTAATTCGTAAGCAGATTTTATTTTCGAGGTCTGAATAGTGATATTAAAATGCGAGGTGCCTGTATACTGTCAGATTCATTTATCGAAAAATCACGAATAAGGATACGGTCACGCCGCCTACCCACCCGCCCTACTTGGTTTGTTCCTCTTTCCCCCATAGGCTGGTGGTATATCAATTTGAATGTCTGTAATATCTCGATAGCAGGGTGTTCCGTAAATAATTTTAAAGGAAATTAACTCGATTGTCATTCTACGGTTTTCCAATAAGAGGTGTTATTTTGAATAGCCCGCTTTTTCGGTAGATGTTACTTTTGAAGCTGTTATTTTTTGACATTTGACAAGTAGAAACTACGCCATTAATGAAAGTGGAACGAAACACGCTTCAACAACGCATTGAAATTATTAAAATTCACTTGAGTGATTCAAATGCAAATCATCTTGAATCATGAGGCCCATTTCCACCTCGGTGGCTTCGTCAACAAGCAAAATTGTCGCATCTGAGGCTCGGAAAACCCAAGAATTATTGTTGAAAAGCCTTTTTATCCTCAACGTGTGACTGTTTGGTGCGGTTTATGGTCCGGCGGAGTCATTGGACCTTACTTTTTTGAAAATGAGGCTGGAGCAACAGTTGCGGTGAATGGATTGCGCTATCCAGAGATGATTAATAATTTTTTATGGCTGGAATTGGATAACATTGATCTGGACAACGTTTACTTTCAACAAGACGGCCTTACATGCCACACAAGCAACGAAACCATTGATCTTTTACGATTGAATATCAAAATAACACCTCTTATTGGAAAACCCTGTAGTAAAAAAAACATGCAACATGAATTTAAACAACTCTGCGGTGTTTTTTCCTTTGTTTCTATTATCTTTATGTTCGTACTTATCCTTTATTTTGTTAACTGTTAGTTGACAGTTGAATACCCCTGCAGCTAAGAGTAATTCATTAATAAAATAATTAAAATTAAATTTATATTCAACATTAAACGGTCTCTGGGAAGAGTGCTTTATCACTGGAACCTTTTACAAGCAAAAGCACGTAATAAAACAATATGATAATAACAAATTGTGCCACAGTTAACCACATAACCGAACATTTTGTTACTTTATTGCTTTATAACTAAAATAATGATGGAGTGTTTTAAAGCGAAATAATTTATGTTGGTTTAATATTGGTGGACGCAAAACCAGCATTAATACAATGATGTGTTTAATTTTTTTGTGGGTAATTAATTCTAACCCCATAACATTTGAACAAAAACGCATCAAGACATAAATTATTCTTTTTTTGTAACAAATGCCAACGAAATTACTGGTACATGAGTTTTTAAAGCAGAGGAAATATATTTTTTGTTTTTATGTTCGTTCTTGTTATTACTACCGGCTTCACTCGAGTTTAAATCTCTTTTCGTCGAAAACTTTTCACATTGAACGAATATTTGTAAGCTCCATAGCTATAACTCACTCATGCAAGGTCGACGAGCGTGTCAAGTCAGTGCCATCGATCAACGACAGTTTGCAAATGGGGTTGATTACCGCAAGCATATTACTTAAATAAGTAGAGTGATTACTCTAGAGTTTAACTTCATAATTTGGTGGTCGCGCGCTCAGGTCTGTACTCTAGACGACCTCGCTCACTATGCGAATGACGTGGCAAGCTAAATATTCGTTAGAAACAGCTGTACAACATGACGTCAGCCAACCACATGGAGAAACATAAGTATTGCTAAATTATTAAGAATGTTTTCAAATTATTGGTAATCCGGTTAAAAAAGAGATTTCAACCGTTAAAACGAATGAATAAAAAGGTTTCCTGATAAACTTTTAGTAAATTACGACTATATTATCACGATTTCGGATCACGTGACGTAACGTATCATGACAAAATGTGAAAATATTCGGATATTCATGATGATTTTGAAGCATTAAACAGATTTTCTGATAAATAGTTCAGATTATCTTTCTACAAATAGATACAGCAAACAGTATTTAGTAATAGGACTAATAGGTATTAGAATATGTTTTTCAGTACCATCAATATGAGCAAGTTATCTGATTGGTTATGCATTAAGAAAAAAGTCTAATTATAATTCATCACAAAACCATCTGATTGGTTATGCATTACGAAAAAAGTCTAATTATAATTCATCACAAAACCATCTTATTGGTTATGCATTACGAAAAAAGTCTAATTATAATTCATCACAAAACCATCTTATTGGTTATGCATTACGAAAAAAGTCTAATTATAATTCATCACAAAACCATCTGATTGGTTATGCATTACGAAAAAAGTCTAATTATAATTCATCACAAAACCATCTTATTGGTTATGCATTACGAAAAAAGTCTAATTATAATTCATCACAAAACCATCTTATTGGTTATGCATTACGAAAAAAGTCTAATTATAATTCATCACAAAACCATCTTATTGGTTATGCATTACGAAAAAAGTCTAATTATAATTCATCACAAAACCATCTTATTGGTTATGCATTACGAAAAAAGTCTAATTATAATTCATCACAAAACCTCGCCTCGTGTCAACCATGTTTGAGATTTAATATTATTGTGTAGTCATTATCCTAAAGGCAAAATAATTCTCTGGTATTTATGCAAGAAAGTATATTTCATAACTCCAGAAAGATTACCGAAAGCCAGAATTGCATCTTGGACTTGTAAACAAATAGTACTAAAAGTGAGGAATTCCAGAATTTCTCTGGAAGCGGACAAAGCCGGGTGTCGTATGGCGGATAAAAACTATCCGGAGTTTAGTGGGTTCGGAAAGGCGCTAATCCGCCCCTGATTTATCTCTAGTCTGGTGGAGATTTACGGTCCAGAGATCAGAATGACGGCCTCTTATTTATTTAACGGTGTCACACCTTATAAATATTTTAAGATATTTTGGGTTCGGGGATTACTTGCACCATTTGACAAATAGATAGCTAATCTAAGCCGCGAAAAATAGGACATTTTCAATAATCTAACTGAACAACTCCATTTTTAAATGAAAAAGAGATACATTTACCTACTTATAAAGGTACTTGGTTGGGCTTTATTTGAAGTTTTATTATACAAATAATAGGCTATATTTCCTATTGGCAAATCGATCATTTTTCCATCGTTGCATTGTTGCATTGTCGCAAAGGGTAGTCAATGATTAATAATACGATTCGAAATAGCGTTGTTATTTGTAGTGTTATTGTATATATTATATATAGGTTTGTGAAATGAAGAAAAAAAATAAGGTAACGACAAATATTTGTTAATAATAATAATAAAAAGTGACCGAAAATTTAGAATAATTCCCCAACTGGTAATGGTGAATCCTGAACCTTTAACAGCATTGTGAAAAATGTCAGGCCTTGAGAGGTAGATATTAGAATTTGAAAAATGCAGTAAATAAGTAGATTGATTTGTTTTTAACGGAATTCATCTTAGATATAGATAGATAGGTAAGGCTCTCGACTTGATATCCGGAAGTTAAGGCACATGTGCAAGTAAATTTTAATTCATTATTTTATTTATTTATCGTTTCTTTACATTGTATAATTTTTTTAAGTTAGAATTTTTAACCTCACTAGGACAAGCCTGTGTTGAGGTTAATAATTTTACAAAATAATAAAAAAATAACACAAAGATTATAATATATTAAGATAACAATATTGTTACATTGACGTTTCTACGAATTGGATACCTACATGGTACCTATCAGCCTATTCATTACAGTATAATGTTGTAAACATGTATGGTGACCATGATATACCTTGATATTTAATTGCAAGAAAAATGATAATAAACTATTACTTTTAAAAACAGATAAGAAAGAAAAGGATGAAAAAATAAACGTATTCAAAATATTATGCCACAATTTAAAAGGACAAAGATGAAAGAATATGTTGGAAATCCTCGGATGGCAGAAATAATTTAACATTCTTTTTAAATGTACACAAGGTGTACTGGACGGGAGTCCGCACAAGACTGTAGATTTAGGCGCCGGGTCCAAACCGTGTCTTCAACCGATGAGATGCTCCTTTACGGCCGATGATGATGATTGTAGTTGATATTGTGATGAAATCTGCCTCCCGCACCCAGGCTTGGTGAATGTTGGGCCCTGGGTGTGCTGTTGTCTCTGCTCGCTTCTGGTGTTGGCGGTTTTCCAGAGGAGGGCCGGCTTGTCTTGAAGAGGTAACACCAGAAGATCTTGGAGCAGAGGACTTGGCGGGGTGAGGCAGATGTTGGGCAGGAGTCACTTGTAGATAAATAAAACGCTTGGTTTTGGTGGTAAAGATGAACTAATTTATTTTCAATTTTGTGGCTGCTTATATTTAATTAGCCTGACTCGCACCCGACATTGGGTTTTGAGTCCAAAAGTGGTGGGGGATTGTACCCGCGCCAGATATGTGTTTATATGCCCCGGAAAAATGTCGCATATTCATTTTGCCGGTAGCACACTTGAAGGCAGTCGCTTAAATTTGAGAGTTAGAAAAGATTTTGAGCGCTTACATGAATGATAATTACATAGTTTAAATGCATAGTAGTTATAGGAATGTGTATCTTGACAACTAGATTTTTTGTTTGTCAAGATACGACAAAAAATAAGAAATGTTTGTAAAATAAATGTGTAAAAATGATCTCAAGCGATCAAATTTGTAAAACATGTTAACTTAGTATTTTTCCGAGGTCCCCCGTAACATAGCGCTCAGAAAGAGATAAGATTCACTATGCTACGAGGTTCCTGGATTTTTGTACACGCAAAAAGGGTAAAAAATATTGTTCAAAAATGGGTTTACATATGGGTGAAAAACAGCTTTTTTAATATCTCCTCAGCGGTAGTATATCGAAAATAGTGTTTATTTGACTACCGCCGAGGGGATGAACAAGTAAAATATACATATTTGTAATGTTTAAAATTTGATTTTTCTATGTAAATTTTACATAGAAAAAATGCTGGACATCGATCCACGCGGCAGGTAAGCCGGCGATGCGGTATCGATGCCGTTCGTAGACAAAGTTTTCAAGCCGCTTGGGCCGAAAGGATAGACAGAGCCACAGGGATAGGATCGAGAGCCGGATTGAGATAGAGCCACAGATAGAGAGAGATAGAGAGAAGTCGTTTTTTGTGGTTTGCGACATAACCACAGAAGTCGTTTTTGTCTGGCTTGAGTTTCAGCCAGGCCCCGCTACTTTTGCCGGCCGGAGGAATCCCGCCGGCCCACTGAGCAGGCGCTCGCGCCCACCCAACTGCCTTTATCAAGGCAACACTTTTCAAGCAATACTCGAAAAACCGTAGACTCACGCTGGCCCCCGCAAACCGCCCACAAGCTCCAGAGACGTGCTCCCTCTTTAAGAGGAGGCACCGACTACCGCCTGTTAAGATGTTCCCGACGAGGATGCTCCCCGCTGACCACGAGGACTCCCCGGTCGTGGTACCGCCCGGCGCCCACCAGATAGCGCTTCGAAGGAAGACAGGGACCATGCGCCTTACGGTCCCCGCACCACAGCCCCGCTCCGAGGACCCAAGGACCCGGAGACCATCCACCACCACGACTGCCACCACGCCCGACGAAACTGAGATGACGGAGCCCGCAGCAGGCCCCTCCTGGGCAACAGGACCCAGTCCTGCCCCCAGGCGCCCCCCGATAGGCCCGGCGTCGGCCTACGTGGCGCCCCCGAGGCCCCAGCAGCCGATGGAGACGGCTGCCCCCCAGGATGGAGGCTGGACGAGGCCGTCCAACCCCGCAAAGAGGCCCATGTCCCCACGGGGACCACAACCGCTCCAGTGTGGCAACCGTTTTGAAGAGTTGCCCGAGGTAAGCGAAGGCGCCGGCGCGCCGCGTAATAAGCGTGCCAATACTAATAATTCTTTCTCCCCCGCAGGTACCGGAAGGAGAGACCGTGTTCCCCCGGTTGTGATGACCCTGGGGAACATGACACACGCGCAGATCACAGCTGCGGTCCAAGGACATCTGGGGGCGGGTAAGCTCTTCACTTTTAGATATAACAGGGGCGGCACGGCCAACATCTTCGTGCGCACGATGGAGGACCATCGCGCCCTCACCAATGGACTGCGAGCGGAGGCGCGCGGCTTCCACACATTCACGGCCGAAGCCGAAAAAATGAAGAAGGCCGTGATCAAGGGCCTGCCTCTAGTTGAAGTACAAGACATCGCGGCGGATCTGGAATCGCAAGGATTCCCAGCTGTGAAGGTGGTCAAGATGACTGCCTCAAATGAGTATCCCATATACTTAGCGCACTTCAATAAGGAAGTCAACATGGGACAGCTGCGCGCGGCCGTCAAATACCTGTGCCACTGCCGCATTCGACTCCAGAAGCACAGGAGTAATCACCTTCAGCACGGCACCCAGTGCTACAGATGTCAAGACTTCGGACATGGGTCCCGAAACTGTTCGCACACAGCAAGGTGTGTAAAATGCTTACTGGAGCATGCTTCGGCAGAATGCCCCAAGAAGACGAGAGACGAGCCCGCCGCATGCTGCAACTGCTCAGGCCCGCATCCCGCCAACTACAGAGGCTGCCCCAAGCGGGTAGAGTACGTCGCCTCAATCCAGCAGCGACCTGCCAGAAGGACTCAACGCCCGCTGGCAGAACAGAACCCGAGCAGGCCACCTCCTCAGCCGAGGACGGATGGACGCACATGGGCCAACGTAGCCGGAGGCACCGCCCCCGCCCAAGAGCAGCGCGAGACCGCGCCGCCCCCACACCCCCGCCCCCAGCCCCGCTCACAGCAGGAGCCCGTGCGCGCGCCCACCACTACAGAGGACGACCTGGACATCATGGCCCTGCTCCAAGGCCTCCTGAGGATGCGATCGCAGCTCGCCCGCTGCACATCAAGAGCAGAGAAGCTCGTCGTCCTGATGGAGCTCCTCACGACCACCCTCGATGTCTAATCCCGAGAAGGTGAGAGTCCTCGTATGGAACGCATTTAGCGTGCGCAACAAGACAGACGAACTGCTCGCTTTGGCAAATGAATTAAACACCGACATAATTCTCTTATCAGAATCCCACTTGAATCCAAGCGTACCGCTGAGAGTGCAAGGCTTCGAGATTTACCGAGACGACCGACAAGGAAGATCAGGCGGAGGAACCGCAATATTCGTTCGACAATCAATGACGTCCACAAGAATTCCCACTCCGAAGTTGAAGCACGCTGAAGCCACGATTATCGAAGTCACCATAGAGGGTAGAGCGCATACCATCATCTCCGTATACTGCACCCAAAGTAACCTAGTGAGAGAAGATCTCAATAAATTGCTCAATCTGGGACCAATCGTTGTGATGGGAGGCGATTTGAACGCCAAACACAACTACTGGAATAACTACAGAGGTAATGCGAACGGAAATACGCTCTTTACACACATGCAGACAAATACCTATTCGATAATGGCGCCCGACAGACCCACGTACTACTCGCAACGCTCTAGATATCCGAGTACACTGGATATAGTACTCGAGAAAAATGTTAAGACAATATCTCCACTGCGCACTTTAGACGAGCTGTCTTCGGACCACCTGCCCGTGTGCTTTACTATAGGCGGCACAACTTCAAGGACCCCCAGAAAACAGCGCAATTATAAGGATGCGGACTGGGAAGGATTTAAAAAGGAAGTCAACGAACGAATTCATCTCACTTCGGGAACTCTGCGCTCGCCACAAGAAATCGACGCAGCTACAAGCACTCTCACAGAGATTCTTCAAACAGCACAAGACACACACATTCCTCTCAAAGAAGTACATTCATACACGATCAAGCTTCCCGAGCACGTTTTATCGCTCATCAAGGACAAAAATCGCCTGCGACGCATGTACCACCGCACGCGTGACGAATACTTCAAGACAGCGTACAACTGCCTGCAGAGGGAAATCAAGACCGAAATCGCAGAACTCAAGCGCGAACTTTGGGACAAAAAAGTCGCGTCGCTCACGCCGAAGGATAATTCATTATGGAAAATGGCTAGCGCGCTGAGACATAAAGATTTCACAATCCCCCCGCTACAGAAATTGAACGGCCCTGGGACGGCTTTGTCGCTACAAGAAAAAGCTGACACACTCGCCGACGGCTTCGAGAGAGCCTACGCCGCTACAGACGGCCTTTCCGACCCGGCTACGGACCGGATCGTAGCTGACTCTCTACGAGATTTGAACGAAGCAGAGCAGACAAACGCTGAAGATATTCATTTCACAACGCCGAGCGAGATTGCGGTCACAATCAAGCGACTCAGAACGAACAAGGCGCCGGGAAGCGATCAAATTCACAACATTTTACTCAAACATCTCCCTCAAAAAGCCATCATCTACACTACAAAACTGTTCAATGCCTGCCTCATGACTGGGCATTTTCCCCAGATTTGGAAATCGGCGACCGTGCTGCCATTCGCAAAGCCGAATAAAGATAGAACGCAGCCGACAAGTTACCGGCCGATTAGCCTACTATCTACGTTGAGCAAGGTATTTGAACAAATTATACTAAACAGGCTTGTCCCACACCACGACGAACACAAGACTTTGCCAGACGAGCAGTTCGGCTTCAGAAAGAGGCACTCCACGACCCATCAACTCACCAGAGTAGCGGAATACATCGCAAGAAAATTTAACGAACATCGCTTCACCGCTGCTGCGCTCATCGACCTAGAGAAGGCATTCGACACCGTATGGATAGACGGGCTCGTGCATAAGTTGCACCGCACCAACACGCCCATATACCTAACGAGACTGATACAGGAATACCTAAAGAATAGATCGTTCAGAGTGTTCATAAGGAACGTGTTATCTTCAATGCGTGAGATTCCAAAAGGCGTGCCGCAAGGAAGTTTACTGGGACCATTTCTCTTCATTCTGTTCACCTACGACATCCCCCGAGACGAGAGATGCAATCTGTCTATCTACGCAGATGACGTCAAACTATACGTTTCCTCGCTGAAAGCGAACATGGCCGCAATTTACCTACAGAGGGCGCTCGACGCGCTCGTAGAGTACTACAAGAAATGGCGCCTGAAACTGAACGAGGCGAAAACCGAAGCCATCATGTTCACGAGAAAACGTATAAATAGAACACCTGACTTCAACATCGAAATGGGAGGACACAGCATTGAATGGAAAGATGAAGTTACATATCTCGGCCTGACCATGGACTCCCGCCTCAACTGGAAATCTCACCAAGCAAAGATGCACGCGCGCACGCGAAAAGCGATCGGCATGATGAAGCCAATTTTCAATAGACGGAGTCCGCTACTTCCCAAAACCAAACTCCTCGTCTACTACTCGCTCATTCGTCCGGTACTCTCGTATGCGATTCCCGTATGGAGCAGCATCTCACACACAGACCACAAGAAACTACAGACACTTCAAAATCTCTGCATTAAAATCACATACAACACGAGACTCAGAACAAACTTGAAGAGATTACACGAACGAGAACAAATTCCAACTCTATTCGAATTCACACACAGACTCACTACACGCTTTTACAAATCACTCACACTTAGTAAAAATCCACTCATACGAGACATAGGACAATACAACGCTCCGAGCGACCTGACATTCAAATACACACACAGACTACCTAAACACATCCTCATGGACCATGATCACATATGGTACATACCAGAATCAGACGCGGACGAATAGCGAGCAGTAGGTATTTCCTAAACTCCCGACTTTCCTCCTAAATATATAATGTTTATATATCTATTTATATATTTATATAATATTTTATAATTTGTATGTATATGTATGTTTATTTTCTATCCTCCCATAAGTATATATTAACATAAAAACAGACACACACACACACATCTCAAAAAATGCAGGACATCATATACCGATGTTACTGAAGGCCGTATACGTTTCAAGTTGACGTTCGGCCGCTCCTTCCGGGTAAGGTTTTCTGCGATTTTCCTTACTCCCAACGGCAAATGCGGAAGGAACCCAACAATAGGGCGCAGCCGAAATTTCCTCCCCCCATTCCCAACACAACACAAACAGACACGTATGTAGTATATGGCCGCTGTCGGTCGCTGGTGGTGCTGATGCTGGATGAAAACATGCAATTTTAGTAGGGTTTTTAGGTAACAAATTTTTTCCCTACCGAGAAAATACAAGGCCTCTAAGTCTATAAAAGCCAGGTAATATTTGAATAAACCCATATGAGGTAAAAATTGTGAGGCGCATATGACGCCGTTCTATTTGTATAAAGAACATTAACTTTAAATTCAGTAAATTTAAATGATTCACCACTTCATGGAATATAAGAATCTAGAAAATGAAAAAAAAAAAATGCTTGGGCCGAAAACTGGACAAAAATGACCAGTGGCGGGGAGTGGTGATTTTGCCAGTGGCGTGGAGTAGGGACATTTTATAAAAGTAAAACAATTTTTATGAAATTAAATTAAATGGTCAACTACGTCCGTTACACTCCCCCCGTTTAGCTATGCTGAACTAAAAAATAGGACGTTTATTGGTACGTCGCAGCCCGCGGCGGCCAGTCTCTCTGGGATGGTGCTGGGCTGGTGGTACTGTTGATGTTGCATCGGTAGGCGGGGCCGGCAGGATTACAGCGAGCTTCACATCGGGGTGGACGTAAAATCCGGTGCTCGTCTGGATCCTGGCGGTCGTCACTCGGCCGTCTGCAGCAGGGGTGAATGGAGGAACATGGTGGGCTAGCCTTGATGGCGGCAAGGGCCCCATCAGAGGGGGGGCTGGCTTGCTCCTGCGCATCTTGCAGGTGGGGCAGTTGTGGGCGATCTTGCGAATATTTGTTCGTAGTCGCAGCACATGGTAGCTGCCTTGCACCTCAGCCATTGTTCTCTCATTATTTGGGTGATCGGCTTCCTGGTGATGACGTCTCACCAGAAGTCGTGCATATGCATGATCACCATCCAAAATTATTGGTGTCCGCACTGCTTGGGGCACGTTACTGAGGGCTCGTATTCTTGAGTTCATCCTCAGTAGGCCGTCAGGTCCAAGGAAGGGGCTCAAGGCTTTGAGCCGACTGTCACTTGGTAGTGGATCTCCTTTCTGGAGCGCATTTATGTCATGATAAAATGTCTCTTCTTGACATTTTCTTGCCCATCGGGCCTCTGCTTCCTTGATTTCATCGGTTCTTAAATGATTATCAGGTTGTTCGTGGCTTTTTCCACGACACCTTTTAATAGAACGATGTATCCGGCAGGTAGTTTGAATAAGATGATTGAATGAGGAAAATTTCTTGATGTCGGGCAGTGTCTCTGCCACAGTTGAAGAAAGGCCAACGTTTTGGCGCCTTACTTCAATGTGCCTGGGAGACCCTTTCGCGGGGCCGACTGATCCTCTCGTACCATTTGCAGGCACAGATCCAGCTGGTACTCCTCGTACGGCCGCCTGTATCAGAGGTGCTCGCGGTACGGGGCCAGATGGTCCATGGGGCATGGTAGAATGCCACCGGGCATGGTGCCTGGGTGGTCTTCTCTGCAAAGATGCTGGCACAGATCCAGCTGGTACTCCTCGTACGGCCGCCTGTATCAGAGGTGCTCGCGGTACGGGTCCAGATGGTCCATGTTGCACTGTATGAGGTCTCTCGGCAATGTGCCTGGGAGACCCTTTCGCGGGGCCGACTGGCCTTCTCTGCGAAAATGCTGGCACAGGTCCAGCTGGTCCTCCTCGTACGGCCGCCTGTATCAGAGGTGCTCGCGGTACGGGGCCAGATGGTCCATGTGGCATGGTAGAATGCCTCCCGGCAGTGCGCCTGGGTGACAGTGTGGCTCGTATGGCCAATGTGGTAGCTTCATCCACATGTTTAGAGGTCCCTCCGCCATGGGTGGTCCACCCCAACGCCGTTCGTGATAATATTCGCGTAGAATCACGAACGTCGCGCACTTCCCTCGAGACAATAAGGTGAGCATTGTCTTGCCCGATGAGAAGTGTGGGGGTGATGTAGCGACCGTGGTACCTCTGTACAGGAAGGCTGAGCTGCTTGATGGTATTTGCTCTGATGATAAACTCATCAGCAATTCCGGCGCCGCGTAGAGTGATTGGCACGCGGCGGGACGTTATGTCTGTTGAGCACATGTTTTTTGCTCCGTGTAGTCGTAGCTCACGGGTAGGTCCGGTTGTGCCGATTTTCTGTGCTGTGGTGGCGTCAATAAGGGTGACAGTGGAGCCTTCGTCCAGAAGCGCAAAGGTTTTGATCTGCCGCTTGGGGCCCGACAATATGACCCCCACCACTTTTAACACGGCACTTTCGGTGTGGCGTCACATATTGTGAACGTCTGCCACTGTATTGTTATTTTCACGATAGTTCGGGTTGTGAAGAAGTCGGTGGTGGGGGGATCTGCACTCCCCCACGCCGCACCATTCACTAACTTTGCACTGTTTTGTATAATGTTTGCCATTGAGGCACAATCGGCACAAACCGGCGTCGTTCACTGTTTCAAAACGATATTTTAAGTCTTTCGCGGCGAAAGTGCGACATTCGCTAAGTTGGTGGCCATTTTCACCACACTCGACACACCCGGCGCGGTTGTCGAACTCGCGAACTTCATTGTAACTGTTTTGCACTTTTTCCCCGCTTCGATTATTTTCTCGATTATTACCAGACAAAATTTGGGGCATTCGATTATTACCAGACAAATTTTGGGGCTTTCGATTATTTTGCGCGAAATGTTGTTTTTCACTAGAATTGTTGTTGTAAACATTGTTTTCCCGCGATAAAAACCGTTCTGACGCGGCAGACGTGTTTAAACTGTTGTCACAAGTGTCACTTTTGTTCGAATTGTTTTTTCGCGAAAACTTTTCTGACGCGGCAGACATATTTATGAAACTTTCACAGGTATCACGTTTTTTAGCACCGTTTTTGCGCGAAAACTGTTCCGTTGTGGCGAGCGTATGTTCACGGCGTGGGCGGGACCTCGCGGGGTCAACCAAACCGGACTTTGGGATAGCGTTCGCGACGGTTTTCAGGAAGGCGGCAAACTGGCAAATGGTAGCGGAGGCCTCGTAGTGCCGAACTTCCATCAGCCACGCCAACCGCAAGGTGGGCGGCATCTTCCCCGCGATGTCACTGAGCAGCGCTGGATTCGTCAGATAGCCATCATTGTTGAGAGAGCGGAGTGATGCCACCAGGTTTTGAACAGTGCCAGAGAAGTCTGCGATATCCTCCAGAGAGGCTTCAATTGTGAGGTGGGGCAGCTTCTTGACTTTGTCCAGCATCAGAGCAGCGAGTGAAGTAGTCCCTCCAAATCGCTGCTCCAGGACTGCCAGGATCTCCGGAACCTGAGCAGGGTCCATCAGAAGGGGGCCGACGGCTTCTCGGGCTTTCCCCTTGAGGGCCCGCTGTAGGCGGATCAAGTTTTCGCTGGAGGTCATCCGACATGTGGAGGTAGACTGGTTAAACTGTGCCCTCCAGGTGGGCCACTCCAGTGGATCTCCAGAGAATGGAGGCAGGTCCTTGGCCATTGATTGTCTGGCAATAAGGGCCGCCATTCGTGGATCGTCCTCGATTGTGGGACGGGGGCTGTCCTGAGCCCTTGAAGCTCTGATGGCTTCTGTCAGGGCGGAGGCCAGCTGAGCCATGGGACTGCCATCATGCTGAACCCAGGCTCTGGTATGTTGGGCCGTTTCATCCGCCGTAGGTTGGGGCGGGAATCTCGGCATGGAGCTGGTACTGGCTGTGGGCGGGCCATCTGGCCGTGCCGGCACGCCATACTCCTGTTCGCGCAGTGGTACGGGCGGCACATGTCCAGATGGTCCAGATGGTCCAGGTGGTCCAGGCTGTGTCCATGGCACGTCCCACTGCTCCAGCAGTCCGGCAGGTGATCCTGGCATCGGCGCTGGGTACCCCGGGTGGGGCAGAGGTACGGGCAGCACAGGGCCATGAGGTCCAGGCTGCACCAGTACTGGGCATCCCTGAATGGTCCAGGGTGCTGGTTGCGCAGGGCCTGCTGGCTCTTGCTGCGCTCGTGATGCGTACCTCTGGTCCACCAGAGGTACAGGTCCGGCTGGCACTTCAGGTACGGCTTGCCTCTGTTCTATCAGAGGGGCGGGCGGTACGGGGCCAGAGGGTCCAGGCTGCATCATGTTTGGCCACCCTGCATTGGGCCAGGGTGACGAGGGCGGGGGACCGGCTGGCCTTGGCTGCGCCGCTGCTGAGTACCTCTGGTCCACCAGAGGCACCGGGCTCGGTTGGCCGGGCTGCACCCATCCAGGGCTGTACCCTTGGATGCGCCAGGGTCCTCCTTGAGCAGGGTACCCTTCCAGGAGTACGGGTCCAGATCGGGCAGGCGCTGCTGCTGCTGGTTCCTCATACCTCTGGTCCACCAGAGGCACCGGGCTCGATTGGCCGGGCTGCGTCCATGATGGTGGTGACCTCTCCAGGAGCTTCGAAGGTCCAGGAGGGGCAGGGGCTGCTGCTGTTGGAGCTGATTGAAGAGCTGCTTTAAGTCTCTCAATGTGCTCGGTTTGACTGCGAAGCTGTTGTCGCAATGACTCCATCGCATCCTCTTGAGATATGGAGGGCGGTGAGTCATGATCTGCAGGTGGTGCCATGTCAGGAGTAGTGCTGGGCGTGGGCATGGGGGTTACGTCAGGCGTGACGTGAACCACAGCCGTGGCCTGAGACCCAGCGTCCAGGGCATCTGCAGATGGTGTTGAGGATCCATCGTCTTGGATCCGGCTCGACCGTAAAGTTGGAGACATCCTGGTTGAAGGCGTGTGAGAATCCGGCTCGGAGGACCACTTGTACTGGACGGGAGTCCGCACAAGACTGTAGATTTAGGCGCCGGGTCCAAACCGTGTCTTCAACCGATGAGATGCTCCTTTACGGCCGATGATGATGATTGTAGTTGATATTGTGATGAAATCTGCCTCCCGCACCCAGGCTTGGTGAATGTTGGGCCCTGGGTGTGCTGTTGTCTCTGCTCGCTTCTGGTGTTGGCGGTTTTCCAGAGGAGGGCCGGCTTGTCTTGAAGAGGTAACACCAGAAGATCTTGGAGCAGAGGACTTGGCGGGGTGAGGCAGATGTTGGGCAGGAGTCACTTGTAGATAAATAAAACGCTTGGTTTTGGTGGTAAAGATGAACTAATTTATTTTCAATTTTGTGGCTGCTTATATTTAATTAGCCTGACTCGCACCCGACATTGGGTTTTGAGTCCAAAAGTGGTGGGGGATTGTACCCGCGCCAGATATGTGTTTATATGCCCCGGAAAAATGTCGCATATTCATTTTGCCGGTAGCACACTTGAAGGCAGTCGCTTAAATTTGAGAGTTAGAAAAGATTTTGAGCGCTTACATGAATGATAATTACATAGTTTAAATGCATAGTAGTTATAGGAATGTGTATCTTGACAACTAGATTTTTTGTTTGTCAAGATACGACAAAAAATAAGAAATGTTTGTAAAATAAATGTGTAAAAATGATCTCAAGCGATCAAATTTGTAAAACATGTTAACTTAGTATTTTTCCGAGGTCCCCCGTAACATAGCGCTCAGAAAGAGATAAGATTCACTATGCTACGAGGTTCCTGGATTTTTGTACACGCAAAAAGGGTAAAAAATATTGTTCAAAAATGGGTTTACATATGGGTGAAAAACAGCTTTTTTAATATCTCCTCAGCGGTAGTATATCGAAAATAGTGTTTATTTGACTACCGCCGAGGGGATGAACAAGTAAAATATACATATTTGTAATGTTTAAAATTTGATTTTTCTATGTAAATTTTACATAGAAAAAATGCTGGACATCGATCCACGCGGCAGGTAAGCCGGCGATGCGGTATCGATGCCGTTCGTAGACAAAGTTTTCAAGCCGCTTGGGCCGAAAACTGGACAAAAATGACCAGTGGCGGGGAGTGGTGATTTTGCCAGTGGCGTGGAGTAGGGACATTTTATAAAAGTAAAACAATTTTTATGAAATTAAATTAAATGGTCAACTACGTCCGTTACACAAGGAATTTGACGATTTAATGTGATTTGGAAGGCTATTAAATAGAAGTGGAGCCTGGTACAAATAATGTCTTTGCCCAAATGAGGATTTAGGGTGAATTGCCATAAAGTTCAGACCAGAGCCAATTCTTGTAGTACGAATTTATTGCGTTCTTTTCGCAATATTGTTAAACAATCTGCATAGCGTTTGTATGATAAATAGTTGTTTTAAATTCATAATATTAAATTCCTTATAAAGTAACTGTGTAGTATATGAAAAATTTTTCTTGTATCTACATAACTTTGAGAATCAGTTTTTGGGCAGTATTAAGTGGTTCTATTACAGTCTTCAGGCAGGAACCCCAGCACACTATATTATACGAAAGTAGACACTGAATTATAGCAAAATACACTGTTTTTAATTTTTCCTTGTCTAGTACATGTCTGAGATCTTTAAAAATATAGATAAGTCTGTAAATTTGCGGCACGTTCCGCAATGGAAGATACTCTCAGTAATGCCTTGATTTAAGACCACCATTCAGAATTGAAACGTTGCTGGAAATGGCTTTTGTCGTTTTTGTTGAATAGATCTGAATACTGAAACCTTCCTCTCCTCCATCTCCTTCCCTTCCCCACTACCTTCAGCCTCACAACAAACCAAACAAAACAACAAACAACCAGTGAGACTATGGGATGCCATAGTCCCACTGGCTCCAGATGGTTGGGAGCAGTTGGGACTCTGTGTGGGTTCACATTAAAAAATAAATAAAAAATGACGTGTTTCCCTCTTAGAAAAAAATAAACAAATATGCATGCACAGGGAAAGACTACTCGGCTTACTCATAACATTTATTTTTCGTTTGAGTCTTGTGGAACAGTGATTCATGTCCATTTTCTTGAACTAAAGATAATGCACAACATGGATCAAAGTTGTTCATCAAAGCAATCTTATGCAGCGATCTTCAATATAAAAGAGTTCTCGGTAGCAACTCTGGTCTATCCTCGGCGGCTACTTATGAACTAGATACTAGATACACCCCCCTTTCTTCGGCTCCATCGATTCTCCATCAACACTTGACGGTACTTTGTGCGGAAGACGTAATCCAAACAGTCTTCTACCTAATAATGAGAACGGGATTATAGTCCGTTCGGAGAAAATACACGATATTTGGACTAAGCCTCGGGATTATTTTTTTGTTCTACCTAGATCCTATGATTGATTATTAAAATTTGAAAGCCGTAGAAAGTCCGCTGATGAAGTATTTTTTTTTAAAGATTGCCCTAAATTAATGAGTGGACGAATTCAAGTAAGAGTGCCATCAGACAAACCTGACAAAACCACACATTAAACATCCCTCAATGCAACACCAACTCAAAACAAAACACACTCATTCACCTCGCCCGATCATCCCATCCCCATAGGCTATCGTAACAATATTTTCTTTCATTTTCACTTACATTTAAGAAACATCAGTGAGAACCTATTGTTTGGTTCAATTATTTTCGTTTTTACAACACCTTACTATTGTAAACTGTTGGTTTTCCCTATGAAAGAATAAAAAATGTATATAGGAAAAATATAAATATCAACATACTCACCGCTACGCAAAACTTAACAAAATGGCTCTAAATAAGCTTTCTCTTAAGAACATGTTGTAGGAGGGTGGAAAGAGTGCCGGCAAGTCACTCCACAACAACTGAGCTGTTCAGCACTAGAATGTGTGTCGTAAACCGACCCTTTCTAACAGGACAAAAGCCGTTTACAAACATTGAGCAAGCGTTAGGTGTATCCATCAACTGTAGCTTAGTACATATACTATGATATGGCCTTATATAATGATACCTTCCTCCGATCACCTTCCATAGAAATAGCGATAGGATATAACACAGCACAGTAAGAAAATCAATCAAATGGATACTGTGTTGCCTTTTTAGCAGTCAATTTCGTGTTTTGCTCTTAAACTTCGCAGTAAGGTGCACTAGCTATTTGTAAAGGGTCAGCAGATATGCAGTATTACGAGTATAGTATCTGCTGCCTCTATCCTGTACGTAAGTAGGTACATCTTTTAAGATGGCCATTATTGAAAACTAGTAAGTTGAGTAATTCAATACGCGTGGATATTATACTATTTGAACGAGTAGAAATGACATGTTATTTATTTTGTATACTTATAAATTTAATTTCAAAACACATAAAGGTTACAAAAACTCATTAGTCCCATACTGAAAGTTGATTAAGCCCATCAAATGTTCGAAAAACAAAACGAAAAAATGAAGTTATTCGGAAAGCAGAACTCAAAATTTAAGAGATATTCCAAAAACTATTGATTACTCAATCCTCAGGCATTCATTCTAATCGAGGTAGAAAATCGCACAACATAAATTACTTTGCACATCTGACAGCTGTAACTTAAAAATTGCTCTACAAAACAGCACTGACGGTGCATTGCAATATTACACATATATATTCACTATCCTAATTAAAAATATTATGGAATACCCAGAAACTGTAACCAGTTTAGTGACCAGCTCAGGCTAGAGTTAGCAAGTTAGCAAGTTAGCCTCTCAGAAGCTGGGCCACTGTACTTTGTTCTACCAGTATTACAATGGAAGATGCTCCGAGGAACTAGCTTCATTGATCCCTTCAGCACCGGTGCATAAGTCGGGAAACACGCCAAACGCGCGCTCAACATATGTAGCGGTTGTCAATTGTAGCGCGAAAACGGGTCGCTTTTACGACTCGTTCTAGAGACCAATAGCTCGACTGTGGAACGATTTGTCGTCCTCCGTGTTTCCTATCTCCTACAACATGGCTATCTTAAAGACCCATGTTCACTCTTTCCTCTCCTCAAACATACTCTCCACACAGCATTCCCAGAGATGACGTGGGTTCTGATGGAAATTATTTTCCTCAGGACCTCCCGTGTGGAGTTAATGTAAAATTAAAAAAGTTGCCCATTTAGGAATAAAAAACTTCCAGGTTGGAAGCATATATCATGGTAAGGGAATTAAGTATTACGGTTCTACGAATCGCTTACCAGCGAACAGACTCTATATTAGAATCTCACGCCCGCAACGTAAACAATCGATGGCGGTTGAAATATCAAAGCAACGACTTCTTGAAAAAAACCGAATGTTTGATATTGTAACAAAATAAGCAAACGGCGCCTTTTGAAGACCACCGCGAGATCAAACACAAACATTCGCGGATTCTCGCCTTTGCTGTGGATTCCCAATGTTGCCAATGCCTGCTTTATAACAAACTTTGCCTTAAATCATCACAAACAAACCGTTATACTTCCAACTCCGGCTTCTATGCATGTCTTTCTCTTGGAATTTGGTAGTTGGTAACAACCATTGATGTTTTATATTTAGATGAGACACGAAGCGAACAAATAGGTTACGCTTTTCTACCTCCAACTGATTTTCAACTCTCCATACGCTCTATCTTGCTCTAACTAAGCGCGCACCGCTTATCGCGTTCTAATAGTGGAACAAGTTTCGATAAGATAGTACGCAGTAGCACCTCTAATTATAGCTCTATGTGTGCTACTGACTTAGTTTTGGTTCTAGAACATTTAGCAAGCGTTCTGTCTCTCTTACACTTACCTGAAGTTGCATGTCGCCATCTCATTTAAGTTTCGTTATCGTGTTGAAACACAGTATTGTATGGAAATATAGGCCCAAATTGGGCTCCTATTTGGATCACGAAACATGCCATCAAGACACTTTTTGTGTTATTCTTTATTCTGTTTATCACCACCAGGGGAGTATAGGTACCAAAAATCTTTCTAATAAATGTTCCAAACCTTCCCCTTCTTGAAATGGCACCGGATCAAAAACATTGAGTTCAACTGTAGTAAAGTCCTAAAAAACTAATTTACGATAGGCGATATATTTAAGTCCAGTTCAGAGGTCATACTTTCCGGGAAAAGATCAATCTTAACTTCTGATTTAGAACTACTTACGTTATGGTAGTTAATTTGTGTACATCTGTGTTTTTTTTACTCTTTCCGCGATATTCTCTGGAATACGAGTCTGTACAATGAAGAAGATATAAATGGATTCTCACTTTAACAAAAGCGTTGTTATCAATAATCGTTTTGAAAGAAATTTATCGTGTTTTACAAAACTAATTGAAGTAGATCTGCCAGGGTCAAACTGAATACACTTTCGACTTCCGAATACCAATAATTAAGATGTCAAAAAGCTGCTGACGAAGCTAATATCGAAATAACGGAGGTGCGGATTTACGGTTTAATGTTTACCAAATAAGATTTGAATAGTAACCTTTCCTTTGAGTGCATTATAAGCGATATACAACATCAAATCAAAGCAAAACAAATAATCCATTAGACATAAACAAAATACAACACGAATCACCGGCGTTGGCGGATCTCATACTTTCCGGTAAATAATTGTGACGGAGCTTTTGATCTACGTTTTGATCTTCAGCGATGCTTTACTTCGATACTTTCAGATCAAATTTTCTGTATATGTTCTTAGGAAAAATATAAAATACTATCGTCCACAGTTTGATACGTAATCCTGATATAAATCGGTAAAAAACATAATTATATTCAGCCGAGTTAGTTTGGCTAGCTAGGAAGCTACAAGCCAAAAATGTGTATATTCTTGGTATACCTTATATCGTAGGTAATAGGCATTAAAATCGCTTGACAAACGGAGTCTAGAAACGTTCGATTTCAACCAAAAAACTGTTTTTTATTTATTTTGTAAATAATTTTATAAGAAAGCAAAAAAGTTAATCAAATGAAACTGTCACAGATAATCTTAGCTATAATATTGTGTTTTTTAAAGTTGTTTCCTTTACGCGTTCATACATTTCTATTGAAAAAATGTTTTTTTTAGTAGTTTACGTTTATATTTTTTATTGAGTAATTTTTTTTTTCTACTCAAGCGAAACGATAGTAAAATCTTCAATTTGTCTAAAGCATATTTTTTGGTATTCATAATGAACACCAATTCGTTATATAGATTAATCAAAATAGTGATTTGGCATTAAGCTTCGCCTTAACATGCGATTATTTGGTATTGTACAATTGTACACGGAGAACACTTGCTGATCTAAAATAATGTTAATATATTTAAAATCTGGTCTAATTATTCGTTTTCTTGTTAAAAACGAGACCTTGCAGGCCTTAAAATAATGAATTGACAAATTTCCGATTCGATATTGATATTGACATACATTCCTGTCATGATATTTATTAGGAAAAGAACACGTATTCTCGATATATTCTGAATGGCTAAAATTTATCAGGAAATTGGCATGCTATCACTGTTTTAACAGGATCATTTTTCTTCGTTTATGTCATTTTTACAATTTTTATTTTTCACCTATGTGTATATAATAAACATGTTTTATTAGAGTTTTTCACATATTAAATATTAAGTCTGTTGATGATATATTTTGTATGGGTAAAGTGTTATAAAGAGCTTGTTTAACTGTCATTGAAATGCATTATTACGATGCGCCTGAGAATTATTCGCATTTCTTTATTCAATTCAATCTATTATTGCGATATTCAAAAAAATTACTTTTTGTATTTTATTTTCACGCCCGTGGGACGTTTACATTGGGTAGGTTTATGAAATGCTTACAAATTTGGTTACAAGTAATAGTAATAAACAAAGGTTGTCTGCAATCATTGTAAGTAATCATATTGACCTAACCTAATCTAAGACGAAAATGTGTTTAATTTTAGATTCCTACATTTTACATACACATATTATCTTACAAAAACTGCTGAGGGCCTATCGAAACTCGTATAGAAAAAAAGTTTTATTTAGGTACTTAGATATATTTTTCTGAAACTCCAATTTAGACAATCCAATCTCTTAATTTGCCTTGTACTTGGTAGGTACGCTTAGTGGAATGTTTAAAGTAAATTGTAGTTGGTGAGGCACACAGGTGTCTGGAATGAAACGGAAACTGGAATGCACTGAAGGAATCTGGATCTATTTATGGATTATATTGTGAAGCGTGTGTGTAATTAACGTGTTTTTACTAACGTGTTTTTCTGCTAATTGCTCAATTCACTCAAAATAAGGTCTGCTTATTGAGGCAGACCAATTAACTATAAATAATACCAATTAAATAATGATGATGGCTTTAGGTAGCAGTGGTGCTTCGTATATTCTCTATGTCATTATAAATGAAAAGATTTTTAATGTCAAATACTTGTTTGGAGATGCCTACTATTTCGAATCGTAAGATAGGTAGGTAACCTATCTGCATATCAAAATTTTGAAGATTTATAATTTATATGATATCTGAAACCTTGATCAAAAATATTATAGGAATATGTCAATGATTTATTATCCATTTACAAAATCACCGGGCGAACACTGGGTGGACCCCGGGTGGATACCGGGCGAACACCGGTTGGACACCAGGCGGGCACCGGGCGGACACCGGGCGAACACCGGGCAGACACCGGGCGAACACCGGGTGGACACCAGGCGGGCACCGGGCGGACACCGGGCGAACACCGGGCAGACACCGGGCGAACACCGGGCAGACACCGGGCAGACACCAGGCGAATGGAGTGGATTTGATTTTAATACAAACCTACAGATTTATTCCGAGATTGATGAAATTTTGCACTATTTTCACTTTCAAAATACTGTCTACATCTGATTTCGAAAAGCTCTAATGTTAGTTAACCCGGGCAACGCCGGGGACTTCTTTAATTAGTTTATTTTGCGTGTCCACGGAATTAATATTGTTCATGAAAGGATAAATAACGCATTGCTAACAATTTCCGCTCCCTTTTTTATATATGTATCTTTAAACACCTTTCTGTCATAACGTCAAACTTATTCCGATAAGAATATGCTCTGGTAATTTGCATTGATTCTGCCTCATAAATATTGAGTGTTATTCATTTGGCTTCATTTTCTATAAGAGAATAAGCAGCAGGACTCAACTTGGTGTTTTCTTTATTTTTTATCAACTTTTTTCGGACCTTTTACAACCACAACATTTTTCTATCAAAATCCTATTTTTTTAAATAAAATTAAGTTTATTAGGTATATTTTTTTAAATGTCCATGTTGACTTTTGCAATCTTTTTCGAGATAAAGTATTAACCTTAATAGTAAAAATCAAGTGGTGTGTCAAAAATTCGTTTAAAATTTCCAAAAATTTATGTTTTTTGTCAGTATACTTTTTTCCCTGTTTTTCAATTTTGGGTGCAGGTACCAATCAACTTATTAAAAAATTGACTTGAAAATTTAAAGATGGACCAGTTTTTTAAATGACTTATCTATGGTTTAGAGTTAAAATATTGTATCTTCGAAAAACATACCTACCTAATTTAGAAAACCGAGTTTGAAAATTTGCAAACCTGGAGATATTAGATTTTGTGATTTGAGTTCAATATTATAAAATTTGTATCTTATGTTAATACAATACATTGGGATGAACTTTCTATAAGCAAAGATAAATATTATGGTTAAGGCGCCATAGTAAACGTTCAAAGATTTCAAAAGTGGGCAAAAATCTCTTGAAAAATGCTTTAGTTGCATTTAAAGATACACTGTGAATTTTTTCATTCCTATAACATATTAAATAACACAACAAATCATGTTTTAAATAATTTTTGGAGCTTATATTCCGATTTTTTTCTATCGAGGGAATTTCATATAATAAACGTTTCAGCATAACAAATGTATAGATATATCTTAGAAAATAACTATTTTTTTAACTTATAAAATTAAAGAGTTAACGAGAAACTTGTTATAAATCAGTAAAAATTGGGTTTAATAAGATTCAATATCTGTGCTAATAAAAACATTGCCTGGAGATTTCCAATATATTTTAATGTGTTTATATCTTGGGAGCGACACGTATAGGAGATGAAATATTTGAACCCATAAAAATATAGGCTGTCTTTGATACATTTCAGTACATAATTCATTTCAACCGAAATTGGAGATACAATATTTTAACACTAAGCCATCGTTTTTTTATTATCTATACATTATATTTATATCATCACACCACCACTGAGGCATAAGTGTGAAGGTGGGGACCGGGGACTAATTGATTATTGTGGCTTTTGGCCCTCGTGTTAACATCTGGACCCTCGTTCAACTCCGTGATCTCTACTCTTTCACCCACCACCCACCCACCCACCCACCCACAAGTTTTCAGTCAGTTCCCAAGCAGGACAATATCATTATCATCTGGCGTGACGCTGTGTTCGTCACTATTTAATATGTTCATTCATCATATAAAGATACTGGCCTAACCTAACCTAAATACTGGCTTTGCTACACGGTTTCGCCCTGAAATAAATGTATTACCTACGTAATTTCCAGCTAAGAAGATAAAGTTTTTTCATGTGAAACAGCAGAAGAGTCCCAACTGCTCCCAACCGTCTGGAATCAGTGAGATTATGATATCCCCAATTGGGGGCATTTCGTGAGGCTGAAGGTAGTGGGGAAGGGTAAGGAGACAGGCATGAGGAAGGTGGGGGAGTACCTGATTATTCAGATCAGGTCACGAAATCACGGCTAAAGCCATTTCAAGCAACTTACAATTCTGAATTGTAGTTTTACACAATGGCGCTATTGAGAGTATCATTTACTCTGGAATGTGCAACAAGTATACTATATAATATTTTAATTGAATAAATTGTGAAATAACACAAATTCGTCAAATGAAATTTACTTGCGCACACCGGGATTTGAACCCGCGACCTTACTTACTCTACCACGGAGGCTGTCAGAAAGTGCCTGGGTCTGTAAAGAGTTATTTTTTCTGGATTATAGGTATCTATAAAGGGTAAGTTTCTTTATGAGTTGTTGCAGAAATAACTTTAATTTTATCAGGAGGTGATGGATATGATACTTTAAAAACAGTTTCCGAATTGAGTCTGGAGTTTGTAGGTTTGATTACTCGCGAAGTCTAAACGTTTTAAAGCAGTCTCTGGCCGGACTCTCTCGACCCATGCAGTGTGAGGGATGTATTCATACGTCCGTTAATCCTGGACCCACTGATCTCCGGATGCCTACCATAATTTTTTACTTAGGTATCTGAACTTCCTCTCTTATCTTTCCTTTAAAAGCACAGCATCCTCAAAGATGTCATAGGCTTCCTGTATGGAGCTACAGTAAAAAAACATATTTTGTGCATTATTAGATTTTGTCTATTTTCAAATTTTTTTTACAAATTTTCTTTTTTGAGTGTTTTGTACTTTGTCAGGAATATATCGGATTATTTGCATTGTTTCCGTGGCTATCTAGAGTTTTTTTAAATACAAATAAATCACTATATCTTTTTCACGTTTTGAAATAGGTAATTTGTTGACAGGTCTGAGTAGCCAGGCACTTCCCTACCTTCCTCTTCTCCATCTCCTTCCCCTTCCCAAAACCTTCAGCCTCACAAAATACCACAATTGGGGATGCCATAGCCTCACTGGCTCCAAACTGTTGGGAGCAGTTGGGATCTTGTGATTTCACATTAAAAAAATCTTTTTTAATATATTTTTAAATTATTGGTCATGGGAAGGTTGCGAACTGAAAAGGTTTGAAATTGGACAGGAAAAGTTGTGTAAAATACAAGATTATTAATTTATCTTTATGTAAGTACGAAAAAAAAAAATTCTTCTTTTAATTGCATTTAATCTCACCTGAACGTCTTAAGCTCAACACTTCCACTACCATATATGCCTTCTTAGATAGGTATATATAATTAATTCAATTCATCATTAAATAATACGTTTGAATGCAAGTCAGATAAATCCACTAATGATGACCACAATAAAGCAGCGCGGGGGCGTGTCCTCGGGCCCCGCCCCCTCCGCGCCGGCCAATCACAGGCCGCGGTGGGCCCTCCTAAGGGAGGGGGGAACCTCCCGCCTATGGCAGGTGAGGAGGAACAAAGCCGAGAAGAGAAACAAAGCACATTGTTCCGTGTCAAACGCCTACAGACTACAATACAGTCCACCTTTCATGGTAAGAGTTTTTGGATGAATTTTGTTTTGGTTTTATTGGAATAAGGCCCGGATTAAGCTGAAAAACTTTCAGGAATAATAATCAATTTCATGAAAATCATTAGGTAGATAAGATAATTCTCATAATCGTAGATAAATATATAATAACTATCATTGCCCGATACTTGTGTCGAACTTGGGACTAACTGCCTTTCACGCCATTTCCCCGCAAGAGTAGGCAGCTAGAGCTAAAAACAGCTTGCTTCATTTGAAAAGGTCTTTCTTCGGATGTGATAAGTCGTCACTTTGGGTAATTTTAACAGAATAATATTCCGCTTGTATATATGAAGGTATGTATGAAAGCATATAGATAAGTCATTTGTCACCCAAGAGCAAATTAGAAGAATATTGCGTACACTTACACGGTTATTAACTCAATAGTGACAATTCAACACACCTTTAAAAATGTGATAGAAAACTATATTATAAACCTAACCTACGTAACATTTTTACCTAGTTTTTGTTTCGTCACTTTTCATGACTTTTGCGTGAAATTTGAAAAAAATGGCAATGGCATTTTATCATTCAAGTCCTTTGTGTACATTACAGCGTTATAGTTTCGATGAAGAGTAGGTAGAGAGGATGAAATGTGACAATTATTTTTGTCACTCATTTCATTTACATTTATAAAACGTAGAAATCCTTCCGTTATTCCAACTCTTGAGATGCCACGAATCAACTTATTGGCTAACTTATTTATTCCATGATAATAATGATTTGCCTAATTTGTAGAATTATTGATATTGTTATTCAAAATTATTGATTCCTAATGTTATTCAAAATTATTGATTCCTAATGTTATTCAAAATTATTGATTCCTAATGTTATTCAAAATTATTGATTCGTAATTTTATTCAAAATTATTGATTCCTAATGTTATTCAAAATTATTGATTCCTAATTTTATTCAAAAAATGTACTTAACATGGTTCTCTCATCGAAGGGATAGAGTGGTGATCGGTTAGTGATCAAAAAACTACATTACAATGTCAACTTTAATTCGACTTCGTCTATCATTTCAGTTCAGAAATGACACGTTAAGTATTCCTCGGGTGTCCCCAACTTTTTCTACCATTCACTACAGTAAACTATACTGAAATACAACATTTCTACCATTCTCTACAGTATACTATACTGAAATACAACATTTCTACCATTCTCTACAGTATACTATACTAAAATACAACATTTCTACTATTCACTACAGTATACTATACTGAAATACAACATTTCTATCATTCACTACAGTATACTATACTGAAATACAACATTTTTACCATTCACTACAGTATACTATACTGAAATACAACATTTCTACCATTCACTACAGTATACTACACTGAAATACAACATTTCTACCATTCACTACAGTATACTATACTGAAATACAACATTTCTATCATTCACTACAGTATACTATACTGAAATACAACATTTTTACCATTCACTACAGTATACTATACTGAAATACAACATTTCTACCATTCACTACAGTATACTACACTGAAATACAACATTTCTACCATTCACTACAGTATACTATACTGAAATACAACATTTTGTCGACTTTAATTCGACTCCTATGTACCAACATAAGTGCGATGAAATTTACGCAGATTTTAAAAAAAAAAATAACCCGATGCGTTGTTTCTAAAAAGTGCTCCTTTGAGGGTATTTTCTATTTGATTGTGGGCTTTATCTATATAATGCGTATTTAAAGAAAATTTTCCCAGTGCGGTTTTCTTTGTTAAATAAAAAAAAAATAAAGTTTTATTTTCGAATGAAATTATGCACACTTGACCTTCAAGGTCACCGTCTAAAAGAGGTTTCAAAAAAACCACCCCCACCCTCTTTTCCCACAACTTAAAGCAGAATGTTGATACTTCTCGATGAAATTTGGGACACTTGACGTTCGAAATAAGAGGAAAATTACTCTTTAGAAATATACATGATTTCGAAAATCTCTTTGTAAATTCCGGGCAACGCCGGGAACTTCAGGTAGTAAATAAATTAAAGGAACTAAATAAGATATGTAATCCTTTGCCGTAACTCGCTTTTTCCATATCGAACAAAGCGCAACACTTAATTTATTTGTTTATCTGATTCAATTACGTTTCCTGCCATTAAATAACTTTGTACCAGAGTAGAAACTTTTCATTGTCGTCCTGTTTATGGCGACCACCCTTTAGAATTCAGAATATTGCTTGAAATCAAATGGCTTTGGTTATGTAATAAATTAATCTAATAACCTGGTAATTTCTATTCCTAGTTTTCTCATGTCTCCTTTACCCCTATCTTCTCAGCATTAAATTCTTCTCTCGGAATTTTCCGAATCCATCTCTGCCAACTCAAATTCACCAAGAAACAAAAACAGTAAAGCGAAAACACTAATGGCGCAAATAATATTTAAGCGTGTTTACAAGTTTCAGTGTTGCCAAGTTTCCGCCAAATAACGAGTCCGACCGAAATGTGTTTCCGCTCTATTGTAGCCAACATGGGGGAGTATTTCCCGGGCGGGTGGCGCGCTGCGGAGGGAGGATTGGCCAAATCGTCCCGAAAACACGTTCCGGCGCACCGGTGACTGAGCGGAGCTGGAACTGTGTTGGGCGGGGCGGGGCGGCCTGAAGCGGCCTGACACGATACGCTGGCGAGGCGGAGGGAAATGTCGTCAAATATTGATACGTCATTACTTTAACGGTGGATATGTGAGAGTCTGGAAGTTGACATATTTAGGGAAGTCGTTTCTGAGTGGATAACAGATTTTCAATATTCCCCTTGTTAAAAATCTCCTTTCAGATTTGAAATGTACGCCAACTAGCGATATTATATTCAACAAACTTGGGAGACTGCAAAATTCTTGTTATTAAGTAACTACACGTTTACATGGTGTCCGTAAATTATAGTGGTGCAAGCGGAAAACATTTTGAGTCAATTTTGTAGTAAAACATTTAATTTATTTATTTATTCGTTTTAAGGAACATAAACAGTCTTTATATTAATTTAATATACAAAGGAGGATGGAAAAGAAACAGACCAATTATAAATGTTCACAGATGGTTGATTTGGTAATATACAACTAGTTATTTAGTAAATGTAGACTAAAATATAAAAAGCAGGACAAAGTAACAATTTTAAAAGCCGAACTAAGTAACAAGTATTAAACGGAAGTAGAACAAATGTAATACATCTATATAATGCATTATACAAGAATATATGTGTTTTTCATTATACAGATTAATTGATTTAAGATTTCGTTTTCGAATAAATGGAGTCCAAAGTTTGAGTTCTTTAGATCAAATAAAAAAAAAGTCTCTACGGGATTACTATCAGCAATTTATTGTCTTTTAAAATGTGTTGAAGCGCAGAACCTACTACAAAAGTTTATTAACAGTTTCAAAAAAAAAATTTTTAATTTCAAAAATATGACAAAAATCAAAATATTCAAAAATAGAGAGATAAAATAATTTTCTATCGATGTAGATTTACCAGTTTACCGTTGTGGGTACCTACCACTAGTTTCCGGACACCGTGCAACACCATAAGTGAAAACCTAATGCGAAAGTAGGATACTATTAGTAGTATAAATTGACACCAGGCAATATACGCTCGTGTTTATACAGCCATGACGGCCTCCGTGGTCGATGGGTAAGGCTCTCGACTATCTAACTGGATGTCGCTGGTTCATATTCCAGCATGCGCAAATTTTATTGGATTATTCACAAATTAGTAATTAAAAATAATATTAAATACTTTTGCGACACGTTGCAGAGTGGAAGATACTCCCAATATCGCCCTTGTGTAAGACCAGCATTCTGAATTGAAAAACGTGCTTATCTGGCTATTCAGGCCAGATCTGAATAGTCGGCTACTTTCCTACCTTCCACTTTCCCATCTTTTTCCCCTCCCCATCTTGGTGATGGCGTAGTCTCACTAGCTCTAGACGGTTGGAATCTGTTGGGACTCTTGTTCACTTTCACATTAAGTTTTTTTTCTTTTTATAATCATTATTTAATTAATAAACAAACCTCTGGTAAAACAACAGTTTAGAAAATTCTGGAAGATGAAAACCTTCTTTCTGTTTTTTGATAAATTTAAAAAAATTGTTTTTTTTTGTTTTAGCTTTTAGTTATCATATGACATAACTCATAATATTACTCCTGATTTTTTCCCCTTGATTTGGCCCGGTTACTTTTAAGTAACGGTGGGTTGTTTCTTCGGTATCATTTTCGTACGTATTTTGAATCGTCCGATTTTCTAGTTTAAACATATTATTTTTGATGATTTCATAGATAAGTGACAGGCAGCAAACATTTGATGATTTGTTTAACGTCAAACTGCCGCGATGAGGAAGCCGCTGTCATCATTATCTGATGTCCGACGAAGCATCTCATCCAGTCTCCAGTAACCATGGGAATCGGGAACGGATGGACCGCTCCAAAATCTCATCAACATCATATCATGACATCACCACTGCCGAGTGCGATGTTTACGTTGGAATAAAAATGTGGATGGAGACGTCAAGAAGATGTAATCTCAAAATAATACAGGGTGATTAAAATAAATATTTATCCAAATCATACGCGCGCTGAAACTACAAAAAATATCTAATTTTATTAGAAGTCTCGAGTCGATTTGAATATAGTAACACGTGTTTTTTATTTGTCTGAATATGGCATAAGAGTCCCAGCTGCTCCAAATCGTCTGGAGCCAGTGGCACTATGGCATCTCCAATTGGAGTATTTTGTGAGGCTGAAGGCAGTGGGGAGGGGAAGTAGATGGGGAAGAGGAAAGTGGTGACCTGACTGTTCAGATCTAGTCACCAAAGACTGCTTAAGCCATTTATTTTTTATGGTGGTCTTACGCCAGGGTGATACTGACAGTAGATATCTTCCATTTTGGAACTATTGAAACGAATAAGTTGTGAAATAACGCAAAGTAATCAAATTAATTTTGGCTCTCCGAGATTTGAATAAGCGACCTCCGTATTGCTAGTCGATAGCCTTACCCCTCGAGCATGGAGGTAGTTTGTACTTACGATTTATCTTGTTCCTAGATTGCTCTATATAACTTAGGTAATCATTTATTTATTACTCATTTAACAGTTGAAAAAGTACTTTGTGGCGTACTTTTAATTACATGAATGAATTAAAAGTGGTGTATACAACAGGTTTAATTTAGCATAATACATTTATTACACTAGAAATTGGTAGGTACCTAACTACGTATATTTTTTTTGCAATATTATAAAGTTACTAGCGCAGAACCATGAAAATATTATAATTGTAGGATTGATTTCCGACTTCAGTTGTCAAGATTACCCCTAAGAAATATAAACAAAAGAAATGATACACATTTCAAATATAGAACTGATTTTAAAAATAATTTTCGGCTAAAAAAATATTACATAATCATAGGCAGGTACCTACTTTAGAAACTAAAAAAGTACTAAAGAAATGTATAAGTACAAAATACATCTGGTAAAAAAGATTATAATATTGCTCTATTACAATCAGTTCTAATTTTGAAAATGACACTTAAATAGCATAGCAATGCTGAGTTTTATTGTTCACTGAATCAGAATTACAGACATACACAAACCGAAACTGGTATTTTTGATAGTATGAAATTATCACGTAGGACATAGATAGGCGCTTATGAAAGCAAGTAGGTACTACCAATAAACAACGTACCTTTTTTTACCAAATGAAAAAATATATATAAGAATGACTGGTCGGTGGCCGAGTTGACATCGCGCTTGGGTCTCACTCGGGCGTAGTGTGTTCAATTCCTCGGCTGGCTAAGTCCTCCATCACAACACAAGCAACACTTTCAGCTTACTGTGGTGGTAGTAGGAGATTTTCAAATATTGTCAGGTTATTCGTAACCCAGGAATGTTTGTCTTTCTTTCTTAAAAAAAAAAATATATATATATATATATATATATATATATATATATATATGTATAAAAGTAAAGCATCGGCCAAAAAATTGATTTATATATTTTGTAGTTGATGTATTCGTTTTCAAACATATTCATTTTCCCTGAACAGATTAAGGCTATGCCATACGTAGTGATGCAAAATCATGTGTTTTTGGTTTGAAAATTTGGTCGCCTAGAAATGTTTCAGATACTTTAATTAAATACTGCGAGTAGAATACATCTTGGCCTTTGAAATAATCGAGTATTTTTTAGATAAGTCTTTTTATAAGCCCAGAAAAAAATAATGTAAAGGCCTGTGAAAACTGCTTTAAAGTTCAAAATCTCCTACTTACGAACCTATTTTCGGTTATAATTTTTTTGTATAATATGGCAAATTAAGTTATTTATAAAATGATCGAAAAAAAATTCAATATTTATGCCTGAACATCCACAAAATAAAATAAAAGGCACTTTTTGGCCATGTTTTTTTCCAGCATAAATCAAAACAGGCGCATGGTGTTAAGCGGGAATTTAAACCTTATCGCCATCTACGTAAGGATTGTTATTGATAGCGGCTCAATTTAAAATATTACACGACGTAGTGCATCGCCTTAAAGAAAACATTTTGATAAAACGTTATTTGGCCTATGAGTCTATGGCCGACCTCCATCTTTACTAGATAGATTTAAAAGATCCCTATCGTAGGTACGTCAGCTATTTAGGTACCACATACCTTCAAAGAAATGAAATATTTGTATTAAAATATCTACCATTCAATGCGTGAACTGTAGCGTTAATGACAACTTATATCTGATCACAATCGCCACAAAAGTTTTAAAAAAACTCCCCTCCCGAAGTCAATGTGGCAACAACCCTTTTAGTGTTCCAAATTCGAAATGCGGCGTCCATTACGGCAAATTTTATTCATTTAACATTTCACGCTGTGACACAAACGTGTCAACCCAATAATATTAAAAACAACTTCCATTGATGCCTTCATTATGGAAATAATAATACCCAGCCGTGACAGTCATACAAATCTACGCATGAAGAGGGAAAGTTTCGTCCATTCTTTGTCGCTTCATATTTCGATTTGATAAAAAAAATTGCGTCAATATAATTTATATATATATCTGTAATCCAGTTATTTGTCGGAGCTTTTTTGGAAAAATAAACAATTGAATTGGCTTATCTTGATTTATTTTTGCAGTATTATGCCATGTTGCACTTTTGTATTCTTTACAGCCCAGTTTCAGTGTCCTTAAAATGAACACGAGAAAGAGGAAGCGCACATAGCAGTACGTTTAGAGTGCAAATTTGGATTCTGTTGGGACTATATTGGTAAAATAAGTGAAAAAGACTGGCAACTTCGGAAGGGCATAAGTATAAACAGCAAAGAGTCAAAAAACTACATATATGTATATTTCGAATAGAAAATTTTCAATTTTTTTTGTATAAATAAGTGAAAAAAAGTTAAAAATCATTTCAATATATGTCTTTGTAATGGAATTCATCCAATAGTATCAAAAACAGAAATATTAAAAACTGCATACAGTTAATGGAGGCCTATTGGCACTAAAGTTGGACACTAAAAAGCTTAAAACTTAGACATTGCATCCCAATGGCATAAGCTAAAAGTCGCTTACAATAATGCTTATCGCCAACTATTGCCCCTGCCGAGATACTGCAGCGCTACGGAAATGTTCCTAAAGGAACGAATGCACTCTTTCAGAGCGCTTCTCCGCCACCACATGGGAAGCTTATGGCGCAGATTACGCTAATCAAATAACACAATCATCACAGCCATGGTTGCCTTGATGGAGTCACATGGATGTTCAAACATCCTCCATAAACGGCTGCTTGCGCACATTTTAAATTTCTATTCCGCATTGCCTATGTGTGTATTTTTTATTATTATGTATATGTTACATTAAAATATGGAATGAATTGCATTGCCCTACCCCTGCATATATTCTCTTATTATTATTATTATTTTATTATTATTATAAAGAAAAAAAGTTGACTGCTGATAGTCAATAATAGGATCACCATCGAAGATGAAGTTGGACGATCGGCGATCTGAATTATTTTCTGTCATTTGCAGAACGGCTCAAATTGGTCCATTAAATACCAATGAATTTCTTCTCTACGCTGTCTCCTGGTGCTTTTTTCCAGAGATTTTTTCATCTAGGATCTAAACTACACACTTATTAACCAATATACCTATATAATAAAATTTAAATAAAACTATTAACCCTTGTTGTAAACGATTGTTGTTTATTTTGGTGGTCATCAATTTGTAGGGCTTCGAATTCTCGTGTTGTCCCATTTCAAGAAAAACACTCTCCTTTTCATTTCCGATATCTCACCAACTACTATTAATAAACCGTATATTTGTATGGCTTTGTTTTCACGCAGTCACCTAATTATCCCACCGCCTGGTCCAGATTGGCAGCTTGACATTGATCTGAATAAACAATCGTGTCCAGCATGTTTACACAAATCTAATGTCGTGTTGTCACAATTTTAGACACTGGAAGGTGACAATCGTCTAAAGTTATGAACAGAGAGAAACACACAATAAAAAGGCATATTAATATTTAAGCTAATGTTAACAGTGTTGTGTTATAAAAATAATTTCAGAATTTTTATGCTCTTGGCTACAAGAATTAGCCAAAAATAAAACAAGTTTCTTTAGGGGAATACCATATGCATTATGTCATGACAGCGGGGATGCGATCGAACTTCGATGAAAGCGACATCAACCTAATATAGGCTACAGAAATAAAATATGATATTTAGTCACTGAGCACAATATACCTTCCTCCACATTGACAGTATATTTTTCTAGTGATTATTGTATTATGAATCTTAAATATGTATCTACCATAATACACTATTGAAATATGCACCGAAAATACCAAAATACATTAATAAATACTCAGATAAAACCGGATTAATATGACTTTTGGAACCTAGTTCTTTTCAAAAGGGGTGTTGGCTTTCGACGATTTCTAAATTTGAACACCTACACATATAAATTATACACAAAGTTTTTAAAGCATGAAATACCATTAAACTGATAAACTAAATATGAAACAATATTAGTGAAAAATGTTATACTAGGTAACATAAAATAAAATATAAAACAATATTGGTGTAAAATGTTACACTAGGTAACATAAAATAAAATATAAAACAATATTAGTGAAAAATGTTATACTAGGTAACATAAAATAAAATATAAAACAATATTGGTGTAAAATGTTACACTAGGTAACATAAAATAAAATATAAAACAATATTAGTGAAAAATGTTATACTAGGTAACATAAAATAAAATATAAAACAATATTGGTGTAAAATGTTACACTAGGTAACATAAAATAAAATATAAAACAATATTAGTGAAAAATGTTATACTAGGTAACATAAAATAAAATATAAAACAATATTGGTGTAAAATGTTACACTAGGTAACATAAAATAAAATATAAAACAATATTAGTGAAAAATGTTATACTAGGTAACATAAAATAAAATATAAAACAATATTAGTGAAAAATGTTATACTAGGTAACATAAAATAAAATATAAAACAATATTGGTGTAAAATGTTACACTAGGTAACATAAAATAAAATATAAAACAATATTAGTGAAAAATGTTACACTTGGTAACATAAAATAAAATATAAAACAATATTAGTGAAAAATGTTACACTAGGTAACATAAAATAAAATATAAAACAATATTAGTGTAAAATGTTACACTAGGTAACATAAAATAAAATATAAAACAATACTACATATAAGATAAATCACATAAATTACATAACCAACGCTATTATAATTTGTAGGATTCAACAAAGTGCTGGTAAAGATTACACTGAGTTATATAAATGGTGTCAATAAATATATCTAATGTTCCCCCAAACATGTTGCCTAGATCACGCATCTTATTGGTCGGTGAGTGTGTCTGATAGTTGGTTGTGTATGTATTGCAGAAGAATGTTATATTTTGTCTTGTGTTCCCAGTCGGTAAATGGAATTTAATACTGGCGATGTATATTAATAATAAACAATACCGCATATATCTCTTCACTTTTCACATCAGAATTTAGAACCAATTGCCACAAAAGCAACAAATTGATTTAAATAAATACGTAACCCTGTTTTTGTAGTAACTTCCTTTGATGAATTACGGAAGAATATCCGAATATCCACGTTGGAGGTGTATTCCTGGAACACAACATAATTGTAAATCTATCTATATTCTTTCATAAAAATACAATTTGTGTTCTTGACCAAATATTTGCTCAACATCAATTGAAGATACAATAAATACATTTTATAAATACAAAATATCCGTGGAATTCCAGCGATATTGTTCTTCTGGGTTGTAACTTTTCTCCATCAACAATGAAACTCGATAGAAGAAAGTAATCATCCTTATTGACTCAGGCGATACGGGAACAGAAAGCATAACTCTTTGGGTGTTGGTCCACCCTCGTTAAATCGAAACCAAAGTATTCTGTTTACTGAAATAACAGTGATGTTATTGAAAATATGAAGGTGCATATATAAAGATATGAACAATACATCATGGTGACTGAACAGCTAGGCTCAACCCTTCTCCTGCCTTCTGTACTGCGTACCGGCTGCAAGGGAGGAGAGGGTAGCTATTTAGCGGAAGCTAATCCATCCCTGAGGCGAAATCAAAATAACAATATTGTGCCAAATGTTTTTGCAAGCACTTAAACTAAATACAGAAATGTTTAATAATAGTATGGTGAATCAAAACGATGAGTCATTTCTAGTAAACCATGATGTAGGCAAGAACGGGAGATATTTTCTTAACCGTGGCTTTTGTTAAGAATAAAATTATAACTGTTCAGTGAATATTCTAGATGAGTTGTAAGATACAATGTTATGCCTAATTTACATGGAATACTAGACGTGGTCTTATTTTGCGAACAATTGAACATAATGTACATAGATTATATATTATCCCTGTGAGTTTTTTTAGATAACCTTTATATATCGGTATGCACTTCGTCCAACGAACTGTAAAATAATGTATAAGAATGAGGCCATCTTCAATCTAACGTTTTTAATATGTTTTTTTAAATGTGAATACCGTACAAGAGTCTCAACTGCTCCCAACCACCTGGAGCCAGAGAGACTACTGCACCCTCACTTGGGTATGTTGTCAAGCTGAAGGTAGTGGAAGGAAAGGGAGATGTGGGAGAGGAAGGTGTGTAAAGTACCTGGCTATTCAGATCTAGTCAACCAACATGGCTAAAGCTACTTCAAGTAATTTTTCAATTCTAAATGGTAATCTTTCACCTGGGCGATACTGAGAGTAACTTCCATTGTGGAACGTGCCGCAAATATAGTAATCAATAATATATAAATATTTTAATGATTTTTTTTTGTGAAACAACACAACACAACCGGATTCATAGTCCAGAACCTTATCCCTCGACCACGGAGGCCGTCATAAGCGTAAACATATAATTGTATTGATTATTATTGATCCAAAATGGTATTAATCAATGGTTTTTTTTTTCAGAATTTCATGAAGTCGAAGAACCAATAATGACATCGAAACCAATGTCTTTTTAAAATTAATTCTATTAATATGGCCATTTAACTACCTAAGTATCTTAATTTTTCATTTTATTATGCCCCCATAAAATTTATTCACGGTGTAATTAATTTGTAAGCATAAATAAGTATCATTGTCATCTAATTCGAAACAGCGCTGGAACCAGTTGTATCAATTTCAGTTGGTTGGTTAGATGGCTGGAAGGTTGTTAGGTGTTTGTTCATGGTTTAGGCGGCGAGGCAATAAGTAAGAGGCAAGAGCGATTCTTCACGGTGGCAATAACACCAACACGGAGTGGTAATAAGTTCAGTAATGTAATATAACCCTTCTCAGGCATTGGTCCGACGGTGCTGGGGCTGGAGCAAGGGCCCTAATAACCCTGCACTGTTCCGGGGAGAGTGAGGATGATCTCTTCATTAGGAGACAGTGGCGTGCGCCATTACTTCAAATAATTTATTGTCCAAAATGAAAATTGGAGAAAAACTAGTATTGTTAATTTATTCATTTATTGGACAATTTGTATAGCGCCACTTTTGTGAGATATCACCTCAGGGGCGCTTTTCAGTTGATGCAGGCATTACAAAAAATATTAATATTACAAAAATAAATTTAAGTTAAGTTAAGTAAAATTAAGTACAGGAACAGGTGACACGAAGATAGAATATGGAGACTATGCAGCAAGAATCCTAGGTGGTGAAGAAACTGGACCAGACCAGTTAAGAATCTATTCAAATTATTGGTAATCCGGTTAGTAACGGGATTGCAGGCCATTTCCTGATAATCTTTTAGTAAACTTCTAAAATATCGGAAC
This sequence comes from Hesperophylax magnus, assembly GCA_026573805.1. Classification (NCBI taxonomy): domain Eukaryota; kingdom Metazoa; phylum Arthropoda; class Insecta; order Trichoptera; family Limnephilidae; genus Hesperophylax; species Hesperophylax magnus. Next base: position 1,281,251 of record JAIUSX010000050.1, read on the forward strand.
ACGTGTCCATGCACCTGCATTTGTCTAATTTCTAATGACGAAATGCGAAAATATTTGGATTTTTATGAACACGTTTTCCGACATCGTTAAAATATATTCGAATTTACTAAAATTTTACTAGGAAACTCATTAATTTCTTCGTTAGGGGCTTTGCAATCCCGTTTTTAACCGGATTACCAATAATTTGAAGAGATTCTTAATAAATTATGAATACTAAATTTTCTCCGTATCCTCTCGGTACCCTTGCAAAGCAAAAATTCGTTCGGCGCCCGAGAAAGCCCGAGAAAACGGCTTTCAAAGTTCGAACCGAAATCTTGCCTTTTTGCTCGTAAGAATGTTCATTTTTCAACAATTTCGACTTAATACAGTTTTTATGATTTATTCTACTTCAGACCATAATTCTTAATAGGTATGCAACTTAGGAGGGTTGTTTCGGAGAATTTTAACAATTCATCAAATTTCAACGGTCGTTTTCGGGTTCTGTCAGTCTTATTCAAGTTCTGTTATTATATCATTATAGGCTAGTTGCTTGACAGAACTGAAATAAAACAGAACTTGAAAAAATCTTTCACAGAACTTGAAAATGAACATTGAAATTTGATTAATTATTCAAATTCTCCGAAACAACCCGTCATTAGTAATTTCAGCTCGTTCGACGCCATAGAGCCCGAGGAAACGGTTTTCAAATTCGAACCCAATTCTTACATTTATGCCTGTAAGAATGATGATTTTTCCAGAAATTCGAATAGTAAGTATAGAATATTTAATGTTCAATTGGTAACGGTTTAAACGGAGGAGACTCACTAACACGTAGAAAGGACTTTTATAGCCTCCGATCGCGTTGTATATTCATCAGAGACGTATCATTATTCTATAATCATTAATTACAATAATTACAGTATCAATGAATTCCTTAGAAATTACGAAATTTATTGAAATGTCACAACCATAAAGGGAAAGGACCAAGGCTCTAAAAAATTATTTTATAAGAAACTTTTGATTTGAATTCGCTGATAATTTTGAGTGACGAGTCGCCCATATTTCGAACTGTCGTAGCCCCATCTCCCCTAAACCGTCTAGTATAAGTGGCCCGATTTTCCAGTTCTCAGTGGCGCAACTCTGCGATGTGCTTGCGTCAAGGATTCCGGTTTGGGGAGACCGGGGTCACGGGCAAAGGGGGACACGCCACTCGGGCAGATATTTACTGTGGCTCTGGGAGCAGATTTAGAGGCGCACGAGTATTTGATCATCTAATTATTTGTCCTCTGACAAGTTTTTATATATTATATATATCATAGATGCACATTATATTTACAGAAAGTAAAGAAAAGTCAACCAACGCCGGGTACACACACGTCAGCTAGATAAAAAGAAAGAGAAAAGCACTATAAGTTATTGTAAAATTATAAAACAGATTAATAATAGTTCCTACTTTAAAGAGTTCCTAAATGTTTATGGTCACAGTCACATATTGACTTGGTGATACTAAAGAAAATGTCAAAGAGATAAGAAAGAATGATCGAGAGATGGAACGAATGATAGAGAGATAGAAAGAATGATAGCGAGATGGAATGAATGAGAGAGAGATAGAAAGAATGATAGAGAAATGGAATGAATGATAGAGAGATAGAAATAGTGATAGACAGATAGAAAGAATTAATAATGGTACGGATGAATATTTTTTAACGGCGTAAGAAATTCACGCAATCTTAAAAAAAAGTCAGTAAAATATAATATAAATTAGATTTTGAAAACGGATAGTAAAAAGGGATTTCGAATTACTTGACATTATTAGTGCTCAATGCATTGTATATTTTAGGAGCGACGAACCAGAATTATTGTCATTGAATTGAATTGTAATAGGCTCTTGTGTTCATGAGAATGACTAACTGTGTTTATTAATAGGCACTATTGTATACAATATCATTTTTAAAGCCTCTCTTTACCATCGAGCTTAAAGAAATGTCGTTGGGGGACACAATTAATTTTAACTGAAATTTATCCTTTATTCGTTTCTTTATTTCAGAATATCGTGACTCCCGTATGAACTAATCCACTCTTGTAAACTATTCGAATTTTCCCAAATTTAATTACAAAATGGTTAAATTGTTGCTTGTGCGATAATGGTGGACCAAGCTGAAGATTAAATCCGCGACGCCTGGGTACGTACCCGACGCTTTGAACTAATTGGCTACAAACCGGTCAGTTATATCTAAAGAGAGGAAAGTTCTCTGTTCCTTCTGTTCCACACGGAGAAAACGAGTATTGCTAATTTATAAAGAATCTCTTCAAATTATTGGTCATTCGGTTACAAACGGGATTGCAGCCCGTATCCTAATAAACTTATAGAAAATTCATAATATATCGGAACACGTGTTCATGCACTTGCATTAGCCTTGATAATATATATTACGAAATGTGATAATATTAAGATTCTCATGAACACGTGTTCTGATATCGTAATAATATACTGGCACTTTACTAAAAGTTTTAAAGAAAACCTATTAATTCATTCTCGGCAAGGGCCTGCAATCCCGTTTTTAACCGGATTACCAAAAATTTTAAGAGATTATTAATAAATTAGAAATACTCATTTTTCTCCGTGCACCATTTCGTCCGCCGAGCAATATTTTTAAATTTTGGATGTGAACTTTAAAATATTCCGAAAAAGGAAAATTCTTATAAAAAAATTGTTGAAACATGGATGAAATATATTTCGTAAACTTTCAAACCAATTATTTACGTCTTTGCGGTACAAGCACTTAACAAAAAACCACAGATGAAACATTTTTTATAAAAAAAAAATTATGAAACTTTTATACAGTTCAAATAAACTTACTAATATGATTAATATTCACTAAAATTTACGATTGACCATAGGAAACAAAATGTAAACCAATTATAACTGTTTTCAAAAAATATGTGAAGTGCCCTTTGTAGGTGCTTTCGGTGCTATTAAAAATTAGTGCTACTTCTACATATTGGTTGCATAATGATTTAACACAGTTGGAGTACGAAGAGAATTACCAGCTTCGGTTGAAGTCAAAAAATCTCATAATTTTCCCGCGAAACTCAGTGATTCGGTTCACTTAACTGTTAAAATGCATTAAATAATTGAGAAACACTACAAGCACTAAAGAAAATCAAAGAACCAGGATTCTCTCATTTGTGAATAATCACACAATATGCTATCGTTATTTCAGCAATCATTCCAGACCATTGAAGATCTTTCCGGGGAGAAAAAGACTGTTCAATTTTCAACAACCTGGCGAATATGAAAAAAAAAACACCCCTTATCAAAAGTGTTGTAAAAATCCATCACATAAAATCTGATTCATAGTGTATCTTTAGTACTTTTTGCTTTTGGTTTTGATTTGCTTAGTGTTTCTGATTGAATTCACTTGACTGGGCGCGTGTGAACGGGCGCGGTTGTACCGCCCCAGGGCGAGGATAGTCCGCCCTGAGTCAGCAGCACTGATCCCTATTATATCATGAGACTGAGAGAAAGGCGCTGTGTGGATGGCTGGGCTTCTAATTGGCGTACAATGCACTGTGTTGGTGCAATCAGACGTGTATTGGCGAAGTGATCTCCGACTGCTCGCGCTAAAGAAGATTGTGGGACCAAGAAATACAGTTGAGTAATTAATAATTTTGAGTGAACTGATGCGCCAATTCACTTTTTGAGCTATATTTATTATAAATGATGTTGGCATGGAGAGAATGAAAAATATCGATCGGCTGACGCATAATCTAGAGTATATTTTGCATTTCTCGCAATACAAAGAGGAAATTTTGAAAATCTGTTGCAGAGAGATGTGAAATAACACCTCCCAACCAACTTTCCAACAACTTTTTTCATTGTGTTAGCAATCCGATGGCATTCTCTATTAAAGATGTATATTTTCAAACTAAAATTAATTATGGATAATTACTGAGGTAGGTACGTTAATAAACGGAGAAAATTTTCGAATAATGAATATTGCCAATTTATTTAAAATCTCTTCAAATTATCGTAAAACGAGACGACGAGCCTTTAACGAATGAATTGACAGGTTTCCTAATAAACTATCAGTAAAACAAGAATGTGTTATGGCGATGTCGGAACACGTGCGTTTTCATAAAAATTCAAATATTATCGCATTTCGTCATAATATAGTAATATAATTACAGGATAAACGCAGCTGAAAGAAATTACTATTTATTTACTATCAAATGGCCTGCTATAATCTTTTTAACAGGATTTTAATAAATCAGCAATACTCATTTTTCTCCGTTTGAATGTGACTTATAACTTTGAAAAGTTACTGGAGTTGCGGCTAATTTAAAAATCTTTTGAAATCTTGTATAAAAGGTGGAATTTTCGATGTAACCGTACAGTTTTCCGTAATTTCTATCAAATCGCAAAGCAGATTGAATTCATTCGCAGGGAAAACGTAACCGAAACCGTTTGTAATAATATGTTTGTCTCACCACCAGGGTTGAGGGCAGCACGAGGTGGCGGGGAGGGGTGGGTACCCCGGCCCCCCAAGGGAGTAGAACGGGCCCCGGGGCGGCTGCCCGCTGCGGTATTGTTTTCTACAAAGCTTGCAATTTAATTGATTCAATTGCGCAAAAACACGATCGCGCCAAACTGTTGACGATACCGGCGCGGCGTGGCGCACAGTGTGTTTGTTTGTTGGCACCGTATCACGGGGTTCGGGGTTGACATTCAACTGAACCGATAACACATAGTTTCAAACTAGCAATAGAACTCGTTATCGACTTATTTAATAACTCATTACAACTCAAATAAATCAAGTTAGTATCTTGTGTAAGAAAAACAAATTGAATCAACGCCCATCATGTATTCAGCCCGACCCTTTCATGCAAAATTTTAATTGGGAACAAAATACCCAACCAGACAAAATTATTTTTTAATCCAAAGGTGTATCAAACACCGATATATGGTACTTTACTTGTTTGTGTTTTAAATTATAAAATATAGGCGATTAAATTATTTTCAAATAATTACCGAGTTGATGGTAATTATTTGAAAATAAATATTTTACTCCATGTACTATAACGAATAAGATGAAATATAATATAAAAATACAAATTTTATGCGATGTTTTATTTTTTTTTTAATTTGCATTATATTCAAACAGTAGTTAGGAGTAAAACGGTATTTTAATAATTGCAATTAACTCACGAAAAAAATGCCATAGTTTCCTCTAAAATCATGCTTAATTCAATTATTTAATGGCTTCTATATCATAAATCAAAACACATGTAAATAAAATAGCACATATTATCCCTAGATATTTGTTATACCTTTTGATTAAATGGGTGGGTGGTCCCGCGGGCGGGCGGCGAAAATTTGATTTTTAGTCAAATCTACACTGAGAAAAATGAGAATTGATGTAATTCAGTTAAAAACAAATAACGGGCCCCATCAACAAATAAATTGATAGTTTTCCTGATAAACTTAATGTATTCTTATGATGTTGGAACACGTGTTCACAAAAACCTAATATTTTCTCATTTGTCATTATATATTATCAAGGCAAATGCAGATGCAAAAATATATAAGGAAACAGCCTGCAATCCCGTTTTAAACTGGATTTCTAATAATCTGAAGAGATTCTTAATCAATTAGCAATAGTCATTTTTCTCCAGTTTTATTCTGAGATTAATGAAATTTTGCACCCTGAATTTTTAAAAAACAAGATGAAGGTCACTATATACATAAGACTTCGAAAAACTCTGCGAAAAAAACTCAGCTAGTCAATAATATATCTAAGAAAAATGACACCTCACTTAAATGCAATTTTACCATGGTATCTAGCACGGTTGATCGATAAAGGATTTATCAATAATGTCAATAACTCAATGTTCCCGAGCACGACTGCAGACCACTAGGGTATATTCAACAGTTTACGCCAAATAAATTAAGAACACTTTGTATCAGACCGGTCAATCCTAATCCTTCAGATCAATCCTATGTCGATCGACCATGCTAGGTACCCTGGAAAGAGAGCGCTGGACACAATTAGAACTGACAAGGAACGATTTGTGAATTTCGCAATTAGTTCACAACCAAAACGTTAGCTAAATCAGTTTGTACATTTTAAACGAAAATTACACTTCTGAAAGTGACAATTTTATGATGTACCGATTACAATAAGGCATTTGAGATGAAGGTGGACGTTTATGTATCCTATTTGATTATCTACTTAAAATGTCTTACTTTAACATATCAATTGCTTTTAGGAAACAAATCGATGTAACGAAACTTGTCACGAGAGAAGTTGATGAATTATTTTATGTTGTATTTAACCACAATCTTACATTACTTTAGTAAATTTAGCGCAATATATTTAAAAAACGATTTCCCAAACAATAGCGTCGCTTTATTAAAACCCACTCGAGGCCTCAGTTGTCGATGTGCACAAAAGGAGTAGTTACGACTCTATTTTTATTGTGAAATCTGCAACATACAGTACATCCTCCATACATTGTACAGTACAGTACAGACTGTGACAATAGTCGAGTCAATGCATTCGGACAATAAGAAAACATTGAGCGTCGGCAGTCGCATATGTCATCGGTGATAGTACCAGTACTTGGGCACGTTCTTCTGCAGGGATGGTACGTGGTGAGGGGGTGGTTATGGGTGGGGGTGGTGAGGCCACGTGTCCCCGGTTAGCGGACACGTGGGTGCATCTCGTGCCACGCTTACATCAACACCCCGGAGTGGGTGGTGTCCTCCGATTGGATACATATTGGAGTGCAGTCTTCATTATAATTTTGTTTCTGTATCTCACAATCATCAACTATTATCATTAAAGGTAGGTACGAATGACCGTCTATTTATAAATGTTGAGCCTTCACTAAGAACAATATTTATATTTATATAAGTTCACATTTTGAAATACATTTAATAAATTCGTCCCACTTAACTACTAGTCAGGCTAATCTGAAGACGTTCGCGACGAAGAGAAACTAAGTAATCACGATTTAATAATGGTAACAACATTAATTGACTGAGCGTAGCGAAGTTCTGTTTTAACTCAACCGCTTTGCATTTTATCTGTCTGTAATTTTGTTTGTGCGTTCCGTTTCCATTTAAGATTCAGTAAAGATTATTTTTTAAATCTGAAATCGTAGTGTTTATTTGGACTCCAATGCTTATTTTTATTAGTAAGGCGAATCTCAACACAGAAATATTTCTTTGTTTTATTTTTTTTAAATCTTTTACAGTATAACTAAAATAAATATAAAGTTAAGACATATGAATAAATGCATAAATTACACCATATTAATTTTCTTATTTGTCGCGGGAATAAGGATTTTTTTCCTAGCAGAAAAAATAGAAGCCATAAAGAAAGACTACCTTCACGAGCGATACGCAAAATAAGAGTAAATTTGTTTAAAAAAACTAAGATTTTTGTGTTCGTAATGAAGAACACACTAACAACAATATAATGGACTTTAAGGTATTTATCCATATAGCCACTTTAATAAATTAGATGAAAATTCTTTTAATAAGTATCTGCTAGGGATTAAGTTCACATACTTATTACCAACACTAAAAGTTCCATTGTAGCAGTACCAAAATGAATATTTAACAACAGCAGACCTCACAACAGTTTAGATTCGTGATAAATCACAAGTGCTGCACTCGACCCTTATAAAAAAGGAGCGGTTTGGCACGTTCTACCACATTGGGTCTCTTCAGCCCCTAACCCTGTTCCGGCACCCCTTCGCTACACCCACCACCCCCTCCCACCGGCCCCGTCGGGGAGCACGTGCCGAGAGTTTATTTCCGTCCTCCTGTGTCACTCAAGCACCGTTTAAGTTATAAAATATGATTTGTAGGTACTACTTATCGAATCACCTTGATGGTGAAAGGATACATACTTATATAATGCCAAGATTCATAAAGAAAGTTTTCGAAATAATGGAATTTGCATAAAAATACAGCTTTGACAAGCTATCGAAGCTAATTATCAACTTAATGATCAAACGTGACCGTTTATCAGAAGAATGCGTGTTCAATTCCCGTCGGCGGCATTCATTTTAACTGGGAAGATTTTTTCAATTTAACATAAGTTACAAACGTAGATATAATTTCTCGTCCCCACCTGATTAGGAAATTAAGTATTATACTAATGGAATTATTTTGCGCTTAAAAATAAGCCGACGTAGCACGGTGGCTTAGTGCATCTGACCAGCAATCAGAAGCGTTCGGGGTCAATTCCCGTCGGCGGTATTTATTTTTCTCCGAAAATTTTAAAAAATTTAGAAATGTGTTTCAGGCTAATAATTATGTATTTGTTACGTACATTTGTTATGCTGAAATTCCCCCGATAGAAGAAAATCGTAAAGTAAGCTGCAAAAATGATTTAAAACACGTGTTGTTCTGTTATTTAATATGTTGTAAGCATGAAAAAATCACAGTGTATCATTAAATGCAACTAAAGTATTTGTCGACAGATTTTTGCTCCATTTCAAACGAGTCGTGTTTAATTAAATATTTTCACCGTTTTCGTTTAATTATTACCGTTTTTTTAATATTAGCGCGCTCCCTATAAACCATCTTTGAACGCGTACTACTGGGCCTTAATAAGGTCTGTTAGTTTATCGTGAGGGTGAAAATCGTTTTTTTCCGTGTACCATACAAATGGTTGAGCTATCGTGAAAACCTTTAAACCAGCCTAGATATTTCTATATCTGAAGTAATTAACCGGTGAAATTCATACAATATTGTAATGTAACATTAAAAAATGTGTTAATTACATACGATTTTTCTTGTTTTCTACAAGCAATCCAAAAACTATCACGGATTGCTCCGGATCTGTTATTTGATGATGCCATCGAGAGATCCTGAATGTCATCAATTTCATTGTCTTTCTTCAAGTCACAAATCCTATCTTTCAGAAGTAGAGTTTTTACTGTTAACTTATCTGTTTTTCTTAAGAAAATCCCAAGGCAAAATAATTATTACCGATTGTTTTTGTGTTAGAATACGCCTTTACATCAAAGTACCTACACCAACACTGAATGAAAAATAAAAGCTTTGTTTTGTTATCACTTACTAGCTGAAAACCTTGGCCGCCCGGGCTTTTTTCTGCTTGGGGTGTGAAAAATAGGTAGTTTTTCGAAATTTTTTTGAAATTAAAAAATCAACTCAAATTATTATAATTGATTTTATTAAAGAAATAAGGCACTAAAATAATATTTCTACATATTATGATATTTGAATTCTACTCTTCCATGGAAGCATTAGCTTGTGTTTGGAAGAGGATTGTACGGTGCATTATTGTAGTTATTTATAAGTAATAATATGATAATAAATAAAATTAATTCGATCACTTCGTGTTATTTCACAATTTTCACATTAAAAATAATATATAGTATATTTGCGGTACGTTCCAGAGTGGAAGATACTCTCAGTATCGCCCTGGTGTAAGATCACCATTTAGAATTAAAACTTTGCATGAAATGGCTTTGGCCGTGTTTGCTGACCAGATCTGAATAGCCAGGTACTTCCTCACCTTCCTCTCCCCCAGCTCCTTCCCCTCCCTGCACTACATTCAGCCTCAAAATATACCCTAATTGGTGATACTATAGTCTCCAGACGGTTTGGAGCAGTTGGCACTCTTGTGGTATTCAAATAAATAAAAAAATGAAATCTGATTTGATACAAATTTTCAAATATGAATATTACCTTCAACATGGGTATTTATGAAAAGCCCTTCTTCCTGCCTCAGCGAGGGCCTGATCCTTTTGTGCTCGCGTCGCCACGAGCGTGTTTTTGAAATATTGATTAATATTGTAGCAATATTTGTGAAGTGCCCCCTGCCATTGTCTCCGGGCCCGAGATGAAAGGAGCCCGAGAGGAGCCCGACTTGCTACTTGCTCGCAGCCTCCCTGTGATGGCGGCTGAGCCTCCACTTCCGCCGGATCTTCACAAGGACTCTTTTGTTTCCGGCGGTTTTAATAGATCGGGTTTATATTGCAACTTCCGGGAGGCTACAAGAAGCGAGAGTTGACACCCCATCTTGTTTTCATTGTTATTCTTTAGGAAAGAGAAGGTATTGTTTGAGATAGTGGTAATATTTCTGCAGATAATATTTACTCCCATATTCTACAGCTAAATATTTTACTTACTTTATTTTTTGAAAAATTAATTTTTGTTTTTCTAGGACCTCCATGACAGATTAGAATAATGGTTCACATCTCGACAAGAGCACCTGAACATTTACTTAGATTTTCAAGTTTATTAGTAATAAAAAAATAGTAATTTATTTATTTATTTGAAGGATTAATATACAAAGGAGGATGGAAAAGAAACAGACCAATTATAAATGTTCATAGATGGTTGAATTGGTAATATACAACTAGGTATTTAGTGAATGTAGACTAAAATATAAAAAGCAGGACTAAGTAACAAATTTAAAAACTGAACTAAGTAACAAGTATAAAAATCTACACCCACAGTAATCTACACCTCGTATCATCAACCAAAATTGAATCATTGCTCAAAATGGCTGTGGCTATGTTTAGTAATCAAATCTAAAATTCTAGCTAGTTCTTGTCGGGAAACGGCCTGCAATCCCGTTTTAACCGGACTACCAAAAATTTCTTCGAAAGATTCTTAATACATTAGGAATACTCATTATTCTCCGCGCGTTTACAAATGTTGGGTCTTTCCCGACTACGCACCGATGCCAAAGGTATCAATGACGCTAGTTTTTCGGAGCATCTTCCATTGAAATACCGATAGTTCAAGGACTGCATTCCCACCTGACAGATGTGCTTTAAAGATTGCAATTAGTCTGTTGATAGAGGAATCTACTAAAACGGCGCGTCCTCCCGATTCTGCACAGAGTCAAGGGAATTACTATAGTTCCGACGCGTTCCGCGATTCCCAAGAAAAAATACTCGTATTTAAATATAAAATAAATATAATTTATTTTTTATCTATAAAATTAATTATCTACGAAAATCTCACAAGTACAGGGTTATAAAAAAATATGACTTACCTACGTAGTATATCACAAATTGAATAAATCACCGTTGTTAATAAGAGTTATAAAGGACCTAACCTAACCCTAGCACAAAAAGTGACCGCATATTATTTGTTAATGTTTTTCATTGACAGGTTTTAAAAAATACCAAAGCCACTGCTAATCTGACTTAAGCAACGATAATGCTCACATTGTTGTATACTTAGATATTGTATCAACTTAGATGATTTTGTTTTCTTGGTTTCTCTTTGAAAATCCCCTTTGAAGTCTCCGTTACTTGATGTTCACGCTGCCGCTAAACAAGCAAATGCAGCAACTCTCGTAACGTTACACAGATCTGTGTTTTTTTCGTGTTTTAGTCGAGAAACCCGATACAAGATACGAGGTACACGGCACAAGGAAGAAGGCCGTGGGGGGCATAAGCCACTTATTAACTTATACAAAAAAACTCTGAAATTCAAGCGTTTTTCTTACAAGCAGGTGGAAGCCCAACTTACCAGATCTAATAACTTACAAGCTTATTAGTTCGTCATTATTAAGGTTTTAAGCACTTGAATTTGAATATTTGAAAGGGAAATATTTCGTGGGTGGTTTGTAGTAACATCGCCCTTGTGTTTTTTATGGTTATTGCAGATCCACAATATCCACAAAACACAAGGCTATGCAGTTTTTCATTCGATGGATGAGATGATTAAGATTTTATAAATTGCGTATTGTGGCATTGATATATAAAAACAGCTGTGATGCATTTCGATGGCTTAAAGCTTGACTTTCTTCTGGGTTTTGTTCGTATTCCTCTTCCTGCAGTTAAGAAAAGAGGGGTCACTACTCAATTTTTTTTAAATCTTTGTAATCTTGTATTTAATACGAGTACATGTATTAAATGTATTTGTTTGTAAAGCACTAGAAAATGAATAACTCCATAATTTTTATTATAGATTTATTATAGATTGGTTATGAAGATATTTATTTAATTGAGTGTTTTACACCTTCGATAGCTCGGTTGTTAGAGCGGTGGGATGTAAAGTAACACTATTTGTATGTAAGATTTGGATTTGACTCCCTAAAAATGATGAGAATATAATGAAAAAAATAGATTAATTATGAACCAATAATAATAAAACGTAACAGTTCCTTAGTATAAAATATAAACTATAACAGTACTACATATTATAAGAGAAATCACTAAAACTACATTACCAATGCTACTATAATTTGTAGGATTCAACAAAGTGCTGGTATAGATTACGCTTAATTCTATAAATGGTGTCATTAAATATTCAATATATGCCTTAATTAGAAGTAAACTTGAATATGGAAGCACTATTTGGAATCCATATTATTGCAAGTATGAAAACATTATAGAATCGAGTCAAAAAAAATGCTTAGACTATTATCTTTCAAATGTGGACTACATGACCATTTTAGATCATAAGACGCACGTCGTGGATTCAGGATCTCCCGTATTTTTCATGGGTCTGTACATTAAGTTCAGGTAGCTCACCTTTTAACTTACAGCTAGGTGTATAATAAAGTGTCCTACTAGCATGTAACGAATAAATCGAATACCTACAAGTATTTAAGTTTACATAGCTTAACCATTTATATTTATACTATCTTTGTACTCAATACGCAGTTGTTCTTAACAGTCCAACAGCTGCTGAGGCACGTTTAATTATTGGGCGATGATATCAGTTTACAGGAACAACAAGTCCCTTGTAGAGGATGTGTTCAGAGGCAGCGCATGCCTTCACAATTATTAATGAAGTGGTCCAGAATCAGAATCCAACAGTTCACGAGATCGGTGATTAGCCGTCAGCGAAATCTATCTACCGGAAGATTTTCTCAGACTGTTACCGATTCAACTTAGCAAAAGAGTGAGGTTATAAGTTATAAGGCATACCACCGAGCTTAATTACAACATTAAATCATAATCCCTGTACGGAGACAAATGATCCTGTTTAAAAAAGTGACAGAATGCCAACTTCCTGAAAATATATTAGTCATTCAGAATATATCGAGAATACGTGTTATTTTCCTAATTCATATCATCACGGAATGCTATAATATCAGTATGTCGATATCAATATAAGTATTTGTATGAACACATGTTCCGCCGTCCTCATAAAACATTCGCTTTTGAGTGATACTTTGTTATGAACTCTTTTACTTCATTCGCTATAGGCCTGCAGTCCCGTTTTTAATAGGAAAACGAATTATACCAGATTGTTTAAAAATTTACGGTATTTCAAATCAGAAAGTTTTTTTCAGTGTGTTTTCATGACTTTTATTATTTATTTACCTCTAATCTTGACTATGACTATAACCCCTCGAGTCTAGGTGAAAATAAAATCTTGTCGAATATTCCCGGTCGGCTGTTTCTATTTTCAAACGTATCCCAAGATGAATATTCCCGGTCGGCTGTTTCTATTTTCGAACATATCCCAAGATAAATATTCCCAGTCGACTGTTTCTATTTTCGAACGTATCCCAAGATGAATATTCCCGGTCGACTGTTTCTATTTTCAAACGTATCCCAAGATGAATATTCCCGGTCGACTGTTTCTATTTTCGAACGTATCCGAAGATGAAATTCTGTTTTTGAAAGCAGATTTTAATATTACATACTGTCATATGCAATTTACTATTTGCAATTAACTTTATTTTCGACGTTACACGAAACATACTTTGTTTCGTTTTATATGAAATAATCGCAAATATGGAGACATTACTCTTGACGGAAGTATTTTACCGGGGAGATACCGAAACAAAAAAAAGCTCGATTTCGTAAAAAAAAATTAATAGAATACATTTCTTAATCTTTTTTAACTTGTCAAGTTTTAACTTGAAAAAAAATTGATTTGACTGATGATTGAACTGGGGTCGACAACTCTACCAACCGAACCAAATCCCGATTGGATAATACTGAAATTTACTGCTGCATTGTCATCGAATTTAAGATAAATGCTTATATGTCTGCTTGTGTGTGCGTCATTGCTACCAAAAAAGTTTATATTATAGAAAGCATTGTCATCAACAACCAGTCAGTGGGTTAACTTCCACTTCCAAGATTTGCAATCACTCACGAAAACAATGTGAAATTCGAGTCCTAGAGTTATTTTTTTTTAGATAAATATATAATACTTACCTATCCTAAAAATATATAACCTAACTTGTTTATTGCAGACTTTTTTGGTGCCTTAATTAGGAAATCGTTTCCAAAAAACAAGAAAACTTCCATATTATCTACAAGAATTAGGCCCTTTGATGAAACGTAAGTATCTCTCTTCGCTTGTTTGGATAAATCTGCTTCCGTTGAGTATGTTGTTACATCAACAAGCGATGGCTTGTTTTTGGTTACCCAGAATAAACAGGCAACCTTCAGGGTGTAAGGATTGTAGCTTTTTATTATTTTTTGTATGAACGCATCAAGTTTCACACTGTTTGTGTGGCTACGAACACAAACATCTGATTATACGAGGAATATCATTCCCTGTCGGATATGTATCCTCTTCTGCCACTTAGAGGAAACGCTTTTTATTCAAAACAGACTTATTCACCATTTTAGTAACTTTATTTTTAGATCAAAGACAAATACGTCAAGTTAACCTTGCATTGAAGCAGACAGAGACGTATTCATAAATTACTCGATTAAAATATTGGTTCGTAACTTCACGAAGAAAAACGATTATTACGAATCTTTTTAAATTATTGGTAATCCGATTAAAAACCGTTTTCTGATAAAATTTTAGTAAATTCCTAATACATACATCGGAACACGTGTTTACATTTACTTTGATAATTTATAATGACGAAATGCGAAAATATTGGAATTTTCATGAACACGTGTTCTGACATCGGGATATTTGTATTGAATTTAAGTGTCATTTTCAAAATTAGAACTGATTGTGTAAATAATTCAGAAAAGTAATAAAAACTAGGTAGGTACCTACCTACCTATAATCAGAAATACTAATTTCGGTTACCTGTGAGTTAGTTCTGCGTGAAATCTATTTCAATTAACTCAAATTGGTTTCTAATTTCAGTGTAATTCAAAAAAAAAATCAACTGATTTAACAAGCGATAAAAATATTTTGATATCCATTTTTTAATTCCTACTGATTTTTCATACAGACTTATCCCGTGATTTTTTGACAGTTTAGTAACTATGTAGGTGTTACCGACAAACAACATGCAGCTACCTGTAGGCATATTTAACGCTTAGTATATTAAAATCCTAAATCAATTATTTCACTTCACCGGTTTTATTCTCCCAATTACACCTAACCCCATAAACACATGTGCTACCTGTACCTGTACATCTATTTGAATTAACATAATGATGGATTCTCTGATTATAACAGAGTAGATAAAGAGTTCGTGTTCATGTTTAATCAGGGCGCTTGTGCTGGCGGCCCAACAAAGGCGCCTCAACGAGCAAATCGGTTAATCTGCAAATAATAACGACGTGTGATATCACCGATCTTTGGGGAGGTGTCTACTGTCTGCGGCCCCGCTGCTCTCAACCCCTGCCTGGGGGGGATCTCGCACCCTTTCAGAGTAACAGATCTAGAGGGAGAGATCACCTCTTCACCTGCTCCTTTGAATTATAATTGGTAGGTAAGTGTGTACTGGCAAATCATGCAGTACGTTAAGAAGAAAACCTTTGTCATAGATAACTGCAAGAAATCGCTACGTTTAGTGACTAAACCGTGGCATATTTATACGATGAGGTTTGTCTATGTACTGCGTGGAGGACTGGTTCGGAAGAGACTGGTTGAGTGAGACCTTTCGATCTGTCTCCACTGTCCAGCAGGACTCTCTCCGCCCATTACCTCACAACGCAGTGAGAGGGATGGATTCATACATCCGTCACTCCTGAACACATTGAGCCTACTTCCTTCTTTAGATTCTTACCCCTCATGCCATTCCTTACAAATAACCTCACAGTGCATCCAATAAAAAGATGTTTTAATTCATTCAATAATTGATAGCCTCCGTGGTAGAATGGTGAAGTCGTAGCTCGGACTCTAGAGAACGCAATTTTTTAACAAATCCAAAAACTTCTTATGATTGCATATTTTTTGCATTTCTTTGAATGGAAAACACTCTTAGCATCGTCCTAGAGAGCAGCCACTACTTAAAATCAAAATTTTGTCATTTTTCGCTTATATATTTTGGTAGAATAATCATTAGATTATTCTCTTCTTAACTTTTCTCTTTTGATATCCACTTCACCGCCCTTAGTTCGAACCACCTCTGCAAAACTCTCCAATCGGGAATAGAAGGTTCAACAGTCTACAGATAGTAGAACTCTCTTGTGTGTTGTTCACAAACACAAAGAAAAAATCAAAGAAATATATAATTAATAGTTATATTTTTATGACTTTTTTAAGGAATAAATATCTGAATTCCGAATGATCCTGTAGTTGAATAAATACATTGAAACAATTTGTGTACTTTTAAAAGATAAAACACTTATCACAACGCGTATCTGAACAAATGTGCTTATCATTATGAGATCACCGGTTCCGATGTAGGGTAGATTTACCCCTAGTCTGACATATACTCAGCACGTGCCTTCTCCCTAATGACGTAATGACACGGGATTATCTGGCGTTTATCTAACAGATATTACACAATAACCATTGTTGGCCATTGTGCCGCCCGCACGGATCTGACGTGCATCGCCCAGACGTGACGTCACATGATGCCGAACAAGTTGCTTCTTGGTTCAGGTGTTTTATCAGCAATTTAAATCACCCTGTGTGGCGATAACAATGAACTTTGAAACAAATCATTGCAGTTTCAGAAAATATACGAAATTACACATTTTCATCGCAATTTTTTTCTTAATTCTGTTCTTCTTTGAAATTCAATCAAATTAAAATTGGAGATTGCAATAATTATTTTTTATATGAAACCGCACAATAGTCTTAACTGCTCCCAACTGTCTAAAGCCAGTGGGACTATGGCATCCCCAATTAGGGTATGTTCCGAGGCTGAAGGTAGTGGTGAGGGTAATGATAAGAGGAAGACGAAGCTGAAGAAGTACCTTTGTATTCAGATCTGGTCATCAAACACGGTTTAAGCCCTTTCAAGCAACTTTTCAATTCTGAATTTATATATATATAAATAATAATATTCAATTTCATGATACAAAAGTTGGTAAATGCACGCTGAGAAAAATTACTCATTCTTCAGGATACAAAGCAAATATTTTAACCGGATTCCCAATAAATTGAAGAGATTCTTAATTAATTAGCATTACTCATTTTTCTCCGTGTGCATAGTAAAGTTGGTAAATGCACACGGAGAAAAATGAGTAATGCTAATTAATTAAGAATCTCTTCAATTTATTGGGAATCCGGTTAAAATACTTGCTTATTTTTCTCCGTGTTTGTAAATAATTAAATAGGGCCTAAGAAGGCATATTTTTACAGCGCTCTTGAGGTAATTTTGCACAAAAACGGCGATGGGCAAATTAACCCATTATTATTATATTATTTGAATATAATTGATATTGTTTCAGTTATTAAATTATAACTTTTTTGTAATATTGTAATATACCAGGTAAGTACCTCCGGTATTAGTTTTTTTGGCTATATAATATTATGAAAAGAAAAAAGTTCTGTAAAATTCTTGAATATCTTTTTTAAACCTCTCCAACATAACACATTGAAAGTATTTAAATATTTTTAAATAACGGCTAATGCTCTCAATAATAATAAATGCCCCCTTAGAAATTTCCAAAGTAGGAATTTGATTTGACCAGGAGTGCACTGGGTTGATCGAGCAACTGAGTGCATATTTCAAAATAATAGTAAAAAATTGTACAATACGCAACTTGCCTGGAGCTAATGCGAGGACGCATTGTATTTGACCATTAGACATTTCATTTAAACCGTGGGGTATTGATTACGTATTCAGAGTGCCGAGTTTTCCTGCAAATTGCACAAATATCAAAGAATTTTAACAAAGGGGCATTACCGACATGTATTAAGTTGTTTTTTGCGTTTAGGATAAAGCGTTATTTCAATTTGTAGGCTGGATGGGGTGGTACAAGATATTTCTCTTTAAAGCAGACATCACCAACATTTGTTAGATTTGTTTAAAAAAATAATAATAATTTTAACAGCTTTTTCGCGAAATAAGCATATTCATTATAAGGCTGCATTATAAGCTTTCAAAAAGAAGAATAAGATTACTGAAGATGGTTCGAAAGGGAAATATGTTAATACGAATGGTAGAGGAAGGGCAAAAAATAAAACTATTAAAAGGTGTAAGCCATTTTAATAAAACATGACATATTTATAAAAGAAAAAAATTCCGTATATCTGAGTGAAATAACATTTAAAAAAAACTGTGATATTTTCATACCTATAGGATAGTAAAGAACAGAACGAGATGTGTTTTTTTATTACTCGTATATTTAGAAGCAAACTTTGCGATTTTGCAATATTATGTGATAACTTTTACAACTCGGCGTCTGAATAAAAATTATCATAAACTTTTTAAAGAGCCTAAGCTTAAAGTCTTCAAGGAAAGTACCTACTTTATATGTCGGTAGACATTTGGAATTCGGGGTCTTAATTAGTTACTAGGCTAGTTATATTTGGATGATTTGTATGGCACCTTTTTCCAAATATATGATACATTTTTACAATTATCTATATTATTACTATCTATAGACTAGTCAAACTATTATCAATTTGTCAGTACCTCCACCGGTTTGTCGATCATCAATACAAAACTATTCAATACATTGCATTTGATTGATGAACGTGTTGCTAGATTTTTTTTTATTTTATTTCTGGGTTAAATCTTCCCCCACAGGAATAACTAAACCCTTCCACACACTTTTCCACAAATGATCATCTAGTCAATCCACATTATTCAAGTGCATTATATAAGCATAATAAATACAAAACAATACAAGAACAACACGTCAACTCACCAGAGATCAAATGGGAAAATAATTCACCGACTCCAGATATTTTCATATCAGAGGGTTCGGCTCGGTAGAACTTCTTACCAGACCTATAAATCCTACTGATCCCTCAATAATATATGTTATTATTATTATTTACATATTTATATTTTGTACAGGCAGATAATACATAGTACCATATAACCTAGTGGGTCACATGAGATTAACACTGTTCATCGTTTCTTAGAGAAGTTTATTATCCATTTGCTGTTGTTATTATAATAATCTGGCTTTAAGAATATCAGTTTTATTCATACTTAATGAAAATCGTACATAAACACAACTTATATTACAACCCGTGTTATTGGAAACATTTTAGGATGTTTTGCGGGGCAGAATCAAAACGCAGTACTGCATACTGTACCAAAATCAACAAATAAGATGATGTGGAAGTTACAACACTGAAGGATAAAAATATAGAAATTACTAAAGAACAACGTGAAAATTTTATCAGGCAAAGGGTGTAAGCGATGTAATATAAAGAGGTTCAACGTCAGTTAAGACAGAAACAAAACGAAACTCCTTGTATCGTTGGATCGGGTCCCCAAATCTTGTTTGATTACTAAATAGGAATTAAAATAAGTTTTTTTTGTCGATTTTCGTTGTTTAAAATTTTGTAATATTTTGTCGCTCACGTAAGTGACTTTTGGCAAAATTACCAATGTAAACGACACTGTAAGTATCTTACCGTAATTTATATCAAGTTACAGAAGTCGTAACATGCGTAAGTTTTTGACGGGCAAACCAATAATCATGCATAGCTTAGATTTATAATCAGCAAATTATAACTATCCAAATTGTTAAGTGCTACAAATGAGCCACAAGAAGAATATCCTGTGTGTTTTTCTTTACAATTCGTAGTTTTCATTTTCATTTAACCTTGTCAATTTGGGAATTATTTAAGACTGGAGGTAGTGGGAGGGAAAAAATATGGGAAGAGAAAGGTGAGGAATTACCTGGCCATTCAGAACTGGTCATTAAACACCGCTAAAGCCATTTCAAGTAACAATTCTGAATGGTGATATTTTACACTAGGGCGATACTGAGAGTATCTTCCACTCTGGAAAGTGCCGCAAATATAATTGTTTTTTTTTTTAAATGAATCTGGCTTTCAACCTTCAAGGGTGTTCGAGGCTATCATTTCAAATTTGGAGAGAGGGGAGGTTAATTTTTATGTTAATTTTATTTAAAAATTTCATAATTATGAGATTGGAGTCCAGTTCAGACTTAGAAGAGGTGAAAATATTATTTTACATTAATAAAATGTGTTTTTTATTCCATTAATTCAATGTTATTATTCAAACCATCTTAACATCCCTAACTTGTTAAAATTTATCTACACCAAATGACTAAAAAAAATAATATATTTAATAAAATAACAATCGCAATATCACAAGTAAAAAGGTTGCCCACACCCATCCAAGTACCGCCAGCGCCCCGCCGATTCCAGCGTTAGGTTCCTTTGTGTGAATTAATGGCGGTGTTAACGATAGGGCATTGTGCGATCCCAATTTGTATTTCCACCTTAGATGTTGCCAGGACAACAAATGAATAATATTTGTGGAAATAAGGGCATTTCTCACAACATCTCTCAATAAGTCAAATTAATAGGTAGGTACCTATCAGAGTTTTTTAATACGAGTACTGTAAACGTACCTTTAGTTTAATAAAACACGCACATTGTTATTATGAATGAGAATATTTTGACACAGTAAATACACATTAGTATTAACCTTATATGAAGAAATATGCGAAAATTCACGAGGAGTGTTTGAAATAATATGTGCAAACTAACCAAAAATTATTTTCTAGTGCCATAATAAAGAAATCAAGTGATAAATATTTCTTATAATTTTTTAAAAAATTTGGTTCCTTTAGCAAATAGCTTTGTCAGTTATAGTGACATCTGATATTAATTGTAGCTATTATGTATTATTTTACTGCTTGTATGTAAAGTTATTCTGCAATATAGTTGTGATTGATGAATACTTGAAGCAAGTGGATGAGTTTGTGTATTTGGGAAGTATGTTTACGAGAGATGAGAAGGCTGACAGAGATATTGAAAGAAGGGTAAATGCAGGTAACTCCATTAATATAGGACTGAACGCAGTTGACGCTAACAAAAAATTGTCCAAAGATGCAAAGCTAGCAGTCCACAAAGGAGTGCTGGTACCTACCCTGATGTATGGAAGTAAGTCATGGATCAAGCAAAGGAATGATGAAAGTAGACCGAATGCTGTAGAAATGAAATCCCTGAGTCGTATGTGTCGTATGTGTGGTAAATCTATATATGATCGTGTGAGAAATGTGGAGATCCGCAAAGAAAGCAAGGCTGATGTAAGCATATTGCGTAGCATTAAGAAAGGGACGCTTAAATGATTTGGGCATGTAGAGCGAATGAACGTGTAAGGAGAATCAATGACGCAAATGAGAATAGTTGAAGAAGTCATGGCAGGAGCAAGTAAATCAGATACTTCAGTCGGGTCAATGCAAGAGTCAGAATAATAGAAGAGTATGTATGAGACGATGTATGCATGTGAATTAGGCAAGGAGTGTGAACCAAGACGGAGTTGTTTGACCTTCTGTCCTCTCTGCCTACCCCTGGGAAACGGCGAGATGGTTAGTTCGTTAGTATTTAGGCAGAATAATGAATATTGATTTTTTTTAATTGTACCGCCCCTTTTCATGTGTGCTTTAGTGTTATCAGTTTGTGAAATTTACTTTCTAACAAACTGCTTTGTCAGTTTAGCGGGTTTTGTAATGAAGTATAAAAATTAGACTGGAAGACCCCATTAGATGTTGGTGCTATATTTTTCAATTAGTAAATATTCTGAATTTCTTTATTTTTGCAATAAAAGTCCACGCAGATTGTAGAAGAATGTAATAATAAAGCAACGAAACCATTAGAGCACAATCTGTCAGATTGTATTTCCCGTTTTCCCGCCCCGGGCGCCGCCTTTTCCCGCTTGTTTTGTTTGTGTCGTTTTGTTGGCGGCCTTGTTTGCTTTGCTCCGATGGCAGCCAGTAGCGACACCTAATTGCTTCAATTGCTGCAGAACACGTTCGGGCGCCGCGGCAGTTTGCAGCGGATATTTTGCTATCGGCCATTATTTTGGTTTTCGACAATGAAT
The DNA here is from genome assembly GCA_026573805.1 of Hesperophylax magnus. NCBI lineage: Eukaryota > Metazoa > Arthropoda > Insecta > Trichoptera > Limnephilidae > Hesperophylax > Hesperophylax magnus. The sequence goes on from JAIUSX010000050.1 coordinate 1,303,384, forward strand.
TACAAAGTACAAACACGTGTACCGGGCTTTGTTTCCAACACATCTCTTACCTCCCACCTCCCAAACGAGCGTTTGTGTCGTATCCACTGAGTTACAACTAAAGTTACCTGTAATTTTCTAGAGATTTTGGGTAAGTACCTCTGCTAATCCTAATCAGTAATAATAATAATAATTATTATTTATTCCAGAATGTATGCAGGGGTAGTGCAATGCAATACATTCCATATTTTGAAATAATATAATATAATTAGAGTAAGAAAAATAATAATACAAAGGTGATTCCGATAGGCATAAAAAAGCGGAATTTAAGTGAAAAAGGATACACAAAAATGAGTGTAAGAAATCGTTTATGGGAGATATTTGGAAATCTCCCGTCTCCAGAGGGCCATCAGGGGTACTCCATCCAGGCAACCATGGCAGTGATGATTTTGTTACTTGATCGGCGTAGTCTGCGCCATAAGCTTCCCATGTGGTAGCGGAGAAGCGCTCTGAAAGGGTACTCGTCCCTCCAGGAACATTTTCGTGGCGCTGCAGTATCTCGGTAGGCGGAATAGTTGGCTAGTAGCATTATTGTAAGCGACTTTTAGCTTATGCCATTGGGATGCAGTGTAATCCACCCATAGTTCTGACGTTTTCAGCGAAGTGCAAAATGCGTTGATGAGTATATTTTTCACGTTTGTACTGCAAAAGTGAAAACACCTAGACAGCATACCTGCTCTAACGGATATCGCTCTTCTTTGCCTTTCACTATCAACTCCTACACAAATTTTTTTTCTATGAAATCTTGAAAACTCACGGTAGGCTGTTGTACCTTAACTATAAACTAAAAAAAAATGTTTATCTCATGCGGAGAAATCTCTTGACCAGTTAATTCTGTCATCTTGAAATTTATACTATGGAATTCGCATCAGTACAACGAAACTAGTTTCATATTAGTAAGACATAGGAGATAAGTTTTCTTCTAAAATATATTTCGGGTAAAGTGTACATTGGGTTTTATTTGATATTCCTACGAATACACCACCAATTTCTTTAAATTTGTTTTATATATCCCTCCCCATGTCAAAACAAACCGCCTTGGGGGAGTCCTTTGTTTATAATAAACAAAAAACAATCGTTCAGTTTCCACAAGAACGACAATGTATTGTTCCCAATAAAATTTCTGTGGAATCAAAAATCATTGAACTTATTACGTTATTAATTGATTGGTTGTGAAACCATGGGAGAAAACTTATTATTTAGGACTCATTCGGATAAAAAATTTCACATCAATCAAATATTGTAACACGTGTTCCTACATCGTGATAATATATTCGCAGTTGACTAAAATTTTATCAGGAATCCTGTTAATTCATTCGTTAAAGGCCTGCAATCCCGTTTTTAAACCGGATTACCAATCATTTGAAGAGATTCTTAATAAATTAGCAAGATTCATTTCTCTCCCTGTAAAGAACTACGAGCTTAACCAGAAAACTTAACTTACAGAAAAATTATGATGAAAGCATTTTAAATATACTGATTGAAGTAGTTTTTTTAATAATAGCTACCAGAGATGCATAACACTGGAAGGGTAGGTAGGTTGGCCGAACGGCGTCGGCAGCGTCGCGGCGGCTGGCGTTCACCGCGGGGCGCCGGTTCAGCCCTGATTTCCATACATGCACCCGACGCCGACCCACCTTCCGCTGGTGTTCTATTTGTACTTAATGAATGCCTTTGTTATCAAATAATGAGCGATAATCCTTAACATTATTAATATTATAAAACCAATCTATACCAACCGCACAGATTCAGAATCAGGAGAAAATATAAAAAAAAAATTGATAACTTTGACCCGGGCTTTACGCATCGTTTTCGCATCGAAATCAGATGCAGACGGTAATTTTATTTATATTTGAGATTTCCCCGGCCAAATGTGTTATCGTGATTTATTTTTGGGGTATTATGCCGGGTTGCGGTACCTCCTTCTTTAACCAACGTTTCTGAAAGCGTTACAGCGACGTGTGTAATGACACATTTGTCCTGATGATAGACACTGCAAAGCTGTCTGAATCGTCGACAAAAGAATTAGATACTCGCTATAATACCCTTAAAATAAATTCCCCAAAGTAATATTCTTAACTTTTTAACGCCCTGTTAGCAGAATTACATTAAAAATTATCAAAATTATAATCAACAATGAGCTTCCTCTTGTTTTGAAGGTCACGTACCGATTTATATAATTATTTTTTACCAGTTAAAAATTAATTTCGGAATTCCGTAATAATTAATCTATGTGATTTAATATCCGCCATTTACGAGTTAAATGAATTCGCTCTCTGAAACGCGCTACGAAAGTCTCCAATAACTATAGAAGGCATGAGGCCTTTACAACAACAGCATTTAAAATAATAAACTATTTCATTGACAGTCCTCCTTGATTACTACATATAGGTACCAAACAATACCGCCAGGGTCGACATCACGACTTGTTCTGTATTCCAACATAGAATGACAAGAGGTATGGTGCTGATAAATGAAATCTCCAGGTCTCTTGACTTTTTAACCTTTTGGCCTTGAAGGGGTAGAAAGTCGTTTTAGGCGAGGAAAAAAATATTTAAAGTTATATAAAATATGTCCTGAGTGATGTAAAATGATTATTTAAACCTGTTTGTTAAAAATTATAATTAAAAAGTGAGCAAAATTTCATCAATCTAGGAATAAAACTGTAGATATGTATTTAAAAAAAAAACAAAGACACACAGACACTCTTCTTCGTGTAAGTATATACGTAGATATAATATGTGTTTATAGATATACAACTATAGATAGATGATAGGTATACAGATATACATAGATGATAGGTATATAACTATAGATAGATGATAGGTATATAGATTTAGATAGACAGATAGAAAAAAATATGTTTTCGGACCCATGGAGCTCGAGAAAATGAGAAATCTGTCCTAGCATGATGTTAAACATGCACAACGTGATCCATAAGCATTATTTTTTTATCTTTTATTTTGTCTTCTTTAAGTGTGTTGTGTACATATTTCTATATGAATCATCTTCAGACCATGGTGTTCATTTTCAAAATATCATTTCATTCGGACCTATAAAACTAAGACTGAAAATTAGTCCAATGTTTTACTTCATCACGCTCACTTAAGCGATGGGCTAAATTTGCCGTTTATAGTGCTCATCTATTGCACTTTGTTGCTCATGATATGAAAAATATTAGGTACCTACATATACCTAGAACTCAGCGTATAATTCCCTATTAGTTTTACTTGCAGTTTCGCTATTTTTTGTCACGTGTCCGATTGTCCATGGCACTCGCTTCGAACAGTGACGCTCGCAGTTCTTTATCAAATAGGGGTCCGTCACAATAACAAAGCTATAGCAGGTTTTTTTATGTTTTGTTAATCCGTTGGTCGTTATGCGATTGTTATTTTGTGGCATCTCCCACTCGAAACAAATACGGTTCAATGAAAATAAACCACAAATCTCTTTCGTGTTTTGAGTTGAGTGAAATTAATCGGCTCTGAGTTTGTTTGGAGATTGGGGGGTGAATCTTCTACTCATAAACGTAATGATTTACTTTTCTGTGGTTTATTTCAATTCTGTGTATTATCATTAAATACACAGATACTTGGGTAAATATCCAGATACGCGGGTTATTCCTAATACGCACAAATTATTTTTAAAATACTATCCATTTAAATCTCCGTAGAATCAAAATAATACATTTCTTAATATCTAAATAAATATAATGATAAAATAGGTTTTTTAGGCTAGTTTCTTTTCCTTTTTCAAAATAAGAAGAACTAAGTACCTGTTTTAGGTTCTTGGTTTGAGTTAAATAAAAGAAGAAAATTGAATATTTTTTTATAAATTATGTCACATAATAATAGCCGCCAACGCCAAGTGAACACGACTTTAAAAATGCATTATGTTGCTTCTTTTGAGACTGGAATAGATTTACAAATAATTTGTGCTTGTTAAGGATGTCCAACATACGTGAATATTTACCCTTACTAACTTCACTCTGAATGTACATCCTATCCGATAGTAAGAAGACCTTAGGAAGTTTAATGATAATTATGCAATCGATTATGTTTATCCATTGCGAACGTTAGAATGGGTGACACCCAGCTTCCCGACTCGTGTGAATTTTCTCATCACAATTATTTCAGCCTGCATTGTTTTCCCGACCTGTGGTTAAAACCAAGCAATGCAGCAAAATGGTGGGAGGTACTAGGAAGAATAGTTGATATCCCCCCCGCGGCCATTTCCCACACTCCCCAATAAACTCCTTCTGCCAAGAGAATTGAAAACAGAAAGATTCTTGCGATTCCCACTAATGTTTATTGAAAATCACAAAGCGCGGATATTTGAATAAATAGATAGGCGACACTCCAAGACCACCCGTGTTCCGAGCTAAAGGGTGAACGTGGCTTGGGGAAAGAGGGATGGTGGATTTAACTGGGTCGGTGGGTTAGAGGTTAGAGGGGGATGCAAGGGTTAGTTGTTGCCTCATTAATGTGTTGTTTTGGTGGGAGGGTGACGTGTGCCATCAGCTATTATTGTTGTTTTTCGAGCTAGGGAGTGTGCGCCGAAAAAATTTCTACTTTTTGTTTGTTTTCTCAGACTTTTCCAGATGACGATCTGCATTGATTGATACGTTCAAGGACTTCGCCGAACTCACAATAAGACTTATTAGCAAAAAATTACCGACGAGGTTAATGGATATTGCCGTCAGTTATAAATTATCTATGGTTAGTAGCAGGATAAAGCCTTAGAAAAAATACAAATTCAAAATTAATAAAAAAATTGTACAGCACCCTTGAAGTGATTTTTCACAAAATCGGCGCTGTAGAAATCGTCCATAAATCATGATTGTCATAAGCTAGGTAGCTACTATTTTTTGTATTTCTGAGGTTGGGTCAGTTTATGAAATTGCTAGAGGAGAACAGTTCAAAAATGTTAGATATTTGAATCATTCTTTGTTTAGTTTTGTGGACATTTGAATGTTGGAAAAAGTTAACATTAATTATAAAAGAGGGAGTAATTAACTTAATTAAATAAATAGCAATTATATAAATTGTGCACTAATGGTACGAATACTGACCTAAGACACCATACATTCTTATCTGCAGACCTAATTTAAAATAATAAAAGACAGCGCACACTCCGTAACCTAAAAAAACAGAGCCGATTTCAAAATATTTAGAATAATTCCGTTCCACGAACCGATAAATAAATAAGCGACCTGAAACACAATGCGCTGTTTTATTCCTCCCAACAAAGGGCCCCACTGATGTTCTATGGGCCCCCCGGGGCTCCGCCCTCATTAGAGTCTCACGGTGCGCCGCTAAGCCCCTTCGGTATTATTTTTTAGCAATTACACCCAACGTCCTGTGCCCCAAACCCTACACTGCAACTATCCAATTCCAGTTTAGTTGGCGGAACAAATGGATTATGGATATTTTCTGCCGAGTGACAATCATTAGAAAGATCAAACGAGTGTTTACTATCGATCTATGTTTCTTTGTCAATGTCAACATTATATTGTCACTGGGAAAATGTACAATATTATATTAGGTTATAGTTGAGCTACGTTCGTGATTTTTTTTGATTTAATATGTTTTTGCACTTCTTTATGCTATCGGACATTTGAAAAATGTGGAACAGACTATGTGGCTTCTCGTCTGTTACGAGTATTTGAGAGTTAAATAGTTACTTCAAAGCGCCATACCTCACTATGGTAATAGTTGAATATGCATTGATATTGTAGATGAATTTCAGTGCTCACCAATTGAGAGATTTTACTCTTTCAGCGCGTAATTCTCTACTTTGTATTACATTCTTAGAAATATAAGGAACCTGTAGAAAAAAGGTGTTAGCCAATTAAAAAATGCTTTGAAACTCACAACTTCCAAAAGCCAGTGACATCAGCTGTATTACTTCAATGTCCCCAAACTGTACACACCTTTCCGCACAATTCCAACTTATTGACAAAACATATTGGCTGATCTGTTATAAAAATGGGTATTGTGCAATATCCTTCTGTAGTCCGTGCTATATTCATCCAACGCCCCCCTTGGTCCCTAGGTCCCTAGGTCCCTAGGTCCTAGCAACCAACAACGGTGACAGGCCCTGGCAGCACGAGCCTGTTGTTAATTGTGTAAAGGTAGAAATACTTTGTATCCCTTTATTAAGGTATCAACGGGAGATTGAAGATTTGCTACATCATGGCAGACGTTGGAAACATTGATAATCAACACCCATATTTAATGTTACACATTAATAATTATTTTCTAATGCAAAATGATAGTAAGCAGTGAAAAAATTAAGATTGCCAGCTTCTACGAAATAATACATCTGGATATAGGTAATGGTACCTAGTAGGCTATGGAATGGGATATTTTCACAAACTATGAATACCGTTAAAATTAGAGAAAACATGGACTGGGCAATGAGCCTATGTCGTTGATAATTCCGATTAAAATCTTGACGCATTCAAAGTCAAATTCGTTCAGCACTTTGTAGTCAATATAAATAAAGAGAAATTATAATTGATGTTTACGCAAGTATGAATATATAACTACATATATATCAAAATCATAAGTTTCACATACGAAACCTCTACACAAATAGAAAAAGGGAAGTTAAGTAAAAAAAAATATGAAGAAACAAAAAAGGAAACAGACATATATATATATATATTTTAATGTATTTTTATTTTATTACTCGTAAATAAGTTAATGTGATAATAACTCAACAAGTATATTGATTGAATGCTTAATTTTTTAAATTTTTATTTTATTTATGTTATACTTTTGTATTCAATTTAATTTATAATGTATATGTAAAGGCCCAGTAGGATATTAATAAACAAATTAAAAAGAGTATGTGGCATATTTAAAGTTTATTTTTCTGATTCCAAATTAACCCGTTCCAAAACCAATCTCAAGTTTAAAAGCGTACATAGCTATACAAGCCATGGCCGTTCCATGCAGTGCATCTCCCCGAGGAAGAGTTTGTGTAAAACAATTGAAACGTCACAAGATACTAGCGAAGATAAATTATTAATAGGGTATTTTCATTGTTTTTATTTTATGAAAAAAAATACGATATTGACGATATTTTTATGTCGACAAAAACATTTTGTATGAATGTGCCATTTTCTATTTGCCTCCAAAACGACATGTTGGTTTTTATTCGTGAATATGGCGGCGATGACGTCACGCCTGGCAACGTTGGTAACAGCCGTCTTTCCAGCCAGTGGCGTTTTTTACGTCACAATGACATTGTAGACACTTAAAACCCTTTCGGAATGTGAGGTTTTAGATCATTTTTTAAATCAATAATTATGAATGAAAATTGAAAATAAATTCAAAATAAATTTTTATTTTAACACAAACAATCCCAAAATATTGCACGATTCACCTGACACTACTGCACTAGGTTGTTTAAATTAAGGTTTGGCGGCCATTACGAATGGAGCGTCCTGATTGCTCACTTTAAAAACTGACCCCTTTGTTTCGGACGAAGATGAACACTATCGTTTTTGTTACAACAGCAAAACTTTAAAGCCTGATTGACTGCGTTTAAGTTACAAATAGACATGTTATCGAGAAAGAATGAACATTTCTACATAAAACTGCATATTCATCTCATTTTTGACTGGTGGTGAACACTGCCTCTTTTGATTCTAGGGGCCTCATATGATGTTTAGTGCTTAGTCAAGGTAGGTGAACTTGTTGATATTCTTTCAATTTATTTATGCAGCGATACCGAAAATTTAATATAGGTACAGTCAACCTTTTTGCTTTGCAAGGTTAACCTCGAATGACCGAATGACAAACATTATTTCTATAGAACTGAAAATCTATTTGAATCTGTTCTGAATGTTTCATAAATAAATCTGATGATTTATTTATGAAACATTCCACTATAAACTACCAGGATAACGCAACTATTTGCAGCTCATACTTCAGTTTCCATTCAAAACTTTGAAAAAGATCAGGTTTGTTTGTATCTTCGTGGTAATACTTCAGGAAATTAAATTATTAATAATATGAATATTTGGTCACCTCTGCCGGCCGGTGTTGAATTCCGCTAAGGTGAGGAAGTGGGCTAAAGGAGTCAAATAAATAAAATGTAACACTTTGCGGAACAATGGGCAGAAGGTCACTATGGTCTTTGCTCAGTGGTCACTGGTCACCGGTCGTTTCGGCCCGTCCACAAAGTGACCATCAGTCAACACTGAATGGTCACCAGCGCCTTTGTTGGGTACCTAACGAGCCCTATCTCAGACGATGATCTCATTGTGTGGGGGCCGCGGGGGGCTCTAGAACTGCGGGGCTGCGGGGCTCCACCACCTATCCCGAGTCTAGGACTGTATAACTGCAAGAAGTCCTATAATGGGATCGTCATGATCAGGATAGAAATTCTGTTGGTGAATATACAGTGTATATTGGTATAAAAATCTTCACATAGTTAGAAAACAAGTATTTCTTCTGCAGTCTTACTTAATATTTTAAGTCCCTTCATAATAAGCTAGAGTAGGTCTGATCAGCATAGTGTTGTTTTAACTAGACCATTTGGCATTTCATTTGTCTGTAAATTTGTTTGTACGTTCCTTTTCCGGGTTCGAAAATCTGTTACATCGACTTAATTATTCGAGCAGGCCTTACATTGACTATATGGCTAACTTCAACTAAATTATTATGGTACGGTTGTTATGGTTGAAAAAAGTGTATTGAAATAGTGATGTTTTGTTTGACAAATTATATAATTCGTTTTATGAAATTTTTAAAATTTTATATAAAATACATTTTCGTGCAAATTTTTCAGAGGAAAGTAGAAACGTGCCTTTTTGACGGAAGGTCAAAAAAATGGTTACATTAACTTGGTATCGCAACTACTTTTCACAGTGACTTTTTAAAAAACAATTAGTCCGTGACTAATTAGAGGACTAATGGCGTAAGTGAAATGGTAACTTGTCGCCACTACACAACCTCCATAAATATTCCATCACCTCACCCCCGGCAATCAGTTTTGCGAAGTAACGAGCGACATCCAGATCAGAGTGTTATACATCTTATTATGTGTAGCAGATTCCTAGTACCATTGTCACAGCATCTCCCATCGCAGGTAAAGGCAACGGAAGCGACAGCACAAAAGGAGATTTATTAGACGGCACCATTATTGTGTGACACCTCAGTCTGCTTGCTCTGTTCTGTAACTGGCGGAATTGAGTTGTCAAGACTTCAATTTGGATAAAGTCACACACAAAATAAACAGATTATAATATATTTTACATCGCTTTATGGAGTAATGTCATGTTTTTGAGATTATTAAATTTAGTTGCCACCTGTCTAAAACTAAAATAGCATCAGGTTCGGGAATTTTCTTGAAATTTGAATTAAGAAAATACAATTTATGCCTTTGTAGATGAACCCACAAAACTCCTTACTAAATCTCCAACAATGCACAAAATTTGGAGAACGCTTGAGCAATTTTGACATTGTTAAATATGGTGTCCCACAAGGACCTGTATTAGGACCTCTACTCTTTCTAGAGTATATAAATCTAATGTATATATCGATTGCTGAGTTGACATCGCGTTTGAGTCCCACCCAGGCGTAGTGTGTTCAATTCCTCGGCTGGCTAAGTCCTCCATCACAACACAAGCAAAATTTTCCGCTTACTGTGGTGGTAGTAGGAGATTTCAAATATTGTCAGATTTTTCGTGACCCGGGAATGTTTGTCATTCTTTAAAAACAATATGAAATATGTAATGTTGATATACCTTGTAAAAAAATTCTAGTTTGCCTACGATACAGCCAATAAAGGTAACAAATGGTTTGCTATTGTCAAAGAGTGACTAGATAATAAACCTTCTTCCTTTAAATTATTTTGTAACTCCTTTAAATCAATTTGGTAAGAAAATATCATATTTACTTTATTTTTTTTACTTTTTGCAACTCATTTATTGCACTTCATTTTACATAATTATTTTTCTTTCTTTCTTTTTTTTTCTTTTTAAAAGAAAGACAAATATTCCCGGGTTACGAATAACCTAACAATATTTGAAAATCTCCTACTACCACCACGGGAAGCTGAAAATGTTGCTTGTGTTGTGATGGAGGATTTAGCCAGCCGAGGAATTGAACGCACTACGCCTGAGTGGGACCCAAGCGCGATGTCAACTCGGCCACCGACCGGTGGCCATTTATCCTCTAAAAGAACATCTAGGCACAGTAGGTTACATCACCCTAGTTTCAGTCCTTTTTTGGTTCTCCCACTTGATTGCAAATTTTATAAAACATTTTCTTGAAGTAGGCATTCACAGTCATTTTTAAAAATCCTTAAACAAAAGACGGGAGCCATGTGCAAATGTCCCTTTATATTACCAATACATAGGATTCCAAAAATCGTTCAATTATTCTTCTACATACAGCTGGTAGTCTGGTACCTACTCGAAATTAAACATAAAAACCCTCCATGCTCCAATTTGAAAGCGTGCCTTGTTTTTCAATACATTTTTAAGTGCCGGTTTATTTGTAGCTGTCGATAAATTCAGGACATGGAATAAACAAACAAAGACGTAACGCCGCTGTACTGGCGACAATACGAACAATTGATAGGCTGATGGTTGCTGTAAAACTGTCTATAAGAGCTTCGTTAATGCCGCGAACAACACCTGCGCTCCTGGCAACTGGCAACACCTTCCCATTAAGTTAACACCCAGCCAATCCTGTCGACTCGACCTGCGCCCACGAAACAAACTTCAATTTTATTTTACCTAGCCTACTCAAAAGTACGCAGTGAAATATGAGAATCGCTAATTTATTAAAAATTACTTCAATTTATTGGTAATCCGGGTAAAAACGGGATAACAGACCGTTTCCTGATAAATTCATGCGACTGCATTTCTCTCGAAAATATGTTGATGAAATTCGAAAATATTACGATTTATATGAACTCCTACATTTGTATTTAACTAAAAGTTTTACTGGAAACCTACTAATTTCATTTTTAATCGGACCAATAATATGAAAAGATTCTTAGTAAAGTACCTACAGTAGGAATAGGTACCTATAATTATTAATATTACCTACATTTACTTATTCTACCTAGCAACTTATAATAACAACAATATTAACAACCTAACAACTTTTCGATCCGTGATAAATCATGGGATATTATGTAAGTTCTTAAAGAGCCATTTTTTGTTATCTAATTTGTTGACATCCATTTTAATCTGTTGTATTTCTTTTATATATTCAACTATATTATATTATAATTTATTGGACAGTTGGATAATGCCTTCAGAGGGCGAAACAGCTGTCACGCGTAATAATAACTACGCAGCAGATCTTGTTTATAAATAAACATTTTTTTATAAATTTAAAATAATATTATTCATTATATAAAAGAAAAACTAAAAAAAACGCTTTCTTTAAAATGGAAAAAGCGCAGACCCTCGAAAATCACGAAATCTGACTTTTCTTGTCGAAATCAACCCAGAATTTTAAACAAAAGAAATAACATTTTAAATACTTATTAATTAAAATATTTTTATTTTTCGGAATAACTTTATTGAGTAAAACCCCAAATTGTAATATTTAAATATTGAAGACAATATTAGTGATTTCTAAACGAAAATCTGAAACAGAAAAATCAGAAAAAGAAACGGTCACATCTGGGACCCGTTTCCTTTTCTGATTTTACTGTTTCAGATTTTCGTTTAGAAATCACTAATATTGTCTTCAATATTTAAATATTTTTTTTTATTTATTTAGGTAAACAAATATTTTATTATAGGTAGGTACCTATCTAGTGGAGTCATAACACATCAGTTCCAATTCTGAAAATGACAGTTAGATTCAAAGCAAATTGGAGTTTCAATTACGCACAGACATTCCCACAACCGTATAGTATACCTACTGTATTTTCCGATAGTATATAAGTCGGTTTTCCATAGATTCAGTATTATATAATATTTACAGTTTTAAATAATGATAAAATCCGATATAATGGGTGTTACGTTTATTCTTATAATGATTTAATTTATTTTCTTTCAATGATTCCTAAAAATTCAAAAGGGTTGGTAATTATTAAAAGTTTCAATGATATATAGTAATATAAATAATATAATAGTAATATAGTCGCAGGTAAATATTTACCTAATCATTCCAGCTGTCATCCCATACAACGAAAGTGAATTTTCGATTTACGTAATTAACAATTAAAATACTAAAATTAAAAATATCCCAAATGCAGTCAGATTCCTTTTATAGTAATTAAGGTAAATCAGAAGGTTTTATTAAGCTTACTATTATTATTTATATTTAGGTATTATTATAATTATTGTTTTATTTAACCTAAACTATAGTAACCTAACTTATAATAATCAAACCTAAGCTAACCTAACCTAAATCCTAACCTAACCTATATCCTAACCTAGCCTATAATAATCCAACCTAACCTAACCTAACCTAACCTAACCTAACCTATAATAATCCGACCTAACCTATACTATATCCTAACCTAACCTATAATAATCCAACCTAACCTATATCATAACCTAACCTGTAATAATCCAACCTAACCTAACCTAACCTACAATAATCCAACCTAACCTAACCTAACCTATAATAATCGAACCTAACCTAACCTAACCTATATCCTAACAATAATCCAACCTAACCTATAATAATCGAACCTAACCTACAATAATCCAACCTAACCTAACCTAACCAATAATAATCCAACCAAACCTAACCTATAATAATCCAACCTAACCTAACCTAACCTAACCTATAATATCCAATCTAACCTAACCTAACCTAAATCCTAATAATAAACCAACCTAACCTACATAACCTAACCTATAATAACCTCAGCTTTTTTAATTTTTCTATTTTATAAAACATACCTTTGACGGCCGGCATAGTCCAGTGGTAACGCATTGGACTGCCATTCCGAAGGTCGCGGGTTCGAACCCGGCGTGCGCAAATAAATTTTATTTGATTAATTTGTGTTATTTCACAATTAATTAATAAAATAATATATAGTATATTTGCGGCACGTTCCAGAGTGGAAGATACTACCAGTATCGCCCTGGTGTAAGACCACCATTCAGAATTGAAACGTTGCTCCAAATGGCTTTAGCCGTGTTTAGTGACTAGATCTGAATAGCCAGGTACTTCCCCACCTTCCTCTTTCCCTTCCCCACTTACCTTCAGCCTCACAACATCCCCCAATTGGGGATGCCATAGTCTCACTGGCTCCAGACGGGAGCAGTTGGGACTCTTGTGAGGTATTCACTTTAAAAAAAAAAAAAAAAAAAAATACGTAAATATCTTTATTTTATTTTTCGAGTTTGGCTAAAATAGTACCTACCTATTATTTGCATATGGTAAAAAATCTAGCCACTCGTATCAAGAATACCAATAAAAAAAAATGTTATCAACAGAAACCATTCCAGCTGTCATCCCATACAATGAAAGTGAATTTTTGATTTACGTAATTAAAAATTAAAATGCTAAAATTAAAATTATCCCAAATGCAGTCAGATTCCTTTTATAGTAATTAAGGTAAATCAAAAGGTTTTATTTAAAAATATTTCATATAATCCTTGTCCAGCGATTCCGAATAATTACCGTTGATTTTTTATGGTTTGATATTTTCTATTATATACCTAATTTAAACATATTTGCAAAATTATTATGTCTTGTAATTTCTGTAATTTTTAAGCTTTGTATGAAAAAAATAATGATATTGTTTTGATAGTGAATGTGCAAATGTGATTGCTGCAGACACATTAGTCTAGGGACATTTATATTTGTATATAAATTTATTTTATACTATACAAGAATGTACATTAAATGTCCCATTTGTGTCTCAAATAAAATAAAAATAAAAATAAAATAATATAATATTTGATACAACTATCGTAATTTTATGTGAAGATACGTATTACTTTTTGGTAATAATGTATTAAATGTATTTTATAATCTTTCTGATATTCTTTGTAATAAATTGACAATTCACCGCTTAAGTTTAAACGCGACGCTCGTTATATTCTACGCGTTCATAGATGGCGTTAATTAATTAATTTAATGAAATAATGCTTAATTGCTTAACAATATTTTTTCTAAATATTTGTTTGCGCCCGTACATACGCAATATGAATATAATTAAAATGTTAAAAAAACTCCATTCTTTCAAGAAAGGCATACAAATACAATATTCGATTGAATCATCGACACAATATTGTATTTGTATACCTTTCTTGAAAGCATTAAGTTTTTATACGGACAAAACTATGTATTCATATTCATATTGCGAATGTACGGGCGCAAACAAATAATTTGTCTTAATATTGAAAAGAAATATCTTGCAAAAAGCGTATTTTAATGAAATAAATTAATTAACGCCATCTATGAATGCGTATAATATAACAACCGTGTAAAGTGGTAGTTAATCTAAGTACAATCCCGCTCAAATGCCAACATTCGTAATCAAATTCTTGCTTGAAATGGCTTTGTCCGTGTAGACAGCTTACTCTACGGTCAGCAGATCTAGATGTTAGTAATCGTCTTATTGAACTTTCTAGGTCAAATCGAGCCGTTTACGATGTACGATCTTCTTGTGTAACAGGCCCTCTCATCTGGAATCTAAGTACAAGCCCGCTCAAATACCAACATTCGTAATCAAATTCTTGCTTGAAATGGCTTTGTCCGTGTAGACAGCTTACTCTACGGTCAGCAGATCTAGATGTTAGTAATCGTCTTATTGAACTTTCTAGGTCAAATCGAGCCGTTTACGATGTACGATCTTCTTGTGTAACAGGCCCTCTCATCTGGAATCTAAGTACAAGCCCGCTCAAATACCAACATTCGTAATCAAATTCTTGCTTGAAATGGCTTTGTCCGTGTAGACAGCTTACTCTACGGTCAGCAGATCTAGATGTTAGTAATCGTCTTATTGAACTTTCTAGGTCAAATCGAGCCGTTTACGATGTACGATCTTCTTGTGTAACAGGCCCTCTCATCTGGAATCTAAGTACAAGCCCGCTCAAATACCAACATTCGTAATCAAATTCTTGCTTGAAATGGCTTTGTCCGTGTAGACAGCTTACTCTACGGTCAGCAGATCTAGATGTTAGTAATCGTCTTATCGAACTTTCTAGGTCAAATCGAGCCGTTTACGATGTACGATCTTCTTGTGTAACAGGCCCTCTCATCTGGAATCGACTTCCCTCAGCTCTTACTAATCTACAGAATTTAAACGGGCTTTAAAAACAAAATTATTTGAAAAATCTTACCATTCATAAATCTTATCTTCTTTTCAATATTTTATAATAAGCCATATTCTTAAACTTCCCGTGATTTGTTTGGTTTCGGTTGCCTCCTTATTGTACCTTTTTAAAATGTCTGCTCAGAAGATTCTCATTTCTGAGCACAAACTGCCTCATGTTTTGTATTATTATGTTTTAGTTTTAATGTTCTATTTTTGTTCCGTCCCGTTGTTATTGTTATTTTAAGTTTTGTCATCACTTTGTATAAACAGTATGTTTAGTGTTAGAATATTAGATCTGTATTGGGTAAGGCACACTGTAGGAATAATTTTAAGAACATTAATACTAAATTACCGTGAAATGACACTATGCTGCGCTATATAAATGCCATGTTATTATGTATTATTATTTGGCGACCAGAACTGACTAACCAGGTGCTCCTACTCATCTCCTTCTCTTTCGCACAACATACTCCACCACTTGGTGAAGACGTAGTCCCACTAGCTCCAGTTTGAACTGTTTTACAGTATTCACATAAAAAATGTTACCTAAATAAATTCAGTTTCTGCAGTGTGAACTGCGAACACGGCATAACATAACCTGAAAGGTTACACATCGAAACCGTGGGATTACATTGACTTATCTCAGTACTTAAACACATTTACAGGCTAATTTTTCCTTGTCTAAATTATTTGATGAAGGTATTTGGTATTTCTTAGTCTGTCAAGGCGTATAATCAATATTAATCGGATTAACAAAAGTCCTCTCATCAAATAACAACAACTTACGCCGCATCAATCAAAGCTAATTTCGCCGAACATTATTTTCAGGTGAAGAGGCGAGAAGATTAATGATAGCTTTAATAAATGGACCAACATGTCTTTATCATAATGTAATAAATGGTTGTGTCCAGATAAATTCTTTATGTTAATTGATCGCTTGATCAGACTTTATTTATATTCATAAATATTTGTGCATTCTGGTCGTCATGACGTTTCACACCTACCAAATCACAAGGCAGAAAAAAATCTACTTCAGAATAAATATTATTAAGGTTAAATGCGACGCTCTTTATATTCTACATGTTCATAGATGGCGTTAATTAATTTATATTATTAAACTACACTTTTTGCAAGATATAATTGACAATATTATTTTTTTCAATCAAATCTATTTTGCTAACCACATTCACAACAGAAATCTTTGATAAGTATAAATATCATAAATTAAATACCTCTGTTTTTTTTATTTACATACATTTGTTAACATGTTATTGTAGGGTCATGTAATATAATGTGAATTTGTTGGGTTAGCTGGAAGAAATAGGATGTAACCTATAAGCTATACCCTCTGTACTCTGTATTTTTTGCAATAAATATTTTTATTAATTTTGATTTTTGAATTTTATTAAATTGTTTTATTTTGCCTATGTAAGAAGTCAACTTGAGTACAATTCTCCTGTCTGGAACCCACATTATAATATACATGTACAAGCTGTTGAAAGAATAAAAAAAAAATTCTTACGTTTTATAAATTTTATTTTATTTTATTTTATTAGGAACATTAACAGGTTTATAACATAACATGCATAGAGAGAGAGAGAAAAAATAAGTAAAAGAATTAGGTTACAACCCAATAACCAATGTTCACATCATGCAATAAAGATAAAGAAGGTTAAAAAGCAATAAACAAACAAAGAAAGGTTAAAAACAAAGAAATGTTAAAAACAAGGAAATAATAAGAGAAAATGTATATATATATATATATATATACACACGTATAAACACATACATACATATATATATACATACACATGCATATACACATATAAATACATACGTACACACATACATATACATAGTTGCACACATACATACGCATACATACATGCATACATACATACATACACACACGTACATTTGATATTAAATACAAATAATATGTAAGAGTGATAATGAATAAATGATGAATATAATGTATTAAATTTAGAAAAGGGTTAATTATTACAATACTTTGTTAACAATTTTTTTAAAAGCTCCTAAGGTACACGACAGGATATCAGCATCAAAATAAGTTTTATTATAATGATTGCAAGTTCTTAGTAAGAAAGAATTTTGCCTGAGACTCGTTGAAGCAATTTCGATATGAAACAATGATTTGTCTCTAGTTTTCTTACTTGGGACTCTAATATTGATTGATGACAAAAGGGCTGGACAGTCAATATGACCACTCAAGACTTTGTGTAAGTAAATCATGTCCGCAATGTCTCTCCTGCTTTTTAATGTTTTAAGTCCGTAGTGCTTGATAGATCTTTGCATATCGTAATAACGTAATTGTCTCCTGAAGTTCAAGTGATGTACAAACTTTCTTTGAACAGCTTCAATGCGTTTTGTGTGAATGTTATAAAAAGGATTCCATATGGGTATTCATATGGTAAAATGGGTATTCCAGCAATTATGTTGAACTTCAACACTCAATCTGTTAAATTATTTGAATATGCTCAAATTGTTAGGCAGAAAAAAATTCACTGGTATTTCTATATAAAATTCTAAATTATTTAGTTGATAATCCGGTATTGCTAGAATTGATAAGCTTCCGGATTCCACAACATAATACTATAAGTCAGGATTTATTTTATTTATTTCAGTGCAAAAATTCTGGGACTAATTACCATATGTATTCCTCATTGCCCAGAATACTATTGGAGGGAAACAATTACACCAAGTCAGTGGACATCTTCAATTTATCTTTAAACAAATATAAAATGTTGTTAATGAAGCAATTCAGTTACATACAATAAATAATTTATATTTCTTAATATTCACATGTAAAAGCCCTGAAAAGGGGCTTTAATTAATAAATAATAATATTATGAAATATTATTTGTTTACACATTATGAAATCCAAAAAAAGGGCTTTAGATAAATTGAAGGTTTTAATATCGTTTCGCTTGAGTAGAATACAAATAAAAAAATTAATTACCTACACAATAAAAAATATAAATGTAAACTACTAAAAAAAAATTTTTTCAATAAAAATGTATGAACGCGTAAAGAAAACAACTTTTTAAAAAATACAGTATTATAGCTTAGATTATCTGTGACAGTTTCACTTGATTAACTTTTTTGCTTTCTTATAAAATTATTTACAAAATAATTAAAAACCTGTTTTGTGCTTAAAAT
This sequence comes from Hesperophylax magnus, assembly GCA_026573805.1. Lineage (NCBI taxonomy): Eukaryota > Metazoa > Arthropoda > Insecta > Trichoptera > Limnephilidae > Hesperophylax > Hesperophylax magnus. The sequence continues at coordinate 1,321,864 of JAIUSX010000050.1, forward strand.
CGAACGTTTCTAGACTCCGTTTGTAAAGCGATTTTAATGCCTATTACCTACAATATAAGGTATGCCAAGAATATACACATTTTTGGCTTGTAGCTTCCTCTTAAAACAAATTATTTGTTTTCGCCTCAAACAAAGTTGGTTATTTAAATTTAAATAATAGATTACCTATATTTAGGACAACCTGACTATTCATGTCTTGTACCAATGTATATTTGAACCATTGTATAATAATAAGTTAATTACCAAACCGTTTGAAATTCGAAACCCAATATGTTGGATAAATATTATTTTCTCGACAGAATCCACCTACTTCTGGCGAATTATGGTGGTTTTGCGTATTAGCAGGATTATAATAAAAATGGCTTACGATGCCTTCGCTCGAAGGAGCTCGGGTTTCAATTATAGCTTCCTTACGTGTATCCAATCCGCCAGTATCAAATATTTACTGTCCCAATGGAACCAATAATATGATATAAAAACAGTCGTAAATCGCCAGCGGATGTGAGGGGTTATAATAAGGTTTACTCTGGAAACAAGACACTCTTTACCCGATACTCTCCAATCTCCTTAAACCATACACCATACCCTTACACCATACCCTTACACTTTCCACCATTCTCCCGTCACCTATTTAATGTTTCAATTGAAGCAGGAGCGGTGCTGACTTATTCGTTGAAAACAGTGGTTCCCAAACTTATCAAACTTACCGCCAACAAAACTACTTGTTTTGAAATATAACGACCAACCGGTTGGATGCGTGCTAGTTTTTGGTTCCCAGTCAGGCGTTGCGGGATCGATGCTCTACTAGATTAGACCTTCATCATTGCACAAGCCACATTTTCCACTTATAAAGATGGGTGGATTTTCAACATCGTGAGATTATTTGTAACCCGGAAATGTTGCTATCTAAATTTTAAAATTTACTATCTCTATTAAGACAATATAATCAAATTAAAAAGATACGATTAATTGAACGGTTCCATGTCGATATTTTTGCAATAGTGTACCAATGAATTATTTGAATTTATTAAAAATATTTTCCTCGATTCCTCCCGTGTGGAACTACTGTAAAAAAATAGTTCTTTAATTCCTGTTCGCCATTTCAGTCCTTCACCGACCCCTGGATCTTACGGGGGGAACCCCCCCTTGTTGGGAGTCACTGGTTTAATAGTAGGTTAATAATTAGTAGGCTTCCTACCTACTAATATAGATGAGTAGATTTATGCACCCACAAATTTTTTAGTTTAGTTTAGTTTAGACAATAGTTCTTGTGTTTTTGATACAATATGAACGGCTAAAATTTTTTAGGAGATTTGGATTTAACCCGCTTAAATTTGAGCAAGGAATGTGGCACATAGCGAGGATACGGACCGAGCTACAAGCCAAAAATGTGTATATATATATTTTTTAATTTAACCTCTTAAGGACCACGCCCGAGTATACTCGGGCGGCTATAATGTGAAATTAAAAAATATATATTTTTTTTTTTTTCACACTATGCACCACAACATCAATATTCAGTCCCATTTTGGGCCCGAAATGGCTTTTATATGAGGATATATATTTTGAGTAAATAAAATTCATTGATAAAAAAAAGGGTTTTTTTTTTTTTTAATTTTTAAATGATTACTGAAGGGGTTAAAAGGAAAAACAAACATTCCCGGGTTACGAATAACCTGACAATATTTGAAAATCTCCTACTACCACCACAGTAAGCTGAAAATGTTGCTTGTGTTGTGATGAAGGAATTAGCCAGCCGAGGAATTGAACACACTACGCCTGAGTGGGACCCAAGCGCGATGTCAACTCGGCCACCGACCGGTCTTGGTATACCTTATATTGTAGGTAATAGGCATTAAAATCGCTTAGCAAACGGAGTCTAGAAACGTTCGATTTGAAGCAAAAAAGTGGTTTTTATTTATTTTGTAAATAATTTTACAAGATAGCAAAAAAAGTCAATCAGGTGAAACTGTCACAGATAATCTTAGCTATAATACTGTATTTTTTTAAATTGTTTCCTTTACGCGTTCATACATTTCTATTGAAAAAAATGTTTTTTTAGTAGTTTATATTTATACTTTGTATTTAGTAATTATTTTTTTATTATTTGTATTCTACTCAAGCGAAGCGATAATATAACCTTCAATTTATCTAAAACATATTTTTTGGTATTCATAATGTACACCAATTTGTTATAAAGATTAATCAAAATAGTGATTTAGCATTAAGCTTCGCCATAATTATGTAACTACATGTATTTACGAATTTCAAATTAGAAGTTACCTATTAAAAATAATCGATCAACACAGAAAATGTAATGACACCAAATAATAATAATTCTAACAGTTCACGATGTCATTGTGTTTTGTAATCTCCTCACGTTGGACATTGTTATAAATGTGTTCACAACAAAACATGTTTGTTTCGCTATTCATGTTTTCGTCTGTAGGCAGCAGTCAATGGTGGGTCCGACGTTTCAAATTAACTGCACATCTTATTCCATCAATAGGGAGTGGAAATAATACATTTCTTAAGTATTCAGAGTCATGTTCACGACGAAAGGTTGAGACTGACACTTTGTGCATGTGGCCTACGGATATCGAGTAACTAAAAGAGGTGCTCTACTCAATTTAACAATATATAATATAGTTTTTAAGGAAATAGCAGATTTGTCATATTTATAAGAATTTATTTTTAAGTGGATTTTCGCCATAATATTTTAGTACCTATTTGAGTGTCAACGTGATCGTATTATTTATTATTTTTTGTTTGTATTATAATCTATTTAATACTACAGTTTTGATGAAATTTTGCATACTTGACCTACAAAAGAAGAAGGACACATATATCGATAAACCACCCCCATCCCCTTTTCCCTCCCCTTAAAGCCGAATTTTTAAACTTCTTGATGAAAATTTGCACACTTGTTGACCATTTAATAAGAGGAAATTGACTGTGTATATCTGATTTCGAAAAACGAGTACATTCGAGTGATTTGGGTAGGGTTCAGAGTCCGGACAATGCAGCTAGTTTTTACATAAAGTGAAAAAAATAAAATCAAATTGTATTGTAGGTTGGAATCTAAACATCCTTTTAAAGATTCCAAATAAATACAAACACATAATATTGAATCAACCGTGCAGACAAAATCATTTGTGCACACCGATAGTATCGAAAAGTATGGAACACCTTCCAACAGTCCTCTCTTACCCCGCAAATGCCCAAAGATACTGGATGCGTAGCAACTTTTATCAATTCCGTTTAAATTTGGAGTGTCAATATATTTATTTTATTTCATTCTATGAGCTTCCTTATAAAAACTATGTTTGTCGTTCACCTATAGATTTACTACATAAGCAAGATTCTCTAAATGATTTACCTGGAATTAATATTAATTATAAAACAATTCAGAGGATGTTAAATCGCTCTTTTGGAATGGTTGAGTGGTTAAAGACGTTGTCCCGGTAAGACAGGGATCCTAGGCTTGATTCCCAGTTGATACCGTTATCTTTATATTTTTCTGCGTTTCATGTTTCGTTTAGATATATTAGTATTATATTATTTTTCAGTGATATATTACATTGGAGGTTATAACTTATAACCAACAAAAAATAATTAAAAATGATAATGTTTGTGACCTGATATTGTTTCAACACCACCTTATGGCAGCCCTGCTATTCTCTCAACTATAAATAATTAGCATATTATGCCGACAAGGAACACGAGACAAATTGCGACATTTTTCTGCCAAAACTACACGACCAACTAACACTCACTAATTGGAAGCATAATTTAGGCATTTGAATTAGAAACGTATTGTCTTCATTTATAAAATAAAGCTTAGTTCCTAGTTACTGTGTATCAGCGCTTTTTCTAGCAGCCGAATTACAATCATTTTTAGTATAGTAAAATAACAAAAAATATATATATTATTACTTTTGCTTTACAATAATGTTTGATTTATTTTTTAAATATACCTGAGCGCCTACTCATGATGTTAATATTTCTTGCAGCATGAATCAATCATAGAAAATATTAACAGAAGTTGGACTGAAATGTAAATGGCAATCAACATCCTCATTCAAATCCCTGACAAAATATTAAAATGGACGCCCCAAACAAGATTACACCGGTCCAGAGCACAGCATCAATAGAAGATCCTTTTCAAATAGGTCGACTTCTGTCTTTTCACCATTGACTTGTCATCTTGCCCGGAGAGAAAAAAACACGTCTCTTTTCAGTAAAACTAAAATGAAAACAACTTCATTTTAATGATCAGGGCATCCATACCGATAAGATAAGTGTATACACTATTGTACTTGTAATTTACTTTCAAAATCGGATTATTGATTGTATTTTGTAGGAGACTGCGTGTAGAGAGGACAACTTAACACTATTTTATTCCTGGAAATGCCATCCGCATCAATAATGTACCTCCTTTATTTATGAAATCAACAACAAATGAATATCTTCGTATCTAGGATGAATATAATATTGACAAGTTAATCGGATTTTGTCTTTTCAATGCAAAAATTATTTGAGAATTATCATACATGCTTTCTTTATTACTACCGTACGTTCTCAATATATGCAAGTGATCTTGTAAGCTGGCATTCAAAAAAGCTTAGGTATGGGTGTAAATCCAACAATAAACGGAAATTATAATAATACATGAGTGAGATCTTATTTTCTTTTGACAGTGAAATTAAATTATGTGTAACTTTTGGATCCTGTTTGGATTTTAGTTTATTTCCACGAAAATCTGGCATTGTGTCTAATTCTTTCTTTGTGTGAAAAATATATATTAATCAGTATTCACCGCCTTTGAAATTATATAAATTATTAAGGTCGAAAATTCCAATAACAATAATGCAAACTAATAAGAGAACAAAACATTAATACTTTAAAGATATAGATGTACAGATCTTTAGAATGTGACCTGCTAAAAATGAATGGTTAACAGTGATTACATTTTGTATAATTTTACCTACGTACGATTAAATGTGATATACAAGAAGTTTGTACGATTAAATGTGATATAAAAGAAGTTTGTAGAATTAAATGTGATATACAAGAAGTTTGTACGATTAAATGTGATATACAAGAAGTTTGTACTATTAAATGTGGTATACAAGTAGTTTGTACGATTAAGTGTGATATACACGAAGTTTGTACGATTAAACTTATAGAATAAGTTTTATATTTTATTTATTGGACAATTTGTATAGCGCCGCTTTTGTGAGATATCACCTCAGGGGCGCTTTACGGTTGATGCAGGTATTACAAAAAATATAAATATTACAAAAATAAAGTGAAATTAAGTTAAGTTATGTATTGTAAAGTGTCCTTAATGTCATAGAAAAAAGTTGTTAAAAGGTTTAAGCTGTATTTAAAATATATTTTTTTAACTAAATAAAACATACAAAAAAATTTGATATACAAGAAGTTTAGTACGATTAAATGTGATAGATATACAAGAAGTTTGTACGGTTAAATGTGATATACAAAAAGTTTAGTTCTATATTTGTGTTTTATGAAATATCTCAAAAAGGGTTCGTAAATAATAATAATATCTTTATTAGCAAAATGTCACTACTGGCAAAAGCTATACCTAATGAGTCCACGTGGAAAATAGCCATATATACAGGGTGTCCGTGGGTAAAGTACACTAACTTTGGGAGACGATTCTACATATGTTTGAAATATTTTTATTTATTAAAAAATTTTTTTTGCTTGAAATCACTTTTCCTGATTCTCCTGAAATTAGTGCACTTTACCCTCAGGATTTCTTGTATACCTAATGGTGCATTTTTATAGCTTCATATAAAAAAAACTGCCATAAATTATTACTAACTTGTGTGTCCAACAGTCCAAATAAAAATATTTAATTACATGGCTACTAATGTTAACCATATATTTTATATAACTTTTTTTTATTTCATATAAGGTATTCAATATGTCCATTGTCCATTTTGGTTACATGATATTTTATCAAAATGACAATTAAACACACCTTTAAAAAGTGATATAGAGTCATTAAAAGTGATGAAACAAAAACTAGGTTAAATAGTTTCCTATGTAACTTATATCATTTTTGAAAGTGTGTTGAACTGTCATTTTGATGGTCACCGTCGATTTTGTGGCGATACACCGATTTCATTCGGCTTAAAGAACCGAACAAATAGAAAACATAATTATTTTGGTCTTTTCCATTACTTACTAAGTATTTTTAATATTTAACTAGTTCTTAGCATAACTTTATTTATTTATGTTTAAAAATCAGAGTATCTGTGGAGGGCGGGGATGATTTAATTTTTAAACAAATCTACAGTTTTAATCCTAGATTGCACCCTTGACCTTCAAAACAAGAGGAAGGTCACTGTCTACATAAGATTTCGAAAAAGCACCCCCATCCTCTTTTCCTGCCCTTTAAAACAGAATTGTGTTACTTCTTGATGAAATTTTGCACACTTGACGTTTAAAGAGTAAAATTAGTATCTACACCTGATTTGATAAAGTCTGCGGAAATCCCGGGCAACGCTGAGGACTTGTGCTATTATAGAGTAAAACTAATCGTCTTGTAAAATATATTGCTCGTAAGTAAGTAGGAACATTATTGCTTGTCCGGATTTAAAAAGATTATTTTTTACATTTGATAATTTTCACAACACACTTGAATATAAGGGTGCGTATAAATACGCAAGCCGACTGCCGAGCTGAATAACAATATTATGGGAAAGGAACAAAGCAACCGCAAGTGTCGCAATTCGCCGCTTGCGGTTGCTTCGTTCCTTTCCCATAATTCGTTGACAGCGTGTTTTATCACATGTCTATACGCATCATTATATCACTCACGGACGCACGGAGGTAGTTAAGTAGGTAAATGACGAATCTATCTAGAAAGTTCCTAATAAGGTACCGCCCACCTTACGAATTTCTCAATTACTATTATTAGATATCAAAAATATTTTAAAGATTGAACATCTCGATTAATAATGTCGCGCGATGCCGATTAGTATCAAAATCAGTATCAGAGTCAAAGGCGAACAACAACCTGCGCCGCATCTCACAAAGGTATAAATCTCTTTATCAAGCCTAATAGCGTGTGAAACTGATAAACATGATTATATTAGCAGGTAGATTATACCTGGACACTTTAGCACTCAATATCACTAAAGGTGTACCGCTGAAAGCTAGTTTGTAACATCTCCCTCATTCTCACGAACGAAGCGCGTATCAGAAAGAGAGGTGACAGCGGTAGGAGCGTATTATAACGTTGGTACATCAACTGTGTCGGCGTGCTTCAAAGGCCCGACCCGGAGTCTCCCAACAAATGAAGTCATTTATCTGAAACCATTGGCCGGCGTTAGTGACATGTCGCATTCGCCACACGGATTATTCAGTGTGTATACACGGCGAGGTACTAGGTAGGTAGGTACCCCGTCGCTATTGTGGGCTCACCGTGACTGTGTGCTGAGCTGTTACCTCACACATATTATCATGAGAGATTGCTAATTGTGGAGGCATAAGAGGATCTTCGGATTTGTCCTCATGGAGCAGAAAAACTACACTGATCATCTTAATTCACTCCACAGCGAAATTAAGTTCACAATGGAGCTGGAAAACCAAGATAAAATCTTCTAGACTAGAGGTCATGCAAAAATACAACGTTATCCTGGGGCTCATCGCGCATAGGAAATTATGGTGTTTATAAACTCAGCTACTGTAAAAATCTCACAACAGTATCGAGCGCGCAAACTCGGCCAACCGGACAAATCGGCAATTTTCGTCCACATAATCGAAACCGGCCATTAGGTACTTGGATTTTTGTCTGAAGTTCTGGGTAGACTCAAAAACTGGGAAGAGCATGCCTAATTGCGAAAGCAATTGAAATCCACTAAAACTATTAATAGAGGCGACGGATCTAAGCTCGCCCTTCGTATCCGATATTTGCGGCTACACCAAAACGAACCGCCGAAAACCACATTAATTTAAATAATTATTATACTGAAATACCGGCCCTAAGAGACCAAGCATGCAAAATGGTAACACCTCTACATACATAAATACGCACTTCACCACAATCTACACATCTGTCCTGATGATGAACACTGTTACGCTGTCCTAAAGAAGCAGGAATCTCCAAAAGGCATAGTAACCCAAAAACTAATCACTATGATAGTATTATAAAAACAGTTAAATGTTGAGAAGTTAAATATCTTGTCATTTATTTAATTCAATACTATATTTTTAATCTACAAAATAAATAAATATCAATTGAATTTCAAGAATAATTGAACACCAACAGCACAACACATGATATGGGGAAAAGAAATGAAATAAGACTCCCCCTCAGAAAAAAATCCAAAAAATTACCTTGAAAAAAGAACCTTGATGTACTAAGATATTTGACAAATTACCAAAGGAAATAAAATTAGTAGAAAATATTTTTTAAAAATTGAATTATTGCGTAAATATGTGATTGATTCATACTAAAAAATGTTTTTAAGACTAAATTACCTAAAAGGATTGGATTAGGATATAACCACTGGAGTGATCCTTTGGCATATTTTGCCATTTTTCAAAAACGTTTTGAGAGATCGTTTGATAATGTGCGATATTTATAGAACTTAAAAATATGGGAAAAACGGCGAAATCTTGGTGGATTCATTGGCTTTAAGCCGTAGTAAGCAAAATGGTATTAATTAAATAATATGGTAAATTAAAAAAAATTATATGTATGACGCCAATCACTCCAGTTACTAACTATGTAATAATCACAAATAATATAATATTGCATGTTTAGTAGGTTACATAAAACAGTGAAGAAATTGAGTTCCAAAAGTTCCGGTAAAATGATATTATTATTTTCATCGCTTGAAAAATTTTTTTTTCAATTTTGGGTTATTGTTATTATTATATAAATAGGTAAATTAATACAAATTTAGGTAATATTCATTTTTATTTTGGTGTGTTTTTACTGTGTATTATCTAAACACACGACTAAACACAACATATCGCAGTCATCGGAGTCAAAAAGCCACAATATATTATGGAATAATAATATAAAAAGCATAACGTCGATCTCGCCGCTTTGTATGGCCCAGGTTTAACATACAAATAATGCACCAATACACACATTATCCGGCTTCACTACAACCAGCGCCAGCACCGTGGCCGTGGTGAAAGAGACCATTTTCTACGGACGCTGATCATCTCTCTATTGAATTATTTGAGTCGGTTTGACAACAAAAACAGCCAGAACAGCCTACAAATACAGAGTACAGAGGTACGGAACGTACCCATAACTTTAGAAGACACTTGTGAAGTTGCCGATTGCCGATTGGCGCAGCCACATGCCACATTATGGTCTCGCCAATAATAATACCACATTTCAAAACTCTAATTCGGAGATTCCCAAACTACTGGACATTCGTTTATTTAGGAACAAATTTTCTTTTTTGATGATTATAAACCCATAAATGCAATATATCATTGAAGAAGATATTATTTAACTAATCTAAACGAAACATGAAACGGAACGAGACACAAAAAATTAAAAGGAATCATCTTGGACCCGAACCCAGGATCTCTTGTTGATCAATAGGTATCGCATATAAATAAAAATCGAATATGTTTATCCGAGACACTATCTAACAATTTCATCTTGGAACCGAACCCAGGATCTCTTGTCTTACCGGATAACCGTCACTGATCAATAGGTATCGCATATAAATAAAAATCGAATATGTTTATCCGAGACACTATCTAACAATTTCATCTTGGAACCGAACACAGGATCTCTTGTCTTACCGGATAACCGTCACTGATCAATAGGTATCGCATATAAATAAAAATCGAATATGTTTATCCGAGACACTATCTAACAATTTCATCTTGGAACCGAACCCAGGATCTCTTGTCTTACCGGATAACCGTCACTGATCAATAGGTATCGCATATAAATAAAAATCGAATATGTTTATTTATTTATTTTATTTAAACGCCCATAGGGCTTTTACATACAATGCTATTATGTTTTTTAAATACAATAACAATAAAGAGTTTACATAATATATAAGAATATACAGATTACATAAAATATAAGATTGAACAATGCATAGGTTAACAAAATATAGGTAACATGAAACAAGAGTTTACGAAACGTAGGTAACATGAAATTTAAGTAAATGAAATAAAAATATATGATCTGCCAATATCCTCCAAAACAATTGAATAAAAAAGGATGAAATTGTTGTTCACATTAGCCTATAAACTATGTAACTCTAATTAATAATCTCTATTACGCAAGATTAGGATAAGAAACGACAAAAAGTCTAATAGAAAAACATTTAGTTAAGTATTATAATATTAAACCAAGTATCACAATATTAAGTCAAGTACCACAATATTAAACCAAGTATTATAATATTAAATTAAGTATTACAATATTCAGTCAAGTATTATAATATTAAACAAAGTACCATAATATTAAGTTATATTAAACTAAGTATTATAATATTTATTTATTTAAACGTAATTTGTAGAGTATTGGAAATAGTTCGCACATACTCCGTTTAATGTTTGCCAAGTTCATATTTGACATACAGATTTAATAATAATGTGTTTATGGGCTGATAGACATTCAGTACCGTTAGTGTTCACGCAATATTTGTTCCCTGCACTGTGTAGTCGGTTCATTACTGAATTTATTTCTGCTAAGGTACCTGCAATGTTACAATGGTAAGGTACCTTCTGACGAACCGTTCTACTAGGTACATGAAAGTCGATCAACCTAAGGAGTTCAGGGGAGTCAAACATGTTATTAACAATTTTATAAAGAAAAAAGAGATCAGAACATATTCTTCTTTCTTTTAATGTGGCTAGGCCCATGACTTTCAACAGTGAGGTGTAGTTAATGTTTTCAATAGGAATACCTAATCTATAATTTATGTTACGTAAAAATTTATGTTGGATTCGCTCGATAGATTTTTCATGAATATTGTAAAATGGATTCCAAATGGTTGAGTTGAATTCTAAATGGCTTCTGACAATGGATGAATATAATATTTTTAAAGTTTTTAAATTTTTGAAATCTTTTGCAGTTCTTAATATGAAACCCAACATTTGCATCGCTTTAGTGGTTATATTGTTAATGTGGGAGATAAATGTTAATTTGGTGTCAAATATTATCCCCAGGTCTTTTATTTCGGGTACAGATACTAAGACTTGATCATTCATACAGTATGTGAAAATCAATGGGTTTTTCTTCCTATAAAATTTCATGACTTGACACTTTTTTACATTGAGGGTTAACTTATTTAGGATACACCAATCAGAAAAGCTAATGAGATTTGATTGTAATAATAAGCAGTCATTAATATTGTCAATAATTCTGTAAATTTTCATATCATCTGCGAACATCAAAATAAAGACACGTTTAAATACATTTGTAACGTCATTTATAAATATGTTGAAAAGAATGGGTCCTAGATGTGATCCCTGGGGCACACCGCTTGTAGCTGTAAAAGTGTAGGACAGTTGACCTTTAATGCAGACAGTAAGCTCTCGATTAGACAGATAATTCTTAAACCAGGATAGTACGTGGTTAGTATATGGTTATCCGAGACACTATCTAACAATTTCATCTTGGAACCGAACCCAGGATCTCTTGTCTTACCGGATAACCGTCACTGATCAATAGGTATCGCATATAAATAAAAATCGAATATGTTTATCCGAGACACTATCTAACAATTTCATCTTGGAACCGAACCCAGGATCTCTTGTCTTACCGGATAACCGTCACTGATCAATAGGTATCGCATATAAATAAAAATCGAATATGTTTATCCGAGACACTATCTAACAATTTCATTAGATCTGTAGTGGTACGCCACTACTTGATACGAACGGCATTCTAGAAGTTTCGGCTTTTTCCAAACAAGCTTCTTGGATGTTCTTTTATTCTTTTTAATTTTGTTTTTGCAATATCTACATAGCAACCAAAATGTTCGAGAAGTTTCTTCACCTTATAAAAGCGGCAGCGTGAAGGAACTCGTTAGTAGTCAGTCAGTCATCGATCCGCCGTCAGTTTACAAGGATCAACGGGTGATAATCCGCGCACCTTATTTGCGCGAAGGACAATATTCTCGGCTTCGCCCGTATTCATCATGGACTCCATCGGGACATCATCCTAGCGCCTTGGCCCCGGCCGCCGTCCCTGGCCAGCGCTACAACGGATTACAGCGCCCTGGTTCCAGCGCCTCTGACCAGCGCTTCATCGACGCACCATGACCACCACGAGGACACGCAGCATCCTCACCGGTCTACGCAGCTCCCGCTTAACCGCCTACAAGGTCCACCGCACCTTCGGCCTTCCCGTCAGCACTGGAGTACTGATTGCCAAGATCGCCAATGCCTGACAGTCAACGAGTCCGGTCACCAGCGCCCGGCGTCGACTCACTGACCCGCGCTTGACCAGCCATCACAGCCAGCATCCGGAGAATACTACATCTGTCCTACGTCATCTCTTCATCACGGCTACCTGACTCACAAATAAAACACTGTGACCTTCACGACACGTCTTTCATTTCGTGCCCCTCACCAGATCCCCAAAGATCTTTGTGATCATTTAAAAAGGTAGTTGCCTAAATATGAGAAACATTATTTGCAAGATTCTGAATTTGAAATATGAGATCGAAAAATATGACGTTTAACAACAATGATAACTAGGTCCCAATGGTCGAGTGATTAATACGCTGTTCCGGTAAGACAAGAGATCCTGGGTTCAATTCCCAGTTGTCACCGTTATCTTTTTTTTGTATCTTGTTCTGGTTCATGTTTCGTTTATATTTATTAGTATTATCTTCTTTTAGTTTCATTTTACTATTTTGTGACATACGTCAAAAGATATTCGCTGTTTTTTTAAGTGTCGTGACGTTGAAAATGTCGATATTCAATGTTGAATGGTTAAGCCCCGCATCCCCTATTTCTACTGATTTATAACAAGTTTCTCATCAACTCGTTTAGTTTTTAAGTTCCAAAAAAATATGTTATTTTTTAAGATAATATCTAAACATTTGTTCTGCCGAAAAGTTAATTATATCAAATTCAATTGGTACAAAAAATCGCAAAGTAAGCTCCGAAAATTATTAAAAACACGTTTTATTCTGTTATTCAATATGTTATAGGCATGAAAAAATTCACAGTATATCTTTAAATGCGACTAATGCATGCAATGCGAGTCGTTCTTTATTAAATATTTTCACCATTTTCGTCATTTTTTTTTAATTAGCGTTCTCCCTCTAACATTCGTATTCACATATCTCCCTTTCAAAGCAGCTTACTACGGGGCCTTGAGTAGTTGAGTCGCTCTGTTGATTGGCGCGTTCTGATAGGCAGCATTTTATACGCTTTCTGAGTATAAAAGAGTACGTGGGATCTCCCACGAGTAGGCACATAAACCTCTTTCAGTATAAATATAGAGCCAGAGATCAGTTCAAAAACATATTTGCCTAAATGTATTTTTCGGCGTGCTTCTAAGGTGTTGAAATCGAGTATTCCTGTTAAAAAAAAGGATGGATGCAGGAATAACTAGTAGGTATATTTTCTCATATATAGATAACGCATCAACCTCTTTTGAACATTTTCTATTTCTAGAATATGGTTTTGTTCAGAAGGGACACAAATAATAGGGCAATATTCCAGAATACTGCGGATAATACATCTGTAAACACTATTGTTCCATCAATATTCATATCTTTACACATATATTTTCATTGAAACAGTGTGGTGCGTGTAGACTGGAATAATGACCAAGTATTGTAATGTCATTGGGAATTACTCGCTTCATAATAAATAACCATACTGGTTGAATGCGCTGAACACAGCCAGGAAATATCTTAATACTAATTTGTAGAACTCGATTTTAATTTTAAGTTTTTCTTTTTTTTATTCAATAATATTGCTGTTCAATTTACAAAAAACAAAAACAGTTTATTTGTAAGCCTGCTGTGTAATTATTTTTACAACAGCTATTTCGCCTTCTGAAGGTATTATCAAACTGTGGTGAAGCCACATACGAACGATATATTCCATATAGGTACCTACTTATTATGAAGAACAAATTGATTTCATTTTTATTACCTATGACATTATATGTGAGTAAAATATAAAAAATTAGCCTTCAGTAATTGCACAGCAGAACTGTTTGGTTTTTTTTTTTATTGAATAGTAATATTATTGAATATTTAAAAGAATATCTTAAAATTATTTAGGAGCTATTGCATATATTCTTTCTCCATATCCGCCTTTCTATATCCGTTTTTTATCCGCCTTCGTGTGTCTATATTCCGAAAGTAACTACCTATCTCTTGGTTGGGTAGTCTTTGTGTATGGCTGGGAGCAGTCGGGACTCTTCTGCGGTATTCACATAAAAAGGTCTCTGGTCGACTGGTATGAAAAGCAGATTTCTAATTTATGTTGAAAACAGAAATGAGAAGGACGGGCACTATGTGAAAATTTCTATAAATTATTTCGGACGTGTGCTCCGAGGACTCACTATCAAAATGACACATTTAAAAAGCTGAATTAATTTTAATATGACAAAACTACTACAATAAATAGAAGAAAACAAATGAAAATAATATACTTCTTATGTTCTTTTAAATTCTGTACTTCATTTTTTTTTTAAATTGTACACTTTTACATAATATCTTTTAAATTTAAATTTTATTTCTTTTAAATTCTTCCATATTTAATTCTTTTAAATTATCTTTAATGTACTCGTCTGTATAATCGTCTTTCACAATTAAAAAAACAAAAGAGTTCTTTTCTTAAAATCTTCAGTGAAATAATTAAATATTTTAAAATAGGGGATGGTAAAAATCTAAGCAGTGACATCTAACGGCTTTCTCTATAACTAAATTTCAAAAAGGAAGAAATCTATAATACATGAGTTATATCACGCCATAATAAAAGATGGCAGTAGTTTTATTAATAACATTCAGTCTTTTTTTATAGTTGCAGGTGGTTGTAACACAGAACACAAATTACGAAGAAAGCGGTCACTATTTTATAAACTTTTAATCATTTATAAATACATTTTATTATAATCATATTATTATAGGCATAGTTAACACACCCACATTCATATCTTTGCATGCAAATTTTTTTAAAATATTTTTACTTTTGACAGAACCCAACTATATAATTCATATACCATAATTATCTTCCTAGAATGAACCTAACTTCTTCCATCTGCTTGCCAACTGTACTCGCTACGTAAGCCCCTCTTTCTTCACCATCCTTGTCCATCCGCTAGCGTCTAAAGAATAACAGGTCTCTTTCTTAACGATACACATAATTATTATCAGCCTTTCATTCTCACTAATTCCACAATGATTTTATTTCCATTTCCACTGGTACTGCATGTAAATTCGAATGGAAACCAATGTCGCTGCTGACTTAATACGTTTTAGTTCTAACCCATTTAGCATGCGCTCTTGTAGACTTGCCTGACATTGTTTATCACCATCCCATTTGAATTTCATGATTTCAGACAGTACTGTATTTGAAATTTAAGGCCTGATTGGCCAGACTTTTGGATCGTGAAACACGCCCATCGCTTTTATTATTTATTCTGTGTCCACTGTACTCGGTCAAATATCTATTATCTTTTCTCTCCCATACTTCAAGGTTTGTGTCTATGTATTATTTGTATTCTTAATCTTCTACATCTTCATAATAGGGCTGACAGATTATGCTATACGCATCATGGCTTAGCCTATTTCAGCATATCGCTCGCCATACAATCCAAATGGGAATGTATGGCGAGCGATATGCTGAGGACAAACCACGAGAATATAGCGCGCTTATAGCATGGTCTGTCACAGGCTTAAGTCATAACTCATAAAACAAGCATAACATTAGTGGATTTGCCAAATTAATAATATCACGGTTTCACCAAATTTTAACAACACAAAACATTATCTATGTATGTATGTTACTTTCAAAAGAATTTCATTTTACTAATGAATAATTTTAATTTGGGCATAATAAAATTACTATCTTCTTCTATAGTATAGTGTGGGGCCAAAACGGGACATCAAGGTCTGTGATCCTCATGTAGACCTCAACCTATTCCGCTGGGGAATTAACCTGGTACATACCTGAAGGTAAAATTCACATATCACCCGAAGAGGGGTAACTAGTCCCCATATATATGTATATCGCGAAGCGATCGTGTCTCTTAATATACCTTTTTGCCTTTCCAGTAAAACTCAGATATTAGTTACCATTTTCTTTCATACTTACCATTTTAACCGGACATCGCCCATCTTCGACCAAAAGTCAATCCTTGAGTAACTCAAAACGGTAAAAAAGTTACAAAATTGAGCGTAACTCAAATTTGTATAGAGTATTGAAGCCCTTTCAAGTAAGTGCACTTTTTACGTGTACACTCATCGCTTATTTTTGGCAAGGAATTTTTTTCCCGGATCCCCAGTATTGAGGTGGAGAGGAGAGTAATTTTGTCAGAATTGTATAGATAATATCTTAACAAAAAAACAGTTGATAAATTTTTTTTAATTGAGATCGATTACTGAATACTTTTTCTAAAATTACCTTAACTATAGAGCGTGAGATGTAAAAAACAACTTAGATATCGCAGAAATCTGTTGTTTGGGGGATGTGTATTACCCCCCTCAGGTGCGGAAGAGTTAAAGGTGCAGGCAATATTGTTGAGTATGTATTTGGTAGTCTGCACCACATTCTAATAACCGGGTCTGGTCTGATAAATAAAACACGCATACACAATTCTCAAATTACTACATATATATTTTATTTTAACCACTATGTTATCATTCAAGCAATTAAAACAGATTCTGAGATTCTAAACTTTTATCCATCTGAAAATATTCATGAGAAAGATTAAAATTTTGTAAAATAAAACAGGCAATGTTAAGCGATAAATAAGTATTAAAAAACGTTACAAAAATATATTTGCAATGGCAAAATTTATGCAAAAAGGAGGAACAATCACATTTTATCTCATTTGGTTTTAATGAAATGGATTTCACTATTCAAATGTGAAATCCCTTTGATATTATTTGTTTGCATCACAGTTAGTTCATCATAAAACTTATTTTTTTCGAATCCAACATTTTAAACATAATTAAAAAACAACTAATGAGATAAACATTAAATTTAATTCATAATCAATAGAATAACAGATACAAGAGAGAAAAATATTTATTCATGTTCAGATATTAACCCTTCAGGCTAATTTGTTCGCTTTTGGGAACAATCAATATGGTCTCACAGAAACTATTATTTCTCCCTTACTGTTTTATGAGAAATATAGTTTAAACTAAACGGTGTTATAATGAGTAAACACCACGCTTTATATTCAATTCTAGAAGTTAATTTTTTAAATAAATTTAAAATAAATCAAATTTAATAATGTTATAATAATTATTAAGTTCTGCAAGTATTTCTGTTATTTTTACAGTTTTTTAATGTGACAGCTGTTTCGGCTTTTGAGGCCATTATCCAACTGTTTGACAGTTTGATAATGGCCTCAAAAGCCGAAACAGCTGTCACATTAAAAAACTGTAAAAATAACAGAAATACTTGCAGAACTTAATAATTATTATAACATTATTAAATTTGATTTATTTTAAATTTATTTAAAAAAATTAAATGGAGTTCTACGAATTAAACACCAAAACAATCTAGAAGTTAACCACACAACAATTAAAATGTACACCTTTATGAAACTAAAGGTTACGACAGCAATTTAAAAAAAACTTATGAGACTTTGTGAATTTTTTTAAAATTACTTTTGTATGAAACGACAAAAAAGTGAAATGACGTTAACATTTGTAATACATTTGTCTAATAAAATGCACGGGTTTTTATATATTTTTTCATCTTGGGTAATTTTACAAAAAAAGTAAAGTGAGTGATTTAAAAAAAAAAATATGTTTGCATTAAAAAATTTAATATTTCAAAAAATGTATGTTTTTTTCTAATAATAAAACTTGAAAGCTTATTTCATCAACTTTCAAAAACTGTTTTCAGTTTACGGATATATTCAGAAAAATTAAATTTTTTTATGATTTTATTGCAAAGCGAAAATACTCAGACCTTCTCATAGAGTATGCCTGAGGATTGAAGAGTTAATATGGCACCCAAACTATTCATAAATGACATAGTTTAATATTGCCAATGTTCATATAAAAGACAAACCAGATTACTAAGAGCACTTTGGGAAAAGATAATTATCTAGCTTATCATACATATAACATATCATATTGTAACATTTACTTATGGAATATAAAAAATAACATTTACAATATCAAGACCAAATTTCTCGGAAAGTTTAACATAGAGCCTACGAAATGTTTTAAACGGGTTATCTCATAATTTATATTATGTATGTTAAAGCTAATCCCTTATAATAACCGCAGTGTAGATATTACACAGCACATAAGGTCTGAAGAGTGAAAACTTGACTTATTACAAAAGCATAGATATACTTAAAATGGCATTAAGCCAGGCTTAAGGCCGTGTTAACTATATCAACGCTGAACCGGTGCGTAAGAATCTAATAAGGAAGACGGTCAACGTGCAAAAATACATGCACTCATATTAGGAAAATGTTTTGCAAAGAAACAGAGATAAATTTATAAGAGAGTGGGGCCATGTTTCTTCCGGAAGACATTAGATTTGTTAACTAATTAATGACCTTCAGATAAAAATGAAGTGGTTTGTTTAAATTGAATCCTGGAGGAGTAAGTGGAATCTGTGTTGTGGGTACTACTGGAAATGTAATGAGTTTCAACTTTAGTGTACACCACCGACACATTCTGCCCTCTCTGCGCAGCCGGGTCGCTGCTGTCGGAACTGCCGCAATCGGAGAAACCGGCTTTGTTCTCTATCTTACTCAGAGGCGCACAGATTATACCATCAGGGTCTGTACAAGACTTGAAAAAAGACTTCTTGGACAGCCTCTGCTTATCGCTGAAGCTGTTTTCAATTGAAGAAGAACTGGTTTTGCTTGTATTCAACGCTGACTCAGTCTTGCGTTTGATTTCTTCACTGGACTGCTTGAAGAAGTGCTTCTTTTTTATTAGTGTTTTATTTCTTTTAGGAATATTTTCTGATTCATAATTAGCAATGTCACCCAAAGACTGATTTAAGTGCGCCGAATTGAGGTTGGAGGACGTGTTTCTATAAACATTGGCTATATTATTTTTGAAAAAGGTTGATTTGTTGCAAGCATTCTTAGATTTAAACTTAAAAGGAGAACTTTGAATTCTGGGGCTTGCCGCTATATCAGTATGTCTTTTGGCCATATTAAAACTCTTAGATTTTCTATTGATTTTGGCTTTATCATTGACATATTGGATGTAATTGATGGTTAATACAGAACTCTCACTGTCATAATCATTCAAGGGTCCCTGCCCTCCCAGATTACTATCCTTGAAAAACTTTTGTCTAGGACATTCGGCTAAAAGGGTATTTGACCTTTTATTACTTTTGTTTTGTATATTCTCTAGTAAGTGATGGTGACCATTAGATGCTGGCAGAAATGTCTTTCTGGGTGATGGTGAGGATTTTTTCATAGTATCTGCGTTTTCAAATGTCGATGACATTCTCTTCCAAGAATTATTGTTTCCATGAATTTCTTTATCAATAAAATAGTCTTCTGTGACTGGCGAAGACTTTTCAATAATTTGTCGGTTTTCGCATGTTAAATGACTTTTCTTGTTTGGGGAAAATTTTAGTCCCAAACTGTTGGTGTTATAACCAGTGTTAAAATGGCCGGTGGACCTGTTGATTGAATTTTGGCGAGTGTCAAAGATATGGGAGTTGTTTGTTTTCTTGACACTTCCGAAGAATGGATCGTCCTCTTCGGGATCGTAGAGACAAGGGGGGCGGGAGGTCAATACCCAGAACCTTATCTCTTCATCGCTCTTGGGGACGGGGCTACGAACAGGAGCTACATATTCAGTGTTTATTTTGTCCAATATATTATTACATCTTTGATTGGTGGAGACAAAACTGATCTCCTGAGATATATTGTTCATCTGACTGTTGGTTGAGATCAGCTCAGTAGGCGGTGCTGAGAGAATATCTCTAGCCAAGCTAGATGAAGGAAACATGGAACTTCGATTTGTGCCTACTCTGAATTCATCTTCATCGTCACTTAACACAATTGTGAACTTCTTCATCTTAGAAAACACATTATTATAAGAAATTTTAAACAAAACATGAATAAACTGACAACTGTTGACAATCATTCAAATTGAACATTTTGTTTTTTGTCTATGAACAAAAGTGCTGCCACTTGTCAAAAATAATTTTCTGGGAACTCGTATTTTAAAATGTTATTTATTTGGATTATCTCGAATAAAAAATAATCGCAGTTTCGCCCTGGCTTATTGTAGAATTGACAAACATGTAGACTTTAAACTTTACTAAAAATTAATATTATGTCCAGTTAAGCTCTCTGAATCTTCTTCTCTTCTTTCCCTCGAACTAATTCTTCACCAAATCTGTTCTAAAATAGCGAATTGTTTCTGCAAAGTAAAACAAATTGGTTGCCTGAATGACACCTTACTATGAATCTTACATATTGTTATTATTTTTTTTAGTTTTATTTTATAAATATTAAAAGATTACAATTTTGGTGACTTTCTCAACTACCACACTAGGCTCATGCCCGTATTATGGTATTTTAATAGATTACCACTTGTACTAGGTTTACTAATACATTATTTTCTAAATGGATAACATTTTATTTTATTAAATTAAGAATATTCTTATATTACTAATGAAGATTTTGATTAATGTGAAAAAAATAGTGCGAAGATGCAAATAAATATACTAGGTTTCATTTGAACATTTTAATGTTATGGACGATGAAAAAAAAATCTTTCTTTCTAAAGAGGTTTTCATTATTTTTTAGTCTACAATTCACGTTCACGCAACAAAAAAAAATGATTTTCACATGTTATGTGCCGAAAAAAACACATTTTTAATAATTATTGGTGTCCCCAGTGTACCGGAAGCGTGAGCAGGTGTGCGGTCTCCTTATTTACATCGGGCAACACTGCGTATTTTAGTTTATAAATAAACATGGCCGTCTCCCGCGCATTTTTTTGACGTTACCATAGAACGGTGACATTTTTACCAATTAACTTCGCGCTAGTTTGACGTTTAACTAAATATTTCATACCAAAAATATCTCAACTTCTAATAATACTTTGTTTAGTGTAATGTTATATGTGATAAGTTAACAATAACGGTGTATTTTCAAAATGAGCGACGTACAAACCCTCATTGAACGAGAAATAGGATTGTGTGAGTATTAACTTCATCCCTAACTTTTAAGATCTAACTTTGAAAAGTTTTTTTAGATCAAGGCCGTCAAATTTAAAAATGAAATCTTATCGTCATAACATATATTCCCAGCAATAATATTCCTCTTTTACTAGTCTTCAATTGCTGAATGAACACTAGCCAAGCTTATTATTCCGCATGCTGAGTTGCTGACTTTATTTCATAGAGTTCAAGACTTAAACTTCTCTTTCAAAGTGATAAGGAATCCAGATTTGGTTTTCGCAATACTTTATATATGAAGTAATTCAACCCTTAAGCGGGAATCAGATTTCAATTTTCCTCTTCGAAATGTCTAAACATAAAATGAAACAAAGGTGCCGAATGAATGCTTTAGTGAACCGATCCGTCGATGTTGTTGTCGATTTTGGCATTCGGCTTCTTTCACTCACCCTTGGAATGAAAGAAAAATGAAACGTCTAAACACTAAATGAACATTTCTAGGGCTCGTTGTTCTTGTTCTTGTGTTTCCTTTCTCCTACAACATGGATCTCTTCAAGACCCACGTTAACTCTTTCCTTTCCTTAACAAGTCCACCTCTACACATCATCAGTAAAGATAATGTAGGCTATGAGATAAACCTCAAGACCTTCTGTGTCGAGTGAATATAGAAATAAACATTCCAAGCAAATGACCTTCAAACTGTTGATGGGGAAATGCATGAATCAGTTTTAGTAAAAAGTGTTATATTTGCGTTTGCAGACAATCCTCGTCACTATGATAATGTGCTGCAGCGCCTGGGGGTGACGTGGCATGACTCGTACCACGGGATCGCGCCGTGCGTCGGCCCCGACTTCAACCCGGAGCCGCCCATCTTCGCCTGCAGGTTTGCTGAAACCCCCGGCTTTGAACACTTTGTAGCCATTGCCAACGAAGATGGCGGTGTGGCTATTCAAGTAAGTAAAATACCGTTTGCGTGATAACTAATAACATGTTTCAGCCTCTTGAGGTGATTTTTCCAATTATTATTATGAATGTAACGTGTCCTTCCACAGGGGTAATCCACAAAGACTCAATATATTGATAGATGTTAGTAGTCTTTGTTCTTATTTTATTCTTTCATAAATCAAGTAGATGAAATCCTCGCCCTTGACTGAAAACAGTATTTATTTATTTATATATATACGCCTAAAAAGGCTTTTACATAGAAGTGATACATGATGTAGTGTACATAGGAGAATATGTATTATACAGGAGATATTGACAGTAAATAGATATAATGCCTTAGAAGGTACAAAATACACACTTGTAAAATTGTGATTACAAGTATAATGAGAAAATATTAAAAAATATGAAGCAATATTAGTAAAACATAAAGTAAAAAAGAAATTACAACACTACATATAAGACAAATCATTAAAACTAATTTACCAACGCTACTCTAATTTGTAGGATTCAACAAAGTGTTGGTGTAGATTATGCTTAATTCTATATATGGAGTCAATAAATAAATCAATAGCGCCCCCATACTTGTTGCCCAGATCATGCATCCTATTGGTCAGTGATTGTGTCTGATAGTTGGTCGAGTATGTATTGCAGAAGAATGTTATATTTTGTCTTGTATTCCTAGTCGGCACATGTAGTTTAATAGTGGCAAGGATGGCAGGACTATCAATTAAGTTGTTAATGACTCTGTGTAACACAACCAGGTCTGAAATAATTCTCCTGTCAGACAGTGTTATTAGATGCAATTGATTCATAAAACTGACATAATTAATGTAATCAATAGGAATTTAGAGCTTAAAATTTACGTACTTAAGAAATTTGTGTAATTTAAGAAATTTAAGTATTGACTTGATCCACGAATCCTGACTTTATTTTGCTTCATGCTCTCATTATATTTATCACACATAGAATATACCTGACACGTGTGGAGCTCTTAACACTACAAATTGAATCTATTTTCATGAGGCTAAAAATGTTAAATTATGGATAAAAACTGGCATTTAAGTTAGACAGTGAATATTGCAAAAGAATTACCAATGTTCCACTATTCTCTCATTCATAATAATCATTGGCAAATTTTAATGGCTATTTTTGTACTACGTTAAGGGTGGCAGAGAAAAGGAAACACAGTAATGCCTAGTTCACACGAGGACAGGAAAATATTGTATTGTTCAACTTCGGATCTATTGTCTAACTTCGGACCTGTAGCGATCGATACTACTGGTATGTTCCAGAAAGAACGCCCATATTAAAATGCACGGACTTTGAAACTTCGAGAGGTTATTTTCATAAAACACATTTGGTTATGTAGTGTTACTACTGGCCGCCGCCGTATACGAGTACCTACTTGCGACGTCCGAAGCGAACTAACCACGACAATAATATTGCTGGTTTGGCGAAGTGCATTACGCGCACTCGCCAGAAGTGTCTAGACAAAGGGTCTAGGCATAATCCAACGCTGCAGAAACTACTAGAAGAATCTAGTTCCAGCTAGTGCCCGTAGTTTAACAGCGATCTCACACAGCTACTACGACCGCCGGCCTAGCTATATAAATAGGCCCGACGCAGCGAGTAGTCAGTCTTCAGTCAACTACCTTCCGCGCTTGTAACCTTGACCTAGATATCGCCTGCATTCCACGCTAAATAATATAGTGCCTACTCGTATTTATCCCATAAGATAAACGCATTATTATTGTGAAGTAATTGCTATTGTGCAATCTTAAATAAACGCTCCAACTGAGTAAAACGAGACTTTTATTTTTGTACACCAAGATAACCACAGACCTATTGTCCAACTTCAGACCTATTGTTCAACTTCGGACCTATTGTCCAACTTCGGAACTATTGTCCTAGTAAGAACAGAAGATTGAAGGACAGGAGAATGCACCAAGACATTGTCCTAGAGATTGGAAGTTCAATCGGAGATTAAAAAGGGAGAAAAAAAAATGGTATAACAAATCTCATAGGTGCTGCGCACTCAGGCAGCTAGTGGTTTCCCAAGGTTTGCATTTCCACCGCTCTGGCGCCACTAGTATGTTTTATATACATAAACAGTAACTGTCGTAATTCGAGTCGGACGTGTCGGACTGTGCTCTGCATCGCAACTATCTGATATGGCGACCAGATCATCCCAAGCTTGGGAAACAATTACCACGGCCCTAAAGGACCTCACGGAACAAATAGGAGGACTTAAATTCATATAAAGGAGCTCAACATCAAAATTGGTGAGCAATCCAATATTATTGTCACTCAAAATTCTACCTTCGCCAATCTATCGGCGAAGATAGTAGCACTAGAGGCGGCATACCGTACGGAGGGGCGCGCAACCAGCGATCCGGGTGCCCCACCTGCCCCGCCCGCCCCACCTGCGGACAATATCCCGACACCATCGAAAATTCCGGAGGTTGTCGAAATATTTCACAACGGTGAAGATAAACCTGAAGAAACGGAAAAACCGAAGAAAAACAGAAAACCGAGAAAGAGGAAAGTGGTGCCTGCTGCGCAACATCAAGAAGAACCAAACCGTCCTTCTCTCGACCCGGAAGACCAAGGAGACTGGAAAACACAAGCCCGCAAACCTCGGACACGCACGCGACCAATAACGGGTACTAGGAAAGACACCTCTTTACGCGCCGTCGAACGTAAATTCTACATTCACGCTTGGCGTTTTAGCCCGAACACCGAAATCGCGCATATAAATACCTTTCTTAGGTCTATAGAAGCAAACATAGATTTTGACATTGTCAAATTGAATGCGAAAGGGAACTACAGTTCCTTTAAAATTGGCGTTCCTCAAGAAAAAGAAGACACATTCTTAAACGCAGCAAGTTGGCCGGCAGGAATTTCAATTTCAAAATATAAATTCCTAGGAAAAAGCGTGCCGACTTAATGGCGATACTAGAATTAAAATATCAAAATGTTCGTGGCCTAAACACGAAAATAGATGAATTTTCAAGAAACGTTATCTCACAAAATTCAGAAGTAATTGCTTTGACAGAAACATGGTTGCAAACCTCTGTTTTTGACAAGGAACTGTTTACCGATCAGTATACAGTACATCGGCGGGATCGAGACGGGCAGCGAGGGGGAGGGGTACTTCTTGCTGTCCGCAAACCACTTGCATCGATGCGCTTAAAGGAACTAGAAACAGACGGCGAGCATCTATGGGTAAAGGTAGTTAAATCTAACTTTACCGTAGTCATATGTGTTACGTATTTTTATTGCTCAGACGATACTGAAATTAGACGCAACTTCTATGAGTATCTAGATACTAAATCCAATTTATTATTGAATAAAAATATTATTATACTGGGTGATTTTAACCTACATAATAAACCTGAGGATGTGTTAAACGACTTTAAATATTTTTGTGGTTCAAATGGATTAACTCAGCACAGTGAAGTATTAAACAGTTATGACAATATCCTGGACCTCGTCCCAAGTAACTTGTCCCTGTGTGAAGTGACTAGAAGCGAAGAGCCGCTAGTCAAGGAAGACCATCATCATCCAACACTGGCCGTCGCGGCGCGTCTAACGCGAGCCGCACCATCACATAGCAACGGCCACAAATATCACCGCGCCCGCGCCCGCC
Source organism: Hesperophylax magnus (assembly GCA_026573805.1). NCBI lineage: Eukaryota > Metazoa > Arthropoda > Insecta > Trichoptera > Limnephilidae > Hesperophylax > Hesperophylax magnus. The sequence continues at coordinate 1,347,809 of JAIUSX010000050.1, forward strand.
CCGCCTCGTCTACACACACTATCAACTGCTACTCGCAATATAACTTTAAACGTGCTAATATAGAACTGTTTCAAAACATTCTGTCACATTTTGACTGGAAATTTCTTAAAAGTATACATTCTGTTGATGTTGCGGTAGAGTATTTTTATAATGTTTTAACAAGTGTTTTTGATTTATGTGTTCCAATTAAGAAGTCAATAAATGTGAGTGCAACCTACCCGATATGGTTCACAAAATCAATTATTGACAAAATAAAAATCAAGGAAGCGCATCGCAGAAAATATAGAGTACACAAAAAGCAATCAGACTACTTATTGTTTTCTGCGATGCGATCCGAGCTCAAAAAAGATATTGTCATAACTAAACGACAATATTTAAACAGAATTCAGGACGGGATTAAAGACAATGTCAAATGCTTCTGGGATTTTATAAAATCACAGAAAGCTAACTCCAGGTCACATAGCCTGAATAGTGGAGACAAATTTATAACGGACTCAGAATCTATCTGTCAGAAATTTGCAGACTACTTTCAATCTGTGTATGATAGTGAAACCCCTAATCTTAGTACAGATTTTACGCGAACAGAGGTTCCATGGAACGTAAGTAACATATCCCTAAGATTAACGAACCCGACAGAGGTGGAAGCTTATATCCGTAAACTGAAGACTGACAAGGCTACAGGGCCGGATGGAATCCCTTCCAGTACTATCATTAGCATAGCGCCAATGATAAGTGAAGCTCTTTGTCATATATTTAATACCAGTATTTTGACTTCTACTTTCCCCCAGATATGGAAACTGACCCGAGTCAGTCCCATTTTCAAGGCTGGTGACAAGACAGACGTCAAAAACTACAGACCGGTAGCCGTATTATCAGTGCTACCAAAACTATTTGAAAAAATGATTTGTGACAAATTAAGTCTCCAGATTATGCCATTCATTTGAGAAAATCAACACGGTTTCCTTCCAAAGAAATCAACAGTCACAAATCTGCTTACTTTCTCGAGATTGGTAGCCACCGGTTTAGACTCAAGGCACCAAACAGATGTAGTTTACACCGACTTTGCCAAAGCATTTGACCGTGTTAACCATGATATCTTACTGAGGAAAATTTTTAAACTAGGCTTCGACCTACCAACACTAAACTTTTTCTCATCATATTTAAAATCCAGAAATCAATTTGTTTCGGTAAATGGACATAATTCAAAAAAATTCTCAGCGAAATCTGGAATTCCTCAAGGGTCTAACCTCGGACCGCTGTTGTTTCTAATACTAATAAATGACATCCAAAACTATGTTAAGAATAGTAAATGTCTACTGTTTGCAGATGACCTTAAAATTCTAATGGAAATAAGCTCCCAACAAGACTGTCTTAAAATGCAAGCTGATCTGGATGCACTATCTGAATGGTCGTTGATAAACAAATTAGATTTCAATACAAAAAAATGTGTCACTATGTCTTACACTCGCTCTTTAAACACTATACTTTACGATTATAAGATAAAGGGCGAAACACTATTGCGTGTAAATTCCGTAAAGGATCTCGGTGTCGTCTTTGATCCCGAACTGAAATTCTCTGGCCATATATCGCAGCTCACTCAGTCTTGCTACAAACTTCTTGGGTTCGTCATTAGGACATGCAAGCAGTTCAATAACCAAGATGCTATGTTAGCATTGTTCGATGGCATACTGAGAAGCAAGCTGGAGTATGCGAGCGATGTTTGGGCACCGTACCACCAAAAGTACATTGAAATGATAGAGCAAATCCAGAAGAAATTCCTCAGGTATGTCTATATGCGGACGCATGGAACCTATCCCAGGTTCATGCACCATATCGACTTACTTGAGGAAACCAATTCTGTGAGTCTGGAAACTAGGCGGAAAGCAAGCCTAGCCACTATATCTTTCAAAATTTGGAACAATTTTATTGATAGCCCATTCCTCTTGGGATGCTATGATTTATATGTACCAGACCACTACAGCCGAAGTCGATACCATGACTTATTTAGAGTACCAAAAGGCAAAACCGACGTCCTGGCAAAGCATAGCATGACGAGGGGAGTGGTGCTGTTGAACGAACTAGCAAAGAATTTGGATGTAAATGACTGTTCTTTAAACGACCTAAAACAATTATTGAAGAGTCACTTACCCAAATGCTGATATGATGTAAAATTATACTGTTTGTAAAATTGTACTGTAACTGGAACGAATGTTCTGTTGTACAATAAAAAAAAAAAAAAAAAAAAAAAAATATGAACTTGAGGAACATGACGGAAGATCTCACAGGTGCTGATATTCATAACGCTCCTATTGGATTTGGGATTCATTTCGGACTCATTCTCGGGCAGTACGAGTAGCATTCGGACGGGTGGATTTTTACCACGGAATTTTAATGGCACGCTTTACGTTTAATAAAATTATAATACGAGTTTGTCTTATTTTCTTATATTTTTCATGGGAGTTCACAGCACAAACGCACTTTAGAGAAAATCGTCACTGCTAGAAATAGACAGCCAGGCTATCTCCGCAGGACAGTGTCTTTCCCCCACCACCACGCCCGGCTGCATTGTCCGTATGTGAATGAATAGGACAATAGGACACTGGCCAGTAGCTCCGCGCGTGCGTGTCGCTTTTGCACATTTTTTTTGCTGAATATATATAGCATAAATGGAACCCGTAAGAGATTACTAAATTTAAAGTTTAATAACAAATAGAGAAATAGGGCAACTTTTGCTGCTATGGAGATAAACTCCTGAGGATCTTCTCATTATTTAAGGATCATTGCAGACAATTCCAGTGAAGATCTGCACTCCATTTTTATTATTTAGTTCGTCCTCCAACAATTCCTATACATTAATATTTTTCGCGAACTCGCTCATAACATCATTATATATATAAATAAATAACGCTCGTCGTCATGTATCCTTTTTCGCAGCATTCCGTGTTTGAACTTCATTTGAATTGTTGTATTGTCCCATTGTCCTATCCTGTCACGGAGCTCGGACAGGATAATATTGTCCTCGTGTGAACACTGTATTAATATGTCCATTTTTATTTTCTCAAAAGTGTTTTTTTAATTTTATTTTTAGGATACTCTGTTTGCTGCCAAAAATAGTGGTGACCATCCTCCAGTGGAAGGGTTCCAGTGCCACCAGAATGCGGTGTTTGACCTCGCATGGATGTCGGGGCAGATGAAATTTGTCACTGTTTCAGGTATTTATTCAAAAAATTGTTAAGCAGGTCTAAAATATTTGTACCCGCTTTTCATCTCTCTACTCTACTTAATGTCATCTTCCATTCCTATTCTTTTGAAAATTCATCAATATTAAATAAATTTTCAGGAGATCATTCCGCCAGACTTTGGGATGTGGGTTCTGGCTCGGTGAAACAAAGCCAGGTGTTCTACGGCCACACCAAGTCCGTGAAGACGGTGGCCTTCAGGCCGGACGACTGCTCCGTGTTCGCCACCGGGGCCCGCGACGGCAAAGTGCTTGTGTGGGACATCCGCGCTAACCTCGGGGTGGACATCGTCAACAGACCCGATAACTCCATCAACAACTGCCATCCCATACACTGTAACAAAACTCCTACTTCTGCCTCCAAAAGATCATCCCGGCTAGTTCCGGAGACGCGAGCAAACAGCATCACGGGACTTATATTCCAGAACGATGAGACTCTTATTTCCTGCGCTGACGGAGACGGGAACATCAAGATATGGGATCTAAGGAAGAACTATTCAGTTTACACGAAGGACCCCCTGCCCAAGCAGTCCATCCCCTACTGCGGAAGCTCTTCCAAGAACGGTTACACAAACCTCATCTTTGACAAATCCAGATATGTACTCTTTGCTAACTGTATGGATAGCGTTATATACTCATTCAACATAACATCGCACAGTTTCATCCCGCTGCAGAGATACGTAGGTCATGAGAATAGCACATTTTATATTAAATCAAGTTTGAGTCCGGAAGGAAATTATCTTCTCAGTGGCAGCAGTGATGAAAAGGCCTACATTTGGAATACAAAGTACTCCGAACCCATTCTGCAGCTCGAGGGGCACTCCGCCGAAGTGACCTGCGCCAGCTGGTGCCAAACTGGAGACATTAAACTAATAACTTGCAGTGACGATGCCAGACACAAGATATGGAGAATAGGAAAAGAGTGGCCCGATTCTGATGATATACAGAATATGCGCGGTTCTGCTAAGCGATTTCCTCCGTCGGGAAAAATTAGAAGAACCTTAGATCAAACACCGCAATCCATCAAGAGAAAGGCAACCGATTTACTTCAATTGTCCTCTAAGAAAAAATGTTTGGGGCAAACTCCTTCTCCTAGCCCGCGATCTGGATCTTTGTCAGTTAAAAGAAATTCTAAAAGAAGCCTCATTGACATGTTAAATGGTACTCTCCCCACAGTTAAGGAGGAGAATGTGGAGAATGAACCGAATCAACTGAACGTCTACAGTGAAGATACTCCAATTTCTTTTCCTTGCGAGGCTTCCACATCCAAAAGCCACTTTTCCAATGATCTGGTTGAGGGATGCATGAAGTTGGATGCGGGGATGTTCAGTGACGAAGAACAGCAGCAATCCTCCCGCAGTACCATGACTAAATACAACGGAATGAGAACTCCCACCAAGTCCCCCAAGAAACTAGTTATATCTCCTAGTCCCAGGAAGAGGAAGATGCCTTCCCCCGGCATATGCTTTGACTTTCCCAACTACGTAATAAGCGGGGATGCCCCCCACCTGGGGCTGATGTCTCCTCCAAAGAAGATATGTAAGAATATAGACTGGCTGACGCGGCTCAGCATTGAGAAAAATGTCAAACCAAGTACCATTTATTCTCCGACAGGTAATCATCAGGGAGCCGTCATTCCTAATAGAAGAAATTCCCTTTCTAAGAGTAATCCCGATCCGACCAAAACGCCAGTAAGATGCAAAGTCAGCACCACCCTGCTGAATTATTTTTCCAAAAGCACAGAAAAGAAGTGATTCCAAGTATATGCTTTTTTTTATCTATAAAAAAATTATTCCTAACATTATTATAAGTTCAAAGTAATGGATGAAATATTTTAACTTATTTCTACTGTATTCTATATTGATATATTGATATTTTTAATCCCGGTCATTGGTACAAATATAATGATGTTCATAATATTGCTCCAAATTGTCATCCTTTAAAATGAAATGCCATTTGACTGTGGTAATACATAGTTCTACATCCATAGAAGTATAATTTCTGTAAAGTATAGGAATGGTCCTACAGCAATATAGTATCACCACAAACCTCCGTTTCCTCTTCAAATGGATGAAAGTGTCGCCTGTTTCTCCTGAATGTAGCCAAATGATTTTTATTACAATACGAAACAAATTCATTTTCCCTGGCATCTCACATTCAGTTTTTGTAAATTATACATGCCAATAGATTCTGTAACTTACATGTTACCTACTGGCATAAGTTATTTTGGGCCACTTTGGAAACGGTGAAGTTGCATACACATTTGGATGTAGTTTAGACCAAAATTATGGCTAAACGGTCACAGAGTTTGTTTGGAAACAAGTATTTGAACTGCATAACCTTTTGGTTATATTTTATTAACTTATTTATTACATAAGATCCTTGATCATTATTTTGTATAATAAATAAATAAAAGCTAAGTTTTAATATGTTGTTTCCTTATTAAATGGTTTCGGGAAACAATTTAATTTAAATATCCGATCCATGTCTTTGAACAAATTCTTTCTTACTATGCCTGTATTTTTATATTATACAACTGACTTAAATGAATGCGATAAATAGTCTTAAATGTATCCTAGCTTTCTTATAAATGTATAAAATAGTAATCACTTGAAAATTTAAATGGTCCCTCAAAAGTACAAACCAAACTTTAGTTGTAAACACTAGTGTAATATGTATCTCATTAGCTTAAGTTTCTTGTATCTCGCACATAGTTGATATAATCTGACTTTCATATTTGAATTAAAATTCATGATACAAGATAAGTTGCCAGTTCCCAAAGGCCTAGTCGTAGCCATAAATCAATGAATCGTAAGATGTGCGATTGCACTTGTGATCAGAGGAGCCCCAAAAGCTTTCTTTAAAGTAACTACTTCATGCTTATTGTGAATGCACAAGTTTAATAATGGTGCACTTTTACTATTGTCATTAATTTGATTTGTATTTTTCAACAGTTTTATAAAGAGATTTGAATGTAATTCTATTTTCAAAAATATCTCTTAATTATAACTTTTTAAAATTTGATCTATTTATTCCTTGAGAAATAAAAATATAGATAATAATTCCACAATTTGATGATAAAATAGGTGAATGTTGAAATGCTAAATTATTTGTTAATAATGAACAATAAAAAATGTGTTTAAATTATGTAAGTATTCATTTTATTTAAATTTTTCAGAATCTGTTTCAGATTTTTTTGCATAATTCTAGTTTAGTTTATTTACAATATGAAATCTGCCAAAAGAAGTTTCATATTTCTCAATCTTATAATTTTTTTTTACTAATATTAACACATTGTCGTCGGGACACGGCATTTCGGTCAACTGCGGGACACGGCAAATGCCGTTTTTGTCGACTGTCAGTTTTTGGTGGGAAACGGCATTATACGGGTTTGTTATCAGCGTGAAATAAAACGCCTTAAAGGGTAATTTGCTACCTGGGTGCTAGGCGACACTCTGTCGACGTTATTTGAGATGCCTTGTCCGGATTGGCTAGTGTGCCGCTTGTAAAGGCGTCGCCAGAAATCTACAGTTTTTATGCGATCTCAATCTACAGTTTAGTAGAGTCATTTCACATATTGGACTATTTTTCATACCGCTCGCACTGTTTTGTTTACTGTTTGGTATTATATTATTTGAATATATTATCATTGTATAGGACTTTATCCCTACAAAAATGTCTTTACAAGCCAATGATACATGCACTTATGATGTTTGATGGATTATCAACATATGATGTGTACTGATTCCTTGAAAGAATAAATACTATCATTCATAAGTGGAATGGGCTCTTCAATTAGGCGAGGCAACCGCAAAAGACTCTTTTTTGACAAGAAGCAATTAAACTTATGAGTTATTGAGTGTTCGCCTTCGGCCTTAGACAACACTGTTCAATATTTACGCGATCAGATTTCACACATCCAGCGATTGTAAAATTGCGGGCATGGCAAATATATATTATTATTTATTATATAACTATATGATATAAATAAACATGTTATCTTTTACATGGCATTTTCAAATATTGAATATTGAATGCTATTTACTGAATTAATATCAGGTTTTTGTATTCAGCTTTGAAATGTGGTGAAATTATAACATAATCAAAGCAATTATTATTTATTTTTGATGATCAAATGTCATATATGATTTCTTTGAAAATTTCAATTGAAAATATTATTTGGTTTAGAAATTGTATCAATTTTAAGAAAGCGATATATTTTTGCGCTAATCGCGAAAAACACCCACTATAGGTGTTATAAATTAGAGTCCTTAGAATAATAACTCAGATTCTTGAGAGTAAATTGAATCACTTTTATTTGACAATAAACATCCGCTATCACAGGTATGGCTAAGCACTTTTTAATAAATACTCTGGGTACAGACTAGTTCCTGTGGTTATTTCGGAGAGGTGAAACCTTTGATTGTTTTTTGAGTAAGAGCGCGTTTTTAAGCAAAGACCACCTTTTTATAACCTGACAAAAGACTGTTGACACATTCAAATTCAAAAGGCCGCAAAACAGAGATCGTCTTTGCTGACAGAATTTAATCAAGCAATTAGCAGAGGCGAGAACCTTTCATAAATAATATAATTTAGCTTTCATAGATGTCACTAGTGGTACATAATTACCCTGAAAATTATACATGCACCCCCCCCCCCCGAAAGAAACTTAATTCACCAATTAAGGTTCTTTCTAATAAAAGAAAAATTATATAACTACATAATATAAACATTAATATTAACCAAAATAAAAAATTTAAACTCTAAAATCATTGAAAGAAAAAACAAAATACATATAAAATATAAAGGATTCAGTTTTTAACAACACAACACAAATCTTGATTGGCTTCATCTTCTAATTCCATCTGGATGGGTTCCTTGTTATGATTTCCATGAGAATAACCTTGTGCACGAGGGGTCATCAGTTTTGCACGAGGATTCATCAATTTGGTTACATCAGTTTGTGGTGTGCAACGAAAAAACATAAATTGCACGATAGTGGTGTTTCTTCATATCGCCCTTTGTTGAACGAGGCAATCATTGGCGTTCAAGGTTGTCCTCTATGGGTAGCAGACAGATTTTTGTAATTGGTCGCACGAACGTCCCTTGTGATGTCCGGAGGGTGACTACCCTTGTGATTCCATCAGCTCCAGGATGGCAGGATAGTATACGAACCATTTTCCATAGAGTGGGGGGTAAGTTATCTTCCTTCAAAATAACTAGATCATTTTCCTGGAGGGACCTCTGGTTGCTGGTTTGCCATTTGTTCCTCCGTTGAAGCTCTCCCAGATAATCCTTTTTCCACCTGAACCAAAAGGATTGAATTAGTTCTGTCATTTTTTGATACTGATTTAGTCTGTTGTATGGTACATCCCGGACATCTTCTTCTGGAATAACAGATGCATTTGTGCCCATAAGGAAATGGTTAGGAGTCAGAGGATTTAAATCATTAGGATCGTTAGACAGTGGTGTTAAGGGTCTGGAGTTGAGACAGGCTTCGACTTGACATAGTACAGTATAAAAAAGCTCAAAAGTTAAAGATGAACAATTAGTAATTCTATACAAGTGATATTTGGCAGATTTGACTGCGGCCTCCCACAGACCTCCTTGCGTTGGTGCGCGTGGAGCGATAAAATGCCATTCTATTGACCTATTTGCTAAATACTCCTGAATTTTGTCATCATTTTTTCTCAAACTGGCATAAAGTTCCTCCAGTTTATTACATGCTCCTTTGAAAGTAGAAGCATTGTCGGAATATATTTTCTTGGGTTGACCTCTGCGAGATATAAACCGTTTCAAACAATTTAAAAAAGTTTCGCTAGATAAATCTGTTACTAGCTCTAAATGGATAGCCTTAGTAACAAGACAAACAAAAATACATAGATACGATTTAATTAGAGGAGCTCTCTCCAGAACTCCACTTTTGATTTGGAGCGGACCCGCGTAGTCCAAACCGGTTACAGAGAAAGGCCTGCTAGGGGTTATTCGGTCCATAGGCAAATTACCCATAATTTGCTGGCCTACGACGGGGCGGCATCTAAAACATATTATACAGTTATGTAATATTCGTTTCACTGTGTTTTTACCGAATATCGGCCAAAATTTTAACCTTATTTCGGCTAGTAACGCTTGTGCTCCTGCATGTAAATTCGCATAATGGTAGTGACGTATTATTAATTCTGTCAACTTATGCCTTGCAGGTAAAATAATAGGATGTTTTTGTTGAAAAGTTAAATGTGTTGCTGTGGACAATCTCCCACCAACTCGTATTAATTGGTCATGTAAAAACGGGTTGAGAGCCTTTAAAGAACTATTTTTATTTACACTTCCAGTTTTTATTAAGGCTTCTCGTTCTGCCTGAAAACTGTATTTTTGTGACGATACAATTAAATATTTCAAAGCTAATTCAAGTTCTTCAACGTTTAGATTTCCTGATATTTTGGTCTTTAACTTATCACAATTATTTATAAATCTTAATACATAGGCAGTTACACGTTTTAGTTTAGTTAAAGAAGAGAATTTCTTAAAGATGTCCCATTCTTCCGGATTAGTTACAATCAAAACATTTTTTCCTTTAATTTCCGGAGGGTTTGAACAAGATATTTTCGATAGCGGCCAAGTGTTGTTTTCTCTAGTCAACCACTCTGGCCCATGCCACCATATTGAGGAATATTGATACCATATTGATGTTATCATCACCTTATCACCATATTGATGTTACCATCTAAATTTAAAAAAAAAAAAAAAAGTTTAACTTCTTTTAAACTGTTTTTTTATTAAAATAACCAAATGTACTATATGATTTTTTTTTTCTTTATTCATATCTCTTTTTTCATTTAAACCATAGATAATGTAACCACCACTGTTTTGATTTTCACCTTATAATGCCCACGCACAGGCTTCGCCTTTGTGGGATTTTTTTGTTACTGCCTTATATTTTGTATAATTATATATGTATCTGTATGTATCAAAAAAATTGACAATAAAAAAAAATAAAAAAAAAAATAAAAAAATTCACTAGTTGATCAGCAGTAGCTCCTCTTGATAATATATCTGCTGCATTGTCAGAGGATGGCACATGACGCCATTGTTCTGGGTTACTAAGTTCTTGAATTTCAGCGACAACAATAACTGGTCCAAGTAACCCCAATGGGTCAAATGTTGATGCTATGCTTGACAATATTTGGCGTTTATTTTCAATATGCTTTGATGGTTTTGTTATAACATAAGAAAAATAATCTAACTCATTATTCCTGAATAAGCCCAGAATTTTTTCATTCTTGGGTTTGTCAGATAGAATTTTTTCAAAATTGTTCTGTCCGGCAATTTCAGCTTGGCCCGACTCGGATGACAAATCCAAGATATTAGATCTCCATTTTCGTAACCTCATGCCTGCAGACAGCAATATGTCAATTAATTGACCTTTTAAATTTCTACAGGATTCCAAATTATCGTCTCCGGTCAATAGGTCATCCATGTAAAAATTGTTTTTTATGACTTGACTAGCTTTAGGAAAAGTAATTTGGTTATCCATACCAACTTGTTGTAGGCATCTTCTAGCTAGGAAAGAGGAAGGACTTAACCCGTACGTTACAGTTTTCAGCTTGTAATGCTGAATCTCATCTTCCGGTGATTCGCGCCAGACTATTTTCTGCAAGTTGCGGTCAGCTGCACTCACGTTTATCTGCCGATACATCTTCTCGATGTCAGCTGTCATGACATATTGGTGTTTTCTGAAAAGTAACAATTGGGTATATAAATCCTTTTGAATGACAGGTCCTACCATCAAGGCGTCATTCAGGGAAATTCCTTTGGAAGTTTTGGCTGATCCGTCAAAAACAACCCTCACCTTAGTGGTGGAGCTCGATTCCTTAATGACGGCGTGATGTGGTAAAAAATAGGAGTTATGATCTCCTTCTAGTTTATCACATACCTCCATGTGACCTAGTTGGATCTTGGATCATCCTCGTCGCCACTGTAGTATCCTGTAGATTCACCTTAAAGGAGCTTGGATTCAGGATTGATAAAATACGTAAAGCTGGTTAATTATTTACAGAGATCGTTTATTGATCTCTCCCCGCTCCCACTCCCCGCACCTCGCGGCCCGTAGGTAGGTACCGAGTACCACAGTATTCTCGCATAAATTGTACATATTGCGATTATAATTCTGTATTTGAAGATAATTTTCTTTCTAAGTTTTGGAATCTTTTCTCCGCTGTTGTCAATGAGTTTCCTAATTGATCAATACAAGGACGGCGTGGTAAAGTAACTGTAAATCTACCGTCTTCTTCTCTTGCATGAGTAGCTATGAAATTAGCCTCGCAAGCTTTCTCCTCATGATTTTGATATTTCATGTTGTTGACTTCTTCAAGATTCCAAAATTTTTCAATTTGATTGCTTAGTTTATTTATGGATAAGCTACAGAATTGTGATACTGGCCTTTGGTTGGGATATACGTTGGTCGGTCCTGACACGATCCATCCCAGTTGTGTTCGTTGAAGTGTGGGACCGGTATCCAACTTCATTCTATCATTGGTCAGGATGTCCCAAAAACCTTCAGCCCCCAACAAGATGTCGATAGGCGCTGCGATGTTGAAATTCGGGTCTGCCAATTCTAATCCATGAGGCAACTTAATCTGGTTTCTTGGTATTGATGTTTGCGGCAGACTTGTCGTTATTTCCTGTAATTTCAGACAAGATATTGTATTTTTATAGTTGGTTCTTAAAGAATTAAAGTCTACCGATACACTTTTCCTTATGTGTGTAACATTATTGTATAGGCCCGATACCGGCTTATTTATGTGATTAAATTTTAAATTTAATTTTTTTGCAAAATCCTCTCATAAAATTGGATTGTGCTCCAGAGTCTATTAGTACTCTTGCCTTATATAAATTATTGTCGCTACCCACGATACCTACTATCGCCGTAGACAACAATACTAAATTTTCTGCCTTACCTACGGCAGAATGATTGTTAACTGAGACATCTTCTGCCTCAGTTCCTAAATTTGGAGATTCTACACGGAATCCCTCTTTATGAAGCAACGTATTGTGATCATTACTGTCACATCATTTGCATTTAAAGGTGATCCTGCAATCCTGTGCAAGATGACCCGGCTTCAAACATTTGAAGCATGCTCGGCTCTTTTTCAAGGCTTCTATCCTTTCCGATATTTTTAATTTTAGAAATTTTTTGCAGTAAAAGATTGGATGATCCTCACCGCAGAATGTGCATTTTCCCTTTTTTACAGATAATAACACAGTTGATTCCCTATTATTAATCCCTAAATGTGATTTAATTTGGCTGTGCGGTTTTTTGTCCGTAGTTTGCATAAGTTCTAAAGTTTGAGCTCGTAAAGCTAAACATTTCAAGAACTCTTTCAGTGTTGGCAACTTCCCTTCAATAGGGCTTTGTTCCCAATGTTTTCTAGTAATCACGTCTAATTTGTTTGAAATTATGTAAATAATTAAAGCATCCCATTGATTTACTTGAACTCCTAAGTTGTGTAAAGCCTTTAAGTTAACGTTAGTTCCATCTATCAATCGCCGCAATGCGACTGCATCTTCCTGCTTCATTTCCTTCATTTGGAATATGAATTGAATATGCTTATGTACAGTTGCCCTTAAATTAGAATATCTCTCATGTAATAGTTCCCATGCTCCTTGATATCCAGAATCAGAGATCTCTAAATTTGAAATGATTTTAATTGCTTCTCCCTTTAAGCAAGATTGCAAATAATAAAATTTCTGTACATTATTTATCGAATTATTATTGTGAACTATTGTCTTAAAAGTTTCTACAAAGGTGTTCCAATTTTTCTGATCTCCGTGGAATTCTTGTAACTTTAGGTCAGGTAATTTTATTTCTACCCTCGATTGTTCTACGGATTCTAATGCACCTTTGGCCGTTGCCATTGATAAATAATATTGATTTTCAAATGATTCTCTCTGAGAAGCATTTTCGATTTCATTTACATCTGAGATTTCCTCAATTTCATCCTGAATAACTTCAAATTCATCAATTATAGATTTAATTCTGTCATATCTTAGTTTTATTTCGTGAGCTGAAAGAGTATTCAATGCATCATTGAATCTCGTTAATTTTCCCCTTAAAACTCCGCGTTTGTTCACTAATCCTTTCAATTTCTCCATCGTATTATGAATCGCGACAATAAATTTCCGATAATTAAATGATCACTACAATAATTCACTAAAACTGGTAAATTATTCGCGTATTAATACTCCAATTTGAAAGAAATGATGACAAAATCCTTACAATGTTTACTATTTTCGATAAAATCTGCACATAAAACACGTAGCTAATATTGTTATTGTGAAATGTCATACAAAATTAAGTTATGACTTGCAATTTTTATGATGTTGACAAACAGTAAATCGGAATATCTTGTAACAAATTATTTCTAATATTATTATTTGAATAAAATAATAAAGATATTTTGGGGATTCTAGATGTGATAGGAGTTGGATTTGGAAGGATTGGACTTATCTGTCTGATGCGATGGCGTGTTTCCAGGTTCTCAGACTTCCAGCTACTTCCAGCTTGATCTCTCAAGGATCTTTCCAATATTTTTGGCCGCTTGGTTTTTGTTTAAATTTCTGTAATCTCGCTTGGATTACAATATCCGGATCGCTAGGACCATGTTATAAATTAGAGTCCTTAGAATAATAACTCAGATTCTTGAGAGTAAATAGAATCACTTTTATTTGACAATAAACATCCGCTATCACAGGTATGACTAAGCACTTTTTAATAAATACTCTGGGTACAGACTAGTTCCCGTGGTTATTTCGGAGAGGTGAAACCTTTGATTGTTTTTTGAGTAAGAGCGCGTTTTTAAGCAAAGACCACCTTTTTATAACCTGACAAAAGACTGTTGACACATTCAAATTCAAAAGGCCGCAAAACAGAGATCGTCTTTGCTGACAGAATTTAATCAAGCAATTAGCAGAGGCGAGAACCTTTCATAAATAATATAATTTAGCTTTCATAGATGTCACTAGTGGTACATAATTACCCTGAAAATTATACAATAGGCTAGAGTCTATTGTTTGAAGCGCCCGACTGCAATGTGTTAATAAGATTAAAAGGAAGGTCTAACAGAGGTCACCAAACTTTTTTATTTCGTAGACCACATGCTGATTTTTTCTGTTTTGGGTAGCCCCCAGTTTTTTATTTCCGTGGATTTCAGGCCAAAATTTCCTTAGATTTTTTTTTTTTTTTTTTTTTGTATTAGGCAATTCACCCTAAAGAGAGTGCTTTGTGCCGATTGGGATAAGATATATGGTTAAACTGATGTGAATTATCTATAAGGGGACTGGACATATCATATATTAAAGTCATTCAAATCTATAAACTTATAAAGAATAGAATATACGCGAGAGTTGTTGAGAGACAGCAAATATGGAATACTAAGGGGAGACTGGTGAGTGATTTTAATAAGCAATCGATACATGCCTTTGAAAGAAGAATGGTTTTTACAATTGAAGAAAACATGGTCAAGAGTCTCATCCTCCACACCACACTGGCATAATGAACTTTCGAGCACCCGAATTTTAAACAAATGAGTTGCAATAGAGCAGTGGCCAATTCTCATTCTCGAGATACAGGAAATAAATCTTTTGGACTTTTTTTTGCCGTGGAACCAGGGTTTACTTGGAATATGATTTTGTATTCCAGCATAGAAAGATCCAGTTTGAGTTTTCGTGACTGTCCAATTTTCTTCCCAGGAACGAGACATGTTGGATTTCAGAATAGAGAAGACGTCAGAGACAGGAATTTTAAAATCTAAAGGAATAGAACCAGATACAGTTCCAAGTTTAGCGAGAGAATCAGCTTTCTCGTTACCCTCAATTCCTAGATGGCCAGGCACCCAAACCAGTATTGTCTCAAACATAGATTCGTTTAAAGAATCGATGATTTTTTTAATATTACAAATAACATAGTCTTCTGGACAACGAACGATATTAGAGGAAATTTTTAATACTGCACTTAGAGAGTCAGTACACAGTAAGGCTCGACGAATATTAAGGAGTTGGATTTGAATTAAAGCTTGTTCAATTGCGAAGCATTCTGCAGTAAATATGGAAATTTCTTTAGGCAATTTATAAGACAGATTAACATTGAATTCAGGAATATATACCGATGCGCCACATTCTTTGTGGTCGGATTTGGAACCATCTGTGTATATGAGGGAAAATCCAGGAAACTTTGAAAATATAAAGTTTTTAAAATGTTCTTCAACATTTTGAAAGTTATTAGCTGATGATAAAATGTTCGTCCGGAAGTCAGAAATTATTACGTTTGGGATAAAATTAATAGCATTAAACGGGGTACTGTAAATAGGAAGGATTGGATCATCTTGTAGATTTTGAAGGTAAGAAGACAGAGATCTAAATGATAGAAAACTTTTTAATAAGAGAGGGAATCGATCTCTATCTATTACCCTCCTTTTGTTATTCAAAATACTGAACAAACGATCGAGACTCTGTTCCAATGAGTGACGCGATAAAGATAACGCTTTGAAGATATATCTATCCGCGAGGTATTGTCTTCTCAAAAATAAGGGAGGATCTACACATTCTATCTGAAGAGCATTAATTGGAGAAGATTTCATTGCCCCAATAATCATTCTGAGCCCTTTTGATTGGATTCTTTCAAGTTTTTTATCCAGATATTTAGGAAGTGGGTCGAAAAGAAATGTGCCATAATCCAAGTGACTTCGAACGAGGGAATTATACATTAGTTTAAGAGTAGTAGGATGGGATCCCCACCATACTCTGGAAACAGCTCGCATCATATTAAGCCCCTTTTCACATTTAGCAGAAACGTTCTGAATATGAGGGAGCCAGGAAAGCTTATGGTCCAAAAGCAGGCCAAGAAATTTTATTTGCTTAACGATTTGAAGGGGGAAATTATCAAAAGAGACTGTAAAGTTAGGCAGTTTTCTTTTGCGAGTAAAAGCCACTACCTTGGTTTTAGAGGTAGCTAAATTCATTCCATTTGTCAACATCCAAACTTTAATATTATGTAAGGCCAAATTTAATTCCTTCGCAGCATGCAATAAATTTTTGTGAGATAAATATATGAGAAAATCGTCCGCAAAATAAAGTCGCTTAATAGACGAAGGGATTACAATGTCTAAATCACTCATA
Organism: Hesperophylax magnus; assembly: GCA_026573805.1. Classification (NCBI taxonomy): domain Eukaryota; kingdom Metazoa; phylum Arthropoda; class Insecta; order Trichoptera; family Limnephilidae; genus Hesperophylax; species Hesperophylax magnus. The sequence goes on from JAIUSX010000050.1 coordinate 1,364,220, forward strand.
TAAATATTAAATAATAATGGACTGATAACAGACCCCTGGGGTAGCCCTTTCCAAAGTTTGCGCTTCAATATGTTTGAGGAAGAGTGGATAATAATGGATCTGTCTGTTAGCAAGTTGATAATAAATTGAACTAATTTTATGGGGATTTTTATTTTAATTAATTTTTCCTTCAAAACATCAATTAATACATCGTCGTAAGCTGAAGAAAGATCTAGAAATGTGGCCAATGTACAAGAGTTAAGGGATTGAGAAATACGGATATCTGTTGTTAACAAACTTAAATTATCCATAGTAGATTTCTTTTTCCGAAAGCCGTATTGATTAGGAGGGATAATACTGTGATTTTCAACAAACCATTCTAATCTGTTCTTTATCAAATGTTCCACTACTTTAATTAAACACGACGAAAGAGCAATAGGACGATAAGATGAGACTTCGGACGGATTTTTCCCTGGTTTTAAAACCGGGAGGATTTTTTGAACCTTCCAGACATCCGGAATAAATCCTGTTTCAAACATGTTATTAATTAAGGATAAGAAATATTCAACCGACGTGTCGGAGAATGCTTTAAAGAAGCTATATAATATTCCATCAGGACCCGGAGAAGAGTCAGAAAGAGATTTGATTACTCGTTTTAGTTCACTAACTAAGAAAGGAGAGTCTAGCCAGTTAGAGTGAGATGGATATGAAATAAAAGAGGGCATTTCTTCACATGTGGCAACTGAAGGAGGGGCAATCTTATCAGCAAAACCTATAATAATTTCCTCCGGAATATGTTTGGTACGCTCCGGAGCATATGACGAACCGAATTTTTTTAAATTAGTCCAAACAGATGACTGGGGAGTTTCAGGAGACAAGTTTTCACAAAATTTTCGCCATCCAGACCGCTTTTTATTTTTCAAAATACGTTTAGTTTCTGATTGGACGCGTTTCACTGATAAGAAATTTTCAAAAGACATGCATTTGCGGTAAATGGAAACTGCTTCTTTTCTAGAGTTAACAGCACGAGTGCATTCTTCGTCCCACCACGGAGTCGAATGTTTAGTTTTAATGTTAACTTTACGCTTTTGAATGGATTTTTCTGCTGCTTTTATAACTATACTAGGAAATAATTCACATTGTGTTCTGATGTTCCCAAGAGAAGATTTTACAGAGTGAACAAGAGAGTCTAATACAGAAGAAAAAAATCTCCAGTTCGCATCTTTCGTTTTAAATTTAAAATTATTGTTAATTGTAAAGGAATGCGAGGTGGTTAGATGGTGAAAGAGGATTATAATAGGGAAATGATCACTGGAAAGGGGGTCTTTAAGTATGTTCCAAGAACATTTACGTATGACCGAAGATGAACAGAGAGATAAATCAACAACACTTTTCCTTTGTTGAGGGGGGGTGAATCGGGTTGGAGATCCGTCGTTTAAAATACATAAATTATGGGAATCAATAATATCTAAAAGATTACGGCCAGAACGATTCGTTAATTCACTACCCCAAGAGGTAGAATGAGCGTTAAAGTCGCCCAGTAACATATACGGGGGACGGATCTGAGACATAAATGATGACCATTCGTTTACATCAAAAATAGTGGAGGGAGGGACATATATTGATAGTATTGTAATATCACATACAACAGCTGCTACTATCTGAAAATTGTTAGAGAGAGTATGAAATATGATTGGTTTGAAAGGGATAGAGTCATGGATGATTAAGGCAGCGCCACCCTTACCATCCAGTCTATCATGTCTAAGACAATTATATCCAGAAATCTTAAATAGATATGAGGGTTTAAACCACGTTTCAGAAATAGCGGCAACTGAAATTTCATGTTCATCGAGTAATTTTACAAGTTCAATTTTATTACAGATTAGACTTCTGATATTCCACTGAAGAATTCTGTTCAGTTTCGGAGACATTAGGAAGACAGGATAATAAAGATTTAATGCAATCGGCAGCGTTGGACGGTATATTATTGTTGTTTGAAAGTATAGAAATTAAGATGGTAATTAAAGTCTGAATGAAAGCAGAATTTTCATTCACCACTTTCCCTAAATTAGGGGAAGATTGGAAACTATTTAAAGCACTCCCATTGAGTGTCTGAGATTTATAATTCCCATTTGGGTTAAACAAAATATCATTATGTTGATTTTTATCAATAGAAGCAATAAATTTTGGTTTTGGTTTGAGTGGTATAAAAATTGTTTCCCTGCGAGAAGATGATGGAGGAGATTTAGAGTAAGATAGATTGCAAGGAATTGAGGTAGATGTTACCTCTGCAAACGATTTTATTGCAGGTGGGAATAATTTTGATGCCTGGAAATAGGAAATGTTGTCTGAAGCCATTGATTGTTTAATATTCCTTTGTCTGGTCAATTCTGGACAGGCCACACTAACCGCTGTATGATTTCCCTTGCAGTTAATGCAACGTGGATCATTCGATGATTTTTGGCAAAGATCAAAGGGGTGGTCTTCTCCGCAATGAAAACAACGTGGAGGGGAACGACATATGGGTTTTGAGTGTCCGAAACGGCAGCAGTTAAAACACTGGATCGTCGGGAATTTATATACTTCCACAGGGAGTGCGTTGTAATAAATAAATACCCGAGATGGCAAAGTTTGGCCTTCAAAAGTAATAACAACCGATTGTGAGGGTTTCCATGTAGTGGTTCCATTAGATGTATCTTTGTAATTTAATCTACGTGCTTTTAAAACCTTAGGGGTCACTTGAGAATCATTAAGTGCATCAACAATTTCAGATTCTGAGAGATCGGTTGGTATACCTCTCACTCGGCCCATTCTAGTAAGGTTGTAAGTTGGAATATAAGATTTAAATTTGTGGTGTGAAAGCGTATCTATTTTTTGGACAAATTCATTTGCAAAGTTTGCGGATTTAAATTCTAGGGATAACTTATAGCGGCCTTCCGGCTTAATAGATCCGTTAACTATGCCAAGGTTACTGTTTTTTGAACTAAAAATGAATTTCCCGAAATCCAGAGGATGAATGATTTTTCCTTGTTCAGTACTTTGGACATTGACAATGAATGGAGCCGAGGAGGATGGGGAATAACTTAATTCAGTATTTTTAGATTCTGATAATATGGTATCCTTACGACTTTCCTTAGGGTTTGAGGATTCATCGGATTGCAAAGGTTTAATTTTGGGTGGTACATTAAGACAGAGCGATGGTCTTCGTTTTCTGGAAGGGACTATTATAGAAACATCCGATTCATACTCATCTCCAATATTAAATATGGACTCGGGGTCAGGAGGTCGATTTTCATCTTCCTCCATATTTATAAATTAATTAACAAAAAAAAAATAATACAGTCTATTTGATTGACTGTACACACGAATTTATCAAAACCTAAATATAACAAACAAATAATAGAAAACAAAAATGTAACAATAATTTCTTATCTGTACGAAGTCCGCGACAGCAGGTAGGCAATTTGTCAAACACAGAGCACGACTATCCACTACCGTAGTTCGATGACTAATCTCCTTAGATTTAAGGATGGGTTTGTATGAGGAATTGCCCCACAATATTTTTAAATCCGTGGATAATTTTGAGAGTAATAATTCCCAACAGTATTTTCGCATTGTCTTAATTCATTTATGAATAGAGAATTAAACAAGTCATACAAGTTTAATAAAACATTGCTGTTGAGCGTATGGGCGCAATGCGTTACTACTGGTATCAAATGCGCAAGTTACACTCTCGTGAACCCCCAATTACATCTCGTGCACCAACAATTTTTTATTTCATCGACCCCCTGCAGTTCGGACCCCTGGGGTCGATATAGACCACTTTGTGAATGACTGTTCTAGAAAGTATAATTAATACATTGACTGGAAAACATGGCTTTGTGATCCAACTCATGCAGTCACATATGTTTTGTTGTCACACATGGTCAATGAAAATCAGTTAGCAATAAAAATTTTGGGTCTGATATGAGTAGACACTACATACAATACGAAACTTCCCTTTTCATTGTGTTGTATCGCATCTCTAACTAAAAGACGTATACAGTGTCTGGAAACTCCTAGTATAAGCGGGAAATTGGTGAATCTACATCAAATAGAGTACCCAAAAAATTTTCTTTTTTTCTATCTGAGCAGTAAATTTTTTTTTAAACTTTTTTCCATTTTATTCGCAACTAAAGCCTTAAATAACTTTTAGAGCTAGGTCTATGCTTCCAAAGTGTTTTAAAAAACATTAAATAGCTGATATTAATCCCCTAAGATAGACTTTTCAAATTTGGCCTAAAAAATTCCAACTTAAAACTCGATTTACTCGAAAACTAATGCTCAATTCAAAAAAGTCATACCACTAAATCGACTCCAAATGTGATGTAGATTCACCAGTTTCCTGCTTGTACTACGAGCTTCCGGACACTGTATAATATGTACGTTGTCATATGACATCTAAAACGACTTCAATAGACGTTTTGTCTGTGAATGTGTTAAGATTTCTGTAAGTATGTTACCAAATTAAAAAGTGTGTTAATACAATTCCACAAATAGACCTTTCAATAAAACTTTCTCCCTTTGTCCCAATACTATCTACTTGTACATGATGAGTGGCAACACAAGAAAGTACACAAGGAAAAGTATGAAACTGTATTATATTTATTTATTGAATTACCGGTATTCCTTTATTTTATATTTTAATGGCTTACAATGGGCAACAGGAGGCAGTGATAATGTTGTACAACCGGCAACGGGGGGCAGTGATAATGGGGTACAACCGGCAACGGCGGTAGTGATAGATATTCAGCATATTAAATTAATTGAATCTGATTTTAGATTATTTCTGCTAAAGTACGTGTTTATTTTTAATATTACGCCCCTAAAACACGACTTGGACGATCACTCCATATAAGCATTGCTTGCCCACTGCAATTATGGTAAAAAAATGCTTTATTTTACACTTAAAAATAGATAAGTATTTAAAATCATTTTTTATAAATATATTTATATTTTTTTAATAGATTTTGAATTTTTCCGATTTTATGTCCGGGTTAAATCTTCCCCATAGGAAAAACTAAACCCTTCCACACACTTTTCCACAAATGATCATCTAGTCAATCAACATTATGAAAGTGCATTATATAAACAAAATAAATACAAAACAATACAAGAACAACACGTCAACTCACCAGAGATCAAATGGGAAAATAATTCACCGACTCCAGATATTTTCATATCAGAGGGTTCGGCTCGGTAGAACTCCTAACAGGGCCTATAAATCCTACTGATCCATTAGATACAATCCTATAGATACATTATTATTATTGTTATACACTAATACAGGGCTTCCCTAACTGTGAGTCGCGACGCCCCGGGGCGCCGCGGGATCATCCCAGGGGCGTCGTGAGGCAATTTTTATAGCGTCTTCCACACGCACACTTCGGAGCGACTGAGTCCCGCGCCACTTCAGGCCGCCGCGCAGAAAATCTCTGCGACATATTTCAAAAATTAGATGATCTCAATAAGTCCTTGCAGGGAAATAATACTCACATATTACAACTGGTAGATAAAATCACTGGGTTTCAGAAGAAGTTGCTCTTATGGAAAAGAAAATTAGAAGAAGATCAAGTAAGTTCCGAATGTTTCCCTGCTTTACAAGGCATTCTACAAGAAAAATCGACAGAAATTCTCGATCCTTCTTTAAAAATAATATTTACACAGCACTTTTCATCTTTGAGCGAACATTTTGAAAAATATTTTCCCGAAAATCTGGAGCAATATGACTGGGTTAGAAACCCTTTCCAGTCGACCTCACCATCAACACTTTCGACAGCAGAAGAACAGTTAATAGAATTGTCCTGTGACTCCAGCCTTAAGCTGCAATGTAATAAGGATCAGCTACTTGAATTTTGGAGCTCAGTTTATCAAGAATATCGTTCCATCAGCACTGCAGCGTTAAGGGTTTTATTACCGTTTGAGACATCATACTTGTGTGAGACAGGTTTCTCTGCAGTTGCAGTAATTAAGAATAAGTACAGATCAAAAATAAATTTAGAGGCAGAGACGAGAGTGGCGATTTCGAAACTTCAACCTCGTGTTGAGAAACTATGCTCAGAAAAGCAAGCACATCCTTCTCATTTATACCAAAGAAAAAAATTGCTTTTTTATCTTTTTTGTTTGCTTCCATTTTTGTTTTTATGTTGTGTTCTTTATTTTCTAATAAAAAAATTAGATACTATTTGGAGTTTTTCTGACAAATTGTTATTAGGTAACGTACCCATACTACGTGACCCGTTCAGGGGGGGGGGCTTCAAAATACTACGCTTGGTACAAATGAGCAGCGGGGGGCTTAGATTTTTAGTCACCGGGGGGGGGGGGGGCGTCGCCAAAAATATGGCAACTTCCCAAGGGCGTCACAGTTGAAAAAAGTTTGGGAAGCCCTGCACTAATACATGATCATTTGCAAAAAAAAAAATACAAGGAACTCCATTCGATTTTGTTGTTCCTAATCTTCTAATTTCCAGATACTTACCACCCTGAAGTCTGCATTGCCTTACGCGTTTATGCATCTGGTAGGTATGTTAAATTATCTTTGTTTCTAGATATTGAAAACCATTTGACATAACTTTTTTTTTTTTAGGTTTTGATATAATAATAATGTTTGTTTATTTCATGAACAGAGCGGTGAGTTCAGCACTCTGTCTGCCATATAAAAGCGTACATCTAAATAAATTATATGATATTAAGTTAAAAATAAAACATATTTAGCACTTGTACTATGGTGGCTTGAGGGAAATTCTCCATCTATGGTGTAGGGGTGCACCCTACTACTGGGCGACGGCCTGGACAATAGTGTATTCCGATCTCCGATAGCGCTGACTCGTCCTGGCTACTCTGGCGCATCAAGGCAGCATACCCATGCACCCTTCCCTCTGCGAACATCTGTGAGGCGGTGAATCGCCAAAGGAGACCGAACAACCCAATGTATGCGTGGTTATACTGTACTCGGAGTGTGTTCATGACGCCTTGTGTATACCTTGTCCATAGTTCGCTAAGTGTAAAAGCTCATGCAGTATCTTTGGAATAGTTGCTTCTTCACCAGACTGCACTTGTTGAATCTCCTGGCGAGCGTGTTGGCTTGCACGCTTAGTACCCTTCTTTGGCGTTCTATGTCATTTTTATCATTTAGGTCATCAGTGACGACATACCCCAAATATTTTGTTTTGTTGCAGATTTTGAGATTGACTCCGCCGAGACACATGGGCGGAATGTCAGCCGGACCAGTATTTTAAATGTATTGAAGTATGAGCCCAAAGCCAATTGGAATATGGCATCCCTATCCTCCATTCAATACAAAATGGTAAAAATAAGTAATAAGCAAACTACTTATGTACCCAAAATTGCGTTAAAATCATTTAGGTCATCAGAGGTTCATACCCCGGAGAAAGTAGTTTGAAGTTCATGTAACAGATGTGTTTGGAAAGTAACTAATTTTGCAGCTTTTCGGAGCAATCAGAAAACTGGAGGCATCAGAAAAACTAAAGTTTGGTGGTTTCTTATTTATTATCTAGTTTATTAATAAAAATTATTACCACATTCACGGTATATGGATAAACCACGGAAAACCTAACATTGTATTACATAATTTCAACATTTTTCTGCAAACTACTTTTTTTTCTAGATCTTTTCTTTCTTTTTTTTTAGTGTAAAAAACATATCTTGCGTTTTTTTTTTTTTTTTTTCTAAATTCTTGTATTTTATGAGGTGGTGAATCATTTAAATTTACTGAATTTAAACTTTTATTTTTATTATTCTTTATTTTGGCTTTCACCCATTAGGGGTGATCTTGGCCACACACAATTATCATTTTTTCTTATAAAGAAATACAACTAATCACAAAATATAAATATACAGATTATTATACATCATAAACATAACATAACGTAACATAAATAAATCTAACGTAAACGGTACAGAGCTGGTAAGAGAAGGAATTTAAAGTTAATGTTCTTTATAGAACAGTGTCATATGCATCTCACAATTTTTACCTCATATGGGTGTTTAAAATGTTACCTGGCTATTATAGACTTAGAGGCCTTGTGTTTTCTTGGTAGGGAAACAATTGTTTCCTAAAAAACCCTACTAAATTTGCATGTTTTTGCATCATCGGGCCATATATTACATACATGTCTATTTGTGTTGTGTTGGGAGTGGGAAGGAGTCGGCTATGGCCTATTCGCATTCGCCTGTTGTATTAAGGGAAACCATAGAAAACCTTAATCAGGAGGAAGCGGCCGTTTGTCAACATGAAACAGAAACGGCCTTCAGTAACATCAGTATATGATGTCCTGCATTATTTATTTATACACCCATTTAGCTTTTACATACATAGTTCATAAAAAAAATATTCTGAAGATTGTAAGTTCACAATAGTAACAGTAATAATACATACAACTATATCCATTTGACATATTATAAAAGCAAGTAAATAGTAAATGCATACAATAATTATTTGTAGGTATAAACCTGTTGTATAAAAATAAGAATATGCCTACTCCTAAGGTATACAGACGTAAATTAGTTAAAAAGAAATGTAAAGTTTATATGTACATACTAGGAAGTGGCAGCAGTAACATGATGGCATATGAGACATAGTGCATGAGGCCTTTGAATTAGAAAGTTAACGAATTAATTATTGGGGGTATTGAACAAAATATAGAGCGTTTGACTGGTTATCCTGGCCTGGTAAATCGAGGGCGTTTGGTCTGCCAATTTACATATATATTTTACATAAAAAATATTGTGAAGATTATAAGTATAGAATAGTAAAAGCAATAATATAACCTTCACCATTTGACATATAAAAGCAAGTAAAAAGAAAATGGAAACATGATAGTTTGTAGGTATAAGCCTGTTGTAAGAAAATAAGAATATGCCTACTTCTAAGGTAAAAGACGAAGATTGTTTATAAAAATGTTATGTTTATATGTACATACTAGGTAGTAGTATTATGAGGTGTCTGTGTGTGTAGGACTGTTTTTATGTTGATATATACCCATGGTAGAATAAAGAATAAACGTACTTACATAAATACTATGAAATATTATATAAATAGATATATGTATACATTATATAATGGGATGGAAGTCGGGAGATTAGGAAATACCTACTGCTCGTTGCTTATCCGTCCACATCTAAATCTGGTATGTGCCAGATATGCACATACCAGTGCATATACCAGCATTGCCAGATATGCACATACCAGTCCATCAGGATGTGTTTGGGTAGTCTGTGTATATATCTAAATGTAAGGTCGCTAGGTGAATTGTGCTGTCCGATTTCTTGAATGAATTGATTTTTACTACGTCATGATTTGTAAAAACGTTCAGTCTGTCTGTGTGTATACTCGTATAACGTCGGTATTTGTTCTCGGTCGTGTAGTTTTTTCAGGTTTGTTCTAAGTCTCATGTTGCATGTGGTTTTTAAGCAATAATTTTGAAGAGTCTGTAGTCTCGTGTGGTCAGAGTGTGATATGCTGCTTCAGACACGAATAGCATATTTTCATATCAGGACTTCATTGCGCCAATCGCCTGTCGCTTACTTGTTTGCGCCTTGGCTAAGTGAGATTTCCAATTGAGTCGCGAGTCCATAGTCAGGCCCAGGTATATGACTTCATCTTTCCATTTGACATATCCTCCCATTTCGATGTTGAAGTCAGGAGTTCTATTTTTTCGTTTCCTCGTGTACATGATGGCTTCGGTTTTGGCGACGTTAAGCTTTAGGTGCCATTTTAATAGACAGATACTCTATAAGAGCATCGAGCTCCCTCTGTAAGTACATTGCGGCTATGTCTGCGTGAGGCGAGGAAACCGAGGAAGGCGAGATTTATCCATACACTGTCGAATGCCTTCTCTAAGTCCAGGAGCGTAGCAGCGGTGAAGCGGTGTTCATTAAATTTTCTTGCGATTAATTCTGCTACTCGGATGAGTTGGTGGGTTGTGGAGTGCCTCTTTCTGAAGCCGAATTGCTCGTCGGGGAAAGTCTTGTTTTCTTTGTGGTGTGGGACAAGCCTGTTGAGTATAATCTGTTCATATACCTTACTCGGGGTGGGGAGTAGGCTGATGGGTCGGTAGTAGGCTGATGGGTCGGTAGTAGGCTGATGGGTCGGTAGTAGGCTGATAGGTCGGTAGTTGGTTGGCTGCGTCCTTTTGAACAGTTTTGTAGTGTATATGATGGCTTTTTGAGGTAGATGTTTGAGTAGAATGTTTTGTATTTGATCGCTTCCCGTCGCTTTATTAATTTTTAATCGCTTGATTATGACAGCAATCTCGCTCTACATAATGAAGTGGATATCGGCAACATTCGTTTGCTCCGATTGACTCAGGTCTCGTAGAGATTCAGCTACTATTTGGTCTGTTTCCGGATTGTATAGGCCGTCCGTGGCTGCGTAGGCTCTCTCAAAGCCGTCAGCGAGCGCGTCTGCCTTTTTTTCTAGTGACATCGCCAATCCTGAGCCGTCTAACTTCGCAAGTGGGGGGATCGTGTGATCTTTGCGTCTCAGCGCGTTTGCCATTTTCCATAGAGAGTTGTCCTTTGGCGTGAGTGACGTAACTTTCTTTGTCCAGAGTTGGCGTCTGAGGTCTGTGATCTCACTCTTAATTTCCCTCTGCAGGCAGTTGTAGGCTGTCTTAAAGTATCCGTCGCGCTTGCGGTGGTATGTGCGTTGCAAGCAATTTTTCTCCTTGATGAGCGATAAAAGGTACTGTATGAGTCTACTTCTCTGAGAGGTATGAATGTGTTTTGAGCAGAGATGTGCAAAATGGGTACCCAAAACCATTTGAAATGCAAAATGGAAATGGGTTGAAACTTTTCCATTTGAAAATGCAAAATGCAAAATGGTTTTTAGAAAAGCATTTAAAATGCAAAATGGAAAATACCCATTTTGCATTTCCATTTGAAATGGATTTATTTGAAATAAAGCACATCTCTGGTTTTGAGCATGTTGTATGATTTTCGTGAGAGTGCTAGTGGCTTCGTCGATTTCTTGAGGTGAACGCAGAGTACCCGATGTCAGATGTATCCGATCGTAATTTCCTTTTTGAATCCTTCCCAGTCAGCGTCTTTATAGTTGCGCTGTTCTTTGGGGCCCTTTAAAATCGTGCCTCCTGAATGAAGTTCACGGGCAGGTGGTTCAATGACAGCTCTTTTAGCGCAGTGGCGAGATCGATTTTACATTTTTCTCAAGTACGATATCTAAAGTGCTAGGGTACTTTGCGCCCGGCCCGTAGTATGTCGGTTTGTCTGGCGCCATTATCGAGTAGTTATGTGAAGGCATATGCATGAAGAGCGTTGTTCCATTCGCGTTGCCTCTGTAGTCATTCCAGTGGTTGTGTTTGGAGTTCAGATCACCTCCTATCCCAACAATGGGTCCCAAATTGAGCAATTTGTTTAAATCTTCTCTCACGAGATTAGTGCTCTTATTGTAGTAGGCGACAATGGTGGTATGCGCTTTATCTTCTATGATGACTTCGATAATTGTGACTTCAGTATAATTCAACTTCAGAGTGGGGATTCTTGTAGATGTGATGGATTGACGAAGGAATATGGCGGTTCCTCCGCTTTTTCCCTCCAGTCGGTCGTCTCGATGAATCTCGAAACCTGGCACTCTCAGCGGCATGCTTGGTTTTATGTGTGATTCTGAAATAAGAATTATATCTGTGTTTGTGTTATTTGCCAGAGCGAAGGTCGGGCTGCTGGGGGGCGAGGCTTGCGGATCCGCTGGCTACAATGGCCCTGATGCGTCCATCCATCCTCGCCGTGTTGGTCGAAGGAGGTAGCCTGCTGTATGACTGTTGTGCCGGGCGTTGGGGCTGCCTTATGCGCTGCTGGAGCGAGGTGACGTATATTACCCTCTTTGGGCAGCCTCTAAAGTTCGCCGGGTGGGGGGCGCCGCAGTTGCAGCACGCGGCTGGCTCATCCCTTGTTGTCTTGGGGCATTCAGATGAGGCGTGCTCCAATAAGCATTTTACACACCTTGCTGTATGTGAGCAGTTGCAGGACACATGCCCGAACCCTTGGCAGCGGTAACACTGCGACCCGTGTTGCAGGTGGTTGCTGCGATGCTTCTTCAGGTGGATTCGGCAATGGCATAGGTATTTGACAACCGCTTGCAGCTGTCCCATGTTCACTTTCTTGTCGAAGTGAGCCAGGTAGAGGGGGCTCTCCGCCCACAGGGTCGTCATCTTTGCGACCTTGATGGCTGGGAAGCTTTGCGCTTCATCCTCAGCGATTAGGGCCGTCTCGATGTCTGGAAGGCCTTTTATCACTGCTTTCTTCATTTTTTCATCTTCCGCTTCGGAACCTTCGCGCCTCCGCTCGCAACCCGTTGGTGAGGGCGCGATGTTCCTCCATTGAGCGGACGAAAACGTTGGCGGTTCCTCCCCTGTTGTAGTGGAGAAAATTTTGCCTGCCGTGATCTGTGCATGCGTTAGGCTGCCCAACGTCATCACTACCGGGGGGTGTGATTCTTCTTTGATGCACCTGTGGGAGAAGAAAAGAAATTATTATTTGCGCTTTGCTTCGTGGCGCGCTGCCGCCTTCACTCACCTCGTGCGGCAGTCTGCCGAAGCGGTTGCCGCACACGACCGGCTCGGGTTCCTGCGGGGACAGAGGCCTCTTGATGGGGTTGGACAGCCTTGTCCATCCATCCATCTGGGGGGCAGCGCTCTCTATCTGCATCTGGGGCAGCTGGGGTCTTACGGGGGGCTTGTAGGCCGAAGCTGGGTCTGCTGGGGCGCGACCAGGCCCAGCTGTTGGCTGGGGCATCTCGGGGGCGTTCATTGGAGTTGTGGGCGCATCGAGCTCCTGTTTTGTCTGTTGTTCTGGTTGCGGGTTTTGTGAATATCACCGTGCCGGGCTTGCTCCCCTCCAGAGTTGATAGGCACCGGCAGGGATTCCGTTATGCCCTTTCCTCAGCAGCAGTCGAATTTTTATATTTAAAGTCGGTGGGGCCAGTTTAAATTCGATATTATTTGTATTTTTCAAGAGTATTTTGCCAGCAATAAAAGGCAGTTTTATTGCCGGCATGTATAAACCCCCCACAAAGTAACGGCGCGCCCGGCCGTGTTATAAAACACAAGCCCGGCAGAGCTGTACGAATGAACGAAACGACCGCCTCAGGCGGCGGTCGGCTTGTATATATGTTGCGGAAAGCTAGTCGCCTGTGGATAAATGATCAAAAATACTAAATCGTCAATCGGACCAGTATGTGGTAAATAAATGGGGGCAAATCTTATAAATTAGGCGAATGAGGTAGAAATTCGAAGTGCAGTTGTAATTTCGGAACCAAGCTTTTACGGGCAAAATTGTTTTTTTTCTTTCGGGGACCACCCCAGAAAACAGTATTCAATTCGAAATTCAGGTGAGGTTATCAAAAACTTGATAGCCACGCCCCCTTATTTAATTACTTAATGATTGATTGCTGGGCCATATACGGTGATTAGTAACTTATATCTGAGTGATAATGGAAAGGGCAAAAGGATATTAAAAATAAATGATCACTCTGCGATATATGGGGGACCTTAGTTACCCCCTTCGGGTGATACGTGATTTTTACCTTCACGTATGTAAATGTTTATAATATTTCAGGCCATTGAATTAATGTTCAACTATTACTTAATACTTGCACGCTTGTCTAGGTCATGCGTCGCACGCCTCTGTAAGTCAGGACGGAGCTAAAATTAATACAAATGAATTAAACTTAACAGTTTTGTTAACGGTGAATAATTATTTAAAAATAAATAATTTTTTGTTGTGTGAATGTGAAGTGAAAAAAATTTAACTATTTTACGAGTAGAAAGACAGATTTTTCCATCTTCCTTTTACTATCTGATACGTTCAAATAAAATTTTAAAAATATGTATTGAATAGTTTCAATAGACAATTAAAGTTTCTTGGTTCGTCTAGGGTCTGGTCCTTTTATGAGTACTTTGGATTGTCTCATTCCAGGTGCCCTCTCCCATTCTTTGCAGAGCTGGGATTTGACCCACCTATCAATATGTAATTTAGTGTGGCAAGCTGCTACTCCTACGGCCGGCTCAGATTCTACAAGTGGTGCTTTCGCCCCTTTCTTTGCTAGTTCGTCAGCCCGCTCGTTGCCCTCAATACCTTTATGTCCTGGTTACTTCCCAGTGCCATTTGGGCTGCTTGGCTATCAGAACATATGCTTATGTTCTTATTCCTGTACCCGATACATATATTTTCCTGCGCGCAGGCCAAGATGGCTTCCATCTCAGCTTGAAACACAGTACAGTGTGTTCCTAGAGGTATACTGAGTTCGCTCTTGGATCCCTGCAGACAGACACCGTGCCCTGTTCCCTTCTCCATCTTGGACCCATCTGTGAACCAGATTAGTTCCTGTTTGGAGGTAGGATCTGGAACCGTGTCCCATTCCTCCCTTGTGGGGTAGATCACCCCAAACTGCTGTCTGAAGAAGTATTCGGCTTGTTTGCCGTCCTGCTTCATTCCAGCTGTCGGTCTAATTGCCCTCAGTCTTGTTCCGATCTCTGTATGACACCCCCGTGTCACCAGTACTCTGATATTCACCTCACCCCTTGTCACCGTAAGTATCCGGCCTGAGAGCATGTTCTTCAGCCACCTTCTGGTGGTTTTGTCGAGTCCATGTCTTTCTGCCACTTCATCGATGGATTTAATAGTGGTGGAATTGAATGCTCCCTCTATATCCAGGAAGAATCTTACCGCGAATTCCCCAGTCGCCTGCGCCAGTTTGTACACCAACCTGTGCAGTGCCGCGTCGACCGACTTGCCTGGCTGGTACGCAAATTGTAACTCGTGGAGGGATTTGTGTTTAAGTGTGCTCTTACTATCGTCCAATATCTAGATTACCGATCTGCGGTAAGATATTTGAAAAAATTATTCATGAACAACTATATGACTGCTTCCAGGGTGTAATAATTGCGAACCAACATGGCTTCATGAAAAAAAGATTGGTTTTCTCTAATCTTGCAGTTTTAATTGAAAATATTTCTAATTCAATGGATGATCAAATCCAAGTTGATGTAATCTATACAGATTTCTCGAAAGCTTTTGATAAAATTGATCAGTCTTCTTTTATCTAAACTACTAGCTCTAGGAATTCATACAGGAATTGTATCGATGACCAGACTCCTCACTCAAGGAGTAACAATTAATGGCTTCATCTCTGAGATTGTAAATATGCCTTCAAGTGTGCCCCAAGGATCTCATCTGAGACCATTGCTGTTTACAATTATCATCAACAACATTATAAAATGCCTTGACTATGCAAATGTTTTACTTTTCGCCGATGATATGAAAATAATCCTTCATATTAATTCTATTATTGACTGGTATAAATTACAAGAAGATCTGTGCAGACTTAATGACTACTGTACCATCAATCATCTCAACATGAACACCTCTAAATGTTATGTTCACTAGAAATAAAATTAAATTTGACCATAACTACCATAGTCAGTCAATTACTTAAAAAGGTTACACCAATTCGTGTCCTAGGTATTCTGCTCGACAGTAAACTTACATATGAGGCGCATGTTGATATGATTGTAAAGAAAGTCCTTAGAATGTTAGGATTCTTATTCCGTGTTGGAAAAGAATTCAATAATATTCAAAGACTTAAAATATTTTTATAATGTTCGCAATCATCTTGAATTTGCTTCTCCCATACG
Source organism: Hesperophylax magnus (assembly GCA_026573805.1). Classification (NCBI taxonomy): domain Eukaryota; kingdom Metazoa; phylum Arthropoda; class Insecta; order Trichoptera; family Limnephilidae; genus Hesperophylax; species Hesperophylax magnus. Next base: position 1,379,909 of record JAIUSX010000050.1, read on the forward strand.
GAATCCTCAATATAATATTTACATAGAATGCTTTGAAGCCATCCAAAGAAAATTTGTCCATCAATTAAATTTTAAGATAAATATTGGTAATCGTGATATAAACAGCCCGATGGACTATTATGGACTAAAGCCATTAAAAACTAGAAGTGACTCCGCAGATATAATATATCTCCATAAAATTATTAATGGCTTTATTGATAGTTCGCCCCTTTGAGATTAATTTCAGAGTCCCAGGCTCGAGAACTAGAAATAAATCAATCTTTCAGCTTTATACATTGCTCTACTAATAACTGACAAATCGCTTTTATAATCAGAGCTTGTAACTAATTTCATAAGAATTTTAATGATATTGACTTATTTTTGTGTAATTCAAGAACATTTCAAAGATAAATCCTAGCTAACATTGAATTATTTATAATAACACACTGCAAGTTATTATGTTGTTGCTATGAATCCTGTTCAGTTTCATAACATTCATTTTTTAAACATTTGTTCAGTTTAGTTTTAGGTATATATTAGTGATTATTGCTGTTGTTAGTGTAGTGAAGATAATTTTTTTGTTTATTTGTGTTCTTATATTTTATTTTATTATTTATTTACAATTTGAATTTTTGAAAATGTTTTAGCCCACGGTACTGGACCCTTAGTTGTTTGTTACAATTCTAGGTTTATTTTAGTTAACACATTGGGAAAAGGATAAAAGTGGGAAATAATAACAGGAATATTATTTTTCATAATTTATTCAAAGATTGCAAATACTGTGTTTTGTATGATTGACATTTCACCTAAGAAACGAACTGAGAAAGAGATAAGTACTAAAGTAGGTTGACATACCTTATTGAAATACAGAAAAAACACAATATCAATTAACATGTATTTAAAGATGTATAGATTGGACACCCACATGAGTAATAACTAAAAATACAATGCACACTTTTTGGTAGACATTATTTTGTTTGCGGTGTTCTTTAAATGTATTTTAACATTTCGTGTTTCACAGACAATATGAAAATGTGTCTCTGTAATGAAAGCGCATTGTGTGGGACAAAAGTTATGCAGTAAATGATTCAATTATTGAATTAAGTTTATAAAAAGTGAAAAAAGGAGTGCTCTTTGTTGTAAAATACATTAAAAGTATATAAAAACTCAATACGCTGCACAATTACATACTTGTAAAATTAAATTCACAGAACTGGTTTGTGTGGAGAATGCACTCGATGAATACATAATTGTAAACTGAATTCATGACCGAGTTGTGGTAATTTGAATTATGCTAATAATTACACAAATGAAATAATTGTCACAAGATTAGTGTTGAGGTAGAAATACTCGTTTGTACTTTGTTATTATTTAATATAACTCCTTGTGGCGCTCCTCTCCCCGACCAACTGGGGAAGGTCATAAGATAACAGTTCCAGTCCAGTCCAGTCCAGTCGAGGTGCTGGTGCCGGACACTTGAACGACACTTCCACTGTTACTTTACTTATGTATCCTAAAAGTGATCAAATATAAAGAATCATCCACCTTCTATGATTCTCCGAGTCATTCACAAATGTTCCTCTCATTATTCATTAAATTACATCTATTTTCAACATCTGAGACTCGTTTACAATATATGTAATTATAGAAAACCTCTCTGTTACACGAAATAATCGTTTGGCTGGAAAGTTATTCAAGAACAAAATATGCTGAAAGAAAGAGTACAATAATTATTACAAAACATGAATTCTAATTACTAGTATGACAAATGATGTGATAATAGATGATTGGTCGATGAACTCCCGCTAAACTTGACAAAAAATTATGTTTAACTTTTTACCAAATCAAAAATACTTCAAATGCTCCGATTTTTGTAATTAATTATTATGTCATGAGACTTTTCCAAGAACATACAAAATATTGTGCAAAAGGTTTATGATAAGAAAATATTTACTCTGCTAAAAATAATTTTAGAATTCTATCACTTTTCTGTGTGTCGCCTCATTCATAACATAAGATTGTCCTCATTCTGACAGAAGAAGTCCCTTTTTGCTAAATTTGTATTTGGTCTGTATCTACCTTCGATCTGGAACTCTATTTGAAGTACATAAATATGTCAACTCATTACACAGTAAAATAAAATAAAGCCATTAGATGGACCTACCCTTAAATTTAATACAAAAGTTCGATTTTTTTCTACAAGTGGGTAGTTTTGGGTGAACTGTTAACAAACAGGAAATTATCCCCTCAAACTTTCAAAAGCGATTATCTCGGAATGGTGTTGATCAGAAGTCACAACTTTTTCTGTCAGAACGGCGAATATCTTGTAAAACAGATTCGCGTCACTTATACACAAGTTCCATAATGTAGGCCAGATTTTATATTGTTTCATTGTATTCAAAATTAATTCAAACATTTACGTAAATAAAAGTTATTTACGACATTTAAACATTATTTTAATTTAATTGGCATATTAACTAGTGATCCAAGGGAGCCAGGTTATTGAACCGGAAAAGAAATACAATAACAAGAAGTCACACTCATATTGATATTAATCTTATTACTAGGAGATCTCACTTGTAAAATCAGGCCTATTGATGATCTTTGTGTGTTCAAGAATGGCAAAACATACACACAACAAACTAGTCACTTTTGTGTGTTCAAGAATGGCAAAACATACACACAACAAACTAGTCACTTTTAAATGTATTCTTTAAATAACAGTACATTAATGGCTCAAATGCAGTATTCAGTAATTAACTGCTACAGGTCTACAAGTCTACAACTTTGAGTTCAAATAATTTTAGTGGGCGGGATTAATTGATTCTTATTAGTTTGAAATTATATATTCCATCGTATCCTGCACGTTTTGGATCAAAAAGCATTTATTTATTTTAAAATTAACTGAAAAGTGAACCATAATCTAAAATATCACGAAAAGATCATATCGTCGCTGTTTTGTAGAAAGGACGAAAATATGTTGGGATCATCTGGACAGGCTCATATTTCACAAACATTTTCGTAAAATGGCCTATTCCCCCCTACAAAATAAGTTGGGATCATCTGGACAGGCTCATATTTCACAAAATTTTTCATCAAATGGCCTATTCCCCCCTACAAAGAACACCGAAGATAGTCACTATTCACATATAATATATATTATGTTTCCAAGAAATTAATTAATTTGTTATCATCAAACGAAATAGACATTTTCTTTGGTGGGCTAACAATTATCTTGACATATTTTAGATCTACAAAAATTCTACGAATAAGGTGGGACTTTACACTTTAAATTGAAATAGCTTTAATTTAATTATTAAAATGATTGAATAAATCTAGTATCACATGAACATTTGCAAAATATACTCTCAGTGTGTCTTAGTCCCAGCAGTGCTCAGTAAATTCTTGTAATACAAATACATCGGTCAATTAGATTTAATACAAAATGTCAACAACAGAATTCAGAGACTAATAATTTATCCAATCGAAGCATTATTAAACATATTTCTCTACCAAAATGTTAATAAGACTATAAACATATTTTGGAGGGTTATGTTTCATCTTTTTCACTTCTGGCATAAAGGCATAGTTAGGTTAGAGGCAGTTAGAAAATGCCACTGAAGATTGAATGTTTTTTCTATTAGAATGACCACAAATAGTGTGTGTTAATCAAACTGTTAGTACCATAGGTAAAGTTGTTTGTTTGCTTTTGAAAGCCAAAATGCTCAGAGAAATAGAATGATGATTTATTGCATTACGGTACTCGGTACTGTCCGATATCAACTCATATACATGGCCAAATCTAATACACCTTCAAAATAATAGTAAATATAACAAAGGAAGAAATAACCATCCCATCCTATAACAATGAAATAGTACGCAATGGCTTTACGAATTGTTAAGGTTAAACAATTAGATGACAATCATAAACACAACCTAATTTAAACATACAACTTTATTATGTTACAACACATCTTTAAATATATATCAACCGTATATAGTTCTATTTACTCTTCTTCTCGTGTATTTCCACAATGTGATCAGCGCACACAACAGTTGACAGCTGACAGTTGTCGTTAACAGTTAACGAGTTTGTGTTGTAATTTGTTATGTACCTACTAAACACTAATATATATATATATATGTTTAATACATAAGTATAAATGTATAATATTTATCCATGTAATTTAAAAAAGTCACTTGAAAATTTGTTAAAAAGTCTTGGCGAGCTTTTAATACTCCACTCTACGCCACACATCACATTATCGGCAGACTTCAGTAGGACTACACTGACCACGAGTCCGCTGTCAAAATCTATATACGATAGCGTCACGTCACTATCTCCTGCCCTCCAGTCGTACTCGTCCTTATGCCGGCAGTTCTACCGCCCACTGGGGGTTGCTGCCTCACCGTAGTACGGGCTGCCCTACCAACTTTTAATACTCCACTTCACATTACCAGCTCAGTGGGAGTGCTCTGACCACCAGCCTGCCGTCTAAATCTATATACAATAGCGTCACGTCACTATCACCCGTCCTCCTGTGGTACTCATCCTTTTGCTGGCAGTTCCACCGCCACTGGGGGCTTACCGACTACCCTCCCATCTGCGCAGCAGGCTCTTGTACGTAATATAAACAATAAAAACATAACAAAATAACTGAACTCTTAAAATATCTTTAACATTTGAAAACATTCAGATTATATATTCACGTACTTAGATATCCTAAGAACAATTCTTACATATTTTAATGGAAGTTCCATTCCAAGAATTTAATTATGTTGGCAAATCAAAGAAGCAAATAGAATTTTCAAAATATGCACAAATAAACCATTGTCAATATTCTGATGTATGTCTCGTAAGTTACCTTACTAATGCAGTATAATATTATTAACATTTAAAAACATTTTTAGAAACAATAATGAAAAACAAATATATCACAAAAGCATTATTTATACATTCTGTGCGCAAGTAAAAAAAAAAAACTATATTTACTTAAAACATAAACTCGCTAAGCACAAATGCATTAATGATAGTCAAACAACAATTATTATTCTCTTCCTAAGAATTAATCGTAATGAAGTATTAATCTAGTCCAACATATCTGCATCCGCCCTTAGCGCCCCAGCCCGTTACGAGGGAACAAAGTAATAATGTAATATGTAAGGTCGCTACCAGCTCCAGTTCTTCAGCAACATGAGATCAATGTATTGTTTGTTTGTTATTCCCTGGGAGATTAGACCGGGAGAGTTCCACTTCCAGCTATGAGATCGCCGCGCTGCAGCTGGGCGCAGCCGTTACTTAACACAAACGGAAGAAAACACTTCTTTTGGTGAAAACAAAATGCCTTCAATCGGAAATACGAAGCGCTTAAAGGTTTTACAAACTAAATGTATACATATTATTAAGCTTATGGACATCTATACTTCCTACAACAACGACACTGCCCAACCATTCTCAATCTGACGCAGTCCAGACAATCTAAGACTTCATTTAAGTACTTCCATCACTTTGCAAGCAAAACCGTCCCAATGCCATATCCTAGTACGAGCCGTACTAATACTCCTGCCAGCTTCTCTATCAGCCAGATGCTGATCTGCAGAAGTGTGGGTGTGAGATGCACACTGAGCGCCCCTTATGGCGAGGGAGGGCACACTCCCTGTGGAGGGACGAGGGCCTGAGGGGGCGAGGATCACCAGCAGAACACCGACAGTTCCCCTCCGTGCTCCGCCCCTCCGTGGCGCCAAGCCGTCACCGCCCGCACCTTCAACTGGAATCACAAACAAAACTTACATCAGTTTCCACTCTAAATGCTCTATATGCTAGGGATAATGAGGATAATGTAGGAATCAACCCAGACTGCGTGCTTCTAGAGATGATGATGGGAAATACTGGTAGAGCGGAGGATTCTACAGAATTGACCTCAGAAAAAGTGACTTATATCAAGGGACAGGAACATTATCTGAACAATCCTCACCCCATGAACCCGGGCCCCCCTGTTAAGTTACCAAACATACAGAACCACTTGGGGGTGACCTACGGCAGAGGTGCTGGTTAATCAATGAATGGACCCCGGGGAGACGGTATCCATACCCATATGAGAGTTTCAAAATCTAATAAATATTTACAGCTTATTTTTAAATATAAAAATAATAAGTCCAGGTATATATAAGCCTGCTAAGAGAAAACACGCATGACTTCATAATAACACAATCACGGTTTTCCGAAATACATGTTGTAAATTTTTTTACCAGGGAAATATTCACTGAGTTTAGAAACTTTGTGTACCGTCAAAAATTTGCCGGGATAAATCCAAAGGAAATGAGCCGTGATGAGTATTGCCAATATCCTGCCTTAGGGGGAGGGGGTGGGAGGTCAGCCCCCCTCACTCTACTCCCACTCCCACACCCGCTCTCTCGGCCCCGTTCCAATTCACAAAGCTTGTACAACGTAGCACACTAACATTACTGTCCACTTTAGCTACCTAATTTTACACAATCGACTATACAGATAAATAATTGATAGAAATCACAATGAATTAAAATATTATAATCAAACGCATCTAACTAATTTTGGTTGTCTGTGATGATGTGCGTTAAATATTCGTGAAATTCTTCACATTTAATGTATTTTAAGGTATTTGAAATGTGTATTTTTTTTGTAAAAACTTTCGACAGATTTCGTTATTTTTTAAGTTTACTCGAAAGGCAATTTCTGATCGCCTATAAAATGGTCAATGTTTGTTTTTGAAAAGCAATGATCCTGAGACAGATATTTTTTTAATAAATTCCAGTTAAAAAAATTGTAACATCCCCTTATTTTTCACAGGTAAATAAAATGTATTATAACTATAATAAGACACGAATAGGGAGAATGGTTGACTTTTGCATATATATCGGTACGATAAAACGTTTCCACAACAATCGAAGATCGAAGGAGTAAATAAATTGGAAATGTTCACTAGGCATATTTGTATTTCATATTCGCGCACCGGATCAACATAAGATGTGGTAATATTCAGAAAGGGGAGAGAGGGGAACGGGAACGGGAACGGTTGCCTTACAATTGTGATTCGAGAATTTCAGATTTCCGGTTCCTTGCATCCTACCCCTCCAAATGGCAGCCGTTACATTTTTGCAGCTTTTCCTGAAACCAGGAAGAGACGCGCGAGGGAAAGCTGAGCTCGAATATAGTGGCTACTAGACTGGCTGCTCTACCTACCTACTACCTATTCTCCCACCTCCCCACTCGTACCAGCCATACCTACGATTCATTATACCTATACACGGATTTCTCAAAAACCTTCGGTAATGTTAATATCTAACTACTCCCGGGTAAGAAAATCGGGTTAATGTAGACCTTCAAATGATTGAAATCATTTGTCACAAACAGAAGTATTCACGTCATGTTTTCGTAATATACAATCAGGAATTCCCCAAGAATCTCATCTTGGACCTCTTTTGTTTATTCTAACTATGACAATGACTGTAAGAAGCCGGGAATATGCAGAGAAAATTATGTTATATTTGTGTGTGCTACCGAGGGAATCGAACCCGCAAAAACCCTACACAAAGTGAAATGCGTTGGCTATTCATAGAGATATGATATATCAATGTGGCCATTACGCTACGGAGACAGAACGACAACAACTTAGTCAGGTTCGACGATTCGAATACCTATGGAAAACTTCAACGGATTGACAATACAAATATATAGAATCTTAAAATAATCGAGTAAAATGTATTCAAATTAATCGCTTTCATGTGAGATATTTAATGAGACAGGACACGATCTCGCCGGTTGTCTGAGACGAAAATCGGACATTTGGCTGCCGATTTGTTGATTTAAAAAAAAATACTGGCGTTGCGTCCTCGTTATTTCAGAGATTGCGGATCTGGCATCGTTATTTGTGTGAAGATATCATTCCAAGTCCGAGCTGTTTATTTGAAACATTGCAGTGTTTCGGAATAGGATATATTTATATTATGGATTATTAAAAAGTTTCGATTTTGGTGAGGGTTTATTATTTCTCGTCGAAAAACCTCGGCAGTTAAGGGAAATCGGCGAAAAAACGCGAATTTGAGAAAAGCAAAAATAGAAGAAAAGCGTCCTTATTAGTATTTCGAAAAGATTGCGCTGTTTACTTTTGTATTCGATTTCAATGAAAAATAATAATGCCGCAGCTTTGTCGTGGATTCTAATACAAATATTTCGTAACGGATCTATTGTCCCCGTTCGCAAAATGCCGAAAAGTACCGAAAAGTACCCTCCGCCAAACAATAACATAACTGTAGCGGAATAAAACAACAAAGATAACCTTGGGCGGGAAAACAAAGGCAGTAATGATAGCGCGGGTTAATCCATAATGGGCGGCTGTACATGAAATGAACCGTTTTAATGACTGAATTAACATATTGGCTTACGTAATTGAATGAAGGGTGTTTCGCAGCACAATGGTGGGGGTAAGGGAGGGCGGGGGCGGACAAAGGGCGGCCGAGCCCGCTAAAGCCCGCCCTTGTTACTCCGCCTAGGCCGAGAGCATTGCACGGAACAAGGAAATACATAAACCTTGGACCGTTTACCAATTACGACGAAAAAGGCTGATCTTGAAATATTGCTACAAATTGCCCGAAGTAGATTAGATAAGTTCCTGGAATGCTGGATTATAAAATGAAAAGAACAAATTTAAATTATGTATATTTAATGTCACTATCAGTAAGTTGTTTCTTCTTCCGTGTTATCACTAATATTTTATATATTTTTGTAATAAAATATTATTGTCCAAATGTAAATGCAATTGCATGTTATCCATAAAAAAATTAAAAGCAGAAATCGGTGCGCTAAAACACTGAAGCGGTGAGCTCTAGAGTCATGAAATTTGCACAGCCTGAAATTTTTAGATCAACTATTTTCAGATCGCAATCTCATTTCCACCATGATACTTAAACTAGCGTTTAGCTATAAAGCAAATATATAAGATGAATGCGTATGTTTGTGATTAAAAACTCGAAAAGTAGTCGACCGATATCGCTGAACACTTCTGTTCTGACAGGAGTGTTTAGAGAGTGGTTTGAATGGTAAAAACAGTCAAGGATGCCCAAGGAATATTTAACGCCATATCTCTGCACCGGAATGAGACGCGGAGTCGAATTAAAGTCGATGTAATGTAGTTTTATAAGAGTAACATCGTGGTATACAGTAATGAATGGTGGAAGAAGTCGAAGGCGCCCGAGAAATACATTAGCAATAGCGAAGCATTGTAATTTATAGAAAGAACCACAGCGCACTTTGAATAAAATAAATGATCATGATATTGTATCTTGTAACGAGATCCTTTGTTACCCGGAGCCACAGCATTAGACAAACATGAATATTTAATACCCGGCCTTGGGTTGGGGGTAATTGGGACGGAGACATGGAAGTCAAAAAACAGCGCAATTTAATATGTAATGGGGTGGAAAAGGCCATTTAGCCCGAAGCCCCTAATAAGCCATTGGCACTAAAGATTAAAAACCCACTTATTATTATTTCCTTATAAATACAGCCTCACATTAAGAACCAACTAATGCAAAATCATGTGTTTTTGATTTGAAAATTTGGATGCTGTAATTAAAATACTGCGAGCAGAACACATCTTGGCCTTTGAAATAATCGAGCATTTTCAAGTCTTTTGTGATTATGATCGTAAAACATTTAATTATTTGCGCCTGAACTTCGTAAAAGAAAATAAAATTAACTTTTTGGCGGATGTTTTTTTCTTGCATAATTCAAAACAGACGGCTGGTGTTAAGCGGGAATTTAAACCTTATCGCCATCTTCATAAGGAGTGTTATTGTTAACGGCCCGATTCCAAATGTTCCACGACGTGGTGCATGGCTTTAAATACAGCGCGAATTATTAAAATGTAAACTATTATCATCAAATATCATTTCGGTTGTAATTGTGTTGTTCAATGAACTCGAATTTGTCTTGAATCTAAGTGGAATTTTCAAAATTGGAACTGATTGCGTCAAGAATTCACGTAAGAGATAAAATACCTATCTATACCCCGAGTTGCAAGCTCATACCGCGAAACTTTGGGGGTGGATAATTTATGAAATACTTTTTTACACAAATTGGAGACATTTTTTTCATCAGTGCCCAAATAAAAACGTTTTGTGATTTTGGGGTGGCCATTTGGTTAGGTTAGCTTCGGTTGTGCATTACTCGCAAAAGAAAAGCTACGATTACACTAGACAATTTTTATATAATTTTTTTTTGGGATTTTATTTCTTAAATTTGAACCGTTGCGTCAAGAATTCGGACAAGTGACCTACCTATAAATTAGGAGCCTTTCGTAGATATTCATTCTTGATCATTCGGCAGCAATTCGTTCTTGTTCTGATTTATAATTTACACAAACTTTCACGTTCACAAATCTTACAATTACTTATAATTACACAAACTTTCACGTTCACAAATCCTACAATTACTTATAATATCCGGCGATTTTTCGCGGGTCTGCGCGAGTAAATAATTAATATGAGGGGAGCGGCTGCGCGGTCTTTTTTCAGACAAAACTGCCAAAATACTTGATGAAACTGAATAATATTTTTTTAAATAGGATATATGATTTTTTATATTTTGTGTTTCAAATTATAAAATATAATTATTAAATAATCCTATTTTTATAAGCAAATTTGACATTTTTTGTGAGTGGCAATTATTAAAAAAACAAACTTGCCCAACTAACCATTTAAATATATAATAAAAAAAAACATATCTAAATAACCACTTTTTTAGTCGAAATTTTTAATACATTTACAACAAATTTGTGTTCCAGCGTAAATCGGTCGTTTGTAATTTAAATATTAGCCCATTTAAATGCTTTTTTAAGTAATTTATATTGCAATAGAAATCACTAACTTATAAATAATTGCCAAAGTTGCCTCTAAAATCGTGAACAATAGATTTATTTAATTAATTAAATAAAAAAAATATATTTATTTATTTTTTAATTTGAAAGACAAATAAATAAAGTATCACATTTCCGTTGTACTAAATATTTGCTACACCTTTTGATTAAAAAAAATAATTATTCAGTTCGGTCAAGGATTTTGGTCTCAAATTCATATTTAAGTTTTGTATGAAAATGCGCGGAATCGGCCAAAAAAAATCCGCTCCCCTTAAGTATTAATGAATTCTGTAAATGAAACGGTTGTAAAATTAATAATAAATATTATTAATTTATTTGTATAACGCTATTTTAAATGCGATATAAATATAATTATTTGTGGGCAACGGCAGTTATTATATTTACCTGACTACCGGCATTATGTGTATCTTAGTAAAAATAACAAAAATAGTAAACATATCTGATATTGCATGGGAAATTTCTTTAGTCAATTGCCAAATACAAAATAAGCAATATGGGCATATCGTATTTCATAAAGCAGACAAAGAAAAGCAACAAATGATATTCCGCCCTCACAAAGAAAATTCATTTTCTATTAAATTGTATGCAATTCAATTCCATTTATTCTTTTAAAAACATTACAATATTGTTAATTTGAATGCGTTCTTAAATAATTTTTAACCCTTTAGGCTAATTTGTTCGCTTTTGGGAACAACTCGTATGGTCTTGCAGAAATCGTTTATCTCCCTTACTGTCGTGGTGAGAAATACGATCTAAATGGAAAACAACACGATTTATATTCATTTGTAGAACTTAACCACAGAAGAATTAAAATGTTCACTTTTATGAAACCAAAGGTTCCGAACGCAATTAAAAAAAAAAATTTACTAATTATTTTTATATGAAACAACAAAAAAATGAGGTGACAGTGACATTTGTAATACATTTGTCTAATGAAATGCGTGTGTTTTTATACAATTTTTTCGTTATCAGTAATTATAGTTAAAAAAACGTAAGGAGAGACATTTTTTATATTCGTAATCAAAATTTGAATATCCAAAAGTTATACTATTATTTATAATAATAAAATTTGAAAGCGCATTTAATCACGTTTAAAAAAAATATATTTTCGGATACGTTCAGAAATATTCAATTTCTTGGATTTTATTACAAAGCGGAAATACTCCGATCTTCTGTCGAAATATGGCGGAGGCCTGAGGAGTTACAGGTTCAACAGTTCCCGTACATTCGCAGTATATTATTAACATCATGTTGGGTGGTAAAACGTAGCATTAGAACACCAAAACTTCGGGGCATGGAACAAAACCCCACAGTACTATCGGTATTGATGTATATCTGTTGTAACTTGTAGCGGTAGCGGTCTCACTGGGGTAGAAGTACTCTAGTCTCGTTGTCTCATTGTGTCAGAGTCTGTTCACTTAGAAAGCTACTTTCGAATCCCCCGAACCCAATTTCAACCGAATGCAAAATTCTTACAGCGTGATAGACAATAAGAAAGAAATGGAAAAAAAGTAGATAAGAGAAAGTTATATAAAATCGGGTGGTGGCGGTTAAGAACGGAAGAAGGCAGCCGTAAGAAGAGCTCGTAACCCAGTACCGGGGGCGCCACCCCCGTGAAGAGCGCGGGCAGACAAAGAAGTGGGGAATTTGGCTACTGAACCCGGGGCCACCACCCTCTGCTGGGTTAAATGACCGACCCGTCAATCGATCCGAGCCCTTGCCGGTGCCACAGTGCCACCGGGACAAAAGGGAAGCACCGCGAGGCCGGGGAACCCGACACGCTTACAGATGATTCAACCCCCGCGACTCAACCTCCCGCTGAAATAACTGTCACAAACAATACAGAAAATTGAAATAGCGTTTTACCAATTGAAACTTATTTGGAGACGAGGTATTTTTTATTATTATTCCTGGAACGTACATCTATTTTATTATTTACACTTTCAGAATGGTACCATTCTCTTTTTGGGATAAATACATACACCTACCTTTCGTAATAATATATCTCATTATTTTATATCCTATTCTATTCTCTGTAAATGACACGTGTTTATACAAAATGTCGTTTTTATGTTACAGCTCGAAATGTGAAGGCTCTAGATTACGTACGTGCAAGATAAGTTTCCAAGAGAAATCAACTGCAGCACGAACTTCATAGTAAAGTTGTTGATCTCACGTGCGTTATTACCTTCACAAGTAGTCTTCAGCAGCTAATTTCCAAGGACCGACAGCCAACAGCCAACAGCCAACAGCCGGCACATTGCACAATTGAATCGTGTTCAAATTAGCACAATCTCGTTGCATTATTTAAATAATAACTACCGAAGTTTTAACGCGCGAAAATGAATATTAATTGTATTAAAATCGTTTTCAATCTGAAAAATCATGTTATTTTACTGCAAGATAAACGAATGCTCCAATAAGCAAAGCCTTCGTAACTAAAATTAAAAATTCAACTGAGTTTCTTCTGCGTAACATAATCCATCAATAAGTAATTGTTTTCTGTGTAATGATTTATCAAACGGTAAATCCTGCCAATATTTTCCGCGGCTGGTCCGATACAAAACACATTAATAATGACTTCCTTTAGTGCGACAGGCAAAACAGAAACACCTGTATCTACGGCTTGGTGAAATATTATTTTCTATGTAGTCTCTCAAACAATTCTCCAGGCGGAGTGTTAGTGAACTCAGATAATACAAAGCCAGTATTAATTTAGACAAGAGATGGTTGTATAATAATATTTTATATCGTGATGCTGCGTTGTAAATTTACACAAAACCATTCTCGACGGTTATGATAACACGCGGTTTGTTAATTTCGAATTCTTAGGAAGTGAAAGAATATGAAGACGAATTCTAATTTTCCTTTCTAACCAGAAGCAATTTATGAAAAAGGAAATATGCGCGAGAGTGTTTAGTGTGTGTACAACGCAGTGGCAGCGACAACTAGGCCAGTCGTGCACTTCATCAAAGGCGAGATAGGTTCCCGCCATCCCTCCATCCCTGACTAAATCCCAATGAAGGGTGAAGAAGCGAGAAGTAATGGAAAAGATGAGACCTAAAAAGGCGTGGGAGGAGGCCATTATTGCGCCACGCTAAACGGAGGAGAATGTAGAAGGCTTTGATTAGAGTTAGGCCCCATCTACTGGAGAGGAGATGCCACCATTCGACCGCACTGTTTCCCAGAGATAGTGGGAGATACTCGTACAGATTACCTACAAGTCAGAAGGGAATAATACATTATGTATGTGTTTATCTTTATAGTTGACCGAAGGGACTCTTTCATTACTTCCTACAGAGCTGTGGTCAATAGCCACCAAAGGAGGGAGCAAGTAGAAAGCTGCATCCTACAACCATGAACTGGACAAATAATACGTAGATATTGTCGGTCGAACAAAACACGGTTCATTATTTTGGAGTAAACAACACATAGGTACGTACTATATTAAATATGTAGCAAAAATTATTGAAATTAATTTATATGAATGTTCCTGCCAGACAAACTCGAAGCAAAGACAAAGACAGACAAAGGCAACTAATTTCAGACCTATTTGCTAGTTATTAATTTGTATTATTTATTAGCTTTTTTTTAAAAAGTCTTGTCTCTATACCTTCTAACTTTTAACTCCTTAGTTTATTTGTTTTTTTTTAGACGCATATTAATGACTGTATGCATGTACGATCATACTTGATATGTAGGTATATTTATACTTTGATTTACTTTACCATTTCAAGTACTATTATTTAAATTCGATATTAATTACGGCGTTGGTATTTTGCCATTACTCATTAGTTTTTTTTTCAATAGATACAACAGACATTATTTTTCTTCTTTTTTAAATTTTTCTTCATTGAGTTTATAATTAAACAAATATTTTTTTTTAAATATTAGGCCACCCCAACTGATTTGCTACGTTTGGAGGCTTAGCAGGGGTGCCCGGGTTCATCGGGTCTTGGGCCAGATCAGGAGAGGCTGGTTGAGGAAGATCTTTTGACCTTTCCAATAGGTCTTTCTCCCAAACATCGCCTTGCACCGTTCATCAGTGGGAGAGATGCATTCATACGTCTGTCGCTCTTGGATACACTGACCCCCAGATACCTTTTTCCTTCCCAGAACTCCCTCTCCTTCCTTTCCTAAAAAAAGACCTTCCACACAGCATCCCCAAAGATGAAAAAGGCCCTGAGGGGATTTATTTTCCGCAGGGCCTCCTCCTGAGTGGAGCTAAAGTTTAAAAAAAATATAATGAAAGGGTTTTATTCATAGCGTTACAGGTTCCAGAATAATTGGCCATCTTGTTCTACCCAAAGATAATTTAATAAACAATGGAAATATCTCGTTGAACATATTTTCGTTGGAATTAGTGAGTTAAGTAACCAAGAACATAATATAAAACAAGGCATTACGGTATTTTCTGATAACAAAAGAAAATGTACACAGCGTCTGCTTTGTGAGGGGGAGATTGATAAAACAAAGCGTAACAAGTACGTAATACGGTAAGGACTACAATCTACATGCGTGCCACTCATTTGGAGAACTTCACGGAGAAAAATGAGCATTGCTGATTTATTAAAAATCCCTTCAAATTATTGGTAATCCGGTTAAAAACGGGACTGCAGGTCGCTTCCTGAAACACTTTCAGTAAATTAGTAAGAATATCGGAACACACGTTCATGCATCTGCGCTAGTCTTAATAATATATAATGACGAAATGCGAAATGTTATGGGTATTTATGTAGTGTTTTCGGACCTCTGCAGGAGGAAATCAATAAAATTTCAGCCAGCCTTCAAATTTTAGGTCTGGCTGATTTTTTTTTGTTGACATGCCACGCATAAAGGAAAGCAGAGAGTAGCGAAGCATTTCGGCAACACTATCAGCAATCTGAACGACCGAAAACAACAATCTAACTAACAACCATGCACAAAATGAGACGAAAACATATTGGTCTACTTCTACGTAACATCGCGTACACTACCGTCCTCTTTGGGTTCGGGGATTCGCCTTGATATTGTGATTTGACAGCTCTGGCGGAGGAAATGAGTACTATCCAACACGGCTACCATTTTGACTAACACGAAATAGGTCAAAAATAAATAAAAATAGGTCACAAAAATCTATCATAGATATCAAAATCCATAAGTTTCCGTACCTCTCACACACCTCTCTCCTTCCCCAGCACACTAATTAACTTAACTTAAAAATGTAACTTAACCGTAAAATGTATAATATACCTCATATGTATATATGTCAGCGACATGTCATTGGTACCAATTATTGTACTAACTTTTATAACTTTGTAACTATTGTCATCTATGTAATTATGTACTATTTGTTTCTGCAATAAACAAAAAATAAAATAAAATAAAATAAACTTGCTCCTCTTCATTTTAGTATTTACGCTTTAATTTTTTGTATAATTACTAAAAATGCGCACGAAAAATTTCTTTGCGACACACGTGTATCAATATTAAATATTAACACTCATTATCAAACACAATTAAGGCAATAAAATAGATGCATCAAAGGAACATAAATCATATTCGTGAACATCCAAAATGAATTATTTATTAATTCATTGGCAATTAATTGTTCAGGAGGCGCACGATCGACAATTTAACAAAACGATACGTAACAATTTATTGTATTATCGTCGAGATTCATAGCAATACTTACAGTCATATTAATTTAAATATGATGAATTCTACAAAAATACTTAATTATAAAGTGAAATTAATTTCGAAATTTTCGCCTTGTCTTCGTCATTTAATTAATTCGTTTAATCTAAAGATATTCGAGAAATGAATTAAGATAAGTAGGTTCTAGGCTTTGAAGCAGCATCGGACGGGGAAACGTGTCAATTGGACATTATTATTTAAGTCTCGGTCTAATTCAGTATTTCGTGGAGGGGGTTACTAATTTCATTATTAACGTGTTAAGGTCTGTGCGGGCGGGAGGGGTGGGTTGGTCTGGGGCGAGGGGATGATAAAAATCTGAATTAGTTCGTGAATAAATAAATACTATCACAAGTGTAAATGGAATATTCCGGAGCTCGTTACGGGCCGCTGTGCAATAATTGCAGTGGCGTACCCGGCAATTAACCAGCAGGGTGGGGTGTGAGGGGGCGGCTGAAGAGGAGGGGCTACACAATACTTAGCGCAGTAATAATATAAACGCAATGATTCAGAAGATTCGGGCTAACAGGGTGGATTAAAACGTCGTCTGTAGGCAAACCATTTTTTATGAGTTTTGTGACGAAATTTCCTTTATTATTTAAGTCAGAATAAGGAAAAAAAGAATCCGGGCGAAACTAAGACGATGCTCTCTGTAATGAATAGAAATGGAGAGAAATAATGAAATAATTCTCAGGCACAATTAATTGCGAAAAAAAGCCAATATAAGCTTTTAATTATTTATTTTTAAGGAATCTATGGACCAGCGAAGTCTCAGTAATCAGTCTTAGTGTTCAGTGATGGGGAGTAGGAGTGGGAGTGGGAATATTGCAGGATATAAATTTAAATTAAAACGTTCCACGAGTTTCAAGCGCCCTTGAGGTGATTGTATAACTAACTAACTGAACGGCTATATATAAAATTATTCGCATTATATTATAACGAAAATGAAGTAAGATTGAAAGCCACCGGGGTCGTTGGCCCAGGGGCTTAGAAGTAAATATTTATGTTACTAGCCTCAACCGAAAACTTTACACAATCAGATCCTCGTATTTTTAACGTCAAGTATTCAAAATTTCATAAACAAGTATCAAAATTCTGCTGTAACCCGTTAATTATTAGGAGACCAAATTTGGTCCCAAACATAAAATATATATAGATTTGCAAGAAACAAAGCCACGCCGGGACATTATTCTTTACATTGCTCAGTCTAGTGAGGTGGTTTATAACTTATTGGTTACAAATTTGCTTTACAACAAACCGTTCTTGTTTATTCTTATACTAATGTTAATATTAATTATTGTACACGCGCGAAGCTGCAGTCCACAGTGGAATGCTGGTACCTACCCAGATGTAGGGCAGAGAGGCATGGAACTGGTAGAGGAAGAATTAAAGTAAACTGAATGCTGTAGAAATGAGATCCCCGAGGCGCAAATGTGGTAAAACCACGCAAAGAGTGCAAGGCTGATGTAAGCGAAATGGTAATGAGTAAGATTAATAATGGGGTTGATTAGATAGTTTGGGCATGTATAGCGAATGAACGAAGGAAGGAGTGTAAGGAATATTATATGTGAATGTGAGTGGTAAAAGTCGGGGACGCCCGAGGAGGACATGGCACGACCAAGTGTACCAGATTCTTGAGTCGGGCCATGTCAAGAAGATTATGTGATTTACCACGTTAAGAGTAAGAGACGATGTATGAATGTGTGTGCCAAGACCGGTCCGTCCTCTCTGCCTAACCCTGCGAGAAACGGCGTGATGGTTAGTTAGTTCGTTATTTAACACGATTACAAACTACTAACTACGGTGTCTCACTCTTTCCTAATGTAATATTCTATTTTCGTGTTTGTGGTGGGAAAATCAACAAAAAGAACTTTTCAATCAGCGTTTCGCGCACATAATTGAAAATAAAAATTGGTAAATAAAAGTGGGAATACATTGAGGGCAATGCGAAAACATTCAGTATATCAGATAGTACGAGAGCCCACGACCAAAACCATGTCTCATAGCAATACGGCAAAAACCCTATAAAATCGTTAGATTGTATGATTCTGAACCCGACTAGGTGTGTAGTAACGGTCGAAAGTGTAGCAACTGCGTGGAAGGCCATTTCTGCTGTGTCAAAAAAAAGACAGTCGGTATTATAGCAATACGTCTGATAGTGAAAATGTACATAGATTTTATAATTGTATTACGAAAAAGTTTGTTTTCAGACATTTTGCGCGTAGCATATAGCCTGAGCGCATTTTTGAAAATGTCAACAAATTTAGCCGACCTGTATCATAGCAATACGGATAAATTTTTTTTTCAACTTTTCGTATTGCTGCCATGATTACCAAAAACCTGTTTTCAGACACTTTAAGTGTAGCATATACTTCCAAAAACGAAAATAACGTTTCGGAGTCGCCTGGCCGACGCCTCTGTTAAATGTTTTTTTAAATTTACAGCCTTCATAGATATTCAAGAATCTCCCTTGTCTATTATATGTACTTTGACAGATGACAGATGTCATTACTTATTTCTTTTGTAAAAGTTAATCAAGTGTGCTTTAAATAAAACCAAAACTATCAAATCAATCAGTATTTAATTTCAACAGCCTCAGCGCTTGTTACGCTCCTGCCCCTTTCTTACTATTATACAGCTCACTCGCCAGCTGCTCCAAACATTGGAACGACGCTCACTTAGTTGTCATACGTTGTGCGGTTGTGGTGGTGTAAAATGTCGGACCTGAGTTGTGTGTTTTGTAAAGAAACAACGATTGAGAAAGTGAAAAAATTTACCGAAGAGACGCTGAAAAAGTGCAAAGAATTGGCCGAATATCGGAGTAAAAAACAGAGAGTAAGCAGGAAATCGATTTACTCCGAAATCGAGTTGCCACGTGGTATCTAGACATTGGGATCCACTCTGGCAAAATCTTTACCTGCTTTCCATGCAATGACCGGCTGCGATTATAATCCCGCGTTATATCGCAAGGGTAAAAAAAGACCATTGACGATGCTGAAAAATTCGAAACGCTATCAAGAAGCTTTCGGTGATTTGGGCAGCTATACTTCTGATAGTGACAAGGTATTCCCCGTTTTGGAAGAATTCACGTGCAGATTGTACAACGAAAAAAAAATTAATAACGTCGGTTTAGCTCGACTCAACATTTTTTCGAAGACATATAAAATTAAAAACGACGAGGCTTCGACAACTCTGAATCTCCAGTTATCCAATTACGACGCCTGCAATCTGCCACCATGCAAAACGGAATTGGAGAAACATTTATTACGAACAAAATATATTGCACAAGTCTGGAGCAACGCTCATACCAAAACGCCAACCGAACTGAACCCTGCAGATTGCGGATGGTATGAAGACGAGGGACGATTTCAGTTTTCGTGGTTCTCTGGCAACCAACTACCTGAGTTGAGCAACGTTATTTTGGACGACAAATCATCATCCACAACAGGTACAGTTTACATGGCTTTTGCTGTTAATTTCATAAATAAGTTCGTGATTTTCACTAACGATGTTTATTTTACAGAAGAGGACGTTGAAGATCTCCCGAGCGACGTCGAGAGTGATTTCGAAGACGACGATTCCGAATCCGACAGCGATTGAATACGAGAATATTTTGTAACTTTGAATAAACCGTTTTTTTTTCAACTTCATCCCAGTTTCCTTTTGTGCGATTTATTTCAGTCCTTCAACTTCAATGTTACGGTTTCGGGTAAATTCTTTGTTAATTATCATCTAATAAATTCAGGGTCGCAACGTATTCATTGGTTTGTAACAGAAAATTCAAGATGCCTCAATACGATTTTTAAATGATATCTGAGTATCGAAAAGTTGTCTGATAGAGAAGGTGCTACACTTAATTTGTCTGATATAAATTTTTTGCACATGTGGACAACTTATTTTATCATGTTCAACAATTTTCAGACATATTGCTATGATACCGATCGGTAAAATATGTTAACATTTTCAAAACGGTCTCAAAATTTAATGCGTTCACATTTCCGTCTGAAAATTGTTTTGTTCGCATCAAATAACCAAAATTTACTAATAAAAAAGATTTTCAGACGTGTTGCTATGAGACATTTTTTTTGTCTCATTTTTAATTTTTTTAAGTGATTTTACGGGTTTGCGCTACACCACTAACGTCTGAAAAATATGTTTCCGGTATCTCAGAACTATCATTCAACTACAGTCTGCAAATCAGACATATTGCTATGATGCGGTTCGGTAAAATTCTTTGACAATTTTGAAAATTCGGTCAGATCAAACGCTACGCGGAAAATGTCTGATATTGGTATTTTCGAGTTCAGGATAATCGTATCTATCGATTTGATGCGGTTTTGGCCGTATTGCTATGAGATAAAAATTTTGGTCGTGGGCTCTCGTACTAAGATAGTAGTCACTTAGATGGCAGAAATCAAAAAACAAAACAAGTAGCTACTTATCTATTCTCAACACGAGTTGCTCAATGCTCACTGCCCACAGCAAGTGACTCTACAGTGACTGTAGAGGTACTAAAATCATCGTGTAAAAACAAATTAACCAAAATTTAATGGCTCTTTCCGTAGCTTTAAATAATCGTTAAATAATGTATAAAACGTCATACTGCTTACGAAAACTGGCATGACATTAAATTTGCAGATAATATCGCGAACTGTTTAAGGGTTCAGATTTATTTGTGGGATAAGATACCAAGGAAAGATACGAAGACGATCAATTCGTATAATAGTACATAATATACTTATGTATAATATGATATTATCATAGAATTTAGATACAGGCTATTTCTTAAAGAGAAAAACTATTTTTTTAAGGATATGAATTTCTGATGAAATTGAGTTTCGTTTACCTATTCAAGGAAACCACAAAACATGAAAAAAGTTGAACTATCGAAAAAAAATTACATTTATAAATAACTGGAACTTCATCGATTTCCCAAAAGTTGACGACTTTCTCGAACATTCTGCATGGAGAAAAATGAGTACTGCTAATTTATTAAAATACTGTTAAAAATGTGATTCCAATCCATTTACTAATAATATATGTGTTCATGCAGCTGTACTTTTCCTGAAAAATATAATAATGACATTCCACAATATTTGAATTTATATGAACATGTATTGCGACATCCTAATAACAGTTTATAAGGAAACCTATCAATTCATCCGTTAAAGGCCTATAGTCCCGTTTTTAACAGAAATACAAAAAATTTGACCGGATTTTGTGGCATTTAGGATATAAGAATGGATTAATCGATTTACAGAAAAACAAACGCCTAATTCAATCAATTATTGCAGTTAGAATATAATGGTTTACCGAATACATTCCATAATTAATTTGATCTCTTTGGGACTGGACTAGGAAGGATTGGGGATACGGAGGGCCCAATTAAATTTTCCCGAAAGAGGTCCTGCGTCCTGCGTTCTGCGTCTCGCGTCCTGCCGCAACAAGGAAGTATTGAACTAGGTTTAGTCGGGGAAATACACTCTTCTGGGACGGGGCGGCGAAAGTTACAGCAGGGATAAAGGGGTCGGACCAAGGAGGATAGGAGAAAAACGATAGGAAATCTAAAGGTAGAACCTTAAGGTAGAAAGTTTACACAGAATCGAGAAATCGTATAGTTGCTATTTAAATTCAACACTGAAAAGATTGTTGCAAAACTAACATAAAAAAACAATTAAAAATAATCAATAAGGACGTACACAAATAAAACGAAAAGTTATGTTTTTATTAGGTACTTAGAAAGTTACTATACCCAGCCTTGCAGGAGTTTAAATATTTTATACGAAATGTTTTTTTTTCATATTGAACAATTGTAAAACAAGAGCCAAATAAAAAATATTTGAATCATTGACGACAATATTAGCGACTCTCAAACGAATCATTAAGGACAATATTAGCGACTCTCGAACGAATCAATGAAGACAGTATTAGCGACTCTCGAACGAATCAATGAAGACAGTATTAGCGACTCTCAAACGAATCATTAAGGACAATATTAGCGACTCTCGAACGAATCAATGAAGACAGTATTAGCGACTCTCGAACGAATCGTTGAAGACAGTATTAGCGACTCTCGAACGAATCATTAAAGACAATATTAGCGACTCTCGGACGAATCAATGAAGACAGTATTAGTGACTCACTAACGAATCGTTGAAGACAATATTAGCTACTCTCAAACGAAAATATGAAACAGAAAATCAGAAAAAGATTCGGACGCATCTGGGAATTGAGAGCAAAGCCCCGGCAAGGCTGAGGTTTAGACCGAATTTTATTCTGATTTTTCTGTTTCAAATTTTCGTTCGAGAGTCGCTAATATTATCTTCAATGATTAAATATTACAATTTGAGGTTTTACTCATTATGTAGACAGTTAACGAAAATCTATAGCTCTATAGCTCCCGATGGAAAGAACGTTGCGAACACAAAACATTTGAGAATTTTTGCTGCCTCGAAAATGTTTTCTGCTTTACTGTTATGGAAATCGAAAATCAATCAGAGACGATATTAAGTATAATGTATAGATATGTTAAATAAGAATACATACATAATTGTGTCACAGGAAACACGTATTTCACGACGCCAGAGTTCACAGTTAGAGGGTTTTCACGGCTGCATGGATCACACAACCACTGAATAAATAATGCACACATCATCAAACAGAAATGTCTTCCATTTAGATATTAATGGAAACCGATGTCGCCACTGACTTGAGTACCTACCATTTACTATTAGATCGAGACAGCCAATCAACAATGCGTACTCTGTCTCTCTTAGTCTGCCTGACATCTTATATCGCCATTCCATTTGATTTTGAATTGTATTGAGATCGAATTTCTGAATTTGATATTTAAGACTTTCGTATCACGAAACACACTCATATAGCATTACTCGTGTTCTTTTTATTTTATTTTTTTGCATACAACGGATTTTCTGCCTTGAAGATAAGAATTGTGTTATTCTATTGGCATACACAATACACACACGAGAAACACACTGATAAAACAATTTCCAATTGAAGTGTCAAAAAGAAGGAACCGTTTTCTTTTATTTGGCATTTTATTGACAGCCCTGTGGGACCATTCCACGGGAGACAGGAGGGCGGGAAGGATATCCGGGGTTGGAGGAGGATATGGAAAGTCCCAGAGCAATTACGCGGATATAAAGTTAATCTAACTTTCGTGTAGGTATTAAAAACAGATTGAAATTGATATTGAGAGTTAATTCATTGTTTAGAACATTACAACACATATTTATTATATTTTCCCACGTCCATTCATCCTGAAACTTTACAGACCAATGTTCTGATAACTTTTTAATAGGGTAACAAGGAACGGATTAAAAACTTTAGGGTGTTCCAGAGAAGTTATTATCGTTTTAACTGGGATTTCAAAACGAATCTCGGTGTGGACGGTATACATATCAGAGTTTTGTCAATATTCATATATTATAAAATCACCAATATTTGTTAGGAATTAATTAATCTTTAACTGTTCAATGGTCATTGGTCATGCCAACAATGGCGAAAATCGGAACACTTTTTAACGGCTGCTTTTAACTACAAAAAATCGCAGGGAGCTTTTCGACCCCCACAAAAAACTGCCAAAGCGAAATATCCGCTACCAAATGGAATGAAATTGTATCAAACTAAGAAATCCCCGATATCTTTAACATTTAAGAAATTTCCTGACATTACCCCCTGATGGGTGAATTCAAAACACGAAAACAATCGGAAAAATATTCCATCAACAAAAGGCGTCGTGACGCCCGAACTTAATGCAGGGGGTCACCCCCTGCACCCCTCCCCTTTACCCCACACCCCCCCCGCACAAGGCACGTGGCTTGAGAATTTGTCGTAGTACTACTACTCCCGATGCTATACTACTCCAGCCAGCAGCCAATACCGCCGCATCTACTACGGATAGTACATAATATACATCGGTACCTACATACCCGATCAAGCAGCTAGCAGCTACTACGGTTCATACACACCAGTACCTACCCCGCTCAGCATATACATGCAGTAGCTACTACGGTTCCTACAAGCGGCGCGAGGCGGAGCGGGTAAGAACTCCCCTCTTCTCTCTTCTGCTTCGTTCTGGTGTAATGTGTAGCGAGCTTACGCGATGGATCGACTTAATCCCGAAGCACGACGAACGCATTAGGAGCAAGTTCACGAAAGCCCCGGAATATACGGTGGGCATCTACACGTTCCACGGTGCCTACTTCTATAGCAAGACCTAGTAGCTACGCGACGCTATTTGATACTTCAGAGACACCGTTGTTTGCGAAATGAATGTTCTTTAATACCCTTTGCGAATTTAGCGGAAAGAGTAATGTGAAACCCGCAGGGAAATATAAACAAAACCATCCCCAGTGATGAAGAAACTCGAACTAAGAGTATTTAGGGATGATTTTCAATTTAGCGACCATCGCAATTGAATGAAAAACATAAATTCCTAAGCTTAGCCCTCCCTATTTCAGGAAAAAGCTTTTTTGAATAATATTAAAATACCGAAATGAACAAAATAATCTCACAGGAGTATTATCGTATATTGCTAATTAAATATTCAACCAATTTTTTTTCTAATGTACCTATGTTTTTCTAATATTAACTGACGCTTTTACAATCTAAAGCTATGTTTTTCTAATCTAAACCTATGTTTTTTTACAATATAAACCTATGTTTTTCTAATCTAAACTTCGAGCGAAGAAGGAAAGTAAAGCTAATAATAATTTTAAAGCACCTATTTGTTGCACGTAAAGAGGGTTAAGATAGTTCAGCTGAATGTTAGATTCGAATGAAGAATATAGTGCGGTGCATGCTAGAATTAATAATATATATTATTAATTCTGGCTCCACTCTCCAACGCGGCGGGTGACCTTAAGAAAAGTCACGGAATACGCTGCACAGCTCCGTCTCCGCTTGAATTAAACTTGTAGGAAATGTTATTTTCTTAAAGCTCTGTGATAATATTTATTAGCGCAGATCCAAAAATCACGGGATTATTTAATAGTAGGATTGATAATTATTATTGCATGTTAGCTTAAAATCGCATTCCTTTGAAAAATCACTTTGAATTTACAAGTCAAGGTTAACCTTGAGATATTTAAACAAAAGAAATACACATATCAAATATAGAATTAAAATAATTTTATGGTAAAGAAATATTATTTTTTAGGTAGGTACTTTATCGCTTGACTGAATTCTGACAAGCGGTAAACACGACACCATCAGTTCCAATTTTGAAAATGATATTTAAATTGAAATCAAATCACAGTTCATTGATCCGGATGGAGAGTTAAAATCACTAAGAGACAAACCCACAACCGTAATTAGTACACGGAGAAAACTTACTGATATAAAATATTGAAAAATCCGGTGAAGTTATTCGTATTCCTGCTGAAAATGGGACTGCACGCCTTTAACGAATGAATTGACAGATTTCCTAACAAACACAGTAAAACACGAATTTGTAATACACGTATACGTAAAAATTCTAATATCGCATTTCGTCGTTATATTTATCAGGACGTGTTCCGATATATTCTCAATGTACCGATATTTTATTAGGAAATGGCGATTTTAACTTGATTTTAATAAATCAGCCATATTCATTTTTGTCCGTGTATTTTTATTAAATAATTAATAATTGTGTAACAACATCTTATGAAATAATAAGAATAAAATCCATTGCGTAATGATATACGTTGTTCCTTTTTTCCTACATAGGAAAATAAATATTGTTTTTACAAGAAAATATTTTAACATTATATTAAGATGTAGGTTTATCATGAAAGCGTATTTTCGTTGGAAAGGGCAACCGTCCAAACATCTCCACCCCCGTCTGGTTACATAATGTGGATCGGATATAAACTTGTACTGAAACATTTCAGGAGTTGATATTATGTTATGTTATGCTCTACCAATATATTATTCCG
This sequence comes from Hesperophylax magnus, assembly GCA_026573805.1. Taxonomy (NCBI): domain Eukaryota; kingdom Metazoa; phylum Arthropoda; class Insecta; order Trichoptera; family Limnephilidae; genus Hesperophylax; species Hesperophylax magnus. The sequence goes on from JAIUSX010000050.1 coordinate 1,406,415, forward strand.
ATCTTATTGGTCGGAATGAATCAGACAAGATTGGTCCTTGAGCTAGAAAAAAAGACCCTTGTTCATAGTCATGTTAAAACATGTTAAAACCGTTAAAATAGTAGCTTATCGTTAAATTTTTAAATGCATAATTCAGGCGAAAGGTTATATTTAAAAGTGTACATTTTCCAGAACAATATTCTAAAGGAACCTATTTTTATGGGTTTGATGAGACACCTGAATATTGATTAAATAAATATTTTTAAAAATATGTGTAAAATTAAACCATATTTAATATATTCAATATATTTAATATAAACTTTGCGAATTTTGTGGATCACGTAAAAGACTTATTTTATTTTTTAAAAAGAAAGACAAACATTCCCGGGTTACGAAAATCCTGATAATATTTGAAAATCTCCTACTACCACCACAGTAAGCTGAAAATGTTGCTTGTGTTGTGATAGAGGACTTAGCCAGCCGAGGAATTGAACACACTACGCCTGGGTGCGAAACAAACGCTATGTCAACTCGGCCACCGACCTGTCGGTGGCCGAGTATAGTGATTTTAATAGTGATTTCAACACTACTATTCCTAAATGGAAGTTATATTTTTGTAATCCAGTCAAATCGCTGTATTTTTTAATTTATGTTCTTGTTATTTTTGTTTCTTGCATATATTATTTTTTTATGTAATTTGTAAATTAATAAACTGTATGTCATTAAAATTGTACCACCTACATGTAAAAGCCCTCTGGGCGTTAAATAAATAAAAATAAAATAAATATTTACTACAACAACACTTATAAGGTAGCTAAAAGTTTTTTTATTATTTATGCACGCGCAGATAAACTGACAAAATAGTATGATAAAAAAGGTTTTCTGTTCCGCAGGTAAATTTAAAAAAAAATTAAAACAAAGGGGTAAAATAGGTTATAACTGATTCACGATATGTTTCAAGAAAACACAAAGCAGAAACGCCAGAAACTAATAATAATGAAGAATTCGTGGTGCTGATCTAGCTTATTCTTTATCAATGCTTTCAGGTGATTTAGTCCAACGGAAATAAAATAAGACGCGGGCACATAAGAGAGAGAGATATGAGAATCGAATCTCATATCATTGTAGCAAACATTGTGATAAATTATTTTTATCACAGTCAGCGGGGGGTGGAGGGGGGTCTGCTAGCGACCCCCTCAGCCCATCCCCACATCGAGCCCCTAGCCTATTGGGATGACATCTCCTTTGTCCTACGTCCACAAGTACCCCCATTGTGATATCAGCATCCCGCTGATAGCGGACTAACACTGTACTACTTCGTAACCCAAAAACTATTAATGTCGTTCTTTGAATAAGGGATCATAAAATATAGTAGATGCTGAAGAAAGAAACATTTTGTAATAAATATTTTAACGAAATTGGGTCAACCACTCGGGCCACGTATTGCCATAGTTGTCACCAAATGACAAGTCCTTATAAAACTCGTTCTATCTGATTTTCTAACATGGTCAGGACATTATAATAATGTAAACAGATTTACAAATTGACAACATAAACATTTCTTTTTAAATTTAACCCTTCAAGTTTTTAAATATTTTTACCAACAAGTCCCAACGTCGTGGTAAATTTTCTTGGAATATTGGAATGCTCCCGAGGTATCTAAAATGTGCTACATATTACTTCTTTTTGAAGTTATCGTTAAAAGAAATACTACAGGGTTTTGCAATAAGAGGTGTTATTTTGATATTCAATCGTAAAAGATCAATGGTTTCGTTGCTTGTGTGGCACGTAGCGCCGTCTTGTTGAAAGTAAACGTTGTCCAGATCAATACCATCCAATTCCGGCCATAAAAAATCATTAATCATCTCTCGATAGCGCAATCCATTCACCGTAACTGTTGCTCCAGCCTCATTTTAGAAAAAGTAAGGTCTAATGACTCCACCGGACCATAAACCGCACCAAACAGTCACACGTTGAGGATAGAGAGGCTTTTCAACAATAACTCTTGGGTTTTCCGAGCCCCAGATGCGACAATTTTGCTTGTTGACGAAGCTACCGAGGTGGAAATGGGCCTCATCACTGAAGATGATTTGCATTTGATTCACTCAAGTGAATTTTAATAATTTCAATGCGTTGTTGAAGCGTGTATCGTTCCATATTTATTAATGGCGTAGTTTTGTCAAATGTCAAAAAATGACAGCTTCAAAAGTAACATCTACCGAAATAGCGGGCTATTCAAAATAACACCTCTTATTGGAAAACCCGTTATTTTAGAAAAAAAAACATTGATCTTTCTAAAAAACAATAAAATGTTAACAAAAAAACTTACCAGGACATTTTGACCCGGAACGTCCATAATTTTGAAATAATTCGATATTTATAAAACATATTCCTTTTGTGTAGGTAATAAGTAATAAAAATGTCACTTCAATTTTTATACCGTTTTTACAATAAAAAATATAAATATTTTTTTAACTTTCAACTGTCAATGAAAATATGGCGAAATTCATAATCATGCACTTTGACAATTTTTATCCATGTAATAATGTATAAATATTTGATACAAAGAGTAAAGAATAATTATTTATCTTTCCAATGACGAACATATCACATATCTACGCATTATAGAAAAAAACTTTTATAATGTATTGACGCGCCCCGGTCAGATCTGTCCTTCAGAGGCTGTGAGAAGTGACAATAACTTTTATAATCGGTTTGAAATAAACTTATTGTGTCATCTTTTTGCGTTGTTGTCTATTGAAATTAAACTTATTATTGTGTCATCCTGTTGCGTTGTTATAATCTATTGAAATTAAATGATGCGCAGTCAAAGCATGTGAAATGGAATTGAAATCTTAGCTAATAATTATCCCGATAATAGCGAATTTCTACTAAAGTTAGGGTTTGCACATTTGGGTGGAATAATTAGTCAAGATAATAGAAGAAATATTTTAAGAAGAAAAATACATTGCATTTTAGTCTATACACGTTACGTGGATACGAACAGTTATAAATGAAGCAATATTCAGGCGGAAAACGTTATATCATATCAGAGCAAGGTCATTTAACAGTATTCTTCTGCGAGGCAATGATTCATTCTACATCTCAGAATCGGAAGACGAAAGGTTTTTTGTAAAACTTGTGGGTTGCTTTTTGGGACCCTTCAACAAGTTATAAAGCATTACAAAGCAGTTTTCAATCTGTTGTTAAGGCTATTAATATATAATATGAGGTGATTTTTCACAAAAACGGCGCTTTACAAATCATCCAATCATTATTATATTAATAAGTATCGTAGGTACAAATATTATTTTGTAACTTCTTCACCATTGAAGAATAATATATGTAAAATCCCTGGTTATCAAACATACAGGAGGGGCGAAAGTAATGACCCGGTTTCGAGAATGTATAAACGAAGAACTTAACTATATTAAGAATGTATAGACTTAAAACTATGTTACTATGATCTGTATATAATCCTATTTTTTATTAAATTTGAATACCACTTCAGCAAGATGGCGGCCTTCAGCAGCAATACACTGATGTAGTGTATTTCTTTTTTCTGCTTTTCTGCACATTTCAAGGGGTATGGCGTGTGTTTCCTCAATAATTCTGGTCTTCAGGTCTTCTAAAGTATAGGCGCGATGTTTGAAAAGTTTCTCCTTCAAATAACCCCAAGGAAAAAGTCACACATTCTTAAATTTAAAAAATCGTAAATCTTAAAATAATAAAGTCAAGCACGAAACATTTGTCTCAATTTAGCCATAGAAAACCGAGCTGTGTGTTTTGTAGCCCATCTTGTTGGAACCACAGATCTCCCAGATTAGTATGGTCACTCAGCTGTTGTAATTTGTTGCTGCAAGAAAAGCAGCCCAAAATTTCAGAAATAGACTACATCAGTATATTGCTGAAAGCCGCCATCTTGTTGAAGGGGTATTCAAAAATTAATGAAAAAAATGGGATTATATACAGATCATAATAAATCAGTTTTTTTAATGCTACCTCAAGGCTACATTCTTAAAGCCTCGCTACGCTCGTGTTGTTTATTTTATTTTTTATTTGAACAAGAACCAAATCCTTACAAATAATATATTTAAGAGAGGAATTGGAAGAGTAATAGTTAAAGTAGATTGTAATCTAAAGTAACAGAATAGATAACACATACTTATACGCCTATTATAAGCCTATTCAACTGATAAATACATTTACATAAATTTGACAACTACCCACAGTCGTAGGAAACCATCTACACAAAACATTACATTTCAAGTGAAAAGTACCCAACTCAAATACACGTGTATGTAACTGATTACGAACGTACTCGTACATTACCTACCTGAGAAAATAATGATTGATTGGTTCTAAAAGCAAGAAAGTTACACATTATAATACTTTGATATGCCACAGAATAAAGCAGCCTACATCTAGTAGGTAGTAAGGTACGAGGGGTGAGCGTGTGGGGTATATTTTATTCCTGGCACGAAACTTAGAATGATTCGGATTTATTATCAGAATTGAAGCAAAGAGGAAAACATGTAAAAAGATAAATTGAATGTCCCGATTTCACTTTTATTATTTCTCTTTGAGGACTTTGACCTTTCCGCCCTTCCGGGAAAGTTTGACAAGGGGTCAACGACACAGCGGCGGTTATCTCAGAGATAATGTTACCAGTTACCAGCCGCTTTAATAGACTACACATTAATTCATTTTTGTAAATATTTTGTGTATTAAATAGAGGGTACAGTGAGATACTAAACCAGTTAAATTTATTTGCAGATGTTTTGAAATACTGTGAGTTTGCTCAATTTTCTATTACTGATGTTTTTTAGCTGGGTGTATTAGTATATTAATTTAAAATGAATCTGCGTTTAAATCTATATTTATTTATATGAGAATGTTTATATTACACTATCATAATCCGTTGCGTAGTTTAGAAGAACTAAGCGCACAAACAGACACGCGAATAGCGACTTTATTTTAGTATTAGCTGTACCCCGTCACGCGCGTTTCTGTGGCTCAGTCTGTCTGTGCAGATAGAGACAATAGCACGTGATGCTTTTACGTCCAACAGATGGCGCTGTTTTTCAAAAAAAGTATGGTTGTCTAACAGATGGATCTGTTTTTTTAAAACATATTTTTACCTGTCATAGGTGACGTCTATATAATATCTTTCCGATTATCCGATTTCAATGAAAATTTTTCAAGGTGTATGGTTAGTTCCAGCTTGAAACATATGATAGTTTTGAACTTGATAGGTGGCGCTGTTGTTAATTTTATTTTTTATTTTTTATTTCTTCAACAAACGAACAGTAACATTTTTATTTATATAGAGAGATAAAGGATAATAGAGATGAGAAGAGAAGAGATAGAGATAAGTTTGCATTGATCAAATATTACCAAATTATTTGATTGTGACAAAAATAGCAACATCCGGATTTGCGTCCCTAGATTTAAAACAAAAAAATATTGAGATGTACTCAAACATATTCTATCAATGGGTGCAAGTAAGCTTAGACGCTTTGGTGAATTTATACACGGAGAAAAATGGATGTGGCTGATTTATTGAAATCCTATTATAAACGTGATTGCAATCTATATCCTTATAAGGTTGGCGACACATTACGCTATACGTATCATGGCTTGGTCTATTTCAGCGTATCGCTCGCCATACACTACCAATGGGAATGTATGGCGAGCGATATGCTGAAATGTGCCAAGCCACACAAAAATAGCGCGCTAATAGCGTGGTCTGTCACAGTCTTAAAATATGAGTCCATTCAGAATACACCGGAACACGTGTTCTTTTCCTGATATAATATCATGACCAAATGCGACGATATTAGCATTTTAATGAAAACGTTTCGCATTTTACTGATACTTTGTTAGGAAATCTGTCAATTCATTATTTAAAGGACTGCAGTCCCGTTGTTAATAAGGAACACGAATAATTTGAGCAGATTTTAAATAAATTAGCAATATTTTCTATCAGTAAGTATTCTCCATGCACTTTTACTTCTGCACTATATGATTTATATTTATGTTTTACAAAGTTATTTGAAAACGTATTAAAATGGAAAATATGTAAAGTTTTTGAAATAATAATAAAAAGTGACTTGAAACTTAACACAAATGAAAAAATGCATTAAAAAGTATTTTCCGCTGATAAAAACAAAAGGCGCCAAACGTGTATTATTGCTTATTATTATTATCACCCAGTCGGCTTCCAATCTACCAAATAAGACGCGACCAATGCTAAATACTGTTGACATTTTTATAGAGAAAGACGTTTCCAAGGTCGGCCGCGGCGGAGACTATATTTTGCATTATATATCATTACCCGGGCGGTGGCGGGGGCGGCAGTAGATAATGCCTTGCATTATAGAACAGGCATTATCCTTTTTCAGGATTAGGAGGCCTGAATGGGGAGACATTGAAGAGGGTGGGCACTTAATAAACCAGCTGCCGAGAGTAAGAATTCGAGTAAATCAATCTGAGGTTAAAACTCATATTTACGTAAATAAACGACACGGGTAGACAACCGAGAATACGCAGAAGGCATCAGCCAATAGGGACTACTAAAATGTCCGTTTAGTTATCAATCAGGAGAATTATTACAGTAATAAATTGCTAGAATTTTGTTTTTGACTAAACCAACAATACCCTCACCAAAAATAGTTTTGTTTGAGCTAATTTCTTAGTATTATTTGTTGAATGTATATATAGATTTAGCCACTTCTATAGTATATAATTATTACTACTTTTATAGATATTGTATTCAGCGCATTTTTAAGCTAGCGTTTTTTGCATAATTGCAAGATCTACAGCGGCAAATATTTTATTTTTATTTGGTTTTACGCACAGCCGGGCTTTTACATGGATTTTAAGAACAGAATTTACTTAGTGAGCTATCAAAAATTATTCACAAAATATTTAAAGCATGATATAACAGTAAGCTGAATATGAAACAATATTATTAAAATATGAAAAAGGGACATAAAATAATATATAAACTATAACAATACTACATATAAGACAAATCACTATAACTACATCACCAACGCTACTATAATTTGTCGGATTCGACAAATTGCTTGTAGGTATAGATTACGCTTAATACTATAAATATATCAATAGTACCCCCAAAACTTGTTGCCCACATCATGCCTATTGCACCTATTGGTTAGTGAGTGTGTCTGATAGTTGGTTGTGTATGTATTATAGAAAAATATTACATTTTATCTTGTGTTCCTAGTCGGCACATGGAATTTAATAGTGGCAACGATGGTAGGACTGCGAATTAAGTTGTTAATGACTCTGTATAACACAACCAGGTCTGACATAATTTTAATATAACAAACAGCGTTATTAAAATTATAAATTAGATGCAATTGATACATCATGACATAATTAATGTATTCAATTGAAATATAGAGCTTACAATTTACGTACCTAATTTGTGCTGAACTCTTTCTATATTGTTAGACTGAAGTTTATGCAAAGGGGACCTAATAGGTTAATTATATTCTACTTGACTTCTGAATATAGAGGGTTCTCTCAATCTAAGGACTTAAAATCAGTTAAAGTTCTGCAAAGGAAGCCAACCATCTTTAAAGCCTTGTCAGTGTGCAATGAATGTCAAGTTTCCATCGAATATTACACCAGCAAGTCACGAATTTGTGACACTGGTATTAATTCAATATTATTTAATGTAAATTCATGTAAGACATTATAATGAGTTTTGGAAAATCGTATTACTTGACATTGAATGTTCAAAAATAAAGAATTTGTTCACGCCATTAATCAAGTGGATCTAAGTTAATCTGTAAAATTTAGCAATCGTATATATTTCGTATTTTTTAATATATTTTTAAGTAGTCAGCAAAAAACAGGTCTTCTATATCATTAAATTGGTCAAAAATGTCATTGATGAATAATAAGAAAAATATTGGGCCAAGGTGGGACCCTTGAGGAACCCCACTTGTGGCCTCAAATATATAGGATTGTACAGAATTAATCTTTACGCTAAGTACCCTATTGCTAAGATAACTAACAATCCAACTCAATAATTAACCTTTGATGACCAACAATCGGAGTTTATATATAAGTATGTGATGTCGAACCTTGTCTAAAGCTTTACTAAAATCAGTATATATACTGTTCGCTTTTTGTTTGAGACCAAGGATTCTTTTTTGTTGCCAAATTGGAATTATATTATCCTGTGATTTTTCGCGGGTAATAATAATAATAATTTCGGTAGTCTATGCTTCCTACGTACCCGGTTCAATGAACCCAAATTTGCTTTTGAATTTAAGTGTCATTTTCAAAATCGGAACTGATTATGTGAATAATTCAGACCAGCTATAACATGACCTATAATATAATATTTTACCAGAAAATTATTTTTACTGTCCACAAAGAAAACTGATGTAAAATATTACTAATTTATTAAGAATTTTTTTTAAATTATTCGTAATACCGTTAAAAACAGGACTGCAGGCCCTTAACGAATGAATTGATAGGTTTCCTAATACACTTTTAGTCAGATACGAATGTATAATAACGATGTCGGAACACGTGTTCATAAAAATCAGAATATTTCCGCAATTCTTCAGTTAAATTATTAAGGCAAATGCAGATGGATGAACACGTGTTCCGATATATTAGGAATGTAGTACATTTTACCTGGATTTTTATATATCAGCAATATTGAATTTTCTCAAAATCTGTTAAAAATGGAATTATAATATCCCGTGATTTTTCGCGGGTATACGCTAGTGATAATAATAATAACTAATAACTAACAAACAAAAAATCAAAACGAAAAGATCAGTAATAAACAAGGATGAAAATAAACAAATCATTAAATGTAGAACCGATATAGATCGATAGTGAGTTTGCTGATGTACCATTAGAATATTGTCCAATTATTTATAAGTGCTTGGTGCAGCTCGCTCTAGACTTCCATCATAGAAGTATTATATATGACTACAGAAGTAGGAATATAAATAGGACCAGGGAATATAAATCACAGACTTTGAAAACAATCCTATGTTTCAAAATAATTCAAGGAAACAAACAACATTCATAACGCGTGTAGACATTTTATGAACTTCGCGTTAAAAGTTTCACTAGAGTAGAAGTTACTAATAAGAAGTATAACCATTATTTATATGTGTAACTCACTGTATAAATAAACCGCCCCTACCCCTAGGATTAGCCCGTCCAACGTCACGTCGTTGTGATAAAATTTTGCAGACTTGACGCTTAAAATAAGAGGACAAATTACTCTCTATTTCTGTATTAGAACAGTTCTGCGTGAAGCCCAGGCAACGCCGGGATTTCCGAGTATTCGGTGTAAGGAGGATGGAAAATTGGAGGCATCGGGACCCTTAGGACTGGGTTTGCCCCTTAGCGAGGCGAGGGCTGGAAAAACTACCCCGTGAATAATAAATTCCCAGAGGGGACACAGGTGGACTCCAGGCGGGGCACTCACAACACACAGCCATCTAAACACACTGCTTTATAATATCAAACTACAAACTAGAGACGGGCCCACTTTACCCACCGCCTCGGAACATAGGCCGCCTGCTTTAATATTTATGTTAAACTATATACAAATAATCTGATCCATTATTTATGTTTACCTAACCGACACGTGTAGGTACTCTACTAGTCGTCAATACTGAACGTACATGGGATACGTGTCTAGAGTATCTACCTATAGATTATAAATATATGCACGAACATTCATATTTATGTACAGTACAGTACCGTGAGAGCGTAAATATTTACTTTGTTTAGGGAACTTCATCATGCTTGTACATATTAACAATTTAATGAAAACAAGCAGATATTGTTATACATTATGCAATCCGGTGCTAAGTTATGTAGGATGTATTTAAATGAAGGGTTTAGTATTCCATAATAACATTATATAAAACATCGCGAGTTCTTAAAATTATTCATACACCCGCAATCGGACACAGCGCCAGTCCCGCGGGGTACTTACTCGTACTTCCCCATTCCCAGTACAGTCCGGAAACAAAGAGCCGCTTAGAGAGCTCTAGCTAGAAGCAGGCGCTAGCAGGTGGTAGGTGGTAGGTGATAGGTACAGGTAGCAGCAGCCGACAGCCAGCAGAGGAAAGCTGGGTGGAATAATACGCTAGATTTCTGGACGAAATACGAATATCCTCCGCCGCCCGCGCCGGTCGTATCGCCCAACACAATGCTCGATCTCTTGTACCGCGAGATTATGCACGGCGAAAAACCCTCAGACGGTTTTTTCCCGTTTCATTCTTTTGATGGAGACAAAAAACGTTTCTTCGTCATCAAAGCCTCCCGAGAAGGGGGCGGGGAGGGAAGTCCGCCCGGGAGAACGGGGAGAAGGGAGGAGAAAGGGTTCCGCAAAGTCAAAAGGTCAATGGTGCTGCAGCAGGTTTAGTTGATCGCCAGACATCAAAGGACGCGCAATTAGAACCTGCACCACTACATTAGCTGGGATACAGCTGACTCAATTATGCAACGTTTAAGGATTTTCTCTCATCGTAGAGGATTACTTAAACGGAATCACTTGAAAGAACTCTACCTCATAGGCTTCGCAAGCATTAATGATCTGTGCATCTGAGTAGCTTTAAATCGAGCCGAGTATCCATCTAGTGAGTAAGAACAACAAGCTTATCATTAAGGGTAAACGGAATATACCTTGTAATCTACGCGTTTATAGAATACCCTAATTTAATTATTTAAGAAAAAAACACTTTTCAAACGTTATGCTTTAAGCTATGAAGATGAATTACATGTTTGCGCATGTACATACGGAATAAGAATATGAATACATACTTTTGTCAGTATAAAAACTCAATTCATGAATTACCGATATGGTAAAACGGTATACGGACAAAATTATTTATTTCTGACTAGCGCCATCTACGAACGCGTATATAATAACATATGTTCTGTTTACCCTTAACTAAGTGCACGGAAAAATTACAATATTTTTAGCGTGCATTGCATTTATTAAAGATACCCCTACATTAACCAAGTACTCTCATACCTAATGATAGAATTATCTTCTAAACAGTGGCGGCTCGTGACTTTTGGGTTACTAGAGTGCTAATATTACAAAAAATGGCTTAATTGATGTTGTTGTAGCTGAAAACGATTTTTTTTTTCGAAAATTCATTTTTTGTATGAAGATTTTCAGGAATTCCGTGCGGCGCACGGCTATACTGAAATTTCCTGAAAATCTTCATACAAAAAATCGATTTTTGAAAAAAAAAAAAAAATCATTTTCAGCTATAACAACATCAGAAATGCAATTTTTTATAATATTAGCACTCTAGTACACCAAAAAGTCACGAGCCGCCACTGCTTCTAAACTACTTTAAAATCTACCCAATTAAGATCAAAACACCAAATTATAATAATTATATTTTCTAGACACAAGTGATCGCTTCTATACACGGTGTCCGTAAACACGTAGTACCTACAGGCAGGAAACTAGTGAATCTACATCAAAGAGAACCGCAAAAAACTACAAAAAAAATCGATGTGAGCATTTCAAATTTTTATTTTTACTCTTTTCAATTTTTTTCACAGCTAAAGGATTAAAAAAACTTAAGGAGCCGAGTTTACGTTTCAACACATTTTCAAAGACATTAAATAGTATTTTTTTTTATTTGACCTTAAAAATTTCAATTTCGGAATCGATTTACTCGACAACGAAAGCTAAAATCACAAATGTGATCCAGATTCATCAGTTTCCCACTTCTACTACGAATTTCCGGACACCGTGTAGAGAGGAAAAATATTATGTATAACCTAACAACTGTATAATGTAATGTTAACATATTAACAAATTTTGACACTTTTTGTACAAAAAAAAGTGTTTTGCAAAAGCAAGCCTAAAATTTGTACCATTAATACGTGATAAATAATGTTGACATTAAGGTAGGCGACACATAACGCTGTAGGCATCATGGCTTTGCCTATTTCAGCATATCGCTAGCCATACACTACCAGTGGGAATGTATGGCGAGCAATATGCTGAAATAGACCAAGACATTAAAATATAGCGTGGTCTACACAGGCTTAAAGTGTTCACTCATGCTAGATATCCATTTGAAGAACAGGAGAATTCACGCGAGCCTCCCTCGGGTTACGGTGTACGTGTAAACGTCGCTTGAATATCTAATAAACAGGATCTAAGAAACGTCTAAATTATAAAATAAACTGTCGAGATTGCCAATTAAGAAGTCGTCGTGCTTCTTGACAATAAACCTAATTTTGGACTGGATTCCGGTAAGAATAAATCTTTTCCTTGTAGCGTCGGTGGTTTGCCACCCGGACAGGGCGGGGGGCGCAAGGTGCTACGGCAGGCCGCACAAAGCTACTACACTGGTAGTGGGCTGCGGCGGGGGGCGGGGGCGGATCGCCTCCCCCGTGTCACCCGGTGAGTTTTCTTTGTTTCGCGCCACCGGAGATATTTATCGCCTGCAGTTATTTATGCCTCATTGGTCACCGCGCGACACGTAGCGAAGTACAAAATAAGAGATTAAATTATCACCAGACACGCCACTAAAATAAAACAGAATTAAAGCGCTCACCTGGCCGCTGAGGGGCCGCTGAGGGGCCGCTGAGGGGCCCCAGGGAGGGGGTGGGGGAATCTATTATTCGTGTGTGAATAAGATTCCAGGGGCAGATATAGATATCGGTCACGGAAATGGACTCACCTCACAAAACGTAGCAATTAACCCTTCGACTGCTGATAACGTGCATACGCGGTAAGCACTCTCATTTGCATATTTTATATCAAGCAATGTCCTACTTTATTTGGTTGAAATTTCGTATTTTATTACCCAACTAGCGCAGACGCGTGAAATCACAGGGGATAGTCTTAATTCTTGGTTTTTGATAAATCTGTCACAATTTTTCCAATAATAAAACATTATACTTTAGATAGGTACTTTATCGCCTGTTTGAATTCTTCACACAATTGATTCTAATTTTGAAAATGACAATTTGAGTTCATTGAGCCAGATTTCATGGGACAAATAACCACACACATGACAACCTAAATTATTGCGTTTGATAGCCGTTTACGGGTTACATTTTATATGTGCGTCGAGGATAAGCTGCAATACAGGTGCGAACACATTATGGCCCGTCAACATTAGTTTCTAACTAGGAGGAGGCGAGTTCTAATAAACTATTCATGTTGTCCAAAATTAAGGACGGGTTCGGTGGTTAAATATAGAATATTAGTCAAAGTACAGCACGGTAAAGTATTTTTTTAGAATGATACTTTTCGGTGGTTAAATACAGAATAGTAATCAAAGCACAACATGGTAAAGTAATTTTTTAGAATCTTACTTTTCGGTGGTTAAATATAGAATAGTAGTCAAAGTACAACACGGTTAAGTAATTTTTGCTAATTAAGGCAATTTTAATACTAAAAAATAAAATTCATGCGTACAATTTTTTTTTTCGAGAAAACCATAGATGAAATTACTATACCCTCAATTCCCTGATAATTATGAACATAATGGCAATATTACCTACACATCGAAATTATAAAGGTAATCACTTTTTAATCAAGATTTTTAATTAGATTTATGAATTTGTAATAATACGTTTTTATTGTCTCCAGTAAAATTTTCATTTAGTCGCTTAAAGGGTTTTACCAAAGCACAGTGGATTAGTTCCCCGATCTGGTGCCTTCATTACGCAATCCACTAAAATTAAGTTCAATCTGTTCAAAGAACCTTCACTTAGACAATGTCCTATAAAACGGGAACAAGCAAAACTCTCTACATACAATGAAAGATTAAAATACGTAATTTTAAATGACTAACTAACAGAGAGTACTAATTAAATTAGTATGGACTTAAGAAATTAATTCAATTAAACCACAATCAATTGAAACAGCGTATCAAAGTAAATGCAAATAGAAGAACCGGTTCTTTCTCATTAAAAAAGGCGAAAAAATTTTAAGAAATACATTTTAAAATTTCACGTTCGTTAAATATTTAAAATTCTCCATTCTTCAACAAATTGTACGGAAAATATGAATTCAATGAAAAAAGTTTCAATAGATTCATTTATTTCTAATTAACAAAAATATATATCCAATTTCATGGCACGCAGAGTTGAGCTAATAAAAGTATTAATTAAGTAATCGATTAATACGAGAGAGGTTCAATTAAATAGGACTTTGAATAAACATGCTATTAAAAAGTTTCAATTTTTTATTTATTTATTTATTTTTTTTTTTTTTTTTTTTTTTTTTTTTTTTTTTTTTATTAATATCAATAGCAAAATTTGTACATTATGTAGGTTTAAAGTATAATATAAGTATATTTTTTGTATTTTTTTCACAGTCCTCCTCACTAGGGTTTCCTGTTCTGAGGCGGCCTGTAGTTTTTCTTAAATTTTTGTATTTAGTTTTGAATTGTCTTTACATTGTCTTCATAATGTTTAAATGTTTTTTAAACGTTTTTTTTAATGTTTTTCTTCATTCAATTAGTAATTTTATTTCAAGGATTTCAAGATGAATGGAATTTAAGGAAATGGTCGGGCAATCAATACATGGAATTTTAAAGAATATAATATATTTTTGTTTGCCATTAAACAAGTGAAGTATTCATAATATGAAGTGTACATCTTCAATAAACTATCCTAAATATAAAACCGACTGTCTGAACTGTCAGAATCTGATGTAATCTGAAACAGTCAAAATTAGCGAACGGTAAATTCACACGGAGAAAAATGAGTATCGCTAATTTATTAAAAAATCTCTTCAAATTATTGGTAATCCGGGTAAAAACGGGTTTGCAGGCCTTAACGAATGAATTAATAGGTTTTCTGATAGCACTATATGAAAGTAGTTTTGAAAAATGTCGAGTAAATTGCAAATAATCAAAAAAATTTACTGTCGAAAAACATTATTTTAAAAACAAACCACATTGGTTAGATACATGTTTTTATGTACTTGTTCAAATCGAGCTGCGCATAATTATTTTGTATTTTATTTTTGTCCATAAATTTGGGCATCGGAGTCACTTTTATAAAATTATAAAGTGCGTACGTTACACGCGTACTTTTACTTTTTACTGTTGTTTTGTGTTTTATTTTTTTTTATGTTTTATCTTGGAGTACTACTAAGAATGCAACCAACTCGTAAAGTTATCATCCGGTTAATAGTCAAATATATTTACGTCCTTTTAAAACGTACAATTATAATACCCGATGTTTATAAGAATTAATAGTCAAATATATTTACGTCCTTTCAGAACGTACAATTATAATACCCGATGTTTATAAGAATGAATAGTCAAATTTATTTACGTCCTTTTAGAACGTACAATTATAATACCCGATGTTTATAAGAATTAATAGTCAAATATATTTACGTCCTTTTAGAACGTACAATTATAATACCCGATGTTTATAAGAATGAATAGTCAAATTTATTTACGTCCTTTTAGAACGTACAATTATAATACCCGATGTTTATAAGAATTAATAGTCAAATATATTTACGTCCTTTTAGAACGTACAATTATAATACCCGATGTTTATAAGAATTAATAGTCAAATATATTTACGTCCTTTTAGAACGTACAATTATAATACCCGATGTTTATAAGAATTAATAGTCAAATATATTTACGTCCTTTTAGAACGTACAATTATAATACCCGATGTTTATAAGAATGAATAGTCAAATTTATTTACGTCCTTTTAGAACGTACAATTATAATACCCGATGTTTATAAGAATTAATAGTCAAATATATTTACGTCCTTTTAGAACGTACAATTATAATACCCGATGTTTATAAGAATTAATAGTCAAATATATTTACGTCCTTTTAGAACGTACAATTATAATACACGATGTTTATAAGAATGTTTATAGTTGGCGACGATTCAACGATGTCTATCAAAATGAATACATTTGTTAAAGTGACGTTGGCATTCCTTACAATTTCTTGACCAGAGAACTGTAGAGTACACTGAAGAATGTAATTTTTTTTAAAGATAGACAAACATTCCCAACAGGTTACGAATAACCTGACAATATTTGAAAATCTCCTACTACTGGCTTACAGTAAGCGGAAAATATTGCTCGTGTTTTGGTGGAGTACTTAGCCGAGGAATTGAAACACACTACGCCTGGGTGGGACCCAAACGCGATGTCAACTCAGCGACCGACCGGTCAACGATATATAAATATTTATGAAAAATTATTCATGTAAAATATAGCTAATTTATTAAAAATCTGGTCAAATTACTCGTAATCCTGTTAAAAACATGATTGCAGGCCTTTAACGAATGGTTTGACAGATTTCCTAACAAAGTATCAGTAAAACGCGAATGTGTTATGAGGACGAAGAAATACGTGTTCATAAAAATACTAATATCGTCGCATTTCGTCATAATATTTATCAGAAAAAGGACACCTTTATGAACACGTGTTCCGATATATTTTGAATAGACTCATATTTTATCGAGAAATGGATTGCCATCTCGTTTTTAACAGAATTTCAATAAATCAGCCACACTCATATTTCTCCTTTTACAAATAAGCAATCATGTATCAATGTATGTTATCATCATCAACTTATGTCAGACAATATATCGAAGGCCACTTTCCCGGAGCCAAGTTAGCATCAAATGTAACCATATTCACAAAAATCAACAACTCGTTGAGGTAAGACACTAAACAACTAAAAAGGTGACAGTTAGGACGGGTTGTTTAGTTGTTATACAGAATTTGAACAATTCACCAAATTTCAATGTTAATTTTCAGGTTCTGTGAAAGTTCTGTTATTATATCATCATGGGCCAGTTGCTTCACAGAACTGAATTAATAATAAAAAAATGTGTACAACTTTCACAGAACTAGAAAATTAGCTTTTAAATTTGATGAATTGTTCCAATTCAAAGTACCTATTTTGTTTTTACAATTGGGTCATTCTATTTAGAATTTTGGCTAACGGGAAAGAGGTCAATAATTTATTTGGTTTTCGGGATAATGGTCCATATCCGTTGTTAACTTTCGCAGGAAAGTTTTATTTTGCGAGAAACCGTAGCATGCAAATAATTAAACAAATACAATTGTGGCCTTGAAACTTGGCATCAAAGTGTTCGTAAGAAAACAATTCCATTACACTCGGTTTTTAATCAACGCTGGCGCGCTTATCTGCTCGCCTCGCCATATACAAATAAAACATAAGCAAGTATTGCGCCGAGCTGTGAAAAATGACAGCTGTATTTGATTTTTTATAGTCAACATTGCAAAATGTGCCAAACAACTTTAGAAAAATGTCAAATAGGAAATATACCCAAAATGTCCAACTTTTATGATGGATTCCAATGGGATGGGACTGAGGAGTAGGTACTAGAAATCAGAATTTCCTTATTGCCGGTAGTGTAATCTCGCATATGAATATTTATTAATAGTACGAGTATACAGTCTACGTCATTCAACACCTTCTCGTGCTGTAATTAACATATTATATAGGAACTTTAGTTGGTAACATTAACGTATGTACATATATCCAAGTATAAACTCTGAAAATACCGCAAAGGAAAGAATCTCCCCATACGAACAAACCAAATTTCCATTATTAAAATAAAGATATATAACTTTTAAGTTTTATTCACACTTTTAATCTTTCATCAGTAAAAAACTAAAATATTAAAAACAAACTACTTGGATACAACGTAAAGACAAAATAAGTAACAGTGATGTTAATAACGAAGAAGGTTTTTTTCAGAGTTTTTTCATATTAAAATCCTTGACGAAGAAAACCTTTGAGGTTCACCCCTTTCAAGTTTTTTTTATTTCTTAGGTAAAGCACAATATAACTACTACCTATGTAAGTTGTGTACGTAATACTCGTGTACCCAATGACGTTGCAATATATAGACGCGCTGTAGAAATATCAAAGTGACAAGCCAAAAGCAAGTCAATTGTAGTGCTTTCGATTTTGTTGGTTTAGTACTAAACTGCCACTCTTCGTATATGTTCTACTAAATAAGTGCCAAAATGCCCTCGCGTGTGGTAAGAAAACGTTTTTATTATCCGGCCACAGATGGCCGGATAATAAAATGAATGTCTATCTTTGTCATACATGAACAACGTCTGAATTAAGAATTTACTGAAAACATAATAGTGTTTCTTACTTGTAACATTTTATCTGAGTTTGAGAGACAATACCAAGTCTAGTTGAATCTTAACGTCATTAGCTATACCAAGTTTAGTTTGTGAAAGCCGGTGTTATATTGACGCACGCTGGGAACTTTTAAACAAAATTGATCATCAACAGGTTGTCTTTTAATATTCAAACACACTCAGGACCAAATAATCAATATGGCCGGCAGACCAAAGGGACGTAATGGGGGTACAATAACTGTCATTATAAATATCATACGAACGGTAATAAACGGACACAAGAACAACGGGGAAATAGTTACAGAAGGTATTAACCTTTCGATACCGAGTCAATTTCAAAAAACTTATGTGTATTTTATCAAGTAGTGGACAGTAATAATTTTCCTCTTATTTTCAACGTCAAGTGTGCAAAATTACATCAAGCACCAGAATTCTGCTATAAGGGATAGGAAAAGGTGATCGTTTTGTTTCGAAGGTCAAGAGAGCGAAATGTCACTGTGGTGAACGTATGTCTGTCGGTATGAAAGAGACAGGCATATCTGAGTGAGACAGCATGACCGAGACGTATAAAAAGGCGTGTCTGTTGTAACTCGTCCTCTCTTTGCAACAACATCTCGAATACTGTACATTAGTAATAACACTAAATAAACCAAATAGTATGGAGTATCCAAACGACTATTATATACATCTTATCTGAGTGATCGACACGGCAGATCACCACAGTTGGCGCAGCCGGTAGCAGGGCGGTTTTAATATCCCACCTACACACAGACACGATTAATCTACTGATAGATTTATGTTTTCCAAAAAAAATAACAGAATTATCGGTTGAAAATATATTTTTGTTATTAGGAAACCACATTGGTGTTTCAAAGAATGTGTTTAAGGAACGTGGAAATTTTTTTGCGGCGAAACAAAAAGTTGGGGAATCTATAAATGATTATATAGCTAGGTTACGTTGTCTAACAAGATTCTGCAAATTTGAAAGCAGACTGGAAGAAAACTTAAAAGATATTTTTGTGACTGGTTTATTAGAAGGTCGTATTAAAGAAAAAATGTTTTTAGATGCAGAGAAGCTGACTTTAAAAAGTACATTAGAGTGCGCATCGGGAATGGATTCATTTCATAAAAATATTACGTGTATTAAATCCGAGAGTGTCGGGCTCATTTCTAGAAGTAAGAAAAATTTTAATAGTAGTGCAGGTAGGAATTATTCTACTTCACCGGCGCGGGCGAAAGACAAAAATGTTACAATTCCCAGAAAGAAATCAGTAGAACGTATACAACAGTTGAAGTGCAAATATTGTAATTTAAATAATCATGATTCCAGTAATTGTAGATTAAAAAACGTGACGTGTTTTAATTGCAAAAACAAGGGACATTTTAGTAAAAATTGTCGCGAAAAAAAACGGGAGGAAGTTTCATTTGTGTTTGTGAATTCAAGTGAAATAAATTCAAGGTTAACAAGAAATACCGATCCCATTTATTTATCGTTAAAAGTTAATAACGGTATCATCATAAAAGGATTATTTGACACGGGTGCAGGAATATCGATCCTATCGGATAAAGATTATTGGGAACATTTTAAAGATGTACAATTGAAGCCGAAGAATTTAACCCTGAAGGGTTACAATAATTGTAAGTTACAGTTACTTGGATGTTTAATTTTGTCAATTAATTTCAATGGTATTACTAAAATAATGGAATTTTGTGTTGTAAAGGATGGTTCAACCACTGTGCTAGGTAGAGACTTCGTAAAAGAATTTAACATTGGTTTTACGGGTTTCGAGACGGTTTCTTCACAGTTGAAAAGTGAAATACTCACGCATAATATTCACGACGTAAACAATAATAGTGTCGATACGTTAGTGCGTAAATATCCGGAGGTATTTTCAAGTAAACTAGGTAGATTCAATAAATTTAAAGTTCATTTAAAATTGAAAGAAAATGCAGAACCGAAATTCTGCAATCCGAGAAGTATTCCTTTCGCTTTGAAAGCGAAAGTTGAAACGGAATTGAACCGTTTACAGGAAGAGGGAATTTTAGTTCCGATTAGTTATAGCAAGTTTGCATCTCCTATCGTGCCCGTAGTTAAAAGCGATGGAAGCATTAGAATTTGCGGGGATTATAAATGTACTGTGAACCCACAATTGATTGTTGACAAATATCCCATGCCGAAGATAGAAGTTTTATTATCACAAATTTCGGGCGGAATAATATTTTCAAAAATTGATTTACGTCAAGCTTATTTACAGTTGGAACTAGACGAAGAAAGTATGGAATATACTACGATTTCTACACATTTAGGATTATTTAAATTCACTAGGCTAGTGTTTGGGATTAACAGTGCACCGGCAATATTTTGTAGAACTATAGCTTCATGTCTACAAGGTTTGAAGAAAACAGCGGTTTTCCTGGATGATATTATGGTTACAGGAGAAACGATAGAGGAACATAATGCTAATTTAAATGCAGTTCTTAATAGGTTAAAAGATTGCGGTTTGTGCGTAAATATTCAAAAGTGCAATTTTAACGCTTCATCGTTATGTTTCTTAGGGTTTGAAATCTCGAAGGAAGGGATTAAACCTATGGAAGATAAAACGAACGCAATTAGTAAAGTCGCGCAACCAAAAGATTTATCAGAGCTACGCAGTTTTTTAGGAATGGTAAATTTTTACCGATCTTTTGTGCCAAATATGTCTATGTTATTAGATCCTTTGCACAAATTATTGAAAAAAAATACGAATTTTGATTTTAATCAAGATTGCGTAAAAGTTTTTAATAAAATAAAATTAATTTTATGTGATAATCGAGTGTTAGCACATTACGATCCAAATGTTACTTTGAAGGTAGTTACGGACGCCTCAACGAAAGGTTTGGGTGCAACATTGTTACATGTGTATGAAAATAATTTACAAAGACCTATTTCTTTTGTTTCTCGTAAACTGACAGAAGCGGAAAAGAAATATTCAATTTTAGACCTCGAGGCTTGTGCAATTGTGTTTGCTTTTAAGAAGTTTTTCGAGTACATTTACGGAAGGGAATTCATTCTAGAAATAGATAATGAACCTTTATGTAGAATTTTTGGTGAAAAAAAAGGAATTCCTGTTTTAACTTGTAATAGATTACAACGTTATGGTGTAATTCTCTCATCTTTCAATTATAAAGTTCAATACGTAAAATCAACATTAAATTGTTCGGATTACTTATCTCGCGTACCTGTAGGAGATCCTGTTGAGGAAAATAATAACTTTGATTCAAGAATTTTGTGTTTATTCAAAAATAATAGATGTTGAGGAAGTTAAAGCAGAATCTAATACGGATAAATTATTATTAGAGATAAAAAATTATCTTAGAACAGGGTGGCCAAATAAAGTCAATAAGGATGATTGCAAATGGATTTATTGGATAAAAAGGAACGATTTATCAATAATTGATGATTGTATTTTCTGGAACCATAGGTTAGTAATTCCAATAAGTTTAAGGGATAAGATATTAAGCTTATTGCATAGATCTCATCTAGGGATTGCCAAGATGAAAGGGCTAGCTAGAGGCTATTTTTGGTGGCCAGGGATTGACAGTCAAATTGAATTTTTAGTTAGAGAGTGCAGAATTTGTGCGGAAATTCAACCATCACAACCCAAGAGTGAGTTAACTCCATGGCCGATAACGGAAGAAATTTGGAGTAGGGTTCATATAGATTACGTAGGGCCTATCGGAAATAAATATTTTTTGGTAATCATAGATTCAACCTCAAAATGGTTGGATTGCGTGGAAGTAAATTCACCTAACTCAGATAATACCATTAAAATCTTAAAGAGATTATTCAGTTATTTCGGTAGTGTACAAACCTTAGTTTCTGATAATGGAGCAGCATTCATGTCAGCAGACTTTAAACAGTTTTGCGAGAGAAATGGCATTAAACATTTAACAACACCTATAAATCATCCTCAATCAAATGGATTGGCAGAGAATGCAGTCAAAACGTGTAAAAATTTTTTAAAGAAAATATTGTTAGAAAAAAAATTTCAGTCAGGTTATAATGAGAAGTTAGAATGTTTTCTCATAGATTATAGGAATGCACCACACTGTACAACAGGGTTAGAGCCAGCAGTTGTAATGTTTGGTAGAAGGTTAAGGTCAAATTTGAATAATTTTATACCTAGAGGGGGGAAGGTAAAGGAAAATGTGATTGATAAAGATACCAAAATGAAAATGTCAAAATGTCAGGAAAATCAGAAATTCTATTATAAAAGGAATAACAAAGTATCTACGAATTTTAAGATTAATCAGAAAGTTATGGTTAGGGATTTTAGAGACCAAAACAATGATAAGTGGGTACCAGGGAAAGTACATAAACGTTTGGGAAATAAACTATATTTAATTGAGGTTAAATTGAATGATAAAATCATGTACTGGAAAAGACATTTTGATCAATTATCCAAACTGTGGGTATCATGGGAAAAGAACCCTAGTATTTTAATCCCTGAGTCTGAGACGAGGAGGCTATCGTTCGATGAGTACGATGTCTCCGACTTTGTTTCGGATGACAATCTAACGGGTGACCCTCTTTTTCCTTCCAGCTCCAGTGAACCCGTGGCGTCAACGTCGGGGAACTGGAAGGAGCGCCTTCGACCAAGGACAGAGAAATCAAAATAAGCAGCAGTCAACTCTCCGAATCAACATGGTTATAAATAAAAAAGAAAATGTTGTAAAATAATAATTAAATATGTGTATGTATGTTTTATAATTATTATTATGATAATCATGTTGTGTTACTGTCTGCTGATTTAAGTGTGGAGGGATGTGGTGAACGTATGTCTGTCGGTATGAAAGAGACAGGCATATCTGAGTGAGACAGCATGACCGAGACGTATAAAAAGGCGTGTCTGTTGTAACTCGTCCTCTCTTTGCAACAACATCTCGAATACTGTACATTAGTAATAACACTAAATAAACCAAATAGTATGGAGTATCCAAACGACTATTATTTACATCTTATCTGAGTGATCGACACGGCAGATCACCACAGTCACCAATCTCGGAATTAAACTGTAGAACAAAACAAAGTCACAAATCCACACCGGGACACTCCTCTTAATATAATACAGATAATATAAAATTGTTAATATTTTTTACATTAGCTCCATACAGGATATCATTTTATATATACACGTCATCTTTGGGTATGCTGTGTGGAGTGTATTTTTAAGGGGAAGTTCTGGGAAGGAAACAGGTAAATACAGGTGGGTAGGAATCTGGATGTCAGTGTGTCCAGGAGTGACGGACGTATGAATTCATTTCGCGATGGAGTCCTGTTTGAGAGGACAAAAGGTCCCCCTAAACCAGTGCCCCCTGATCCGGCTCGCCACGCATCAGACGCCAAACCTAGACTAGACTAACCTCACCTCATGAACCCGGGCACCCCAGCTAAGAAACAAAACGTGGCGAACCGCGTGTGGTGACATATGGCAGAGGTGTTGGTTATCCAGTAAGTGAACTTATTGCGAAAAATGTGGGCCACAACTTTTCCAATAAGAAGAAGAAACATTAAATATTTAGAGAAAAATACTAATTTATGGATCACAGGAATCCGTGTAACAGAGGATAAACGATATAAATAAGCGTGCGTGAATGATTCACGCATAATCAATAACATTAATAAAAATACAAGAAAAGCTCACAAGGAAACAAATAAAATAATATCAAAAGAAAAACAAATAAGAAATAACGTTCCGTGTACCTTAACGCTTTCTGTGCACTAAAATATCTGAGATTGTCTCATATTTATCTCAATAAAACAAGGAAGATACATTGTATGGAGAATTGAAGGGAAGGCTGAAGGGCCTTATCTGATCCGAGCGACGTGCTCAAACATAGAGCCTTATAATAAGACAGGGTAGAATAGGGACACCCCCCCCCCCACCCCCCAACTTCTCCAACCAGCCAACAACCCAAACGGCGAGGGGTAAAACTAAATATTATTTTTAAATTTAAAGTTTCAAAAATCTGTTTGTTTTTTTATGTGATCCGAACAGCTGTAACTACCAGTGGGACTATATAACCCCCAATGAGGTTATTTCCTGGAAAAATAATGAAAATATATTATATTTAAAAAGGCAGTAGCCACAGTAAAACTAGGTTTTTGGTATCTCCAAAAACGACCAAGTTATAAGCTTGCAAAGTGAACACGGTTCGAATGGCAGTGTTGTAGTAAGTACCGCCGCGCATCTACCGTGATGTCACACGTTTTTCGGCCGGCCACAAATAATATCAACATTTTGACGGCTCTATTTAGTTTTGTCAAAAAATTCAAAAAGTTATGTAAATAAAGCCCTGTAAGTAAGTTAAATTTCGTTGTAGCAAACAAACTTATTGAAGTCTTTTTTCAGACTGAAGGAAGAGGGAGGGGTAGAAAGGTTGGGAAGTACGGAAACACGGCTAAATCCACTTAAAACAGCAGGTGAAACTACGCCATCACCATTTGTGGGAAAATTATTAGCTAAATAACAGGATGAAAGTGGAAACAGAAGAAGGTTTGAGAAGTTCCAATACAAGCTATCCAGATCTAGTATTTTACAACAAAATAACTTACTAAATATGAATGGTGGTCCCTAACCAGAACATACTAGCATATTTACTACAATATAATATTATTTTATTTTAACTATGGATTTAATTCCCTTACGATTTAAAATACTTTTTTTATCAGATTATTTAAATCGATGCATAATGGCGCGTAAGGAATATGATACGTCAAATTAAAAAAACGGTATGCAAATGGCGGTAATACGATATTTTTATATTTTAAGAATATCGGCAGAGTGCAAGGCTGATGTAAGCGTGATGAGTAAGATCGAGAAAGGGCCGCTTAGATGGTTTCGGCATGTAGAGCGAATGAGCGAAGAAAGGAGTGTAAGGAGTATATACGATGCAAATGTGAATGGTATAAGAAGTCGGAGACGCCCGAGGAAGATATGGCACTACCAAGTGAATCAGACACTTGAGTCGGGCCATGTCAAGAGCCAGAATAATAGAAGAGTATGCATGAGACGATATATGAATGTGAATGAGGCAAGGAGTGTGTGCCAAGACCGAGTTGTTTGGCGGTCCGTCCTCTCTGCCTACCCCCGCGGAGAAACGGCGTGATGGTTAGTTAGTTAGTTTATAGAAATTATGAATGCCTCTGGAACCTAAATACTACGCAGTACATGGACAGAAACAAAAATGAATCCTCAGTTAGAAGAAATTTCGAAAGTGATTATCTGATTATTGAGATTTGACAAATCTTAGAAGGACCCATACTCGCGCGAACTCAGGTGGGATAAAGGTATAGGTTTCATACGGTACGTTCTAAGAAATATATCATAGAATAGATCGGGTGGGATTCTTAGCATTATTTATAATATAAAATCAAATGTGGATGAGTGAAAGTAGTCATTAAGTATGAAGTGTCGACAGAGCTAGTTTTTTTTTGTCGACGGGTGTAATAAATTTCCTTATCGATATATTCGTCCGCGTCTCTACGTGAAGTGAAGCGTGGACATTCAATAACTTGTTAAAACTGGAAAATGTAAAATTATGAATGCATTTGAAAGCATTTCAGGACAAAGTCTTCCCGGCAAAAGACCGCCTGAACGCTCTGGCTCTGAACGGGCGAGGGCGAGGGGGAGGGGGAGGGTGAGTGTGAGCAGGGCAGTGGTGGAGAGGGGGGGGAGGGAGGTTGTATGAATCGGGTTATTTATTTACAACCACGTCAGCGGAGGGCATCAACACGACATGAAGTACGGAAGTTAAAAGGGTAGGGAAATATTCTAAACCTATTAGCAGAAAAGATGAAAAGTTTCACTGTTAAATGAGCTGGCATCTATGGCGTATAATCGTGCAAAAATATAAACTTTGTAGTTGGATAACCCAAGAAATACTATATTAAGTACTTAGGAAAGGGTGTAAAATTTCCATTGAAAAAAATGTAATCCTTTTAGTTATACGTATGAAATACGTAATGGATTTATTTTAGATAAAACGTTAGAAATAAATAGCTTTCACTGGTTTTAAAACTGCACCTAACTGCGAACATTTCGTTATGTATTTCAATTAGATAATTTTTATTTTATTACCTTATACATTTGCCTAAATACTAACTAAACTACCCGTGTAGAATTTACAGAAATGTAAGTCATTTCTAGTATTACTAGAATGAAGTAGACTGCAACGTGATGTTTAGGGCCACTTTTGAGTTCTGGTTCTCAAAAACGAAAGTTTTAGAATTGTAAAAATAGCTCGAACTTATACTACACACAGATACGCATAATATGACAATTTTTTAAATATATTAAATAATGTAAAAATACATATTTTTGTGAATTGTTTTATTAGTTTAAATAAAATAAATAACTTTATACACACTACTATTTAATCAAAATAATTAATAACACGGTACAAAACCAATAGTTTCTTCGTCAGGATAATGAAAATTAACAAATTAAAAATAGACGCACATGTAGAGACAGTTAAGAACCCACAGACAAAATATTAATGAGTGTTTTTAGTAGCTTTAAGATGTAAAGTGTTAAGTGCGTGCTAAATAAACTTCATTTTGAAAAAAAGAAGTTAGGATAGATTAGGTTTTTTTAACGGGTGTAATTATAGTAGGTGTAAATATGTCCCTGAGTGATTCTGGTAGTGTATATAATATTTGTACAGCAGTTGTCCCACAGAGGTTGTCGACTGTGTTGTACGTTTTACACAAGTATTTTTGTACTCCCGCTCCCCTAAAGTAAAATAAAAATATGCATACAGATTTTATAACCATACCACTTCTCCCTTAGGTATTTTGGATGCGGAAAAGGAAGGAAAGGTTGAATGACACTGGCAGTGCAATCGGATGCATGCGCGGGGGGAGGGGGGAGGTTGAGCGGAGGAGAAACGGGTGGTGGGTGAAATGACAGAGGGAGGAAAAGTCGCGAGATAACATTGCGCGGGTCATGTTTCAGGAACGTAATAAAAAACCATAACCAAACTCAAAACTGCATCAACACTCTATTGAATGTTTTTTGTACAAATCATATTATTATTGTTATTATTCAACACGGCTACTGATAAAAGCAATATGGTGCGATAGAAGCGCTGATAACAAATAATGTTACGACTTACTTTATAAACGTATTAAAATAAATCATTGCTCAAGAATAATACGACATTTATTTAAATAAATAGATAAAACAAAAGGTACCTTGATGAAAAATATATTTAATATTATTTGTAAAAAATACTAGAAAACAATGAGTAAATAATAAACAAAGTAGTATATGTGATATGAGATGCAGCGCAGCATTTATCATACAGAGCGAACTGGTCACCTTGAAGGTTAAATGAATCATTTATAATCAAAACCGAAGTAAGATACATGATTAAATTTAATATACCCAATAAAAGTATTAAGTAGATGAAAATGAGAAAGAAAAATGTGAATAACAATAATAATTAATAGCTATTATGAGATTCACGAGGAAAATAAGATTTAGTTTCTTTTGAGTAAATTTGAAAACCATCATTAGTTATTATCGTTTAAAAAAACAGATTACTCATATCGTGTTAATTAATTGCAATAGGCATACTGCGCGCAGGAGGTCTCGAGGAAAATAATTTCTCTATCCATGTCATATTTGGGGACGGTGGATGAACCTGAACCTGGGAGGAAACACAGACAATATTCAAAGAATACGAAAATGAGAAAGACGTGGAAAATAAAATATAATTTATATTGTGAACTATCTGGGAGTCCGCCATCCAAACCAATTCATACAACATCGTTTTAAACAAACTTATACTTATTATTATCAGACTAACGCAGGCCCGTGAAAAGCCACGGGACCTGTGAAAAATCACATAAGGGAAAATTTACTTTTCAAAAATTAAAACAAAAAAGTAACGGCCAAGAATCGAATCCCGATCAAATGCTTGAAAGGCAACACCACCATTGTAAGACCGGCAGTCATAAATTTATTACATGTACTGAAAAAAACAAGAATTATATATTTTTGTACGAAAATGTTTAAATACGCAAGGTGTACAAACAAGCCAAAAATTGGTAATATCATTCATTATAATCACGCACTTACTTTACAAGGTTTTTACACAATAATCTTAAAATTTAAAGCGGCGTATCCGCATCGCTCTGTTTAATGGTCCAGGCCTGTAGTTGAGAAAAAGCAAGTACCAGGGAAGATTTTATTATTTGGGAGATATCCGCCCCGGACTAGGTGCCTTCCCGGGTTACGTGGTTCAGGGCGGATAAGTGAGGGAACGCTCAGGGTTGTCGGCCAGCAGAGGTGGGTTATCGCCACTGGGTGACGGAGGCGGCATCATGTCAGGGTTGAACGCCCCGCCAGGGTGCACCGACCAACTAGCCCGCTGCCACTATCCCGCCACATCCCGCCATATCCCGCCATATCCCGCCATATCCCGCCATATCCCGCCATATCCCGCCATATCCCGCCATATCCCGCCATATCCCGCCAAATGGGCGAAGCGACAAAGCCACCGTACGCTTTGTATAATTCACGACATTCTCTCTTTCTGTTTTTCACTGAATTACTATTCAACTTTTCATACGTTTAAATAATATATTACGTGGAGTCCAATTCAAAGGGAATACATGAATGAGAATAACGTGATAAACCATCATTTAGAGCCAATTGTGACATTCGTATTCAGCATTTCATTTAAATTCAAAGTAAGGTATGTGGATTGTTCCCTATTTTATACTTCACCGAAACTGATGCATATATTAAAGATACGACCAGTGGCGGTTCGTGTCCAATCTCATTGAGAGTTCAATAAGAGATTAAAAAGGTGTAACAAATCTCGTAGGTGCTGCGCACTTAGGCAACTAGTAGATTTCCAGTAGAGGTTTACATCTCTGACGCCACTTGTAGGTTTTGTAGGAACTAAAATATAAATATGACCGAAGGTCCCTCAGGTGCTGATATTCATAACGCACCTATGGGATTTGGGATTCATTTCGGACACGTTCTTGGCCAGCACGAATATCATTCGGGTGGATTTCTCACCACGTAATTTTAATGGCGCGCTGTAAGTTTAGCAGAATTATAATACAAGTTTGTCTTATTTCCTTATATTTTTTATGGGAGTTGATAGTACAAACGCATTTTAGAGAAAACCGCCACTGGATATTACATATTTTGTTAAGAACTTTAGATGAGGAGCTGTGCTTACTGTGAAACAAAGTCATCTGTGAGGTTCTACGAGGGTGACCGTTTTAGACTAGGTTCGTTCATCAGCGGTGATCTCGACATCTCAAACGAAGATATGAGGGAATGATACCAGCCACCAACAAGAAAGTGTTAAAACCTTACTACTCTCGCTAGATATATTTGTTTGCATAAATCCTTTTCCACTCGATATTCCGTCCCCGGGGCCAGGAAATATTTTAGTTCATTAAATCTAATGGTCCGAGGTATTGTCGGATTGCCTTTATTCCCAAATTGTTATTCAATTTTTCATGCCGTCCCGAGAGAAAACCACCCGAGCGAGAGACTTAAATGTATCAGCCGAGAAAAAACTCAACTACTTATCTTCGTAACGAAGAATCCTTAATATGCGCATGCGTCCCAAACTAAAGTTCATTAAAATAAATCGATGTTTGTCATTCCATCGACAGCGTGAATAAATTCATAGAAAGTGGAAATTTAATTAGATTTTTTATTCTAGGTGGTAAATAATGAAATACACCGTTAACCTTTAAAAGGAAATGAAAATCGTCGGGATCTCTTTACAAAAATAGATTGTGGAATGATGGAAAAATTTGATGAGAAATTCATATTGAAAATAGAATATAATGGAATGACTCAGATATGGAATGCGCGTGTGACTGAAAGCCTGGAAATACTGAAAGAAAATTGAGAAATAAAAATCCGTACAAAAGCACCAATGTTGAATTAAAACGTTAGCCAAATTCGGCGGGACATTATTATTTTTAAAAGCCAGGCTCCAATAACGACTCGCAGGGGGCTGGCGAGGGGGTGATAGGAAGTGGGGGCTTCTGTAAAGTGGGGAGGGATACCTCATCACGTGAAATGCTGACACGGGAATCTTCGGATGCCGCGGATAAATGTCGAACTTTGTGAACGCTAAAACCCCAGAAAAAGTTACCGCTCGCGCCGTGCCATGCAGTCGGCCCCACTTCAGTCAGTAAAGTCAAACTTGCCAACCGACCTCCCCCCACCTTCTCAAATGTTTTTATCAAGTCTAAATATCAAGGGCGGGTTACATTTACTTTTAAAGCTGAGGGCGTATTTTAATCATTCCTATGATTAAAGAGAACATTTTCACATTAACCACAATATATGTAATACAAGTACTGACGACCTTTACTCACTAGCACTTGGCTCACTTTAGATCGGAATACTGAATAGCCAGGAAGCAAATTAGGAAGTAAAATTTAGGATGTGCTAGTTGGAAATCTAGCTCAGTATTACATCAAAATAACACGCGGAAAAAAGAGTATTGCTAACTTATTAAAAATCTCTTCACATTATTGGCAATCCGGTTAAAAAAGGGATAGCAGGCCCTTAACGAATGAATAATTAGATTTCCTGTTAAACTTTTAGTAAAATACGAATATATTATCACGACGTCGGAACACGTGTTCATAGAAATCCTATTTTTTTTTTGCATTTCGTCATCATATATTATCAAGACAAATGCAGGTGCATGAACACGTGTTCCGATATATAAGGAATTTACTAAAAGTTTTTCAGGAAACCTATTATTAATTCATTCATTAAGGCCCTGCAATCCCGTTTTTAATCGGTTAACAATAATTTGAAGAGCTTCATAATAAATTAGCAATACTCAATACTCGCAAATGGAATTAAGTTTTAAAGAAATAATTCACGTCATCCATAAGTTGCGGCTACCGAAAATATGCAGTTTATTATTTACCTGCGTTTTATTTTCTCATAAAAAATATCCAATTGGGACATTTAGTAAAAATGATGACTAGGCCTGATCTAGTATCCAGCCACTAATGAGGAACAATGTTCTCATAATCAGGTGCAGTTTGGAAGGGGAGCAAGTCTGATGAAGGGATGAATCGCCGAATTTACAAGTATGACGACAAAAATGCTGATGAAATTTTCGATTACTAACTAAAATATTTTTTCCTGAAGGGAAAACTTCCACCTGTGTAGAAATTCGTAAGATAATATTAGAAAATTCAAATAATATAATATTAGAAAAATCAAATAATATAATATTAGTTCATCGTGTTTCGCATTATTTCATCTAAAGAAATGTTTGCAAGATTTAAAATATTGTATGCAAATGAGAAACAAACACAAACCTTCAGTGAAAGGCGAAACCAGAATGACACACTAAAGCAAGGCTGCCCAACCCCAGGCCCGCGGGCCACAATGTGGCCCGCGAACGAATTATAAGTGGCCCGCGTGAAACATTTTCAAAAAACCCGCCAATTTGAAAAAGTGTCGCGGGCCCGCGGTAAAACAAACAATGCAGCTTGCGCGCGGTCACCAGTGTTGCCAACGACGGCGATTTATCGCTATTTAGGCTACTCAGAACGAGAATCAGCGACGAAAAAATCTAACCTGTTCACATGTTCTGTATGATGTTCGGAATTTTTTCTCAGCGAAGTTCCGTAACAACCCCCCCCCCCCCCCATGGATTTCAAATATTTTGTGGGGAGCACTCATTTAGATTTTTTTTTTGTGGGGAATTATGTTTTATAGAAATTCTCTAACAACCCCCCCCCCCCCATGGAAATAGGAACCGTCAGGTATTCAGTGGCCCGCCAGTGATTCAAAATCGTCAATTTGGCCCAACTGCTAAAAAGGTTGGGCAGCCTTGCACTAAAGCATTTCACGACAATTTAGACTAGACCGCAGCGTATTGAAATTGTAATGAAAAAAACACGAAAATCTTCTTACTTAATGTGAGAGGGTTTTTTACAAGGGGTGACAAATAGTTCGGGAGTGATAAATTAATAATAACAACGCCGCGAATTTTTCCCAGCCGTAAATTAAAACTTGGGTTACGGTTTGTAACAATCCTCTGTCAGCACGGCGAAAGTATCACCCCCTGCAGGAGTAGGTAGGGTAGGCTGTAGAGGTGTAGCAACAGACGCGACGCGACGTCAAGGGGCGCCGAAATTGCAGCGTCGACGGAAATGCAGGAGAAGGGCAAAATAGAAATAAACCAGCTCCGGCCTACCCCCTCCCACTATAGCCCGCCCTTATATTCAACCAACCTTCAGTCAGTAGTCAGTAGTCAGCTCGCCGCCAGCGCCAAATTCAAAATACATTTTCGACAGCTAGCGCCCGGCTACAGGGGCGGATTACAGATAGCGCGAAAAGACAAAATTTAAAAGAAACAATTTTATTAATTACTTATATTCCAGTTAGATTCTGACTTTAAAATTGTTACCAATGACTCCATAATAAGACACGAATGTCAGATTCGTTCGCATTTATTTCCGACTGTATTAGTACGATGTTTGTGGGTTCTCATTCAAAGACAAAGTATTATTGTTACAAGGTTTATTGTATGGAGTCGAATAAGAAAGAGATGGGACTAACAATGCACATTACACACACCCTTTACAGATGCGTGCAAGCATTCTTTCTCGCTGGCACACATCTATTGCGATGAATGAACATGTTTTAATATTATTTATTTTCTTTATTTCTTCTCTTTCTCTGTACTTACTATGTTTGATATTTTATTTTGCTTATTATTATTTGTGTTATTTCACTGGTAGAGCGTCTACACCAATCTCCACTTAGTAACGACAAAATTTAATTTACGCAAACCGTGAACATTTTTAATTGGAATGTTAATATCTATGCAATCCCAGTAAAATGTTTATTGTTGGAAGTTGGAACACAATTTATTAAAATCATTAAAACAATGTTTCTAAAAATTTAATTGCGATAATTAGTATTTTGAGTATTAGAAAAACCAAATCAGTTTCCCAGATGAGCAGTCGACACAATTGATAACAAATACCAGTTCAGAAAGAAAATAAAATTACCTTCTATATTTTTGTATTTGAAATATACATTAATATTTATAAATTGAAATATTTTAATTTAAAAATTTAAAAAAAAAATACACCTAAATTTACAAAACACATTCCTTTTATTTATGGAATCTGCAAAAATAACTGTCACTTTACTTTTATCTCTTTTATACACTAAAGAATTATTCTAAATTCATTTAGAATTCTCAGAAAATAAGCAAAAAAAAATTGACATTTTGGATTCGTTGTTTGCAAAATATAAACGTTGATTTCTCGGTTTATATCTATTTACACAAACATAAGGCAAGTTTTGAAAAAAAAATGAAGATGTTATTAAAAAACATTACATTCGTGGAATTCTTATTAAATCCAAGCGATAACAATCAATTAATGTGTCGGAAATAACCTCACTTTTTTAAGGCGGGAATCTCATGCGTCTTTGCCAGTTCTTTCATAGCACAGTTTTTACTAGTAAGAATTCCAAACACAACTTGTACAGTCTTTATTCAATTAGTGAGACTGTTTGACTACACATGAACGGGTCATAAAGTCACACCAGAAGAAACTTAACTCTCTAATAATGCTGTAGAATTCTAGAAAATGTGGAAAGCCTTAAGGCGAAGCTTAATGCTAAATCACTATTTTGATTAATCTTTATAACGAATTGGTGTACATTATGAATACCAAAAAATATTCTTTAGACAAATTGAAGGTTTTACTATCGTTTCGCTTGAGTAGAATACAAATAAAAAATAAATTACTCAGTAAAAAATATATAATATATAACGTAAACTACTAAAAGAAACATTTTTGCAATAGAAATGTATGAACGCGTAAAGGAAACAACTTTAAAAAATACAGTATTATAGCTAAGATTATTTGTGACAGTTTCACTTGATTAACTTTTGTGCTTTCTTATAAAATTATTTACAAAATAAATAAAAACAAGTTTTGTGTTTGTAATCGAACGTTCTTGACTCCGTTTGTCAAGCGATTTTAATGCCTATTTATTACCTACAATAAATATAAACATGTTTGGTTTGTAGCTTCCTCTTAAATATCTAGTTGCTTGTATAAATAAAATACTTATAACGCGCAGAAGTATTTTATAAGCACGTTGTTATTAATAGTCACACATTTAATAACAACGTAAGGGCGATATGTATTGATAATCCGCCCCTGATCGCCGAGTTGAAAATGCTGCGCCTTGAATAGGGGTTTCAATAGCGATAAGTCAATGGGTTGCTCTGTTAGCGAGTACGATCCCCGGAGAGAAATCAGAACGAAGCATTAGCGTCGGTTTTAAACATATTTCCATAGGGAATAACCCGACGGTTAGCGCTTCAGCCAGCCAACCAACCAGCCAGTGCACCTCCTACCTACCTCCCAACTCCCCCAACCCTCTCGGAGTGTTGAGTAGACTGTGTTGATGATAATCTACATACATAGCTGTATATGGTACAGGTTAGTGCACAACGTAGGTAAATCCACCCGTACAGAGACTATATAGTACAGCCGCCATGAGCCACGCTTTCCGCTAAGTTTTCGCTTCGAAGAGCAAAAACAAACAGCGGCTGAGGCTTACTGGATTAAATTTATAAAGGAATGCGATAATTCAATGTAATCAAAAATATTTTACCTGTGTGCTCGAACAAAAGATTTTTTTATGTGGGAAAAATTAAAATATATTTGTTAAATGGTTAAATTTTGGAACATGGTGAAAGTGGCGTTTCATACATTTTTAACATTTCATTCAGAGAATTGGATTTATTCAACTTGGCACCTCACAACTTCAAATCTAAAATCATTCACACAGTACATATTACTCTATAGCAGTCATTCACAAAGTGGTCGGTATCGACCTCCTGGGGTAATTGGGGGTGCATGAGATGTAAATGGGGATCCACGAGAGTGGATGGATAAATGTATCAATCGAACTAACATAGATAGTACCTTAGTAGGCACTTACATAATACTTACATAAAATAGATTTATGCATTTCCTAATTATTATATGTATGCTATTTTAATTTGATTTCAGTAACAACGTGTTGCGCCCATACACATAAACAAAGTGCAAGGATGATAACATTTCAGCCTACGTTCAACATTTAAATATCCTTCACACAGACTTTGAAACTGGGTTTGATGATGCATTGTCTATGGAAATACCAGTGGATTATCAATCCATACAGTGGCATTGAAGAAACAGATGAGTTTCAAGAAGAACTGATCGGATTAATCACCGACGAAGAACTTAAGTTGCAGATTTCTTCTCACGATGTAACATATTCTGCATTATGGACTATCTTGAGAAACTTTCTGATAGCTTTTCCATCTTCATACCTCGTGAAAAGTGACTTAAGCGCAGTTTCCAATCTCCTTACAAACAAAAACATATTGGAACACTCGCTGAGGAGATTTAAGGTTAAACCTGATAAAATTGAAGCCAAACATAGAAATTTTGATATCAAAGCATCAGGCTCGTCCATCTCATCAAAATATTTAATATAATTTTACTAGATTTGTATTTTACTTATTAAATGTTTAACTATAAAACAACACATATTTATATAATGTTGCAGCTTCAAATACACATTTAAGTTAATGAATTAGTAAAAAAATCAATATTATTAAAACGGGTCTACACAAAACAGAAAAAATCTGCGCGTGGTCGATGGAATAAAAAAAATGGGGATCTCTGCTCTACACAGTCTAGATCCATCGCTTCCGCCACCACTCCCTTTCCCAACATCCCACTGTTACTATTGTTATTCTTTTTTCGTTTGATTACCTATTATCTGTTCAATTATTATACATATTTTACCATACCTATAAAATATTGTCAACTGTATGTTTCCATGACATCGTATCAATTATTATCAAAGGTTTTTAAAAAACTTGGGATTACGCGTTAAGCATTACACAATTGAACTTTAGAAATGTGTAAGAAAGTAGTCGACTGCTCACCTGTTGCATTTTATCAAAGTCCAGACACGGCCTCTGGACCTGTCTCCGGCTGGAGTGTCTGGATCGCTTGCGCGGAGACACCTCGTAGTGGAATAACTCCTGCGCGGGCGGGGGCTGGTGGGGAGCGGGGGGCGCCAGCGGGGCGGTGGCCTGCGCGGGCACGCAGCACGAGCACGCGCGTCCCCCGAGCGCGGCCAGCGGGGCCCCGCGGTGCGCGCGCATGCCCTCCGCCCGCCGGGGCTTCAGCGCTTCCACGGGCGGAGAGGTCCTGAACCTGACGGGCGCGGGTAAAGAATCCGGGGACCGTAACACTTCCTCGTCCGAGCTGTGCGGTTCCGCCCCCGCGGAGTTGTAGGCGGCGTTCTCGTCGTTCTCGGCCACGGCGAGGGCGGCGGCAAAGGGCGACAGGAGACGCGCGGGGTCGGCGGACTGGCACTGCGTCTGGGCCCACTTGCGCTTCTCTGGCGGGGCGGCGGAAGCCGGGCGCGGGGGCCGGGCCCCTCGGGCCGCACGCCCGGAGCCCCCCCGCACTGCACCGCCCAGGTACTTCCGGAACATCTCTTTGGGTGTGCTATTGATTACCTGCAAATCAAAATACGTTAGTCTATAGTAATCCAAAGAAGGAACGAATAACACAAGGCTGTTGTTACGTCACAAATAAGTAGTAAATATATGGTAAATATATCGGTGAATAATTGTGAACAAAAACACAAATTACGAAGAAATCCATATGCCGATCTTCATTATAGATGAATGCATGACCGAAGATTCATTCATGAATTTTGTGTAGGTATTTATTGAGTGTAGTACTTTAGACACTATTTACCTGTACTATATACCACTAATTGTTATTTTTTTAACTAGCTACTCTTACTCGGAATCAAACCTCTTTTTGTAATTTATTTTTCAAAGTAAAACAATAATTCAATAAACGTAAGAAATCCACTTGGCGTATTGTTTTTTTAACCAAAATCTATTTTTCCGTCCGGGATTAGGACGTTAACGTAACTATTTTCAGCTTCCAGTCATTTTCATCATTAGTTATGGAGTTTTGAAAAATCTATTTAACTTACAAAATCTAAAACAAAAGCCATAATATTTTTTGTCCCATGTTATGCAATTATTGCTCAATAAGACAAAACATGTCGAAAAAAGTGGGAAAATAATATTTTTAAATCTACTGTGACAAAATAATTTGTTTTACGATAATACGATTCTAATTTATATGGTATAATGTTTGATAAATACGCATCACAGTAACACTGATAATACTTATATAAAACATAGTAAGTTTTATAGTGTTTGTGATAAGGGCGGTTAATTATTGTATTAAAAACACGTTTATTATTATTATTTACTTCTTAATATTATCTATCTCATTCTAGTATTATTATTTACTTTAATTATTATTTAATTTATTTATTTACTTACTTACTATTTATTATTATTATTTACTGTTATTATTTACCCTTTTTTATTTAGTTACTTTTTTTCTTATAATTTATTATTCATACTATCCATCTTGTAATTGTCAGTATGGCTACCCTATGCTTGTGTCTGATACCTTGTACTTTAGTTTACAGAAGAATATTATTGTTGTCAACTTACTATAGTAAGTAGTAAAATTTTCGTTAGTTTTTCGTTAGTAAAATTTTAGTTAGTAAAATTATGTTTATTTTTGCTACTCGACACAACCGTGTCATTAACTTTTCTTTTGTGGGTTTAAATTTAATTTTATTATTATATTATGTTTACTTAAATGTATTTTTTTTAAATTATGTAATTGTAAAGCTGCACATCTTGACACATGAATGCCCTAGTGAGATGTGCAGATTATGTTTTTATGTTAAAAACTATTTTTTTAAATAAATAAATTCTAGTATTTGTTCCATTATTGATTCCCACGGGGAAAGGCATTTAGAATTTAAGCGTACATCCACCCTGACATGAATGGATGTAATAAACATCAGCAGACTGTGCGACTGACGGTGGAGGGTGTTGCTTCGTACTTCATACATTGGCTAATGCGGATTCACGTTTTGTGGTCGCGACAAGCTTTAACAGGCAAACAAACCTCAGCCGCAGAGGAAATGCGCTCATAAATAAAGAAAACATCATACGATAATAAAGGAGATTGCTTCATATAATAAAAGCACACTTTATTAATCCGACTGCGAGAAAACACCTAGGAAATGGGAACTAGCAACGTTTTCATTTTATGTGAGTACAAATTACTCACTATGTGCATCTATTTTACTAGAGATTAAAATCAACGAGAAAAATTTAAGTAGGTTTAACAGGATGTTAAGGGACGTGCCTGACTTGCTTTAACCAATGATTCCTGCCATTATTTGAAGTAAAAAATGTAAATGAAATTATTTTTTTTTTTTTTAAAAACAAACAAAAAAATCTTCACGTGTCGTCACAGGCCACTCAGCCGAGTCAGGGCCCGTTCCCACTTCCGTTTTCAAATCGGAGGCGGGTCCCGTTTTAAAAACGGATGGCCAATGGCCCTGTTCACACTTCCGTTTTAAAAACGGACCATACTCTACGAAAAAAAATAATTGTCGATTCAACCAAAACATGTTATTTGCTCATTCTTCATAATGGTGCGCAATGGACGACGCTGAAGCTCTTGTTGTCATGTGGTACTTATTAAAAAGAAGGAAAAAAGTGAAAAGAAAATTTTGGGTACACCCAATCATAGCTGAATGATTTTCTGTAGGACTTTTCCAAGGGTTAATTGGTGAGTTGAGAAGTGATGAACTAAAGTTCTTTAATTATTTTAGAATAATAATGATTGGAGTATTTATATAGCGCCGTTTTCACCGTGAGAAAATCACCTCAAGGGCGTTTAATGGCTTAAGAGAATGTCTATCACTTCCTTTAACCATCTACTGGAATGAGTTTCAGAGAGCTTAACATATCAAAATACAAAATTGAGAGAGTGAATTTGTCCTGAAGAAAGGCTATCGATATTTTAAAGTAAGAAAACAATAACCAAAATAACCAAATACAAGCACGCAGCGTGCCTGCTTCCTTGCGACTGGGAGCGAGCGGGGAGGGGTCGGGGTGTGGCGGGGACTCTGCCGGAACGACTAGACGACAAGTGTGAACAGCTCCATACAACACTATGAGCGAGCGTGTTCCGACACGATTTGAAAACGGACGCGCTGCGCTGGCGATTCATCCGACAAAAAATGTCGGATCCGTTTTCAAATCGTGTCGGACAAGTGTGAACAGCTCCATACATCCACTACAGCCACTAGGGCATCCGTTTTTAAAACGGGACCCGCCTCCGATTCGAAAACGGAAGTGGGAACGGGCCCTTAACCGTCCAACCTTCGCCCCGATCCTAACTGTCAAATACCTACTGTATTTTTCATGTTTTTAGTTGAAAATGTCAAAAAATTATCAAAAATGTCACCGGAGATCAAAACTTCATTAACAAAATGATAGCAGTATATTTCTTGTTAGCTTCTATAACTTCATTGTCTGTTTGTATGTATGTCTACAGGTGTTGAGTTTATAAATTCTGCATAGATTTTAATTTGAAACCATGCGTTTGCTTATCACTACGTTAAATTTTAATTTATTTATATTTAACCCTAGAAGACTAATCGTAATAGTCTTTTCGACCAACACTGTGTGCATTATGATCTATCTCTCTAGCGACTATTTTCCGTGCCAACTTTGTCGCCGATGAGGGCTTGCAGTACTTACTACGGGGTTATACCGCCATTGTATATATAGGAAACCCTTCTGAATCCAGTTTCATCGAACACAAAGTATAACAATGTGTCAATTGTACCAAATATTAATCACTTTTTGAATAGTTTTAAGCGAAAGAACACTCTTTTTAAATTAGTTTCGAGAACGAGAAAATTATTATTTTCAGTCATTTACTATTATTTTCATTCATTTTCTTAAGATGTATCTCTAAAAGCTATATATATATAGCCTTATTGATAATATCTTTCTTTATAAATAAATACCATAAATTATTAATAAATAGACATATATATGTTTTAAAAAATAACATACATGTTAGAAGCATCTGTAAACAAAAATTAGAGGGGCGATAGTAGTGTTAGTCAAATTGACGAATGATCAATATTTACTTATAAAAATACATGATTAGACTTCTAGGGTTAAGACAACGTGAAAAATCTGTCAGTTTTGTAAGAGCGATTTGCATTTTAACCGCAGATTCTCAAATTATTTAGAACTAAATGATTTTTTCACAAAATAAAGGATAAAATCCAGCACTGCAACATGTAAATTCTAAAATTACTTCCCAAGAATATGTAATTTGCCTCTTTAAGAACCAATCTGGACCTAAGATAACATAGTAGCCATCTTAATGTTAGGATGTGTGATTGGTTTCAGTAAAGAAGCAGTTAGTATCCAAACGAGCTCTCAAACCTATGAGAAAAGCTTTTGCATAGCATAATAATAATATGACCTATTATTTCTTTTGGGTGAAGACGACATTTTCCGGCCAATCAATAATGCAAATGGAAAGAAGCGACAAAGCAAATTGCTTTCGAGAATATCGAGAACGTATTCACGTAAAATACTTTCGACATACATGTATAAAGTTCCCGGCTCTCAGTTCGACGTGTTTTATAGCATCAGTTGGAACAACGGAATATTACTCAGTGAATATTCAAGGCGATGGAAATAGACAAACGGATAATATTTCGAGGGGTAGGTAGGAGATAGGAGATAGTAGGCAGTATGTTTGAAGGCACTGGTACAATATCTACCTAGAAATGCGGTAGTACCTCCCCTTGACATATTTGTCATTTGCAGACAGCGCCTCTTGGCGGGCACCTCGCATAACTTGCCAATAATGAAAATTCTTCCGTGTACGTTCGATCAGCATTTCGCACAGTAAAAAGCTCATAATAGGACGGCAAACGTATGTTTCGCAATGAAATCAAAAACTTTGTTTACGGAAAATATATAAAATTGCGCGAAGAGATTTCTTTCATTTTTAATTTAATATTTTACAAGCACGACGCTTCTGTATTACCGCCCTGGAAAATGTAATAGCGGTTTTCCCTGTCTCAATTCTCAATCAATTTACTATTTAATTAAATATGTGTGTGAGCTATCAATACTTTTATTAGTATCTTTTCACCACAAAAACGGAAACCGCAACAGACAAGATATTAAACGTCAAAATAATCACCATTTGCATCACCGTTGGAAAATGCATAAATTTAAATGGTTTTAAAAGCCAGCATTAATCTAAAAATATTTTTGTGGGGTGTGAGGTTAGCGTGTGGATGTAATGCCTTTAAATGTGTATTTATATTGTCCTATTTCGTGAACACATAACCAGGAGAAACCGTACCGGAATATTCAAGTATATAATCCATGGTGTCCGGGGGTAAATCGGGCTAACTTCGGGAGGAGATGAAGTAAAAAAGTTTTTTTTCACATACAAAAATATTTTTCCAAAAAATAATATTTATTTTCTCATACTTTTTTTACCTAAAAACTATCTTAACGTTGGAATTTCGAAAAAAGTTATGTAAGTTTTTACTTCCAAAATCATGTAGAATCACCCCCGAAGTTAGCGCACTTTACCCCGGGACACCTGTATACATAATAAGATCCATGTGCCATTATAGTTTCGCTACAAATTAATTATTTTGCAGATGAAACATAAACGCTGGCAATACGAATTTGAACGCGTTTAAAAACAGTGAATTCCGTTTCAAACTGTGATATTATCAATAAATAACCAACATAGCTCCGCGCCTGATTTGATCACTCTGAGTACGTGTTTAGAATGAAACCAAATGAAACTTTTCAAGGTGAGTTTTTTTCAACTGTGACCTGTGTTAAACATTGACAAAAATATAAAGACGCGTCATGTTCATACTAATAGAAAAAAAGTATAGCACGTTGCAGTTTCTAGATGCAAAGCGAAATAACGAAACGCATAAGAAAACAATAGCCAATAACGATGCGTTAATAGGTGAAATATCTACATATTATAACAGCCTACCTAGCGTGCAACAGAACGCATTAGAAAGGGATAGCCATTCAAAGAATATGTGTGTACGGTTGAATCAGCTACATTATTATAAAAGTCAGTCGTTTCTGTATGCGGCGGCCCACGTAACAAACACCCATTTTTGAGAAAGAAAAGAAAGAAATTCCACCCAATTTGGATTTTTCTCAAGAATGATTTGTACACCTGTCAAAAGCGCAGGAAAGCATTTTATTTCACAAAAAATAGCCTAGAACGACGTGTTCGTGGCAGCTGGTGATAGCTTGTCTGACCATCGAACTTATGTGCGATACTAAACGCAGTAAATCTCAAGTATGTCCACTGGACCTAGTTCATCAGTAACGTTGCGCGTTGTATCAGTAACCTATCTTCTCTTTTAATTCATCTAAGAAACCAAACCATAAAACCGCAGAGACTACAACAGTCAAACCGTATCATTCGAGTAGTAGGTAATATACAAATATACACAATGTAGTTTTTATGTAGGTCTTGGGTGGGATGTCTTCTTTAAAATAATAATACTAAAGAATAAAAAAAAAAAACAAAATATAGCGTCATGAGAACGTTTTCTTTCAAGACATGGCAGACCACTACTTGTGCATCATCGCATTGCAAATATATGTGAAGGCCATATCCAGTATCTAGATATATATTATTTTGTTAATAAGCTTAGACATTCTATAGACTAAGTGACATATTTACATCTTTAACCTTTAATACTAATTGAACTCGCAGCAGCATGTACCGATTCTTTCAACCTGTTAAGGTTGGAAAGATTTCAAACACAACACTATCTTCACCTCCTGCACAGAGGAGATAAAAAAATTAGTATTAACGATAACGCGGTCTTTTTCATACAAAACTTAAATTTGGATTTGAGGCCAAAATATTTACCCCAACTTATTTTTTTATAGTTATTTTTTTAATCAAAAATCTAGTACGGATATGTTATTAGTTTGTGTTTCAATTTATAACATATGGGCAATTATAGAAATCGATTTTAGAGGCAAGTTTGACAATTATTTGTGACTTAATGGTGATTACAAAAAATGTTATTTTTTTACTTTGAAAATATAATAAAAATACGAATTGTTAAAAAATCTATCTTGATGGGTTTAGATTTAATTTTCAAACGATCAATTTACGTCGTAAATAAATTTTAAATTCCGACACAAAAAAAGCTTTTATACAATGTTTTATTTTAAAATTCATATTTCATTGTATTTATATAGTAGGTTAGAAAAGATTTTTTTTAATAAAATTTCCATTAACACACAAAAAAAAAGTAAAAAAATCGTGAAAAATTCTTTAAAGGCCTATATTTTCTAATTTAAAACACAAATAAATATAGCTGCATATATATACGTACTGGATATTTGCTATACCTTTTGATTAAACAAATAATTATTTAGTTTGGCTAAGTATTTTGGCCTCAAATTCAAATTTAAGTTTTGTATTAAAAAGGCCGCGCAGCCGTTCCTCTTAAGAATCTCTTCAAATTATTGGTAATCCAGTTAAAACGGGACCGCAGGCCTTATCTACTGGATTAACAGGTTTCCTGATAAACTTTTAGTAAATTATGAATGCATTAGCACGATGTCAATATATTATCAAGGCAATACGCGAAAATATTCGGATTTTCATCAACAGACATGACATTGACATTGTGATAACATATTCGTAATTTACAAAAAGTTTATCAGGAAACCTTTTAATCCATGCGTTAAGGCCTCCAATCCCC
The DNA here is from genome assembly GCA_026573805.1 of Hesperophylax magnus. Lineage (NCBI taxonomy): Eukaryota > Metazoa > Arthropoda > Insecta > Trichoptera > Limnephilidae > Hesperophylax > Hesperophylax magnus. The sequence continues at coordinate 1,450,373 of JAIUSX010000050.1, forward strand.
TTTTTAACCGGATTACCAATTATTTAAAGATATTCTTAATAAATTAGCAATACTCATTTTTTTCCGTGTAAAAAGTGAGTAAAATTCAGTTTTTGCCATTGACACGCAACATACGATTCACTCCTGTAAAATATTCAATTTTCCAAAAATCTAACTCGTATATCGATTCAAGGAATCCGGTATAATGATGATGTTTATACGTCCCAACGAATTTATCATGTAAAATGACACAAATAATATAGTTGTATCGAACTGCGTACCAATAATTAAACAGCCAGGAGCACAATTCTATCCGTTCTGGAAGAACTAACGGCCGCTGTTCCCAATCCTACTGATCAACAGTTGAGCCGAAATTTTGGCTCAACACTGCTCAAACGCACAACTACGCTATTTCCAACGGAAAGGTGACGACATAGCGATCAACCATTTAAAGGAGCCAAACTACTAGATTAAGCCTACTTGAGGAAATAACTAGTTATAAAAAGTGTCAACAGGTGAAAAATATTCGCGACGCCACGACACGGTGGCATTAAAGTCAAGTAAACGCTTTATTTTTAACATATTACATACGTCGGTTTAAAAAAATATCAGTTTATGTATTACATTATTTAAAGAAAATTATATGCATTAATGATAAACACAATAATTAATTCGTCAATATTAATTTCACATTGAAAGTTTTTACTTTCATGTCATTTTACTGTCTATGAAAGTGGTAGGGGCCACTTAAGTTAATCAACACTACAAATGTTTGGAAACACGCGAATCTAATTTTACTGAACAAATTACATGGCTGATCGGAGCCTGAGATTGATAGTTCGAAAAGTTGGGAACAACGGCCGTAAGAATCTAAAAGAGACCGTCAACCACTGACGGTCAGATGATATAATCTGGGTATCAATTTGACCAGCTGGAGGCAAAACACGTAACAATTTTTTTGCCATTGTAAAAATGATTACTTATTCGTAAGCAGATTTCATTTTAGATGACTAGAATAGTGAAGCAACAGTTAATTTATTGGCAAATCACTGAATACAAAACTTAGGGAGATCAGAAGTAGATAATATGCTGACACCAAATACAGACTGAAACCGGAACCACTCAACTGAACAAAAAAACACCATGTAATAAATGTATAATTGTTTCAGAAAAAAACACAAATTACTTTTATTATCCATACTACTAAATTTCAATAATAGGTGGATAATAATGAGGATATAATAATATTATCTATTTGTTACAAAAATGGAAGATAATAAAACACTTATTATTATACTGAAAAGGACACGCCCACCACACTCTCCCGCTCCGCCCAATTTGGTGCGTAGCCCTGGTTCTTATGGTCATATATAGTTAATTTTATCTGTATTGTCAATTGCCTGTTATAATTTATCTAAGATACTTTGGACACGTTGCTCGCCGGAAAACAACTCCTACTTCCACCGGCATTTGTGGACAGTAGGATAAGCAGAGGAAGACCACCGAGGTGTTGAACTTCAATAGTTAATATGACCAAGTCAACATTTGGCAAGGATTTCCTAGTGAGATAGACGCAGTACATTCACCAATGTAATTTGATAAATAAATCTCGAAGCCGGTGAAGTTAGTGTAGAGAGACGGGAGACATTTGCACGACGTGATAGTTATGTAATTCGGTTTAAAAGATATTATAACTTATTTTAAATTTTAGTATAGACAGCCCTGATTTAAAATAAACCTCATCGAATTTCATATACCTACGAGAGCTACTCGTTCCAAAATCCTGTCAAAACACCCGCTTGAACCCAGATTACATGAAGTTAGTAATAGATACGCAGATGTGGTTGATATTTTTAACTGCACTGAAATTAGGTACAAGAAGGCTACGTTAACATATCTTACAACAATATTAATTCAACCTAAGTCTACTCATACTTGTATATAATATTTTGTATGCACTTGCATCTCCTATTTTATATCCTTCTAAAGCTTGTATTTAATTTATACTTTCTGTCGACATTTTACGAACAAATGTTTATTAATCGTGGATATTAAACAAATAAATTAAATAAACCAATTTGGAGTAAAAAAAGTAATAGAAATAGAAAAGCAAAATAAATTGGGAAAAAGGAAGACTTAGTAAATTGTTTAAAACCGTAGCTTATCAGATTGTTTTCTTATTATCTACGAACACTTTTACATAAGATGAGAAAAGTTTTGCTGTTTAACGACGAGTTTCTCAGAAGAAGAAACCTGAAAAGTGAGGTTAAGAAGTTTGTGTAGGTACTCGTGCTTATTTATATTTCTATTAAAATATCGCTTTGCTCTAATTAGACTGCATTTAAGATTATAAAATGATGAGAGATTCCAGAGGCATCAATCATATAGTGTCTGGTTTATTTCAAATTCGATAAAATCTTATCGGTTTGTATTTATCTCTTTTTATAACACAATTCACTTTTTTACACAAAGCCAGGATACAACATTGAGGCATTTTGATTATAATTATGAATAAACTTTTTTAAAACAAAGATTGGCAGCTGGTATGAGGGCCACGACTCAACCTGTCGACTGTGGATGGGACACCGGTGTCCTCAATACTAAAATGACGAAAAATGGAACTATATAAAAATATGTTTAGAATCACTTGCGCTAAATATTGCTTTATGTATGCAGGAGGGCGATTCTCGTTCTTTTAGCCTTAAGCTAAATGATAGCATTCGTCAACGACTGCTATCGTTTGCGAAAGATAGCTGTCCGTCGCTTGCAACATCTTTTCTTAACTATTAAGCGATTCTCGTTCTTTTGATATCCTTACAAGTTCGATTTTGGAGAGACCTAGTAAAAAATCCTAAAGAAGCGTGGTTAAGAAATTGTTAAGAGATTATCGAAAACACAAATTGGTGAAATATAATTAAGTGACGCAAGGTTTCTAACTAAAAATTAAAAAAAATACTTTGTATTATAATGCATTTTAAAAACTGCTTATTTTATTTATGAATGACATAAATAAGCCATTTATCGAAGATTTACGTTTTGTAAAAAGGTACCTACCTCGCTGGATAGTAATGACTTTTTTACAGATTCACCACTTCTAAAGTGACGTTTGGTGTCGAACTAACGTCGCTAACTGTCACCCAAGTTGATTTATGTTGTCAACGTTTTCGTGTTCGTTTGCTAATTAACTTGACAAAATTGTTTAAAATGAGGTAAGCAAAAGCTATATGTTGTAAGTAAAAGCATGATATCATTTAGATGCTTTTCACCCCAGACTGAAACGGAATTAACAACGTATTATGTCTGTGTACAATTGCATTTTTAGGTCAAAAAGTGAGACAGCTATTTTATTATTATCTTTCGTGTACATCATTGTGTTTGAAACCTAAGAATAGTGTGTAATAGTTACATGTCATCAATTGTCGTAAAATTCAATTTCAGTGTGCAGCAACAGAGTGGCACGGTCAAGACAATTCGATAAATGCTGCTGGCGGATCCATGACAGCCGAGCCAATCTTTTAAAATGGAGACGACATTTAAAACCTAGGAGATTAATTAAATAATGCTGCTCCACACAAGACTATAATCCAATGGCAAAAAGTAAGTTTATTTATCCACTTTGAATAGTGCCTGTTCGACAATGTGTAGTCAATTGAAGGACTAGATGTGCCCAAAGTCCTTCCCAATGACGATGTACGTAATTTATTTATGTTTTATGGTGCTATATCATGTTTAACAAGTGCACAACTGATATTGTGTGTCGAAATGCATAGCGGTTAAACACAAGATACCTTTGGCAGAGAGGATATGCCGAGTCAAAATATCTGATATTTGTATACACAAATTTATTTGTTAGTTTATATAATATGTTTTACTAAATAATCAAATTTCATAAGATACAATTTGATACGTTTATTTATTTCATAGAGATCTCTTCTTGCACGTGGATGTCGCTGATGAGAGTGATGAGCCTCCTGTACTTGTAGAGATGCTAGCGGTAGAGATGCAGTGGAGTGTTGGGTGAATACCCCGTGACAAGCCCACAGTAGACAGACCTCCCCCTCCCCAAGCCAGCCAAGGAGAAGACCTCGATTCGTAGCAGGTAATTCTTTATACAAATAAAGTAGCTTCACGTCCATTTAATCTACGTTCGCAGGAAAACCACAGGTTAGTTTTACCCTACTGATGACCGATCATTGCGATAGTAATACTGCTCAGTACGAGAGGAACGGCAGTTTTGGACATTTGGTTCACGCACTCGGTCGACCGGCCGGTGGTGCGATGCTACCATCCACAGGATTAGGCCTGAACGCCTCTAAGGCCGTATCCCGCCTAGGCAAATCGGGCGGTGATACGTGATGTGAGTTCCGCGAGTCGAAAGGCTCTCTAAACAATGTGACATCTATCAGACGGAGGCCCCCGTCCGCGGGGGCCTCCGTCGAAGCCCGACGAGGCGAGGCGAGCACTGCGCAACGTGGTTAAATGTCCCGGCGCGATGGCGCCCCGCCTCTGACCAAGCTTAAGTTCGACGTCGGAACTCGGAATCGTCCGCAGACGACCTTCGTACCTGGCAGGGTGTTGTGCCCGGTAGAGCAGCGTCATGCTGCGATCCGTTGAGACTCAGCCCTACGCCAAGAGATTCGTCCGATCGTCTCCACGGAGCGTCGGCCCCCCCATACTGCTGCTGTTTGCGGCCTAGCGCGAGCGAGCGTGTTATTTAAATTATATTTTATAATGTTCGTAAGATCAATTAAAAATTATTAGAGATATCAATTTAATAGTTATTAAATTTTTCAGACCGAAACGAGAGCAGAGCTGATGAGAAGCTGATGGATTAGCAGAACGGCGCTATGTTGGTGAAGAAAACTGGTTCATCGATTCTGCTTATCCTGCGTGGATTGTGCTACACGACGTATGAATTTATAATTCGGGTCGCTCATGCAGACTCATACACATATTCTTTTTGTTTTTAAATCGAATATTATATATCAATATCTTTGAACTAAATATAATGTTTCCCGTTCTATGATTAAATTTATACGATGAGAATGCCAACATTTTTATAAATCCCAACCAGGAATTATTAGATTCCTGGTCAAATAAAATTTTACACGCAAAAAACTTCAATTATCTCAACCAAACGTATGTTGACAAATTTTCGTCAAACAAATGGTTGAGTATTGGAGAGTTGAGCGCAGAAATAGAAGGATTTATGCTTGCCATTCAGGATAGAGTCATTAATACTAAAAATTATAGAAAGCATATAATCAAAGATACAAATCAAATTGATGATTTGTGTAGAAAATGTTTGGCTTTTCCGGAAACTATAGAACATATTATATCGGGATGTCCTATATTAGCATCGTCCGAGTATACATTTAGGCACAATCAAGTTTTAAAAATAATTCACCAAAATTTGGTAATTAAACATAACTTGATTGACTGCCGTAATATAGTACCATATTATGAATACGAACCAAATTCATTTTTAGAAAACGAATTTTATAAAATATATTATGATAAAACTATACTAACAGACCGAGCGATTAGTCATAATAGACCCGATATAGTTTTACATGACAAAATTTAAAAAATAACTTATATCATTGATGTCGCTATACCAAATTCCTGTAATATTCAAAAATCTGTAATATGAAAAAATAAGAAAATACACAGATTTAGGAAATTAAATAAAAAGAATTTGGCATTCTCAGACTATAAAAATATTACCATTCGTTATTTCGGCTACTGGCATTATACCTAGCTCTCTAATTCAAAATTTAGGCGTATTAGATCTTTCAAAAAAATTATATATAAAGATGCAAAAGTCTGTCATTTTGAATACATGTAGGATAACAAAAGATTTTTTTAATATTTATGTTGAGGGATCAGTAGGATTTATAGGCCCTGTTAGAAGTTCTACCGAGCCGAACCCTCTGATATGAAAATATCTGGAGACGGTGAATTATTTTCCCATTTGATCTCTTGTGAGTTGACGTGTTGTTCTTGTATTGTTTTGTATTTATTTTGCTTATATAATGCACTTACATAATGTTGATTGACTAGATGATCATTTGTGGAAAAGTGAGTGGAAGGGTTTAGTTTTTCCTATGGGGAAGATTTAACCCGGACAACAAAATCGGAAGCATATATAATTTGTTGTGTACTTGTTTTTGTTGAAAAATTATTTATAATTATGTGTTGTCAATAAAACGTTTATTATGTACTACATGTCATGAATTATTTTTCCCTATGAGCTATGAGTTTTCCTATTTCATGCCGGAGTTCCATAACACAAGGAACGCAGCTTCACCACTTTGCATTTACATCCAAGGTAACCAAGTTCGGATCACAAATCTGAAATGTTCATTTTTTATTATAATATGACTTTCTTGTGCATATGAAGATCTCACCATTTGCACGTTTAAGGAGCGATTCCCGTGATGATTGCAGTACATATATTCCTGTACTGCAGTACCAACGATAGCTATACGAGTGCAGTCAATTGCTACTATAGTACCAGGGAAAGGATCACCGGACTGCTCAAATATTTGTTTGGCTTTTTGCCTATCTGCAGCAGTCAAAGGAAATTTAACCCACGTCTGGAGTAGTGTGTCGTTGATAGCCGATGAAACATTTAATATGCATCGGCTAACCGACGACCGACAGACAGCCAAGCCCCACTCAGACAGTCCATGCTTTCTTCTCGGTTGTAAGATAGGGGATAACGAGTTCATTAGATATTCTGAATAAATTCAGGAACTCTGTTTGCCCCATTTCCATGGGATTTTGGGCGTCTCTTAAGATACGGAAAGGGATTCTTATTTCGTTGTGGTAAACTTCAAAACCCACAATTTCCAGCACCAGCCCTGCAGCCATTTTATCTGAAACTTATTATTATTTATGTAGAAATCCTCAATGGTATGTGTAGTTTATTGTAAATTAAATCACTTATCTGGCTTTCGACATGTTACGTACTTTACAAACATCGCAATTACCTTATTCAATTCATTTAATAGCATTATTGTGCCACAAACAAGTCACTAATCATGTTTACAGTCAATACTTACGATAATATTAAGTTTTCTCTTGTTAAAACTACGCAAATATTGCTAATTGTCAAAACGTCACAAAAATGAAGCAAATTCTCCGCGAATGCTAGCGTTCGGCCGCCGAAAGACAGGTCTAGGGGTCCCCTTCGCGTAAGGCTAAAAGTTTTCGCGCGCAATCGAAAATCTAAGGATTCCATCTGTCATCGAGAGAACCGGAATCGCTTCATAAGAATAAACCGAGAAAAATCGTTAATTTGAATGTAAGGACGATTTTAGTGTCGTTAAGTAGAACGAGAATCGCCCTCCTGCTCCTCTGACGACTTTGGAATAAATTATCTGCGATTTTTTTCTCAAGGTCACGGAAATCATCAGTCAACATATCAAAGCAGAAAAGATAGCGAAACTGTAAAGATAATCTGTGATGTGTGCTTTTGCTTAAGTCCTACGTAAGATGACTATTATTCTAATGTTACCTCAAGTTCTTCTTCCGAGCTGTGCTGGTCATACTGCAGATCCGTGGGGGCGGAGAAGCAGGTAACGGGGGTTGGGGCGGGATTGGCGGGGGCGGCTTGGGGCGCCGGGGGTGTCGCAGGTCGGGAGCGGGGCCGGGGGCGACACGGGGGCGTCAGCAGCGGGGAAACAGCCTCTACTGAGCAATCCCTCATTGCTGGAAGAAACAAAAACAATCCTGGTTAGTTGAAGAATACTAAATGAATGAGTACATTCATCACATGCTCATGATCCTGCCACTGAGAACCGATTGTAACCTAAACAAGTTCACTTTAGATCTACAGTATAAACACAATAAAGCCAATATTACCACAAAATTAAACCAAATGTTTGTGCAAACATGAAACATTGTGGCCCCGACCCAATGTTTTTGTTTTTGTCCAATGTTTAGAAAACGTTTGGTAGCTTGAGACCCGACTTTCAGCGCCCTTGAAATGATTTTTCACGAAAATGGCACCGTATAAAAATATTTCCTCTTTCTTAAGGTATTATTTTTAAAGTCTGGTTTAAGAATCGAGCACCTACTTTACAAAACCAGATATCGTATTGGACACATAATCATTATGTACACCACAATACACAGAAATTTAAAACCTTTCAACAATAAGAATTGTTTTAAATAAACATCAAATTACAATGCATTGAATTGTGACATGTTCTTTTTCCATTCATCATCATTTATCATTGATGCACATACCTATTCATGTTAACATTCAATTCTATAAAGCGACTGAAGCGAATTAATTGAGACAACTATAATGATGTCACTTGATACAAAAAAGCAAGTCACAATAAATTTTAAAACATTAAAAAAAAGTTGCCTCGAATGGGTCTGACATCCACACAATATTATATTATTCTATCTGTCTGGTACAAAATCCACAATACATTTATTATTTTATAACATACATAATGTGGTAAATTATGGTTTAATAACTAGTTATGAATTAAAGTAATAATACCCGATGTAACCTGTCTCACCGAGCACTTAAATGTGATATTTAATGTTCAGGCGTACTGTGGCATTCATTCTAATTTAATGACCCTTCATAAAGGCAAAGGCCATCTTTCTTGTATCCTTTCCCCCTCTGGCCTTTGACACCTTTGAACATGAACATGTATCTCCACCACAAGTTGTTAAATGAGATTTTTGCGAGGTATTTTTTATCCCGGGGATTTTAAATCAAAATCAGTACACAACTTTTTGCGACTGACAAAATTGGAAAGGAAGTTCTTCATTTACAGCACCGCGAAGAGAACATCTTTGAATAATAATTTACTTTTAAACTTGCTCAATATAAAAGATGCTGACCAAAAAAAATCTCTACAATTTCATAGTATATTCGATTACGTTTTGGTAAAACTGTTCAAGCCACATTTTTTGGGAATGTTTCTTTTCAGTGGTTTCGTGTTTCATATAGAATAGTTTTCAAAGTGCAACATGGTAAAGTAAATGTTTCTGATTTAGGCATTTATGTGTATTTTTTTAGGTTATTTAGATAAAATTACGCAACCCTCAAATTTACAAATAGAATTGCAAAATTTTAAATTAAAATTTTGAAAAACAAATAAACACTTTCATATAAACTTCAAAAATTTTAATTAGTTCTACGAATCCGTAAATATTCGTTTTTTATCGTCTCCTGTAAAGTTTTCATTTTGTGGCTTGAAGAGTTTTTACCAAACCACAGTCGAATGATGAGGAAATGACTCATAGTTACACATACTGCTGATGATGATATTGGGATTACGTTGGATAAAAACCGTAAAGAGTAAAATAAAATAAAAAATAAACTTTAATCTTGAATTAAATGCTAAAACATAAAGTTGATATAACTCGATCATCGATATTGCAAATGACAGCCTGTCCATTTCTACCAATCATTGACGGTTATGGGTAAAACGATCATAAACAAAATGATCGTAGGCAAATAATAACCAAATGATTGTAAGCAAATGGTAATTTATGACCATTTACGATCAAATGCGCTTACAGTCAAATAATAATTACGATCTTGTGCATACGATCAAAACGTCGGTTACTTTCATTGACTGGTTTCACACTATCGTTGTTACGTGGTGTCATTCCCCTAAACCTTAATTGCATAATATGCAAATAAGTGTATACATAACAATATTCCCGCATATTATGTGGGAATATTGTTTAGTCTGGGCATCCAATTTAAACTCAATAACCAATATACACAAGTAGATTGAGAAAGTTTGGCGTGCATTTCCCAAACAATATTTAAACAGACGAAAGCGAGAAAATTGTATTATTTTAATAACGTAACTGCCAAAAAACGACAGCAGAATAAAAGCAACTAGAAATGTTGACCGTGGGAAAAGTAAAAACATGGAGCAATCAATGGAGATGTCTCATGCAATTTACGACGCTTTTTAGACTGTATGGCTTCAAACGTCGCAAATAAATAACACCATCAGAGTACTCCCAATGGTATTGCATTTGATTTATTACCAGGTAGATGCTCTGTACGTCCCACTTTGTTGTAATGCTGAACTGATCGAAAATGTGGCGATTTCGATTACAGTTATCCTCACAGCACATTTTATGTTTACCACAAACATAATGGTGATGTTACGACGAGAAAGGACATGCGTAATGCGTATTGCATAAATTACATTCTAAATGGGACGTATCTTAATCTGAAAAAAATGTAATTAATTTAAATGGCTTGTTTGGTTCGGTGGACAAAACATTATTTTAAATAGTTGGAAGTCCCCGATGCTGTCCGGGTTTTTTGCGAAATGTTTTAAGTTTTCTCTTGTTTTGAAGATCAAGTGTGCAAAATGTCATTAGTTTAGGAATAAAACTGTGAATTTGTATACAAATCAAACCCACTCCGCCCGCGCGCCACAGACTCACTTCTTTATGTATTTAAATAAACTATCTGAAGTCTCCGGCGTTGCCCGGGCTCTACACAGAGATTCTCGAAATCAGATGTAGCCAGTGACCTTACTCTTGTTTTGTATGCCAAGTGTGCAAATTTTCTACAATCTTGAAATAAAACTGTAGATTCGTATAAAAATCAAACGAATGTCACCTGCGCGGTGTCCGCCACAGTCATTCTCATTTATCTACATAAGTAGAGACATATAGTTCTAGAAGTGTATTACATCTTTGATGTAATGAAACTGCATTTCAAACCTACGAAGTTTTACTTTTCTAAAGTAATATCAAAAAGAAAACGTTGTACATTGAATAAAATTACAAAATGGAGCAAGTCGTGGCCTCCGCAGCGGACGAAGTTCGCAAATCGCTAGATTAGAAAAATGTTATAATTGCGCAAAATGGAGATTTAATATTCCGTGCCAGATTTAATAACGTGTCGTTTATCATTCAACACAACGCAACACGGCGCAACGTGCCGAATTCAAAAGACCGAACGAAACATACAATAAAATATGTGGGGATATTTGTGTACGAAACAAGCTGTGTAGTTCGAAGTCGGCCAGGCCACGTGGGAACTTCATAACACGAAATTCCTGATTTAATGGTCGTAAGATCTTCATCTTCTGTGTTTCATATTAATGTGTTAATTATACCTGTGTGGCTACACTTCCTCCATTGAGAAAAAGTTGCGGACGGTAAAACCGGTTTTATTGTGGTAGAAACTTTCAGTCCTGAAAGATGGCCGACGAAACCTGAAAAGTTGATGGATCGATCGCATAACGTAACACGTTTATAAATAACAAGGATTAACTGCCTGATATTAATAACTTCACTTATAAATTAAATAATTAAAGATTCATTGAAAAGAAGATAATAATAAAAAATCTAATCGAAAAATCAAACAAAACAAGTAATTCACAACTGCGAATGGATCTCAGGATCTCTGTCATACCGGGACAACGACTCTAACTTCTAAAAATTGACAAAATAATTAGGTCCCAGTGGCTGAGTGGTTGGAGGCAGTGGCGGCTCGTGACTTTTGAGTGTGATAAGAGTGGTAAGTTCGAAAAATTCGACATTATTGATGATGTTTAACACAAAATCTTCATATAAAATATTAAAACTCAAAACAAACCCAAAAGACACGAGCCACCACTGGTTAGAGGCACTATCCCGGCAAGACAGAGATCCTGGGTTCGATTCCTAGTTGAGACTGTTACATTTTTTTTTTGTGTCTTGTTCCGTTTCATGTTTCGATTAGATTTATCAGTATATTATATTGATGATATGAATATATTATATTATATGAATTAAATACCTCTGTTTTCTTTATTTTTTATTTACTGTTATTTATTTTTATTTATTTGTTAACATGTAATTGTTGGGTTATGTGATATAATGTGTATTTGTTGGGTTCGCTGGAAGAAATAGGATGTAACCTATAAGTTATACCCTTTGTACTCTTTTTGTGCATTAAATATTTTTTTGAATTTTGAATTTTGATGGGTATTGGATGTAACCTTCAAAAATTAAAAAAAAAATTATTGTAGTAAAAATTAAATAAAAGATTCGTGTAAGTATCAAATCATTATTTATCTAAGATTTATATCGACATGTCCAGATTTGGTATCAGAACTCAGATGTGGGCTGTTGGGTGTTACCCCCATTGCATTCCATACATGCCATTATTCGTGTCCAAGTGCATTCAGGTCACAGTGAATTATTACAAAAAGCCTAATTGATTTAATTGCCTCGTCATGGAAATCATAAATATTTTATTGTTATTGTCCTCCTAAAACTATCGCCTACAATCTCTTACAATTAATATCGTGATAATTTAATGGATTCAGTGAAAGCCTAAACCGCAGCGGAAAAAGGAAACATTAAAATTATATTTGAACTGCCATATCCTATTTCCACTAAAGTCATAATAATTAATAGATAACATTATCTCGTTTACCTTATTATTATAATTTTATGGTGTTAATAATTAATGGTCCTTCTTGGTGTTTATATTCTGCAATGGTTAACAAACCTAATCCGACAAACAATAAATTGGTAAATTAATATTTTATCCAAATAATTCTCATCCTCGACTAAAATAACATAAATAATGAATGGGTTAAATGTGCACGGAGAAAACTTCAAATTATTCGTAATCCGGTTAAAAACGGGACTGCAGGCCTTTGACGAATGAATTGACAGGTTTCCTAATAAACTATCAGTAAAACACGAATGTATTATGGCGATGTCGGAAGACGTGATCATAAAAATTCTAAAATTTTCGCATTTCGTCATTGTGTCACAGACGCATGAACACTGAATCACTTGTTTCGATATATTATAAACGTACTAAGTTTATTGGGAAATGACATGCTATCCCGTTTTAAACAGTTTAAACTACTATGAAAACGCTGAAATCTATAAATATAAATGCTTCCTGAAATAAATGGATAAATTTATAAAAACTGATATCATTGAAGTATTAAGAATGCTTTAGTAAAATAATGCCAAAACCAAAATATAAACTTTAAAACAATCAAACTTATTGGCATATGACAACAAAATACTTTTCCTTTGAATTTAATTAAAAATCTCCCTTAGGACGGGTTGTTTCGCGGAATTTCAAAATTGATTTGCAAGTTCTGTGAAGGTTCTATTAATGTTCTATAATTATATCATTATTGGCCAGTTGCTTCACAAAACTGAAATAACGACAGAACTTGAAAATCAACTTTGAAATTTGACGGAATGTTAAAATTTTGTGAAATAACCCGTCCTCAAAGTTTTATGGAATGAGCCGTATGATGCCAAAATATAAACAAAAAACATTTGTGTATTTTACAACAGCCAAGACGGCGTGTACCGTGCAATGTGACTATAAATAAACATTATACACTGGTAACTGAGGGAAAACCCGAAATATGAAAATACATAAGATCATTATGTAGACTGTCATTATGTTATTATGTGGCCAGGAAATTACACAGATTTACTGGCGACTAGCCGACTGGTGCGGAAAAGAACAGACCTAGTATAAGAGTCTTGTTTATTATCTGCTAGTATTCACGAAGAAAAAAAATGCGTTCGTCTTCGCATGATGAAACTCCGGGAAAAATCATAAAAACATGTTTACACTGTCGGGCGACGAGCAACGAGAGCGCGTCGTCACTTTGTGATCTCTTGCCAATAGTGTTGTTTTCCTTAGCGGTCAGAGATGAAATCTACAACTCCACTCTACACGCCCACTACAAATAATATCAATTATGCTGCAATATCTGCAGTACCCAAGTGCCCGAATTCAACAATCTCACTAACCGGAACGCTCAGTTTATAAATCGATAAATTACTTTGTTTATCCTGTCGTTCTAAGCCAAAATAGACTCATGTTGGCACTGGATAGTAAAAAAACATTAGACCAAGAACAGCGTTCTTTAGTTAGGTGCTAGCAAGTACTATGCCCTACCCACGCACCCACTAAAATATCCCGTTCACACCGGGAGTCCAAAAGCTTCTGACGTGTTTTTGGAAGCAAGATCAGTTTCCAAAAAGTGTTGTTAATGGTCTGATATCTTGGATTTAAAGTAGATTAAAAACCTAGTGATTAAAAATTATCACCTTCACGAATTTTCTTTAAATATATCTTTACATAAAAATCACGTGTCACTGTGTTTGTAAATTTTGTGAATGTGTAGGGTTGGTTCCAGCTTGAAATATAGGATAGTTTTGGACCCGATAGGTGGCGCTGTTATCGAGAGATAAAACAGGTTTTTTTTAGATTTCTCATCCAAAAATAGATACAACCACATATTTTAACTTCTTAACACAGAAGGCGGTCTGTGGCAGTAATAATAATAATAATATTTTATTCCAGGATGTGAGGAGGTTAGTGCAATCCCACACGTCCCATATATATTCCTGTAATATTTAAAAATCTGTTAATGAAAAAATAAGAAAGTACACAGATTTGGGAAATGAGATAAAAAGTATTTGGCATTCTCAGACTATAAAAATATGACCATTCTTTATTTCGGCTACTGGCATTATACCTAGCTCTCTCATTAAAAATTTAGGCGTGTTAGATCTATCAAAAAATTTATATATAAAAATGCAAAAATCAGTCATTTTTAATACATGTAGGATAACGGAAGATTTTTTAAATATTTATGTTGAGGGATCAGTAGGATTTATAGGCCCTGTTAGAAGTTCTACCAAGCCGAACCCTCTGATATAAAAATATCTGGAGTCGGTGAATTATTTTCCCATTTGATCTCTGGTGAGTTGACATGTTGTTCTTGTATTGTTTTGTATTTATTTTGCTTTTATAATGCACTTGCATAATGTTGATTGACTAGATGATCATTTGTGGAAGGGTTTAGTTTTTCCTGTGGGGAAGATTTAACCCGGACATAAAATCGGAAAAGATAAAAATATTTTTACGACCAGCGCAATCATTAAGTTTATGCAAACCTATTTAGGATATTCTTTGAATTTTAAGGAGTAAATTTATCATTATACTTAGTCCTTCTAAACTACGCAACGGTTTTACTGTCATTTGGAGAATTTCTTCCGGAAGGTTTATATATAATATATTTATGTAGGTATATATATGTCGCACATTTAATACGTGCATATTATATTTATAGAAAGTACAGAAAAGTCTCCGAGCAACGCCGGGTGTACATCAGCTAGTATTTAATAAATCAAAACCGAAATTTCCTCTGAAATCTTAAGATTTGTAAGTAGGTACTTAGATACCCACCTATTTAATAATACAAAAGCATATATTTTATGTAACATTTTGCTTTTATTTAAAATAAAAAATTACACAATTTGTCCAAAGAAACGTCAGCATCTCAATGAAAATTCATTTCTCAAACTTTCTTCAGCAGGTAGGTTCCATAATATTGTAAAAGTGCGAATAAGAAAGTCCAAATAAACACGTAGATTTCCTATTCGAAAAAGACTCTAAAAAGAAACGGTTCCATGATAACTCAACACGGTGACAATTCAACACACTTTTAAAAGGTGATATAAAGTCATTAGAGACGATGAAAATTTTTTTTTAACCTAACCTAACCTAATCTAAACTAACCTACTTAACCCAGTCAATAAAGTTTTTGTTTCATCACTTTCCATGACTTTATATAACTTGTGATTAATTATCATTGTGATCCGGTCACCAAAGAAACATACTCAAAGTTGGCAGTATAGTCAAAGTAAGGCTCACTTGAGCAATAAAGTTGATGCAGCAGATTTTCGTAAATGGAAACGGAACACATAAACAAATTTAAAGACAGATGAACCGCAAAACGGTCGAGTTAAAACAGGACTTCGCTATGCTCAGTCAACATCTCGTCTGGTTTATGGGAGCATTTAGGAATTATTCAAAAAAAATATCATGCCAACATATAAGGCACGCTCTACCACCATATTAATTTTATTTATTTATAATATACATCGAAACATTAAATAAATTAAACCGATCTAAATATACTGGCGAGTATATAGTATGTAACAGGGGCTGCCGATATCAAGTTGAAAATAATTTTAATAATATACGGAGATAATAATTTTGAAATATATCAACAATACAAATAATACAATGGATTCAGGCAACCCGACACTACTTTCCAAATCCCAATTCGATTGTACAAAAATCCAATCATTCAAAATTGTTACGAAAAGAAATACTTCGAGATTGAAATTTATAAACCAAGCAAACACGAGTTATAACTCGCAGTCGCACGGTCGAGAATTTCAAATAAAACACTGTTAGAATGATTGGATAAATTAACTAAACAACAAAGCCACCTCTTTGTGAAAAGTTTGTAAAACTTTTAGCATTAAAATACTGATCTGATTGTCAGAAGCAGCAAAAACTCTCGAACGATGATCTCTGAACGATGAACACACATGCGCCCAGATGATGGAACACGCCATAATAACCAAAAAATCAATCAATCTGATGATTCTGACATCATCGAATTTACACACTTTGGCCGTTAATAATTATATTCTTACACGTCGGTTCAACGTTGGCGTGGTAAAGCCGGCCTTGAGCCTGTTTTAAGACCGTTTTAATTAAACAAAAGTTAAAATAATTCAAGTTGTTCACTGTTCTGACCTTACGGGCCGGGTAATATTTACATTGCATTTGTAAGGAAGAGGGATAGTCTGTCCGGAATTTTGCAATCCATTTTCAGAGCGCAACATACTTATGAAACTTATGGAGTGCTGAAACTCTGGCGAAGCCGGTAATTTACCAGAAATATACTAATTTCGATTGTGGGTCTGTCTGTGAGTGATTGTAACTCTGGTTCAATGAACTCAATGGATTTGCTTTAGTATTTCATATAATAGTCATTTTAAAAATGGAAACTTTTATGTCAAGTATTCAGACAAACGATAAAGTAATAATATTTACATATAGATAAACGGTAATAATATTTTTTACCAGAAAATTATTTTAATTCTATATTTGAAATGTGTATTTGATTTGTTTTAAATTTCTTATGGTAAATCTTGATAAGTAAAGTCAGAATGCGTGATTCTTCAACGGTCTGTAACTAACATAATAATGGTTTCAAATATGATTAACGTGTTTTCCTTAAGCGTCAACAGAACTCTCAGCTTGAATCGAAATAATTTGTAGTAAGCAATAATGAAATAATTAAAAGTGTTGCAACCAGGTACACATAATGTCATCAACCTACCTTGACTCGAATGTAATCGCTGATCTGAAGCTAGCCTAGTTGGGTACCTGCTATGTTTTGCATACATTCCTTAGCCTAGTGTGAATCTGTGAATCAGGGGGCATTAACCCCTTCTAATTTATCTACGGAGAGATTTTCAACGTAATATCGTTGCATTAGTGTTCGTGCTTGGTTCGTGCCATACGTACGACACACTACTACAAAATCAACACTACACAAGTGCACTTCATGTGTAGGTGTAAATAAATTATATACCGTGCCGAGATTAAATATATACATGATTAATTTAATTAAATAAACGTAACGTACGTTCAATTGGTTGCATGATATTGGTTAGGGATGTGAAAATGGTTTTTTTACTAAGAATTTTTAACGTTTTTAAAAATATTCACACACTAAAAATTCTGTACACATCTCTCTTTAGAAACATTCTAGCATATAACTCAACAATTTTCCCACCTGTCTTTAATAATCATATGAATATCATTGAGAGAGTCGAAGGCAAATTTTAAACTTAAAATTCCTTTAGAATCAATAGATTATGAGTTTTTATTACATTTATCATTTGAGATTTTCACGGCCAAAAGTATTATAGTGATTTGTTTTCGGGGTATTATGCCGTGTTGCGCTACGTCCTTCTTTAGCCAACGTTTCGGACAGCATTGCAGTGTCCACCATCATCACATCTGCCCTGAAGATGGACACTGCAATGCTGTCCGAAACGTTGGCTGAAGAAGGAGGTAGCTCAACATGGCATGATACCCCAAAAACAAATCACTATAATTTTATTACATTCATTGAAATTGTTGAAGGTAAGTGACAGAAGAACATTTTTTGTTCATATGTTTGAATAAAATTGTAAATTTTCAGTTGGATAGCCCTGATATATTAATTTTGGTTCATGTTCATGTTCCTACCATTAGATCAAGGTTCTCTAGTATGTATTATTGTAACAATCATACTACGGTTTCAGGCTACAATTCTGTTATAAATATTGCACCACTATTACCACTAATAATATATTTGTATTTAGGAAAGTTTACACATTACAACTATACTTGCATATGGTGTACATTTATGGTGTACATTGATTTGTAACTTTTATATTTAAGGTTATAATTAACAGAAAAATACAAATATAATATTGTGAAGGTAAAAAGAAAATAAAAGTGCAGTTGAGGTTTCTCAAATACCGCCCCACTAGGCTAGCCTGTGTTGAGGCAGAATTTTTCGTGTTAGTTCCTAATACCTTTGAACATACCTATACTTGTATTAAGATGTATTCGCTCAATAATGTTGTTATTTCAATATACAATACTAGCTGATGTTTGTAATATCCCTCTATCGAAATATAAATCTGTACAAACATTCTATCAATGCTTATATCAATCAGAATACTGCATAAGTTTTATCTTTTGTTTTTGTTTCTTCTTTATTTGTTTTAATTACTTGTACTAATGTGAATTATTTTTTTATTTATTTACGACATGAAGGCTTTTACAAGTATACAATGTTTAAGCTGATTAGGAGTACAATAATGAATGTATATTTCAAGTAATAGTTGTTCAATAAATAATAAAAATTGTACAAGATACGTACTTAAGGTACTATGAAAGTAGTAGCGGAATAATATTTAATAACATTGTTGATGTTAGTAAAATAAATATGAAATGTTTATTGTTGAGCATGTTAGTATTTAGCAAACATTTATTTTGACAGATTGGGTATTATACAGAACATAGCTTAACATTAGTATGGGAATAAACAAGAAGGTTTTGTTGAAAAGCCAATTTGTAATCAACGAACATTTATTATGCCCGATTGGGTGTTTTATCGAACAAATTATAAAAAGATTAAAAAAAATTTGTTAACTTATTTAATCTCATCATTTTTCCTTTCTTTTCATATTGTACATCGGCACTTGTGCCGATAATTATAAATAAATAAATGATTTGAAAACAGTGCCACATCTAAAAATAACTAATATATTAGTTAATTTTTATTATCAAACATTAAATAACAATGTGTTATCTAATATTGGTGCAACAAAACACACTTAGACACGGGCTAACGGTGTTATTTGTGTTGTTATAAACTTTTAATGGGACTAACTGCGATAAAGAAAATATCCGTGTGTAAAGCAAACTCAACATTCGTAAAAGGTATTACATTCGATTCTTTTGAATATGTACTACACTTCAACTTCAAACTCAGTTTGAAAAGTTTTATTCCCACACGTCAGGCCACCGTGTCATCTTTGAGGATGCTGGATGAAGGGAATGATGAACCCGTGTCTCAAGTTGCAGGAAGGAGGAAATAAAAAAAAAATAATAAACTACTCCACAAACCAAACCCGAACTGTTGAGCATGAGAACGAGTCTTAAAAACGCCCCGTTCCAATGTGAAAAAAAAGGCGTGTGTGATGTGCACAAGCACAAAAAGGATCAATGGCGCTAGTTCTTCGGAGTTATGATTTGAATATGGCTACACGTCCGTAAAGATAAGGTAGCCTACAAAACAGATTGCTCGGTTATGCAGTGAAGAGATTTTTTTCAGGTATCCAGGGGCTCTAGACCAGAGGTGGCTGCCAAAATCAAACGTGGGCACAGTAGGTTGAATATAGATAGAAATTCTTTCAAATCATGCAGGCGTAATAATACAACATTAACTTATTCCCACGCGAATCTCTCAGTATTTTATAAGAAGAAACAAACGTAGTAGGAATTTAATATTTCATCTCAGTGCGAACATAATATAATATATTCGAGAGGCGCTGTAATAAGTTTCAAGAGCAAGCTGCAAAGGCCTCGCAGTTCTTTCAGTAATCAGTTTATCCACTCCCTCCAGACGCGCCGAAGCGGGCCGGCTCCGGCGGATATAAAACCATTGTCGTATTATTGTCATAATTCACAAGCCGTGAGGGCAATGAACCGTTGATAGTACAAAAAGAATCCGCGATGCGCTTGCTCTATGAAGATACAATTCATGGCTATGTTTGAACACAGTAAGCCAGTACGACGATATCTGCGGTGTGTATATTTTATAATGCATTGAATTCGATTTACCCGGTAATGATTCGTCAAATCGTCAGTAGGTCAATTCATTCAGCCACCCAACTATTGCCAATTTAAATTACGCGCCAGAGAGTTCTGAATCAGAATTTTTGGTAAAAATGCACTTTATGGTTGATTTGAACTGTGTCCGGTTTTGAAATATGTTTCTTTTATAAATGGAAGGCTGTGTAAACTTGAGAAAAAGTTGAGAGACAATATTTAACACGTAATTAGATTCTGTCAACTGCAGAACTCCATAATATTTCACAGGTTTAGGTTTATTGTAATTGGTTCACACTAATTTCTCGCTTTCTTGAGAGGGTTACGTTCAATAATAAAGGTGACCAACGTCGCGTCTAACGTAGAAAACAACCGTAGATTTAGATTATGTTTTAATGTTTTATATTTATGAATATTGTTTATACTTCCTATTCCAGATAAATTATTTATGGAACCAAACTGTTCTTAAAAGCCTGAGGAAGAACTCAAGAAGAATAAAACGAAGAAAACTGAAATAAGTACCTACTAATAGGCCTTATAAAACGGAACAAAAAATACAACTTTTCGACGGAGAAACATGCGTATTTCTAGTTATTAAATTATTAAGAATCTCTTCAAACTATTCGAAATTCGGTTAAAAAAGTAATTATGGGCCCTTAAAGAATGAATTGATTTGGTTTCCGGAAAAACTTTTAGTAAAATACCAATGTACTATCACGATTCCGTGTGGTTAACATATGGTCATAAAAATCCTAATATTTTCGCATTTCGTCATTATATATTATCGAGGCAAATGCAGATGCATGGACACGTGTTCCGAATTATAAGGAATTTACTAAGTAAAATATTTTTTTATAAGTTTATCAGGAAACGGCCTGCAATCCAATTTTTAACCGGATTTCCAATAAATTGAAGAGATTCACAATAAATTAGAAATAATCATTTTCACAGATCACAAATCAGTCAAAAGCCATTTTCTTGTACTAATCAGAAGGATTTTCTTGGATGTCCTTCCTTCTTGGACCCCTACTTGGATGTCCTTCAAGGAAGGATGAAGGATGGTGTACCAGCATCCTGAGATATTCATGCATTCATTATTGCATTCTGCCTTCTGTTTTGGGTTTACGCCGTTGACTATGACACTCAATATATCAGGAGAACTCTCGCGTGTTAATGTCTATCTCATCAGAGCCTATCATGATGAACACTTGTCTGGTAGCTAGAACAATGTCGAAACAATAAAAATTAAATCGTAACGCAGTGTGATATAATAAGTGTATTCATTTTTAATTAATTCTTGATTGTTTTGTTTGCATCGGAGAACTGAAGGGCAGGGGTTAATGGGGCGATTCAAGGCGATAAAAAGTAAATAACAAGTGGAAATGCCATCGTTGAGTCACCGAACACGTGGTCGTCTCGAGAAGGCTCTCAACCAATGTTTCCTCTAAGGTTTGAGGCCGCACATCTGTTCAAAATTGTCCGCACACATGTTTTCATCTACCGCACACATCTCAAAGAAAGGAACGTATCAACAGTTTTGTTTTACGCAAATATACACAAAAATAATCCGATATTTCATGATAAGTTCTCAGGGTTCGCATATGTTATGTATTTTGACCAAACACATAATGAATTATACCTTGTTTGAAGGTCTTCGTGTTATTTTATTAACGTTTTAATTTGTTTGCTTGAATAGGAGAAGTATAAATAGATGTACTTTCTCTTTTCACTGTGAATGAACCTGCATATCCATCCGAGGAGATACATAATTGAAAAAAATCGTCAGTCTTTAGTATGTTGGCATTACCCAGCCTTATGGGCCGATAAAGAATCGACATAAACCAGAATAAATACATTATATAGCAAGTAACAATAGCTACATCAAGAAATACCATCGCGTTGTTAACTAGTACCAATGTTTCATCAATTATTAACCTACTGGACTCCAATATGAAGGAACATTATATCCCTTTAATATCTTACAAAGATAAATTGATGGGTCGCAGCACACACAATAAAAAAATAGAAAGAACGTTGCTCTCAAGGAGAGGGTTTCGCGGTACAATGGTTGGTCGTACTTTCAGTTAGGTGCTGATTTAGCAGCCGCATTATTTAGTGGCATGCTTCCGCAAAAGCTAGGCTCATAAATGCAAGATGATTGGCCGACAACTCGGTTCACTGTTCGGTTTAGCTATTTTCCTTTACATCGTAACATAAAGGCAGAAAAGAATAACTGACGTTAATTTGTCAGTTATTCTTTTCTGAATAATTCTATTGTAGAAATGCACATTCTTACAAAAAAGAAATACACCTAGTTCTAAGTATGACAGGAAGTGTTTTAATGGTTGAAATATACAATAAACAATTACAGCAAGGTAAAGGAAATTTAACCCATTTTGACGGATATTTTACTGCAGATGAGGAAATCGAAATAGCTATTATTATTGGATTTATGGCTGTCATTAGGCGGTATAATAACAACTAAATATTGTGAAGTGATTCCACAGCCACAGGTTCTCAAACTTATTTCGTTCCCCACCCACTTTAAGATTTTAAAAAAATCTACTGCCCCCATAATTTTTAAGTTACCTTTTACATTACCATCTGTTGCCTATCTTATAACAGTTAATGCAATATAATTTTTAAACGTGCCTATATGGATAGGATAGAAAGGGTGTGACCAAAGATATTAGAAGAACGAGATGTGCTATGAGCAGTTCATACTGTGTGGAATTGCTTTGCCGAGTGTCGCCGGTTTTGTTCACCAATACTACTGCACACCTTCGCTTACGCTAAGGCATCGCTAAGGTATCCGCACTAATACATAGAACAGATTTCTGTGCGTACACGTCCCGATACCGTTCAAAGTACCCTAATTAGTTAGTACTCCGCCTACGGTCCGGCGGCCAACATAGCATATCTCGTTCTTCTAATATCTTTGGGTGTGACCCATGTCCTATTTCTGAGATCAAAGAATGTTTCAATGAAAGGAAATAAAACTCATACTTAATTATAAGAATTTTTTATTAAAATTTAAAAAAAGGCTTTTAATTAAAACTTGAACGATGAATCTGATGCATTTCGACGAGTTTGCTAGAATTCACTTAAAACATTCGTAAATCGCCGCGCTCAGTAACTTGCAGCGGATTTCTCTATTTAGTTAGCAACGTTGCTACAGCACTAAATCGCCCCTCTAGAATTCCTTAACCCCTCCTAATTTTGTTTGATTCTTCTACTGCCCCCCTGAAAGCCTCCAGCGCTCACAAGGGGGCGAAATCGCCCACTTTGAGAAAGACTGATCTAAGCAGTAGTGTAAAAGAAAATAACACGCGCAATACCTTATACGTTATAAAAGAATTTAAAATCCATAAAGAATAAAAGGAGTACCATTCCGTATATGGCTGATCGAGCGTGAATTTCAAGAATACAAGGAACCCATTAACTTCCTGATTGTGTATTTAATCGAAAGACATTCGTCAGGGACTAACGAAGCCTCTTCAACATTCAACATTAAGTGCTTCTATTAATGCCACACCACCGACGATGACTTTTCATAACTAGCTTCTAGCTTATTCACGACCGCAATGCTTTTGGAAGTATAAAATGTCTGTAGTCGTCACCACGAGTTAGTTCAAGATACCACACGGCAGAACAGATGTTCTGGCACAGCATTACAAGGGAATGGTGCAACTGAGTAAAAAAACATCTGAAACAGTAGATCTATTCAATCATTCTTTAAATAACCTTAAAACATTATTGCATACCTTCCCAAATGTTAAGTTTAATCTTGTTCTGTAAATGGACATTGCTATTCAATCCAAGGGAACATGCTTTGCCTCGATTTAAAGGACTATCCCATCATACCCGCGGTTTCAACAATTCCACCATTATTTCCAAAAAGAAATTTCCTCATGCATTAGTACGAAACAAATGGTCGATGCTTCTCACATTTTAAAAATTCACGAGCATGACTCTCCATTGTATTTTATGTTGTTTACAACTTTAGATCACTTATGTTTTGTTTGCCCCCTCTAAATTATATATTTTCTCCTATCGAGCCTAATTTAAAATCGCCTCCCCTCTATTCAGCATCTCATCTCTTGTAAGTCTCAACTCGACTCCAATCTTCCGTATAATTATGAAATTTGCCAAGTTATATATAATCAAAATATAATTCACCTTCCCCCTCTCCATAACTAGAAATGATGGCCAAGAACACCCTGGAAGGGTGAACGTCAGAAACGTTCAGAACGTCAGATGATTAATTTGTCGTACAATAATTTAAATAAAAAATAACTTCATAAATATTGAATAATGAAACAATAGTGCGTGTTGTTTTTTTAGAAGAAGCATGTTTGTCAAACAGATGGCGCTGTTTTTTTACAGCATGTTTTTACCTGTCACAGGTGACATCTATATAATAAATAAAAACAATTCATACGTGATCTTTGACGACTCACCAAATGAACGAAGATCCCAAAATAGAGTTGATATGAAAGCAGCAGCAGTGGGTTCTATGGGAATAAGGAAGGCAAAATACAAGACCGAATTCACAGAATAGCTACATCAAATTAATTCAGGCAGCGCTTTCGTCAAAATATTCCTATTTTTATACAGATATTTCATGGAAGCGTTCTGTATTTATTTTATTGAGCGGGAGCGAGAAAATGATTATGAAGCATGGGAAGATTACCTGTCGCTTCGCATTACCAACAAGGCTCCTTGCTGCTTGCTGCTTTCTTGCTGCTTAGGTACACACGGAAGGCCGGGAGGGAGGAGCAGAGCAGGGAAACAGGAGCAGAGCAGGGAAACAGGAACAATTAGGGTTTACATTATTTTGGGTATTTCGCCCGCGTCTTAAGACTTTCCTGCTAGAAGTAAATTAAAAAGGAAGCCGGAACGAAGTCAAAGAGCTGTTGAAAAAATAGCGGAAAGATGGAAGTCGGTCCGAGTTATTCTGATAAGTGGCTAAACAGAAACCATTTGTTTCAATTGCTGAAGAAATCGAATCGAATCATATTTGAAAACTGAGTCAATCGAAATCAATCCCCAGAATAGTTCTGTACAAATGCAAAAAAACTTGATCTATGAATATCCTCCCGCCAAATGGCCAAATGGAGATATTCATCAATAAAAAGATATTCCAAAAGGAAATCCTTTGGATTCTCGAAAGAGTCATTGATGTGACCTTCACCGATATCAACTCTAATAAAAATACTAATTTCGGTTGCCTGTCTGTAACTTTGGTTTAATGCACTCGAAGTGTCATTTTACAAATTGGAAGTGATGTTTTGTGAAAAATTCAGATAAGCTAAGTAGATACTTACCCGCAATATAATATTTCAATAGAAAATTAAGGTAATTGTCTATCCCAAAATTTGAATTATAATATCCCCTGATAATTAACGGGTCTACGCTAGTAGAAATTCATCTATCTTCACTTCATAATACATATGAGAGAATCTGTAGCGGGCGGCGTTTGTTTGATTTTTACAAATTTCTATAGTTTTATTGATGAAATTCTGCACATTTGACATTCAAAACAATAGGAAGGTCACTCTGTGTAAAACCCGCGCAATGTCGGGGACTTGCGGTAGTAATTTAGTGTCTGCAACGTACTCGAATATTTAAATAAAATCAAACTACTATCCGAAAGGGTCACGTGCTCTCCGTGGTCTATTGGTTCGGATTCTGGCATGTTTTTTGTTTATCCCCGTTGAAGACCTTTGGCCTCTGACATATTCTGTCAGAAAATCGGAGTATTTCCGTTTTGCACTCAGATCAGGTTCACGAAAAGCAGGCTAGGTTAGATTAGATAGATACCTTACAAAAATAACGCACACAGCAAATCTAGTGATTGTCTGAAATAAAAACAGTAGAAAAACAAAAAAAAGCTCATCACATCTGACCCTGATGTACATTTCCACTGAATCGAGTTATTTCATCCCGCCCTTTATTCCCCAAGGGGAGCAAGAAACGTTATCATAATTAAATAAAGCCCAAATCCCTCCTTGCTACATAATAAAGCAATTCGGCCAAAAATATTCTGACGGTTAGCGCTACGTGTGGGCTACGAACTAATAAAATTCTCAAAATTGCGATTAGAGGAATACATAGAATACGCAGATTAGTGATTTTTACCTCGCCTCCAACGAAATAAAAATTACGCACGCGGTTAAATCCCAAAGAGAAAAATATATTTAAATGTATTTTCATTTCGTTTGAGTTGCTTCTCGGAGTTGTACAGCACCAACACATCATTATTATTTTTATCTATTGTAATATTACTATTTTTAAACAATGTGACCGAAATAGCGTCAACATATTATTAAAAACATCTATTTAAATTTAGATTTTCTTTTCTCGATTGAGAGAATAAATTAATGAAATGGAATCTCGACATTGGAAATTAAGCTACTTTCCGAAATCCAATGGAGCTGAAACTCGGTAGATATACTCGTTGTCGATGACAATGTATTTTATTTTGAGTAGCAATCTGAATAGCAGTTCTGAAATTGAATAACATTATAATTAAAAATTTACAGCATTTAATATGCTAAATAAATGTCAGTACTATCCAATTCCGGCCTGAGATGTGCAACTTGGTCGAAAAGTGAAATTAAATTAATTATAGTAAAAATAAATGTTTTTCACGGGTTGATTTTAATTTTATTTTCGTTTATAATTCATCTTTAGGCCAACAAAACAAAATTAGAAGTTGTGTTAAGATAAGCGATTTACAGGAAATAAATATTAATAATCATGTACAGGGCTTCCCAAACTTTTTTCAACTGTGACGCCCTTGGGAATTTGCCATATTTTTGCGATCTGTATCCTATATAATAGTTAAATAACAATTGTGTAAATTTAAACTAGACAAATACGTAGACAAAACAATTTAATGAGGTAATCCCAAGTAGGGAGAGCTAGGCAGTATGAAACAATTGTAAAAGTAATGTAACAAAACTATTTTTCTGAAACATTGTTTTACCGTGTAAAGGGCGTTTTCAGACTGCTCAACCAGTATGACACAGCATTAGGTTACCGTCCCTAAGCCACCCCCCCCCCCCCCCCCTACGGCAGCACATTCCACGGTCAATATATTTTGGCGATACGACGGGAATCGAACCATTAGGCAACGGAGGTCGTTAAACTATATGGGGATATAATCATTATTATCTAATTCAAAGCCATTAACATAAGGGTAGAAGCACAACGTCGCTAATCATAATCACTAACCCAGTCATTCGAAATCGTTCGAAACCCCCAACACAGAAAATAACATGAAAAGTGTTCACAAATTGCCAAGGCAAAATATAGAAGATTATTCCTACGCAATTAGAGAGCCAGTAATTGCACAGAGATGTTTTAAAAACGACGTTTAATAAGATGGAAAGTAAAAGTGGGATTTGAAGATGGCGGATTGGAGTAGATAGGTACTGGCAACACTCACCAGCGTGTTACCACTTGATTCAGTGTTGCCATGTTTCCTTAGAACATAATCAGCAGCCTACGGTACGTATTACCTAGGTTCTCACTCATAAATGATTGCCAGTGACGACTACGGGTAACCAGTTTTTAGATTGGAAAGTACATCTCACTCTGACTTAAACAGACAATAAATCAGCATGGGAGTATGAACACGAACTTTTTACCACTGATGTCATTTTCAATTATTATAATTCTCACAACACAATAGGCATCAAAACACCTGACAAATCACTATCTGTCTATTATTAAAAGAAACGTTGAGATTTTCACGGCTGTTAGTACGTTTACCATTACCATATGGGTTGATTGTTACTTTTGGGGCTATATGTGGGGTTGAGCTTCCTTCCCCTTACTTAACCGACGTTTCGAAGAGCCTTACAGTGTCCATCATCGGGACAGACTGTCAAAAATATTAGCTCTACAATAACCAGGAAGCAGAACACCATTTAACACCTAAATAAATAAACCATTTTCGATTATTATCTTTCAGATCTTGGATCTGAAAAAGTGAAATAAATTGCATAATATTTTTTACAAAGATTTAAACAAATTGCCTACTCATATCCCATAAAGGTAAACAAGTTATTGAAGTTATGCATAATTTTTTAATTAGCATTTATGTCATGTTCAAAAGTGCGAAAATAACAATAATATCGTAAAATGTTTATAACCCGAGAGAAGAAAAGTTCTTTTTGGGGCCTCGTCCTACAACACGTAGAAAAATACAAAAAGGGAATTTTCTAACGACAAAAAAGATACAATGAAAAATTATGTTGAAAATTTGATCATGACATAAATGATTCAACGCGTATTCTGTCCTCAATCCAATTCAATTCCTTCAAATTGAAATTAATTTAGCAACAAATAAACTGGCAAGCAAAATTCTGTCTTTAAGGGGGAATTAAATTTAATAAAACAAGTTGCTTTTTTAAAACGGTAAGGATCGATTGTAAATTAAAAATGCACACAACGAGGACGGAGATGTTATCTCAGCGATTCATCTGAAGTTATACCGAGGGTATATAAACATAAAGGAGAAATTGGATATAGCATCAGTTTGGGAGGACGCCAAAAGCCATTTGTGATGATGAGCTAAGTCAACAAAGCTATTAACCTGTGATGAATTATTTGGCGTAAGAAAATGCGCAGGTAGGCAAGGCGGTGGTAACATTTTGGACAAAACATATTTGGTTGAAAAACTACGCGACGTTTCTGAAAAAATATGTATCAACTGTAATGTCGTACCGCCAACTAGCACATCATTATTTTTATAAGCTGCCGCCTCTTGTTGTGATGTTTCAATCGTGTTATTGTGTTCTTGAATCTATTTTCCGAATGGTCGATATTTCTTACAACGTTTTTTTATAAGCACGTTAATCTTTGCAATATCTGTCTCAAATCTGTACGGTGCATGCCTTGATTAAAATTAATACCACGAAGATCTGTAACAGCTGTATGTTGGGTGGTTTATGCCAAGTAAACACCAAGTGGAGCAATTCGAAATAAGAAGCGCATCTCCGGATAAATTGTCTACGCTATGAGCGCAGTAGGATTTGAATATTATCATCGAGTTCCGCTGCAGAAATATTCTGTTATTATTATAACTTCGAGTGTCTACTATGCGCGTCTCTATCGTAATTTAATCTCACTGCAGTTTTACAAAAAGCTCTATTTATGCATATTCCATTGCTATACGGCATCTATTCTGTAGCTATGTCGCTTTGAATATGTGGCTATGAATGTAGCTATGTGACCATGTGGTCGGCCCTTAATGATTTATTCATGCAGCGATAGCCGGTCTTAAGCACTCGACTAGGGGTAAAGACAGATAAACGATATTCCTGCAGAACTAATAACTAAGTACAGACTACACTAATAGGTAGGTAACCCTGTGATAAAAGGAAAATTATGTTCGTTGGGCAATCTAGTCGTAACAAATAAAGATAACTGCTGTTGCAGGTTCAATGATCGAAAATAAGTACCGACTGGTAACAGAGACAAATAGATTAGGTCATTATGTTTCTAATATTACGAGTACTTGACAAGGATACAGCAATAGCACAGATAAAATCATAACTTAACATCGTTCGTGGAAAATAATTAGGTCTTCTCTTCTTCTTCTTTCAAATGGTGGGGGGGGGGTCAGAGGAGAACATCTAAGTCAGTGAGCCAGTCTAGCGCCTCGGCATCGCCCTGTAGACTTCATCAATCCCGCCGGGGAATGAATGCAGCGGGCATTCCTTGACTACATGTTCGGTAGTTTACACCTCATCGCATTCACACATCGCCGATTATTTTAGGTCCCACCTGTTAATCACGTGGTTACGGCGGCTGTGAGAGGACCTTATCCTATTGGTGGCGGACCAGAGGCAGTGAGAATCCAGGCTGTCTGTCATTGGGGTCGTGCACAAGATGGGCATTTCTCTCATCGGCCGGTTGCCACTCAAGTTTCCTCATATCTTCTGAAGTGAGAGGTAATCGGAGGACCATCTCCTTCCATCCAGAAGGGATTTCGCGACTTCAAGTGGTATGCAGGGTGAGAGAAGACATCATCGTGGAAAGGTATGGCGCTTTTTGCAGCGCCTTCTTGTATTCCCTCAATTGGGTATCCTCTAGCAAATGATGATAATCACATATCACCCGAAAAGGGATCATTACGGTCCATATTTAAGTCTTAAACCTTTAGTGGCTAAATAACATCTTGTATCTGATTTCAAAAGCATCTGTGGAAAAACTACTAGCAACGCAGGTAGTAGAGTAGCAGGTTTTACAGCCTTTACTGCAAGTAGTTACGGATGTATGGCTTTAATGCAGGTTGCACCTCCCAACTAAAATAATAAATTCGTCAAATAGAAACAGTTTATTGATGTAGATTATGTAGAAAAATTGTGAAAAATATTCACAAATTTACAGAAAAAAAAATAGTTTTCTTTCTAAAATTCGATCAAGCTGAAACTCGGCAGATATACTTGTTGTCGATGATAATGCATTCTATAAACTGTTGGTGGCAATCACATACACATATACTAAATAAATGTCGGTCCTACCCGATGTCAAATATGTCAATAATTATTAATGACAAAAAAGTTTGTTCAGTGACATAATTACGTCAATTAATTAAAATAAACAGATAAGAGAACGCCTCCAAGTCTGCCGGGGGCAAAGCAAACCTAAATTTAAAATAAACATCATTAATGTGCTCCACATTTGATAAGGAATCGCAGTGGAAAATTTTACTACAGAAAGAGGTAAATATGATAAGAGACGTCCGTAGAACATTTGTGCAAATATATAATACATATGCGAGAATTTCCAAGGTAAACAGATCATTCCAGCAAGAAAATATGTACACCCGCTTACATAGAGAACTCTTTCTAGGCAAGGGTTCTTGGAACCCATTTTTATACGAATGTTAGACGTTTTGAAAACCAACATTATTATTTTATTTTATTTTATTTTGGAAAACTAACATTTATAATATATTGTTTTATAACGAATAGTGAAATATGTGCAACTAGCTGACGTGTACCCGGCGTTGCATGTCACAAATTGTTGTCATAAATTGTTCAAAGTCGATAAAATACGACAGCGCCTTGAGGTGATTTTTCACAAAAACGGCGCTATACAAGTTATCCAATTATTGTTAAGGATAAGTCAAAAGATTTTCCATACACGTAAATAAAAATCTGATGCAAGATATCCTGGTAAAAACTTTGCAATCATTCCAAAAATGGCAGCCCTTAAAAAATATGGGAAAAAATTGACGATACGTTGGACTAGTTGGGTGACAGAATTTGAACAATTGATCAAAATTCAGAGTTAATTTTCAATTCACGTGGAAGTTCTATTCAAGTTCTGTTATATTCCTTTATTGGCCAGTTGTTCACAAAGCCGAAATATAACAGAACTTGAATAGAACTTTCACAAAACTTGAAAATTAACTTTGAAATTTCATGGATTGTTCAAATTCTAAACTAAAAAACAACTGGCCATGACAGTAATTCTTAAATTAAAATATGGGATTGACGAACGCAATACAGAGCCAACCAAATATGCTAGTTGTGTGGCAACGTTGGGTCAGGGCCAACCCTGAACCAAACGGTTCCTGGCGCGAGTAAAATTGTAACGCCCCTTGTCAAAATCAGCAGATATCTAGGCCCTACCCTAGGTAGTAGATAGTAGACAGTAGGCAGTAGGTGGTAGGTAGTAGGCAGTAGGCAGTAGGCAGTAGGCAGTAGGCAGTAGGCAGTAGGTAGTAGGCAGTAAGCAGTAGGCAGTAGGCAGTAGGTACTAGGTAGTAGGTAGTAGATAGTAGGCAGTAAGCAGTAGGCAGTAAGCAGTAAGCAGTAGGCAGTAGGTACTAGGTAGTAGGTAGTAGGTAGTAGATAGTAGATAGTAGGCAGTAGGCAGTAAGCAGTAGGCAGTAGGCAGTAGGCAGTAGGCAGTAGGTAGTAGGTAGTAGGTAATAGGCAGTAGGCAGTAGTTAGTAGGCAGTAAGCAGTAGGCAGTAGGCAGTAGGCAGTAGGCAGTAGGCAGTAGGTAGTAGGTAGTAGGTAGTAGGTAATAGGTGATAGGTAGTAGGTAGGAGATCACTGTAATCAATAATATTAGGATGATTTGTTGTGTTTGTGTAGCGCGGGTTTTATGAAAGATAATCTTAAGGGTGGTGTGGTAGTTTATTTATTATCAGCGTCTTGTCGCCTTGGAAATTTGACGCCCGGAGCGAACTACGCCAATTACGCCCGCCTAGTACCGGCCCTGCGCTCAGCATAATAATTATAATACCCTAGTATTAATTTATAAGTTAAACCTCAAGACTGGCAAGAAAGTTAGAATTTGTCCAAGATACAACACTACAAAATAAACATTATAAATTGAAAAAAAATATAATATTCATAAAATTGAACGTCAAATCGTTCTGAAATTTGGTTGCCAAAACTGTTTTCATTCATCATAATTTAATGCAGATAAGAAAAAAAGAAAAACAAAGCAACTGATAATAATTTGCGTAAACATCTTTTGACCTACGCCGTACTACCACCACAAAACCTGATTTACTAAAATATACAAAGATCCTGAATACATTATTTACATACGAGGTACGAGCGTAATAATAAGTTATGGTGGCGTGAATTTCCTAAATGTTTATAGTCATTTAGTCATTTACATGTACGAAACTTAATAATAATTAATGTATAGATTGCCATTTAAGTGTACGTTTTAATAAACATGGGTGTTTGTTTATCACGCATAATCTTCTTCAATGCAGCAGGCTAGTTCAAAAAGAGTTAAATCAATAAAATTTGTTATCGAAGTAAAGATAAGAATATTAAGGCTTCAATGTATTTGTCAATAACCGATAATATAAGTCTGGAGATATTATTACATCTGCATTAAAAAATGATAAATAAATACACCTTATGAATCTTATGATGCACGGCGCTAGATAGAAAAGGCATTGAAAAACAAAGTAAAAGATAAATAATAAAGATCGAACAAGACGTCTAATGCTTCAAAAAAGATATATTTTATTTAACATCGTTAAATGATTAGGATATGAAATATTGTTAATTTATTAAAAATCTGGTCAAATTAATCATTTTCCTGTTAAAAACGGGACTGGAGCCTGTAACGAATGAATTGACAATTTTCATAGCAAACTATCAGTAAATCACCGAAATGTTATGAGTAAGTCGGAACACGTGTTCTTGAAAATAATAATATTTTCTCATCTCGTCCATTATATTTATTCGGACAAGGCCACCTGCGTGAACACATATTATGAATGAGTAATATTTTATTAGGAAATGGTCACTTCATACGTCGTCTCATACATACTGTTCGGTTATTCCGACTCTTGACATGGCCCGACTCAAGTATTTGGTTCGCTTGATCGTGCCATGTCTTCCTCGGTCGTCCATGA
This sequence comes from Hesperophylax magnus, assembly GCA_026573805.1. Classification (NCBI taxonomy): domain Eukaryota; kingdom Metazoa; phylum Arthropoda; class Insecta; order Trichoptera; family Limnephilidae; genus Hesperophylax; species Hesperophylax magnus. Next base: position 1,484,008 of record JAIUSX010000050.1, read on the forward strand.
CTTCTTCTATCATTCACATTCGCGTCATTTATTTTCCTTACACTCATTTTTCGCTCATTCACTGTACATGCCCAAACCATCAAAGCGTCTCTTTCTTAATCTTACACATTACATAAGCCTTGTATTCTTTGCGGATCTCCATATTTCTCACACGATCATCTATAGTTTTAACAGACATACGCCTCAGGGATCTCATTTGAACAGCATTCAGCCTACTTGCATCATTCTTCTGTCAGTTCCGTGCCTCGCTTCCATACATCAGGGTGGGTACCAGCACTCCGTTGTGGACTGCTAGCTTGGCTTCTTTGGACATTATTTTGTTAGCGCACAACCGCGTTCAGTCCTCCATTAATGGAGATATCTGCATTTACCCTACTTTTAATATCTCTCTCAGCCTTTCCATCTCTCGTAAACATACTTCCCAAATACACAAACTAACGCTAACAAATCCACCTGCTCCAAGTATTCATCATTCACAACTATATTGTACACTGTTTTCATACGCTCTCTTTCAAACACCGTAACTTTAAATACAATAAGTAAAAAAAAAAATACATAATAGGTAAATGGCTACCATTAATAATAGATGTGACTAACTGTTGAAGCTAGAGTAAGAATAAGTTAAAGGATTATACTTTGTTACAGGGTTAAGTCATTAGTTAAAAGTCTTAGTTGTAAATAACTCGACATTAGTCTTAGTTATAAGTCTCTCTCTATCTATGAAACTTAGTCATAAACCAAAAGTAATTAAGTCTAAGTGATCAATGCATAAATTAAGTTGTTAAGCGCCCTTGAGGTGATTTTCTCACGAAAACGGCGCTATATAAATAATCCAATCATTATTATTATTATTATTAAGTAATCACTACTGGATTTTAAAAGTTATATTTACTTTAAATTAATTGAGTTAACATAATATGTAATACAGTATTTAACAGTCTAATTAATTAATTGGGTATAAGAATTTACTGGCCAATTATTATTATGAAATATATTTTGAAGTGAAGCATTACTAACAAAATTGAAGTGCCTACAGAAGTAGTTATTTAATATCTCCATCTTCGCGTTACATATCTTGCCCAGGCAATAATAAACGGTACATATATTAGTAGTTATTATGGTATTAATATATACGTGCAATGGAGGACGATCGGCCAGACCAAAGTTTCCCAAATAGCTGACCGCACCAGTGCATAAGATTTTTACTGTTTTCCAAGAAAAAACTACGACTTTGTAACTAATAACTAATCTATCTATATGAATAAAAAAATGTAAATGTTCGTTTGTTCAAAATCTTAAATCTCCAAAAGTTCTTCAGCGATTGCTTTGAAATTTTGACACAACGTTGCATTTAAATACGCGTGTGATTTTATATACCTACATATTATATAGATTTCAACTGTGACATGTAAAAACATGTTTTTAAAAAAACATCGCCATCTTTTGGATGTAAAAGCAACACGAGCTATTTCTCTACCAGCACAGACAGACTGAGCCACAGCAACGCGTGTTAAAGCTAGTGACGAAATAATAACATTGATAACGATGCGAGACATCCTGTAACATCAATAAATCTGATTGAAAAAAATAGTACGAAATGTCGAAAATGCATTTGTAAAGACACTTTCCGCCTTGAAAAGCGATCGATGATATCATTGCACGTTGTATAGGATAATAAATTGTTTTCATGCTTCATTTTAATAAACATTAAATAAATAAGACACTTTTATTGTATTTACTGATTTCTTTTTTGTTATTCAAATATGGAATGTATTGCATTGCACTACCCCTGTATACTAATGCATACATTATGGAATAAACTCTTATCATTATTATTATTATAAAACAGTAACTGTAAAATCATACAATGTCCAGTGTTTTTAATATAGTGTACAATCGTATATTGTCACTAAGCTTAAACTTTATAATAAAACTTTGTTTATCTGGAGTGTTTTGCGAGGTAAATATGTACCTTAAGAGATTACCTGTAGAGCTTAAAAAGTCATAGTTGTATACCTACTTTGGCTTTTAAAAAAACGGCGCTTTGTAAATTATTCCAATTCTAGCTGCTTCCTAATGTTACGTATACATTTGCGAACCAAAACGCGAACTGAGCCATGAATTACGGGAAAGTAACGAAGCAACTGCAAGCTGAGGTTTAGGTTCAGCTCGGCAGTTCGGCTCGCGTATTTATTCGTAGCATAAAGCAGGGTACTCACCTAACCGTGTAACATGTAACGTATCTGATACTGTATCAAGTGAGTACGTAGGAACGAGCCTACTGCGAGCCGCTCGCGGGTGGAGCGCAGTGTGCTCGCAGTGACCCGCCGACGGCGGTTTCACTGCGAGCACCAAGCGACCACTAAGCAGGGTACTCACCAAGAATGTAGCATGACTTGATACAGTATCAGATACGTTACATGTTACACGGTTAGGTGAGTACCCTGCTTTAGATAGTGAGGCGCGCGACAAACGGTGGAGTATTTTTCCTCGAAGTTTGGCCAAAACTATTGAGGGAGTTTTTTCGAGTTGATTCATAACAAATGGTATTTCAGAGGCATGATTTTATAAATCCTCACTTGTGACCGGATAACTCATCAAAATGATAATACACCAACACACCTATTAAAAGTGTTATTAATTTATGAAAAGTGATGAAACAAAAACTGGGTTAAATAGGTTACATATGCAATTATTTAACCTAGTTTTTGATTCATCACTTTTAATGACTTTATATCACCTTTTATAGGTAAAATTCAGGTTTTTTTTAAATATAAATTTATTAAAAAAAATAACCTCGAAATGCCTTACTATCACAAAGACGGACCACTATGTAGACACTAAATATGTGGAAGTGTTAAGCCACTATTTACTTATTTTTGGAAAGTGTTCGATTTTTCTATACCAGCGGTCCATTTCGTTTTAAAATTAAACTTAAATGACTAAGGACCGGTTGTTTCACAAAATTTGAACAATTCATCAAATTTTAAAGTTAATTGTTCACAACTTGAGTTCTGTTAAAAAAAGTTCAATTTAAAAAATATATATTATTATTTTTTTGGTAAACTAATGTTTAAGAAAAGATTTTTTATGCATAGCACAAAGGGTAACAATTATTTTACAAGCAATAATTATTAGCCTGAAACACTCATCCACATTGAAAAATATGTAGACAATTTGTCTCGACGCCATCTAGTGAGAGAGTTAGCACTTACAATGCCTTTCTCATATAAAAATAAAGATGGTTGTTTCAGGTGAAAAAATGTAAAAAAAAATGTAACAAGCAGTAATTATTGAATGAAACACTTGTATATATTGAATTATTTCGCGGATAAGAGATAAGCCGCCATAGCTCAGTGATCAGAGCTGTCGACCGGAAATCCAAAGGACACGGGTTCAAGTCCCGTTGGCGTCATGTATCTTTTATCAGGAGATTTTTCAATGTGGATGAGTGTTTCAGGCTAATAATTATTGCTTGTAAAATAATTGTTAAAAAATATATGTTTTTTGTCTGGGAGATGCCTCGAACGCTAGGAACGATGTATGTGGATAGGACTATTCATAATGCATGTGTATAATTCGAGCAACAGTGCATAAAAAATAATTTAAGCTAAAATTTACTTCTCTTCATCTTTTGTCCGCCATCTTCTTTTCCATCGTTAGCTTCTTCCCTGGATCTCCCTAGCCTACTATCGCCCTTTTTAGGAATCGACAATGCAAGAGAGTTCAGTGAAAACAATCGTTTCAGCGCCTTCTTATTGCCCATGCCGCCCTCTTTAGGAGCCGTCGGGCCGGCCGAAAGGGGAGCAGCGACAGCGGTAACGGACAGGCCAAGGTCGCGGGAGTCGCGCGGCGCGGCCATTAATTAAGCCGCGGGTGACATACACAGAAGCGAGGGGATAGGTGCGATGGTACGGCGATGGTACAGTGGTCCACCCACGCCTTAATGAGGGTACGATAGTACGACGAGAAAAGGCGCGTCCGCGATCGCCACTACTGAGACGAAAGATGCCGGCCTAATCGTAAGAAGTAACCTTTAATTTAATTTTTATTGTAATCTATTCGGATACTTACAAGGATTGAGGGATTTATTTATATGTATCAATCATGGAGCTACTATCAGAACGCGATAAGCAGTGAGGGCCCCTGAGGTGATATCTCACAAAAGCGGCGCTATACAAATCATCCAATAAATAAATAAATAGTCCGGAATCGGTAGTTTTAGTTAGAGCGTTGGGAGAGTTGGAGGTCAAAAAGCGGAACCTATTATTACGTTTCATGTTCATCTAAATATAATACATCAATAGTACCAATTGGTTTTACAATCAAGGTCCTGCCGCTGAGAGCTTTGTTATAATCTCTCCCTCTGACTCATAAACGACGCAGGTAAGAGAAAGAAAATTAGAGCTATCAGCGATATGCCTGAACCCCGTTTCACTCAAGATTTAATTCATTGCGTAATTAAAGGGAGTCTGACCAAACAAATATTTTTCCTCCGCATGAAAATGGTAGGTAAACATCACAGTCAAACATTTACGTAGTACATTGTCTCTTAGTAGATTTCAATACTAAATTGTCACTGAACCGTTGAAAAATATGTAAGAAACAAATCACTATTTGCAGTTTTATGGTTATTTCAAAGCTCACGATGGAAATGACGTTGCGTGCTAAAAATAGTTCAGTTTAGTTAGAAAATTTCGTTTTTAAAATCTGCGAAAATTCCACGACGCCAGAACCAGCCTACCTCACATAAAAGTCATTTTTTGCTTTATATTTTATGTTTTATAATATGAATTTCACGTAATAATAATAGAATAATAAGAACTAATTAACAATAAGAAAGGATAATAATAGGAACATATTAATAATAATTAGTTGAACAAATCATTTTTTTACTGTCTACAGGTTCGCTACAATAATAATTTAGAATAAAATTGTTGGTAAGTCGCCACTATGTCTACCAATAAAATCACTTGTTGTATGAAATAAAGTCGTGCATAATCAATTCGATAATCAGGTGGTACCTACGTTACATTCCTCCATTTTAAAAATAAATAATGTTCAAGGTCTCGCACACAGTACATGATATTATCAAAGTAAGAATGGCAGTTCTGTTTATGCTTTCATTGGCTAAGCCTGCGCTAGATCACGTAGGTCTGCAAATGGTACCTCAGGAAAGATAAAACAATGTTTTTCGCCGCGGTTATATTTACACAATTTACATTAAAAACAGTAAACACACACATAACACAAGTTAGGCTATGATTAATTAAGGCTGCTACAGACGATCTATCTGCCCAGTTGTTTATCTATGGTTTTAAAAAACAAGTGGGATGGTATGGAACAATAGCCTTGACTTAAGGAAAGGACGATACGACGACCGAGTCGTTCCACGTGGTGGCTTAAGTTAGTATCTTGGCAAACCTGCCGTCTGTGGGCACCTTTACTGTGACCCTGTTGATTGTGGTGAGATAATTTATTGTGCAGTCAATTGTGCAGTGCAACAATAATATGATTAATGATTAAAACAAATAATTACATATATGTACTTTTTTTAATCACTATAATGATATCAAAAAACTCTCGAATAGTGAGCTCGGGCAATTATGCAATTTGCACAGATTTTTTTGTCTGAAATTTTTAAATCAATGCAACTACACAATTTCAACTTACAAGTATTTTTTTAGTCTATTCCACACAAGAGTCCCAACTGCCCGGAGGCAACGGGACTATGGCATCACAAATTGTGGTATGCTGTGATAGTGAATGGTATGTGGAGGGGAGGGAGACGAGGAAGAGGAAATTGACCTGGTTATCAACGTTTCGATTCTAAATTGTGGTATTTCACAAGGGTGATACTGAAAGTATCTACCGCTGTATGATAATCAACGCCATTTCTATTGGGGAATTGAATTTATTGGGGAACTGTATTAGACGCAATAATGGCGGACACAAGAAGAAATGTGTAAAAAGCCAGGATGGAATCTCTAAAATTAGACAAAAAATAAACATTGGACATTGTCAAGGACTTGCACGTTCCTTGACAATTAAATATGTCCACCTTCTGTATTAATATTTACTCGTATTTCCATAAATAGATATGTCACCTTCACTTTCTTCATCCCTTATCATACCCATTGCCATAAAAGCCTTTTAAATCAAGACATTTCAAGTCCAAACAACATAAACTGTCCAGACATTATTTTACAAATATCATAATATTTACAAAGCAAAACCGGTTTATGACGTAAAAATAGTTCTTTTATGTCATAAGTACTTTTACTCCCATTTCCAACTTGAAAACTGAAATACAGTGGAACTTGTTTACAGCGAGCACGCTTATTTATTTATTAACGCCCTATCGGGCTTTTACATGGTATATTACACGTACATACAGTATATGTATGTAAGTGTAACATGTACATGGATAAAATAGCTAAATATAATTTACTCATAAGGTAATTAGAAAATAATATGGTGAAGTAAATCAAAGTATGAAAGCAAGAACTTTTTTTAAAGCTAATAAATAATACACGTTAATAACTAGCAAATAGGTCTAAAATAATCAATAAGTTTACAGTATTTGTTTGCAAGGTAATGAATTCTTGGAATTGGTGAATACATAGAGTAGTTAGTATTGAGGCTATTGTTACATTTAAAAGTGTCTTTGCTTCGAGTTTGTCTAGCAGGTACATTCATATAAATTAATTCCAATAATTCAGGGCTGTCAATGAGAGATTAATAATTATAATTAATTATAAAGATACCACGGCAGGTAAGCGAGTAAATGCCCAAATGATTGAATTACGTATTGCCCACAGCAAAGAATTCAGAAAATATCTAGATACATAGGTAGTAGATATTTGAAGGGTGGATTATTTTCCTCTTCTTCCTATTTCGGAAAAACCTATTTAAAGAACGTGGTGGGGAAATATATATATTGTAAAAGCAAAGGATGTACAAAGTACCGCTTTGGGAATATTTAAAGTTTACGCGTTCATCCGATCAATTTACCGACGGAGATTTAAACTCGGGCCATTGATTCGCGTAATTCCTTGGCCGGCCATAGCGTTTATTGCCGAGCCGCTAAAGGCGCGTTCACACGATCTGCTGCCACTTCCACCGCCAGTTCTTGACTACAGCAGTACTGGGACTGGAGAGGTGTAGTCGGACCATTATTTGTTAGCTTTAGTAGACGCACTTTGAGTAGTCACGTTCTTTAGAAGTTCTTTACTAGGAAAAGTAAACTGGAGGAATAAGGTTTTTATAAAGAGTTGGGCGATTCAACAATACTTCTTTTAAAGACTTCACGTTAATAGCTTCGTTTTAGTCTCTCCCTTTATCTCATAAACGGAGCATATAAGATAAAGATAAGTAGGTTCATATAAGTTTCATACATCCTCCGACAGAGTTAAGGCTCTCGACTAGCAAGCTTAAGGTCGCGAGTTGGAATCGCGGCGCGCGCAAGTAAATGTGATTAATTTGTGTTCTTTTCACAAATTACTCATTTCCCCTCCCCACTACCTTCAACCTCACAACATTCCCCCCAATTGTGGATGCCATAGTATCACTGGCTCCAGACGGTTGAGAGCAGTTGGGACTCTTCAAAAAAAAATCTCCGGGCACATAAAAACGAATGCATTTAATTCTCGGCGAATTCACAAATCGCCAACGATTCGTTTTAATCCAAATAGTGTATGAAGATAATCCGCGATATTTCACGTTCAACATAAATAGTATCCTTCGCCGGTTGGTGGCACACATAAATAATGCCACAACGAACACGAATAACATTGACAGCGAGCATGAATTACATTTTTGGGCCCCAGTAAGAACTTTACGCATTGGCAGCGCCGCGTGGCTGTACAATTAATATTTTACAACACTTGTATTTTGTATCGATAAGACAAAACAACACCTCGAGTCCTTGACCTATGTTGGACTGTGCCAATGAGAATGTAGTGTGGGCTTAACACTGCGATTGTCAAACTGTGTACGTAAAATTTATATTATTTTTAAAACAGAAAATTTTCTGGTTTGACAGAGAATTGAACTTTCCTTCCGAGGGACTGGATTCAACCGCGCTAACAAGATCGATGCCGATCGGGTATGACCGATATTTATTTCGCATACTAACGTGTATATACACACATCGCGTGTATGTATGTAATTGCCACCAAAAGTTAATAGAATGCATTGTAATCGACAATGAGTCTATCTGAGAAATTTCAGCGCGATCGGAAGTCGGGAAAATGAGGAATAACACATTTTTTAAGATCTTAACGAAAGTAAGAATTCAGGGAAAATCGGTAGCATTCCGGAATACGGGGTCTTAAAGCACTAGGCCACACGTACAAAAATGATACTGTTAAATAGTGACAGCATGCTAAGTTCCTGATGAAATATTAGACATTCAGAATATATCGCAAACACGTGTTTTTTCCGAATAGATTTAAAAACGTCATGCTACAGTATAAGTATGTCAGTATCAGTATCAGAATTTGTATGAATACGTGTTCCGCCATCCGCATCAAACATTTGCTTTTGACAAATACTTTAGGAACTCTTTTAATTAATTCGTTATAGGCCTGCAGTTCCATTTTGAACAAGAAAATCAATGATTTGACCAGATTCTTAATAAATTAACAGTATATTTCATTTCAGTAAGTGTTCTACGTGCAATACTCAAAGAGTGGTGCGCACGCAAAGCATTACATAAATATGTATACCTTAGTTTAATAGTAAAGTCGAACGATTAATATTGCAAAAAATAAATGTGTTCTAAAAAACCTCCGATAACTTACGACCCTCGGTGATACTTGTAAGACTACGAAGATTTTATTATTCCAGACCTGCCATTTGATGAGGCTAAATTAAAAGTGATGCAGCGCATTAAAATATATTACGACCACACACCTGCCACAGAATGCAAGAATCTTACACGACTACTCACATAAAAGAACACGGAATGAATAAAAAAATACTGTTAGCTCTTAAGAACTAAACACAAAATGAATGGACCTAAGCTAGAAAATGGAGCCCACAGAGTTAAAATGAGCTATTAAGGCTATGCACTACGTCGTGTAATATTTTAAATTGAGCCGCTATCAATAAGAACCCTTACGTAGATGGCGATAAGGTTTAAATTCCCGCTTAACACCATCCGCCTGTTTTGATTTATGCAAGAAAAAAACATGGCCAAAAAGTGCCTTTTATTTTATTTTGTGGATGTTCAGGCATAATTTTTTTTTTTTTCGATCATTTTATAAATAACTTAATTTGCCACATTAAACAATAAAATTATAACCGAAAATGGGTTCGTAAGTAGGAGATTTTGAACTTTAAAGCAGTTTTCATAGGCCTTATATATTATTTTTTTCTGGGCTTATAAAAAGACTTATCTAAAAAATACTCGATTATTTCAAAGGTCAAGATGTATTCTACTCGCAGTATTTAATTAAAGCATCTGAAACATTTCTAGGCGACCAAATTTTCAAACCAAAAACACATGATTTTGCATTACTACTTATGGCATCGCCTTAAATCAAAAATCTAATTGAGCACAAAACCATCGAGGGTAACAATGTGGATGTCAGTGACAAGACACTGAAAACATGACCAAGAGACAGAATGAAGAAAAAGTGGACTAAACGCGTGAAAGAAGATTGGAGCAGGGCGGGAAGGTCTGAAAGACTACAGAAGAATAGGTTCTAAAATCCCATCCTGGAATATTCGTTGTAATTGTCATAAAGAGACAAAATATCAGACAGAAAAAAAACAGCGAAACTAAGGACGGGTTGTTTTACAGAATTTGAAATATTCATCAAATTTCTAAGTTAAAATTCAAGTACTGTGAAAGTTCTATTCAAGTTCTATTATAGTGCTTTTGAAATTTTCAACAGTAGCCTTGAAGGAATCAAGAAGCGTTATTAAATATACAAAATCTATTTCAGCAATAAATGAACTGTCATATTACTATTAGTAGGTGCCACAGGCTTTTCATCGGTTTCATTATTAATTTATAAAATCGCAACAGGTATTTGGTTTTTATAAAGTCACGAATTCAATTACGTACGTTCCTAGAATAACGAATATTCCAACAGAATTTGATAAGTTAATTTCATCCTTGGTAATTTTGTTTGAATATAATGAAAAGGAGGAATTGAAGATAATCTAAATTGATGTCTTCATCATCTGTGATCGGAGCGTAATTATAATTCCTTGGGTTCATGATTCCTCAGATTGGTCCCAAATAGGTACATTCGAAGAAAAAATATATATTTCTCTTGAAATTACATGCTTTTTGAGGTAGATACATAAGAAGTTCACAAAAAACATGCTTTTTGCGGTAGATATATAAGAAGATCACAAAAATAGTTGCAAACCACTACATCTCTACTTTGTTCACGGAGAAGAAATCATTAAAAAATAAAGATATGTGGTGCATTGCAGTATATTATGAGTATAAGATAATTCGATATTAGGAGTACATATTCATTCTTGGTCAGTACTATCACACTGATTTGAAATATATTATGAAATTACTGTATTTTATATACAAATTACAAGCGCCAATGCGGCATAGATGATAAAATGAATCTTAATAAACAATTAAAACGTATTATTATCTCACCTCGGCGAACAGAGCATAGTAAGAGCCTCCGTAACCAGGGGCGTAGGTAACCAGGGGCGAATTTAATCCAAATTAAATTAATAAGAAAGGAAGGCCTAAAACGCATCGCGAACGCCTAATTACCCCGTAAATAATATTAATAAGAACGACCTATGGGGCTAAGCTTAATAGATCTTGGTATCCGGTATTAGACATCTACACCAAAACTAAACGCAGAAAACCACGTAAAGACGATTAACGCTTGCAACATAGTATCACTTATATGTACATTGCTCTCATCATATCTGCTCTGATGATGGACATTGTAAAGCTATAGACATAAAAAAACATATATATGTCGAACAAATTGCGTATTTCAGGCTTAACTTGAAAGCGGGCAAACTAGAGCTACGTTCCGATGAAAACAAAAATAAAGCGGGCAAACTAGAGCTACGTTTCGATTAAAACGAAAATAAAGCGGGAAAACTAGAGCTACGTTTCGATGAAAACAAAAATAAAGCGGGCAAACTAGAGCTACGTTTCGATTAAAACGAAAATAAAGCGGGCAAACTAGAGCTACGTTTCGATTAAAACGAAAATAAAGCGGGAAAACTAGAGCTACGTTTCGATGAAAACAAAAATAAAGCGGGCAAACTAGAGCTACGTTTCGATGAAAATAAAAATAAAAATACAGATTATTAAAATTTCTTGTATTTTATAAGGCGAAGCTAATCGAAAAGCTGATGCATGAAGAACATTGAGAGTTATAATAGTTATAAACTAATATCCATCATAGTTTATGATGGATATTAGTTTATAATGGATATTAGTTTATGATGGATGTATGTGAAAGCAGTCAATTCATGTCACGATAGTTATTTTATAGTGATGAATGTGTATTTATACATATAGCAAATATTATCACTGCATGATAAGTATTTGAGATAAAGACTCGCCTAGAATAAAGAGGTTGAGTAACCAATTAACAAATCGAATGTTTTCGTGTAGTTAAACCTGTTTGGTTTATTAACATAAATATTGGTATCTGCTATCTCAACCTTGGGGCAGGTCAAAACTCTTCTAAAGGAGTGTCATGAAGTAAACCTTTATAGAAGAGGAATTCTGGTGCCGGTAAACTAACAACACAATAAAAAACGATTAAATTATCGTGGCAGAGGTAGAAGAAAACAACAATTAAATAGATATACGGTTTTGCTTCAGCATTCGGAAAACGTAATTTATGTGGAAATGAATAATAAAATTAGGGTTGCCACAAACGCCGAGCTAGGTTACAGGACATTGGTGAATTCTGGAAAGGGTTTTGTTTTGGTTGTAAGTAGGGCGGGGTAGCAGACAGACAAATATACCTATGCATTTAATGTTTGTAAATCTCGAATTGAATAATTAAATGAAAATGTAGATAAGTACCTACTCAAATTTCATAACAAAAATAATAATCATAAACTACGAGTATGTACGTACAAATAACATTATCGTACTATATTTTGATATTCCGTCCACCTTTGTAATTTATTTTACAGGTTTTAATTATTTTTCTGCATTAGAAAAAAAAATTACAATACAAGATTCCTTTGACCGTTCCCGCAGCTAGCCGTAGTGTAGAAAACAATTTCAATGTATACACATTAATGCCATGGGTCATTCCAAGTGGTTTGCTACGTTTGGTGACTTAGCAGGGGTGCCTGGGTTCATGATGTGAGGATTTTTTAGGTCTTGGATGCGTCTGCCTTACCTGTCTGTTTAGTTCGACCGTCCACTGAGATAACATTGTTTTGATAATAAAATCCAAATTTAAGGTTTGTATGCAGAAGGCCGTGCAGCCGTTCCTCTTAATCAGACGAGGAATATACACGTTATTACATTATTGGAGCGAATTTATTATAATATGTAAGCAAAAAATCTTTTGCACCACAAAGACTTTGTATTTTTATTAAATAAACATTGGCAGCTAAAAGACATGTTGTTTTACATTAAAAAAAGAAGTCGCAAATGATGATGTCAAATTGAAACTTTTTTGTCAGCTATACAATGAGATATTTTTCGGATGTTAACAGATGATGCAATCAGTATTGAGGTGTGTTATTTTAATCTATGAATATTTTTAAATAAGAAATTTAAATAACTACCACAAATCCACGCGATGGTATATTATTTTGACATACAATTTTGGTAAACCGATCTCAATTAAAGGGTATGTAAAATCATTATAATTACAAATCAAGTATAAATGTATATTATGAACAAGGCGAATTGAAAGACAACATCTTTTCCACGTAATATAATCATTATGATAACTGTGGTCCCTACGGAAGGATCTGAACGCCGAGCCTAGCAGCCTATTTTTATAAGTACATCCGGAGTATTAAAAATACTCATTTCGGTTGTTGGTGCATGGGTAGGTAAGTAATGTGAAATATTCCTGCGTAATATTGTTATTAAGTTCAATAAAATATTAATTACTACAACTACTTATTGGAACTGCTCTTATCATTCAGACAAGCGATAAAGTAGGTAGCAAAATTATTTTATGAACTAGTTGAACCCTGCCGCGCGTTGCTGTGGCTCAGTCTGTCTGTGCATATAGAGAAACAATTGGCACAAGATGACACTGTTTTAAAAAAAAACATGTTTTTGCCTGTCGCAGGGGACATCTATATAATGTGGGTATGTATATAAAACACACACGCGTATTCAAATGCAACGTTATGTCAAAATTTACAAGCATTCATTGAAGAATTTTCGGAGATTTAAGATTTTGAACAAACGAACATTAACATTTTTATTTATATAGATTAATAATTCTTTATTCGAAATGCAGATGTTTTGAATTAATTAATAAATTTATGAATTAATAGAGTAAAAAGAAACGTTACCGAGACAAAAACTGTAGTTTCACTGAATTAGGTCGAGTGGACATACTTTGGCGGCCCGTTCATGTACATATTCTTTGAGTGACTATCCTTTTCAAAAAATATGAAACATTTTTGTTCGATTAGTCTGAATATAGCGAATCTTATATTTTTTATGTCATTTGATGGATGTCACTTCTGTATGTAAATACTTCTTTGAAAGGCAAATCCTGAGGATTTTTTTAAAAAATATTTTCTGTTTCACAAATCCTATAGTTATAATATACCGTGATTTTCAAAGGTCTAACTGCTCGGAACCTGTGGGATTATTACCAGTGCGGTTCTAATACTGGAAAATAGTGAGACCTGGCTATTCAGTCCGGTAGGAAAACATAACTAACTTCAAATTATGAATCTGAAATTCTGAATGATGGCCTGTCTGACCTTCTACTTCGAACTAATTTATATATCAATATTCCTTACTGCAAAACCATTTACACACTTAACCAATTAAATAAACATTACACAATCCAAACGTGCCGGCGCCAGTGGTGGCTCGTGAATTTTGAGTGTGACAAAAGTGCAAAGTTTAAAAAATTCGACATCATTGATGTTGTTTAGTACAAATAGAAATTTCGTTTTGACCGTGCGCCGCACGGATTTCCTGAAAATCTTCATACAAAAAAAACTAATTTACAACAACATCAATAATGCAATATTAGAAATCTAGTAAACACAAAAGTCACAAGCCGACTCGGCGCTAATAATAATATGTGCTGGAATTGAACCCGAGACTCTCGACTCAAAGGGTACATTGTGCCCTTGAGGTGATTTTTCACAAAAACGGCGCTATACAAATCACCAAAATATATTTATAGAATGCTTCGCGACGGGTGTCATCATTATATGCGATTATACCGGCGCACTACGTTACAGCACGGTTGTCACTTCTATTTCTCAGATTTCTATAAATATTGTTTGTAATGAGTAAACCTTCGTTATATTTTTCAGATTCCAGACATTACATACAACGCCCGGAATTGCGAACAGAATTCATGAAAATTATAGAGTTTGCCTGTAACATAACCGCACATGTCCACACCCTTCCATTTCATTAGTTGGCGCTGAACACTTAATTAATAGCTCGGATTTCCCACGCAAACAAGCTTACATTATTATTTGTTTAGGGACTATGGAAGGTTTGTGAAATCCTAGATCATAAATATGGGAAATTAAGACAGTTATAATAATTATACACATGTTTTACGTTTGTACTACGAAATAAAATTCAAGGGATGCAAATTCAAGAAAATGTAATATATTTTCAATATTAGTTAGGTTATTAGCTTACACATCAGCAAACAATACATATTATGTACGAGTATCACAGAGTGGTCAACGTTTTCCATTTTATGTTGGGTTATGTATCTAAATAAATAAAAACTTTAATGTTCGTTTGTTCAAAATGTTAAATCTCCGAAAGTTCTTTACCGATATCGCTGAAAATTTCAATGTTTGTTCTTATTAGTGCTAGGAGTATATAGAGAGAGGAGGTTTGAATGGTAGCAGAAATCGGGGACGCCCGAAGAATACCTAACGCATTATCTCTTTTATTTTATTTATTAATTTTATTTTAGTAATTTGTACATTTAAGTTTACAAATTACTAATTAATTTGTTACATATAATATACTATATTTTTTCTTGCTTGATGTGGCTCCTACACAACATCTTGAACTTTCTAATTAGGGCAGACTTTAGGTTTTCCGGCAGCGCATATCATCCCTTTATATAGAATACTATTCTGAGTATTTGCCTTGTCCTTTTTTGGTAGCCTGATTTCATTGCACGTCCTTTTTTTTTTTTGAAAAGCTGAAAATGTTGCTTGTGTTGTGATGGAGGACTTAGCCAGCCGAGGAATTGAACACCCAAACCCGCGATGTCAACTCGGCCACCGACCGGTTGAAAATGATGTCTTGTTTTATGTTTGTGTATGTCCTTGTTGTATACAATTTTATTTGAAAAATATTTGGGTAGCAGGTTGTTTACTATTTTGTGTACAAATATCATCGTGTTCAAGGTCAACATCTGTTTCACCGTTAGCCAATTTAGTTCCTTTAACATTTTATTTACTATTGAATATCTATTTCGTCGGAGTATTGTTCTCATTGCCCTATTTTGGAGAATTTGAATTTTATTTTGCTCTCGGTCGTTACACAGGAAAAGGATAGTAGAGCAGTAGTTAAAATGTGGAACAATAATGGAGTTATAAATGGTGATTGCAGTTTTTTCGGAATCTCTGCAACGGAATGAGATACAGAGTTGAATTAATGTCGATGTAATGTAATTTTTTAACAGTAACATTGTGGTATGCAGTAGTGAATGGTGGAAGATGTCGGAGACGCCAAAGAAGGACATTAGCAAAACTGAATCATTGCGGGGTCCGCTAATAGTAAATATGTCTGTAACATTCTATACAATGATGGTTCACACACCTTCAAAATACTCAGAAGAGAAGAGCCAATAAGCTTCATACAGGGTCTCAAATCTAATGCAATGGATTCAAGCTGTAACATCTTAAGCACTGCACCACCCTCCCTGAAATCTGGAATAAACAAACATGTTTATAGTTCCAGTATAATGTGAGGTTTACGTAAACTGATCCCATCTCATCTCCCCGCCCATCCTTCCTCTCACCTTCCTCCCACCCACGCCCCCAGCGGTCCAGCACATGATACTATACAATGTACGTTAGTGTAATAAGGCTGACTATAATTTTCGTACATGTTGTTTTAATAGCGGTCACGACCGGAGTATCCTTGAGATTCAGCCGTCTAATACTTACTGTCCTGTGGCAGTAAATACAAATACGTAACCGTTATCGCATTATGCGAGCTATGTCTTCATTTGCAATTTGTATTTGTCACATGGAATACAACATAAGTGAACAGTGAGCATTGATCACAGGTACTGACGTAAATGTCCCTTGTACCTGACAATGAATTTAGCGATTTTCTCGAACAACGTTTAAAGGTTGGTATTTTTGTGATGACGGCATGATTGAAATAGATACAATATAGGGTCGTAGCTCGTAGGACATACATTTATTTTAGTCAAAGCGGAGATTTCTTCTTCTAGTTCTCTCTTATGTCGCACTGCCAGGAACAACCCAGCGGAACTGCACTCGTACCAGTCACACACAGACGTCAAACACAGATATTGAGACGGGAAATCGCATTAAAATGAGTCGCAATACGGTACTGTAATTTATTATTTACAGCTCCATCGATATACCGAATTCGTGTGCACGAGTGCTACTCCCATGGACATTCAAATTGCCAAACAGACAATAAGGGATAGGAGAACAAACCTAGTTGCCAGGAGCGCGGGAGGCTGCGTGACCGTCTTCCTTTATGTGATTTGTCAATAAATGAATCTGATAGTATACAGACAACTTGCATTGTAATATTTATATCATTTTTTATATTCAGTTCTAGAAACCTCTATGGCTACTCTTGTATTTTTACGCAAAACTCAAGCCGTTCGGAAATGATAACACTTTCAGAGAGGACGGACGTACG
Source organism: Hesperophylax magnus (assembly GCA_026573805.1). NCBI lineage: Eukaryota > Metazoa > Arthropoda > Insecta > Trichoptera > Limnephilidae > Hesperophylax > Hesperophylax magnus. The sequence goes on from JAIUSX010000050.1 coordinate 1,501,070, forward strand.
ATTACTATTTATTTAGGTAAGATTTTGATGGAGTATTTTATGCAAACAGCAATATAATATTAAAACAATTATATTAGATACATAGGTTTTCTAACTTAAGTACCTAAATAAACAGTAAAAATTAATGGACGTTTTACACGATGCTTACGAGGTTTTGAATTGTCTCACAAACTCTTTAAATAAAAACTCCGGGGTCAACAAAACACTTCGGACTTTATTTGTGATAGATAACAATTAGCTAGGATTAGTATTAGCAAGCGGTAGGAATGGTTCTGGGCCTCGACCTTGAGGTGGCAATCAAATTTATTAAAGTCTCTTGCATTACCGACAGCTATGCACCTACTATGGGTAACCTCATACACTAATATCTAGGATATCACAGGTCTTTTAACATGGATTCGGAATGAAACAAGGAAGCGTCTTTGGTATCGATTTTTGGAAAATTTAAGATGGCGGACATTAATTTGTCGTTGTCATTGTTTAACCTAACTATATTATGTGGAAATTTTGCATGTTTATTTCGTTTAGTATTTAAAATTGGAAAAAAGACTATAAAATATGGATTTATTACTGATTGTGAACTCATTACCGATCATTGTTGCGTATTGTGAATTTCGCGTGTTTTTTGATGATTTGTTAACGGCAACGAAAAAATCAAGTTACGGATGCTTTCATATGATATATAGTGTTGCCAGTTTAGACGATTTAGTATCTACCGTCGCAAAATATAATTTCTTTTTTGGCAAGTGGCAACTATCTGTATGAAATCGTGAGTACGCGGAGAAAAAAGAGTATTGCTGATTTATTAAATTCCTGTTAAAAACGGGACAGCAGGTCGTTTCCTAATAAAATGTTAGTATTTCCGAATATATCTGAATATGTGTTCGTGCACCTGCGTTTGCACTGTTAATATATAAAATGCTAATCGAATAAAGCAAAGATTTCTCATATGGGTCCCGATATAGTTTCCACATGGGAATTGGATTGAAATAAGCATGGTGTAAAACGGATATAAATCCAGCACCACTGCTACCTCTCTTCAATGCACACAAGGTACATGGGTTGGGTACACACTACACATACACAGTACACACATGACAGCACAATCTGCGATCAAATAGATTGCCAATAATAATAATAATATAGATAAAATGAGCCACGATGTAAACAGATCGGTTGGAGAGTATATACAGCGAGATGATGTCAGATGTCATGTCACTGTAACCAGCGCAATTTGAATGATTTATCCGAAGCAGTCGGGATGAGCAGACTCGCTGTCTTCTGGCTTGAATTCGTTACGTTATTCGTGACTGAATTATTACGAAATCGAAGTCTGCTTCGAGGTAGTCAGTGGAGTCACTCAGTCAAGAGCAATTCAAATCAGTCGTGAACATTAACTTTTTTTGGTTGGCCGGGAGCCCTGGTGACTGACTGACGCGTGAATTACAGCGGAGAACAAAAATTCATTTGCATATAAAGGCGGGTCTCCAGCGACAATATTACCATAACATTAAACAAAATGTTTGTGCAAACATGAAACATTAGGGCAGGGCCACATTTTTTTTGCTTTCCGTGGCCGATGGAAAACATAAAACGTTATGACCCCGACCTAATATTTTTGTCCGATGTTTTGAAAACTTTTGGTCCCTAGAGACCCGACTTTATATTTTGGAAATTAGTAACATTGTGATCTAACACTGTAACTCGCTTGCATCACCTTATTTACAAATACAAGCCACGATCTCCGAACTTCGTATCTGGACTATGTGTTCTTTTTATGTCAATACCGCACAACCGTCTGGAGCCAGTGAGGCTATGGCACCCCCGATTGGGGGATATAGTGAAGCAAATGTGGCGGGGAGGGGAAGGTGATGGAGAGGAGAAGGTGATGGGAGGAGGAAGGTGGGAAAGTACCTAAGTAGATCTGGCCACCAAATACGACCAAAGCCACTTCAAGCGACTTCTCAGTTCTTAAGTGGTCTGGAACCAGGATGACACTGAGAGTGTCATCCACTCTGGAACGTGCCGCAAATACACTAGTTATTGTAATAAATTGCGAAATCATACAAATTAATTGAAAAAAAAATTGATTAATTCGAATTTTAGCCCGGGACCTCCGGATTGCTAGAATTAAGACAAAATTGTATTGCAATTACCAGAAAAATCACGGAGTATTATTAAGTTCGCCTTAGGATTCATGCCTTTTAAAAACAAATGTTTTCAACTTTCTTTATAATACAATTATATGATTTGTTGACAAATTAGAGAAGACGATAAGAAATTAACATTTCAAATGAACACATTTAGTAAATCTAGTTAGTAGGTAAATACGCTTTCTTGAAAATGGAAAATGTAGAGACCCTTCAAAAATCACGCCAAGATTAGCCATAAGAAATTTAAACGAAAGAAATAGTCTCTTGAAATACGTTTATAATTAAAATAGTATTCTGGTAAACTAAATATTATACTATTGGTAGGTTAATCGCTTGTGCGAATTCTTGACAAAACCAATTTTGAAAATGAAAAAAATCCGAGTTCATTGAACCGGAGTTACAAAGTTACAATCAAGGATCACAGCCAAAATTAGTATTTTTGATAATATTTTTAGTACGTTGCTTAATATATTTATTACAGAATTCAATTAACATTTACCCAACATTTAAAGAAATTATTTTTTTTAAAAGTGAGTACACCACGTCTATATACATTTACCTGTGCCTTCATATATAAGCTGACATTTGAAGTTTGCATGGACAAACATTAAAAATTATAATTTTATTCCGTTCAGAAACACGCTCGCAGGGCAATTAAATAATAAATATACATCGCTTGAATGACATGTAACCTTTTTTAATAACCATAAAAAGCGTACCTACCGGCGGAAATCAAGATAGAGATCCGAATTACGTTACTATTTGGCAGGAAGTTTCTATTGAAAGTGGCTTTTTTAATATTAACAAAATAACATCAGGAAAACCTTTAAAATATTGCATTAACCCTTCAAGCCTCGGATGGACATTACTAGCCACAAATATCGTATTCCATTATAAGCTCTGAAGGACAGATTTGACCGGGGAGTCCATAGATTTTAAAAGTATTTTATCTATAATTCGTAGATTTGGCCGTACTTGGAAAGATAAATTAATAATCTTTTCAGTTTGTCACAAATATTTATAAATAATTATATGGATAAAACCCAAAAAATTGTCAAACGGCATGATTACAAATCGGAAGGATTTTTTCGTTCGTTTTTAATAATATTTGTTTTATTGTATAAACGGCATAAAAAGCGAAGCGACAGTTTTCTTGCGAATTCCCTATACAAAAAGAACGTGTTTTCTAAATATCGAATTCTTCCAAAATTATGGACATTTCAAGTCAAAATGTCTCGGTAAGTTTTTGTGTTTGATATTAAAATTTTATTTTTTATAAATATAAATGTTTATTTCAATTACAAACATTACAAGGATAATTTAAACATCGGGATTTGTAGGTAAAAATATTTAAAAACCTAAAGGGTTAAATACTAGATTTAATATTAGAGTGTTTTCGCGACCACGGAAGCGAGTCCTAGTAATAACATAGATCATATACCTAAAAAGTCAACAACAAACGACTTTGTACATATATTACACGCTGTTCATAATTCTAATTAAAACATTGGTAATATTTATTATGAAAAATGAACTTTGGCGTTGTCACCTCTGTGAATAATTTTGAAAATGTCGTTCTGTTTTTAAATCAGACAGAAAAAATATTTTTACCGATTTGAATTTGTGGAAAAACCTTTTTGCAAGCTGCCATTTGTTTAATAATCTTTATGTATAAAAATTCTGCCTACGTATGTTTGCGATCACAAAACTCGAAAAGTAGTCGACCGATATCGCTGAAAATTTCAAAGTTTGTTCTTATTAGTGTCGAGAGTGTTTAGATAGTGGTTTGAATGTTAGAAAAAGTCGGAGACGCCCGAGGAATACTTAACGCAATATCTCTGCACCTAAATGAGATACGGAGTCGAATTAAAGTCGATGTAATGTAGTTTTTTAACAATAACGTTGTGGTACATAGTAGTGGATGGTGTAAGAAGTCGAAGACGCCCCAGAAAGACATTAGCAATAGCGAAGCTTAGTTCACTAGTTTAACATAAAAAAATATTAATATAAAACATGTGAAAAATAGCATGGGTTAAGTCATCATCACTCTCAATAAAATTATGGACATTTCATTTTTATCTGGCAGTGACCAAAACTGACAGACTGAGACGTGGAAATGTTGAATGAGATAAAAATTACATGTTTTGCAAATAATCAATAAAGAAGCCACCATTTAGTTATCTAATAGGTACTTCTAGCAGATTTAATCGAATATATTGATAATAAGCCATTGCTTAACAAATTGATCTTTTTATGGCTATCGCGAAGAAGCGCATTGCATTTTCATGCAAGTCAAAAAAAAACTTCCTTATGCGAATAAGGAAGTTTTTTACACGTCCGCCATTAATGCGCATTAAAGAAACAGACTTTTTAACTAAAGGAATCAGAAAATAGAGAAAGAGTTCCTCAGCATTCTGACGGGAGTATAATTCCCTCACCTGATCCACATACTAAGCAGGTTCTTCCATTCTATAAACACGCCATTGATGCCGTACATGGTAGACTCAACATTATCTCCCGCAAAGAAATCTCACTGAGATCCATCATTACCGCATAAAAACTCTACAAACTATGATAATATATTATTATATGTATTCCTGCCATGCGCACTACTACTTATAAGGAAAGTTGTTCAGCGCTCAGTGCTCAATGCGAGTAATGCATTCAGTTTGAATGGTACAAAGTTAGTAAATAATTTATTTACTCTTGTCAGCAATACATACACACACCTGCCTGAGTGCATTTTCTCAGGTTTTCCATTCATGCCATCTCTCGAGGACTGGTAGATGTACCCACCATCGAATGGTTCAACGATAACTCAACACACCTTTAAAGAGTGATATAAAGTCATTAAAGGCGATGAAAATTAATATATAAACCTAGTTTTTGTTTCATCACTTCTCGTGACTTTATATAACTTGATAAATTATCCGGTCACCCCGTGAAATATAGCTCGGAAAATGCAAAAGACAAAACTCGACATAATTCTCCAAAAACCATAAAATTAGCTGAATACACATTTGTTGTGTGACAAAAAGAGGCTGCTGGGGACCAGTGTTCAGCGCTATTCAGATCTGTGAAATCTTTGTGTTACTTTGTAACGCGCGTTACGAGATAGAGGCTAGGCCTCCCGACCAGCGACTCACTACGTGTAACGTTTAGAGATATTAGATACGCAATTCGTAACATTAGAGACGGAATGAAGCCAAAATTGATCAGAGATAGGATGAAGTAGTAACGTCACAGATGAAACGATGGGATTCTTAATGGGGTGATACTGAGAGTAGGTACCTTCCACTCCGAAAAGAGGTGCAAATATTAAGATTAAATTCAATATCCGCTTGAAAAACGCCATAACAAAACCGGGAAGGCCATCATCCAGCAGTGAATAGACAGTGGCTAGTAATGATCACAACACACTCTGCATAATTTGCAGATACCAGCTGCTCATGCTCGTTGCCTATTAATTCGGTGAACTTGTATAATATTTTAATAATTCGTATCGGGTCGTGCTGACTCATTAACATAAATATTTAAAAACAATGACCACATTCAAGGTCGGCAAGTACCTACTGTAAAAATAGTTACTCAATTTACATCTTTTCCAACAAGAAGAGGTTTTTCCAAAGGCTTTTAGCATTAAACACGATTTGATAATAAAAAAGTAATTCACAATTCTACACTAATTGACCAAACATTTTAAGGGGCAATCAGAAGATTAAGAATTCCGGTGGGCACTTTGAAACATTGAAATAAAAATGGAATATTTTTAATGTTTTGAAGAGAATACCAGTGGCGGTCTTCTCTAAAGTGCGTCTGTGCAGAAATTCTTACAGAAATATAAGAAAATAAGACAAATTGTAATATAATTCTACCACACTTTAAACAGGGCGTTATTCAGAGTCCGTGCTAAAAACTCCACTCGTCCGAGTCCGAAATGAAAACCATACGTGCATTATGAATTCCGCGCCTGTGAAACTCTGTGCTAAGAAATAGGTCATCATTCTAGTGGTGTTTCAGCGGCAAACTGTGCGAGTTAGCAAACCTTAGGAATTTGTTAGGTGTCCGGGTGCGCTGCGACTGAGATTTGCTCCAACCCAACACCAAATTAGTAATAAATAGAATTTTGCAAGAATCAATCGATTCTCATGTTTTAAGTTGTTATTAGAAGAAGTTAATTAGGTACTGAATATGTTTATTTTTTATATATGGCTCGTGGAACGCCAATGTGTGTACAGTACTCTGAGTACGTTGAAGGATCTTAGGATGAATTTCACATTAAAAGGTTTCTTTGAAGCGAAATACTATCGAGTGCCTATTCAAGGACCATTCACAGGGCGTAGATCACTAGCAGCATGAATATAAGTCGTGAGATGGAATGAATTATAACTGGTAACATCACCGATGGAATGAAGTAGACGTATAGTCGTAACATCACAGACGGAATGAAATCTAAGTCATAATATAAGAGATGGAATGTAGTCTGAGTCGTAACAACACAGACGGAATGAATTCCGAGTCGTAACATACAGATGGAATGAAATCTAAGTCTAGAGATTAAGATATGGAATAATATAGTCAACACATCGTGACATTAGAGTCGGGATGAAATCTCAATCGTAACATCGAAGATGTAATGTAGTCCATACATCGTGACATGAGAGACAGCATGAAATCTCAGTCGTAATAATATGTCGGAAATGGAATGTAGTCCACACATCATAACATTAGAGAGACGGAATGAAATCTAAGTGGTCATATCAGAGATGGAATATTATGTAGTCAGAGGTAGAATGTTGTGAACACATCGTGACATTAGAGACGGAATGAAATCTCAATCGTAACATGGAGATGCAATGTAGTGCACACATCGTGACATTAGAGACGGAATGAAATCTCAATCGTAACATCGAGATGCAATGTAGTGCACACATCGTGACATTAGAGATGGAATGAAATCTCAATCGTAACATCGAGATGCAATGTAGTGCACACATCGTGACATTAGAGACGGAATGAAATCTCAATCGTAACATCGAGATGCAATGTAGTGCACACATCGTGACATTAGAGACGGAATGAAATCTCAATCGTAACATCGAGATGCCATGTAGTGCACACATCGTGACATTAGAGAAGGAATGAAATCTCAATCGTAACATCGAGATGCAATGTAGTGCACACATCGTGACATAAGTGACGGAATGAAATCTCAATCGTAACATCGAGATGCAATGTAGTGCACACATCGTGACATTAGAGACGGAATGAAATCTCAATCGTCACATCGAGATGCAATGTAGTGCACACATCGTGACATTAGAGACGGAATGAAATCTCAATCGTAACATCGAGATGCAATGTAGTGCACACATCGTGACATAAGTGACGGAATGAAATCTCAATCGTAACATCGAGATGCAATGTAGTGCACACATCGTGACATTAGAGACGGAATGAAATCTCAATCGTAACATCGAGATGCAATGTAGTGCACACATCGTGACATTAGAGACGGAATGAAATCTCAATCGTAACATCGAGATGCAATGTAGTGCACACATCGTGACATTAGAGACGGAATGAAATCTCAATCGTAACATCGAGATGCAATGTAGTGCACACATCGTGACATTAGAGACGGAATGAAATCTCAATCGTAACATCGAGATGCAATGTAGTGCACACATCGTGACATTAGAGACGGAATGAAACCTCAATCGTAACATCGAGATGCAATGTAGGGCACACATCGTGACATTAGAGACGGAATGAAACCTCAATCGTAACATCGAGATGCAATGTAGGGCACACATCGTGACATTAGAGACGGAATGAAGCTAAAATTGAAACATCAGAGATGAAGTAGTAACATCACAGAAGGAATAAAGTCTGAATCGTAACACCAGAAGTAGTTCCAACAGCCGTGACATATAGCGTTGGTCTTCTGAACTGCTACCTGTATTACTTTTATTACCCGGCGATTACACAATTACACATTCATTAATAAAGCCGGAATGTGTAACTCAATTAGCTAGTAATAATGAGTAGTAAAATTAAAACTGCGTGTAAATAATTACATATTATTTTTTATGCGGCTTTCGCAATACGAAACTGAACGAGTGAACGCTATAGGTAAAGCCAAAATGTCCCATGTGCGTGAGACTTAGCGAACCATTATCAAATGTATACTTTAAACTATATATATAGAATTATCACAGAAATAGAGCCTCGTGTATGTTCGATGGAACAACGTTGTTTTAATTTTATAATAATTTTATAGTCGACACACATGGGAAGCTTTCCGAGGTTTACAAAAGCTCGGACATGTGGCCGACAGTTCCCGGAGAAACCATAATTATTCACTTTAACGATTTGGGATGCATAATAGTATTCGACAAGTACCGAAGTGTGTTCAGAGAAATATGAAGATAAATCAAACAAGTATGTAAGTACACATACGAGTACTTACACAAGACGGGTAAAAAAAGTAACAGGTAGCAGTTCAGCTATATGTATTTGTAAAGACTTATTAATATTATTTTTAAAGACTGCCATGCTGTGAGAAATAGTTAGGATGCAGGCAAATACTCCAATTTTTTTTTTTACCATTTTTATTGTTTAATGATTTATTTATTTTAATATCAACGGTATAAAATATACCATATACAGTAAATTATAAACAGTGACATCAGAAAATATACAATTAACAGAAACTCTAGATGGATATAAAAAAAAATGATAAACTAATGTTTATAAGACACGGTTTTTATGCATAGCACAAAGGATAAAAAATTATTATAAGTATTAACTACTCGCATGAAATATCCATACAAATTGAAAATATCTCCCGATTAATAATAAATGACGCCGACGAGAATTGAACCCGCACCTTCTGATGTCCGGTCAGGTGCTCTGGATCACTGAGCTACGTCGGCTTATTCCCAACCGGAAAAAAAATATAATGTGGCGTGTAGATCGGGAGAGGCTGGTTTGGTGAGACCCTTTGACTTCTCCCGCCAGTCTCTCGACCCAACGCCTTGCACCGCAGTGGGGGGGGAGGGAATATATTCATACGTCCGTCACTCTTTGACACGCTAATATCTAGATTCCTACCCAACCCTATTGCCTTTTACCTTCCCAGAACTTTATTTCCTTTAAAAAAAACCTCCACGCAGCATCCCAAAAGATGATATAGGCCCTGAGGGAAATCATTTTCCAAAGGGCCTGCTATGTGGGGTTATGAAATTCCATACAAACGCCTTGTCATTGACAGTTATTGCAGTATGTACGGTGCTAAAACTTACTATATACGTATTGTGTAAATGCAAACAATAATGAAAAGTAACCAAATGCCTTGTCACAGTGAGTTATTATAGTATGTATTGTGTTTAAACTTATTCTATCTGTATCTTCAATATGTAAACAATAATGTAACCTAAAATAATGGATTGCTGTATGGGAACCCATATTAAACATTTACATATTAGCAAACCATAGACAAAATGGAGAACTAATTAACTAAAAATTCTGCCTCAATACAGGTTCGCCTAGTGAGGCAGGTTATGCACAACCTAAAATATAATATATTATGCCATTTCTATATAACACTCTTACATTCATATATATTTTTTCTTATATTAGAAACTGCCGTATTATTGTAACATTATTCTTTCAACAATTTCATTGTTTCTAACTGACATATAATTATACAACTTACTAATGATATATTATATATATTCTGTAATTTTTTGATGAAATAAATAAAAAAAAAAAATAAAATAAAAAAATTGTAAAAAAATAAACTCCAGGAAATTAAAAATAAAACATATTATAACTTCTTAGGGTTTCTTAGGGAAAATCAAGGGCTAAGAAAGCTAAGGTTGTTAAAGCCAGTTGTTACACCAGAACTTGAACAATTCTTCTAATTTCAAAGCGTATATTCAAGTTCTGTGAAACAATTAAAAATAATTAAATAACTCACCAGAGAAACCTTCAGAATTTCTGAAAAAATAACAAGTACCTACATAATAACAATGAATGGGTTATTAAATCGTGTGCAGTGGTTTATTACAGTGCAATAATATTTTCTTTAATAATCAGCATTCCACCTGTACCTATTTAATAATTAGCACTAAACACCTGGCGACGCCGGGCACTAACCGCAAGTATTGCGACTATTGTATGAAATTACACGTGAAACTGAAACGAGAATGAAACATAAAAAAAGAACAATCCAGTCGCGAGCAACAGGTTTCCAGGTAGGTAGTATTTTGGTTAAAGGGCCTCAATAAATAATTGCGGCCCTAAATAAAGCATCCATTAACGTGATTGGACTCCCGTGTCAACAGGTGAGCACAGCAACCAGATACGGGCCCGACAATAATAACCTTTTTACATTACATATATGTATAAATAACAAACACACTAACGCAACCTGCGACCAGCGGCCATGTTCACAGGAAACACCTCAGAGTAATGAAATATCGGAAACACAAAGAAACGAGACAACGAATCCTCGACCGTTCAGTTCTACCGCTACACCCTATACAGTGTACTGGTCCGGGGTCGATCGTGAACTACCCGATCATTGTAACCCGCTCACAAACCACCAATGGGCAATCGGGTTTCAATTCGAAGCAATTTCAAAAAGATTCGATCGTCAGCACCCGTAATGGTTGCGAAACCCGGTCGGTATTATGTATAGAAATAATGTTTACAAAGTTATTATTTTATCTTAAATTAATTTAGTATGTTAATTTTAAGATTTGCTTTCAAAAAAATAAATTAAATTAACAAATAAAGATCGGGTGCTCGTATCCCCTCGGATACTTTCGACTTATAGTGAGGCGTTTTTTTCTCAAGTCTGTGTCTTTTTTCCACGTGTAAAAGTCATTCACGATCAAAGAGCGGGTACTCTTGACCCGATCGGTTCGCCGGTGGGGCGTGTAAAATGATCGATCGACCCAGCTCTACAGCGTACTGTAGTATATACAGTCACGGCAAACATTCGGCAAAAGGGAAATAATGGTTCGGTCTTCAAAACATAATAGCTTTTAGCCCCTCCTGTAGAGTAAACAAGGTGTGTGGTAAAAGTTTATTTTGGAGAAATCCTTTCAAAATATTTGATCGATTATTTTTTAGCTTCACTCAGACCTTCGCGGGAGCCTTTTAACGGATGAAAAAGGGGATAAACGAAAGTCATGGGAGAATTTGAGAATAGTCTTCTAGCAGAAATCTGTTAGAAAGATTCGGCATGTTGAATACTATGTGACCGTATGGGACAGAGAAATACGCGTCGATAAAGAGGATTTTTTATAACCTTGTACGTTTTTGGTATTACTCTATCTAACGTAGCATTATTTTTTAAAATATTAATATTATCAACTGATTGAAGTACCTCATTGTAATATTTAATCACTAAAATTTAGTTTAATTTATTAACAACAACTCTCAATAAAAATATTTAAAAAGATCACGATTGCAACTGGTACTCGAACCAAGAACCTATAGTCCTAGTCTTGTACGGATCAACACTACAAATTGAACTAATGACACCTAATTGAATTCGGTAATTTTATTGACGAAAGTTTTAAATTATATTATCAATGATACAGTAAACAATATAAATACAAAAAATAATATTACAGAGGTAGGCAATTATTTCATTATCATCCCGGGCAGCAAAATAATATTGAAGATAAAATTTAATAATGCAAATTGTGTATCAGAAATGGTTATTATTAGTGAAAATCGTTGAGTCAACAAGAAAAAATAGATCTGACCTGTTTTCAATAAATACTCTTATTGAATTGTATAATTTTCGAAGATTATTGCAAATAAACCCAACTTGAAACGGAATTAAAATAAAGTGATTTTATTGTAGAGAGGGCATTATTATATTTTCACAGAATTTTGATCGTTTGGTTTTTGAGTGTTGATGAGTATTGTGCTCTACGCAATTAATTGGAAATATTAGTAAAGTTTATAAAACATATTTTTAAAATAAATACGTACAATAAAAAAAACAAAGTATTTATTCAAGAATTGAAGGAAACGATATAAGTGGGAATAAAACGTGGACGAAGAAGGGTACGAAAGCCAAAATAATTATTATAAGGTTACAAGCAAATGGTCCGATCGAATAATATGAGCCACGGTACTCTTCTGTCCCTGTAATCCGCAGAACAATAATAAAAAACAATCCCTTCGAACAACATTAGATTACAAAAGGTTTTCTAGAAAGCGGAAAGCGTCGCTCTTGTTCTCCGAGAAAACTGAGCCTTATAATATGACGCATTTTTCCACCATAAATATCCTGTAGCACCATCTTATCAAAATTATAATTTCTCTCAGAAAACCATCAGATTCTCGGAAGGTTTGCGTTTGTGGGAAAGAAAGCCAAAGATGTGGGAAAAAAACAAAAACTTTGATTGCTTTTCCTAATAAAAAGTATAAAACCATAATCTAATAAAAATAAAATATTGACTGTGAATATGGAATACTGGGTTGCTCGTGCGTCGGGCTAGTGACGTGCATTCAACTTTGTAGAATTGGTTAGAATTAGTGATACAACACATCTTACTTTGACGATTACGATCAATCGATCAATAATCGAACAACCTCGATTATGAAATACTATAATTTTAAAAAGATCCTACTACGGTCTTCAAATGGAGACTCGAGAAAGACTAAAACCTAATATCTATAAAAAAAACTCATCAGATCAGTGCTAAGTTACAACGCTGAAAGCTTGGGTGGTTGCTTCCTCGGGGATAAGGAACCTAACCTAACCTAACCTGAAGATTATAAGTCTTTAAATTACTTGAGAAAAATACAAATGTACCCATTATTTGGCGTACATACAAACAGTGGAGACTGGAGGTAGGCACCGTACTATAAATGTGATGCATGTATGCTGGATACATTCCACAAACACATCTACGTTCAGTTGTGCCGTACGGCGACGGGCTGCAGGCCATTCATAGACTAATTTAATAGCGGAATGCCTGGCCAGAGGCAGACAGACGGGACGGTTAAAACATACAATCGTGTTTTTCTTTCTCTTTCCCTTTCTCTCCCATTCTCGGCTCCCATTCCCAGTTCATCTCATTCCCGACACGTCCGCAGTCCGTAGACCGCGGGCTCGGCACGGACTCACACACCACTGCACGCTGCACACAATGCACCGCCATTGCACGCTGCACTGCCATAGTACAACTGGATGCAGCAGGACGAGCAAATCTTCCTGTTTACACTAACATTATTATTACATGTAGTCCGTCAAGAACGACAACGTAAACAAAATATGGGTAATTCGATCTATTTCGAAGCTAGTTCATCAAATAACATCATACATAATTTTCTAACGGCCATTAAAATAATATCGTGTAAAACCCTAAATTCCACACGTAAAACGCACAGATTGTTTACCTTTCCACATAAATAACACTCACTAATAGGCATGTGGAAAACTAGGCCCAATGCAGTCAGCAACATCAGATTGTTAAACATATTGTTATTTTTTTCATATCCAACCAGAAGAGGTGTAATTATTTTTACGAGGCAATAAATATTAACATAAGACTAACTAATCACATATAGAAGAAGAACCCACATATAAAGGTGCTTTTTAAAAAACCACCAATTTGAGCCTACAAATGTTTTAATTCATAGTGTCGAATTTTAAGAGAAGATAAATCTCGTAAAATGACAACCGCCTCTACATTGATTGGTTTATTCTATAAAACGCTTCCTCTGTCGCTCTTTCAGCGCAGTTCAAGTCTTCCTGCACACTGAAATCTCTGCACAACTGGCTACTGGTTTCGTAAGAATAGATACTCGTATATAGTATAGTATAATATAATATAATACATACGGGCGACCGCGGGAGATTCCATATGAATGAAACGGGGCAACACCAGACTGAGACTGGAACCAACTACCGACCGTCATTACCCGAACCCCTACAAGGAAAAGGCGAAACCATTCTTCTGATGGGGGAAAAGAAAAACAATAAAAGCTTCAGCGGTATGTGAAACTCATCAATTGCCTTATGCGGGAAATCAGTAATTTACTAGTAGTTACCACCCTGTTTCCCCCGAGATATGGTTTTATTTCATCACGATAAATATATGCAACAAACTATTTAGATATTTCGATTTAGAAGTTCTACACCGAAAGAGCATCGCAAATTTGTTGATGTTCCCAATAATTTCTAATGTCTTCACTTTCAACAGATTTTGCAGTTTCAGACAGACTTCTGCTGTATAACATTTTGACTCTCAATATGAACAGGAGCCTAGCGTATTATATTACATACGTAGGTGTTAACAGGGCAACTTGGGACAGTGGCAATTCAACACCCTTTTGAAAAGTGATGAAAAAAATAGCTTTACAATTTGGGAGGCGGGTTTGGGTACTGCCGCCCCAAGAACCATTTATTAGATAACCAACACCTTTGCCACAGGTCACCCCAAGTGGTTTGCTACGTTTGGTGATTTAGCAGGGGTGCCCTGGTTCATCGGTTGAGATGTGTTCAGGATGCCCACCAGATGCGTGGCACGCGAGTCTGGTTTGGGGAGACCCTTTGACCTCTCCAACTAGTCTCTCGACCCATCGCCTTGCGCCACATTGGGAGGGATATATTCATATGTCTGTCACTCGTAAACACACGGATCCCTAGATTCCTACCCAATCCTCATACATTTTACCTACCCAGAACTTCTTCTCCTTTATTTCCTTAAAAAAGAACATCGACACAGCATCCCAAAAGATAACACAGGCCCAGAAGGAAATAATTTTCCTCAGGGCCTCCTGTGTGGAGTTCATGACTTAATGACTTTATATCACTTTTGAGAAGTGTGTTGAATTGACACTGTCCTGAGTTGCCATGGAATCACATACCTCTACCGTGTTAGTTCTCACATATTTGAACTGTGAAAAATGCGATTACATGTCCCGAGGAATTTCCCATAACAATATACTATGTATATTTAATTAGCAAATACTTAAAACAACGTGTAAGAACCAATGTATACTTACAGAAGTGACAACTTAAATCTATTTGATATAGGAACAGGAGACGTTTTAGCTCATGAATAAGATATGTAATACTATGTTGATAGTAAACACCCACAATTTAGAATTCAGAGTTCTGCCATTCCGATACCAATCTGCAGAGAATATTTGATTCGTACCCAACCGTGTGATACCCAACCGCACGATGCATTAGCAAGTGAAGCTGACATAATACTGTGTACAACACAAGCAAGATTGCCATGCTGAATTTAATAAACGTAGTAATGAGTACGAAGTAACGAGCTTCAATTTGACAAATGGAATAGCCTAAAATCTGGGCGGATTATTCAAGCTAATCTCTCCTCGTGAATGGGGCCTAAAATCAAAAGATCATCCACATAATATTGAAAAGGAAATCCGACTGTGAATTTAAATCACGATTCCAACAAAGGAGCAACGCTTTAGGAACGCATTAGCAGTCCCATTAAAGCAATATGTATGAGTATGTATATCAATTAGACCCCGCGACACACGTCTGGGAGGCTTGTAATCGCTTCGAGAGAATTCGCCTAACGGGACACTATGTTCAAGGTCCCAAAAAAACAAACAACAAACGTTGTTGCTTTTGGGACTAAAAGACAAAGAGAAGAATCGTAACCGGTTTTGGAACCGCTCCCGTCGCCGTCCGCCACAACCCCACACCCAGCCTCGCTCCGCGCTCCTTACGGAATAGTGCCCCTATACTTCGCGGACATTAAATTATCAGTGGTATAGTAAGTACATAATATAATTTATAACATGGCAACATCGTATTTCTGCCCTGTACTCGAGTCTGCAGTTTGTACAACACTAGCAGCTTCAGATAAACGAAACGCACAGGACATCGAAAAATAAAATAAAATCGTTGCAATTATCAAAATATTCCAAAAATTTCGACGGCAATGAATAATTATTATTTCAACACTGAACCAACGCTAAAACGTGATAGTAATCGAAAATCAGTAAATCAGCGTTACCCAAATTAGATATATGCAGCAATTTGCATGATTTATTGATATTTATAATGATGAGATACATAAAAATCATAATTTATTACAGAAAACATGCAGGCGTTGTGCATTTTGAAAGATATTCGTAAAGATTAATAACAAGTATTAAAAAAACGACAGATCGAAAAAACGACAATTTCTCTTGAATAATTAAAAAATCAATCGATCAAGTAGAAATTTTGACACAAAAATAACATCTAATAATAATAAATTCCAAGAACGAAACAAATGCCCGTGAAAATAAAAAGAGTTAAAAAAAAATTATGTACAGTTAGGTCATAGGCACATAAAAAGAAATGGCACTGTTTTTTTTACATATATGAATAGACGTTTATTTGAAACAACGTTCGATTATTAAATTTTTTCAGAAATCGATATTAAGTAGTGAGCCCATCACTAGTCCATAGTGACATGTCATAGTCAGTCCCGGAGCAGAAAATATAGAGTAGGGGGGGGTGGGGCTAGTGCTAAATCACAGAGCAGATAAAGAACACCAACGTCTCTGTAAGAATATCAATGTTAAGACCTTCCTCTACTTGAATCAGCAATAAAAACCTATCAAATCCACGCTTCTACGAGGTAAACATTGTAATCAATATGCCGTAAACAATTGAACATCCCTCACCTTTGAAGTGCGCGTTTATTCCTTTGCTTAAAATGATAGGCAAAGAGAAAGACCACCGCAACGAATTGAATGCATTTAATTTTAGGTTGAAGCCATAGTCATAAACTAGATCTAAAAAAAGCTGAAAGTCTGTTCAACTAAAAACTTCTGTCCAACTCAAAACTCTGGAACGGTGATCTCTGTTGACTCTCTGAAGAGACCCCATGTTGTGATAATAATTGTATAATTTGCATATTTGCGTTTTTTGTTCAACATCTCAAGGTCGCTGTATAATTATGATTTCCTAGGCTCTATCTAATTGTATTATTTACAAGCAGACATAGAAAACATACTTACCTGGCAGTTCACTTCAAATAAACACAATTTTTACAAGAAAGTTTAAGCTTGGGGAATATACGACTTTGCATGAAGCAGACACTATTCTTAAAACACTGGACATAACATGATTTAACATTTGCTATTTTACCCTACATTATTATTATTTATTTATTGAAAGATTACTGGCAAAAATAAAGTTGATAGTGATTTTAAATCTTAATATTCTAATAGTACAATTTGAGGACAGGAGAATTTTAATGACATGACCTTAAAAAGCTTAGAAATTCTGCTTAGGCTTAAATTGTAAATAGTTGTTTTCAATTTGACAGGAGAATTTTAATGAAATGATCTTAAAAAGCTTAGAAATTCAGCTTAAGCTTAAATTGTCAATAGTTGTTTTCAATTTGACAGGAGAATTATAATGAAATGACCTGAAAAAGCTTAGAAATTCTGCTTAGGCTTAAATTGTCAATAGTTGTTTTTATTTTTTTTATAAATTTAGTTACTTTACTATGTCACTGACTTTGAAGGCGAAAGGTTTCTAACTTTATTATGAAAAGATGAGTTTTAAGTTTAGCTGTCTGTCTAGTCTTTGATCACTGTAGGAGGGAGGAAACAAAGCGGCCGCCAAATTATTCCATCCTAGAAATGACCCGTTCTCATGTGACAAAATAATTGTCAACCGTGGAAAAATGTTGGGGAAAAGCAACCCACCACGTAAATAATAAGATGGTGGTACTTACTTCTGCCTATTTGGCGAGAGGGACAGAAAGACGTCTTAGTCTGAGTCACTCACGTTTCAACATAAAAAACTAGGTGTTTTCATCAAGTATTATTTTGTTAACCAACCCAACCCAAAAGTTTCAAGAAAAAACATTTTATTTTACCAAACCATATTCGGCCAAGTCAGACATCAATAATAAAAACCATTCAGAACATAAATAAAAATGACATTATTCATTTCAATAGCCTATTTATATTGTCTATGGCCCCAATCACTTCATAAAAATAGCGAAAATAATATTAAACTTCTCGATTAGAGTCACCGCATGAGAAATCGAGAGTGCCAGGGGGGGAGTGGGTGGTGGGTAGGTACCTACTACAAATTTATTAATCATGATAATCGTATTACGTAAAATATAGTCGAAGAACACGCACAATAATTTTTAAATAATTACAGGTTAGATTTGACGAAGGGTGGATTATAAAATCCGAAATTATTGCGCGGTTGTGTTAAAAATGTTATATTAACATGACAAGATCCATTAATGAACTGCCCTCGAAAGGTAGTTCGTATAAATGGGTATCGTATCAGGTCTCAAATCAATGAATAAATTTTCAAATGATCCGAGACTATATGTTTTATAATTAAAAGATATCAAGTAAGCCAATATCTAGTACGGATGTGAGCTATTTCATTTGTTTTAAATTATAAAATATAGAGCATTAAACAATTCGATTTTCATGTTCCAAGAGGCAACCATTTCTGAGTTAATGACAATGATTTGCGAGTTAATGATAATTATTTGTTAGTCAATTCCAATTATTTGTGAGTTAATGATAATTATTTGTTAGTCAATTACAATTATTTGTGAGTTAATGATAATTATTTGTGAGTTAATGATAATTATTTGTGACACAAATGAAAGAATATCTTTGTTTTAAACCACTTTATTACATTTATATACGTCGACCGGTTTCGGTTGAACTCAACCTTCATCAGGACAGTACAAATATAAACTGTTTATTATTTATAAATTATTTGTGAGTTAATGACACGTATTTGCGAGTTAATGATAATTATTTGTGATTTAATGACAATTATTTGTGAGTTAATGACAATTATTTGTGAGTTAATGACAACTATTTGTGAGTTAATTATAATTATTTGTGAGTTAATGACACGTATTTGCGAGTTAAATATTTGTGAGTTAATTATAATTATTTGTGAGTTAATGACACGTATTTGCGAGTTAATGATAATTATTTGTAATTTAATGACAATTATTTGTGAGTTAATGACAATATTTTTTTATTGCCTTACTACTACATCATAAATTATAAAATTAAAATGATTGAGACGAGCTTAAATTTAAATTACAAACGACCGATTTACGTGGAAAACAAATTTTTCGTACAACTAATACATACAAATTTCGACCCAAAAACGCCATTTTTGGGATGTTTTATTTTATATTTAATTATACACATCCTACCGTTGTTGGGTAAGATTATATTTTGTAATAATTACTATTAACTCAAAAAAGTTACATCTAGTTATGAAAATTCGAATTCTTTAAGCCTATA
Organism: Hesperophylax magnus; assembly: GCA_026573805.1. Classification (NCBI taxonomy): domain Eukaryota; kingdom Metazoa; phylum Arthropoda; class Insecta; order Trichoptera; family Limnephilidae; genus Hesperophylax; species Hesperophylax magnus. The sequence continues at coordinate 1,520,542 of JAIUSX010000050.1, forward strand.
TATTTTTTTATTTAAAACACAAATAAATAAATTAGCTCACATCTGAAATTGCATTAAATTTCGATTTTTAACATTATTCAGTTTGGTTGTGTATTTTGGCCTCAAATCCAAAAATTAGGTTTTGTATGAAAACGGGTGTATAGAATCAGGATTCAGGAATAAGGAACACCCAGAAAGTGGTGTATCCATGTATGGGTGGTAAAAGAGGAGGGGCGGGTGGCTCTGCTAACCTCCCGTGCCGGGACGGTGGCGATGGAAGCAAGGAAGACCGGCTATGGCCGCTGACACGTACGATTTCCATTTCATTCGAGCATCGCGGCGCGCAGGGAATATTGATGGGATTTGTCTTGTTTATGGGCGCGCTGTGCACCCGCAACTTTGGTATCTACACACTGCAACGTCGCAACGAGAAAACGCAGCAGGCTAATTGCCAACTATTACCCCCAAATGTCACCCACCGCTCGACACGACCAATAACCAAAATACTCATAATGACGCGCGCGTAATCGTCCCCTCTCATACTATGGCTAGGTAATGCTGCTCCGTACTCCGTAGTCGCAAGCAAATCAAATACGTACTGCGGATAGAACCATCGCTCTAGTGTAGAAAACTCGAGAGCTGCGAACAGGTTTGGGGCCATAAACTCCGTAGCAACGAGTGAATGAAAACTTGCGCTAAAGGGGGATTGTAATAATGTTCTACCCGTGAAACGAGACTAGTAGCTAGTAGCTATCTACCAACGCACGTGAACACCAAACACTGAATACACTGAACAGAGACAGAGCGACGAGGAAATTCACTAAACGATCATTTTCCCTTTTCCGGCGATGTTCGGAATGTTGTTTAGTGAATGTATTGATGACTAGACTTTAATTATCACCAAGCACTCCTACTTCGGTGTTTTTGGCAAATTATCTCGGATAAGTAATATTCCTCGGACAAGGTACTAAATTCAATTAATTCATTTTCAACCCATTACTACTTCATACCTATTTGATTTAAAGTCTAAAAACAATTTTCGTACAACAAAAAACCTAAAGCCTAGGAAGCTAGGGACATACCAAGCGCCCTTTCAAAATAGATAAAGTATTTCCCCGAAGAGAAAACTTACTGACATATAATATTGATAATTTATTAAGAATCTCTTAAAATTTTAGGTAATCCGGTGAAAAACAAGATTGTAGACCCTTAATTCATGATTTAACAGGTTTAATTACAATCATTTAGTTAATTATGAATTTCCTATCACGATGTCGGAACACGTCTTGATGAAAATCCTAATATTTTCGCATTTCGACATAATATATTATCAAGACAAATGCACCTACATGGACACGTGAACTGAAGACCTGAACTAATGGGAAAGGAACGAAGCAACCGCAAATGACGCGAAACGCCGCTTGCAGTTGCTTCGTTCCTTTCACGTAATTCGTGACTCGGCTCGCGTTTCCGTTCGCAAATGTTTACGTACCATTATGAATTTACTAAAAGTTTATCAGGAAACGGCCTGCAATCCCATTTTTAATCGGATTACCACAAATTTTAAGATTATCTTAATAAATCAGCAATACTCATTTTTCTCCGTGTAGGTAGTAATTTGTACCTAGGTACAGTTAAATTTTCTCGGAAAAATCGATAATTTTTAATAGATTAGCTGATATTAGGTAGACCATTTATTGCCGTAGGTCACCCAAGTGGTTTATTACGTTTTGTGACTCAACAGGGGCGCGTATTTTCTTTCCGAGTTCAAAAGGAGGCAGTACTGCCTTGAAACACGCACGGGTTTGTTACGCTAATTCTCTTTCTAAACTCTAGTACTGCCTCCTATTGCACACGGAAAAGGAAATACGCGCCCGGGATCATCGGGTGAGGATGCGCCTACCCACCAGCTGCGTGGCGTGCCGGATCGGGAGAGGTTGGTTTGCGGAGACCCTTTCACCTCTCCAACTGATCCCTCTTGACCCGTCGCCTTGCGCTGCAGCGGGAAGGGTAGAACACACGTCCGTCACTCCTGAACACACTGATCCGTATATTCCTAACTTCATACATTTTTCCTTCCCAAAACTTCCTCTCCTTCCTTTCTAAAAAAAAAAACCCTCCACACAGCATCCCCAAAGATGACAATATTTTATTACTTACATGCACACACAAACCTTGTCTCTTTATGGTGAGGAAAAGCTATTATTATTATTTCCCTTTATAATAAATGCTGTGCGACATGTAATAAAATATTTTTAGTAATATATGTGATAATTTTTTTTTGGTTTCCCATTAACTTTACCATTCGTAGGACAGACATTTATTTCGTATGTTAACTGCTGTATTGTCATCGAATTTCAGAGAAATGTGTATGCGTTGTTGCCATTATCTTCTTACCCAGGAACTGGAGTCAACAACTCTACCAATCACGCCAAATACCATCGGGTGGGACCGACATTTATTTGGTTTATTAACTGCTGTATTGTCGTCGATTTTCAGAGGTGGGCGTATATGTTTTCAAGTGTGTACGTGATTGCCACCAAAAACGCATTTTTTTTTTATATGTTCTTTATTCAGTAAAGTTTATACATTACAGTAAACGGGTAAATTTTTGGCCACCACACTAGGCACATGCCCGTGTTGTAGTGGTCAATTTTATGTTAAGTATAATGTTAAGTATTATCGACAACGAGTCTACCTGCCGAGTTTCAGCACGATCGGATGTCGGGAAGTGGGTTAATTCCCGCTTTCAAGATTTGTACGCATTCATTACCGAAAACAAAAGTAATATTCAAATGGATCTATTTAAAAAAAGGTTGTATATTTAATGTAAAAAAAACACAAATCTTCTATATAAACAAAAATGTAAACGTTCGTTTCTTCTAAATCTCAAATCTCCGAAAGTTCTTCACCGATTGCTTTGAAATTTTCACATAACGTTGCATTCGTATACCTTATGTTTTTATATACCTATATTGTATTGATGTCACCTGTGACAGGTAAACACATGCTTTAAAAAAAACAGACCCATCTGTTGAACGTAAAAGCAACACGCGCTATTGTTTCTCTGTCTGCAAAGAAAGACTGAGCCACAGCAACGCGTGACGAGGTAAGAATAAATAAATAAAAAATAATGTTATATAAGTCTTCCACTATTATAGGTGTAGCTTTATAAAATATATAAATTTTATATGAAATTGCTGAAATTGTTCAAATTGCTTTTGTTTTTAATTTGAAATGGTTTTAAAATTTTATTTTAAAGACTTCCACTTGAAAGAATCAAGTTGTCTTTGAAAAAAAAAAGATATTTTAATGCGTTGAAATTGTTTTCTATAGTTTAAGTTGTTATACTAAATCAAATTACCCTTGAAAAATGTCCTTCTCAACACAGGTGGAGTGGAGGACAATATACAATCTCTGTATGTAAATAAAGAATTATGTTTAGATTAAATAAAATACATTTATCAGAAAGCTATTGAATTTATCCAAAATCCTTGCGAACTCCAATAATCGATTGGTAGAATACGTAATAATACTAACAAAATGACGTACCTAATTAATATAGATAAATACCAGTAAAATAAGTTTGCATCAATTTTAACAATGCCCCCAACTGAGTAGACTTATTGACTAACAATTATGGCACTTATTGCTGCAGGAGATTGAGCAATAGAAAGTCAATGTTGCCTGTGGGAAGCTGCAGAGTGCTGGCTTACTAAACAAGGTGAGCCACTGGCCCCGCCCGTCAAACTAACCAAGTTCAAGGTCGGCCGGCACATTTTACTCAACACACCACAAACATCCACACATTTAGCAACGTATACATATTATTTGCACTAAACTACAATAATAACGAATCCAAATGGCAACATTTTTATCCTATTAATAAATATGAACTTATTTTCATGAGTGGTCCAATGATTAACTGATAAACCTTTCTGATCTAGTACCTAGTAGTTCTGTGAATAGTAACAAAATCAAAATTTCCTCTGAAATCATAAGATTTGTAAGTAGATACTTAAATACCTACCTAATTTATTATAAACCATAAATAGTTTAAGTAATTCAAATAAGGAATTCTACAATTTGTCCAAATTTAATGTCACTATCTCGATGACAATTCTTTTTTCAAACTTTCTTCATGTAGGTGGGTACCATAATATTGAATATTCCTATTTGACAGCGAACTCTAGCGGGATAAAAATATAGAATACACGGCCACGTAACAAACATATTTACAGACAGATGAAACGGTCGAGTTAAAGCAGGACTTCGCTACACTCAGTCAATAAAACATTTACTTGATGTGGTTAAAACTTCACACTTCAGACCATTCTCCAATAAAAAAACTCAAGAATTAAAAACGTGCATATATTATTATGTATGCGATCCTACAAGCAAATCTTTGCTTACTGACTATTTCATGATGAAACTTGGCTAATGTGTATGGCGTCAGTTATGTAAAATTTCATTCGGAAAGGGTGGGTTTCAAGGTCAGGAAATAACGTAAAACTAGAGATTTCAGTAAATGCGTAATATTGTTATATCCAGGTTATACGCTTCATTGCTCTAATTTATATTTCTGGCAACACTTAAAATACTAACGTACCCTAAGCAGGCAATTCAAAATTTACGTGTTCAGAAAAAGTCAAATAAATAATTAAAAAAAGCCTCATAATTTAATGGTCGCAGTTATCAAACGGTATGTATAAACACGGTAACTAGAACGATCTATAAAACTTATGAAATAGGTCCTCAAATATGATAATTCAATCTGAAATAGTATCTAAATCTACAAATACCGGTTTTTTCCTTCCCACCAAATTCATCAATAACCTTCGAACATGTCAATAAAACCCAATGCCTTTTACAATCTTAAGTACCTATTAAAAATATTTTAATGTAAACTCGACCGTCAAAAGATGTGTCAGTTTGTAGGTTTATCTATGGACTAAAATTTGGTTCACTTGAATGCCTATAACTTAACAAATATGGAGTTTATAATCATTTTACATTAATTTATCATGAAAGTCTGCTTTGATTGCCAGTCTAGGCACTCTAGACAGACTTTTACAGTACACTGCGGTCTCCAAATCAGTATACCAAACTATTTCATAATATAATAAAAAAGATAGGCGCAAGCATCTTGTTTATTTTCGATCTAGGTTCAAGAACTTGTTAATATCATAACATTAGCCAATGAAAATAAAACACAGAGGAGGCCCTCGACAGGTGTTTAATTTGAAACTCTCTGATGATATAAAATATTATAATCTATGAAAACGAGTGCCTAAATAAATTATTCAAATGCGTGGGTTTATAAAATGAAGAAAGTATCGGGATAAAAATCAAATACACAACATAGCGAATGGTCGATTATACTGCTGAGAAAGTTATTGAAATAAAATCAACATACATAAAAAAATTCTCCGGTGGATACGTACTTGATAATATTATACACGCTCAGTGCGAATCAATAGTTGTTATTATATTATTTTACGTTGAGCATAACATACCTATTTATATCAATAAACATAATTCACATAGTGTAGCAAGCTAAATTGAATGTTTTAAACAATAATAAATACCTAATCTATGTTAGTTGTGTTTTCATCAATATAGCCCACCTATTTATTTGTCTCGGCAAAGGAAAATTTCCAACCGAGACAGGCCACAGGCCTAGTAGGTAGTGGTAGTTGGTAGTAGTAACTTACGTGTATACACCTACAAAACAGTCTACATTTTATGTATACTGAAAAAATAACTAATATTATATCGCTGACTGCGTGTGCAAATAATATATTTTACTTTATTTATGTACATTCACTCTTCTCGATTGTGAAGTTTTCAAGTAGGCTGTATAGCTAGGTGGTGTAAAATGGAAGGAAACAATTATTTGGGAAATTAATACATTTCCTGGATAGATTGTTGTAGCGGGTTTCCAGGGAGCTATGTCGGAAAGCAACTTTAATACGAGCTCACAAACAATAAAAGTTTGGTTATATTTCGTTTGGAAGATTCCAAATTATTATGAACCTAGTACGTACATTCTTCTTACGTTAATATAATATAATTGTCACGTATGTGGACGAATAGACGTTCGGTATCAAGTTAGAATCTAAGCAGAATACAGGAAAGCGTCTCAACTCTAATCATGAACATTACAATAATTAAAATAACACACAAAAATCACAAGCTCAAAAGGAAAACCTTAAACCTCAAGGAATCCGCTTAAATAATTAAACTTGTAATGCAACATCTTTTCCTAACTGCGAGAAACTTTCTCTACCCAATGTAAATATTTAGAAAACTGCGAAAATCCCGACAAAAATAGAGCAGGAAAATCGAATGGAGAGTGAAAGTCAAGACTAATTTTAGAGGGTATGAAAAAGGCTTCCGGGTTTTACTCACTTGCATCGGCCAGCTCTACCTCATCGTCAGATTCTGTCCCCGAGTCGTGTCCATCAACCTGCAACACAAGGCCCCATCACACATTAACATTAGCACCAGATACTTTGCAATAAACAAACTGCTGAAAAATCAACTCGACGTCAGCCATATTTGACGCCGATCGCTCCAAAAAGCCGAGGAAAATTCTATTTCTGAGGAGGCAGGGGTGCCTGAAGATAGCACCGATAGCCTGTTTAAGGTTTTATCACTTCCCGAAGCTTTGGCTAAAATCAAAATGACCAGATTGTGGTGGTAAATAATCAAATCCTTTGTTCTCTTCGAGCTCTGGGGCAGCCATTTTCTACGAAGCTATGACCTTCATAAAACATTTGACCCGACAGTAAATTGACGGAAAAAGTAGTTTTAATACAAATACAAACCTTTTCAGGGATATTTTCTTCATTCAAGGAATGCGTACGAAGTTTGTGAGTCAGAAATTTAAGCATATTTTCGAGATTGAAACCGGCTGTCACTCCCGACTAGCGATGACACTTGACACAACGCTAATACCATAAACGTCAAATACCGGCAAATATCTGAATGTCCATTCAAAATGAGGGGTCGCGCGATTTGTTATAGAATTTTTCGGTTTAAATTGAGCTACGGGAATAGGTGATAATCCATTTTATGTCTAATTATGACATTTCTATTATTCCGAAGTAAGTGGCACAGACAACCGACTCCCGCAGACAACCGGCTACTACTAAATAGTAGCCTTGCGTACAACGCAGTCAGCTGAAGTGGGTTCAGTCCATTATTACTATACGGGTGTGCACTGTGCTGGCTTTTCTCAACAAACTATCTTATCGGTGCGGCTGGGCGTTTACTTCAACACGATTACGAATCTGGATTATTTTAGTTAGTATATATATATATCCTTAAAAAAGGAATTGGGGATATTTAGTATGATTTTGGAAAGTGTACGTTCTGGAACATTTTATTATGTCAGTAAATAATGGACCGCTCCGTAACCCATTGATGACAAAGGACCCGAATACACACAAGATTGAACGTGATTGGCTGAAAGCTGTAGTACTGAGAATTGAATTAGCTTTTGCCTCTTCTTTCTTACACATCATCTTAGACGTTCTCCCTTTTCCTTTTCGGTACGTACGTCTTAGCGGAAACCCAAAGATCGTTCCCGGCGAAACGTGGATTCATGCGAAAGTGAAGTTTAAACGTACGTCCCCGAAGCTTTACGATGAATTCGCGTGCGCTAGAGAGGGATGAAACTAGTCCACGCTTCAAGTTATGTAATTCGCGGTTGTAATTCGTATTTGTAGTTATCTCAGAATGAAAATGAAACAATTTTCCTTCGCCACCAATGGAACGTGCGTGGGGTTCGCACGCCGCGCATGAAAATGTCACTGTCACCGCAGGGAGCTCGATAGTCGCAATATATATCTCATTATACGGATTTTCATGATAAACAACATTATTATGAAAGAAGTTGCTCAGCTCTGAGCAAATTTTGTTTCAGTAATTACCTATATTGCAGATTGCAGTAGTGGACTTCCCCTTAACCCTCTAGGTGCGTTAATTGTTTTGTCATAGTTTCATAAGAAATGTTAATAATCTATGGAAAAATAAAGCATCAATATTGAATATTTATATGACATTTGATTATTTATTATAACTTCTTTGATTTGCTTCATAAAAAGGCATTGCCAATATTATTAATATATCGAATGAGCAGGTGACAGATTCCTGAGGCGTATGTGGTAAAACCTATATGGAGATCTGCAAAGAATGCATTGCCGATGTAAGCGTACTGAGTAAGATTAAGAGAAAGTGACGCTGAATGTAGAGCGAATGAACGAAAAAATAATGTAAAGAGATACTTGAGTAGGGCCGTAGCGTCAAGAGTCAGAATAATGGAATAGTGTGTATGTTTGATGGTTAGTTAGTTAGGTAACAGGAAAATGTGTTCCCCATGCTTTGACCAAGTTTGCAAGATATTTTCTACGGCACAGCTTTTACATTATTTTAAGAGTTGCTGTTGATTTTCCCAAAAATTAAAAAAATTGGCCCACCACACTCGAGAGGCATAAAGTGTCATGTCAATCGATATCGGCATACCGCACTGTTTTAGTTAAATATTTTTATTATATTTCGATAAGAACCCATAAAAAACAGCAAATGCTGCGTTGTTTATCGCAAACTAAATAAAAAGGTTTCACTTCACATATCACATTTCAAATATAAAAAAATATTTGTTTACCACTTTTAAAATGGCAACTGGAAAACTCAACACAGAGACAATTCAACACACCTTTAAAAAGTGATAAAACCAAAACTTGGTTAAATAGGTTAGTTTTTCATCGCTTTTAATGACTACACTTTTTAACTCATAAGGCCTCAGCCATATTTTGTCAGACAGTCAGAGAATTTCTGCTTTGTAATAAAATCCAAATGAATGGAATATTTCTGAATGTATCTGAAAACTAAAAACTGTTTTTAAAAGGTGATGAAATACACTTTCAAACATTATTAGAAAAAAATATAAATTTTTTGAAATATTAAAATTTTGAATGCAAACATAAAAATGGCTCACTTTATGTTTTTCGTAACTAAAATTACTGGTAATAAAAAAATATATTTATTTTATTACACAAATGTATTACATACGCTATTGTTACCTTACTTTTTTGTTGTTTAATATAATAATAATGAATAAAAAATTCACACAAATCTTCTAAGTTTTTCAAATTGCGGTCGATAGTTTTGGTTTCATAAAGGTGCACATTTTAATTCTTCTGTGGGTAACTTTGAATATAAAGCTTGGTGTTTTCTCTTTCTAACACCATTTTAGTTCATATTTCTCACCACTACAGTATGAACAAATTAACTAAAGAGTTAAAGATGTGTTAAATTATCATTGTGTTGAGTTATCATGGAATCTTTTAAAATACTACTCAAGTACAGTAGAATCATTTGAAAGAGATTCTTGGTTGTGTGACTGCGGGGTAAGAGGGGACTGCGTATTTGATCAAATTGTGAACGGCTAATATGTAACCACTGTTCAATAGTACCTGAAAAAAAAAGAAATTATACAAAAATAAAGCCAAGTAATTAGTAAAAATATATATTTATAAAAAGTATAAAAATTCTTTTAAAAAATATATTTATTAAAATAACATCACCGTAAAACAAACTAAGCACCTAGTCAGGCAAACACTTTTCATAAATCTGCTATAAATTTTAACATTCGTATAGCAAATATAATTTCTTTTTTTTTTCATATCCAACCTTGTATTATACATGGTTTCTATAAACTGGCAAATATAATGTAAGTTTTATAAAAGATATTCAAATACGAACAGATAATTTAAAAATCATAATCATGAACTCTATTTAATACAGTCAACGTAGTGTATAGGTTGCACAATTAGAGTTGATGAGAAACAACACATACTGTAACACTCTCGGCAGCAATTTTTTAAATGTTACCGAGAAACAGTTTTTGTCTTACTTACGTCCTATCATTATTATATTAGTGAGAAAGAGACAACTAGTGTACATCTTTATCAAATTTGTATATTCTTTTTTTTACAGTTTTTCAAAATTTTATTTTTTTTTTACTTTGAAAACATATATTTTTCAAATTTCTTCTTTTAAGTTGAATCACAAGTTTGAAATATGTTGTATGCAAGCAATGCATTTGCGTGAGCACTTTGTTTGCATCAACTCTCAAGTACCATAAGGCAATGTTTTATAAAAACCGCATAGTGGAAAATGATAAATAAATTTGTAAAAGATATATTATGCGTACTATGTCAAAGCATTATCTAATAATGTAATAAAAAGTTTACATTGAGATTTCTTGATAAACTACGTATACATATGTGGTGTCTGTAAACTAACGGTACAAGCGAGAAACTTGTGAACGTACATCACATTTTTGATTTGAGCTTTCGTTTTCGACCAAGTTTTCGATCAAGTCAAAAAATCAAAATTCCAAAGTTGGAATATTTTAGGTCCAATTTGAAAAACAAACAGTCGATACGGGGTCGCCATCATCTGTCTTTTAATGTTTTTTTACCTTTTCGAAAAAAAATTCCAGACACCGTAGTATTATTTTATAAATACTAAGTACCTACCTAGATAATTCTTGTAAATATTTAGTCATGGAATACATTGTTTATCAATTACATAGAAAATTCGAATACAACATCAAAATTACAGAGTTTCAGAAAAATATTATTAAAAGTTGAGTGGGTACAAAAATTAAATATATTTCATACAATAATAAATTGCATTTGAGTTCTCTTGAGAAAAATATAAAACTTTGTTTATAATCAAATATTTATAAATATATTATTAAGTTCTTATTTTAGAGACAGTGGGTAAATACTAAAAATAACATCGTAAATTTGTGAAAATAATTTTTGGCTTCTTTAAAGCATAAATTTAATATCTACCAACTATATGAACAAATCCTAAAGACAATGAACCCTAATCGCCAATTAATCGTAAAACCCAAAAACCACCAAAATTTATACACAATGTTATATTTCAAATTAAAATAAAAATTTAAAAAAAAAACAATGCATATATTATGTGTGGCAACAGATAAATATTAATAGACATGCAGTTGTCTGTAAACAAGTATACACACTAATCAAACTATTTAAAATATCAAATATTGAAAATCAATTCCATTGTAGCGATGGGTGAGCTCAGATCGTGTGAGCAATGAGCATAGCTATGCTCGTCCGATATGGCTTCCCCGATACACCTTCCAGCTTTCCAGCGTCAGCGTTTGAATGATTGTACGACTTTTGGTACCGAATCGCCGCCTTGCACCACGAGAAAAATAAGATGCTAGGTTGTTGTAAAATAAGATGCTAGTAGGTATAGGTACTATAGGTACGTATAAGTCCAGATGTCAGACTTGGATAATTTGAATAAAATAGTTATCGTTCAATTGAGTCATGGTACGGTTTACCGGGAGTCGTACGAATACGGCTCATCAAAAAGATCTTGTTCAATTGTGCAGCTCGTTCATGAACGAATCATCGCAATTCCATTGCCCTGTCTGAGGTTGAGGATTGTGGTTTATCAAGGTTGAATCTAACAACGGGTACCGATTAAATAAAATGATTATATACTAAAATGGCGCTAACAATATACAGTTAATAGGACTTAATATATAAAATTATTGCGAATTAGGTACTAAGAAGGAAATTAATAGAGGTAATAGAAGTGTGTAGGCGACACATTACGCTATACGTATCATGGCTTGGTCTATATCGCTCGCCATACACTACTAATGGAAATGTATGACAAGCGATACATTGAAATAGGTCAGGCCACGAAAATATAGCGCGCTTATAGCGTGGTCTGTCACAGGCTTTATTGTCTTAAAGTTCTGGTAACGAGCAAACTTTTTACGATAATTTCTTACCGGCAAGGTATTTCCGCCTGTCAAATTGCGCAAGATTGTTGTATATTGCCTATTCTTGCAACTTATCACCGTCTTGACGGTGAGTTTGCTCAGCTACCGATATTACAAAAATATTACCGATATTACTGATATTACAAAAATACTACCTATATTACAAAAATGTTACTGATATTACAAAAATATTACCGATATTACGAAAATATTACCTATATTACAAAAATGTTACTAGTATTACAAAAATATTACCGATATTACAAAAATATTATCAATATTACAAAAATATTACCGATATTACAAAAATATTACTGATATTACAAAAATATTACCTACATTACAAAAATATTACCAATATTACAAAAATATTGATTTTTTTACAAATATTGGTAGAATTGCATATTGCAGATCTTTTTTTGTGCTGTGAATTTGTTTTATACATTACGGCAATCTCGACATGACAATATTAACGAGCAACACCTTTCCCCGCAAGACTATTGGCAGGCAAGACAATTATTTGGCAATAGATAATTTATCTTGCTCATTTACCAGCATTTTCATATTTGAAGAGATTCATTTATATTAAAATAAAACTACCAACACATTGATATTATAAATTTTAAGCACCTCTTCAATGATGATTATTTTTACATTGACCTTTTATGTATTCACCAGCGTAACCTTAAGGATATTATTAATAAATCATTTCTCTGAATATAACTAACTACTGATGATATAAATATATAAACACATTATTTGGTAAGATGGAACAATATTAAAAACATCATTTTGCAAAAAAACAAGTACGAAAATAAAATCAGCTAGTGCAACTGCGATCATGAAGTTAATGACAAAGTAGCAACAAAAGATTGGTCACATGCATAATAATAAGCAGAGAATGGGTTAAGAATTACGCATTTTATTTTAAATGGCCTATAACTGAAAACATAAGCAAAATTTTGGTCTCTAGATTAAGACTAGAGAAAATAACATAATTTATTGTTCTAATAGAAATTGAGATCCTCGTTAAGAAGAAACCAAAATCTAATTCAGCGCCACAAACATTACTTTAATACTTATTATATTCTGAAGATTTCACTTTTTAAAAGTAAAAATTTGTTTTTCACTGTTTGCAAATAAGTACAGGCAAAAATATTTTTAAAGAGAGCATGTTAGAATGTATCTGTGTACGCCGATATGTACGATGAACCTCAAAATGAGAAATTGTTAAATAGATTATGAGAATTTTATTCTATTCTAAATTGACACCTCAGACCATGGCAAGGCAAAGTTAGAACCCCATCCAAAGTGACGAACTATACTGCACCTCGATTTACTGTCAGATACAAACAAAATGGCGATTTCGAAGGTTCAAAGTGATGTTAGAACTTTCTAAAATAAATCGAAACTTTAATTAGCTTGATGTTAGAACTTCGTTATACAAGTATAGATATAATTGAGATTTTCATGGCAAAAAGTATTAGCGATTTATTTTTGAAGTTTTATGCCGTGTCGCGCTACTTCCTTCTTTAGCCAACGTTTAGGACAGCATAACGATTTCCATCATCCATTACACATCTGCCCTGATGACACGGTGATGTTGTCCGAAATGTTGGATAAAGGGGTAGCGCAACACGGCATAATACCCCAGCTGTCAATATGTCCAACCGAGGTGATGATATGGTAATATAACTAACCAATGTATGAATTTGAAATCATTGAAAAACTGTTCATTCTAAAAAAGAAAATTATTCATCGAGAGTCGCGAGATTCAAAAATTATTAGGTTCATTAAATAAGTGTTCTTTTAAGATATCCCTCAGGTACTTGGGATTATTCTGGACATACTCCCTAAGTTTCCTTTCTACTTCATAAATCTTGCGCATCTGCAGTTCGGAGGCCTGAATTTCTTGCTCCTTTTGTGGCACGGGAATCTGCATACTTGAAAGTAAACTGTCTAGGCCCTGTGGGAAGTCAAACCGTGTTCCGGGGTTTATTCTTACCAGATGGTCGTTTTCAGAATCTAAAGCGCGTACCCTGGAAAAAATAAATAATAGTGTTGTTAAAAAAAACTTTGGTTGCATAAATAATCTTCTTAAAGAGCCCCCTCCCCCAGGGTTAATTCAAATTAACATGAATATTGTGATTATTTTTTCTCATAAATCTTATGTGTATGGAAAAAAAATCACAAAAGTTGACAATATTCTCTATGGCATTTAATTTTTTTTTTTGTTAGGTTTGCAGTCCTTTTTCCCACCATGAAAACCAAAAAATCTTTTCTATGGCATCTATTTTTCCTGCTAGGTTGCAGTTCTTATTCCCACCGCGTAAAAAATTGCACAAATTTCTCTGTGGCATCTATTTTTTCTGCTAGGTTGCAGTTCTTATTCCCCCCACAAAAACCATATTATTTGATGCCAAATAATAATCAAAATATTGTTAGATAAAAATTCTAAACAAAAAAATATACCCAAAATTTTCAAATTCAAGCATTAAATATGCTCTATAATATGTGGAAAGAATAATTCAGGTGGCAAAGGGTAATAACTTAATGTTTTCTGCCAGAACAAGGATAACATATGTTAATTTACATCAAAATTACAACCTTCCAATGCTTTGTAATTTCTTTTTAACAATAAGAATTCTTGACCGGTCAGTGGCTGACTTGGCATCGCGTTTAGTTCCCACCCAGGCGTTGTGTGTTCAATTCCTCGGCTGGCTAAGTCCTCCATCACAACACAAACATTTTCTGCTTACTGTGGTGGTAGTAGGAGATTTTCAAATATTGTCAGGTTATTCGTAATTCGTATGTTTGTCATTCTTAATAAAAAAATTAGATGAAAAATTCTGAAGAAGAACCTAATGCTTGCTTTTAGAGCTATGTTGCAAGTGACTATTGTATATTCTAATAGGAACTAAGTTTTTTTTTTTAAATTTACAGGAGGAGGAAAAGCTTGATAAATCCATAATCTTGATTTCACAAAAAAAAATAGTTATGTGCTATTAGAATAAAAGTAACATTGTTAGCTTGGTTGTGGTGAACTATATGAATATAAAATGGTTATGTGCTATTAGAATAAAAGTAACAATGTTAGCTTGGTTGTGGTGAACTATTTGAATATAAAGTGGTTATGTGCTATTAGAATAAAAGTAACAATGTTAGCTTGGTTGTGGTGAACTATTTGAATATAAAGTGGTTGTGTGCTATTAGAATAAAAGTAACAATGTTAGCTTGGTTGTGGTGAACTATTTGAATATAAAATGGTTATGTGCTATTAGAATAAAAGTAACATTGTTAGCTTGGTTGTGGTGAACTATATGAATATAAAATGGTTATGTGCTATTAGAATAAAAGTAACAATGTTAGCTTGGTTGTGGTGAACTATTTGAATATAAAATGGTTATGTGCTATTAGAATAAAAGTAATAATGTTAGCTAGGTTGTGGTGAACTATTTGAATATAAAATGGTTATGTGCTATTAGAATAAAAGTAACAATGTAAGCTTGGTTGTGGTGAACTATTTGAATATGAAATTGTTATGTGCTATTAGAATAAAAGTAACAATGTTAGCTTGGTTGTGGTGAACTATTTAAATATAAAATGGTTATGTGCTATTAGAATAAAAGTAACAATGTTAGCTTGGTTGTGGTGAACTATTTGAATATAAAATGGTTATGTGCTATTAGAATAAAAGTAACAATGTTAGCTTGGTTGTGGTGAACTATTTGAATATAAATTGTTATGTGCTATTAGAATAAAAGTAACAATGTTAGCTTGGTTGTGGTGAACTATTTGAATATAAAGTGGTTATGTGCTATTAGAATAAAAGTAACAATGTTAGGTTGGTTGTGGTGAACTATTTGAATATAAAATGGTTATGTGCTATTAGAATAAAAGTAACAATGTTAGCTAGGTTGTGGTGAACTATTTAAATATAAAATGGTTAGGTGCTATTAGAATAAAAGTAACAGTGTTAGCTTGGTTGTGGTGAACTATTTGAATATAAAATGGTTATGTGCTATCAGAATAAAAGCAAAATGATAACAAAAAAATGAATGTAATTATGCATTTACATACTTGTCATAATATGCTGACTACGCTGGCTTCTGCTATTAATATAAATGAAAAATGTACTATTTAAGTAGAACACAATCACTTTGCGGATTGGAGGTATGTAATATGTATTAAAAAATAATCTATGCATGTATCCATTTACATATTCTGTGTGAATCACTGTTATTTATTAAAATTTCAAACAATGTACATGCTGGCCTGATAAGACTCTGAATATTTGAATATTTCAATAAATTGTGAGTTCACACAAAAGGCCTTACTAGTAAGCGTGTTTTAAATTTTACACATCTAATAAACAACCAACCTTTAGAATGCCGGGGGTAAAATCCCTATTGCCTGCCGAATACTGACTGACACTATTTTCGTAATAACTGACTAGTTTTTTTGCAAAATTATGTTTTTTGCAAATTGTACTGACCGACACTATTTTCGTAATAACTTACTAGTTTTTTTGCAAATTGTAACGTATCACTTATAAGTACTTATATATTCCTAAAAAATATATATAGGTCCCGCTAGATTTATTGCGTCCGTGAGTAAATCCGTCTTTGGGTGTCCATCACTTCTAGTTCTTTTTTTTAGATTGTTTTTGTGAATATTGCACTATGTATTGCTCACAATAATCGCAAATATCGAATTTTTTCAATATTCATAAAAATGCAGGTTTTGACGTTTATTATACTTTCATACATTTCTTGCGTCACGTACATACTCACGTCCGGGTGTATTATTTTATGTTTATTGAAGGTTCCTTCTAATAAAAGTTTCACGTCCATACTGAATAATTTATTTTGGCGTCCGAGTGTATATTATTTGTATGTTACATAGCGTTAATTTAGTGTTTCAGGCTAAAAAATATTATTATAATAATTGTTACCTTTTGTGCTGTGCATAAATATCTTGTCTTAAACATTAGTTTATCAAAAAAATAAAAATAAGGAATATGTTTTGATACACAGCGAAAAAACAAAATCAACTTTAAAAAAAAAATGTTTGTGTTTGATACATTGCGAAAAAGCAATTTCGACTTTCAGTGAAAAAAAAATAATTAAAAAAGGTTTTGTGTCTGATACACAGCGTCAAAAAACAACATAAACCTTCGAAGAAAATTATAAATGTGTGCCTGGTACAATAAAATCAACCTTCAATGAAAATAATATAAAATATTTTTGTGTTTTATACACAGCGAAAACACAAAATCAGCCTTCAATGTAAATAAAAAAATATTTGTGTCTGATCCACAGCAAACACAGGAAATCAACATTTAATGAAAAAAAATAATAAATTAAAACATTAACGCGCTAGTAATAATTTTGCAAGCAACTTTAAATAGCCAAGTATTTTTGGAACCACAATGAAAACTTAATGCCGTCAACTTTTAACCAAAATAAAACAATTTTACAACGATGTCCTTAATGAAAATGTATCGATACATAACGCGCTAGTTCGCTCCATTGCAGAGAGCGTTCGGACATTTTTACATCGGGACATCAATTTACCGTCTGCTGTAAACCATCTTACAAAAATGTCGACCCGCGCAGTGCGCTTTTTAGATCTGAGTCCCACGTGGCATCGTTGAACGAAATGAACTGAATGTTGCCAAATCTGGTGATTTGCTTCACCAAGGGCTCAAACAATACATAACAATGTATATATTCGCGAATGGCCACGGGGACGCAATACGTAATGCGTGGACGCAGCACGACCGTTGTTATGAATTCAAAATAATCTATTCGTTTCACGGTCACGGTCACAAGGGCTCAAACAATACATAACAATGTATATATTCGCGAATGGCCACGGGGACGCAGTACCATCGACGCAGCACGACCGTCGTTACGTATTCAATATAATAAAAATATAATAATGTCTCTTTTTATTTTTAAATTAATTAGTTATACCTCAAATTGTAATACTTTAACTAATGAGTTAAACATATTATTATCATTATGTTAAAAATAAAAATTATTATTTTTATTTTTAGTTGAAAAATCTTTAGTTTTACAATATTTACAAAATAATATTATACAATATTTCAATTACTTTTCTAATAAATCAGATGCTTGTGCTTAGGAGAGGACAACTACATATTTTTACATATATATATATTTCAAATATTATTACAAAAACTATTAGTATCCTTACAAGAAAATACAATAAAAGTAATAACAATATAGGTTAGTTATAAATAATACAAAGGAATGATAAGCAGAAACATAATATGTGGAGTTTATTAAACAGAAGTGATTTGAAAGTACCTACACGGCATACACGCTCATGTAATATATTTAAGGCGAAATAGGTAGACTTGACCTGAAATTTGCCATTTTTTAGGCGAATTTTAGACGTATGGACACTTTTCTTCAAAAAAACACAAATTGATTTCGAAAGATCGTTATTTTATCTACCAAAGAAAGACTTTAAATATTGAAAAATAATGTTATTTTCGTATCATAATAAAGTGTTACCGTTGGTCGATGAGCAGATTTGTTGCATTTTCAAAGGTGAATTTCTATTATAGAACAAATATTTCAAATCATATAATTATACAGTATAAACAATCGATAAATTATCTACCAAAAGTATGTATAAGAATTTTGTTTTTATTTCAAATAAAATTACTATGTAATAAATAAATCCGAGCACGCGTTTTGTGACGAAAATCCCTCAATTTGACTATTTATTCATGGTCTTACAAATTGGTATGGTTCAGATTTTTTTACAAAAATAATTTACCAAGACATTATTGAAACATTAGAAATAATTTATGACAAAAAAATATATTCTCAAAGTATATAATAGTAATTAATTTCGATTAGCGTTTGTGCATTTTTATTAACTCGGCACAAGACAAAATTTTGTCAGTCTCCGCCGCGACCGGGCGGCGAGCGGACGTGTAGTCCACGCCGGTCTGGTTAATAACATTTTAAAGAAATTCCTCGCTTAAAAATGGAGAGGAAAATACCCTTGAAAAAAGTTTTATTAGAAAACACAAATTACGACATCAAAAACGTACGTGGGAGATATATATTTTCAGAAAAAACAAAGGTTGGTGATATTTAATTATCCGTGTACATTGTACGTACTTTATATGCTACAGGATCGTTCGAAAAAATCAGTCAGAATACGCACATATTTTTTATAACATTTGGCGATAATTTTGTGTTGTTTAATTTCCAGGGAAAAGAATCAACTGTGGACTATCAGGAGTTTATGTCTGTCATCGAAGTTTCATGTATAAATGTTAAAACTTATGCCAAAGTACGTGAAACTGTTTGTGATTGGTGGTCAAAAAGTGCCACGAACCAAATGAATTTTGATTGGTGATGTGCGATTCAAATCATGTTTTTGTTCATAATTTCTATTCTATTGTCCAATTCACTATTACATTGTATAATTCAACATATTTAATATTTTTTGTGTTACTTTTTGTCAGTTTCATAATGTCATATTGTGAATTGAGCTTCTTGTTTTAGGAAAAAAGACGAGTTTATTTTTGACATACTAACCTATGATTTTTCAATCGAAATTTACCTCGTGAATTTTATAACATTTCGAAAATTAGACGAGTTCATGAAAACAAATACATAAAAGCGATACAATATTATGCAATCGCATAACTACATATGTAGGTAGGTACTGTAGAAAATAGTTGGAAATAAAACCTAGTTTTAATATATATACTACTTCAGTTGTAACGAATAAACCCTATTTTCAATATCATACGTATCAAATCAAGTAATACTTAGAAATAAAACTTACTGGTAATACCTTTCGGACAAACGAATAAATATGTAAAACGAAAGATTTTTACTCACTTTTGGAAAACCTATGTAAAATAAATTTAAAAAAAAAAGAAATTAAACAAATATTTGCAATTTTTTTTAATGTGTATTCATATACCTACATATTTTATATCTACCATGTCGACGCACTGCATTTGTATTTATTTATGTCTACGCACTCCGATGTATAATTTACAAATATGTATGTAACTACTTATTAGGAAGAAAGCTACAACCGAGAATTCAACAACAATAATTCTTATTTTATCGGAAACATGCTGTAGCCGCGCAGGTGCAGGGCTCGCAGTGGAATGAATTCGGTATTTCAGTCTCGTTCTAAAAAAACGTCCGATCGCGAGACCGTCTTTTAACGAAATTTGAATTCTCGGTCGCTGGTTAAGACGCCTTAAAGAAAAACACTATAAAACGAATTCAAATAAAAATGCTTGTCTCAGAAGAATATGTTCAACATATGTATAATAACATGCTCTCTGATGTAGATATCTTCATTGTAACCAAAATAAATATAAAAACTCAATTAAAAATGTATTTAAACTGTATTAAACGTGTACCGAACTGATTAAAATGTAATTATATATTATGTGACGACATATATTATGTTATAATAATATTATGTTGTAATAATCTCCTGCTATAATAATCTCCTGTTATAATAATCTCCAGTTATAATAATCTCCTGTTATAATAATCTCCCTCCTGACGTTAACGTTATATTTTTTACAAAATGAAACAATATTTTGTTTTAAACTACTTTATATTTATTTAATACAATCTTTGGGTTCAATCCAAACCGGTCGACGAAATATAAATAAAAAGAAAGTGGTTTAAAACAAAGTATTCATTTTGTATAATGTCAAGCCACAAAGTGTTTGCTTTCTTGGATAAATTTAATATTTTTTAGTTGTTGTTAGCATAGTGTAATCTGTAGATACATAATAGAATAGTATATTGAGGAAATCTATAATTAGGCAAATTGTACATTTCTTGGCTGGCTAAGACTAACTAACACTAACTACTGCAAAATAACAATAATTGTTAACTCTCATATGAGCTTTTCTTGTTATTTGTTTTTGGGGTGTTATGCCGTGTTGCGCTAACTCCTTCTTTAGCCAACGTTTTGGACAACGTAACTGTAACGTTGTCCGAAACGTTGGCTAAAGAAGGAGTTAGCGCAAAACGGCATAACACCCCAAAAACAAATAACAAAAATACTTATGGCCGTGAAAATCTTAACTCATATCTCAATCTCAGCTGATCAACTAGAATGCTAATTGCAGAAATCTATTGTTTCAGTTCTATGTTCCATAACATGAGAAGAAACTGACAAAAAAAAGCCGTTAAAACCTTTAGCTGGGAAGTTAACGTTACCGTAATCATTTATCAATCTTACCTCACAACGAAGAATTTTCTATACGTAGTATTAGTCACATCGTTAGGTATAGACTTCAAGGCTTGTATCATGTGGTAATCCGGTGACCTTGGGCTGCGATATGGTATTTCGGCTCCTGAAATAAAGAAAATCACATCATTCAAAACTGGAAAAGTAAATAAATGAAAAAAAAACTGCAGCATTTAAAATTCTTTCGCAACGGTCATCCCCCATTGTATAATTGATAAAGCTTAACCCCTCAGGTCTCTGGCGTATTCTGCCAGAATGTTGGAATATTTCCGCTTTATAAAATACAAATAAATGGAATATTTCTGAACGTATTTGAAAACTAAAAACTGTTTTAGAAAGTTGATGAAATACGCTTTCACATTTAATTATTAGAAAAAGTGTGTAATTTTTGAAATATTGAAATTTTGAATGCAAACATGAAACATTTTTTAAAAATGGCTCATCTTACGTATTTTGTAACTAGAATTATTGAAAACGAAAGAAAAAAAACACATTTTATTAGACAGATATATTACAAACGTTATTTTCCACACTTTTTTGTTGTTTTATGTAAAAGTAATCAATACAAAATTCAGGTTTATACACTTTTTTAAAATGGCGGTCGGACCTTTGTGCACATTTTAATTCTTCTGTTAACTTCTAGATTCGTATATAAGGTGTGGTGTTTTCTCATTCTAACACTATTCAGATCATATTTCTCACCACGACAGTAAGGGAGCCACAACGATTTCGACGAGACCAAATGGCACAAATTAGCACGAGGGGTAAACTAATGAGTTGACAACTACCGTACGTAGTAAAAGAAAATATTTAATTTTTTAAAGATAAACTTATGTTTACAAGACAAAGTTTTTATGCAAAGCACAAAGAATAACAAATTATACTTAAAAATAAGCCAAGTGCATTACTGCACCTGACCTGGAAATCAGTGCAGGTTCAACTCCTGTCGGCGGCATTTATTTTGTTCTTGGAAGATTTTTTCAATTTATATTTGTGTTTCAGGCTAATTATTATTGTTTATAATAATTTGATATTGAAGCGCGCGGCATTTCGACCGACGCACGGATCCGAATACTTTCTCCTTCACACGCATAGCGCCGTCTCGCGCGGCCACTCACAGCCCATTCCCCGTACAGGAAGACACCCTATTGGCCGAGCTACCCCCACCCCTCCGTCAGCGGCCGGTACTGCACTGCCCAAAGGGTATATAACGCCGTGCATGCCTATTTTGAAGGCAGAGTATCCAGTCTCCTGGTTAACTAAGCAACAGAATCCTAGTGGTCATTGCCCAGTTAAACACTCCCCAGTACCAAGTCGAGAGAACCCTCCGGGTCCTCCTTGGGAATTCAAGTAACAGCTCCCTCGGGGACATTACTTGTCGGGAGAATCTCCACCCAACTAAGAGACCCCCGGGTCCTCTGTTGTGGCTATTACGCTGTGTTTAAGTGCTTTTGAGAACGTTAAGTGATTATTGTTTTTTACTATAAGCTGTGAACCCTGTATGTAAGATAAATAAACTGAGCGACGATAAAAAGCTATTTTCTTACAAACACCCTGACACAATATTATTTTATTTTCAGTACGGTCATTCTTCTGCATTGAAAAAATATTGTGCATAATAATTATTGCAAAAACCACTGCCATGTCAGACACTCATTTCCATAAATCCGTCATTCTATCCAAATATTTATTTTTTTTCATTTTTTTTATACCGTAATTGTTACATTATCTAGCGATTCCGTTCATTCAATTTTACTATTGACTTGCCTACCAATGGACAATGGACAATATCAGCGGGAACACAACAAGTCAATCGGTTTAATTGTTGGCATATGAATCATCTAGATGCGTTTAAGATAGACAATTGATTTTATTCATTAATTTCATTCACGGCCGGCATAGTCCAGTGGTAACGCATTGGACTGCCATTCCGAAGGTCGCGGGTTCGAACCCGGCGTGCGCAAATAAATTTTATTTGATTAATTTGTGTTATTTCACAATTAATTAATTTAAATTAAATAATATATAGTATATTTGCGGCACGTTCCAGAGTGGAAGATACTCTCAGTATCGCCCTGGTGTAAGACCACCATTCAGAATTGAAACGTTGCTCCAAATGGCTTTAGCCGTGTTTAGTGACTAGATCTGAATAGCCAGGTACTTCCCCACCTTACTCTTTCCCTTCCCCACTTACCTTCAGCCTCACAACATCCCCCAATTGGGGATGCCATAGTCTCACTGGCTCCAGACGGGAGCAGTTGGGACTCTTGTGAGGTATTCACTATAAAAATAAAAAAATAAATTTAACATATATATCCAGCTAACAATAAAAACACCCTAATATAATAGAACTTCCTTCTTCTTCTGGCGTTATATGTATATGTAACTAAACTAAATGTATATGTAACTAAACTTTAAGCACCTGTTGACAAGCCAATTCAATTGGCTTAGCAGGACTTGTTTGTTGATGTGTATTAACTATTTATTCAATAAAAAAAAAATAATAAAAAAAAAATAAAAAAGTAAGATTAGATTGTTAATATTAATTTTAGTTGTAAGTTGCTAAATATGTAAATACTCGTATATATTTCGTTAAGATAGTAGTTATAGGCCTTAGTCGTAAGTCACTAGATATAAGTCTTAGAGATAAGTCAGTAGTTCTAGTATTAACTATTTAAGAAATATTTTTGTACAGCGCCCTTGAGGTGATTTCTCACGAAAACGGCGCTATATAAATTAGCCAAATATTATTATTATTATTCATGTCAAAAATTAAGTAAATTGGAGGATAAGGCAGAAAATGAAACAGCAAAAACTCTCCAACAATGAGTTGATTCCTCCTTTAGCCAACACTTCAGACAGCCTTACAGTGCTCATCAGCAGGGCAGATTTATAGATTGTGGTGTCACTTCTACACCAGTAAATATGTGATTTTTCACAGAAACTTAACTGAAAGGCTGTCATTAGTCCAAAAATAAATCATCACTCTATACTTGTGGCAATGGAATCTTAAAACATTTCTAATTTTTTTTAAATTTCCTATCAAATCTTAATAAATCTTTTTTTTAATATTAGCTTGACACACAAATATTAATAAAGATGACAGGGTTAAGCTCAATAGTTCTTGGTATCCGGTAATTGACAGTTACACCACAGCTAAATGCAGAAAAACATTTTGAATAAATATATGTATATATTTTTTTTTACTGTAATACCAGCTCTTAAGTGTCAGCTACACTACTCGCTTCGACGAAGTCCTCGACGAAGTTAGCCGAAGTTCGAAGTGCGTGCCCACACACTCGTGCAACTTCGCGAGTAACGCTTCGAGTCCTTTGACTCGGGCGCATTTACCGACAACAATCGGAAGTCGGGCGAAGCGAAGCGAAGTTGCCCGAAGCGAAATGAAGTTCGTGCCCACACTATCGTATTCGGTCAACTTCGATCAACTTCGCGAGTAGTGTAGCTGGGCTTTTAGGCTAGGTTTACACTTGTAAGTAAAATTTACGACTTTCGTAAATTTTTGATAAGTTACTCACAGGAGCGATTACATATGCATCCAACTTACCGTAAATAATGCTCACGGAAGTTGTTTAGAAGTTTAATTTACGAACTTCTCACAGAGACCGCTACACCAGTAATTCTATTTTTGGTAAGATGGCTTCCTGACAACAACGCGTTGCCGCCGACTTTGACAGCTGTCAGTTAGTAATATTTGATAACAGGGATTTGTTTATTTACGGTTAGATCATGGATCCCCATATAATACCCATTTCCGCACACAACGGATTGCCGCTGCGATAATATGCACAATTTTGTTAAACAAAAACGCAAGGGCCCGCAGAGTGTTGGATTAGGAGTTGGCTTCAAAGAAGAAGTACTGATGAGGCTTTCGTTCGTTTAACGGCAGAATTAAGAATTGAGGATCAACAAAAATTCTTATTTTATCCAAATTATAGCAACTGACTTCTAATACATATTGGAAAAGATTGGACCGCTAATTAAAAAAGAATGATACTCGTTTTCGGAATGCTATTTCACCAGCTGAAAAGTTAATGAGATTCCTGAGGCGTATGTGTGTAACACCATGTATGATCGTGTGAGAAATACGGAGATCCGCAAAGAGTACAAGGCTGATGTAAGCGTAATGAGTAAAATCAAGAAAGGGACGCTTATATGGTTTGGACATGTAGAGCGAATGAGCGAAGAAAGAAGTGTAAGAAGAATATTCTATGCAAATTTGAATGGTAGCAGAAGTCGGGGACGCCCGAGCAAGACATGGCACGACCAAGAAAAACAGATACTTGAGTCGGGCCATGTCAAGAGTCAGAATAATAGAAAAGTATGTATTAGACGATGTATGAATGTGAACGAGGCAAGAAGTGTGTGCCAAGACCGAGTTGTTTGGCGGTCCGTCCTCTCAGCCTACCCCTGCGGTGAAACGGCGTGATGGTTAGTTAGTTAGAAAAATTAATGGTGACTTCGATTTTTGGCGTCAGGTAATGTTTTATATGTATTCTTATATTGCATTTTTGTATGCATTCATTGGAGATATTAATTTGTTGTGAAGTTTGATAGCTGATCCATCAGTTCGTGAAGTCGAATACTAGAATCATTATCACACATTTACACAGGCATTTTTTAAACATGACATTGTGTTAATGATAAATAATGTTCTTAGTCTCCATAGATTATTGCATTGTATTATTTCATAAAGCTGTTTATGGCGACAAGTAAACAAGTCCTGAGGAGCAACGGCACAAAGCCGAATCTTACTCTCGGTGTTGCAGATTTCTGTTTTACCATCCCGGCAGTGACGTCAAAACTTACTGTAAGCATCTCAACTTATCAATCTGTTTAGATAAGCTGTGAGAGAGCCGTAAATTCCCGCGTGAGCGATTAGACCTGTCAAAAACTTACGTAAGAAAAACTTCTGTAACTTGGTATAAATTATGGTAAGTGACTTATGGTGTCGTTTACATTGGTAAATTTGTCGTAAGTCGCTTACGTGAGCAACTTACAGGAAAAAACTTACAAGTGTAAAGGTAGCCTTAGAGGATTACATTTGGCAACACAATATCACATCTACACACATAAGCACACTTCACCACAATCTTTACACATCTGCCCTGATGATGGACAATGTAATGCTGTCTGAAACGTAGGCTAAAGAAGGAGGTGGAACTCAATTACTGTTACGAACTTATTGTGAAATTGTAATCGGCATTATCGTAATAAAAGCAGTAGGTAACCTTGGTGGCCTCCCATGGTCATGCTGTTCAGGGAGCAGCTCTGCAGCAGGTCAATGCAGGGAGTGGCCAGGATGACCACAGCGCTCTTCCGGTCCCGCAGCACCTTCTCCACATACTCGTGGGGGGACTGAGCCATCGCGTTGAACTGGGCATTATCGTAAATATCAAATACCTACAGAACAAACACATGATTAATACATTTTTTTACGCAGGAAAACATGTAATTTAAAAGTGTCATTTTCATTTGGAGACAAAGGATAAAATACTTATCAATAATTAAATATTTTCACTAGAAAATTATTTTAATTGAATTTTTCAAAATTGTAACTGACTTGTCGAGAATTCCGACTTTTTGCGATTTTTCATGGTTCTGCGCTAGTATTCTTCTAACTACGGAATTACATAACATGTTGTTGAAAGATGAAAATTGTAAATCGGGGGGAAATGCTTTTTGGAAAAACTTGCTTAGTAGTTTTTCTACGATCCCAGAGAATGCTTTTTCAGTGGGTTTTGGTTGGGTGGATAATTTTGACGGTTAAGCTTTTCATTTAATAATATAGTCACTAATTTCCAAAATAAATTAATCCTTACCTGGCAATTGGCACGTTCCGCAAGATAACTTCTAAATTCAGTCATTGTGTCCATGAATGGGCTACAGTCCCGGGCGTACAACAGGAAGATCTTGTCACACTGCTCAATCTGGATACCAGCTTCCGAGTCGTGAGTAGCGATGATTAAGTGTGGTGGTGCCCGTCGGCTGTCCAGATACCGTTTTATCGCAAACACAATAATTATAATTAAAAGAATGACAGAGGAAAGAATCATCCATTTCTTCTTGGATTCTGGCTCACTGGGGACTTGAATTTCAGTAATGGAAGATCCTGCTGCCCTCTCTGAAAAATACAAAATAATAAATTTACATATCTAATCGTTGTGTAATATTCACCAACAAAAACTTGTTCTTCTTCTTGATAGCCTTCTGGCTCCTGTTCATCTTTGGCCGAGATTCTTGACGAATCTCACTCTTGCAAAGTTTGGTTTTCTTGAGGTCATCAGTTATTTATGTTTTTTTTAATTCAACTTATGTTTTTGCAGTATTCTTACACCACTTAATTCTAGGAGGAAGCCAACCAGTTTGGAACACAACACGCTTTCTTAGGGGCTTTAAACATATTATAATATACTCTACGACTAGCAAACTTTCATCTACTCCAAAGAAGGCTCAGTTGTGTCTGATAGTTTCAACCTAAAGCAAAATAGTGTGCCCAAAATTTTTTTTTAAATTCAGTTCAGTCAAACTTGGTTATATCATTAGCATTTGCTTTCATATAGCCATTCCACGTTATATCAAAAATAAGTCGTATGTCTACCTACCTACCTACTTCTACTATCAATATAATATAATTTAGGAACATTTATTGTGTTATATAAAACACTTGCCAGATGCCAACTTGACGTTATGGTCTCCATTTTTCAATATTCATTCAGAAAACATTGAAAAGATTCAACGGAAGTTTCTAAGGTTTATGAACTATAAATTGCATATTCCTATACAAAACATTGATTACAATAACCCCCTGGATAAAATGTCTCTATTGAAACTTACAGAAAGAAGAATTAGCACATATGTATTAATTTTTAAGTGTTTATTTATTTATTTTTATTTTATTTATTTGATACAAATAGCTTGTAATTTTTTTTGTAAAACCCACTAGGGTGTGTAATAAATAAATAAATAATATTATTCACCAATGTATAATATATTTTCAAAACGAAATTTAAAATCGTAAATTAGATTTGAAATAATAGACATGAGAAATGCATTATAAACCTAGTTCTAAACACTGCGCACTGCAGTGCACAAGTGTTAAGGTAGTAATAATTTTACTGGACTGCAAATGTAGCCAGTCGCACAGTAGGGTTTTTTTCTAAAATGTTATAATTAGCTCCTCCATGATTGCAATGGTTATAAATTGTGTTACATTTAATATTAACAGATATTACCGGCGCAACAACGATATAAAGAATAATATTTAGACAGAATATTATTGCAATATTCTTACTGAAGGGATTTACCCAGCGGCAACTGGATCCGGGGAACTTGCAGCGAGGCACGTCTATTTGTAAATCTGCTTCATAATTCCCCCCCGGGAGGTTTACGTAGTAACATTTCAAACCTGTAGAATTTAGCTTGCAATCTTCTTTTTCTATAACTGCCTGTAAAATAAAATATAGTATAATATAGTACAATCAATAATTTATGTGGATTGGTAGCTTAACCTTTAACAGAGGACATCGGTCTCAAATACCGCTATGGTTTTTTGAAGTGCTGCTAACCGCCATTCCGAGGTATTCTCAAATTAGTCCCTGCTGAGCTGGTGTACGAAAAAGACCACATATGGGAGCTTCCATTTTTTAGTTATGGCTATTTACAAAAGACATTTTTTTGGACCAGTCTGTAATGAGCAGCGCATTCTACTGATATGCTTATTTCTCATTTCACAATAATTTAACAGTAATTGAGTTTTTTTAGTTCAAAATAAGTTAACCCTTTCTTTTCTCCAAATAAGAATCCGATGGAGCTTTAAATTGGTTTATATTAGTAGAATCGATGACATGCTGTGGAAGTTTGTTCCCTGCATTTACTACTCTATTAGTAGAATCGATGACACGCTGTGGACGTTTGTTCCCTGCATCTACAACTCTATTTACAAGGAAGTGTTTCCTAGGATTGGATGCAAAGGGTGTTTAATTAAATGGTTTATATTAGTAGAATCGATGACACGCTGTGGACGTTTGTTCCCTGCATCTACTACTCTATTTACAAGGAAGTGTTTCCTAGGATTGGATGCAAAGGGTGTTTAATTAAATGGTTTATATTAGTAGAATCGATGACACGCTGTGGACGTTTGTTCCCTGCATCTACTACTCTATTTACAAGGAAGTGTTTCCTAGGATTGGATGCAAAGGGTGTTTAATTAAATGGTTTATATTAGTAGAATCGATGACACGCTGTGGACGTTTGTTCCCTGCATCTACTACTCTATTTACAAGGAAGTGTTTCCTAGGATTGGATGCAAAGGCTGTTTAATTAAATGGTTTATATTAGTAGAATCGATGACACGCTGTGGACGTTTGTTCCCTGCATCTACTACTCTATTTACAAGGAAGTGTTTCCTAGGATTGGATGCAAAGGGTGTTTAATTAAATGGTTTATATTAGTAGAATCGATGACACGCTGTGGACGTTTGTTCCCTGCATCTACTACTCTATTTACAAGGAAGTGTTTCCTAGGATTGGATGCAAAGGGTGTTTAATTAAATAGTTTATATTAGTAGAATCGATGACACGCTGTGGACGTTTGTTCCCTGCATCTACTACTCTATTTACAAGGAAGTGTTTCCTAGGATTGGATGCAAAGTTGTTTTAGTAATTGGTTTATATTAGTAGAATCGATGACATGCTGTGGAAGCTTGTTCCCTACATCTACTACTCTATTAAGAATCGATGACATGCTGTGGAAGTTTGTTCCTTGCATCTACTACTCTATTTACAAGGAAGTGTTTCCTAGTATTGGATGCAAAAGGTGTTTTAGTAATTGGTTTATATTAGTAGAATCGATGACACGCTGTGGACGTTTGTTCCCTGCATCTACTACTCTATTTACAAGGAAGTGTTTCCTAGGATTGGATGCAAAGTTGTTTTAGTAATTGGTTTATATTAGTAGAATCGATGACATGCTGTGGAAGCTTGTTCCCTACATCTACTACTCTATTAAGAATCGATGACATGCTGTGGAAGTTTGTTCCTTGCATCTACTACTCTATTTACAAGGAAGTGTTTCCTAGTATTGGATGCAAAAGGTGTTTTAGTAATTGGTTTATATTAGTAGAATCGATGACATGCTGTGGAAGTTTGTTCCTTGCATCTACTACTCTATTTACAAGGAAGTGCTTCCTAGAATTGGATGCAAAAGGCGTTTTATTAATTTTTTTTGAGAGTCCACAGAGATTTATATTTTTGTTGATGGAAAATATTTTTTGGATTTTAATCTTATTCAATTAAAAATAATAATTAAGTATAAAATTTCAAACTTTATTAAATCAAAAAAACATATTACTTACAGATAAATATTTATGTACTTATGTTTAGGTACATTCACATGAAAAAAATAAAATGATCAACGATAGGTACAACTAAATAAATGAGAAAACATGAACAAACAATAAAATATTATAATCACTGTAACCCAAAATTAACCTCAGACACGCGCGGCAGTGTACTGCGAACTAAACAACTTTACGTTGACGAATGTCGGCGGATGACAAACAGTCGGCGTGGACGAAGTCTACCTAATTTACTGCCGAATGAACTCTGAACTCACTCGCGCTGCATACTGCAAACCCCCCCTTCTTAATTAAAATTCGTTAACTGTGACACGTTTTCCATCGACTTCAGATGGGAATTTGTCACAATTAAACGAAATGGCGTCCCAGATAACCGAAGTAAACTAGTATCTGTTCCTTGGGTTTTTTCTAATTTATTTAAGCATCCTGATCTTTGTTTAAATTACTATAAAAGTCCCAAAGAGGAGGGCGAAGATGTACCTCAGTAATAACCCGCTCTGTTCAATACTCATGTAACGATTGTACCCACACAGGGCCATCTGTTCATGCGGTGTGCGCCGTACTGAACGCAGTGACCGCTCTCGATACAAATGGTGAGCACGTCGGTCAACCGATGTAAGAACTGACGGGCTTGACTGGTGGTCCCCATACGCGGCGTGTAGCGACTCATGCGCCGCTGACCATCAGCATTGCATTACAAATCTTCATTCATTCACCTATGTATTGGCGTATGAAACCGAAGTACACGACCGATCGCATTATTTCTAGTTGATGTAGATTAACCAATTTCCCACTTGTACTTTGAGTTTCCGGACACCTTGTGTAAATGGGACTGAAATAAAATGTGTTTATAAAGCTGGTTTTTTTTTTTTCAAAATACCAGTCTCCAGGACCAATGTTCCCTATCATGTAGTTCGAAATCATGTTCCCTGTTGAGGGATAGAATATCCATGAACGGTGAAGATAATTAAATAATTAGCCAATTATCAGGCATTAACCAATCCATTTTTTCTCCACAGCCACATGATTCTAAATTCCTTTATCAACCAGCCTACTAATGTTAATACATTTAGCTGCAGTCTGCCACGTAACATCCATCAATATGGAAATACACCAAATAAAGAACATCATTTATGTAGTGTTCTGTGACACATCACCCTTAGACTACAACCTAAGGCATAATTTTAGTTACCAGTATTTAACCTCCAGGCCTCTGACATATTCTGTCAGAGGGTCAGATTATTTCCGCTTTGCAATAAAATCCAATTAAATGGAATATTTCTGAATGTATCCGAAAACTCAAAACTGTTTTTGAAGGCTTTCAAATTTTATTATTAGAAATAATAATATAATTTTTAAAATATTAATTTTTTGATTGTAAACATAAAAAACTTTTAATAATGGCTCACTTTATTTTTTTTCTAACTAAAGTTACTAATTACGAAAAAAAATAACAACATAAATATTTTATAACAAAAATGTATTATAAACGTTATTCCCACCTAACTGTTTTATCGGTTCATGAAAAAATATATTTTTTGAAATTCACAAGTTCAATTTTTTTTTTCAAATTGCCGTCGGTAACTGTGGTTTCATACAGGTGCATCTTTAAATTTTTATGTGGTTAACTTCTACATTTTAATATAAAGTGTGAGTTTTCTCTTTCTAACACCATTTAGAACATATTTCTCACCACAACAGTAAGGGAGACACAATGATTTCTACGAGACCTATATTAGTTATTCTCAAAAGTGTACAAATTAGCCTTAGGCGACAAAAGTCAATAACATCATCAGAATAATATGCAACAGAACTTAAAGTACTTACCGAGGTATCAGCATTTTTCACGAAATGATCTGCAGAAGCGAAATTCTCAGGAAAAGCTTTGTTGAATTCCCAGTTTATTATAAACGGCCTAAAAAGACAAAAAAAAAAGTTGAATGTACAATAAGGCAATAAAATGTTCAGATTAACCCTTCTCTTATGGTGGTAAAAATCTCTCTTGCTCCGGTGCTGTGCACTCGAAACAAAGGGTACACATTTAGAATTTGGTCAATTTAAAGTTGGAAAAAATTGGTAGTTTACATTTATTTATTTATTTTTATTTTTTTTTATTATCAATATAAAGTTTTTTTACAGGTTTTTTTTTTCGATGTCTGTCTCACTAGGATAAACCTGTGTCGAGACAGACGTATTTGATACATGAATTAATATTACCTAGGAGGAAACGTTTTTAAGTTCGCGGAATGGGTGGTAACGAGTGGAAATAAAAATCCAAATTTATTTTTCCTTTTCAATATATCCACCAGCTACTCTAATACATTTTTAGGATCTTTCAATTAACTTATGTACACCCTGAAAAAAAAAAGATTTGTCTTTGCCTAAAAAAATATGCCGAAATTGCATCCTTCACTTCTTCATCATCACTTGAAAACTTTTTCCCACGAAGTTCTTTTTTCATGTTTGGAAAAAGGTAATAATCACTGGGAGCCAGGTAAGGACTGTAGGGTAGATGTGGCAAAATTTCAAAGCCCATCTTCTGCAGGGCAGCCATCGCAATATGGCTCTTGTGAACAGGCGCGTTGTCGTGCACAAGGAGGACACTTTTGGTCAATTTTCCCCTTCTTTTCTCCTTGATTGCTTCCTTTAATTGCACTAGAATTGAAGCGTAATAAACTCCGGTTATGGAAACACCTTTATCTTTGTAATCGATCAACATGATTCCTTTTGAGTCCCGAAAGACTGTCACCATGATTTTCGCAGACGATTGTGACACCTTAAACTTCTTGGGTGGTGGTGTGCCTTTCTTGTGCCACTGCATAGAGTCCTGTTTAGACTCAGGTTCATAATGATGAATACAAGTTTCATCACCAGTAACAATTTGAGCCAGCACTCCATCTTTGTATTCCCTACAGAGGTCCAAAAATGCACGAAAACACTCCACGTGCTGTTGTTTTTGAGGCGGCGTGAGCATTCTCGGCACCCATCTTGCGCTGACTTTAGTCATGCCAAGATGGTCGTGAAGAATTTTGAAAATGGTTGTATCTGATACTCCAACCATTTTTGCGAGCTGTCTCCATATTCACAATTCTCCCCTTGATTGACTTGTTTGGTCGACGATAGCTCAAAGACTAATGACCTTATTACGATAAAACCCGGTATTTATACTAATAATGAGTTGCTCAATTAGTTCCTAATTCAGCGACACCCCCACTAATCACCTACCTACCCATTCCGCGAACTTAATGACTCCCCCTCGTATGTAAATGATTTTATTAATAGTACATATGGACATAAGTAAAATATTAAGTATTAGTACTGTAAATGAGGAAAAAACATTGGCCACGTAAAAAAACGATCATTATAGCCGGCTGCTACTGACAACTGCACAGCGTAGCACGGTGAGTTTTCATAAGAAAATCACCTCTTAGACTTATGATGTGTATAATACAATCATGTAATAAAGTGTACATTTTTTCGTTCAGTAATTTTAGTAGTGAGCCATTTTTATAACTGTCTTATGTTTCTATTAAAAAAAATTTAAATTTCGAAATTGATATATTTATTTCTAATGAGAAAATTTGAAAGCATATTTCAAGACCATAGTTTTTTGATACGTTTAGAATTATTCCATTTATTTGGATTTTATTGCAAATACAGATTATAAATAGAACTTCTGACAGAATGGACCTGAAAGGGTTAAACGATTGACTAAATACAACTACATCAATGGGTTAAATGCATTTAGAAGCTTTGCCAAATCTAGATTATAAAAGACCTTCTGACAGAATGGACCTGAAAGGGTTAAACGATTGACTAAATACAACTACATAAATGGGTTAAATGCATTTCGAAGCTTTGCCAAATCTAGATTATAAAAGACCTTCTGACAGAATGGACCAGGAAGGGTTAAACCATTGACTAAATACAACTACATCAATGGGTTAAATGCATTTCGAAGCTTTGCCAAATCTAGATTATAAAAGACCTTCTGACAGAATGGACCAGGAAGGGTTAAACCATTGACTAAATACAACTTCATCAATGGGTTAAATGCATTTCGAAGCTTTGACAAATCTAGATTATAAATAGACCTTCTGACAGAATGGACCAGGAAGGGTTAAACCATTGACTAAATACAACTACATCAATGGGTTAAATGCATTTCGAAGCTTTGCCAAATCTAGATTATAAAAGACCTTCTGACAGAATGGACCAGGAAGGGTTAAACCATTGACTAAATACAACTACATCAATGGGTTAAATGCATTTCGAAGCTTTGACAAATCTAGATTATAAATAGACCTTCTGACAGAATGGACCAGGAAGGGTTAAACCATTGACTAAATACAACTACATCAATGGGTTAAATGCATTTCGAAGCTTTGCCAAATCTAGATTATAAAAGACCTTCTGACAGAATGGACCAGGAAGGGTTAAACCATTGACTAAATACAACTACATCAATGGGTTAAACGCATTTAGAAGCTTTGACAAATTTCACCTTGACTTGCTTTAACACCTCATTTTTATAACTGTCTTATGTTTCCATTAAAAAAAATTTAAATTTCGAAATTGATATATTTATTTCTAATGAGAAAATTTAAAAGCGTATTTCAACACCATATTTTTTTGATACGTTTAGAATTATTCCATTTATTTGGATTTTATTGCAAATACAGATTATAAATAGAACTTCTGACAGAATGGACCTGAAAGGGTTAAACGATTGACTAAATACAACTACATCAATGGGTTAAATGCATTTCGAAGCTTTGCCAAATCTAGATTATAAAAGACCTTCTGACAGAATGGACCTGAAAGGGTTAAACAATTGACTAAATACAACTACATCAATGGGTTAAATGCATTTCGAAGCTTTGCCAAATCTAGATTATAAAAGACCTTCTGACAGAATGGATCTGAAAGGGTTAAACGATTGACTAAATACAACTACATCAATGGGTTAAATGCATTTCGAAGCTTTGCCAAATCTAGATTATAAAAGACCTTCTGACAGAATGGACCTGAAAGGGTTAAACGATTGACTAAATACAACTACATAAATGGGTTAAATGCATTTCGAAGCTTTGCCAAATCTAGATTATAAAAGACCTTCTGACAGAATGGACCTGAAAGGGTTAAACGATTGACTAAATACAACTACATCAATGGGTTAAATGCATTTCGAAGCTTTGCCAAATCTAGATTATAAAAGACCTTCTGACAGAATGGACCTGAAAGGGTTAAACGATTGACTAAATACAACTACATAAATGGGTTAAATGCATTTCGAAGCTTTGCCAAATCTAGATTATAAAAGACCTTCTGACAGAATGGACCAGGAAGGGTTAAACCATTGACTAAATACAACTACATCAATGGGTTAAACGCATTTAGAAGCTTTGACAAATTTCACCTTGACTTGCTTTCACCTCATTTATCATTTTTGTGGTAATCTAATATCACGAACATTCTGCGGTATTTGCTGCCTACACACTATAAATAATACGGGAAATGACTTCCATTTGCTTGCAACATGCAGGAACTCAAAAATCATTCCATTTTAGATTTCACTATTTTTGAGTTTCTCAAATTGTTATCAGCAGGAAATCACCACCTCAAGCCAGGCTGGGAGAATCTATCAGTCATTCCACCTTGCATGAATATTTGTGACTTGTAACAGATCTATAATTTTTTTTTCATGTGCACCTTTTATTGTTGTACAGATCAATTTAGCTATGTTCTGTAAATCACCCAATTGGGCATAATAAAGTTTTGCTAATTACAAACATACCTTACACTTAACCATTCATTTTCATTTTTATAATAATAACAACAAACTAACCACACATTACTCTGTAACTACTTTCATAGTACCTACTTACTTTTTTTGAACTCTTGTTATTATGTACACTTTTTAAACTCCCGTGCACAACTTTCTATGATAAAGAAACCACATACTTGTATTGTACCTGCTTAGATCTTCCATTCTCAGTTTATTACGTTATGTAATATACAGGGTGTACATGCCGAAGTTAGCGCACTCTGCCCTCTTTATCTCCTGCTAGGGTGGTGATTCTACATGATTTTAGAAGTAAAAAAGATTAAAAATAAATTTAGAAATTCCAATATTTTAATGTAGTTTTTAGGTTCAAAAATTGAATTGTTTGTATCTATAAATATTCTTCTATGAAAAAATATTTTTGTATGGGAAAATAAACATGGGAATTTCAAAAAAAGTTATTGATCTTTTTTACTTCTACCATCATGTAGAATCACCTCCTGAACTTAGCGCACTTTCCCGGACAGAAATACAATAAAAACTATTTAGGCGGGTACATTAAATACTGTTTTTACTGAAATAATTATAAATATACTAGCTGTACCCAACCACGCGTTGCTGTGGCTCAGTCTTTCTGTGCAGATAAAGAAACAATAGCGCATGTTGCTTTTACGTCCAACGTTTACATTTACATTTTTATTTATATAGATTACACCGTGGGTGGCCAACGTTTTCAGCAGCTGGGCGAGATTTTAGAAATGAGTTTTGCTACGGGGCCGTACAACAAAATTTCTTTTATCATTCAAAGCAAACAAGAAATATATTGTTTTTTTTTTTAAAGATATAACTAAAATGAGAATCAAACATATTAGATTAGAGTTATGCAATACAAAAAATAATAATATAATAAATTTTAGTGAGACGTCTGATTTTGTTTGTCAGAACTAAGTGCATCAATGTTGATAAAGATTGATGTTGTTGCTACACGCAAACACTTTTCCAAATGCTCATCAGTGATTCATGTTCTCATTTGAGATTTAACCTTTCAGTACTTTTTCAGTATGCAATGTTTTCTGTGTATTTCAAATGCACTATATACATCTTATTTTGAATTTTCCGTAAAAACAAATACTGTTTAAGTAACTCGATAAAATCGTCTTTCCGGTGTATGCATTTAAAATAAACATTATTATTTCTAAATAATAAAATTTTAATATCAAACAAGAAAAATGTTGTCAAAAATGCTAACCATATTTTTACTTAATTTTTTACTCCAATCAAAGAAAAAATGAGAGAACACAATATTTCGAAAACACATTCGTTTTGTTTGGGGAATTTGTAAGAATACTGTAAATTCACTTTTATATCGTTCATATAATAAGAAAAAAAATTTAAAGTTAAACCGATTGTTACGATAGCGGCGCGAAATATGAATTATTCATTTTGGCTATTTTTGGATTTTATTAATGGATTCTGTAGTGCGGCAATGAGGCTTCCTACCCACTGTGTGGGCAATACCATATTGTATGGTCAGTTCAGAATAAACTCCCTCGCAAGCTGATGTGCCGTGCCTTTCAATTGTACCTCCGTACATTACAGATTCCAGTATAAATACTTGAGGCAAACTGGAAAGAATTATTATTTCTTTCAACATCTAAAAAATAGATTTTTTTAAATTTAGAAATGTTAATTCAGCAATTGTTCGCCTTCTTTTGCAAAGATCGAAATGAATGTACATTAAAAGTTATTGATGAATTTGAATTGAGCTATATTTTATTAATAACACAAGATGTGCCTTTTGAACATGTTTCCTGGACCAAATATTTGCCCAATCGAGGCTTAAATTTCCAATACATCTGTGTTTACGAAATTCAAAAGGGAAAAGACATCTACGATGTCGGGTGAGTGAGTGACAGGAAGCGCTGGACATTTGTTTATCTTATTTAAATCGGTAAGGAAAGCACTTCTTGTGTTATCCTTTATTCTATGGTTCAATACTATCGGTGTGGATTTCAAATCGGCCAAATGAAATTATTTACTTACATAATAATTTTTATTAAATACCAGTATTTATATCTCTACTGTACATAATAAATTTTCAAAACATTGTTTTTGGCGGAATAAATAGTAGACAAATTTTAACCAAATTTAAAAATAGTTTTTGAAAGATAAAAAGTTAAATTTCTGATACTAATTAGAACAAATAATTTTGTCAGTTATGTGTAAATCTAAGCTCTCAAATAAATAAAAATGCATTACTTAATAATCATAAATATAATTATTAATTAATAATTAATTTTATTTTTATTTTATAATATTTCATAACATAAAATAAAAATAAAACCTACACGTAACACACAAAACCAATATAAACACACATCACTCACAAACACACAAGATTATTTTCAATGTACTATTTTTTTTTTAAATTTTAAATATATTATTATGTATTTTTAATTTTAAATGTATAATTTTTCTCATTAAATGTATTATGTAGTTTTTTTTTATATTATAAAATGAAGGCCTCAGCACGGGCAAGCCACCCAGTGAGGCCTACATTACTGAAAACCTTGAATTGTAAAAAATATTGTACGTAATAAAAAAAAAAAAAAATCATTGGTAAGCAACGTCTAGCGCAGCAGGGAATGAACTTTGAACAGTCAACAAACCAAAATAATAAAGAGGTATCGCGCAGGCACGGCCCGCGGTCTCGGTCTCCTTCGGCAGATGATAATGGCTTCACACTAGTAACGAGAAAACCCAAACGTAATTTGAGAGGAAAAGCAATCTCAGTGATACTGAAGTCGGCAGACTTAATCACATCAATATAAATTTCAAGGTTTACCTTGGAAACTACTGAGAATGACATAAAGATATATCTTGTAGAAAACGGTCTCTGAAATACTAAGATCGAAAGAATTAAGCCTTACCATCCTACACCGTTTAACACTTTTAAACTCTCTGTAAAAGCGACCGAAGTACCGAAATACCTGGTGGTAGAACTATGGCCGGAAAGATATGTATCCCGAAAATATAAAGAATCGAAAAAAAAGAAGGCTCTTTTCAGCTTTTTGTACTACATTGCATGCTTGCGAGCTGTGGGCCAACTTAAAAGGAGAACCATGGAAAGGCTTCGGGTGCAATACAACAATGCGTACCGCATGATGTCGGACTTCCCAGGCACTGCAGTGCCTCTTCAATGTTCACGGAAGGGTGGCAGGACTGAGGGATCCACTGGATCAACAACTCCAGAAATCTGTCCTTATCATTGAATCCCGTATGACTCCAGGATCGAGCATCGAAGAGCGTTGGAAAAAGATGTTGGTCCCCCATAATTGAAACCGCCTCGAACCGCTTTAATAAAAACCAAAGTGGTTGAATATTTATTCTCGTATGATACCACCTTCTTATGATACCACCGTCTTTTCTTTTTTATTTTTGATTTATTTTTATTCTTTTTAAAAATATGTTCTCACAAATCCCTGTATGTTATAACTATGTACTTATACTCTCTATGGAATGTGTGGGATTGCACTTACCTCCCCACATTCTGGAATAAAGAATTTATTATTATTATTATCAATAGATGTTACCAACACCACGTTATGTCAAATCTAAAACAACAACAAAATATCTAAATATACTTACTCATTTTCCTGTTCATTAAAAATAGGTTTTTTGATGACGTAATCTGCAATAGTGTGATTATTTTTCATCCACACATAATAGTCCACGGGCTTATGAGTATTAATGCCGGTAAAAGGGAGGAACTTAAATCTGTAGCATCCACTGAACCAATAGTCATAGCAGAAACTCAACTCCAACTGAAATAAAAGTAAAACACAATAGGTTAAATTAGGTTTTGGATACTAAAAATAAAATGTATGATTTGAAATTTATTAAAACATTCATGTATTTATATATTCGGGCATCATGCGTATTTTCTGTTCTTAACCGTTTTAGTGATATACTTATTTTGTAACTTGTTACTATTTATGTAAATTGCTACAGTTTTTGGGTAAAAAAGTATGGTATTGAGTAAAAATGCAATAACTTAATGACAAATATAAACAAATTTTAATGATTCTTTATGCAATTAACCTGTTGAAGGCCGGAGCATAAAACAGAAAGTGGAATCACACGTTTTATTAGCACAAACGATGCTGATTTTGTTTTTCAGACATTTTTTAAAGCATTAAAAACCCATCGGCGTGAAGAATGATATGTTATGCTTCTAATAAAAAAACTACACATATACAACTACAAAAAATATTTAAATTATTTCGAGAAGTAACAAGGGGAAAAATAAATTAAAATAGGCTGATAGTTTTGCATCAGGAGAAGGAACGCGTCTAGGAGCAGTAATTTAAAAAAAAGTGTCAGATGTTTCTGTAAAAACTTTCATCAAAAAAAAAGATTTTGTCAAACAAAGACCTCGTCGTACGTAGTGTCACTATCATTTAATACATCTTCCGCAATTGAACTAACATCCAATGTAACACGAGCTCTCCCGAAGACCGACAAACGCACACCAAAGCACGCAGCGCTGTGTGGCAATATTAAATAAATAAAAATAAGACCATTCTGAAGTAAGTAATTAGCCTAACCAATGAAGTATTTGACTTTTGGGGAGGTGTTGTGAGTAGATTCCAGTTGGTTGATAAAAATATATATATTATTGACATTAGTTTCATAAAGAAAGTAAAGTTGCTAAACTGACCAACCATTTTATTCAAATATTTATACAAAATATTACAATAACTAATACTGATCATAATTATGCCTAAGTTCCCCATTCTACGGGCGCATCTAAACTGCTAACAACCTCACACTGCCAATCTATGGGTGCTTCTAGACTGCTAACAACCTCACACCGCCAATCTATGGGTGCTTCTAGATAGCTAACGTCACACCTCCAATAAATGGGCACACCTAAATTGCTAACAACCTTACACTTCCAATATATGGATAAATCTAGACTGCTAACAACTTCACACTGCCAATCTGCGGGCGCATCTAGACTGCTAACAACCTCACACTTCCAATAAATGGGCGCACCTAAATCGCTAACAACCTAACACTTCCAATATATGGATAAATCTAGACTGCTAACAACTTCACACTGCCAATCTACGGGCGCATCTAGACTGCTAACAACCTCACACCGATAATCTATGGGTGCTTCTAGACAGCTAACAACTTCACACCGCCAATCTATGGGTGCTTCTAGACTGCTAACAACCTCACACCGACAATCTATAGGTGCTTCTAGACAGCTAACAACTTCACACCGCCAATCTATGGGTGCTTCTAGACTGCTAACAACCTCACACCGACAATCTATGGGTGCTTCTAGGCTGCTAACAACCTCACACCGACAATCTATGGGTGCTTCTAGGCTGCTAACAACCTCACACCGACAATCTATGGGTGCTTCTAGGTTGCTAACAACCTCGCACCGACAATCTATGGGTGCTTCTAGACTGCTAACAACCTCACACCGACAATCTATGGGTGCTTCTAGACTGCTAACAACCTCACACCGACAATCTATGGGTGCTTCTAGACAGCTAACAACCTCACACTTCCAATAAATGGGCGCACCTAAATTGCTAACAACCTTACACTTCCAATATATGGATAAATCTAGACTGCTAACAACTTCACACTGCCAATCTACGGGCACATCTAGACTGCTAACAACCTCACACAGATAATCTATGGGTGCTTCTAGACAGCTAACAACTTCACACCGCCAATCTATGGGTGCTTCTAGACTGCTAAGAACCTCACACCGACAATCTATGGGTGCTTCTAGGCTGCTAACAACCTCACACCGACAATCTATGGGTGCTTCTAGACTGCTAACAACCTCACACCGACAATCTATGGGTGCTTTTAGGCTGCTAACAACCTCACACCGACAATCTATAGGTGCTTCTAGACAGCTAACAACTTCACACCGCCAATCTATGGGTGCTTCTAGACTGCTAAGAACCTCACACCGACAATCTATGGGTGCTTCTAGGCTGCTAACAACCTCACACCGACAATCTA
Organism: Hesperophylax magnus; assembly: GCA_026573805.1. Taxonomy (NCBI): domain Eukaryota; kingdom Metazoa; phylum Arthropoda; class Insecta; order Trichoptera; family Limnephilidae; genus Hesperophylax; species Hesperophylax magnus. The sequence goes on from JAIUSX010000050.1 coordinate 1,562,869, forward strand.
TGGGTGCTTCTAGACTGCTAACAACCTCACACCGACAATCTATGGGTGCTTCTAGACAGCTAACAACCTCACACCGCCAATCTATGGGTGCTTCTAGACTGCTAACAACCTCACACCGACAATCTATGGGTGCTTCTAGGCTGCTAACAACCTCACACCGACAATCTATGGGTGCTTCTAGGCTGCTAACAACCTCACACCGACAATCTATGGGTGCTTCTAGGCTGCTAACAACCTCACACCGACAATCTATAGGTGCTTCTAGACAGCTAACAACTTCACACCGCCAATCTATGGGTGCTTCTAGACTGCTAAGAACCTCACACCGACAATCTATGGGTGCTTCTAGGCTGCAAACAACCTCACACCGACAATCTATGGGTGCTTCTAGGCTGCTAACAACCTCACACCGACAATCTATGGGTGCTTCTAGGCTGCTAACAACCTCACACCGACAATCTATGGTTGCTTCTAGACTGCTAACAACCTCACACCGACAATCTATGGGTGCTTCTAGGCTGCTAACAACCTCACACCGACAATCTATGGGTGCTTCTAGGCTGCTAACAACCTCACACCGACAATCTATGGGTGCTTCTAGGCTGCTAACAACCTCACACCGACAATCTATAGGTGCTTCTAGACAGCTAACAACTTCACACCGCCAATCTATGGGTGCTTCTAGACTGCTAAGAACCTCACACCGACAATCTATGGGTGCTTCTAGGCTGCTAACAACCTCACACCGACAATCTATGGGTGCTTCTAGGCTGCTAACAACCTCACACCGACAATCTATGGGTGCTTCTAGGCTGCTAACAACCTCACACCGACAATCTATGGGTGCTTCTAGACTGCTAACAACCTCACACCGACAATCTATGGGTGCTTCTAGACAGCTAACAACCTCACACCGCCAATCTACGGGTGCTTCTAGACTGCTAACAACCTCACACCGACAATCTATGGGTGCTTCTAGGCTGCTAACAACCTCACACCGACAATCTATGGGTGCTTCTAGGCTGCTAACAACCTCACACCGACAATCTATGGGTGCTTCTAGGCTGCTAACAACCTCACACCGACAATCTATAGGTGCTTCTAGACAGCTAACAACTTCACACCGCCAATCTATGGGTGCTTCTAGGCTGCTAACAACCTCACACCGACAATCTATGGGTGCTTCTAGGCTGCTAACAACCTCACACCGACAATCTATGGGTGCTTCTAGGCTGCTAACAACCTCACACCGACAATCTATGGGTGCTTCTAGGCTGCTAACAACCTCACACCGACAATCTATAGGTGCTTCTAGACAGCTAACAACTTCACACCGCCAATCTATGGGTGCTTCTAGACTGCTAAGAACCTCACACCGACAATCTATGGGTGCTTCTAGGCTGCTAACAACCTCACACCGACAATCTATGGGTGCTTCTAGGCTGCTAACAACCTCACACCGACAATCTATGGGTGCTTCTAGGCTGCTAACAACCTCACACCGACAATCTATGGGTGCTTCTAGACTGCTAACAACCTCACACCGACAATCTATGGGTGCTTCTAGACAGCTAACAACCTCACACCGCCAATCTATGGGTGCTTCTAGACTGCTAACAACCTCACACCGACAATCTATGGGTGCTTCTAGGCTGCTAACAACCTCACACCGACAATCTATGGGTGCTTCTAGGCTGCTAACAACCTCACACCGACAATCTATGGGTGCTTCTAGGCTGCTAACAACCTCACACCGACAATCTATAGGTGCTTCTAGACAGCTAACAACTTTACACCGCCAATCTATGGGTGCTTCTAGACTGCTAAGAACCTCACACCGACAATCTATGGGTGCTTCTAGGCTGCTAACAACCTCACACCGACAATCTATGGGTGCTTCTAGGCTGCTAACAACCTCACACCGACAATCTATGGGTGCTTCTAGACTGTTAACAACCTCACACTTCCAATCTGTTGGTGTAAATTTTGAGGTGGGTATCAAATAAAAGACCATGATGTGGGAAACATTCAGAGTCCACGAGATGTTATCCAAATAAATCCAGTTTTGAAACATTTAGGATTTGTATTGCAAAATGGTTAAGGTCAGAATAGTTTATAAAAATAATCTGATTAATATTCAGTTCCATTTGAGTGCATCAACTTAAGCTCATGAAAAAGGGATTAATAAAAGAAAAAAATAGGTAAGAGGTAAAATCTGGAAGTGATAAATTATCTCAGCATACTCATAAAATAAGTAAGACAATTAATTGAATGTAGTTCCCCACATTAAGGATAAACTAGGGGAGAAAATATTGTTTTATAATATGTGTTAAATGGGAATCCACATTTTATCAGGTGAGATGAGGAAAAGTATGTTTAAAATTTCTTATTAAAAGACATCATTGATTTTTTTTTTTTAATTTTGAGATAGAAATTGCTACCTATCTGAAGTTAATAATATTATTGTTAGAAAGACTGTTTTTTAAATACATCTATTGAAATTTCACTATTGTTTTCAGTAATGCAAATCTTCGAAGCGGAAATTAACCCACTTCCCGACATCCGATCAAGCTGAAACTCGACAGATAGACTTGTTGTCGATGACATTTCATTTTATCAACTTTTAATGGCAATCACACACACAAACGTGGACACATAATAATAATAATAATAATAAAAACGTTTATTTGACAATAATTTTTACGTATTAGTTAGTATACATATATTTAGATGATTATACATACGTATTTCTCTGAAATCGGACGAGATTACAGCAGTTAATACACAAAACAAATGTCAGTCCTACTCGATCGGCATTTGGAGAGGTTGGTAGAGTTGTAGACTCCAGTTCTTGTATAGGAAGATTCAATCGTCAGTCAAACCATTTTTTTTTTTTTAATAGATGTGTCATGGAAAAAAAAACTATTTATGTGTTGCCTTTTTTATATATTTTATTTTTATATTACCTCGGGAGGTCCTGGGGGAAATAATTTCCATCAGGGCCTATGTCACATTTGAGGATGCTGTGTGGATATCTTTTCAAGGAAAGGAATCACTGGGTCTTGAAGATACACATGTTGTGGGAGGAAGAAAACAGTAAACACAGAGGCCTACTAGCGTTTCCTCCGCTGTCGTGTCAAAATATGTATATTTATGTACGGGTTTTACAATGTGCTTACCAACACTATTGGAATGTGCTACTTTCAAGAAAACATTGAATTAATTATTCCAAGCGTAATGGCCAATGAACTTAGTGACCCGAATATTAATTACTACATTTTCTCAGCAAATTTTAGGAAGTCGAAGAAATTTTATTTAATTACAGAAAAAATATAATGACTGCCTCAACGCGGGCTAGCCTAGTGAGGTGGGTTATGAGAATCCTCAAAATATAACCATACGTTTCTCGTTTAACGTGCGCTCCTCTCTCGTCCACTGCATGGTCGTTACTAAACTAAATGTACAAAAAACGTAAGGTTGCGCCCTTTCCGATGCGCATAATCCCACCCTCTCACTAATGGCCGTAGTGTGTCGCGCATTTCAAATAAGGAACTTCCCGCGCCGCACCCAAGAAGTAATAAAAAAAAACTTTAAATTTACCTCTATGTAAAGGAAAAAGGATAAAAATGATGATTTTTTTAAATAAAGAAGTTCCCGCACCGCACCCTGTATATACAAAATATAACAACAACCAAAATTTACAGTTTCAACTTTAAAAATTCAAAATAGATAAAGTTAAGATAATCATTCTGTTTAGGCCTACAATCATTAATCATTTATAGTTTGCAGATTTGTAACAAAACAAATAAGGATAATTAATAATTATTATATAATTTATGGAATCACACATTTTCCTTCTTCCTTTAGAGATATTTAAAATAAACACTTATGCAGAGAAGAAAAACAAATTAATTGCTTCATATAAAAGATAAGAATCATCTTTTAATCGCAAGCATAATTTTTAGTTTGATGAACACATAAAAGATGAAAATTGATAAGCAATGTTATTATTCGTGAGCAGATGGTTCTTTCTTGGACCCAATGGAGAAATGCAGTCCAGGGAATTGAGGAGGTTCATTCAAAGCTTACAAGGGAGTAAAAATGGCTTTACCAGATCTGAATAGCCAGGTACTTCCCAACCTTCCTATTCCCATCTCCTTCCCTTATCACCAGTGGCGCGGCAGTTAGAACCCCTGAACGGCAAATGGCCAACCGCACCATAGGGGTTAAACAACTGGACGTAAAAAGACTCACTACGCTTAATGTGCCAAAAATTTAACCCGCTAAAAGTCATACGCTGGGAGATTAATGTATTTATTTTTATTGATACATTACCAGTATATAGGTTATTGTTATTTATCCTTCTTGAAAAATATATGGTTAATTAGACACCATGCTGTAATCGCTAAGTAAGGTTACAAAATAAGTTTAAAAGTTACCTTATGACAGACTGGCGATACTTCAATTTGAGGTAGAATTTTTAAATCAATTCCAGGTTCATTGAAATCAGTGGTATTGTGTAAACAGGCAAATTCATCTGTCACCCTCAAATAGTTTATGGTCACTCTGTAATGGGTGAAATCACAATTATTTTCAAATGCTGAAAACTTTAAATTGTAGCTAGAGGTTTCTTCGTCGCCTTCGATGGGATTATAACTCAAATTCGTGTTTTGTTTAGTAAATATGCATCGAGTTCCGACAGTATTAATGCAGGATGCTGTGCCATTAAGGGCGTCTTCATTGCAAACCCCTTCAGATTGTACGATTAGGTGCAAAACAAGATACAACAATATTAACTCCATTTCAGGTACTCGGCAAAGTACCTCTAGTATTTCAATTCGCAATAACAGGTCCACTGTTTAAATTATGTATTCAACGAATGGAATTATCACACTGATTATTAATGACTGTTTTTTTTGTAAAACTTAAATGAGTGCATTATAATGTCTTTCGGGTAAAGGTTATGGTACGAGTTTTACACTATTAGTTATTGTTATCGACATGAAAAACATAAACCGCGACATTCTGACTTCTGACACATGTGTTGAGGTGTTGACATAAATAAACCACTCTGGTGTTGACAACAGAAAACAACCCGTGTTGCCAACAAGGATTCTACATTTCCGCTAGAATTTACAAAAAAATCCGCCAAATTCCGTCAAAAACTTACTTGGATTCCGCCAGATATTCCGCTTAATTTGAGCACTAAAACCACGAACATTACACAGTTTTTATTGATGAACTAAAACAGTTTCATTAAACACAATACAAACGTTTTATTACAGATTATTAAATTTTTATGTTAATGTTCACTTAGAAATTAGTATTTTAGTAAAATAAAGTTAAAACAGTATATCATCATCTTCACTTTCCGCCGCCACCGCATGTTGACCCTGTTGGTCTTCAAATTGTAATGAAGACGTAGATGGTTGGGCTAGGTCACGTTTCTTATTATATATTTTTACAGTTCCTACCATATTTAATACCTCTGGGGGTAATGTATATGTATCGCAGGTTTTATTTAATCGCTGTAATCCCGAACGAACATTCAAAATTGCATTTACCGAATCAGTTTTCATTTTGTTTCTGGATTTATTTTTTACAATGTTCATCATACTAAAAACTCTTTCCACATCTGCATTTGATTGTGGTAAAATTAACATTGTAAATACAAAATCACATAAGTGCTTGAAGGGATTCACATTGGCAGCATCTTCGTAAAATTTGACTTCTGTCCAGAATTCGATTGTACTATTTATTTTTGTCCATTTGGTGAAATGTATCATTTTCCACTGGTCTTCGATGAGAGAAATTTCATCAGATGGATATTTAAATAATACCAGTAAAGGCGTTATGGACTCCTTGTGTACTCTCAATGTGTTGCTTACGCTGAAAACATTAATTTTTGCCAAAATTTCAAAGTTATCAGGAAGTCTCTGACGAAGTTCCTTTATTAATTTTACTGTAAAATCAACACATCGTTTACGTAAAGTTTGTTCCTGTGCTACTGACACAATATTATTTTCCCTTAACGATGTCATCTTGGTTTCAAATTGGAATCCCAAATATGGTCGGGGATCCAGATGACTTACAATATTTATCGTCAACGGATCAATGTTTGGCATTGGAATGGCTACTTTTGACACTAAGAAACTTAATAGATTCTTTAGGTCACCAAATAATTTGCAGGGGTCTGCAGTTTTCGACTCAAATAATTTATTAACTCTCTGTACCTGTTCCAGTACTGGGCAAATAAAACAGAAAATAAGAACATTGGTATCGTCACTGTACATGTTATATAATATTTCTGCATTATAACAATTTTGAGTATGCCGCGTAATATTAAAATGAGCTTTTAATTCTATCCATTGCTTTAAGATTCGATCCACGGCGGAATAGATCGATAGCCAACGTGTCTGACATACTTGTGTTATTTTATGGGGTTCATGGCCGTCGTTTATTAGGCTGTATATTTCCTTGTATGCGTGTTGTCTTGACGAAGATTTAGCAAACCAATTGTATGTTTCTGACAAAAGGAATTCTAAATTTCTAGGCAGAGTGTTTTCAGATGCCTTTGACACAGCTAATTGGAGTGAATGGCAAACGCATTTAACCAGAATAAGTCTGGGTATTTCTTTTTTCAATTTCTGATGTACTCCATTATTAACTCCAATCATTACAGAAGCATTATCTGTGCCGATACCTAACATTTTCTGTAGATTGAGGTCGAACTCGCATAATGTTTGCTTTAGAGTAAAAACTATTCCATCAGCAGTGCACTCCGATAATGTAGCAAGTTTCAAAAAGGTTGACACAATTTTTCGCAAAGAGCTGCTGTAGTAAATAATGACTATTCCAAGGTACTTGCATACACTTATGTCCGTTGACTCATCCAATAATAAGCTAAAATAACCATCACCAATATCGTGTTTTAGTTCTTTTACAAAATGTGGACTAAGCACGTTATTTATCACTGCACTGCATTTCGTGCGATGCAACTGGAAATCTTTAGCAGCTGAAGAGTCATGAAAAACCTTTTTTAAAAGACTTCCGAGATGATCAATCGTCAAAATGCTGCAATGTTCAGAAATAAAAAGACTCAAATAAGCTTCTGATGAATTTGCTTTCGGTTGGGATTCTTTTGAAAAATTGAGAGTTTTTTGACTTCCACTTGAAAAGGCACTTGAATTTAGTTGGTGTTTTTTTTATTGCATGTGGTTCTTTAAATCACAATATTTATTACTACTGCTAACAACACATCGACAAAATTTACACTCGGGGAAATCCTCACCACTCGGATCGTTTTTACGAACAATCCAGTCTTCAAATAATTTGTCTTTAAGCCACTCTGCACGAAATTTTTGTCTGTACTGTGGTTTCGGCATTTTTGATAAACACAAACTAAATAATTACAAACTAACTAAATTCTAACACAAACTAACTAAATTCACGATCGCAATCGGTATCGGCATGCACAATAATAAATTATAAAACTGTTGACCCAGACAAACGATATATGACGCGCCGGCAGAATTCTAGAACTGTATAGAAGTATAGAACTTAAACAAAGAACTAAACGAGCCAACAGGGTACATCATTCTCAATAACGAAATAATTCCCCGAGGTCCCTGAGAAAAGGAAATCCCCGAAAGTCATATATACGTATAAATAAATAGCGATCATTACATCTAAAATTCTCAGCAACGGTACCAAGCGCCGCTCCCGGCCACCACGTAAAAAAGTGTCACATTAGTCTGCGGTCCGTGCTGCAAACCGTTACCTTACTTTCGAACTCTTCTGCGCGGCGGCCTGCAGTGGCACGCAGTACCATTGCTCCGAAGTGGACGTGTGATTGCCGCTATTGTTTGCTTGGAGAAATTGCCAGTGCGATAAAGTAATGAAACGAAGGACTCCCCATTTTTTCAGTAATTAGTAATTCCGGGCTCTATTCGATTCCGCCAGAAAATCCACCAAAATTTTGAATTCCGCTAGACACAAAATTCTTCCGTTTCGAAGGCACTCAATCCGCCAGATATAGCGGAAAATCCGCCAAGTTGGCAACACTAAACAAGACTGAAATGCGGTGTTGCCTGGTCAAAATATGTAAAATTCCTAATTCCTAGCAAAGACAAAAAATCCACAAAAATGCGAAAAACTCCCTAGATTTTAGGCAGTAGCATTATAATCAGTGGCGAAACCATAAATATACCACTCTGGCGAAACTATAGGGTGGCAGGGCTGGCAAAATGCCACGGGCACCTCGGGGGCCGGGGCCCCGGCCGCCACGGGTAAAAGTAACCTAATATTTTTAAAAAAATTTAGTAAAAATTATAAATTTTATGCAAGTATATAAAATCAACTAAAGTTAGACACAACTAAAGGCCATATAGGTACAAATTCAAATAAATTATTAAGATTTACGCATTCATAGGAAAAGGATGTCGTTCAATTTTAGAATGCATCCATTGTTTGCTGAATTTTTTATCGCGCCAGTTTGGTGGCGCGTGCGAGCTAGAGGCGCTCGAGGTATTTCTGCATTTTGATAAGCATTGAATGTTTTGACAATTGGTTATTGTATCTTTGATTTTTCGTAGTTTTTGTTTTATTGAACCTGCAATTAGAGGCACAGTAAAGATAATTATTGTGAAAGTTAGATATTAACATGTCTTGTTCTAGAAAATATCTGAGTGGGAACGAAAAACGAAAGAGGAAGGAGTCTGAACAAAAAAATAAAAAATTATCTAAAATTAGTCATTACTTTAAAATGATGACTTTATTGATGAAAAAGCGAGTGAACAGTGATCCGAAAGTGAAGAATTGGTCGGATCTAAAAGTAACAGTACAGTACCTATAGCAGATGCAGCACCCGACACCAGTGTATATCCAGATCCAGAACAACCACAACCAGGTACTAGCGAAAATCAAAGTGAATCATATTTTAATGTGAACAATATTGCATCTTCACCATATATTACTGATAAGGGTAATTTTAAAGAACTGAATGATCAAGTGAAACGGTTCGTAATCGAAAACGGACATAGTAATCCTTTCTTAAAATACAATGACAGTAGATTTTTAACATTACTATATTGTTTCTGTAAGTCTGGCGTGAAACTTGAACGTACATGGCTATCTTATTCCTACTTCAGAAGGCGTATTGTGAACCATGCTGGTTATTCGCAAATCGGACATCAAAAAAATACAAAATGTTTGGATGGAAGGTTTTGACGACTGGAAACATATTGTAGACGCCGTAGAAAGACACGAGACAGGCTTCTGGACATGGGGAGAGTAGAGAGCGAACTTATGCTAACACAAACGCACATATATTATCTAATATGAACTAATAAGTGTTTAATTAAAAAAAAATGTTAATTAAATTTCTTTTCATTTTTTTAGTATTTAGACAGAAAAAAATATATAATAGCGTTGATATTATGTTAAATTTTATTTTTTAATGTGTACATTCTGCCAGCAATTGATCTGAGTCTTTTACATGTTTTTTTAATATCTTTGTCCCATTTGAAAAAGCAATCTACTGTAACACCAAGATAGACATATTCCGTAACTAATTCTAAGCTTTCACATTTACAATTAGTCGGGATATTTTTATGGATGCAATTAAAATTATGAGAAATAATATTAGGATTAAATTGAAATCTGGCATTAGGTGATTTTATATGCATAACGTTGGTTTTTTTAGCACTTATTAATAGTCCTGCATCATGTGACCATTTACAAAGTTGATTAAAGTCAATTTGCATGAGTTCAATTGCAATTTTTAGATCTTTATGTGATGTGACCAATGCCGTATCATCTGCGAATACAAAATGTTTAACAAAAGAGAAAAGTTTTTTCATTATAGTTACATAAATTATATATATATATATTGTAGGTCCCAATATGGAACCTTGTGGAACTCCTGCAGAAACATTCTTTGTTTTACTAAAAGTATTATTTATTTTGGTACATATTTTTATATTTCTAAGATAATCTTTAAATAAATTTAACACATTTCCTCTTATTCCAATTTTTTCTAAGGTTTCTAGCAGTTTTTTAGAGTTAATTGTGTCAAAAGCTTTAGATTTATCGATAAATATCACAATAACATGTAATTTATTATTTATGTAATTGGAAAAATCTTGCAGTAATTTTTCAGTATTTTTTTTTCTTTGAAATTCATATTGATTTGGATCTATGATAGCGAATTTTTCAATGTAATTATTTCATTTATTTGATAAAAATTTTTCGAGAATTTTTTCTAACGCAGGTAGTATACTAATAGACCTATAATTTCCCAGTTCAATGTGTTTTCCACCTTTAAATATTGGTCTAGTAATGCTACATTTAAATTCTTGTGGAATTTTTGCTTGCTTTATTATCGTATTGATTAAATGAGTAATTATTGGCCCAAGAGTTTTTATATTTCTTTTTAAATCAAACATTCTTATATTGTCAATACCTGTGCTTTTAGAGTTTATCATTTTTTTAACAATGTTTTCAATATCAGTTATAGTAGCTCTTGGTATAAATAAACTGTGAGGCAGTTCTTCCAGTACAATATTAGTAGCTTTGTGATTGCATTTATGTAACATGTTGCTGATGCTATCCGAGAAGTAATTCACAAAATCATTTTACACAGAATCCTCAGTTCTATCTTTTAACATATATCGTGTTATTGTTTCATCACAATCGTTTTTGGGTTTACGTCCTAAAATATTATTTATCTCATCCCAGGTTTTTTTTTGTATCATTGAAACAGTTTTTAAATTTATTATTATAGTAGTTAGTTTTATCTTTATTTATAAGTTTATTGACAAGGTTTCGTGTTTCTTTGTATTCTGTTTCATATGTTTTGTTTGTTGGTGTACTTTTCCATTTTTTTATATTGTTTATCCCTTTTATTTATTTGACATAATAATTCACTGCTTACCCATTCATTTATTGGATAAGGACGTGTTTTCGGTTTTTGCACTATCGTTTTAGAACTACTCTTGTAAAATTTATTAAATAAAGATTTTATTTTTTCATATAATGAAATACAATCCTTCTCCTCTATAAGTTTACTCCAGTTATAATCTCTGATATATCTATCAATATCCTTTTGTGAGATGATTTGAATATACTTATTTGCAAAGTCTACCTGACGTTTATGAGATTTTATATTAATAGCAGTGATAAAATGATCGGCAATATTATTTTCACAGACGCAAGCAGTTATTTTCTTGCCTCTAAATTTGTCAAATATATGGTCAATGCACGTGCGAGTAATTTGTCCATTTAATACAGCTTCTCTGGTTACTACATTGATGCATTTAGTTAAATAATGGTTAGTAATTAAGTTTTCATATGAAGTTACAATATTATCTTGTTCATCAAGCAAATTTAGATTTATATCTAACAGTAAGATAATATTTTCCTTACTATTAATTGTCTCAAGATATGATGATAATTCCGTCAGAAATGAAGATTTACTGAGATTAGTTAGTATTAATAAACAAATTTGAACAAATCGGTATTACGGGAAACGAACTTAACTTTTTTTAAAGTTACCTTAATGAGCGCAAGCAACAAGTTAAAATAAATAATATACTTAGCAACACTTGTTCATCTAACTACGGTATACCTACCACAAGGTAGCATATTAGGTCCGTCTTTGTTCCTGTTGTATATTAACGACTTATGCAACATTAATATTCAGGGGAAAATCGTTAGTTTTGCCGATGACACCGTCTTACTGTTTGAAGCTGACACTTGGCTAGCTGTCTACAGAAAAGCTGAAACGGACATAAGCATGGTAAAAAGGTGGTTGGATATAAACACGCTCACACTGAACATCGAGAAAACTAAATATGTCACATCAAGCATTAATATTACCTACTGGTCAACCTCCTGATGATGCCTCCATCAGAATACACTCGTGTTTGAATTCCGATGAATGTTGTTAGTGCCCCTACATTGAGCGCTCTACTCAGATGAAGTACCTCGGCCTCACCATTGATCCATATCTCAAATGGAATCTTCATACTCAAATAATTGCAAACAAAATAAGAAAAACCATGCCCTTTTTCAGAATCATACGAAACTTTCTCGGCTTACAACACCTGAAAATGATTTGTTTTGCAGTCTGCCAATCTATTATTAAGTATGGTATCATAGCATGGGGAGGCGGCACTTCATCTGCACTAGACCCAATCATAAAGGCTCAGAAAACAATTTTAAAAATAATTATTACTACCTATAATTACAGACTTCGGCAGCTATATGCAAAAACTATCCTAACTCATCTATACTCAAATATACATACCTAATTACTACGAAAAAATTTCAAATACACGATGTACTCGAAGCAACAACTAAAACTTACTACAAATACCGATAACACATACTACGTTTGGTCAACGAAACTTTAAATACTTTGTGACAAGACTCTACAACATTCTTCCAGACAGCATTAAACAATGTGATTCGCAAAAAAATTTCAAAGGTAATGTAAAAAGTTGGATCAAAAATAAGAATAGGGCCTTCACCGGTGCATTCACCCAAATTCGCAGTTATTGAAGTCACCAAGTATAGGTATGTTCAAAGGTATTAGGAACTAACACGAAAAATTCTGCCTCAACACAGGCTAGCCTAGTGGGGCGGTATTTGAGAAACCTCAACTAACTGCACTTTTATTTTCTTTTTACCTTCATCATATTATGATTGTATTTTTCTGTTAATTTTATAAACCTTAAAAATAAAAGTTACAAATCAATGTACACCATAATGTGTATTTATAGTTGTAATGCGTAAACTTTCCTAAATAAAGATATTATTATTATTATTACTTATGGTGGAGTTCAAAAACTCATAAAAGATATCGATCCAAATACGGTATATATTATGTTCACTGTGCTTCTCGTAACTTAAATCTAGTAGGTACTTAATGATGCAGTAGGAGAGGTTATTGATATGCAACATTTTTTTAAACAGTTCAACAAATTTATAATTTTTTGAGCATATTATGAAAAAATCAAGTTATTTCTGATAAAGAGGGGGAGTTTTCAACTTCGATAATATTAAAAAACATTGAACCCTACTAGATGGTCGGGACGTTATGGTGCTATTTTTGCTGTAAAAGTTTGGTTTGTTGAAGTCCAAAAAGCGCGAATGAAAATAATTCTGTTAAATTGCAAATCGGATGAAAGAAATTAAGTGAAATAAATTGAAATGAATTTATCAATAGAATATCAAAGAAGAAGATCGAGAACTACAGTTTTATTATGTTATTAGTTTTCCATTGCAAAATTCTACAAACTCTCGATGCAGCCTCTAAAGCATTTAAGTCCAAAGCCATCGATCTTTCAAATGCCTTAAAACGTTTGAATATTTGTCTGGAAGAATTGAAAAGGTATCGACATAAATTGAAATTTTAAAAAAGGAATCAAGTAGTGTAGCAGAAAAGCGGTCCATCAACCCTGAATTTTCTAAAACCCGTCAGAGGAAGGTGAAAAGCCATTTTGACGAACTTTGCGAAGATGAGAGTCTCCAAGATCCGGAAAGATTGTTTGAAGTGAACGTATTTTATCGAGTATTGGACATCATTATTAATCAATTGAAATTGCGTTTACTTCCAATGAATGAAATTGTTTCCAATTTCAGTGTTGTGCAACCTGCAACTTTGCAAAATTTAAATGACACTGATCTCTTAAAAAAGCTCTAGAATTTGTTGATTTATATAAAAAAGACATAGGTATCTGAATCATTTGCCAGGGAAGTTCTCAGTTTTGGGTCCATCTTCAGAGACGAAATAGAAAAGGCTTCGTGTATTAGAGAACTTGCTGATTTATTAATAATAAATAATCATTTTATGTCTTGCCGCTTTCCTGAAGTATTTACTGCATTAATGTTATTTGTTGCAATGCCTGTGACTACAGCTAGTGCCGAAAAGTAATTTTCGAAACTAAAATTAATAAAAAGCTAGTTTTTTTTCTTATTAGACTAAATCAAAAAGGTTGCGTAATTTTGTTCTTAAAGGTGCTTTATCATGTGACCATTACTTTTTAGGGGCTTTCAGACCTCTATAAAAGAGATTTCTACGAAAGTCATTGGGACAAGACAGGCTACGTAACTTGGCTATTCTGTTTATTGAAAATTCAATGGCCCGATCTTTAAACTTTGATGACGTTATTGGTACTTTTGCGGAACAGAAAGCTCGGAGAAAAGAATTTTATTAATAAATGTATTGTAAAGACTACATTGTTTTTTTTATTATACCTACATATGTAATACCTATAACCTATGCTTTTGAAAATAAAAATGCACACAATATTAGTAATACTGTTGGGTAACTTTTTAAGTTATTTAAAAAAAATCAATTACAACGCGACTGTGATTTTTACTGGGGGGGGGGCCCATCCAATGAATTTGCCACGGGCCCCCGATGGTATAGTTTCGCCACTGATTATAATGTGAGTGATTTATTTATGATTATAATGTATATAATACTAGTGGATCCCCCGCAATACATAACACTATTGCTAGTGTTTCTCGGGCGCCTCCGATTTCTTTCACGATTTACTACTTTATACCACAATGTTACTCTTAAACTAGATTACATCGACTCCGTATCTCATTACGCGTCACTGAATTCTTCTACCATTTAAACATCTCACACTCCTGGTACTGATAACAACACACTTTGTATTTTCAACGATATCGGGGTAAAATTTCGATCGCGCTGGCCTCGCTTATTATGAATATTTTTTAGATAAAACCTTTAGATTCACCTTAATTACTGTACGACACAATGTTTAACCTTCGGGGCGGTGGAAAATATTTCAATAAAAATTTCAATTACGTAAAATTAAAATTAGTCTTCGATTTGTGAAACGAGGCCGTCCATTTTCAAACTTTATTTGTTTATTGTCAAATGTCATTTTGTTTTGTTGGTATTTCTGTTACTATAGGATGAAACGAACGGCTAGAAGTAGCTAGAGACAATCGCGCGGGCGTTTTTTTTAATGTTTTTTTAATTCGCGAATTTCTTTTTTTTGAATTCGCGAATCATTTAATAGAATCTAATCATTCATTCGATAAAATCTCTGGAACTAAAATATTGCATAAAAATGGATCTGGAAGTAGATTAAACAACTTAGAAGCCCTTGAAATAAAAAAGCAGTTAATAATAATTTAAATATAATAAATAACCAAATTAATTTATCTGATAGTCCCATATTAAATTTATTCTGCCGCTGAAACTGTTATTTCCATCCCCCCCCCCCCTCCCTCCTCATCATCCTTAATAATTTGTCTCCACCTTTTCTATTTGAATCTCTTTCTATCTGTTTTGTATCTCTTTCACTCATTGTTTTCATTTACCTATATTTATATGTGCCTGTATCTAATTAGCTTTAGTTGATATTTAGCCCTGATGAAGCTTGGGACAAGCGAAACCCGGTTGGCTATCGTTATTGATTCAAATATAAAGTGGTGTCTTACTAAGTGTATGTTTTTTCATTCAATATGTCACACCCCAAAGTATTTGCTTCCTTCGAAAATATTTACCTTTTTCTTCGATTCTGAATTCTCCGTAGATTTGATAAAAACCTCTCCTAGAATGTGAGTGGTTTATTTATGGATGGAGCTCTGCTGAAATACGCTGTTCACACGGTACCATCACGGCACACAAGGATGCAAAAGACTATCCGGAATCAATTCATCATAATTTTTTCAATACATTTCAATGTATGGTACCTAATTGTGTAAAACAATGTGCAAAACAGTTCAAAATTAAAATCTTATAATGTTATTGAAAAATATGTGTGCATTATTATCATCCTTTGACAAGTACATATGATGACATTGGTGCATTTCTTATATTTTCTTGTGCTCCACCATAAATAAACCACTCACTGCTCCACTACTATTATAATTTACAATATAATAGTTGTTATCGCATGAAATGAGGTTATCGATATTATCTGTGCAACTTAAAAACATTGTAGATGCATAGTAGACATTTTCCTGTTAGAGCCAATTCTCTAGAAAATATTATAACAAACAAGTTAATTATCACATAGGTATTGTTGATTTTTTTACATTAACCCCACATAGGACGCCCTGCGGAAAATAATTTCCCTTATAAAAATTGGATGACTTGAATAGCGCCGTTTTTGTGCAAAATCACCTCAAGGGCGCTGTAATGGCCTTATGAGGGGTGGATAGGAATCTAGGGATCAGTGTATCCAGGAGTGTCGTATAAATATATCCCCCCTCTGTGGCGCAAGGCGATGAGTCGAGAGACCAGTTGGAGAGCTCAAAGGATTAAATGATCCTCCCCGGTGGAATATTGTTCTCGGAATAATTTATTAATGTTTTCATCCTAGAAAAAATAATTTCGAAATAATTTACTTTAGCCCGAAATTCGATTTGCTCTTTGTCCTCATTCATTCCGTCAATTTGCTTTCTGGAAGGAGACCTAGCAAGTGATGTCCCCATAGCCAGGTATACCAATAATTTTTAGAAATGGCTTTACTTGCCTTTTATTTTCAGGATTTCTAGCACAGAGCAACTTAATAAATGTAAAAATCTTTCTTAGCCCGTCGTCCCACGGGTCGGTAAGAGCAACCGACGTAAATCAAATGCTGTAAGACCTTGCACAAGAAAGTTGCACACTGCAGACATTACCTTACTATAGCGAACTTAATTTTCTGTGCAGGGTCTTGCAACATTTGGTTTATGTTGATTGCCTACCGACCCGTGGGACGACGGACTTAGTGAGCACAAAGATCAACCAGCTCTTTTCGAGATCTCCTGATAACAGTATTTAGATTTGAAAGTGAAAGTATTCAAAATCAGGTAAGTACCTTCCAGTTTATAATAAAATATAGATATTATATAAAGTGATGTTTATTATGATATAAAAATGTACAAAAATGTGAGATCAAAATTGCCACTAAACACATTTTAAAATTTTTATTTGCCAACGTTAAAGATTTTCGTCAAATTCATACATGATATGAAGGTTAAAATAACTACTAGCAATTCTCTTCAAGTGATTAGACTAGATTTAAAATCATATTTCAATGAAGAAAAAAAAATTACCAACAACATACTTGGCAATTTAATCATTTTGCATTAAATAATATTTAATTAAAATATGGATTTTCATAATACTTCTCCTAAATATTAAAGTTATTATTTTATAAAAAAAAGTTGTGGTCCTACTAATATATTTTTATTTACATCCATAATTTGTCATATTATTGTGATGATCATACATTATTTATTTTTCATTGTGATAATTATTGATTTGTACATTGTAATGCATCTGCTATCGAAGAAGTGCAATAATGCTATATTAAAACCAGTATTTTCGGATATTTTTTGTTATTAACCTAACTGATTTTCATAGGTACACACTCAACACATTTTGTAGATATGTGGAAATCAATAGTTTTTAATGTCTAGGTAGGTACCTACATCGTATTATTATTAATTTGAGACAAAGTATTTAGATTTGAAAATAACTTTTTAAAGGACGGTTCACATTCTTATATTGCAATATTATGCATAATACTAAATACTCATAGTTTCTCAAAAATATATTTTTGTTCTTAAAAATTTATTACAAGATTTTTTATCGATTTCTCTGCGTAGTTAATCACAATCACGTCACACAAAAATATTTTTATAATAGAAAAATTTCAACAAATTATAGTGAACATTAACTGACTATATCATTTTTATTCCTTTATTCTGTTGTTTGTGGTTATGATATTATAAATAAACAAACCTTGTGGTTTTTGTGGAAAACTTTTTTTTTCTATAAACTTATTCAAGCACCATAATGTACAGTTCGTATTAACACTAACAATATATTGTTTCCATAATTCACGCAAAACTCAACATTCAATCCAGTGCTATATAAATTATTATTATAACCCTTTTGCCACCATGTATGTACAAATTAAAATTCTATACGATGTACATTGTACATGGTGCACTTACAGAACTTTTATAAAGAAGTAGGCATACCAATACCATACAGTTTGCCATGGTACCTACTGAAGAACTGTAGACCAAAGTTTCACAGGCTCAACGGCTTTTAGGATATAAAAACAGAAGATAATTCAAGATTAAAAATTAATTCCGTCAAAATCATAGTCATAACTTTTCATAACACTGTGATTTGTCCACCTCAATGTTACAAAAAAATATTAATAGCATTCGTTTATAATAATATAACTGGTACAAAAATTATTTAGACTATTTAAACTTGCATAATAAAACATATAATATATAGGTATGCATTGAACTAAAACACATCTCAGTTGTATATTTTCTTAATCAATAAAGTTCTAACAATACACACATAAAAGGATTTTAAAACACCCCTAAAATCATTTCATCCTATACCCATCGCTTAATAAACTATTATTTGTATTGACTGTACATCATATTATTGAGTTATATTATGTGGTTTTTTAAAAAGCACAGTTTCTCAGTCTTATACGGGGCACCTTACGCTTCACCATGTTTGATTCAGTCATAAAATTTAAAAAATTCATTTCAGTTTATGAAGGAATTATTTTTAATAGCTTCCTCATTATGCAAATGATGCCATAGTAAATAGTGCTAGTTCCCTCTAAATATAATGAACAAATTTTAGTTTATTTTGTTTAAAAACTGTCATTGTTTCGCTATCGCCAGCTGACAGTGGAATCTATTAAGGCACAATAATGAATCACAATATTATATAATTTACATAGAAGTCTCTAAGGGCTGGCTTTTGCTTTTGTTTCTGCTGGCCTCCGTCATGGGTTGAGGTAGGTCCATATCGTCTTCCAGATCGTCCACATCAAAGTTGGTTTCCAATAATGCCTCACTCTTGGATCGGCTCTTGGGCATTCCCCTCGGGACATTGTTCTCAGGGGAATATCCGTGGCTCGGATAGGGCTCAGGGCCAGGGCTGTGCCCTCCATTGCTGTGGGGGGTCGGGTGCAGGGACTCATAGTGCGGAGGATGTGGGGGACTGGGCAGATTGTCTTCATAGAAACTATTTCCTGGAAGCCAAAGAAAACATTATAATTTATTTATCACATCTGAGTATTTGTTTATATAGGGCACATACTATACGTAACAATATGCATAAAAGCAATCACAACAAAAATAAAAAAGCATAAAATGTAAATCAATGGCAAACAGATGCATCCATTCAATCCACAAACTAGAATAGTCCATGTGAATGTATACATATTACAAATTCAATGCAAATAATTACTCAGATTTTATATTTATTCCCGTAGATTGTTTGTAAAAATAGTTTTACTTAAAAAAATGTGACAGTTAAAGATTGAGAAGCTAGATGCAATAAAAATTTAAACGCACACAAGCTGTTTTTGTTCCCATCGCCTTTTTGGTATCTCCAATCCCTTCTTTGTCTACTGTGTACATATTGTTATGCAGGATTTACACAGACGGAGAACACTCGTTACAAGTAAATACTATGCATTTCAAAAAAGGTATATCATAAGTTGTCGTGTATTCCACTAGCTCCTCAATTGAATAAGTAAATACCATACATTTCATTTGTACATGGCAATACATCATCACACGCTTATTTAATTTTCTGCTATAAATCTCATTAATAAATTGTAAAATAGAATTTTAGTTTAGCATGATTTCCTAGCGAGACAGGCACAGTATGTCCACCATATGCTAATGTAATTTACAAAGCTGAAATTAAGAAAAGTGTATATTTCAGTGGATAAGTAGGCATCACACATCAGACCTTTGGTCAAAAGAGTTTTGATTAGCAATAGGGAACAATACCGACAATTTGAATATACAAAATATTTGAATGTACAAAATATGTATTTACCGGCAATATTTTTTCGTTGCCCAAAGCTGGATTGTGAAGCAGAAACATTGGCGGGAGGCTCGGGGATTCTATGTTTTAACTCTTTCAGGAAGGAGAGCTTAGGTTGTTCTCCAAACATGGGCGCACCATATTGCCCGTATTTATTATCATGTTCAACTTCTTTTTTCAAATCTAACGTGTCGTCAGATTTCCCCATGTGTCCCCTCAATGGAAGCGTGTCAGAATTGTAGTACTGGAAATCACTGTGAGGAGTCAAGCGTTCGTCTTCGTTGTAATGGTTATTATTGCTGATGGAGGCCCCTTCCCTGTGATGAATGATGGGAGTTTCTTCGGTCAGCAAAGTATTGACGGATGGATTATGGCTCGGCAACGTCGATACGTCTCTAAATCCTTCATTTTTAAAAGACAAATCAAAAGCTGGATTCATGTTTATCGGAGAGGAATATTTCGGTGACTCTTTTTTGTTGAAAGTGGATTGTTGTTTGGGTAACAGCATCGGGTTGGGATTATGGGCCTCGTATATATCGTAGCTCTGATTGTCTTCTAGAGAGGAGTTAAACTGACTTTTCTCAACGGAATCCACTGAAGCGGTGGATGACATCATCTTCTTGTAGTCTGAGTTCTTCGTTAATGTCAGGGTGTCAGTTGACCGGCCACTCTGAAACATTCAAATTTTTTAAATATTAATTTTTATTTTTGTCTTTAACCTTTGGAACGCCGAGCTTCCGCAACCTAATACCTCCGTAGTGTTCCGAGGGTGAAAATTCCACGAACATAATGGTTAATATCAGAAATTCTTAAAGATATGTCAGCATTCAATTGGTACAAGTTTTTCGTAACTACATATATGGATATTTCGGTGAACAATCGATAAAATACTCTCATACAAATTGAAAATATTTTTTTATTAAACTTACCATAGGACCCTTTCTTCTGTAACTGAGGTCGGAGAATCCTCCATTAACGCTTGCCATAGATCTCACAGAGTGCATTGACTGCCTGATAGAATTTCGTCGCTGTAAGCGTTCTACGTGCCTGAAAATGATCAATTCAAATTATAACAACATATTCAGGTAATATAAATTACAATGTATATTTCATAATATAATTTATATTATATTTTATTTACCTGTGTTTTGATTTAGAGTACCAACAAATAATTGCGGCCAACACAAATAATAGAGCAAGCGAAAATACTCCTATAACCGCTACCGTCACCACATCATCCTTCCAAGACAACGGGTCTATCAGCACTTTGGGATCTGAAATAATTAATAAGGAGAGCATTAGATACATTAGGCATAGTAATAAATTAAAGGCAACGGAAAAATTTAATCTTTGTCAAATTCATCAGACATTGTTACAACGCGATACTAACATATAATTTAACAATAATTAGACTTACCTATTTCGCAAACGAATGTGTTCTTCTGGCCGCATTGATCTATCTCAATAGATTGGTAAACAAACACAGTGCACTGACTAATGTAGTCGATGTGTTGAATCCACACTTTGTCGCTGTATTGGTGCCATTGGTTTTGCTTTCGAAGAAATTGGAATAAGGACACGTAGTTGCTGGAGATGTAGGGTAGAGATGCATTATCAGACTGAAATTAAATAAAACATTCAGTTAAGAAAACAATTAATTTAGCAGAATCTATTGACTCTAAGAAAACATTAAAAATATATTGGTTATTATAAAATCAATTTTTGAAAATACTTACACTGCAAAACCGTCTAGCTTGATCAAATGTCATCGGAGCGCCCACGTAAATATAACAAGTGTCGCCAACAAGGTCCCATCCTGGTGGACATTTTCCATTCAGAACAGTCTTATTGTTCAAGTAGAATGGTCGGAAATTAACTTCGAGGAGTTCGGAGTCGTCTGATCGATCTCGGATTCTGCCACTCACTGCCCATGTTTCATTATATCCCCAATAGTTATGGGCAGCATCGATCCTTGTTCTCCAAAGGTCCAAATTGCTGTTGAAATTATTTAAAATATTACAAATGGCAATAACTTTAAGATAAAATATTATTTTAGTAAATTAATGATGAGACAATCTGCCAATAATTACAGGCAAATGAATGATATGGAATTAAGTTTGGTTGAATGTTTTTATTAATTGTGTTATTTAAATTATGTAAGTATGTAGTTAGTAATTATTTTTCAATTCATTGGTAAGCATTGAAGGGATGCTGAACAACATTTCCATCTCCTCGGTAAGTTAGTTTGTACATCCTTTATACTGCGAAATCCCAACATGCTTTCTCTTGAAATCATGTTTGTTCTTGGTTTTAAGTTCAAAATAAATTAAATTTTTGAAAAGAAAGACAAACATTCCCGGGTTACGAATAACCTGACAATATTTGAAAATCTTCTAATACCACCACAGCAAGCGGAAAATGCTGTTTGTGTCATGATGGAGGACTTAATAACGTGAATTGAACTAAGGATGCCTGGGGGGACCCAAACGCGATGCCAACTCAGCCATTTACCGGTCAATGTACCTTACAAAAGCTCTTAGTCCCAACGGGAGCTTGTACATCGTCATCATCGATGATCGTCCTCTTCCTTCACACACAACGTGAGTGAAAACGAAAAAGATTGAAGATGCAAGAATGATGACGTCACGTACAACCTCTCATTGGGACTAGTACAGCTTATATTTTAAGGTTCATCAAACACCCAGACCAGGCAATGCTTATAATAGACAATCAACGTAAATAATATGAATTTTTTGTCTTTTTGTTTTGAAGAGTTTATTTATTTCTCAATCTGCATTATTTGTCATTTATTTTTTATAATCGCTACAGGTTTTGATTCGACATATCACCGATGACAGATTATAAAACATAGGTAACAAATGTATATTATTTTAATTCTTATAATTCGTGGTGGAATTCCATTATAATGATATATTGAAACAATTTAATTTTTTTTTTCTCTTATGTCAGCTTTTTGTAGCCATCTTCAGACTGGTGCAATTATTCCTTAAACTATGGATTACATATACAACATTTGGGGGAGGGTGTGGGGTTCACGGGGATGGATGTGTATATAAACAGTTTAAGGAATAATTGTACAAATCTAAATATAGCTATGATAAGCTGAAACCGGCAACGGTAAAAAAATAAAATAGGTTAAAAAAAGTTTAAATTTTTTTCAGTATATCATTGTAAAATAAACCCTTAAAAACAAATTAATGTCTATAAATTTGTATAAATTAAAAGCACAAGAAATTATTTTATTGCACTGTACGGGAATCGAACATGTAACCTCCCGTTTCAAATCCAAATGCTTTGACCAGTATTTAAACTATGGAGGTTGTTAAAAGATTCGGGAGATGGATCTTGCACATAGATATGTATGTTATTATTTTATGTAGTGAAATCTGGATTTATTGTTGACAGTTTGGTGATAATAATGTTTTCATAAGATTAATTCTGCATTCCTTGTAAGTAATCGAATTAATTTATCACTTTGTTAACAATAGATCTAGATTTCACTTAGAATAAAACAGAGATGTATATGATTTCAATGACGTACCTGAATTTGTTTGGATTACTTTCGAAAAATCTAGAAGGCGATGAAGACATGCGGAAGCAATACATGCAAAGTAAATAAAATAGTGTTAAATAAATATACAGTCACCCACAAAAATAACTAGCATTTAAAAAACATTTAATTATTATTATTACACCAGCATATTTTTTTATATACATATTTTCAACAATATATCAACACCCAGATTGATCTTGTTAAATCAAGTTAAGTGTTGAAATTCCATATTCGATATAATCCATCTATGTATGTAGCATGTACTTCACTTATTAGAATAAATATAATTGTAAAGCTGCTCATCTCGACACAGGAATTCCCTAGTGAGATGTGCGGCAGAGTATTCTATTGGAATATACGTTTTTATAAATTAATAAATAAAAAATAAATGAATACATAAATCCATATCTACACTATGGAGGTTGCCTCTTATTATATTAAAAATTCTTGATTAGGCAAGATATTATATGTTCCACAATCTGTGAACTAATTGATAGGGGTTAAGAGGTAACTATTATGTACTAAAACCACACAGCTAAAAATGTCAAGTCGAGTCTACTTTTTAATAAATGAGTCACATTTTTTTTATATATTTCAATATGGCTACAGATATCTATCAATAAATTACCACCTTAATCCTTATTTTTCAAAATGTAAATATACCAAATTTTCATACTACATACTATCAATGAAAAATATTTAAACATATCATTGATATTTATTTTTCTAGTAGGTATGGTACTTACAAAGATTGATTGACAGTGATCATTTCATAGTCGTTATCCGGATTGAAGAATATATTGTCCACATAATGCTGTCCCGCTGTGCCAGCAACTACCGTTGCACGGCCTTCCCTGTCCAAGGCATAATTCCTAAAGAACAACAAATACCATTAAAAAATAATGCAGTACTTAATAAGACACCTAATACAACACTTAATACAATACTTAGTACCATACTTAATATTCAATACAAAACAAGAATCATTGTTATCTGTATATCTTTTTTTTCTTTTTTTTGCACAATACGGCATAACACCCCAATAACAAAAATACTTTTGGCCCTGAACATCTTAAATCATATTTGATATGTATATCTTATGACAAACATGGTTTGTGAATGGAAAAATGACAATATTTCAATGAATGCATGCACTAAACTTAACTTAACTTAACCATATGGAACACAAAGCTAATGACCTATTATTTTTATTACTTGTATCTTTAACATTTATTATATTTTTCAAAACTTACTACTCTCTCTATTATTCTATGTATGTACTATCATTATAAATTCAATAACATGAAACTATGCCATTATGTTTCCTTACCTGTGTACATGTTCTAATACTATTCTAACATTGTAAATATGAACAATTCGTAGTATCAGGTATCTGTACAAAAGCCATGTAATTGGGCTCATGTTGGTAAAAATAATGTAATAGTTTTTCAATAACCACTCGAGCGAAAGAGATTTTTGGGCGTTCGGTTTTGCTTTCCAAAAAATCACACCTCTGAATACCCGAAAACACATAAACTGCTTACTATGTTAAAGCTAACTGCCTGAATTTCACATTTATCCCATATTTTTGATGAAATTGCCCTAACTTGTACTTATTTGCGGCAATATTAATTATTACTATTTCTGTATGTTGTCTATGGTCTACTGGAAATCTCTTCAGTCGCAGATATCAAAAACGCAAATTTTTAACATGTAAACAGATGTTAAATTTTTATAAAACAATTTTAAATTACATACAATATTAAATGAGACGAACTTCAGTTGGTAGTGACATCTTTTGGTATTCGATAGAAGTTAGCTAGCTAGCGAATAAACATATTACTACTGAGAGCGGGAAGTTCAAAATAAATTCCTTTTTGATAAATCACCTATCGCTCGAATGGATAAGGAGATTAAAAATACATATTACCACTGCCATCTTTATGTACTAGTACTTGTACTAAGCCCAGTGCAAGATGTCCGAAAACAGGTATTTTTAACTATCAGTGCATTTTCTACAGCATGGCCTGTATTAATAAAGATGGTGGTGATATTATTGATTCATTCCATTTGCTAACGTAACAACTTGCTTTCAAAATTGAAAAATGAGCTATTTTCTATGTGGATTATATAGATAGCAACTTTGTGTTAAGGCATTCTGATATAATGTATTGTTAAGAGTTTTCTATCTTACTTGTAGAAGCCGTTATGCGATGTGGTCTGGTAAATAGGCAGTCGCACTCTGTCAAACCCAGAGACCTGCAGAATCCTCAGACCAGTGTTCTCGTGCACATAGTTCATTGTGAAATTCGATACCACTTGTCTTAGGACTATGACATCTTTGAAAGGTGTCCTGTTCCGGGTGAAGTAATTGCGGTAGATGATCACTTCTTGGTAAGGGGAAGATTGACGGCCTGGAAAATAAGAAAAATCTAATAAAAACTGTAATCTTTACCGTAAATTAGAAAATAGGTTAACCCTAAAGATTTTACAAGGGACCAGAAAAAACTTCTTGCATGGGAAAACATTACTATGTGGGATAAATTAGATCCTTCAATAACAAAACTTCTTATGTGGGAACGTTATACATGGGTGTCACTGTATATCCAGCTAAATGCTTTTGAAAGGTGGGAACTTGGGTTATAAAATTTGACAACATCGATCTGTTTGGAATTTACAGGTCAAAGCTACTATGTATTATAATTTGTCAGCTTTGATTGTAATTTCCATAATGAATTATGGAGCTTACACCTAGAAAAATAAGTCTAAAAAGAAATATATATACCATAGACTAAATACATAATACATCAATGATATATACATATTTTGAATCTTTTATATTGAGCTAATAACAGATTTATCTTGTTATAACAGACTTACCTTCGATTTTTAGTGCCGGTAAATGTTGATTTTCAAAGAATAAATTATTATGAATCCATCCCTTTAGCGATGTTGCAGAACCTCTCGAGTCAGCTCTTAGTAAAAGTCCTCCCACATTGTTTTGTACTAGATTACCCTGAAAATTAATACATAATATAAGCATTTCAAACACTCTCTAGTACCTAGATTTGACGAAGTTAGTAATAGATAGACAGATGTGGTGGATTTATATAACAGCATGGTACAAGATGGCTATACTACCATATCTTCTCAATCAATATTAATTTAACCGAGTCTACTTGTACCTAAATATTATATTTTGTATGTACTTGTATCTTCTACTTTTATATCCTTGTAGAGCTTGTATTCATTTTATACTTTCTGTATATAATAAATAGTTTTAAAAAAATATATAAATTTCTAGTATCGGCTAAAGCTTGACATCTTGGATATTAAATAAATAAATATTTTTTTAGTTATGAACCTTCAAAGGTTGTCAATATTTACCATATTTACTAGATATTGCATGATCTGTTTATTCCTTACGGATATTTTCAATAATTTAACTCACCCTAAAGTAAAATGTTTGCGTATTTTGAATGTCCATGTCGATGCTTGATTCACACGTCGTAAAGTTTCCATATAGTTTATTACAATTATCAGTAAACTGATTCTTTTCTACCGTAATAATGGGATTAACCTCTCCGGCGGAGTAATAGCTCAATGCGCCTTCGTTGTTTCTGTTGAAAGTGCTTTGAGATATATTGTGCTGAACATCACGATCTGAAATAAATAAAATATATTTTGATCTATTTTGTAAATCATAATGTTGAATCATAATGAAAAATCAGATTCGCTTTTCACTTACTGAATCCGATAGCAGAAATAGGAAGTGTTACAACTTCGGCGAAAAATCCATGTTTAGCCGAGGCACCATTAGCAAACAGTCGTATGCTGAGACTTGGACCAGTTGTTTTAAATAACTTCTTTTCATTAGGAGAACCATTTTCCAAGTGAGTTATAATGGGTGCCGATACATTGTATATATCCCCATCATAAAGAGTGATTGAATCTCGTTTTCCGTATGTTTGTGTATGGTTAAACAAATTGAATTGAATCAATCTAAAACCAAATGGTTTGACTCTATACTGGCTGTTAAATATTTTAACACAATTAACCGGATTGTTGTCGTACTTGAAGTAAATGAGGACTCTCTCTTCAATGGTGATCTCTTTGGTGGTATCGCAGATGTCTATCACGGAGAACAGGTGATAAGGCAAGTTGAGGGATTTTAGCGGAGAAAAACTGGATTCATCCGACTCCCGTCCTTCTCCCGTCAGAGAAACAATACTCATTCCGACTCCCAACGAGTCGTGGACCTCATTGAACATGAGGTTAATGGTGTCACTAGGTGAAATCAAGTTGATTCCGTGAGATGCGGATTGAGATATGTTAACAAAGTTTATCCTTGGACTTTTTAAAATGCTTTGTACAGCAGGAGACTTTTCACTGTGCAGTATGCCAGCACCGGTAATGTTTACATATTCCATTATACTTTCAACTTTTCTTACTGTCTCGTGAGTGTGAATATCGTGAATTCTGTGTTCGTATAGATTGTACTCGAAATCTTTATGAGCAAATCGTACTCCGCCCCAATAATTCTTCGATGCATCCATATTTCTGGTTCCGCAGTGAATGAACACGAAATCGGAATCCCACTTGCACTCGTGCCTATGTCCATACAGCTGGCCATTTAATCTAATGGGGCAGTCCTCGTAGTGATCTTCCGTTCCCTTGCACTGTAGGGGCTCGGGCCACGACCACACTCTGGATAGTGAATTGCTGTGGAATTCTATTCGTCGGTCATAATCAAAGTAGACGTTGATGGGGTCAAAGCCGAGCTCCTTGCAAACTACTTGTGCGTTACGTTCTGTAAACCTATGATCGCACATAGGCACCCACTGCAGAGTGGTGCGATTATAATACTCCAAGAATCCTTCGTTGGTCTGATTAATTAAGCGATCATTTATTGAACAGTTTCTTCCAGTGCATAATCTTATCGAGTCTAAAGCTGTCATTTCTTCTATATGACGTTTTAGTTTTTCTGCTTTTTCATATCTATGATAGTTTTGCGCATTTCTTCTTTCTTTATGGTTATTTTCCAAGCCTCCCGAGAAGGGTCTCATCTGAATTTCATACCCCTTAACGCCCTGAGCATTTAAAGTTCCCAGAACGAGGATTCCAACGTTTGGCATAAACTCCATGACCACTCCGGGGGAAATAGTCAGTGTAACTCCTGGCATTACTGTTATATCTGACTTTATGAGGTACGGAGTGTCCTTTCTATGTAGAATCACATTCTCAAGGAGGCGCCCACCCAAGTCTTCTAAATCAGGTGTGGTCGATTCTTCAAAGGAAACTGATAAACTAGATTGCAGAGAATCTTCTGTAAGGTATGGCCGGAAGTTGGCAACTGCGTGATTGTTCCAATCGTCGAAATCAAAAATACCTTTTTTAATCAAAGTCTCGTCGTTGTAGCCCCACCAGTTCTCAGAAACATCGAGCTGATTATTTATTTTGGCAGTTTTTATTCCAGCCACCAGATTATAATCTAAAGCATTATTAGCAAAGAGATTTCTATTCACTTTAACCTTCTGAATTCCACTGAATCCAACCACAAATGTTGGTTCCCCGGTTGTCTGAAGAAAACTTTTCCTGAAACTGGCCACGAATTTATTGTACTTAATTTCGTTGTAAGCAAATGTGGCTTTTACTTCTCCAACTATTTCACTTTGACTGTCGGCTTTAAATTCAATGATAAATTTTCCATTATTACGCTCAAGTTTATTTCTCTTTATCTTCATTTGCTTTTCCATTCCCCTTATAGAAATGAGACCATTCTTACACACATTGTCTGAGAAAATATTATCGGTAATATTGACTGATGCGTAGTGACCATCGACAATAAACTCATAAATTTCATTATAACGCCATGTGTTGTTATTCATATAAACCGAGTGCGTAAAGTTTTCATTGTATTGCCAGACGTACGGCAAGCTGATTTCAAATCCTCCACGATGATTTCTTTCAATAGAGTTATCTTGCAATATGTAGTGGTACAAGTTGTTAGAGCTCCTCAAATCCCTGGCAAACTGCAAGATGCCCCTTCCGTTGTCAGTTATCAAAGTGTTATTTATCATAATAGTTATTTCAGACATGTTGCTCTCGTGTATGTCCCAGAATGGAGTATGGATGAAAACAGCCTCTCCGACGTTATGAGATATTTCACAGTTGATAATTTTGATTGTTTCATTTGCCTTTCTTAAGAAATGATCGCCTATTTCATTGAGATATCTATTGTAGTAAGAAGACTTGACTCCTTGAGCATTTCCTTTAATTTTGGTGGATGTAATCGTTAGCATTGGAATGGCTCCTTTTACAATTTTCCTTTTAACATCTTGAATAGGTGCATTAACTGCACTCACTATCAATACAACTCCACCGAGCGCGTTGTTTCCACTATCATAGTCAATGACAATTCCATAGCTGCTACTTGTGGTTGGGAAGACAGATAAATCTCTCTTCAGGCACCACTCCTCGCTGCCATAGTTCATGTTGGGAGAATCATAGATGCAGATTCTCTCCGTGGAATAGTTGTGAATAGGATTTAATAGCTGAATTCCAATCACATACCCAGGGTGGCATTTAACATTGTAAACTTTTTTGTTTGGTGCTCCTAGCAATTTAGATGTTACAATGTAACGTGTTTCTCCGTTTTCTAATGATATGTCAGTAGCATATTCTGGGAAAATGATAGGATGGTAGTTTGAATCTGCAATATTAAAATCCGGTGCCATGTTAAACCAACCGGCAAGTTCTCTCTGTTGCATTCCAGAAATGTGCTGATCATGGTTTATTCCAGCCAGATAATTATTTTCAATAGTTGAACCGTAGATTTTCAATCCCAATTGCTTGAAACTAATACCGTTCCCCTTGTTATTTGAGAATTCTGAATTTTTAACAATGTTAATAGCATCTGCTCCATACAGATCGGAATATAGAATTCCCAGACCATCCTGCAAATTGTCCGATACCCGTACACTCTCCAAGCTATGTCGAGCGAAATCTATTTGTAGCGCAGGTTTAAAACTGTTGGTGGCATAATCTAACAATCCAGCCTTCTCTATGTTTATAAACTGGAGGTCTGACCGCTCCGCCAATACTCCAAATCTCAGGCCTGCCCAAGATAGATCGTAGCATTTAACTCCTACATCCAGATCATGGGTGCATGAATTTTCAAACTCTTCGACATGTTCAGATTTACAAAGCGTAATATCATTATCGAATTCGGTACACTCCACATTAGACATTATAATATTTTCTGAAGTTCCAGCGTTTGGGATTTGATTTCTTTCCACAAACCAATCATCTGGGTTCAAAACTAAACCCAGCTGATGGCAAACTAGAGCAGCATTAATAATGTTCCATTTGTAATTGCAGACTGTTCCCCAGTTAGAATTGATGCGTACTTGTAAGCGGCCTTCGTTTGAAGTTTTACCTCCCAATAATCTTACTGGCACCAAGGGTTCGATTTCTATAATAGGTGTCTCAGTATCATATTTCTCCGTGTCAGTTTCATAAGTGTCGTTATTTATCATTTGTAATTCTTGTTTAAGTGTGAAGGTGATGTCTTTGGGAGAATTACCACGAGCATCCAGTTTGCCAGCTATCATGATTCCGATGGCCGGAGGGAAGTTTAGTTTGACCCCCGGCTGAAGAATAAGCTTTCCTCCGGGCCTGATGTTAATATCTCTCTCCACGGTATATTCTCCTGGCTTCAAGACCTCAGTGCCGTCTACCTCACCTCCCACAGTATTGGTTCCCTGGATGTAGAACTGTGGCACAAACATTGGGTTGTAGTTTATTTGTGTAGCTGCTGGATTACTGTTGTGTAGCAAGTAGGGTAAATATTCTATCTTTGCAAGATTATATCTGTCTTTGCGATGAAAAATTCTCTCAAATATTTTGCTCTCTTCAGAGAATCCCAGCCAGTTGAATGTACAGTTTATGATTTTACTTTGGTCCTCGAGATGTGATCCAATTTCATAATTTGATTCAGAATTGTGCAATATGTTACGGAAGATTTCAACATTACTGGAAGACACTACGACAGCAGCCGCCACTCGACTACGCGGGATGAGGCTAGATGTAGGTTTGTCTGGTATTTCAAAGGGTTCCCTGATCCTGTTTTCTTTCAAAAAGTTTCTTGTGAAAAGTATTTTCTGATTGTGACTGTACGGTGATAGACCAAGATTGACCACAAACACTCCCCTGTTGTAGTAGAAGTGATTGTGTTGAATGAGAATATTCACTGGGAGGGGATCAAACTCATCGTAAACTCTGTTTTCAATTTGATTCTTAATAAATATCCCTCCAAATCTACCACCTTCAAAGTGATTATATTCAATGCGGCCATTCATGTTCAACGCTGGATGAATTTTAATTGACAACTTTTGACTTTGTATAAATTTATTATGACCAATTTGAAGATTCAGAAGATGATTGTTTTGGTCATTCCTCCAGCAAGTAGATATTTCTACGGCATCTTCCAAGCTATTGTTAAACCAGTTAGAGGTGACATTCACCAAACTATCGCCACAATAATTTCCATGAAGTATTCCAATCTGAAGGTTTTTAAATATCTCTGAATATTGCACGACTGTCGACTGATTAAAATGAATATATTCTGTTTCTCGGCTATCATTTAACCAAACGGCCATACCATTGCCCAAGTTGGAGCTCAAAGTAGTAAAGGAGACATTTCTGTTTCCACCAGAGTATGTGATATTTATACCGTCTCCTCTATTGAATGATATTCGACTGTGAGTTACATTGACATCTCCTACTCCACTGACCACATGAAGCCCAGCCACGTGGTTATTGTTAGAGATTGAGCTTTTGTGGACGTGAACTTGTGACCGAAGGTTTTCAATGGCTATTCCTCTTCCGTTGTTGTCGGCGATTGCACTGTTGCTGATGTTTAAGTCATATGTTTTACTGAGACCTGATGTGAGTCTTAAAAACCCAACAATTTCAGTTTTAGTTTCCGCTTTATATTTAATAAAGATCTTGTTCCTTGTAGTTGTAATAGTTTGAGGTCTCGTGTTGTTCTTTAACTTAAACGAAGCGAGCAATTTGTCATTCATGGAACTTCCGTCATAAACAGTAATTACGGATGATTCATTTCTATCCGTCAAGAGTTTGATAAAATGCAGTGTGAGTACGTGCCCCGGTCGAGTATAGAAATACTTGTTACAATCTCTTTCCGAATTAGAATATTTAGATTGTTCGATAAACATTTGTATAGGGAATGTCTGACTGGCAGTCGTGGGAAGAGTACAGAAGTCGTAAATATCTGTTCTGTCGTGTTTCTCATTCGGGTTAATCTCGTGCACTACATATTTAACTCCATCACCGCCATTTTCGTTAATCACACAGTTATCTAAGTGGGACAAACCATAGGATGAATTAATAAATATGCCATATCCTCTGTTATTCCTTATTGTGCAATTGACAATAGATACTGGAGCATTGGGAGTCGTTATATTTATACCATTGTAAGCTGAATTGGTAATTTCTAAGTCCTCTACAACGGGCGGAACACCAATCACATCCAAAGCGCCGGTGGCATTGTTATTTCTGCCCACTCCGGCGTATTTTATAACGATGTTGGTTAACCTCGACATGGATGTTGGAACATATAAAGTATTGGACATAGTGAGGATCCTCTCAAATTGTGCTTTTTCGAAGCGAATGCCTCTCCAGTATTTAGTGGTTTGAATGCGATTGCCATTTTCATGAATAGGCAGACATTGAATTCCCAGGTCGGGATGGTAATCGCAGACGCCCGAGCCTAGTTGCCGGGAGCTCCAGTTACATTGTGTTATTTCAGTCTCAGTTCCTTTGCATTTAGGTTCCTCGTACAGCAGGCGAGGTTTCCTCCCAGGTATCCTGTCCACCCAGTTGAAGAACTCTCCTCCGTGGAAGCCGAGCTGTCGACAAGCAGTCTCCATGTCGTGTCGGGTCCAACTGAAATATTTTAAATCTTATTTTATTTTTTATAATGCATAGTTACAGTGCAGAAATTTATAAATTATATCAGTGTTTAAATTATGTTGGACGCATCCAAAGCCATGTCCTTCTAAAACAGCATAATAATGTATATTTTATCTCGGCAGTGAATATTTTAGCACGATTTGCCATCCTTTGTGTTCCCCCCTCCTACAAGATGGGTCTCTTCAAAATCATTTTTCACTCCTTCCCCTCCTCAAAGAGACCCTCCACACAGCATCCCCAAAGATGACAAAGGAAAATAATTTCCCTCAGGGCAAACCTGATTTTGTGAAGCAGGAAAAAGTATGCCATCATGAAATATACAGGGTGTCCGGAAACTCGTAGTACAAGCGGGAAACTGGTGAATCTACATCACATTTGGAGTCGATTTTGTAGTATATTTTTTTTTGATTTGAGCTTTCGTTATCGAGTAAATCGAGTTAGAAGTTCATTTTTTTTTTTTTTTTTTTTTTTTTTTAATCAAATTGTTATAAATTATTACTGAAGATCAAAGTATGATTTTAAAACTATTTGAAAGTAAAACAAATGAAGAAACTCGGATTTTAAGCATTATTTTGAAATCACCCTTCATTTAATCCGGTGTAATCATAAAATATTTCTGCTCTGCAGGGTTAAAACATCTGTTGTTCAACCCTAAACACCAGAAAAAACTTTAATCCAAAAATAGCCGAAAAATATTTTTTTTTGGTTTTTTTTTTTTTTTTTGTGAAAATGCTCAAATCAAAAAACTTTATGTTTTTTTGGGTTCCCCATGTGGTGTAGATTCTCCAGTTTCCCGCTTGTACTACGAGTTTCCGGACACCGTGTATATAACTTTTACAGTTTGATTTTCCGATATCAAAACAACATGAATTTCAGATTGCAACATCATTTGTGAGTTATGGAGCTTTGAAATATCCAATAGATAAGTGTTTTCTTACTTCCTAGAATTGGTGCAGACGGAGCGCCACTCGCCCTTGTGCAAAAGCTGCACGCGGCCGGCCAGAATGGAGGGCCCGTCCACCAGGCGCAGGTCTGGCACCTCCTTAGCCGGCTGCTCGGGGGGCTCCGCGCTCGTCAACACTATACGGCTCTGCTCGCTGCCCTGGAATTCAAACACAAACACTCGGTTCATTTCACAGAGCAGGTATTCCATAGAAATGTGATCCACAGGTAGGTAGATAGAAAGAGCATGGAAGCGTGCTGAAAAATAGCCAGCAGGGCCATGCAGTTTGGTTGTAAACTGCACAGACTACCAGAGCGGCAAAAACACCTCTAAATTATAAAAATGTACTTTTGCTTACTAACCCTAAGAGAGCTAATGAAAATACAGCGCTCTGTCTCTTTTACACTGCCTGACATCATAAATAATCTTAATATGGGTATTGAGATTAGTGGCCCATAGAACCATTTATTGTATAACCAACACCCCTGCCATAGGTCACCCCGAGAGGTTTGTTACGTTTGGTGACTTAGAAGGGGTGCCCGGGTTCATGGGGTAGGGTTTGTCTAGGCTCTAGGCTTTGACGGCGGATGCGTTTGCCCACCTATTGCGTGGCAGGTCGGTTCGGGAGAGACTGTTGAGGGAGACCTTTTGACCTCTCCAGCCGGATTCTACCGACCCATCGCCTTACACCGCAGTGGGTCGTGGGAAGGATGGATTCATAAGTCCGTCACTCCTGGATAAATTCACTTCTACCCACAGATTCTTACCCACCACTCATACCTTTTTCCTTTCCAAAACTTCATCGTTGCTTTCCCTAAAATGACCCTCCACACAGCATTCTCAAAGATGATATAATCCCCAAGTGATTTTTTCCCCTTAGGGTCTCCTGTGTCGAGCTACCGCCATTCCATTTGATTTTGAATTTGTACTGATGGATTGAATTTCTGAATTTTAAATTTATGTAGAATTTTCCTTGTGACATTTCTTGTGTTTTTTTTATATGGCCAATGAAAGTTACATGTTAATGCGATTTGCAGTAGTAGGTAGTAGGCAGTAGGTATGGATGAATGATGTTAGTGGAATGCGTTGTGCGCGGTTTCATACTTTTAATGGTTCGTGGAACAAAAGACTAAATAAATATCGTATATACATAAATATAATCGTCAATTCACTTTAAAACCTTTCACCTCATGGGCTACAAACAACCAATGAAACAGATTATCTGTTCAAGAAAGAATTTAGATATTTGAAAAACTAATTTCCATCTAACCGTCGAATGTACTTACGCCATTTTTATGGTCAATTTGAACTGTTCAATAAAGTACACAGATATATAATATTAAATATTATGATGTATATCTAAAAAAGTATGTAGGTACCTACCTACTCTTTTATTTCATGTAAGGGGTGTATGATAAAAATTATTTAGCAATTTTCTGTTGAAAATACGTACTTTGTTTTTATCATGCTAGCAATCGGTGATCCTATCTTCATCTGCCGAGTCATCAGTCATGCATCCTACACACGTCTCATCCGCCCATAACACGAAGCACATAGCACATAGCCCCATATAAGACAGCAGTCAAGTTGCAGTTAGCAAGTGCACTCTTGCATCATGAACAGATAAGTTATATTGTATCTTGCTCAGCTAACTCACCTTGACTGTACAGATCCGCACTTAACGCACGTCTTACTATTTTAAAATTCCATTGTTGTTGATGTTGCGTCCGCAACTGTTTACGAATTACAGCTTCAACTGCACTTAAAATGGACTTATAAAGTGGACTGTAAATAACTAAGAAGAAAACGGGATGACCAATCACTCACCACTAAGCGAAGGAGCACACAATCACAATATAGTTAGTTGCAACACAATCACAATATAGTTAGTTGCAACACAATCACAATATAGTTAGTTGCACCGTGATGCCTCGAGGTAATTATCGCCACGAATGAGTACTTAAAACGATATTAGGTATATATATTCAACATCCTTATTTTTACTTTTCAACGAGATTATGTACACGATAAACACCAACAACTTGATCCAAGGTAGTCCCTGGTAGTCCCAATGGTCCCAATGGTCCCAATCCTTAATCTATTTTAAAAACAAAAGCACTCGAATTTCCACTATTTTCTGGCCATTCTTCTAAATTTCAAATTCTTTTCCAGCAAAGTGATGGTTAGGGAGAGGTAGGAACTGAATAAATGACATCCCAGTAGGAACTAAGCCTATTTTCATTTAAAAATGATGTTACCCATATTTTAAAAACGAAGTACCTATCTTACTGTTAAACTAATATCCTATAAATGTCTAGAAATACCTACGGTGCGTGGTGCGTATCTTGGATACTTTTCCGTGCATTCATTATTTTCACTCACATAAATTACGTACCTAGTTAGCAAATAATACCTTGAAGAAGAGTGAAAGATTATTATGGTACAGTGGGTGAAAATGACACAGATTTTTTTCAGTGAGGTTAGCTATACCAGTATGAACATTCGATTAAAAAAGATGACTAAAATTATTTATGTAAAATATGGTACATCTCTTATCAATACAAAAAATAGATATCTAATAATCTAATCACGAAAGTGAATGATTCATATCAAAATAGGAACATGAAAAAGGGAAGATGTCAAATTACCACAAACCATTGAGGTATGGCTCCAGTACAAATAATTCAATAATGCTAACATCGTAATACAACGCCTTTTATACCAATAATCAAAATCAAATTACCTACATCGTATGCATGGTATGCATACGATGTTTTCATATTATAAACTATCCAGTGAGACATATTATCCCACGATACAAATAATAATAATAATAACATATATATATTTATTTAAGAATGTTTGTACATTACAACTAAAAATGCATATTATTATGTATACAAGGTGTCCGGAAACTCGTAGTACAAGCGGGAAACTGGTGAATCTACATCACATTTGGAGTCGATTTTGTAGTATAATTTTTTTTGATTTGAGCTTTCGTTTTCGAGTAAATCGAGTCAGAAGTTGATTTTTTTGATCAAATTCTTATAAATTATTACTGAAGTTCAAAGTACCCAACTAATTAAACTATTTAAAAGTAAAACAAATAAAGAAACCCGGATTTAAAGCATTATTTTGAAATCACCCTTAATTTAATCCGGTGTAATCATAAAATATTTCTGCTCTGCAGGGTTAAAACATCTGTTGTTCTAAAATGCATACCTATCTCTGATTTTAACCCTGAAAGAGCCGAAAAATATTTTTTTTTGGTTTTTTTTTTTTTGATGAAAATGCTCAAATCAAAAAACTTTATGTTTATTTGGGTTCCCCATGTGGTGTAGATTCTCCAGTTTCCCGCTTGTACTACGAGTTTCCGGACACCGTGTATAATAAAAGTAGACATGCACCATGGACCTAATAAGCCCATGCACTTGAGATGGCTTGACCTCTGCAATTGAACAATATAACGCCAATCGTGTGTAACATCACTATTGGTGTCGCACATCACTAGTGCTAGAGGTGATTGTAACACATTGTATTGTCGTCTGTGGTCACGCTAACAAGCTCTCTGTATAACCGTCACGAGAATAAAAGTCTATCTCATAAAATACAATCAGTGTTTTAATATAAAGTCATCCACATTAAATAGAATAAAACATGGTGTCAGAAGTGCGATCTCGATAATAAATAATATAATAATACTGGAAGTTGGATGTTAATAACATAAATTGAAAAATATTAAGTATAATTAAAAATGGCGAAGGACGCGCAAAAGTCACACATACAACATGATTTTCATGCCCTGTCAAATCTGCAAGTGTTGTCAAATAATATGAATAATGATTCAAAATGGAAAAATTGGTGGCAAGACTACGAAATATACCTGGTAGCGTCAGGTTTGGAAGAAGCTACAGAACAAAGAAAAATCGCAATTCTGCTTCATTCAATTGGCTCCAAAGGTATGGAAATTTTCAAATCATTTAACATGAACATGGAATCAAGCACGCTACGACAAGTCAAGAAAAAGTTTGATGAATATTTTGCACCTCACAAAAACTTAACAATGATAAGAAATTCATTTTTTACACGAAAACAAAATAATTCAGAAGACATCAATAATTTTCTATTGGACTTGGAAAATTTAAGTTTGGATTGTGAATTTGGAAATTTAAGAGAATCTCTGGTAAGAGACATATTTATTGCAAATATGTGTGCAAATTTAAATCATATCCGTCAACGCTTATTACAAGATTCTACATTGTCATTACAAAAAACGATTGAAATTGCAAAAACCATCTTATTGTCACAAAGCAATGCAGAGAAAATTAACCAACAAACACACACAGAAAATATTCTTCAAATCAGTCATAATAAAAATACTTCAAGACAGTCGAGAGCATCATGTCAGTCAAGTCTAAGAGGGTCAACTTCAAGAAGATCAAGTCAGTTTGGATCTTCAAGTCGTCATGGATCACCATCATCATCATCACAGCCAAGGTCAAGTGGTCATATCAATCCATGTGGAAGATGTGGTCAGCATCATCGCTACAAGTGCCCAGCAGTCAATGTCAAATGCA
Organism: Hesperophylax magnus; assembly: GCA_026573805.1. Lineage (NCBI taxonomy): Eukaryota > Metazoa > Arthropoda > Insecta > Trichoptera > Limnephilidae > Hesperophylax > Hesperophylax magnus. The sequence goes on from JAIUSX010000050.1 coordinate 1,601,814, forward strand.
GGTCATGTAATTCTTTTGGTCATTTTGCTAAATATTGTTTTAAAAATAATTGTCACAATAAAGTCAGAAATTTAAACTTAGAGTCATCAAAACCCAATGATGACAGTGCTAATTTCACTGAGGGTCATTTTATTGCAACAATCAGAAATATTAATAATAACAATTATTCAAGTCAAGCATGGCACATAGATATAATAATTAATAATAAAACATTAGACTGTATCTTGGATACAGGAGCTGATATAAATGTAATGTCATTGACAAACTTTAAAAAGTTAAATTTATGTAATACAATTTTACAAAAAGTTTTTACAAAAGTGTCAGGATTTGGAGGTAATAAAATACCTATTATTGGTCATTGTGATATTGTATGTCAAATCAATGGAAATGTCATAAGTAAAATAATATTTTTTGTCACAAATATAGAATGTCAATCAGTCTTAGGTCTTCCAACTATTCAGAAATTTGGAATTATAAAAAGAATATTTAATGTTCAATATGATCATAACACCTTATTTACTGAATATAATGACATATTTCAGGGTCTCGGATGTTTACCACCTGTCGTTCATCTCAAACTTCGTCAAGATGCCGTTCCGTGCGTTGATCCTCCGAGGAAAGTCCCATTTGCCTTACAAAACAGACTTCGTGAGGAATTAGATCGCATGGACAAGATGAAGGTCATTGAAAAGGTTACTAAACCTACTTCTTGGGTAAATTCTGTTGTCATAACTGTCAAGGAGTCAGGTAAATTAAGAATTTGTCTTGATCCTAGAAAATTAAATAACTGCATAATGAGAGAATATTTTCCATTAAAAAACATCGATGAAATTAGATCAAAACTTATAGGTGCTGCATATTTTTCACATCTAGATGCTTATTCTGGATTTTGGTCATTGAAGTTAGATGAAGAAAGTAGTGATTTATGTACTTTTCAAACTCCATTTGGAAGGTACAGGTATTTAAGACTACCGTTTGGAATAAACGCAGCAACGGAAATTTTTTATAGGATTATGGTAGATTTGTTTGGAGATCTGGAAGGTATATTAATTTTTGTCGACGATTTTTTAATTTATGGAGAAACTGAAGAAATTCATAATTTTAGGTTAAGAAAAGTCTTGGAAAGGGCTAGAGAAGTCAACTTAAAATTAAATAAGTCGAAATGTAAATTTTTAGTCAAGGAAGTATGTTTCCTAGGTTATATTTTTAGTAAGGAAGGAGTAAAAGTTGACAAAGAGAAAGTCAAAGCTATTTTAGAGTTGCCGTCTCCTAAAAATGTCAAAGATTTACAAAGATTTTTAGGAATGGTAAATTATTTGGGCCCATTCATTGAAAACTTATCAAATAAGTCACAAATTTTGAGAAATTTATTAAAAAATAATGTTATATGGTCATGGGATGAAAATTGTGAAAAATGTTTTAAAACTTTGAAAGAGGCTATTTCAAATGCAACAGTTTTAAGTCATTATGATCCAAAAATACCACTAACTTTATCAGTCGATGCATCAAAATCAGCTATAGGAGCAGTTATTATGCAAAATAACCGTCCAATTGCATTTAGTTCAAAAACAATGACACAGTCGCAGGAAAATTATGCTCAAATTGAAAAAGAATTATTTGCCATACAATTTGGTTGTAATAAGTTTCATCAGTATATTTATGGTAACAAAGTGACAGTACAAACTGATCACAAACCTTTAGTCTATTTATTTAAAAAACCTTTACATGATGTACCAGCTAGATTGCAACGTATGATGTTAGCTCTTCAATCTTATGATTTAAATGTTATACATGTCCCAGGTAAAGAAATGTATATATCAGATACTTTATCTAGAGCAGCTTTAAAAGATCATTATATACCCGATTATGAGTCTGATCTACATTGTCATGTAAATTCAATATATATGAACTTAGCTATTAGTGAAGAATATCGTAAAAAATTGAGTAATGCTACTGCTTTGGATGAAACTATGCAAATATTAAAAAAAAAATATTATTATGAAGGTTGGCCGAATAGCAAAGATAAAGTTCATTACACTTTAAAATGTTATTATAATATTCAAGACGAAATTCATGTCATTAATGAGTTAATATTTAAGGGTAATAAATTGCTAGTACCTCAAACTATGAGAAAAGAAATGTTAAACAAAATACATGAAGGACATCAAGGAATAAACAAATGTCTAAGATTAGCTAGAGATACTTTATATTGGCCTAGTATCACTGTAGATATAAAAAATTTAATTGAGCAATGTCAAATATGTAATAAATTTAAAGTTTCTAATCAGAAGGAACCACTGATAAATTATGAAATTAATAAGTTTCCATGGCAACAAGTAGGTATTGATTTAATGTATTTTGATAATCAAACGTACCTCATTGTAACAGATTACTATTCAAAGTTTATTGAAACTGCTTTCCTAAATAATAATTCTACTGCAAAAAATGTCATAATTCACTTAAAATCTATTTTTGCACGTCATGGTATACCAATGTCTTTAGTCTCTGATGGAGGTCCGCCTTTTCAAGCTATTGAATTCAAATCATTTTTATACGATTGGGATATAGAACATGTAGTTACTAGTCCATATCATTCTCAATCTAATGGTCAGGCAGAAAGTTCTGTTAAAATTATAAAAAATATTCTAAAAAAGTCAAAAGAAACAAATACAGATCCTTATATAGCTCTATTACATTATAGAAACACACCTAAAGCCAATTTACCGTCACCTGCTCAATTATTAATGTCTAGAACTTTAAGAATGAATATTCCTTTAACTCAAATTAAATTAAAACCAAAGGTTGTAAGATTCTCAGATTACAAAAACTGCGTTGAAAAAAATAATTCAAAAAATTCTAAATATTATAATGTCAATGCAAAACCTATGTCTATATTTAAAACAGGAGATTATGTGTATTTTAAGAAAAACCCTAAAAGTAATTGGTTACCAGCTGTGGTCAAGGAAAAATTAAAATGTAACAGGTCTTATATTGTTGAAGATTATTATGGTAACACGTACAGACGAAATAGAATTCACTTAAAAATGAGATATAATACAAATGTTAATAATGACCATCTGTCCATGCGATCTGATCCGGCACTTGAAGAGGCAGAAGCTGGAGATGAGGGACAGGTGGGAGAATATAATAATTTGAACAACCCTTACATTACCAGATATGGTAGAGTGGTCAAACAACCCGATAGGTATAATGTCTAATGTCAGTGTATTTAAGATTTTATTGTATTGTATGTAAGCATAATGTCTAATATCAATGTATTTGAATTTTTATTGTTTTTATAAATAAAGAAAGGGGATGTAACATCACTATTGGTGTCGCACATCACTAGTGCTAGAGGTGATTGTAACACATTGTATTGTCGTCTGTGGTCACGCTAACAAGCTCTCTGTATAACCGTCACGAGAATAAAAGTCTATCTCATAAAATACAATCAGTGTTTTAATATAAAGTCATCCACATTAAATAGAATAAAACATCGTGGTACATAGGTATTGGCATCTAAAATATTTCGTGTAAATATTTGGCACAAACCTTGTTCTTCAAATTTTATTCCAAAACATTATAAATTCTTCGCTTGACACATTGACAACTACAACACATTTAATTTGATGGACAACTGACGAGCTGCAATGACTTGTGGAGCCATTTTTGTATTGGTATTGAAACTAGGAGGTCTATCGTGTTAGTGCGACATATTACCCATGGTGCCATATTCACCCACTTTGCCTTAGTGAAAATTTCGCGTTTATGTAAAAAATTCTTGAAAACAAATATATCTATAGGTACCTAAACGTAACTAGCTATTTTTGTTTATTTCAAAGGGTGCCAAAAATCAAGCTGCTTCAATTAATTACCATAATAGAGAAACACCGCAAAGATTAGGTAGGTACTATCTCTTTAAACGCTTCCGCATTGCCGACTTTTTTAACGGAAATATGTCTGGAAATGTACCTATTATCCACCCTGGCAACGTTTTCATTAGGGTACGTATACCTTTGCGAACCGAAACGCGAACCATACCACGAATTACGTTAGTTAATTAGTTGAGGTTTAGTTCAGCAGTTCGGCTCGCGGATATATACGTAGCATTAGGTACCTACCTGCATAGTTCGAGCTTAGATACCGGTTTTGCACGGAAAGTAACCTCCGACCGGTCCTGCTTAGTTTAGTTAGTACTGCCGCTGATCACTCTCCGAGACGAATGAGTAAAAGAAAGCACGTGCCAGATGGAGTTCACGTATGCGCTCATTGACAATGTGCATCGTGCGTCGGTGTTTCATCCCATTTAGGCCTATAATGATTGTCACGCTCTAGTCCAGACTTCTATGGCTAATTACCAGTGAGTCAATGTACCCCAGCTCTTACTAGGAGTAGGTATATGTAATTCAATAGATACCTTTACAAGATAGTGGGCTCTCTAATTATTTTTGTCACGCATCCATCAATTATTATTATTTCTGCAGGTAGGCAGGTGCATAATCTAATATGGCAGCACAAATTCGTAAATCAATGAAAGTATTTTTTAAAACGTGTGGTGAGTATTATAAATTATAATGTAATTGTCCATATCAATTGTGCGTAGGTAGGTAATTTCAAATCTACCAGTAGAAATAGTTGAAATACAATGTTGCAGTCGACGTTTTTCACAATTATTTCAAAGTAGCTACGCATTTAAAAATTTAATTATAGACTTAGAAAATACATGTTTTACAAAAATTAAAAAGGCTAGTCTTGCAAAGCTGCCACATGGCTGCATCTATGGTTATTTTGCTGTCACTAGATCAATTACGATTTCAGGAGGTCTCGTTCTATCAATTTAGTTAATAATTTTATGAAAAATCAATACAATAAGGAAGTATCTATCTACACGCAAATATTAATCACTGCCTTGTTTACCTCGTTCGTTTACGCGGTTCGTCCCCACTACCCACCCCTGCGTGGAAACGGCGTGATGGTTAGTTAGTTAAATTAAAATATGAACAATGTATGTAACATTGGAGTGATGTGTCAATTTTCTTTAAAATTGAATCAATATTAACCCTTCAGTTCTGACAACACATAAATTATGCATATTATGACATGCATAGGAAAATTGGTCTTGAAATAATTACGTTCCTTCCTACCTAGATGATTTTAAGCATAAAAAATGGTGACGGGTGTATTAGCACTGTTAAAAGCAGACGTTAACTGTTAATTAATCTAACGATCGAAAATAAGACGCGCCTATGATAATGTAACCAGCATGTCGGGGTGTTTCACACAGACTAAACAATGGTTGTTTTATTACGTGGTTTGTATAATATAACGGGCTTTACAACTTAGGTAAATCCAAATAAATGGAGGAAGTTCTGGAAATTTGGGCAGCGTGGGAATGTTTAGATTCGCACCACATGCGGTTGAATTCTCTAAACAAATATTCTACCTACTCTGGTTCCAAACTATGTTAAATCATTGACTTAATAAGTAACGCTGTGATTAAAAATTACTAATTGAAATACTAAAAACTTTGAGAACGTAGCTTTATTTGTTAGAGCACGCTAACTTGTTTCGATGTAACCTAGCCTCCATCAAAGCAGATATAGTTATTATCAGTGGCGTGCAATGCTTTATGGTCAAAGGTTGTGTGCAGGGCCGGACCTGTGCCAAACGGCGTCTAGCGCGAGTAAAAGCTTGGCGCCACTTGTCAAAACCAGTAGATGCCTAGGCCCACAGAGGGGCTTCCTCTGTGCCTAGGCCCTAGGTAGTTAGGTAGGTGATCACAGTAATCAAAAAAACCAGAAGATGCCTAGGCCCTAGGTAGTTAGGTACGTTATCACAGTAAACAACAAAACCAGTAGGCCTTAAGTAGTTAGGTAGGTGATCACAGTAATCAACAAAACCAGAAGATGCCTAGGCCTAATTTGAGTGTAGCGCCGTTTTTACGAAAAATAATCTCAAGGGTTATGTTTTGGGTGTTTATCTTGGCTATTCGGCGCCTTGGCTATTCGGCTTGGCGATTGCGCCCGCACAGGGCCGGCCTTGCCTGTGTGTGGTTTTTCAAGTTCGGGTATGAATTGTATAGTGAACATTTGAAAAAAAATATTATCATCTTCCGCTGATTGTTGTGGGAAACTAGGCACAGCTTTTCAGCCTTTACGGACTGAATACCATTGGTTTATAGTTTCCTGCCCCGACGAAGGCGCGGTTTTGTCAAAAGTGGTGCGTTCGCGCAATGAAGGTGCTGTTTACAAAGTGTTTCATTAAATAAAATGGTTTATCTTATTACAGTAATTACGAGTTTGCAATGTAAGCACGGGCGATTCACGACAAGAGATAAATAACTCATTTAAAACGCGTCAAAAATTAAAAGGGAAATCAGGATTTTATTTGTAATCACTAAAACTTTTATTTCAAAAACCTTATTTGAATAACCTTTGAAGTTTATACATCAATGTAATATTCAATAAATGGAGAGGAAGATAAAATTAATAAATGTAACTGAAACACGAAACTGTCTATGTTACAATAATATATTTGGGTAGATTTTGGTAATCATATAAACAGATAGCAGTCCACAAAATTTTGAGATAGTGTAGGTAATTCTTAAATAGCAATTTGAGATAGAATATAACATAACATAAATATTATGGAAAATAATCAGGTATCACTAGCTAATCAAATAATGCCAACCAAATTGTGCTCTGTGATATGTTTGTTGTTTGTGGAAGCTACAAGCCAACAATGTGTATATTCTTAGTACACTTTATATTGTAGGTAATAGGCATTAAAATCGCTTGACAAACGGAGACATTTATTTTGTAAATAAATTTATAAGAAAGCAAAAAAGTTAATCAAGTGAAACTGTCACAGATATAATCTTAGCCATAATACTGTATTTTTTTAATGTTGTTTCCTTTACGCGTTCATACATTTCTATTGAAAAAAAATTTTTTTTTATAAGTTTACATTTATATTTTTTATTGAGTAATTTATTTTTTTTATTTGTATTCTACTCAAGCGACACGATAGAAAAACCTTCAATTTATCCAAAGCATATTTTTTGGGTGTTCATAATGTACACCAATTCGTTATAAAGATTAGTCAAAATAGTGATTTGGCATTGAGCTTCGTCTTAAACACATTGATTTTTTTAAGTCATGACACTGACAAAAATATTCAGGTACGCTCCATGGGTCCATGGCTACACCGTGGAACACACCATAGGCGCTATATGAATATTACAGCACAGGCAGTGTTCCTTATGGCCGGATATACATTTTTCGCTCTGGTGAATCAAGGAATTGTGATTTATTATGTAGCTGGTATCTAATTATTACTGCTGATGTTATTTAATATCTCCCCCCATGGTAACTAAATAAGCACATCACTGTAGTGTCACCAGACTTGGAAGCATTTATTGCATGCACAATTCAAAGTGATATTCTCGTAAAGAAGGGAATCCATCCATCAGCGGGATTTATGTTAATTATTTCTCATGAAGTATTACAAAAATTTTAGATGTTTTTCGACGTATACCTGGGGAAGTTACCAATGCATCGTCTTAGAAATATAAAATCGGGTGCTTAATTTTATAAATGAAAAACGTTTTAATAAAATTTTCAAAACGTTTTACATAAAATATTTTAACGTTAAGGTACTGTTTTTATTAATCTTAAATATTAATAACTTACATTCGTACGGATCGGTCTGACACAAATATATATTATGATTACAAATTCGTCGGATTTAATTAACACGTTGACTGCCACGGCAATTTTCAGAATTCCGGTCTAAAACGCCAATTTCATTTAATCGTATTATATTATTAAAAATTTTTTTAATTATATTTTCTGTTCATTTATTAATACATTTTCTGTTCTGTAAGTTAGCATTGATTTTTTGTTCTCTTCCCAGTAGCCATTTATCCATATTAGCACTGATATACTACGAATTTTATCGTATTTTAGCGAATATGGCAAGTAAACACACTACGAGTTATCTCGCAGTCGGCGTCCTTGTAAAGAACGCAACCTACGAGTTATCTTTTAGTTGGCAGTCAACGTGTTAAAATGTGAGCCTAGAGCAAAACCCCAGTTATTATTAGAGTCTTGTGTCACCGTGTGAAGATATTTATGGGTACTTCAAATAATACAAGAGGAAAGATCAATGCCCCCACTAGGGGGCATCGCTACTTTAGATATTGTGTTACCTGTGCTAAATAAATTAGTTCGTTAGTTTCTGCACACGTAAGTTTTGAAATCTGATTGTTATATTGAACATAAAGACTCAAGACAGATCTACAAAATACCCACTATAGGTCGAGCAACAAAATACCCACTATAGATCGAGCAACAAAATACCCACTATAGATCGAGCAACAAAATACCCACTATAGGTCGAGCAACAAAATACCCACTATAGATCGAGCAACAAAATACCCACTATAGATCGAGCAACAAAATCCCTACCCACAATTTAGTTGAAACTACTTATTTGAAATCGGCTCTTCTTTTCTTCTTCCCTAATATCCATGTATTTTATACATAAGCTTTCCGGAAAAAAATATCTAAATGATAGTGAAAACTCTATCAAACTATGTTTAGAAGAACTAAGCGCACAAACAGACAGACGTGGATAGTGACTTTGTTTTATACTATTTATGGATTTAACAAATGCCCAATCCCGTTTTGAAAATAAATAAAATTATTTTGCAGTGCATTTAACTCCACATACCTCTGGCATAGTGTCATATGATCAGATTATTTCCGCTTTGCAATAAAATCCAAATAAATTGAATATATCTAAAGGTATCCGTATAAACTTTTTTTTGAAAGGCGATGAAGTACGCTTTCAAATTTTATTATTAGAAATAAACATACAATTTTTCATTCATAAAAACAAATATATTTTTACATGGCTTACCTTATGTTTTTTCTAACTAAAATTAATAATAACGAAGAAAATAACAACACATACATATTTCATTGGACAAATGTATTATAAACGTTATTGACACCTTAATTTTTGCCTTATTATGCAAAAAACCAATCATAAAAAAATCATTTCACAAACATTTTTCAAATTGCGGTCGGAAACTTTGGTTTTTTCATGTCATTGATATTGCAACACCACATTGACTATTAGGCTGTTGTTGCTCACTATGCGATGTCCGTCTTAATGCGATTAACTCCAAAACAACAAAAGCCTAACACTAATTAAATTATACTCAATTATTACTTATTAATATTTAGAATTTAATTTGAACTTAACGTTTTTTTTGTTGTTTGTTTTTGGGGTGTTATGCCGTGTTGCGCTAACTCCTTCTTTAGCCGACGTTTCGGACAGCGTTGCAGTGTCCATCATCAGGGCAGATCCGGTAGATCCGAAGATGTGTAAAAAAAAGTGTTTTTTTTTTTTTTTACACATCTTCGGATCTACCGGATCTGCCCTGATGATGGACACTGCAACGCTGTCCGAAACGTCGGCTAAAGAAGGAGTTAGCGCAACACGGCATAACACCCCAAAAACAAACAACAAAAATGCTTTTGGCCGTGAGAATCTAAAAACTTACCTGAACTTAACGTAGTTAAGTATTCAACAGAAAAATTCAAAATTTCGCTTTTCTTTCAATCCCCCAGGGCGATTCTCGTTCTTTTAGTCTTAAGCTAAATGACAGCATTCGTCAACGACTGCTATCGTTTGCGAAAGATAGCTGTCCGTCGCTTGTAACATCTTTTCTTAACTATTAAGCGATTCTCGTTCTTCTGATAGCCTTACAAGTTCGATTTTGGAGAGACCTAGTAAAAAATCCTAAAGAAGCGTGGTTAAGAGCATCTACGAAATTGTTAAGAGATTATTGAAAACACAAATTGGCGAAGTATAATTAAGTGACGCATGGTTTCTAACTAAAACTTAAAAAAACAATTACTTTATATTATAATTCATTTTAATAACTGTTTATTTCATTTATGAATGACATAAATAAGCCATTTATCGAAGATTCACGTTTTGTGAAAAGGTACTTACCTCGCTGGATAGTAATGACTTTGTTACAGATTCACCACTTCTAAAGTGACGTTTGCTGTCGATTCTAATACCGCTAACTGTCACCCAATTAACTTGACAAAATTGTTTAAAATGAGGTAAGCAAATGCTGAAAAAGTGAGACAGTTATTGTATTATTATCCTTCTTCTACATCATTGTTTTTAAAACCTAAGAATAGTGTGTAACTTATTGTTATTTATGTAGAAATCCTCAATGGTATATGTAGTTTATTGTAAATTAAATCACTTTTATCTGGCTTTCGACATATTACGTACTTTACAAACATCGCAATTATGTTATTCAATTCATTTAATAGCATCATTGTGCCACAAACAAGTCACTAATCATGTTTACAGTCAATACTTACGATAATATTAAGTTTTCTCTTGTTAAAACTACGCAAATATTGCTAATTGTCAAAACGTCACACTTAAATGATGCAAATTCTCCGCGAATGCTAGCGTTCGGCCGCCGAAAGACAGGTCTAGGGGTACCCTTCGCGTAAGGCTATAAGTTTTGGCGCGCAATCGAAAATCTAAGGATTCCATCTGTCATCGAGAGAACCGGAATCGCTTCATACGAATAAACCGAGAAAAATCGTTAATTTGAATGTAAGGACGATTTTAGTGTCGTTAAGTAGAACGAGAATCGCCCTCAACTCAGTTCAAAGTTTATGGGATTAGGCCTGTGTTGCTCTAAAAAGCTCAGATATTGTAGGTAAAAAATATGTAATAAAAATAAAACGATTATAAGTTCGTACGTTGGTGCATTTGTTTCTCTTTTGGCCGCCTGTACAGATATGTATCTAGGCATATTACTAATAAATAGGAAGGTATAAATGTTTTTCAGCGAATACTCCTGTGTATAAGCAAACCCACTAACACGAATGCTCGAGTTAAGTATACAGTTTTGCGAAATAGAATTTGAAATGCATCGGTACAACAAAGAAAGTTAAAGAAGATAATTAATAATTATTGGTTCTATCGCTGAAAGCTCAGAGTCACCTTTTAACCTTACTTTTTGCTTTACAAACACGGTTTATGGTAATGAGGTGGAGGTTACCGCGGAGTTATCAGCGGTATGCCTTTACGCACGTGCCTTAGATACATTACGCTATATTATGCGCGTATAATAAGGAAGTTGAGTGAAAAATATTTTGACTTATAATAAATATGTTCATGTAGATCAAAAAATATCGATTCTAAATATATAAATATATTTCTATATTATTATTCTTAGAATTAGTTAAACGTTCTTGAAAAAGCATTCAATAGCAATAGACTGTATACGCTCCTCGATTGGTCGAAAGAATTCTGACGTCACATGTGTCGTGACTTGTACGTACAACGGATCACCTATGGTGCATCTCTTTATATTACATGAGAGATGGTCGGTTTAGATGAGAGAGGTGTATAGGCCAAACGTTTATTTGTATTTGTCAAATATATGTACGTATTTGTTGTTATTATTATATGAAATGGATTTCTAAAGATACATATTCGTATAGTGCTTTATAATAATTTGTTGTTTATTGCATAACTTAGAAGTTTTTATTATTATACATGTCACATAACATGTGATACACTTCAGGCCGCCGGCCGCCCAGAAAAGTCTCACAGTGAACTGGGCTGTAAACCGTTATTTTACTTTTGGTCTTTACTTTTCTGCGCGGTGGTCCTGAATTCGCCCAGGGCACGTCAACAAATAGCGACGGAATACCGTACCGGGCGGGAAAAGCAAATATTCTAACTTAAAATATTAATTTAACTATGAAATCTTAATCAATTTTCTTTTTTTTTTAATAACGTCAATTCTAATAGACGGTTAACATTGGTAAAAAAATTACTGGAATTCCTTGTTGAAGAATTAAATTTTTTTCCATACAAAATGCTTAAGCGACGTGGTTTCACAGTTCGAATGACGTCACACCCACACCCCGCCTCTTACCGCTCGGATTCCGCTCGTTTTGGCGGGCTTAATAAAATTTAAACTTTGAGAATTAATTTAATTATGAAAACAAACTTTAAAAAAAAAAAAAAAAATACCCGTATTTAAGTTTGAATGCGAACATTGATAAAAAAAATTAAAAAAATGGACTCAACTTCCTTATTTGGGCGTGGCATATACGTATTATATGTTGGGATGACATATAATCTATAATCTTCCTCAGGAAAGGGGTTCAGATCAATTGGGGAACTGCCGCGGAATATCAATTATTTATATGGGATCTGTCACTTTTATCAATACCATCAATGGCGTGGCATTATGCTTAGTAACATTTTCAAAAATGAATTGCGAAAACTCGATTTTAATTTAAAACTTTTTTTTATTCTTGGGCATTAACTGTAAAACAAATTCTAGGCGTTTTCCATCGTCATACAAGAGATGGTGCAAAGAAGATTGTTGTATTTTCCAGGAATATAGTCTGATAGTACTATTATCTTTTTTCCTACTCAATAAACATTAAGGCCGATAAAAAGGAGGGGGGGTTAACCCCCAAAACCCCAACCCTTCCTTATATATGCGCCCTCGCTCAAAGAAATGTTAAAATTAATTAGGGACACAAGTTCGGTGTTGCAGTTAATTTTATTGTTTAAAATTCTATGTAGAAATGTTATGCTACGTATACATATGCGAGCCGAACTGGCGAACTGAACCTCAACTTATGGAAAGGGACGAAGCAACCGCAAATGGCGCGAAACGCCGCATGCAGTTGCTTCGTTCCTTTCCCGTAATTTGTGGCTCGGTTCGCGTTTAAGTTCGCAAATGTATACGTACCATTAAATCAGCCACTGTTCGCCTTTGTTGCAATGATTGAAATATATGCTGAAAGTTATAGTTGAATTTTAATATAATGAAAGCCCATTGCTATTCTATCACTGGTCAGCGTTTTTCAGCACATAATTTTGACTTTTGAAAAAATAATTAACACAGTAATAAGTGTCAACACATGCCACTGAAATGCAGGATTTACTTGGCAGACATGAAATGGTATAGTATTTATGTACCTAGAGCTTATTGATATTAGGTACCTACAATGTAAAGCATGAGTTAGTAGAATGTAGAATGCATCACAGTTACAAATGTTGGAATTCAACAGTCAAAACAAGGTCTACGAGTATTTCTATGTATCATCGTTCGCGGTGTCATAGAACGATAGTGAGCATTATAAAAATTTATATGGGTGTGTATAAGTATTGTCTTTTATCTTTTCATGTATCTAGTAAGGAAGTGAGTGACGCAGGATGTGGTAAGTGGTAGGACCTGCTTAGTGTTTACGTGTCAACCACACCATTATTTCATTAATGAAGAGGCATGCATCACATTATCTAAGAAAACATAGAATAAATAATAACATAATAGTGCCTTCCATACAAATTTAAATGGAAAAAAAATGTTCTATTTAGCTAAAAGTCGCTCCGTCTCACTTACACTCGCCTGACATCGTAGATCTCTATCTCATTTAAATTTCTACATAATTTTGTCTTGGAAATTTAAGCATATATTAGGCAAATATTTCGATCACGAAATACGTCCACGGGGCACTTCTTGTGTTATTCTTTATTTTATGTAAGAAAATATACAAAAACAACATCTGATTAAAAAATTAAGCGATGGCAAAACTACCATTTCCACAGAGTCCATATTTGTTGTGGCTGGTTCCAAGTTCGAAGAAATAGAAATAAAATTATGACGTACTATTGTGCCGCATTAATTATTCACCTTTTATGAGTTTGTTTCTATACAAAATTACAAATCCATTCGACATGGTTTATTGGAATGGAAATCGCTTTTGTTTAAATAATTTAAATATATAATAACAATTTGAAAATGAAAAGGTTGTAATATTTCAAATGTAATCTCAGTATTGAAAACATACAACACATAAGTATGTGAAATTGTTATTACCCTAACGGCGCCGCGGCGCCTGGCGCGAGTAATATTTTGGCACCCCTTGTAAAAACCAGTAGACACCAGAAGATAAGTAGGTGGTCACTGTAATCAATAATATTCTGATGATTTGTATTTTTGTGTAGCGCCTTTTTATGTTAAATAATTTCAAGAGTGATGTGTTAGGTATCATCAGCGCCTTGGCAATTCTGCTCCAATTGCGCCCACGTAGGGCCGACCCCGTCGATACCATGGCAACTGTCTACTGATATTTTAATAAAACCTTGACCTAGTTAATAGCGGAAATTAGTTAATAATATCATTATGTTATTGTTATAAGTTGGGTATTGTTTATTGTTGTGTGTGCATGAATATGGTGCAAAAATATATGGTTTGTCGTGATAGTTTTTTTTTTGTTATTATGCGGTTGTGCGCTCCCTGCACAAAGAAAAATGACTATTGCTAATTTATTAAGAATCTCTTCAAATTATTGATTGATAAACTTTAGTAAATTCTTAATATACCGGAATACATGTTCATGCACCTGTCTTTGCCTTAATAATATACAGGGTGTCCGGGGGGTAAAGTGAATAAAGTAAAGTACAGGATGGTAGAAGTAAAAAAGGTAAAATAACTTTTTTCGAAATTCCAATGTTCATTTTCCTATACAAAAATGTTTTTCCATAGAAGAATATTTATTTGCCCAAACAAAAAATTCATCTTTTTTACCTAAAAACATTAGAATTTCGAAAAAGTTATTTTTCTTTTTTACTTTTAAAATCATGTAGAATCACCCCCGAAGTTAGCACGCTTTACCCACGGACACCCTGAATAATGACGATATAAGAAAATAGTAGGATTTTTTTGTTGTTTGTTTATGGGGTGTTATGCCGTGTTGCGCTAACTCCTTCTTTAGCCGACGTTTCGGACATCGTGTCCGGTAGATCCGAAGATGTTCGGATCTACCGGATCTGCCCTGATGATGGACACTGCAACGATGTCCGAAACGTCGGCTAAAGAAGGAGTTAGCGCAACACGGCATAACACCCCAAAAACAAACAACAAAAATGCTTTTGGCCGTGAAAATCTAAAAACTTACCTATTAGGATTTTGTTTACGTGTTCTAATTTCGTGTTAATATATTCGATTTTTACTAAAAAAAAAATCAGGAAACCTATATATTCAAGAGATTCTTAATAAATTAGGAATATTCATTTTTCTCCGTGCTCTTCATTAGCCAACTTTTCTGACAGCGCGCTGTTACAAAGTCATTGGACAGGGCAAATGATGGACACTCCGCTAATACTTGTAGCCGTGAAAATCTCAATTAATACATTAATTGTTTAATTATTAGTAAAAAAAATATTGAAATTATGTTTGTACTTGCCTCACTTACTCGTAATGGTTCTTCCACACCAACGCCAACCTTCCAACTCCGAACTTAGTTCGGAGTTGGAAGGTTGGCCGATCGTGTGGTGGCCACCTAGAGAAACTGCTGCCAACCCTCCAACTCCGAACGTTTGAACGAATCCGAGTCCGACAATATTAAATCGTTACTCCACTCTGCCATTGTGTTAACGGATTGGCGCGAAAAAGATAATACGTAAACGTCACTTATACGCAAATGTCACTTTTGTTATGATCCGTTCGCAGAGATGTGTGGACAGCTCGGACGGCCGGTTCGTGCGGGTTGGCCATAGAGTTGGCCGCAGTTGGCCGTAGCGATCGCCTCGAAGGCGATCCCAGGCCAACTCAAACACCAACCTTCCAACCCGAACTTCCAACGCACGAACTACCCCTCCACACGATCGTCCAAACGTTTGAAGTTGGAAGGTTGGCTGCGGTGTGGACCAAGCATAAAGGATCAATGGTTTCGTTGCTTGTGTGGCACGTAGCGCCATCTTGTTGAAAGTAAACGTTATCCTGATCAATACCACTGATTGTGGCTCCCCAAGGTCGCCTGCCTAAGATTGTAATATACGATGTACCCAGAGGTGAACCGCCCACAGATGGATCCCTTTTTAAAGAAATTTTCCTCAATAATATCGAAGGAAAATCAAGTGTTTCTCTAGACGACCATACGCGCACCATGCGTAGGGTATCCCTTTTCGGGAAAAAAGATTCCAGCACTATGAACATGATAGTGACATGTCACCCGGAGGTTCGCAAAATTTTAATTGACAACGGATACTGTTTTCTTGGATGGAACGCCTGTAGAGTTCGGGATTTCCTGGGAGCAACGCGCTGCTTTAAGTGCCACCTATATGGACACATAAGCAAGGCCTGCTCACAGGAAAAAATCACATGCCGTCACTGTGCGCTTATAGGTCACGATATTGAGGATTGCCCCAAGAAGACAGTGCCCGGCATCTGTGCTACCTGCACTAAATTTAAAAAACCTGCGAACCATAACACGGGTGATAGGACGTGCCCGGCCCAAAAGGCTGCCATAGAATCGCAAGTCCGCATGACCGATTATGGCCTTTAACTCTCTTCTCTCCATAGGTCAGATTAACCTACAGAGGTCCCGGGCTGCCACCCTGGAGGCGCTGCAGTCCATGTCTGACCTACACATAGACATCCTGCTTATTCAGGAGCAGTACACCTGGCGAGGGAAAACTCCTGTAAGTCATCCGGGTCTGGTCCTCGAGACGGGCAGCTCCCCGGGGGCGGGTGTCCTGGTTAACTCCACGTTAATAAGCCCCCTCCTCCTGGTGGGTCTGTCCAACGAGTATCAGACCTGTGTATCTATTAGATTTGGAAAAACTGAGATCTTCCTGATCTCAGTCTATTTTAAGTATGGGAACCCGGTTGGACCGCATATCTTGAGCCTGACGCGCGCCCTAAACGCGCTTAAAGGACGTAACATAGTTATTGGAGGAGACTTTAACGCTCGCTCCCCGATTTGGTTCGATCAAGATGTAAGATTTAGGACGGAACGATCAGACGCCGTAGAAGATTTTATTGCGGCGCAAGGTCTTATTGTATTAAATGAGCCTAACTCATTATACACTTTTTCGAATACCAGCGGGGAGAGCAACATAGATCTAACTCTCTGCTCTGGATCTGTTGCGGCCAAGATATCGCATTGGAAGGTACATGAATGCGCAATAGCCTCCGATCATAGGCTCATTACCTTTACTGTGGGTGTCAAAAAGACCGGGACTCCAAGATCCTCTTGGAGTTTCAAAACCACTATGGCGAATTGGGATAGCTTTGGGGCGGCGCTACGCGACACTTTAAGGGGCTTCCATGACGTAGCAGCAAGAGATCCGGACAATTTGGGGAATTTTTTCAATGCAGCGGTAGTGTCGGCTGCAGAGTCCTCCTTGGGAAGAGTAAACCCAAGGAGGACCATAAAGACTCCTTGGTGGTCGCCTGAGCTGACTTTGCTGAAGGGGGCCTACAAGAAGGCCTACAGGGCGATGGGTGCTACCAGGCGCGGCAGCTTTACGGAGGAGGAGATCGCTGCCCGCAAGGGACGCCTCAGCGCCGCGCGTAGAACCTTCAAGTTGGCCGTTCTCTCGGCAAAACGAGCTAACTGGCATAATTGGGTTAAAGAAATAGGTAACGCCAACCCGTGGGAAATCCACAGCGCCTTTGAGAAATCCGGAAAAGGCTCTGAACGGTATCTTTCAAGCGTAATCAATAATTTAGAGGGAAGGGACGTTGAGACAGTGGATGTGGCGTCCACTCTCAATACACTTCTGGGAAAGTTAGTCCCCGTAGACTCAGTAGTTGGGGAAAGCGACCACCATAAACAGATCAGAAATCTGTCAAGGATTCCGCCGAGTACCCTCTCCCAGGAGGACAAGTTGCGCCTTACTAGAGAAGAAATGGATATCATAATAAAGGGTTTAGGTCCCAAGAAGGCACCTGGGCATGATAGAATCAATGGAATAATCGTGAAGAATGTATGGCTCTATGCCCGGGAGGAGTTCTTCCAGGTCATGGAGACGTGCTTGCGAAGAGGAGTCTTCCCTTCGGAATGGAAGAGGGGAGTGCTTAAGATTATACCAAAGGGGTCCGACAAACCACGCTCTGACGTTAAAGCCTACCGCCCGATCACCTTGCTGCCTATAATGGGTAAGGTCCTCGAAAAACTGATCAGAGAACGCCTGCGTCGGACTCTCTCCACCCCCAGCCTGAGCCAGTTCGGTTTTGTCCCCGGTAAATCTACAGAGCACGCCCTTATGCATGCGCTTGAATGGGTGAAGGTTCGGCCTGAGAGGTATGTGGTGGGAATCTTTTTAGATATCACAGGTGCCTTCGATCATGCGTGGTGGCCGATGATACTTACCAAGCTCAAAAGTAGAAACTGCCCCCCGAGGCTCTTTAAAATTTGCTCCGATTTCTTCAACGACAGAACCATTATACTCACTTTCGGTGACTTTGTCATCGAACGTGAGGTGGATATGGGTTGCCCACAAGGGTCGGTATTGGCCCCCGAATTTTGGAATATTGAGTTTGATGATTCCTCCAGGCTGCCCTTGCCTGCTGGATGTATCTCGGTTGACTACGCTGATGATAAATTGTTCTTGGTTGCGGGGAACAGCAGGAGAGAACTGGAAAGAAAGGCAGGGGAAGGTTTAAACATGATCCTCCAATGGGGGAAGAGAAATAGACTGAACTTCGCTCCCCAAAAAACCATGGGTCTCCTGATGAAAGGATTTCTGAGTAGAGAGAGAAATCCGACCATCAAAATGGGAGATACCAGAATCAAGTTTGTCGAGACAGTAAAATATCTTGGAGTCACTTTAGATCGATCGTCCTCTATCTTAGCCCATGTTAAGAAAGTCTCCACCGAGGCCCAGGCCCTTTTTCTGAAGCTGAGGAGAATCTCCACCACGGAATGGGGATTAAGGACACCAGCGATCCGTCTCCTATACAGGGGGGTATTCGTGGCGCAAGTCACCTATGCCGCCTGCGTCTGGGAACATCGTCTGGATAATGCCCTCATACTCTCGGCTCTCAAGAGGGGACAGCGAACTCCCTTGTTGGCACTTTCTGGTGCCTATAGAACAGTTGCTTCGGACGCACTTCCAGTGTTGGCAGGTGTCTTGCCAATCGATCTAGAGATTAGGGAGGTGCTCACAAAGAAAAAGCTGACCAGGGGTCTCCCGGCCAACCACCTCGGTATTACGATTACACCAGGCGGTGCCGGGACCCTACCAGGCCGACTTAAACAAATGCGAGAGCTGACACTCAACGAGTGGCAATCTCGGTGGGATAGGTCGAATAAGGGAAGATGGACCTTCTCCTTCTTCCCTTCAGTTAAACTCAGAATGGAAGGGGCGTTCATTAATATGGACCACTATATGGTTCAATTACTGTCGGGCCATGGGGAATTCAGGGGGAGACTTCACAGACTCTCCCTGTCACCCCATCCCAACTGTGCCTGCGGCAGTACGGACCAAACCGCCGAGCACATTCTGTGGCACTGTGAGATTTTGATGGATGCCAGAGATGAATTACTGAAGGGTTTGGATGTTATTACGAGACCGGTTTGGACTACCGATCTCGTTTCGAATAAAGTGAATTTTGAATGATTGCGGAAATTTACGAAGACATGGGTTGAAAGATGGTCGGTTTTGAGAGTCGAGGATTAGCTAATTCAGCACCCAGGTGTATAAGCTCCTGAATCTTAGGTACACGCTATTCTTTACTCTTTTACCTTTACGCACTGATCTTCTTTTGTACAATGTTACCTTTATGCACTAATTATCTCTTCCTTAACCTTATATGTACCAAATTTTTCCTTGCTATCCACCTTTTAGCCTGACCTCACCGATGCACCCAATCTACTGATCCCCGTCAACTCGTGTACCGGCCGTGAAGCAAACTGATCTCCGTTATACTACCTGTCTGACACAGCTATTTTCATAGCTAAGAAATTTATTTCTTATTTGATGCATCTTACAGGAGTCCTCGGCTCATCCTCACCGATCACTAATTTTGGCAACATCTGTAATTTGGTCATACATCCATCGTTCGCTTTACTAATCTTGTTTTAAATTGTTTCCCTCCCAAAATCTTCTCTTTTCCTCCATCCATCTCGTTCCAATTAATCTTTCTTGTCTTTTTCTAATTGTAGGATTGACATATTAGTTCTTACACCAGTACGTAGAATGAGAGTGTTCTTGCTCCAGATAAGACTGAACTATTTGTTCTGTTTTGTCCTACTCCCCTTATGGGGGTGGATCTGAACCTCGTCCCCGCGCACTGACTACCGGGCTTCCCCTGAAGAGGCGTTTCTTACTGACCAAACGCGCTACCCCTGAGGACGGTGGGAGGTCAGAAGGATGTCCGATTCGAACTAGGAAACCTTCCGCCCCGCCTCCGACAACCCGACGCTACTTAAACTCCCTAGGGTCTTCGGGTTCCTACCCATCTGTTCCCAGTTACACTTTCGTCAGGGCTCCATCGGGAAATCGGCTTAAGGGCGCGGTACCCGAAACTCGCATCGGACAGCCTGATCACAGTCTCACCCAACTCTGGACTGCCGAGAGGGAAGTTCTTAGCTCCTCTCTCAGATGTATCTTAGTTCATACCATTTTAAATATAATGTTCTGACTTTGCTATTCAAGTGCATTATGTACACAAAACTGGTTTTGGCGGACCTAGTGTCCTCCTATGTGTTTTATTCTTCATCCCTATATCCACTAATCAAAAGGTAAGCATTTACTAATACTATACTAACCTGTACATAACCAAGCACTTGCATACTGCTTGCTAACAACGTATGCGGGGACATTCGAGGTTTAGCTTCGTTCTTTAAATGTAGAGTCGTTCATGAAAAAAAAAAATTAGAGTCCATGCTAGTGCCCTGAAGGGGTAACCATAAGTTACCTATACCGGGGCGGGTAAGTGGTGGGATCCTCGAATGATCAATACCATCCAATTCCGGCCATAAAAAATCAATCATCTCTCGATAGCGCAATCCATTCACCGTAACTGTTGCTCCAGCCTCATTTTCGAAAAATTAAGGTGCAATGACTCCGCCGGACCATAAACCGCACCAAACAGTCACACGTTGAAGATATGAAGGCATTTTAACAATAACTCTTGGGTTTTCCGAGCCCCAGATGCGACAATTTTGCTTGTTGACGAAGCCACCGAGGTGGAAATGGGCCTCATCACTCAAGATGATTTGCATTTGATTCACTCAAGTGAATTTTAATCATTTCAATGCGTTGTTGAAGCGTATATCGTTCCATTTTTATTAATGGCGTAGTTTCTACTTGTCAAATGTCAAAAATGACAGCTTCAAAAGTAACATCTACCGAAATAGCGGGCTATTCAAAATAACACCTCTTATTGGAAAACCCTGTATTACAGCTTGACATACTTAACCTTGCAGGCTGTCAAAAGAGGCTCTGACGAAAGAACGAGCTATTTTTAAAATCCACAAATCCCCACGTATAAGTTTGACGTGCTGATTTACATTAAAAACTAGTCCAGACCCGTGAAAAATCACGGGATATTATGTTGGTAAATCTAGTTAGATAGTACATATACAGGGTGTATCGGCACGTACCCGACAAACTTTAACCAGCTATTCCTTAGCATATTTGGAGTTAAAAATCTTATGTGCACTTTGCTGTCTGTCTTTTTATAATGGTATATACCTATTGCTTATATTATGGACAACACAAGTTTTCCTCTCTATGTCCATCAACTTTTCTCAAGTTTTCGCTTTTTACCATCCGCACTTTCAGATTTTTTAGAAATTTCTCCTCGGAGATGAATCTTTTAATAGGTACCTGGTGAGTCATATTGTTTAATTAATACTGTAAGTAATAAATAGGTAGGTGCCTACGCATATCACCGTTTCTGTGAATGGTTGCATCAGGGCGCCTGTGTGCAGTGTAACCTGCATTCCTATAAAGTGGCGCACGCATTTTTTCACAGCGATGTTTATCATCGCATCTCAAGAACAATAGTAGTTCAGTATGAAAAATGCCTTCCGTGAGCATGTTTAAATAATATCAAGGTGATAACGGCAGTATGATATATATTATAAGTCAGATACCTACTCTATATGTACATTTATTGTGTCGTTACTGTGTCGATTTATTATTATTTATACACATGTATAGTAACAAAAATGTGTTATCTCAAAATAGTATAAAACAAAGTCGCTATCCGCGTCTGTCTGTTTGTGCGCCTAGTTCTTCTAAAATACGCAACGGATTTTGATGGGGTTTTCACTATCATTTAGAGAATTTCTTCCGGAAGGTTTATATATATAATACATGTATATTATATTTATAGAAAGTAGACAAAAGTCGTGCAACGCCGGGTACAAGTCAGCTAGATTCAACATAAAAGCTAACCAGAATGACATGATGCACTATTTGCACACGGAGAAAAATGAGTTATTAAGAATCTCTTCAAATTATTGGTAATATGTTCTCATTTTTCTTAAGGCGATGCACTACGTCGTGTAATATTTTAAATTGAGCCGCTATCAATAACAACCCTTACGTAGATAGCGATAAGGTTTAAATTCCCGCTTAACACCATCCGCCTGTTTTGATTTATGCATGAAAAAAACATGGCCAAAAAGTGCCTTTTATTTTATTTTGTGGATGTTGAGGCATAAATATTTTTTTTTTTTCGATCATTTTATAAATAACTTAATTTGCCACATTAAACAATAAAATTATAACCGAAAATGGGTTCGTAAGTAGGAGATTTTGAACTTTAAAGCAGTTTTCATAGGCCTTATATATTATTTTTTTCTGGGCTTATAAAAAGACTTATCTAAAAATACTCGATTATTTCAAAGGTCAAGATGTATTCTACTCGCAGTATTTAATTAAAGCATCTGAAACATTTCTAGGCGACCAAATTTTCAAACCAAAAACACATGATTTTGCATTACTACGTATGGCATCGCCTTAAATATAAAGACAGACGTTATTTAGCAGCAACATACCTCGTGTCATTCTATGCCGAGAATCTGAGACAACACGTCTGTTCTGCCATGTGCTATATATAGCAGATCTTGGTGCCGCCACAAGCAGTAGTTGTTCGGTACAAACAACTTACAGCATTCCAGAAGGAATTGTCCATAATTTTATACGCTGTTACTACATGGGTCCCACCCGTTCTCAACTGAAAACTTTGGTAACGCGTCTCAGGAAACAAATTAATCTTCATATTTATAAATAAATATTATGTAACAATTTCAACATTTGTAAAAAATGTGTCACTAAATTGTTTGGGTTATGATTCAGCATTTGGTAAACAATTCGTTAACGGCTACCAAATGAACATCGAAAAGCAAGCACTACCGAGAACTCGGTCCAAGACCTAGATTAATAATTGTAAATAAATAGTACCTACCATTACTTACTTATACAACTCATAACTCGGCCAAACTTTAGTCACTCTCTTCGTGGTAAATTCCCAGACATTCATAGAACTCCTACTACGTCAAAACCAATCTACCACAAATAATTATTACGAATATCTAGTATTATGTGTTATCTTGTGTGCTTCATTCAACGACATATAATCACATTAGGAGAAAAATGAGTTTGGCTAATTTATTAAATTCTCCTAACAAACTATCAGTACATTCAAAAGATATCTTAACACGTGTTCACACAGCTGCGCTCATCCTAATAAATCTAAAAACATATCAGAATTTTTATGAACACGTGTTCCGACATCCCTATAAAATATTCGTGTTTCAGATAGTTTGTTAGTAAACCTTTTAAGTCAATCAATGCCTGCAGTTCCGTTTTTAACAGGAATACGAATAATTTGAGTAGTTTTTTTAATAAATCAGCAATATTTTATATCGGTAAGTTTTCCCCGCGCATGATAGTGCGAAATTGAGGCAGAGGTAATTCATATAATAACTACCAGCAGTTATGCAAACCAATTTCCTTAACAACGGGTTTCCAAATAATATAATTTTTCAATACATTAAGTAATGTAATTACAATAAACAATTTCAACATGCAGCTGTAGCTATATTACATGTATTATACATATTACGTAATAAATTTGTATGTTACATAATATACCTATGTATCATACATAAAACGTAACTCAATGCAGGACAGCCTGAGTTTAAATATTCCTATGTATCATATATACAATACAACTCAATGCAGGACACCCTGAGTTTAAATATACCTATGTATCATATATAAAATATACCTCAATGAGGACAGTCTGAGTTTTTAAATATACCTATGTATCAAATATAAAATATACCTCAATGAGGACAATCTGAGTTTTTAAATATACCTATGTATCACATATAAAATACAAAATAATGCAGGACAGCCTGAGTTTAAATATTCCTATGTATCATATATAAAATATAACTCAATGCAGCCTAAGTTTTCTTATATGGCACATTTTTTTCATATTTGGGTTTTTTGAATGGAAGGGCCTTTGTTAGGAAAAGCTTTAAATAGGTCTTAAACAGAAGATAACTCATACAGATTTCGCAAAGCATCGATTGCTAGAAATGTTCCTAGCCGTGTTTGGTGACCAGATCTAAATAACCAGGTACTTTCCCTCCTTTCTCTTCCCCATCTCCTTCCTCTCTCCATATTCTTCAGCCTCATAATATATCACAATTGTGGATGCCAGTCTCACTGGTCCGGTTATCATGAAACAGTTTGGGACTCTTGAGCGGTATTCACATAATATATGGTTTACGGAAACCCTTACAAAACCCTCTACCAGATAACACATTTTCCTAAGAGTGAAAAATTGTTCTTGTTCTACATGCTTATGCAAATTGTCCTGGTTTGTGACGTATTTATAGGTAGGTAATACTTCACCGAGTACCCTAGTAATCGCGAATGTTTACGACTTT
This sequence comes from Hesperophylax magnus, assembly GCA_026573805.1. Taxonomy (NCBI): domain Eukaryota; kingdom Metazoa; phylum Arthropoda; class Insecta; order Trichoptera; family Limnephilidae; genus Hesperophylax; species Hesperophylax magnus. The sequence goes on from JAIUSX010000050.1 coordinate 1,626,596, forward strand.
ACGAGACGCTTTAGCGGAACTCTGACGAGTGTATTTGAATGAGGCTGAGTAACTAGTAACTTCATCAGGAGGTCAACCGTGTATATTAATTTCATTGACTCAGCACAGAGCACAGAGCAAAGAGCCACAGAGAGAAGAACAGAGAGCGTAGGTGCATTAATTCATCTCCCGTGTATACTGTACCTAGGTACCGAATAATGACGTCAGGGTTAATTACGGGGTCAGTTGTTTCGAATTAAGAGACCGGCGCGGAGCAAAGGAGAGCGGGTCGGGTTGGTAATTTCATCAGGAGCATTATATTATTTAGTATTTCCTGTGCGAGAGAGTTTCTCCGTTGAGCTGGTAGCTGGTCGGTACTACTGGTAGGTACAGCTGGTGGTTGGTAGGTAGGTACTATCGGTTGGTAACGGGATCTCTGCTCCGAAAGGCTTCTCGACTGGAACATTGGGCGGCCATTGTCCCGCGCCGATCTCGTTTGGCAACCTACCTTACCCAACGGACTAATCTGCAACTTATCATTTATGGTTGCCGAATAAATCATTCTGCGTTAACTATCATCCTGTTTTTGTTCATTGAGAAACACGCAGAGTTTAGAACCAAATTCAGTTTTTAATCCGGTTCGTGACTTTTGAGTGTGATAGAGTACTAAGATCGAAAAAGTCATTATTTATGTGTTTAGTCTTATATTTTTAAAAACGATCTTATATTTTTTTCAAGAAATTTCAATTTGGCAGTGCGCCGCACCGATTTCCCGAAAATCTTCACAATAAAAAGGAATTTTCGAGATTTTTTTCTCATTATTTAGAATGTAAACGACGCAACGCGCGACGTTTTGAGCTGAATATAATTGATCTAGACCTAGAAATTCCAGCCAGAAAAATCTGTACAAATTTAGCAACGCCAGGGCGTTCTGTTAAATATGTTTTTGCTGAGATAAACAAACAGTTTTTCTGCTATTTTGAGCAGGGAATCTCATAATGTTTCACACACCTGCCTCAGGTATTTGACATGATCTTCCAAAACTTCCAAAACCAAAACAATCTCTGTTATCTACGGCTACCTTGTTAAAGTATTAAAAATAGATACCTACACAGATTTATCCCAGCTTGTCCTATAGTATTTCTACACTATCAAAGTGAATAGGTACAGTCTCAAGATAAAAACAAATATTCTTTTCATAGGGTAGGTTAAAAAAAAACTTCCTTTTGTTGAACAGATAAGAAGTCTCCAGACATTATTATCTTTTCTAGATAAAAGGAAACATTTACAGGGTGTCCGGGGGTAAAGTGCGCTAACTTCGAGAGGTGATTCTACATTATGCTAGAAGTAAAAAAGATTAACAATTTTTTTAGAAATTCCAATGTTTATTTTCCCATACAAAAATATTATTGCATAGAAGAATATTTATTCACCATACAAACAATTTAACTTTTTTACATTAGAACTACCTTTGAATTTAGAAAAAAGTTATTTGTTTCACTTGTACAAGTAAAACAAAGAAGTTAGCGCACGTTACACCCTCTATAGATAAGCACGAATGTCACCGCCGCGCCGTATTCCAGAATCATAAGACTATAAAAATTATAAATACGGGCCAGTGATGCATTCCAAATTCACCCCCTAAAGCATATTATTTACAAATATAACAGATGTGAAACCTGTAAATGCAACGCCGAAACATAAAAAAACACGCGTGTCTTTTAACAGCATTTAGGTATATAATAGTATACGTTGAAGTATAATTATTTTACCTCAATGTTTAACAGTCACAATATCGGACCAATGTTCCTTCAATGTACAACAGTTGTTACATCACAATTACCAGGCTGTCAACTCCATTATAATACTTAAAATATTAAAAGAGAAATTCGGCAGCAAAACATTTTTCTGTGTAAAATTAAAATTTAATTTTACCAAATAAATTTGCCCATAGATTAAGTGTCGAGTCATCGTTCATTGTTGACATAATTGAAGTAAAAAAGAAACTGCGGTCTTAGTACCTAACTGCGAAATGGACAAAAAACGTCAGAGCAATTTCCGACTTGATTCGATAATAACTGAAATAAAACCTTCGAACGAAGCGGTAATCCGTTCGAAACCGTAACAAGTAACTTTGCTCGTAATCCTGAACTAAACCGTAACATTATCCATTCAAACAGGGCACTGAACCAACAACCATTATTCGAGAAATAAATACCTCCCTGATAGCGAACCCCGTTGGACCTAATTCCACTAAGCGAACAACTGGCGTGGATTATAATTATTCGGGCAAGAGTCGAGATGCCATCGAATAATATTCAGACTAGAACCTAGCTAGAATCAGACTTAAACGCGTAATTTATTTATATTTGGCCCCGAGGAAAATAATTTCCCTCGGGACCTATGTCATGTTTTGGGATGGAGTGTGGATTTTTAAGGAATGGAAGCAGATGAAATTCTGGGAACGTAAAAGTACGAGGGTTGGGTATGAATCTAGGGATCATACCCAAGTGTGCCCAGGAGTGACGGACATATGAATTTATCCCTCCCACTGCGGCGCAAGGCGATGGGTCAAGAGACCAGTTGGAGAGGTCAAAGGGTCTTCCCATACCAGCCTCTGCCGATCGTAAAATTTTGTATGCACGAAGTAAATGAGTATTGCTGATTCATTAAAATTCTGTTAAAAGGGTGATAGCAAACCATTTCCTAATAAACTATTAGTACTTTCACATGTTCATTCATTCAAACAGCTGCGTTTATACTGTTTTTTATATAATGACGAAATTCTAAAATATTAGAATTTATATGAACACGTATTCTTACATCCCCATTTTACTGATAGTTTACTGTGAAATCTTTCAATTAATTCGTTAAAGGCCTGCAGTCCCGTTTTTAACAGGAATACGAATAATTTAAAAAGATTTTTTTAATAAATTAGCAGTATTATATCAGTAAGTTTTCACCGCGTACCCATCCCTATCAACTAGTGATGTGTACCTATCTATCATCATATTTGATAACGGACATCTCGTTTATTCAAATCGCCATTAGCATCAGTACAAAGTACATAATCTTAAAAAACGCGGTTGTCAAAAAATATCTCGTTTTATTATTACCCATTGTAAGAACGTTTACTTTCATTTCTTCTGATTTTTAATTATAACCGACATCGAACTGACCTAAACCAGAACGGACATGACTTCCTAGTACTTTTTCTAATATAAACTAAACTAAATAATGGATTGTTCACGAAATAGCGTAGGTACCAAGAGACAATAGATCTGAAATAAAGTAGTTACCCATATAAAATTTAACAACGCTATTATTATTAGTATACTTTTGCACGTTGATTCAAACGACGTACCTATACTACCAACATATAATCTATTCAATGTTTCAAAAGGTATCTAATGCTAAAATATAAATTTGATAATAGAAGCGATATAATATTCAAAACACGTGCGTCAGGTTTTAAAAATTAATAAGGTGTCCACAGGTGTTTAATACGCCATAAATAATGGCACTCGTACATACATTGTCTAATTTCACTTCGTAATTATGAAAAACAAGCTTGGCTGTATGCATGTAAGCACCTAGTTTCAGGTTATTGGCCATTGTGAATTGTGAGAGGAGGTAAGTACATTTTAAAAGAGATAGAACTTTTAGAAGATCTCAAAGTTCGCACATTTCACGCACTTTAAATTGCCACGTTCCTTTTTGCCCCCAAAAAACGTAACTATCATGCTATGGTTATGTCCCCGCATACCCAATTTATACCGATTTATAACAAGTTTCTCGTTAGCTCGTTAATATATGTTATTTTTGAAGATAATATTTATATGAAATTCCCTCGATGTAAAAAAATCCCAAGTAAATTCCGAAAATTATTAACACGTTTTGTTCTGTCATTTAATATAGTATGGGCATGAAAAAATCGCAGTGTATCTTTATGTAACTAAAGCATTTGTCGAGAGACTTTTGCTCTGTTTCAAACGAGTTGTGTTTTATTAAATATTTTTGATAAAAAAACCATAATTATTATCGTTTTTTAATATTAGTGCGCTCCCTCTAACATTCGTATTTACATATCTCCCTTTCAAACCATCTTTAAACGCTTACTACGGAGCCTTAAAACTTTTACGACCTACCTACATACCTACAGCCAATTTCCTTCGTAATCTTCTTCCCATTTAACTCAGTCTCAATTAACAAATCCCCAATTATGGAAGTGCCATAGTTCCACTGAGTTTTAATCGTGATCTTGGGAACTTACTTTGATGTTCACAATGGTAAAAAGGAAATGTGACAAGTACCAATTAAAATTCAAGATGCATTCTACAAAGGAAGTGCCTCCCCATAGTCCCCACCATAATATAAATTGAAATTCCTACAGGTACTCATCTTAAAAGTACCTTCTTACTCTTGAATAAACATATCTACTCGTAGTTACCTCAAATATTATACCTACTACTACGCATTGCTACATGCAAATATTTATTCTTTGCCCAGGATAGGTAGGACTCCCTTATTTTCTCCGTAGGTAGGAAGGAGATAGATAGGAGGTTGTACGTTGCAGGTTAAAGAACTTAAAAAAGACACTCACAAAAATGTGCAAATATTCCTTTGACAAAGTACGAGTATTTACCTATTTGGAATCAAATCTATTGCGCACGTTGGCAGTTGGCGGCTCGTGAGTTTTGAGTGTGCTAATATTACAAAAATGGCATTATTGATGTTCTTGTAGCTGAAAACGTTTTTTTTTTCCTAATGAATTTTTTGTATGAAGATTTTCAGGATATTTCAGTTTAGCCGTGTGCCGCACGGATTTCCAGAAATTCTTCATACAAAAAATCGAATTTTCGAAAATAATAAAAAATCATTTTCAGCTACAACAACATCAAAAATGCAATATTTTGTAAAATTAGCACTCTAGAACACCCAAAAGACACGACCCGCCACTGACGTAGGTATGTAATTAACTAAATAGATGGAACCCATATGTATTTCAGCACGCGCACAAAACGCCCGATTGCAAGAAGAAAGTATTTTACGAGCTTTCTGGTACTTTCATATTTTGAAGCGACTCCATGTGAACGGTTAACAGGTTTCACAAGACACTGCCGAAAACTCCTCAAAGGGCCTCATGTAAACTCTAGAATAAAATCAAATAAAAAGCTGTTTTTAAATCGAATAGAAAATAGGTAAGTAGTACTTTGTATACCTACTTCTGCAGTATTATATTTACCTAAACCAATCATATCTAAGCCAAAATTGATGTTATTCTGTATTTAAAGTCAGACGTAGCTAAAATTTATAGCTGACTCGACGACATTTTTCGATCATGAATAATTGATAATTTGACGAAGTGCTGCCAACCTTAACATAATAGAAAACAACCGGAAGTAAAATGCATTAATTTTGTGACCATGAAAAAATGTTCAATGAATAAAGACCATTCCTAACAGGATGTGCATTCCCCAACCCTTTAGAAACCCTAAATATCAGACACTGATGCGTTTGCATGATCAGCCGGTCAGAGACAACTCAGATTTACATAACTTAGACCTAATAGGCGCTATAAAAAAAACTTCCACATTAAGATACCCACATAATATTGTGTAGAGAATGTAGAGGAAAAAAACGTATGGTTTGTCTGGGATATAATAATTATGTAAATGCATTCTTACGTTCTAAATAAAATCTGGGAGCATTAATAGGAACCAACTGAAGAATATTTTTTCAGAATACCTTGCGAAAGGAAAATAATATTTATTTGAGATTTAGCGCATCTAAAAGGGTAAAAAATACCCAATTATACAAACATTTAATCAAAAACAAAATTTCCTCTGAAATCATGAAAGTTGTAAGTAGGTTGCACTTAAATACCTAGGTACCTACTTAATTAGATATAAACGGTATTTAAACCATATACTTTTTATTTAATTTTAAATTCGTCCAAAGAAACGTCACTATCTCAATGACGGACGGTAGGTACCATAATTTTGAAAAAAATGAATAAGAAAATTTAAATAAACACGACGATTCCACATTTGAAAAAATAATCTTTACTAAACCATAGTCAAAGTTAGCCATCTAGTCAAAGCTTGCTTGAATAACAAAGTGGATGCAGCAGATTTTCTAATACGGAAACGGAATGCACAAACAAATTTACAGGCAGACGAAACGCAAAACGGTCCGGTCAAAATAAGATTTCGCCCAGGCAATCAATAATATTTAAATTATGTTTTTCTTCTTTTTTAATACCTCACAAGAGACACGACGGCTTCCGGAGCCAATGGGACTATGTCATCCCCAATAGGGTTATATTGTGAGACTGAAGGAAGCGGGGAGGGGAGGATACGATAAAAAGGAAGGTTGGTAGTTACCTGGCGGTTCAGGTCTGATCACAGCTACCATTTCAAGCAGCGTTTAAAATATGAATTACGTTTTTTGAACAGTGCGATACTCTATCACACCCATATTTTTCTCATTTGTTGTGAAGTCCATTTATTATTATCACTAGATGTTTATTATAATAGTTAAATCAGATCGATAATAAGATGAGTATTTCAATCACCTTTGATGCAAAGAAAACAATCGAATAAATAAAAGCAAATATTTTTCATAATCGACTAATCATTTTGAAGCAAACCGTGAAGTAATATTATGGCATTTTTTATATTTATGTTGCAGTAAAGTCAAATGTGATAAATGGGGCGTGTCTGTACACATTTATGTTGCAGTAAAGGCAAACATGATAAATTTTTTTTTTTTATTTATTTATTTTTTTTTTTATTATTTTAATATATGTATATCATATAAGTTACATTAATACATATTTTGCAGAAAATAATATTAAGGTTCATAATTGGTCATGTATACCTTATCAGAAAAGAGGAGCTCTTGTGCCTGATAAGGGAGCCACGATTCTTACTTTTCAATGTTATAATATATATTTTTTTTTAAAATAAGTTTTTTTGGAAAAAAAGTTTGATTTTAAAGTTTGATATATATATTTTTTTTAATATAAGTTTTTTTGAAAAAAAGTTTGATTTTAAAGTTTGATATATATATTTTTTTTAATATAAGTTTTTTTGAAAAAAAGTTTGATTTTAAAGTTTGATATATATATTTTTTTAATATAAGTTTTTTTGGAAAAAAAGTTTGATTTTATTTATTTGTTCTTGTTGGTTCGTAATACAGCGCAATTCGGAAGGGAGATTATTGTAGTTTTTTATGGCTTGGTAAATATAATGGTTTTGCATTTGAGTTGTTTTGAAGATTGGCGTAATAAATTGATTTCCATTTCTCATGAGTTTGTAAAATTCTTGATATTCTGTGTTATTTTTTTCTTTACACATTTTTATAATGGAAGTTTGCTTAAATATATCATCAATATTTGGTACTGGAAACAATTTAAAAAGCAATTTTGTTGGGAAAGTAGAGTTTTTTTTAAGTATTACCTTTATAATAATTTTTTGCGAGACTTTTACTGAATTTAGGTTGTTTTTATAAGATCCTCCCCAACCTATGATTCCGTAAATAAGCAGGGAGTGGACAAGAGCATAATATACATTTTTTAGTATTTTCACATTTAAAATATTTCTTAACCTAACAAATATATATGTATATACATTTCCTAATTCTCTTTACTAACTCTATAATATGGCTTTTCCATTTCAGATTTTCATCGATGATCACACCAAGATATTTAATTTCAGAAGAAGAGTTGATTACAGTACAAATAGGATTAAGTAGTTTACAGTTGACATTGTCACAATTTTCATCATGTATTATGATATTTACTTTGTGTTTAGGTATTTTTTGTAGTGAAAATAATACATATGTTGTTTTTTTAGCATTAAGTGTGAGTAGGTTATTATCAAACCATGATTTTAAGATATTAAGACATTCATTTGCAAGTTTGTTAACTAGTTCCCATGTTTGACCTTTTATTAATAAAACAGTATCATCAGCATAAGAGATTAATTCACCTTTGATTTTCAGTTGGAAAATGTCATTTACATACATTAAAAATAGTAATGGTCCGAGGACCGTGCCTTGAGGAATGCCAAATGTACTTGTTAGTGGTGTACTAAAAGTTTGGTTTAATTTTACAATTTGAGGTCTCTCTGTTAAGTAGCTTTCTATCCATTTAAGGGCTAAGTAGTCAATGCCATTTTCTTTTAATTTTAATATAAGTCTTTCATGGGAAATATTGTCAAAAGCTTTCTTTAAGTCAATAAAAATTCCTATACATTTATTTGATTTGTCCAGGGTACTCTGAATACTAGATGAAATTTTTGCAATGGCATCTTGGGTATTTTTTCCGTAAATGGGGCGTGTCTTTACATATTTATGTTGCAGTAAAGGCAAACATGATACATGGGGCGTTTCTGTACACATTTATGTTGCAGTAAAGGCAAACATGATAAATCAGGCGTATCTGTACACATTTTTTAACGCAGACGCAATGTTTGTATGAACATTTGGTTCAATGTTGTGATGTTTGTGGAAACGCGTCGCAGGACACCCGCCTAACATGGAGATACTTAGAAGCTACGTGGCTGTGGCGCAACCGCAAGTAGCCTACCGATATGCTACTCTTTAATGCTGGTTTCCGTACACGGCGTTATCCGAAATATACTGAACTTGATCATTTTTTGACGTGCAGCTGCCAAGTGACTCGGGTAGCGCTACCAGCACTGTAAGTAATGTGCAACGGTGCAACTGACGTCAAACCCGTAGTCGATGCGTAGGGTTGTTTAATAGTATGGCGGGTAATCAAGGGGGTGACAGATAACGCTATACGCATCAACGAGTTTTAAAAGGCATGTAACTCCATTAATGGAGGACTGAACGCAGTTGGCGCTAACAAAAAATTGTCCAAAGAAGCGAAGTTAGCAGTCCACAATGGAGTGCTGGTACCTACCCTGATTTATGGAAGTGAGGCATGGAACTGGCAGAGAAAGGATGAAAGTAGGCTGAATGCTGTTGAAATGAGATCCCTGAGGCGTATGTGTGGTAAAACCATATATGATCGTGTGAGAAATGTGGAGATCCGCAAAGAGTGCAAGGCTGATGTAAGCGTCATGAGTAAGATTAAGAAAAGGACACTAAGATTGTTTGGGCATGTAGAGCGAATGAAAGGAGTGAAAGGAGAATATATGATGCGAATGGTAGCAGAAGTCAGGGACGCCCGAGGAAGACATAGCACGATCAAGTGAATCAGATACTCGAGTCGAGCCATGTCAGAATTATATATTACAGAATAATAGAAGAGTATGTATGAGACGATGTATGAATGTGAATGAGGTAGAAGTGTGTGTCAAGACCGAGTTGTTCGGCTGTCCGTCCTCTCTGCCTACCCCTGCGGGGAAACGGCGTTATGGTTAGTTAGCTAGTTCATATCGCTCGCCATACAATCCCATACAGACCTTTCACGCCTGACAAATGATGTGTGAACGTGGCGAAGGTGATGCGCCGTGATCTGCTAGTCAGCCTATATTTGAAAATGCTGCGATCAATTCACGGAGCGCCGTGATCACGCGGCTGTCATCTGTCAAGGTGTCAAAGAGATGATATTCCGCGGCAGTTCCCCAGTTGATCTGACCATCTCTCCCGAGGAAGATTATAGCGTAGTGTGACACTTCAACACATAATTTGTATAGACCATGCACAAAAAAGCTTTGATGCGTATAGCTTGGTCTGTCTCTATCCTCATGAGCGGCGCGTATACTATGCGAATGCTGTTCGTATGCTGGTAAGTCTCTCCATGTACGTAGGGCCTAAGTGGGTAGTGTGTATGGTCTTTCATTTGAAATAATCTTCATAAATAATTAGTTTACACGATAAGTACAGAGACGAACGGCTAGGAAATCATTTACCTAATCAAAAATATTTACCGTGTTATCTCACTTCTTGCTATCACAGAGATTGAAGACATAAACAAACACATATAATATGATTACTGATTACACCCTAGTACTTACTGTAAATGTGTAAACGGTATATGTAGGTATCTACATAGAAATTAAATGACTCACAAATATATATATATATAAGTAGATAACATAGATAGTTTTATAACGTGTGATTCACCAATTGATTCAATGAATATGAATTAGGAAAATATGAATTACTCACACTATCTGTCACTATAAGGATAACCACTTTCAATAATTATCATTAGGAAACTACCGATGACTGGATAACTCATCAAAATGACAATTCAACACACTTTTAAAACGTGATATAAAGTCTTGAAAAGTGATGAAACAAAAACTAAGTTAAATAGATTACGTGTGTTCGGGTTATAGGTTAGATTTTCATCGTTATTTCACTTTTTAATGGTGTGTTGAGTTATCATGGAACCGTTTTTTTTAATATATCTATTTGAATGTCGATTATGATTACGTAAATGAAACATGCAAATCATGGAAGTGGAAATTAACCCACTTCCCGACACCCATCGAGCTGAACCTCTTCAGATAGACTTGCTGGCGATGATAATCCATTATATCAACTTTTGGTTGCAATCACGCGTACATATACGCATTTCTCTGAAATTAACTGCAGTTAATATACGAAACAAATGTCGGTCCTACCCAATCACGATTTGGCGCAGTTGTTGGCGCGGTTGTTAGATTTCAGTCCCTGTGGAGGGAGATTCGATCCTCAATCAAACCAAAAATAAATTAACATACTCGTATATTAATAAAAATAGATGTATCATAGTAAAACGAACTTTATTTTCAAATCTTACCGAAACTTTTAACGAAATTTGGAAAAATAGCAATGTGGCCTCTTGTCTAAAATTTTTACAGTCCAGACAGAAAAAGCTTTACAAATTTCGTGATTCCAGAGCTTAAAGTTAGAGTTTTTTGGGAGGTACTATACAATGCAAAATATAGTTAAGAGTTTCAGTCACATGCTTAGGCCAATAAGCTACTAAACTATTCACGCACAAATACATTTAAAAATATATATAAAATGACGCACAAGTGTCTCAACTGCCCGGAGCAGTGGCATTACCAATAGGTTCTAATAATATTAGTATTATATTCTAATAGTGGGAAGGAACAATTTTAGAAAGCACAAGGATTTAAAAATGAATTTACCTAAAAATACAGCTTACAATAAACATTGTGATTGTTTTATTAGGTACACTTTAGTAAAAATTTCAGACTATCTGCGATTCTTCTCCTCGGTGCATCACGATTTATTGAACAAAACCAGTCATTTTATAATAATAATAGTAATAAATGGTAAATAGTTGGTACGAAGACCACATAACGGCAATCTCTTTGTTTGGGAAGTAATATTATATTGTTTGAAGTTTAAAGCACATTATTCATTTCTAACTAGATTCTAGCAATCGATGTTTCTCGTGTTGCAAATTATTTGATAAAATAACAGGGAACAGCTTTTTGAAAAACAGACTCGTCAAATAAAATAAATTGACAAAAGGCAAGGGGTTGTTTGCTTTCAATATAATACCTAGATACTTACGCATTATCAATTATTATTACCAATGTTTTAGGTATTGAAAATTTTTTTTTGAATATTTGTTCTTTCGGTAGATGCAAGCTAACACTCGTTGGCTTAATGAAATAATTTGTATCACAGATCCCAATGTACCTGTACAGATAATATACAAAAGTGTTATCTTGAAGAACAGGTCCCGCTGATAACGCATTATCCATGTGTTTAGATTAGCACGTACCTAACTAATCGATAATTATCGCGGTAAGATTTTTTCAAATTGCAGCACACCTTAACTACGTAATGTTCAAAAAATATTTTTAATTCATAATAAAATTATTTTTATGATTAGTCATCTTTCGTAAAGGAATAAATAACATTGTGGGAACTAGGTACGTAAGTTCGAGTCGTGAGTAGAGATGAGATGAAAGGGCAATACATTTTTTTTTTGGTACTCACCCAAGTACAAAATAGGTACCTACGTGCCTCCTACCAGGTTAAATTACCTAACTAATACATGAAAATGAATGTAATTATTGATGCAAATGAAAATTTAGGTGATTGCAAATAACAATGGTAATTTGCTTGCGTTGTGTATAGTATTATTTCAACATGTCGAAATATTTTAAAATATTCGTCGGATATAATAAACTTTCGCAACGTTCCAAATCGATTACAAAATCGCATCAAATTCTTATAAGATTCAAATAACTCGTGCATCTTTACTAACCATGGCGGTGAGAATTCCCCTCACGGTGATCCCGACCATTGGCCCGAACCTGACTTCCACACCAGCCTCGATGAGCAGCTCCCCATCCTTCTCGATGATGAGGTCCTCCCTCACCAGATAAGGGCTCTTGTTGAGCCTCCAGACGATCTGTCCATCCGTGATGGTCCCTCCGGGCAACTCCGTAACATCGGGGAGTTGTCGTGTCGCGGAAAAATTGTCCGTGGCATACGAGAAAGTCGTCGGAAACTCTACATTTTGACACTCGACACTAATACACATTTGTAAAAGTCCAAACACTAGAAACAACGCAACATTGTTCCACTCCATAGTCCGCCACTTGTGTTTTGTATTGCCGTATTGACTATTGTTTTTCAGTTGACGTGCACCATCAGCACTGCAGTAATGTTTCACTTCCATTATTTTGTTATTTTTTTCACCTAACAGGTTGCTTTCCATACACATTTGTTGTCATCATTAAACTACATAATAATAACGAACAAAGTATGTACCCAACGTAAAACGGACCCTGAAACACAAAAGTCTAGATGTAAACTTATAAGAATTAAATAAACACACACCACCCTAAACAAAGGGATTCACACCGAATGATATAACATAACAAACGGGATGTTTTATTCACAGGTAGTTGCACTTTTTAACGATTGGTTATTGTTGGCGACTTTGTGTCATTCACGAAACAAACACACAGTGCAGGAAATTAAAGTGATTGAACAAGTAAAACAAAATCGAGAGTAGGCGCGGCCAACGGCCAGGCAAGATGTAATGGTCACGTGACCGCCGTTACTCGCAGGTATGTTTCTCAACACTCCCCCTACCAACAATCGCCGCTACCTCCGCTGAGTCTACCTGTCGGAGGTAAACAACCAAATCAACGAACAACGAACTAAGCTATTGTAACTCCCGCTCGTACCGCGCTGCTGGGGCCTGCGGGTAATGGCGCCACCGGCCAAACCAGTTATGCATGCGCCTTGGATCTTCGAAGTACCTTCTTTGCTTCTAACTGAGTGCCAACAGTCAACATTCAGATCGGTGATTCATTTGGAATTTTATTCAAATCCTTGTAACGAACGTAGGTACCCACCTAACAGTAATGGTAATGAACTAGATTCGTAGAAAATACATATTCTATCTTGAACCTTGGGTATTGATGTAATATTTAACGATGCGAATTCGAAAGGACTAATTTGTAAACGATTAGGTACCTACTTACTTTAAACCTATTATTAACAATAATAATAATAATTGTTTATTCCAGAATTTGTATGGTCCATTAAACTTAACCGATATCGCAGTCGCAGTACCTAGACTAGGTAGCGGTGATGTATATAAAATTGACATTAGGTATGCACCAACATATTATTGCACTTCAGGGGAATCGAACCCCCAATCTCCCGACTTAAATTAAAATGCGTAGGCCACTAAGCTATAAAGGCCGTTTCCCATACTTTCTTATGAATATACTACATTATTCTACGGAGTTGTAAAAAGTACAAAGTAATATGCACAATTAACTGAATCATACTAATTCAATTTCAAATCACACTTGTTGCATATCGCCCTTTTATTGAAATAAGTAATAGCGAAAGTTTTCGGAGATTTTAAATGTCGCGCTTGGCAATTTTGTCAAAGAGAAAACCATTGACATTTTCATGGTAGAGATTTTACAATAAACTAATACGGGGCTAGATGTTAAACGAGTATACAGATAAGTGAAAAATCACGTCATATTATAATTATTGTGGGATATTTGAAGTAGAAAGTATTAAATATGTGAAAAAAATATTTGCCTAACCATTCCAAACCTTTTAAAAAACTAAATTGACCTTCCGAGTGAACATCGATAGGAAACTTGAAAAATTACGACATTTGTCTAAACTCACAAAATATATTTTATTTTATAGACAAAATAAATGTACGTTTCAAATATAAAATCATTAATTAATAAAATAATTTTAGTAGTTACAAAATAAGTTACAATTTTGAAAATCAAAGCTAATCTCAGTTCTAAAGGTCACTAACCACCGGAATTACTTTTTATAATAACGCCTTGAATAAGGGATTTAGGGAAACAGTGTGACTGATTTTGCTGAGAGCTTTAAAATTTTTGTGGTTTGAAAAACATTTAATAATTCAAATTCCTACAATTTTTTTTATGTGGTGACTTTTAACGATAGGATTACAAAATTACGTTAACCACTAGAAAACTTATCTAGTACTAGGTGTACATTGTACATCTTGTGAAACTGCAAAATAATAAATTATACTGTAGTACCCAGAACCTATTTTTTTTCGTTTTTTTAATAAATGGAATATTATTATTCCAATAAAGACGAGTGAAGGGTTACATTTGAGGCGATTGAGTAAGTGAAATACATTTTTTTTTGTTTTTACATCAATTCCCAAAAATAAATAAAATAACAACATCAGATCGATTATCATTTAATAAAAATAATAACTTAACATTTACAAAACGCAGTTTTGTGTTATTTCACTTCAAGTGCGCTTTACAAAAAAACTTTAAAAACAAATTTAGCGTTCAATGGCCATGTTTTTAAAATTACTTCTACAGTGCGTCTACACTACTAATGCAGATCGAATAATATAACACAAAAATTTGGACCTAAAATGTGCTGGACGGAGCAATTCGAGAAACAATTTGAAGCCGCGGGGTGAGGGGGAAGATGAATGGAAATGATAAAACCTACTTAAATTTTTTGATGACATCGTCATTCCTTGTTCAAACAAAATCATCAGCCGATATAACTGCATTAACAACACAACAAAAAATAATAATAGTTCATTATGTACCACTTTGCAAGCAAATCAGTTTAAAAGTAGTCATACAAGATGGCTGCCAGGCAATTTCCTCTCACGCTAGATTTGGTTTCAATGCCATTCATATAAAATATCACTAATGCTTTTTCCAGGGCTGATTAGATCCGTGCACAAAAAGGTACCGTAAATTCAAAGCGATTTTTGAAATTTTGTGGAAAGAGTATTAGCCATGTATTAGCAGTGTGTACTACATAGTTTGAAGTGTGATTAAAAATCGATGAAAATATTATTATCGATAGAAAAAAATGGTTTACTTAATAATATTATTATTTTAAAGGTAAATATTGTGATACTCAAAAAATTATTAATATTTCTTGGATGGTGATTCT
Organism: Hesperophylax magnus; assembly: GCA_026573805.1. Taxonomy (NCBI): domain Eukaryota; kingdom Metazoa; phylum Arthropoda; class Insecta; order Trichoptera; family Limnephilidae; genus Hesperophylax; species Hesperophylax magnus. Next base: position 1,641,974 of record JAIUSX010000050.1, read on the forward strand.
GTAGATAATTCAAAATATTTTCTGCAGCTCCCGCAAGTGTGCACAATTAAAACAAAAATTGTGTATGTACCTACTTAGCATACTACAGAATGCAGAATTTTGCAACCTTTGGGGTTGGATACTGAATTGCGTTGTTTATGGTATTTGAAACGGAAATAGCATTATTGATTTAAGTTTTCTTTCGTCACAGAAACAGATAAAATATTTGAATTTTATTTGTAGTCAAAAAGAATTTGAACCACAGCATATGTACTATCAAGTGCACGAATTTAATAATAATTGTAAGCTAAATGTTATATTTATTATCGGGTAAATAATTAAATTGCCCCAAACGTTCGAAAGTCTCGCCAGAGGCGCTGCCATCGCACTTCTATATTCAAGCGCCAAATTGTCTCCAGGGATGCCAACTCAGCTCCTTTAGAGCTAGATTTAGCTCTAAATTGAAGCCGTCACTTTAAAAAATGTGGTTTAGCTTCTTAGCTCGTTTTTTCAGATAATCCAGCTCCTTTTTTAAAATACAAAATAGGGGGGAAAATACGTATTAGGGGAAAATCATAAAAATGTAAGGAAAATTTGAAAACGTCGCCGAAATCAGTTTTTTGTGGGGAATTATTTTCCTAGCCACTGCTCCTTCCCATGGATTTCAAATAATGTGGGAAATAATTTTTACCTAAAATTTTCTAGAACCCCATCCCATAAAGTTAAAAAAAAAATGTGGGGAATCATTTCTCTAAATATTCGCTTTGAAAATTTTGCTTGGAATATTTTTTCCCGAAATTCGCTAGCCGCCTTCCTCCCCCCCATGGATTCGAACTAATATTGTGGGGAATCCAGAAAAAAATTATGCTATACAAGATTTTAGCTCTTTTTCAGCTCCTTTTCGGGAGACGGCTGGCTTTATTTTGAAAATCGAGTTGGCAACACTGATTGTCTGTGCGTTTGCGTCGTTTGGCTTCACTTCCGTCTCTTCCGGCAAACCCTGTGAAAGTTCGGTTTAGTTTTCGTTTTGAGTGTGAATATTTCATCGGATAAGACAGCAAACGGTAACTTCCAATTGACTTTTAAGATTATTCTGATCGAAGACCTTTATTGTCATACAGATTGCCACGTTTTGGTCTCATTATTTACGTAAATATCTTGTAATTGTATCTATTCTAGAATCGGCGTCATTAAAATGGCGTCCGCCAACAATTATTTTTAACTCTTTTAATCGGTTTGTTTTCGGTCGTTCATCGGTTGTCGTTATTAGCATCTTTCGATACATCTATTATCAGATTTGTTTTGGTTTCCCAACATCATTGTTCCGTTTAGTATCATTGAAATAAACTAGCCGATCATTATTGGGCGTCTAAAAATTGTTTTCTGCGCAGCTATGCGTAAATCGATATTCTGTGTACATTGTAATACTTTACTGTTGTCTATATGTAAACTTGAACTGAATCAATAAATTGTTGTAGTATAGTTATTGTATTTGTATATTTATCTCTTTGTATGAACCTCCGCAATATTTCCGTATCTGCTCCACAGTAACAAGAAACCACATCATGAGTAGCAATTATTCAGAAGGCACCCGCGTCTATGTGGGAGGCCTGTCCGAAAGCATCAAGAAGGAGGATTTAGAGAAAGAATTCGATAAATATGGCAAACTGACATCGGTTTGGGTCGCGTTTAACCCCCCCGGCTTCGCATTCATCGAGTTCGAAAACCTGGACGAAGCTGAACATGCCTGCGACAGCCTTAACGGCTCCGAAATCCTCGGCTCCAAGTTGCGAGTAGAAATCTCCCGCAGAAGAAACAACCGCGGCGGCGGCAGGGGTGGTGGCGGCTTCAGGGGCAGCCGGGGAGGCACCGGCGGAGGGTTCCGCGGAGGCTTCAGGGAGGGTGGCGGAGGGGGCGGCGGCGGTGGCTTCCGAGGAGGTTACGAAGGCGGGCGGGGAGCCGGTGGCGGCGGCTTCAGAGGACGGGGCGGCGGCCGGGGCCGCGGCAGCTTCGAGCGTGACTCCTACAGCGGCGGGGGCGGTGGCGGCCGAGGGGGCGGCAGCTACGGCGGCGGTGGCCGGGAGAGCAGTTACGGCGGAGGGGGTGGGGCCCGTGGAGGAGAGGTCTACGGCTCGAGGGATGCCTACAATGGCAGCAGCGGCGGCTATAATGGAGGATCTCGCTTCCGTTCAAGATCTCCAGTGGGCCGAGGAAGGTATTAAACCTTACACCACTGATAATTGATTTTTTTTACCAAATCTTCATAGTCAAATATTTTTATGAACCTTTCTACGCCAAATACTATAGCCAAATTTGAAATCCCTTTCCCGGCTGTTGCCTGTTTGTGTTATTTAATAGGGTTGTCCAACTGTTTGTTGCCAAACAAAGGAATGATTTGGAGTCCCCGTGTTGTATTTATGAACTGTTGTTGGAGACTGGGTTTGCGAACATCTGAATGCATTCTAGCGCACGGGAATTCGACGAACCAAAAAGCTACGGCGGATCTGGGGGAGGTTACACGCGGCCCGAGACCTACGAGCGGTATTAGCCAGCTTTATCTACCTCCACTTCGCATCCCACAATTTTATAAGGTACTTTCATTACTCTGCGATTTATCACATACAATTTTACGCTTCGTATTATCACATTATCCTCCGAACTTGCATCTTGCATCCTTCGAATCTACAAATCTAATCTCCGTAATTGCTACCATTGTCCTCCTAGTCAATAGCATTCTATTTGACCCGTCTCATCGCTTATGACTGCCTTGTACATGTGCTTTTATTAAAATGATTACAGTCAGACGGCGCAACCAAGCTTCGCTACGAAATGATATCGTCGAAACAGCCGTCATCTCCACTACAAAAACGACGATAAAACATGAAAACAAATATGTCAATAGTATTACTACGAACCATTGTTTCAACCTAATTTTAAATCTTCGTTTTTTATTATCATTATTTTTTTTAAATAATTTTCGAATATAAGAAATACAAACTACCAAAAAAAATTATCTTCGATCTTCGTAAATTTATTTACTTCTGTATGCCCTGTTTTGAAAACACTACATCAACAATTAAAATGAAACTGAAGGTAATTCAAATAAAATACAACAAACGAGAGTATAGTCTATACTGAATACATCCATCTTTTGTTTTACCACATGTTGACCTCGTTCGATCGAAGCCATACCACAACTAGTTCTGTCATTGGACGTTTCTTGGGAATAATTATATCCACCTGACTCGAATATTTAAAAAGCGTAACACTCCGTTATTGGTTTTATCAATCTACGCAACAAACCTTCCAAACAAATTAATGTGATAATTTTATATTCGATTCTGCAATCCTTACACTTCATCTGAGTTGTTGATGTTCAATATTGCATTGAAGAAAAGAAAAAAAAAACAAACCTGGAATGCCATCAATTGTCGAGGAAGAAACTTCGAGAAAGATAAGCGTAATGGTAAAGAGAGGGTTTTTGAGGTCTCCTGGACTTAAATCTGAAGCTATTTTGTCCTAGTACAAATAATAATCTGTTATATTTTATCGCTCTTGATTAATATTTCTGCTGAAGATAATATAAATTCTGGTACCAAATTGTTTTATGTTTTCATAGAAAGCAGTAAAAACTCAAATAAAACAATTGCTTTGTATAAAATACATTTGTCGCAAATAATTTTTGTTATATCTGAGTTTTGACAGTAGTATTGTCAGTTGGTGACAATAATATGCAGTCAACAAATTAGTGGGTTCATAGCGCTTAAATGCAGCAGTTTTGGGATTGCTGAAAACTACACACACGCTGGCTGACATTTTTTTTATACTTAATTCTATTTCAGTACCACTGTGAAAAAATAAGTAATTCAAGTCAGCTGCCGTGTTTGTATATGGTTTGGCATTTTCAGCTATTCTAAAACCACTGCGTTTAATCGCAGTGCGCGTGCTAGGCCTTACACAAAGTAATAGTTAAATGCTGTCATTGAGTGAGGCTTAAAGGGGGTTATATTAAACATTTGGGTTCATTGCACTGTTAGTACTGAAATGGGACAATCTGTGATGGGAGTTGGTCCTGACACTGCTGATATAAGGAAAGGTAAGACCATATTGAAGCTAGAGAAAGAAATTGAATGGCTGGCTGAGGATGGATTGCAAAATTGTATATTGAAATGTATGCCGACATTAAGGTCTCTAGTGGGTTGATTCCTGTTCTGTATCCCTAGACAGGGACTCCTCATTTCAACCTTGGTACAAACCGAAGCCAGCTTGGAGGTCGCTGTGCGGCTATCTCACTCGCTCCAGTCTATGCCAAACTAACATGAAGGGGATAGATACACTGATGACATGTCCCTAGCCGAGGATAAAGAGCGGAAATCTGCCTCCAGGGTGCAGAGAAGATTTCTTAAGCAAATTTATGATTTCTGGTTATCGGAAGTAGTTCAATCCCCATCATTTGTCCAGATACTTTATCCCCCTTTGTAAGGGTCCAGAGTCGTACTAATGACTGAATGTATTGCTTGTGCGGAGGTTTTCTGCTGCAAGCTATACAGAGTTGTCAGTCCATTTTAATCAAAGGTGAACATATTACTGTAGGAGTGGAAGGATAGACTAAGCAGAATCACATGTGTGAAATTTCTAGTTATCCCCACACTTAGCAAGACTATTCCTGAGGTGAGGCAGCTCGAGTTATGTTACTGCGTTGCTGAATGGGTTGTGTTTACCAGTGACTTGATATTTCGCCTTGTGTGACAACTGATACAGGATGGTGAAGGGGAGGTGAGGTAAGCATATAATTTATACTCTAGCTGAGGGCATTTTTGAAAAACTTTGAAAGCATTCCTGCTTCAAATGGTATTTGTTACAACAACTGTATTGTTTAAAAAACAACTGCAGGAGGCCCTATGGAAAATAATTTACCTCTGGGCCTATGTCCATTTTGGGAATGCTGTGTGGGTTTTTTTTTTTTTTCAGTAAAGGAAGTTTACCTGGTTTTAGAAGAGATCCATACTGTAGGAAGGAGGAAACAGGCCGGCAAATCGTTATTTGGGAACTTGTTAAACGATTGTTCATTTTCAGGTTCTGTGAAAGTCTTATTCAAGTTCTGTTATTATATCATTATAGGCTAGTTGCTCGACAGAATTGAAATAATAACAGAACTTAACTTTGAAATTTGAAGAATTGTTTTAATTCTCCGAAACAACCCGTCCTTAGAAATTATCCGTTCTCATGTGCTTAAAATGTCCGCAGAGTTAGAGAAATAAGTCAATGATTTTATGTTTCACTTATCCATATTCATTCAATTTATTTTATTTTATGCTTTCTAGGGAGAAAGATAAAAAATATCAGATATTGAGCAAACTTGGTAACAAAATTTTGGAGTTCTTAAAAGAAAGGAGAATATATGACACGAATGTGAGTGGTAGAAGAAGATATGGCACGATCAAGTGAATTAAATTATTGGGGTAGGTCATGTTGAGTCAGAATAACAAGAGTATTATGAATGTGAATGAAACGAGGAGTGTGTGATGAAACAAGAGTTGAATGGCAGTCTACCCTCTGCAGAATTGGCTTGATAGTATTATTTTTATGTGAATATGCTCTCAACTGTGCGGAGCCAGTGGAACTGGGATGTGGGGTAGGGGAAGATGGGAAGTACCATGCTATTCAGATCTGCTCATCACAACACATAAATGTGTGTACATCATGACCCTGTTTGTGGCATATGTGCAATAATTGAGGCATATAATTGCTAAGTCAGACTTTGCAAGGTTTTATTGGATGAGATTTATTTTCTATTTTTACGTGACACCTTTGCAAAAGCACCGCTGTCTTTACAGCGTGAAGACAGGGAAACTATGTCATCACCAGGTTGATGGATGGAGAACCTTCTATGCAAGTGGTAGCATATTTTAAAATGAAAGAATAAAAAAGATAATATGTATGTATATACACACGTAATTCTACAGGGTTTTCCAGTAAGAGGTGTTATTTTGATATTCAATCGTAAAAGATCAATGGTTTCGTTGCTTGTGTGGCACATAGCGCCGGTTGAAACTAAACGTTGTCCAGATCAATACCATCCAATTCCGGCTATAAAAAATCATTAATCATCTCTCGGCAGCGCAATCCATTCTTCAAACCGTAACTGTTACTCCAGCCTCATTTCCGAAAAAGTAAGGTCCAATGACTCCACCGGACCATAAACCGCACCAAACAGTCACACGTTGAGGATAGAGAGGCTTTTCAACAATAACTCTTGGGTTTTCCGAGCCCCAGACGCGATAATTTTGCTTGTTGACAAAGCCACCGAGGTGGAAATGGGCCTCATCACTCAAGATGATTTGCATTTGATTCACTCAAGTGAATTTTAATAATTTCAATGCGTTGTTGAAGCGTGTATCGTTCCATTTTTATTAATGGCGTAGTTTCTACTTGTCAAATGTCAAAAAATGACAGATTCAAAAGTAACATCTACCGAAATAGCGGGCTATTAAAAATAACACCTCTTATTGGAAAACCCTGTATTTTAGAAATTATATTTGTTGAGTTTTACATATTATTACATGATTTATTATAATATTTTTTTTTTTACATAAATATAAGCTTTTCTCAAACAATCTTTTGTCTTTGTATTATTATTTGCCTGAGGAAATCTTTTGTCCCCTTCAGCATAACATCACAGTTACATTCTTATTCTCATTTAAAAGTACAATAATAATCTTTTTTGTCAGTTTAAAATTACTTTGTTCAAGATATATTATTTATTCACGAGGAACTACTTAAACTGGCCATCAGGAGTTCCATCTTATTGAGGAAGTTCTTGCCTTCCATTTTGTCAAAGCGAACTTCCTTGAAGGACCCCCCGAGGTGTTCCCACTTGCGCTCCTGCACCAGCTGCCCTGCGAAGAAATCTTTCCTGGGGGACTGTGCAATGGAGACTTGTATGCCCGTTGAGGGCTCACAACGTACTGAGATCATTCTATCGCCTGGAAAGAGGAAGCAACAAATATTTAGGACGGGCTGTTACACAAAATTTGAAGAATTTTATCAACCTCAAAACGAAACTAGATTTGTATAAAAAAAACAAACCCACAGCAAGACTATTTTTGTCAACGATTAAACTATGGAATACTTTTATATTAGTGGAATAAATTTTTGAGTAAAACCTCAAATTGTAATATTAAATCATTGAAGATAATATATATTGATAACTCTCAAATGAAGATGTGAAACAGAAAATATTGAATATGAGTCGATAAAAATGAAAATGGATATATTTATCCAAGACACTATCTAGATTGCAATTAAATTTGGGTAGAATCTTGCAATCATGTACAGAGATAGCAGCCAAAAATTATGCATTAAGATAATGTGGTAGCTCTTAGTCAAAGTATGATGGAAGTTGATATTGTCGAATTCGCTCAGTGGTCAAAGCGCAACCCCGGCAAGGCAAAGGTCCTGGGTTCAATTCCCAGATGCAACTGAATCTTTTTCTTCATTTAAGAGTTTAGGAGTTCTTAATATATTATCTTCTAGACACAAACGCCAGCTTCTATAGAAGACGAACATTAAATAAAATCAAAAGCAGTGAAAACTAATTTTATGAATTATTTCAGTTAACATTAATGATTATACTTTGTAAATTGATTAATTATTTTAATAAGGAATAAAAAAATAAAAATTTCTTCAATGATTAAATTAACCTTGGAGAAGCCTTTCTTTAAAATAAAAACCATAAACAAGCAAACAAATAAAATTTAAGATCTCATACCATTGGGTGAGGCAAGCAAGCAGGACGAGGCATTGCCCAGTGGCTCGACGGGCCCTGAGCCGAGGTGGGCGCTGCCCGCCAGGAACTGCCAGCCCATGCAACGCCCCACTGCTTGCACAGCTACCATCTGGTGCTGGTATATCTGCAAAAATCACAATGAACCTTTAACCCTCAGCGACAGCTTTTTGAAATCGCGATTCAAATACTTAACAAGACAAGCGGTTGGTGCAAAATTGGGGTGGCGGGAACCACATGGGGCCATTCAAGTATTACGTAAGCAGATTTATTACAATTATTTACCCCCTCTTCCCCCTTGTCACCAAAAGTAAGCAAAGCTCTAACCCTCCCCCCCCTCCCATGCTTACGTAAAAATTGGTACCTATATGCATTTTTCTGTTAATGTATTCTGTTTTTTTATTGATTCATAAGCAGCACTTATAAATATGAGTAGCGCGCGCGGTAATTCCCCCATTCGCTTCTAAGCGAGTACCTAAACGTATTAATTATTTGTGGGAATCCCCGAATATGTATTCGGTTTTCAAACATAGACAATGTGTGCGTTGCCATGTGTAAAAAAAAAATAACTACTGCTGAGCAGTGCTTACGTAATCACTATCTCGACCCCCCCACCCCCCCATGTCATCAAAAATAAGCAAAGCAAAGACCCCCCTGCCCCCCCATAGTGCTTACATAATACTTGAACGGCCCCCATGCAGTTCAGTACCCAAGTTGACGACTTCGAGGAAGGTGGATCCTGCAGTCATGTAGATATAGGTCGATACCTAGAAAAATGGAAACTACCATCCTTTTTTTTTCATACAAAAGTGCTGTTACAGTTACCGTTTATTTTTCTTGCTTTAGTTTTTGTGCTCAAAATACATTATTAAGTTTTCCAAATTAGTAACTAAACAACAAAAAAGATTGGTATTTTGACAGATTATTCAAATGATTCTTTCTACCTGAAATATGAATGTGATACAAATACAAAAATACATTTTTTGTTCTTCTAAGGCAGTAGTCCCACGGGTCAGTAAAGAATCTACAAAAAACGTGTGCAGTATACTGAGAGCCCACCGATCCATATATTTGTACTGGGGCCTGCAAACGGTTGCGCGGCGAGCGGGAGCGGTTTTAGTTGTCGCTCCCTATTTATCGTTACAGTGTCAATATTACATAATGAACTTCTAATTATTATTTTTACTATTATTTATTTTAGTTAAGAATGATTTTAAAATATTTTTAAGAATTTATTATTTAGGCACATTAATAACATCACAAAAAATTCCTCGTCGTCACTTGGTGACTGATTTGATTCATAATCATTTGTTATTGTTTACATGTTTACGCACCATTCTTCTCAGTCTTTTGTCAAATCACAATTTATATTAATAATTTAAATTACCTGTAACAATAGTACCCGTGAGTCAATTTTACGATGATGAGATAATGACATTCAGCGTAAAGGCGATAAATGCAAAAACAGAAATCTGCAAAACCGACAGTTTAGGAACTGGGCTACAAGGTACAAAATTATTACAAGATATCTACCGATCTTTACCGATGGCCTAAAAGATGTTCTCTTAAGCTAGGTGCGCGCGCACTAGGCAGCCAGGCTTTATAATAAGATCTTCAAATTTCCGTGACAATGTTTTTCATCCTTCAAATAATCCGGGCCTCTTCAAAACTCACATTAATAAATCCCATCCTACAGCCCCTACCTTAACCTGCCTCATAACACTGGTTAACCTTTCCCTTACTGTGCTAAACAATACACGCTTTCCGGTGCTGTGTAGTCAATACACATCTCAAAATAAGCGATTTAATATCGGAAAAATATCAATATTCATAGCTAATTTGCTTATGTTTATCATATTTTATATCAAAAGTGATAATAATTGTAATTTAATTGCAGAAAACATGAAAAAAAATACCATCGGCAGATGCTAAAAAAACATGCGAGGGGTCCACATCTAACAACGGTCCACGACCGACTGGCTGGCGGCTAGCACACACACAGCTATGCGGTAGTAGGTATCGATGGTTTAAATCAAAATACAACTGCGGACGCTTGGATTTCTCATGTTCCCGCATACCGAACTAAAGCGGGACATCAATAGCGTGACATTTCCTCGCACACTCTTCTCGTAGCAGTGTCACGCGGTTGATTGTATTGGTGTATTTGTTTCCGATTTTTAACAAAAATCTCTGATTTTTAATTAAATTTGAAAACTATGTAAAATTAATTTTTTAATTCAGTGCATAAATGTATAACGGGGAAATAGCTAAAATCTGAACCCAGAATTTATTATATTTATAGAGTTATTAAAGTTATTAGAAGCAATGTGTAGTAAATACACACCACAGATAAGGAAAAGTTAACAGCTTACATGTCTTTACACTATACAGACTCATATGAGGTGTAACATAAAAAGACAGCAATAGTTTTAAAATATATGGATAATTTTTAATCTTCCAACCACAACAGGATTTAAAAAATCCGAATAAATAATTGTAAGATGAAAGAAAAAGAAAAGTAGATTTTACAAACCTGACAATAGATGAGATCTCTCAATTCCTGAGGCTCATAGGACATGTGCATCACTCTCCCGTCCCTGCAGATACACTTCAAGGTCTTCTCTCCCACGTGCACCACCAGGGAAGTTCGGCAAACTGCATCGTAGCTAAAGTCATTTAAACTAATATGATCATTCTTGTGAATGTGTTTGCCTTATCAAAGCTTCAATGGTATCAATGGACGGACACACACGTAAATAGTATAAAACCCTCACTCACCCATGAGTCATTATGTTGATTTTCACGCAGGACTGAGTGGGGCTGTTCAGGGCGTTCCAGTGGGACACTATCAGAGGATCTTTTACCTGGACAAAATAAATATATCATTGAAGTTTTATTGCAATATGTTTCAACTTTAACCAATACAATAACAATATTGAAATGATAAAAAATATATATTTGTACAAATATGTACATATGTAACTAACTTAAGATAAAGATGAGGTACACAGTAAATGCATACAGGTAAAAAATTGATGGTTGGACATAAATATAATATAAGCAAATACAGAAAGAGAGAGCACCGCTTTCTCTTTGCACAAAAAAGTTTACCATACATAGGTGCTTCTGTATATGTACATAATTTGAAATAATTCTATAAAACAGAAAACTGCCAAACATTTGACTCGGTAAAGGTTTACCAATTTGAAGAATTATTTTTCATAATATTTCCATTTATAATGTTAAAATTGGAAGGAGTCTTTCACCTGCTTTCGAAAATGGTATTTAATTTTGGGATACATTAAAAACAGCTAATCTATTTGAAATTGAATGTCAAGCATGAATATTATTATCACATGATATTTTTCTGTCCAGTGGTTAATTATGTACTGTGGTGTGTTACTTCAAGGAATGTAATGAGGTTTATTACCTCCTTTGCTATTGTATCCAAGACATATTCAGTTCTTCGTCGCATGAAGAAATGTTGCGCTTGTTGTATGATTTGTTCCAGTAATGTTTGTTGCTTGCTCATATCTAAGAGTTCATAACGATCTGATGCCATAGGACCTGCAAATATATTAATGTACATTATTCACACTGTTATTATTATTATTCACGCCTGGCGCTAGCAAAATCCTTAAGGGCGCAGTAATCAAGTGTTAGGTATTATCAGCACCTCGGCACCCTGACATCTTGGCTCATTGGCGCCTTTACAAGTCAGCACTCGGAGCAGACTGCTTCAATTGAGCCTGCACACAGCTGGCCCCGCCTTAGCACAAAACATAATTCATGGTTAACTTGTTTTTAAATGATGGATTCTAAAAGTGATATTTTTCGATAGTGGCTGTAGATTTGAGAGAGTTAGATATAAACTGGGACTGGTTGGAAGAAAACTTTACTTTGAGTTCCTCTCTAATCTTAGAATAGTAAAAACAATATGTTTTATTGTTTACTATTTGCACAGCCTTTTCTGCCTGGAATTTTTAGATCAACGCAACTATAATCAGCCTCCAATGTTATTACCATCATGAACTCTGGAGTTTTGAAGCATCCTTTTAGCTGTTAAAAACAAATTTGAATATTTTTCAATTCAATAAGTAAAAATACTGTTGGAATCAGACATCTCGCTCTTTTGTAATGGTTTTAAGGGCTCAAATACCCCTGAGCGCGCTGAAACTGAGTAAATTTGAAAAATTATTATAAAGGTAACGGAGAGACTCCCCGTTCCATTCTGTACTGCGGTTTCCAAATGGAGGAATAAAAGATCTAGAACAAGAAGGTTCTCCGGGTCTTGAACGAGTTGAAAGTCGACAAAGCCAGCGGGCCAGAGAGAATACCTGCCCCAGTCCTTAAGAGGTGTTCTGCAGAATTAACTCCCGTGCTCCCAAAATTATTTAAACTCTTACTAAAAGCAGAAAGGTGCCAGATTTTTGGAAAAGGGCGATGTCCACCAAATATCTAAGAAGGGGACCGCTCCGATCCTTCCAATTACCGCCCCATAGCCATCACTTCCATACTCTCAAAGGTATTGCAACAAGTTGCTCACATGCCTCGAGAATAACAACATTCTAAGCGATCGGCAATATGGATTTTGTCGAAACCGATCATGTGGCGACCTGCTCGGGTAAGTGATGCATATTTGGGGGCGGTACTTGGAACGTTTTGGAGAAACTCAAACCGTCGGGTTGGTATCTCCAAAGCCTTTAGTAGGGTTTGGCGGTCTGGCAGGAAGTTACCATCGTATGGGATCCATCCAAGCCTGTATAGTTGGATTGCGGACGAAGTTGAAGGCTCCTCTTTCTCTCCGCACCAAATCAATGCAGGGGTGCCACAAGGATCTGTGCTGTCCCCAATGCTGTTTTTGTTGCACATAAATAATCTTGTTGAATGTGCATCAATTCATTGCTACGCTGACGACAGCACCGTTCACGAGGGCTATCTTTTTAACAAGCCCCCTTCCACTTATGATGTTCGTACAGCTCGGAAACTTTTGAGATAAAAAGTTGACCACCACCTCGAGAAGGTTTGTGCCTGGGGTAAGCCAACCTGGTCAGTTTCAACGTCTCAAAAACCCATGTGTGTCTGATTTCGGCAAAGAGGGAGATCAATGTCTGTCTGGTGCAATTTGACGGAAGCACCCTCCCCAATAAAGACTCCATTGAAATGCTTGGAGTAATATATCAGAACGGCTCAAGTATCTGGGCTCTATAGAAGCCTGAGTAAATCTGGCTTCCTAGAAACTGGGTGTATTGTATAGGGCTGGCAGATTCTTCAATAGTAACCAGCTGCTAACCCTTTACAAATCTCAAGTTCGCCCAACAATTGAATCTGGAAGTCACCCCTGGGCTGGAGCCCCAAAATAGATGATAAACCTACTTGATTCTGTGCAAAGGAGGGGGCGGTCCGTGTGATTGACAATCCATTGTTAACAGACCGATTGCCATCTCTAATGCACAGACGCAATGTGGGCATGCTGAGTGTGTTTTACAAGTATGTTAATGGAGCCTGCTCTAAGGATCTAGCAGCATTGATGCACATGAGTAAAACTCGACGTATACGACCCATTCACAGTGATGGTGGCTTCATGAGAACGGGTCGCTTCTTTGACTTGTTTTTGTGTAAGATGGCTCATATGTGGAATGAGCTACCGGCATCTGTTTTTCCTCTTCTATATAATCCGGGCCTCTTCGAGACTCGCATTAATAAAGCCCTTCCTGCATCCCCTACCTTGACCCGGCTCACAACGCTGCCCAACCGGGTGGCCCCATAACTTCCCTGCCTTTACACTGTACAGACAGAGGCACTCTTGTAAGGTGTCACATAAAAAATAAAAATGGTGAAAAAAATTTTTAATCGTTAATTTACTTATCAACGATAAATTTTGTAATTATAGTCTGATGAGAGGTTTTATTTAATTTTTTGTTTGGACTTTTTTTATAAATTATTAAATAATAATTTTTAAAAAAAATAATTGCATTCTAAAGTTTGAAATACTGTAATTTCTTTATTTATATTCTATAATTTTTGGTGAATTTATGATGTCGATATGGTTTTCTTCAGTCGACCATATATAACCGTAAAAAAATTAAATCAAAAATTTCATAATTTTTTCACCATATAACCTTTATAATAATTTATTAAATGTAATCAGTATTCAGTGCGCGCATGGGAATTTTAGCCCTTAAAAACCTTATACTTCTTTAGGCTTCAATACGTATATTAAAAGACTGCGAATGAATGTCGATCGGTTGTGGATGGCGGACTGACCTGCGAGACACCTGCGCTTGGAGGGCCCCAGCGGGCCGCAGGCGGGGTGTGGGAAGGGGTGGTGTGTGTTGGTGTGGTGCGCCTGCCGCAGCAGCTGGTGGAGCGAGTGCTCCAGCACATGGTCGTGGTCGGATTTGCGGTGCGGCCGGGGGCCCGCGGGGCGTGCTCCCCCGCCCGGAGGCTCCTCGCCTGTTTTGTGACACAGCCCTATGATCAGCTGGATGCCGGGGAGCATCTGGAAATATTTTTGGGTTGGATAAAAAATAAATACATGGGTTAACCGGGTCACTATAAACAGGAATACATGTTTGCATGCATTCTGAGAGAGCAGAGTGAGCTAGAGTGATAAGATGACATTGTTGATGTCAAAATGTTTTTTTTTCCCAAAATTATTTTTTTTTTATAAGAAAAATGGGTAACAACCTAACCTAACTAAAAGAATCGTGAAATCTCCCTATAAAAAAATTGATGAGTCTTACGGGGTCCTGCAATTGAGGGCACTATTTTAGCATCTCTTGCTAGGGAGAGGTGACAAAGGGATCAGTGGTACGCCTTTAAATGGTAAGTAATTCAAACTGTCAATCATTACAGTCATAACGAAAGCGATACTAACAGTGGACATAATCTGGTTGCCGACCACCATGTGCGGCACGGGCGCATTGAGTTGCACAGCCTCAGAGGCCAGGCGCCCAAAGAGCTCCTTGCAGAAGAGGACGTTCTGCGCCGACTCCAAGCGTTGCTGCCAGTGGCGCTCGTGTCCCGGGCCCGCCATGGCTGCAGCACCCACGCCCACCGTGCTCGCCGATATCTGCGTGCTCATCAGCTCTTCTTGGTCTATACAACACAAAAATACAGAACGTTCATTTGGATAACATTCCGAACAAGTATATTCGTGGGAGATCCCATGCACTTTTCTATGCCCCGAAAGCGAGGACATCTGCCTACAGAATGCGCCAATCAATAAAGCGACTCAACTGCTTAACGATGATGCATTGACCATTGACATATATTTTCAATGTCACTTACGGACAGCGTTAGCAACTATCTTTTGATGCATGTCACAAAATAGTAAAACATCCCCAATGACCATTTTATTCTTTGATCTATCAATCATTTCTAGTAGTACCAACGTACCATAATATGATAATGTCATTGAATAATTAAATTGAAGAGGTGAGTGAAAAAAAAGATAATTAATTTAGATAAAGAGTGGGTCTAAGGTGACAGACATTACCACCACAATCTCCAACCTCAAGGCATGTGGCACGATTTACAGATGACTGAATTACAGTATCTTCGGATGGCGTCCTTATTGACTAGTCTACAGATGAGATGTCTCGACGATTTAACAAGAATTGCTTCGAAACACTTCCGATAGGTGAAAGCCCTGGAGGGATTGGAGGAAATAGTTTGTCTTGGTTGGTTACTACACAGTATTATATATCCTCACTCTTGCGACATATGACAGAGATGAAGGCCACCCCCTGCAGCTCGGCGGGCACCGTCACTCGGAGGGCCGAGGGTGGGGGCGGCTGGGGGCCCAGCAGTCCCGTCACCGGGTTCATCTGCAGCGAGTCCTCGGGGGCCTTGCTCACCTGAACACAACAATTCAACTTCAATATATGAAAATACGATACACATTATTTACATGGCAGTGTTTGTAATGCTAAAAAGATTGTAAAAGAATTATAGGTTAGGGGGTCAGTGACTGATTTGGCAACTCAGATGTCGTGGATTCAATTCATAGGCTGGCTAAGTGCTCCATCACGACACAAGCAAAATTTTCACTAAGTGTGATTGTGGTAGGAGGTTCTTTATAATATGATCAGGTTTTAGTAACCTACAAATGTTTTTGGATAGTACTTTAAAAAAAAAAATTCATACAAATGTTAAATTATTCCATCTACCATATTTAGATTTCAGACCACGGGCCACTATCCCCACGATCGAATACAATAAATCATGACGTGCTTAAAATTACAGGATTTTATGTTCGAGTGTAAGATTTCTGTATTAAAAAAATGTTAGTGACAAAATTGAACTGTTCATTATGAGCGCAAAAAAAAATAAATATGTATAAGCCATTATGAAATCTTCTGTCAATAAGAAGACTTTAATGTAAAAAGACTTACCTCAAAAACTCCGGTCTGACTAAATTTGGAACCAGCCGTTCTGTAACTCAGGTCTCCGATGATCGAGTTGGAGACCTTCTTGAGTCTCCAATTTTGTCGGAGTCTGAGGAGGTCGATGTGGAAGTCGGGGGCGTTCCTGGTGTTCCGGATGTTTTCGTTAGTTCGGAGGCGCTCCACACCGGCCAACAACGTACTGGCAGCACTGGCCAGCGCCTTCTTGCGTCCGTACACCTGCACCATGGGGCGGGACTCCACTGGCTCCTGGGGCACAGGATCCAATACCTGGTGATAGAGAGGAAACAAGTAAAGCTTTTATAATGCTGAAGTAATATGGAAAATATTTTATTGTAATTTACCTTAAATAGTTTTGGATACAACTGTGCCTTCACCATGGTATTACAACTACAAAGTATTACTCCTGACGAAGGTGCGGTTGTGCCCAAAAACAATTGGCGTATTAATTAAGGTCAAATTATTGTGTTGCATTTCAAAATGTTTTTCAGTTTATTTTATTAGACAAGGAGCATTGAAACACGTATTCAACTACTTTTTTAATGTACGCATCAGAGCCATAAAACTTTACGTATATTGAGAAAAACAATTTAAAATACATGCGTGCAAAGTAGCTGTGGAAATCTCTGATAAAAGTCACAGTAATCTTTTAGGATTGCGGGCCACGCTTAATATTGATAATTATTTTGTTGAAATAACACTTTGATTCAACTCAATGATTATAACTAAATAAGCTAACTATTAACATCCGGGGGAATGGAAAATACTGCATTAATAATTACAAATATGTGAAATGAAAATTTACTTTTATGACCATTTGGTATTCCTGATGTTTTACATTTAAATCAAAATATCAGGAATACCAACATACCAAAATGTCATAGTATGGACAGAAATTATTGTAAAACATCAATATGGCGGCCATCCCATGCAGTCCCAACAATCATAACATACCGCAGTAAATAAACAAACTTATACAATCTGATAATCGTAATTGCACAATGTAGAGTTAAATCTGGAAGTGAAACCCAGTGTAAGAAAAAAATTTTAACAAACCATGTATCTTTTTTCCTTGGCGATGGCCAAAACATCAGCCAGAACGCAGACTTCCGTCAAAGCGCTTCTCAGCTTATTCCTCACGGCATCCCAGGGCCATAAGCTGGACTGAAATCCTGGGTCTTTGATATCATCATCGGTGATGCTTTTAGTTTCAGAACTATTGTCGATCAAATCTTTACTCAAAATAGCTCCCACTGCATCATCTTGTGTTGTCTTACTGAAGTCAATTTTTTGGGCAAGTTTAGCCAAATTTTCTGACATGGACAGAGGCCTGGAATTAAGAAAAGCATTTCGTGATTATTAGTATCATCCAATCCAATATTATTTACTTTAGCAACATGATTCGTTGGGTAAATAATACTATTTCACTTACGCTTGATATATTTCTTGCCCATCATAACTGATTTCTTGTATCAGATTTTCTATAGGGGCTTCAACGGATATGTTTACCGAGAAAGACATTTTTCACCGCTAAATATATTATCACTTCGAAATGGATACGATTCCTATTAAATTAGATTTACCAGACGCGCCATTTACACGACAAACGCAAAGCGGCGAAATAAAAACGAAGTTGAAAAAGATAAAATAGATGACAGAAGCATAGATTTACCATGGATTGCCATGGATATACCCATTAGAAGCATAGATATAACACAGCCATAAACACAACACACAACCATAAATAAACCACTTACCACAATCTATCCAGCGCTGCCAACTCAGCTCTTTTAGAGCTGAGTTGGAGATTTAGCTCTGAATTGAGGACGCCAAAAAGTGGTTTAGTTCTTAGCTCGTTTTTACGGATAACCTAGCTCCTTTTTTAATACAAAAGAGGAGGGGGGAAATATTTTTTAGGGAGAAAGCACAAAAATGTAGGGAAATTCTGATAACGTTTACGAAATAAGTTAATTATGTGGAGTTATTTTCCCAGCCACCCCCTCCTCCCGTGGATTTCAAATATTAATAATGAATAATTTATTTGGGGTATTTGATAAGACATAGAATGGGATACGTCATTAAAAAAATGAAGTAGGTTTTCGCATTTTCCATACAACTTCTAACAGGGCTTTTAAGGTCCATGTTTCCCATACGTTCTGATGGCAACAATCTACACCATGATACACTTGCTCCTCCTAGCGGCGTGAGTTGTGCGCCTTGGTTTTCTTTCATACATTTTAATGGATTTTATTTATCGTTTACCCCTTCAGGATTTTAGGGTCATATATGACCGGTCGTCCACATTATATAAAAAATGATTCTTTCCATTTTGCCTCAAATATTTATACTGGAATCCATTGATAAAATCTTAAACAAAGCCAAAATTAAAATTCACATTTTGCGTTGCTATCGTAACAATCAGTTTAACTTTAAAAATAATTTCTTATTTTTATTATATGAACGAGATAAAAGCGAAGGTACAAATTTCCAAATGCAAATGTGTTTCTTGCAAATTCTCCAAACAAAACGAATGTGTTTTTGAAATTATCGAGTTCTCTAAATTTTTGTTTGATTGGAGCAAAAAATGAAGTAAAAATGTGGTTAGCGTTAGCGTTTTTAACAATATTTTCACGTTTGATATTAAAATTTTAATATTTACAAATAGTAGTGTTTTTTATAATATATCTAGTTTCTAAAACAGAATTGGTTTATACGGAAAATTAAAAAAAAGATCTATATAGTGCATTTGAAAAACACAGTAAACATTGCAAACTGAACAAAAGTGATGAAATTACTGAAGGGTTAACGCCCATAAGGGTTTTTTCAAGCATAATACATGGCGAAAATATACAAAACATACAGAAATATCATATCAGTACACATATATATATATATATATATAATACATAGGAGTACAATACGAGTAAATACTTGTCATTTTACAAACATAATACAGAAACATATTAGTTATATTCACAACTAATTATTTTTGCTTTGATGCAGGATGAAAAGGTTTTGAATATGTAGAAAAGGTCTATTTATGTATTTGCAACTGGGTGAAATATATTTTTTATTTTACCTAGATACTTTTTACATACTTCTTTTTTTGCCCATACATAAAAACATATTAGAGCTTCTATTCATTCTGTCTGACGGTTTAGAAAGGTAATTAAATACTAATATAATTGCGAAAACTTTTGCAAAAAATATTCCATATATTTAATAAATTATTGAATATATTATGATGATAATAAACACCAATGTATGATAATAATAAAATATATAACTTCAACATGAACAGAATACCACATGGAACTAAAGCCATCTGCTCACGGGGCAAGTGAAAACAAAAACCAGTTGGCAACTCAAGTCGCTATCCTGGCGGTCCGCACACTACGGAACTTACTAAATACCACTTTCAACGGTGACGCAACCAGTTCCTTGCAACCATGGACCTAAAAATCCCTGGACGGAGCAATTCGAGGACAATTTGAAGCCGCGGGGAGAAAGGGGAGAAATATGAAAGATGTCAAAACCAACTTAATTTTTTTGACACCATATCTCATTTCATTGTTTCATTGAATGCATTAACAATACATACATATAATTACAATAGTTATACACCATTTTGCATACAAATTATTTCAAAAGTTTGTTTTACAAGATGGTTGCCAAGCATTTTCCTCTGACCCTAGATTTGGTTTCATTGTCATTCACACAAAATAGCACTAATGGTCTGTTCGGGGCCTTTAGGTCTATGCTTGCAATATGCATTTAAATATGTCCGAGCGGGAAAACAGGAAAACATGATAACAATTTGTTCAGGAGATTGATAAATTACCACGCATTTATTTTTTTATTTATTTAGTACAGGTGATGATACAATGACACATGTACATATACATAAAAAATACTTTGACTGCCCAACTAGGAGGAATTCCCGTTTTAGGACAGTCAAAATTGAATTAGTATTCATGCACGCATACATATTTTGTAAGAACAAAAACAAAAATGGAAAAAATAAAAGTAATATAATATACATGTATATGTATATGTACATGTATTTGTATGTATATGTATATGAACATGTATATGTATATATAACATGTATATATAACTAAAAAATATATATAACTAAAAAATAATGATACATAAAAAAATATTATTATAAAAGATTAAAAGCAAAAAGTTATAAAGTTAACTGATGTTAAATTGTTGTTGTGTTTGTTTATTTTTGTTAATTTTCTTGTTTTCTTAATGTGTTTGATATTTTGTTTGTTTTATTTTTGGAAAAGTGTGAGTTCACACTCTTTTCTCCCTAATTGGTGAAGCCAGACAGTGATCGATTTACGAAGAGCACCTATGCTTTCCTTTTTCCAAGTATCAGGTATAAAGTTGTATAGTTTTGGGCCTAGGAATGAAAAGTGTCTTTGAGCGAGTGAAGTTTTGGTTGTGGGTGGTACGATTGGATTTCTCCGTGAGTGTCGGGTGTCGTGAGAGTGGTCGATAGATGGGTAGAGATGACGTTTTTTATGAGTGTTCAAAATTATTTTCCTCATGTATAATTGTCTGACATCTAGAACTCGTAACTCTTCAAATAGTGAATCGCTGTGGTACCTAAAAGGTTTTTTCATGATTTTTTTTTTTTTTTTTTTTTATATTTACTCCACACAGGAGGCCCTGAAGAAAATAATTTCCCTCAGGGCCTATGTCATCTTTGGGGATGCTGTGTGGAGGGTCTTTTTGTGGAGAGGAAGGAGTGAACATGGGTCTTGAAGAGTCCCATGTTGTAGGAGGGAGGAAACACAGAGGCCGGCAGTTCGTTCCACAGCCGAGCTGTTGAACTTAAGAACGAATCGTAGAAGCGACCCGTTCTCATGTGACAAGTGTCAACTGTGTACAAATGTTGGGCGCGCGTTTGGCGTGTATCCCGACTGCGCACCGGCGCCGAAGGGATCAATGACGCTAGTTCCTCAGAGCATCTTCCATTGTAATACCGATAGAACAAGGACAGCATACCTACCCGACGTCTGTGCTCTAAAGATTGCAGTCCGTTTGTTAAGATTGGGGAATCTATCAAACGGACCGCCCGTTTCTGCACAGAGTCAAGGGTTTTTTTCAGGTATTTTGGGGCTCCAGACCAGAGATGGCTGCCAAATTCGACAGTAGGGCGCACTTGCGATTTGTACAGGGTGAGCAGTTGTGTACTATTAAAGTATCTGCGGGCCCTGTACAGTACGCCCAGCTTCTGAGAGGCCAACTTTACTCTGGCTTCGATGGAGCCCCCGTACCTGAGCTGGTCACTTATAGTTACACCAAGCATATCAATGGAAGGCCTGTTCGGAAGATTGCTTCCGTTGAAGGAGACTAGATTATCATTTGGATCCCTTTTAGACGTAATCAGACAGGATTGGGTCTTTGAAACATTAAATTCGACGAGATTATTTTTACCCCAGGAGGAAATACTCTCGAGATAACCGTCCATTCTCTGCCTCAAAGCCCTCCGAGCCGTTGGAGTTTGTGTGCCCTTTGGGGGCTTGTCAAACAAAAAGCTATCATGAACTGTACTGTCATCCGCGTAACAATGAATCGGTGCACATGTCAAAAGGTCATTGATGTGCAACAAAAACAAAGTCGGAGACAGAACCGATCCCTGTGGGACGCCAGCATTTATGGAGTGCGAGGAAGAGGTGAAACCGTCAGCAACCGCCTGAATCGACCTATCCCTTAAAAAGTCAGCAATCCACGTACACAGGGATGCGGGAAGTCCGTAAGAAGGCAATTTGTTGACAAGTCCTCGGTGCCAGACCCGGTCAAAGGCCTTGGATATGTCTAGTGCGACCGTTTGGGTCTCACCGTGACGTTCCAGGCACCGCCCCCAAACATGCGTCACATACGCGAGAAGATCACCGCACGAGCGGTTCCGCCGGAATCCGTATTGACGGTCGTTGATAATTTTGTTCTTCTCGAGGTATGTGAGCAGTTTGTCGTTGATCACACGTTCCATCACTTTGGACAGAACTGATGTGATCGCTATGGGGCGGTAGTTGGCCGGGTTGGAGCGGTCACCTTTCTTGGGAATAGGGTGAATTACCGCTTTTTTCCAACCAGAGGGCACAGTGCCACACTTCAGGGACATTTTGAAGAGCTTTGTCAAAACTGGAACTATTTCCGCAGCACACCTCTGCAATACCAAGGCAGGTATTCCATCAGGTCCACTAGCTTTGTTAACATCGAGCCCCCGTATGACGTGGAGTACATCCCGATGCCGGATCCTCAGCTTTTTCATATAGAAGCCGCAGTGAGGAACCGACGGCGGAACAGCACCCCCGTCGTCGAGGGTCGAGTTTTCCGCAAACATTTTCCCTAAAAGGTTTGCCTTTTCGGTGGCGGTGTTTGCTAGTGAGCCGTCAGGTCTGGTAAGAGGTGGCAAACTGGGTTTGCAAAAATTTCGACCTATTGAGCCCGCAAGCGACCAGAATGCTCTGCTGCCATGCGGGCAGGCAGCCAGCTTTTTGCTGATCTGCAGGTCGTGTTCGAATTTTGATCTATTGATGATTCTCTTGCATTCCTTTGCCGATTTGTTGTATGCTGATCTGCTTTCGGGCGTTCGAGATGTGTTGTAGGCTCGGTAAGCCGCGTTTTTTCGTCGAACTGCTTCGGAGCATTGTCGACTGAACCACGGCTTTGAGCCCACACCAGTTTCTTTAGTAGTCGATTGTATGAAGCCATCCATCGCCGATTTGATGACTTCACCAATCTCCTGGGCACATCTTGAAGGGTCCGAAGTCCGAAAACAAACAGCTGACCACGGAAAAGCATTGAAATGGGCCCGCATACCGAACCAATCTGCTGACCTATAGTGCCACACTTTTCTCCTCAGCCTCTCATTGGTTGGTCTGAGGCTAACGGGGATTGATGTCGTCACTAGGCAGTGGTCAGATGATCCCAGAGGCGCTGTGACGTCAATCTTATAACCGTGTGGCACAGTAGTTAAGAATAGGTCTAACAGATTGGAGCGGTGAGTCTGGACATCAGGAACCCTTGTAGGCTCCTGAACCAATTGCTCTAATCCGTAGCAAATGGCAAAGGATTCCGCCTGTCGGCCAGCCGAGTCCGTTGGGCCTGAGAACTTCAACCATGGTTCGTTATGAACGTTGAAGTCCCCCAGAACAACAAACTCGGCCGAAGGGTAGCGGGGCAAGAGATCATCAATAGTATCGCTCAAATGTTTGAAGAGCTCGGAAGTGTCTGATTCGCTATGGTTCGGTGAGCGGTATAGACATGCGTAGAATCTTGCCGTACTGGCAAGATTGACGCGCACCCACATTACGTCGAATCTGGAGTTTTCCAGACTCAATAGTCGCACACAGTTGACGTCAGCTCGACTATAGAGGCAGACTCCCCCTTTCAGCCGGAATTTGCTTGCGAGGGTAAAGCCCGGGCAGTCCAGATAGGAGGAGTCTGGCGGCTCGGCTATCTGAGTTTCGGATAGGAAAAGAAGGTTGGGACGTTGGGACAAAAGATGGTGATGGACGGAATTTAAATTTGTGTGCAGGCCGCGAATGTTGGCAAAATTTACCAACAGTTTTGGCCCGCACCGGGGACGCCTGCTACTCGCCGCTGTAATGATGTTAAGATTGTTGTTTTGTATGTTCATGAATTTAATTAATTTTTTTTTTAATGATTACCCTTAGTAAAGATTTTTGGGCCTTTGCTAACTGGTCTAAAACCATTTTTGCGCATCCACCCCAGCCTAATGATGCATAGTCTAATAGTGACCCACACATAGCGTTGTAAATGAGTCTTAAATCTTTTAGACATAGGATATTTCTAATTGGCATAAAGATATGCGTCAGCTTTCTAACCTTAGTAGTCACAAGGTCTATATGACCGTCCCATCTAAGATGTTTGTCGATAACAATACCGAGATATTTTATACTGTTCACGCATTCTAATTTATAGCAATTACAGATAGTTGATTCGATGCATTTATGTATGAAAATATTGTATAATTCTTTGGGTTGGCCCGCTTCTGTCGCACTAAATCATATAAATTTTGTTTTTTCTGAATTGAGAGTCAAAAGATTATAATCTAACCAATATTTAAGCTGGTTAATACCGTCTTCTGCTTGGTTGTGTACAACATTCCAGTTTCTTTCTTCAAATATTAAGACAGTATCATCCGCAAATGTTATGATGTGATTGGAGAGATTACTGTTACACAAATCATATATAAATACTGAACAGAAGAGGTCCTAGGGTACTCCCTTGCGGTACACCAAATTCTATAAGGGCGGGATCGCTAACAGTATAATTAATTTTAACTTTTTGGTATCTGTTCGCTAAGTAACTATCCATCCATTTGAATAGCTGTCCCTGAATGCCGATGGCCTGTAGACGTATGACTATAGACTTTATGACTATAGACTTCCTAATTACGCACGAAAGACTTAACATTAAATTATAATTTTTGTAATTTTAAATGCCTACACCTGGTTTGTAACTTTATTGCAATATAATATTGTGATTTTTATAATAGCACAGCGGGCAATGCTAAAATAAATGTTTCTTTAATCTATGTCCTCCAAAAGAATTTCGAAAATAACTCTTAGTACAAGCAAACACTAACCTTTGCTGATTTTTTGTGGAGATAGAATAATATTATATGCGAAAAAACTATGTTCTAGACTAGATGAATCCTGTGAAAAAGTTTTGAGTGGATATCCACTATTGAAAAATAGGCTCTTTGGTTCAAAATGCTTAAAAAGTGGATGTAGTACAGACTCATCCTCAGCAAGCGACATATGTAATCACCGTACATTTATTATAATATGTATCATTTTTACATAAAATACATAAGATAGAGTCCGGCTGGAGAGGTCAAAAGCTTTCCCTCAACCAGTCTTTCCCGATTCGACCCGCCACACAGTAGATGGGCAAACGCATACGCCGCCAAGACCTTGACAAACCTTACTCCCCGAACCCGGGCACCCCTGTTAAGTTACCAAACGTAGCGAACCACTTCAAGTGACTGCAATGTTCTTGGTTATTCAATAATGGTTCCCGGGCGGCGGTACCCATACCGCCCTTCAAATTGAAAGATTAAATTTTTAGAGGATTCCGTCTGTTTTATTTTTTTAATGATAAACTAATGTTTATAAGACAAGGTTTTTATGCATAGCACAAAGGATAAAAAAATATTATAAGCATTGATTACTCGCTTGAAATATCCATACAAATTGAAAATATCCGCCGAGTTAAAATAAATGCCGCCGACCGGAATTGAACCGGCACCTGGCGGATATTTCAGGCGAGTAATTAATGCTTGTAATAATGTGATTCCGTCTGCGTTATAAAGAATGGCGTCTTTATCATTACTTGATTCTGTAGACATTTTTGAACGCAATATGACAGTGTCAAATGACAGCTGAAGTGTTCTTCTTCATTCAATGGTTAAACATGTTGAGTTGAGATACTCGAGTTGCTCCGTGAGAGAAGCTTGGTTGCCAACCAGCATCCAACCAGTTTGCAACCTAGAGTTGCCAACCAGTTTTAGTTTATTTTCGGTTCCCTGAAGTTTCCTCGTGAGCGGAGCGCCTTACACATCTTTTCTGAATTAGGCTTAAAATTTTATTTTTGTGGTATAGTCCATTTTTTACGTAATAATTATTTTTTTCTAGGATTTAACTCATATTATATTTCACCAACTAACCTGTCAACGTGTTTTGGCGTCCTGAAAAACGACTAAAAGTGTTTTTCTTGTCCGTAATTATTATATCCGTAAACTGCGCACACAGAATATACTTTTGGGATTTTTAAAAATAAATATTGATCAAAATACAAATTAGAAAGCGGAAAACACCGCCACTAAGCACAAAATAAATTCAATTTGCCGCCATTGAAAGAACTGTCAACGGCAACGCCTCTAGCGGCCGGAGTTGTTGATATTGCCGATATTTTACTGGAGTTGGACGTATTTTAGTGTTTGCAATAAGTTATGGAAACAAAAATTAAAATATTTTTAATATAATATTTTATTAAAAATATTTAATATAATATTTTTAAATAAAATATTATATTAAATATTTTATTTAAAAATATTTCATGTAATCCTTGTCCAGCGATTCCGAATAATTACAGAAACATTTTGTACGTACACTGTGACAATAAATTAATTTGATGGTTTACCGAACTAGCTAAATGATAATTTGCCGTACCTACACGTTTGTGCTATAATAAAGTGGTCGATAAGGTTGCAATATATTATTTGTTTTTGTCTCTCGTTTTTTCATTGTTGATTGGCGGTTGATTGCGTCCATCGCTAAAATCATAAATAAACCACTCTCGCTAAAAAATATTTTTAGGTAATATTATTCTACGAGTTTTATCTGTGTTTTATTTTGACACTTTGACAGTCTTGCTCACTGGATTTCTAATTTTCTTCCTTCGTGATGGGTGTTGAAAAAGAAATTACAGTCGGTTTGAAAGAAAACTATGCAAAGGTGAGGAAGTTACTAGATGAAGATTGTAAACATGACCCGGACGATGAACCATACACTTCCAAATACGCTGCCAGGGACATACTTTATACAATGCGGAACACTATAACCGGGCTGTTGGAATCTGAAGACGATCCTGAACGGAAACTTGAGTATACTGCTAGGCTTAGTTCTGTGCTTCTAAATATTGGGATTATCGCCATCGACACTGAGGAACTTTCGGAAGGAGAAAAGTATTTGATTCTGTGTTTAGAAACCCTGAAAGACAGTGACAGATCTCCTAAAATCGTTATCATTGCGCTAACATCTCTCAACCAGTTGGGAATTCTTTGGTCACATAGAGAGAATGCTGAACAGTCAAAGGTATTCCTCGACAAGGCAGAAGAGTTATATAAATATTTTAAACAGTCTGGCCAGGAGCCAATCGATATAGTCGATTTGTTTCGAGGGCCCGATGATGCCCCGAGTGACCAAAGCATGATCAACTTGGAAAAGACTCACACTTTGACTCTTTATTACTTGGCTCAAATTTATGGTAGTCTCGAAGATTATTTGAAGTCCGCAGTTTACTGTCATATCACATTGAAGAGGCAGTTGGAATACATGGACTACGAACCCATCGATTGGGCCCTGAACTCCGCAACTCTATCGCAGTTCTTTATGGAGAAGAATGGCTTCAAGCAGGCCAGACACCATCTGGCAGCTGCTTCCTATATTCTGGAAGAATATGGTGAGGAACTGTTTGCCGAGGAAGTGATGGGAGAGGCCCACGATGCCAGAGTGGAGACCTTTAAACACAGATCTGCAGATGTGGCTCGCTGTTGGGTCAAGTACGGGCTACTCCTCCTTTCTAACTCCAAAGACAGACTGATGAGTCATACGGATGATGATGAAGATGATCCTCCTTGTACTCTGTCCTCAGGTAATATCTCAACTTAAGTAAGAAATTAAGTTCTGTTTAACCCTTAGGAGCCGGAGCCCTGCAATTGCAGTGTCGACCTTATTCATTAATTTTGCCTTTGGATATTACTTTTACTGGGTTCGTTAAACACAAAAATCAAAATGTCACTTTGTTAAGTATGGTATTTTCTTCTTTGCCTTAACAAAAATGTATTTTTATTAATTGAATATACTTGCTGGCTCCTACGGGTTCACAAGTTGGTTCATGATATACTGTAGTTTAATGATTTTCTTATTGAATCTGTATTTGTTTTGTTTTAGACCTGTCTAAGCTGCAGTTATCGCCAGACAGTTCTGTGTCTATACATGATCTGTCGGATCTAAATTTTCCAACATTAGATTTATCTGAATTGGAAAAGCAAATAACAGATCAGTTCGTTCTTGAATTTAACGATGCAAAGATTGTATTCATAAATGTGCAATCTTGGCTTGAAAAGGCCAAAAAATACTACTCTATGGAGAATTTGGCTTCCGATCATGTCCAAATCATTCAGGATGCATCGCAGCTGTACAAGTTTCTAGCATTTTTCGAAGATAGTGAGGAACGTCAGGCTAAAATGCACAAGAGAAGAGTAGATCTCTTGGAAGACGTCATCAAAGATCTGAACCCCCTCTACTACCTTCAACTTTGCCGTCAAATTTGGTACGAGCTAGCGGAAACCTATTCTGACATATTAGATATTAAATTAGAAAAGTTCCAGAAAGCTGAAGAACGTCCAACTCCACAAGCGCTTAAGAAGATCAACCATCTGTGTGAACAGAGTATTAAGCATTTCAACAGCTTCCTGACCTCTCTTCAGGAGCCCATGTCTCACAAAATGCCCAGTAAGTTTTCTCCAGATTTGGTGAAGCCCACCCTGATGGCTTATTTCCACATCGGCAGACTGTATATGAAGATGATAGTGTTGGATAAACAGATTCAACTGGATAACATTGAAGAGACCTTGAAAGCTTACAGTAAACTGGTGGACTATTGCGATGCAGATGAAACTGCAGCCGGTAAGATGACACAAGAGCTGAGTGTGTGCCGCGAGATGGTATCTCTGCTGCCCCTGAAGATCCTTAGGTTGAAGAGAGAGCTGCAGCTGCCCGTCTAAGTGTTGGGGATTTGAGTAACATTGTGCACTGTACATAATCCTAGCGAACGCTTTTACCCCCAGGTGCTGTAACCAGTGTATGCATCATGCAAGCTATTAATGTGTCTTAATAATATATTATGCTTGCAGTAGTTTATTTGGTTAGAAAAGTGATATTTGTTTTAATCTTTAGCCAGTACCGTATTTGGTCAACTGTTGATTCTCAAAAGAATTCAGACGTGTGAGTGACATAGTGTGGAATAATGATTTGTATGTTTACACAATTTTATAAAGAACATTAATCATTTTGAAATCACATTAGTAATAGTTGTAAATTGGAATTTTTTTATTTGGTTTAGTTTTGCAATTGGATATTATGTTTATTGGATACTATTCGGGTAGGTTTACAAAATAGCTTTCCCATAACCTTGAATATAGAACGAACTGTAATCTTCCTGCCCTGCTGCTACCTATAAATATCACTGTTCTCTCGTGTTATGTCTGCTTTAAATGACTAATTGACTAAATCTAATTTTATTACAGACATAAACGATATTGGTAGTTGATATAAATACATATTTATTATTCTCTGTGGGCATCGCGCTTAAAACAGCCCGGACCAATTAAAAAACTTTAATATTACTATCCAACACAGGCAATGTTTTTCTGAAGTTATATTTGTAATTCTAATTCAAGTATGTATTTAGAAGAACTTGTTTGCTTAAAGTATTTCCAAAATTGTTTCTGTGTTGGTTTGTTTGGTAAATCTTTATCGATGAAATTAATTTATTATTAAGAAAAGGAATTTCATATTCATTTTCCAAGTGAAAGATAACTATGTTAATGTAAAAAGCCTAATAATCAACAATCTATGTGCTATAGTAATCTGTAACCAACTTTTTAAGAAATTAAATGGAGAAATACCAGAACTTTTTTTTATTGTCAGACTTCATATTATGTTCTAATCATTTGCATAGATTTTTTTCAGTTTTTCAGATAGAAAGTTTGTGAAATTTAATTCCATAATCGTCAACAGACTTCATATTATGTTCTATTCATTTGCATAGATTTTTTTGAGTTTTTCAGATAGAAAGTTTGTGAAATTTAATTCCATAATCGTCAACATTTTTAAAATAAAAAAGTAACTTTATTGATTGAATGTGATATAATATCAATCTTATGGACAGCAGAATGGTTCAAGTTCTTCATTGTCTTAAACAAAGCACACACTGATGAGAGCCAAGGCTTCGACATACCCAATATTGGGAGTATTGTGTAGCGGAGGACATATAAGAGGGGGAGAGGAAGTTATATTATTTATTTCAATTTATTTATTTAAAGAAGAGTGTCGGTGGCGGTCTGGCGAATTTGATTTTTATACAAATCTAGATTTTTATTCCGAGATTGATGAAATTTTGCACAATGCATTTTGAAAACTTCAGCTAGTCAAATCAATAAATTGTGTCTAATGGTGAAATTATTATTATTCTGACAGTCACCAAACCTTACCTCCAAAATATTGATTTTATATCAAATTTTAAGCACACAAAAAACACAATGGTATTTCCTATTTTTTTCTTTAGTCATTAAATATTTTTGTAGTCAGTGATTTCTGCTTGCACGCCCATGATTGGTTAATTGCTCATTATAGCCGTGAACTCGGTATTGCTGTGATCGTTAACTTAGGAAGGGTTGTTGTTGATAAGATATTTATGCGACAATAAATTGGTTTGTAAATAATGAATTCACATAGTGAAGAAATGTATATTATTATGTTCTGTAAATAAAGTAGTAAAAATGTTCAACTACACACCGCAATATCTTCTATTGTTTGTGTCGATGTGTACTCGTCAGGGTATTTTTACAAATTATATCTCGGAACTTTCTAAAATCAATTTATATAACCCCACTGGTAGCATTATTACTTTTAAGCACGTATTTGACTTCTTCTTCTTCTTTCGTATGGTGGGAGGTCAAGGGAAACATCTAGGTCAGTGAGCCAGCCTAGGGCTTCAGTGTAGGGCCTCGCCCTGTGGACCTCATCAATCCCGCCGGGGAATGAATGTAGCGGGCATTCTTTGACCACATGTTCGGCGGTCAGCACCACACCGCATTCACACATCGCTGACTTTTTAAGGCCCCACCTGTGCATCATATGGGCACAGCGGCTGTGGGAGGATCTAATCCTATTGATAGTGGACCAGTGTTTACGAGACAGTGAGAATCCAGGCTGTGCCTAAGTGGGATCATGCACGAGATGGGCATTTCTCACGTCGGCCGATTGCCACTCAAGTTTTCACCTATTTTCCAGAGTGAGAGGTAATTGGGGGAGTTTTTCTCCTTCCATCTAGAAGGGTTGTTGGGACTTCAAGCGGCATGCAGGGCGAGAGACGACATCATCATGCAAAGGTATTGCACTTTTTTGCAACGCCTTCTTGTATTCCCCCAGTATTGCCATCTCTCGCCTGATATTGGACGGTGTTATATTTGCAAGTACAGAGAGCCAATGGAGAGGTGTAGATTTTAAAGTCCCGCCGATGGTTTGTATTAAGTTGAACATCAACCATGGAAGTGTGGGCGCTTCTAGCCCATGTAGGAGCACAGTATTCAGCTGTCGAGAAAACCAGGGCAATGGACGCCGTTCTGTGTTGACATCTCATCCCCAGCTAGTTCCAGCTAGCTTATTGACTAAGTTGAGCCTTGTCCTGGTTGTTTTGTTCACTGTTTGCATGTGTTGTCGGTAGTTCAGGCTCCTGTCCAAAAGTCTGGTCCTAAGTCCTGTCCGGGTAGCGGGGGTGGGGGTCATGTTAATTATAATTGTAAGAGAGGATCTACCGCCGAACAAGAAAGATGATATTCTTAATAAAAGTTGAATAAAAGAAAATCTCGCTCTAACAAATAGGTAAGAGGGTATTTGAATCTAAACCCAAATTTCCAATCTATAGGTGTTTTTCATGCATTTGGACGTCAACTGATAATTGCATACTGCAGAGGAAAAAATCAAATACCTATTTTGACATTCATAAGCCAAAATCGCCATTTTTGGAGAGAATATACAACTCGAACGAACTGCAATCGGCTTAGTGAAAATACGCTATATCTACCTACATAATGATATAACTAAGCGTCTCCGGAGGGGTTTGCAGTTAGGATAAAAGGCCGGAAATCAAAAGTTCACATCTTATACAACCAGTCGGCTTAGGAAAAATTCACTCCACCTACCCACATAATAATAAATATCAGATAGGATGTCTATAGATATGCATATAGGATAGATGGTTGAATAATTAAAATTTCAAAAAGTTTTTGAAACCTAAATTCTCAAAACCAAAATGTTTCCAAACTAAAAATTTTCGAAATAAACAAGTTACATAACTAAAAAGTTTTTGAATATATAAAGTTACGAAAATTAATATTTTAGATTTTTTTGGTTTTGAACTTTTTAGTTTTGAAAATTGTGACACTAATTTTATTTATTTTACAAGGAATGGTTCAAGGCTATGTTTTTTAACAACACTACTCACCCATCTCAGTTGAGAAATCTATTTTCCTGCTTGAGATGGGGAGTAGTGCTTAGTTACTTTTTTAACCTGTTTTATGAATAGGGATTATAATTGCTTCTTTTAACGTTGCGGAAAATTTTCCTTCTTTTAATGACATTATAAACATTATGTTAGTTAAAGAGTATGAACATTTTTTGGTACATTTTGAAACAAAGTATGGCGAGATACGTTTACTGCCAACAACCTAAATAAAACTAAAATACTAAATTCTTCAGGTATCTTTTGATCACTTAATTGTGAATTTATACATTTCCAATCGCATTATGATTATTCACATAAGTAGAAATGTCTATTATGCTGGGATCAATTGTGCCCACATTGGTGGACTGAAAAAGTTTAGAGAATAAAGGCGGCGATGCACATGCCTGTAAAATGGAACAGTAGCTTGCATGCATGTTAATGGCATGTACAAGTTACTGGCGCAATGAGAATACACATGCAAGTTAAACTTGCATGCAAGTTGCGTCCTTGCATGCCTGTATTTGCAAGACGTATACACATGCCAGTCACTAGACAGTACGTGTCTCAAATCACTCTGAGACTGAGTAGTCTCCAGCTTTTTGGCAATGGAAAACATTCGAAGTGAATTAAATATCATCGTATTGCAATTGGCAGTACAATGTGTGGCTAATTTAATGAGAGACTGAGCTACTGGCATGCCCGTACCTGTCGCGACGTTCATACATGCCGGTTTCATAGCCCCTCTCGTCCCCTCCCTCAACTTGCATGCCAGTAAATCAAATGTTGTGCAATCTACTTGCAAGGCAGGTACAGGCATGCAAGTTAGCGTATACACATGATAGTAGCTGGCATGTGCAAGGAGCTTGCATGCAAGTGTGCCAGCTACAGGCATGTGTATTCCCGGCTTAATGGGCACACCTGATGAGCGCCGCTGCCTGACTCGTCGATAGGTGCATTGTTTGTGGGATGCCATTTATTTTTCTTTTGCTTGTAGCGTAATTCCAAAGTTGGTTATTATTTATCAGAATCAGACTGAACTAATGTATTGATTATATCAATACTTCTGTAAGTATTTTTGCTGTGTACCTACGTTTCATTGAAGACTCTTTGTAGTTTTCTGGTTATTTTATTGGATTTCCACTTTTATGTAGTTTTGATTAGAGGAGCCGAACACCAGTTTGGATATTTTACCTTTTTGATGTTAAAAAGTTTAGTTAAAAGTTTAGGGACAAACTGGTTGATGGTATTGTTAAAAATGTCAAGTCAGCGTTCTCATGCATAAATGACTATGTACCATGTAAATGACCTGTCATCGTCAGATGTTGGTCAATAAAATCAAAATCGGCTTTTTCAAACTGACAAATTTCTTTAGGTTAATAATAAAGGAAGTATGTCGATTTGTATAATTTTAAGTGATGGGTGGTGCGCATAGACATAATATTCATATGTCTGTGGTGGTGCGAGTGGTTGCAGGACAAAAGAACACACGTGTAATGTAATTTCATGAGAAAATGATTTACGTTACAATAAATCATTTTCTAAATCCAACGATTTTATCTGCATTTTAAAATTTTCATACTTCATTTGTTCTTTTTATTAGATAATAATTTATTGTACCATTTGATGCCGAGAAAACGGTAATGATGTTGAGCTGTAGTGGTTCTCAACATTGGAATGAACATTAATCCATTTGTATTGAATCTATCGCTATCGAATCCAATGGGTGGATTTTTTAAAAAGAAGTTTTCTTTGTCGATTTTGAGAGTGGCATTTTTTGGTATAATTTGGTAACTGAAGGGACATATTCTCCATACATTTTTAGGGTAGTCATTTGTTTTTTTAAGGATGATTTTAATAAATATTTTAAGTAATATACATAGTATAATAATTCCAGACTGTATGAGCGATTGTACATTAGCATAATATAC
Source organism: Hesperophylax magnus (assembly GCA_026573805.1). NCBI lineage: Eukaryota > Metazoa > Arthropoda > Insecta > Trichoptera > Limnephilidae > Hesperophylax > Hesperophylax magnus. Next base: position 1,676,140 of record JAIUSX010000050.1, read on the forward strand.
CATTTTAAATGTTTTCATGTCAATTACGTTGCGTAAGGGCCCGTTCCCACTTCCGTTTTCAAATCGGAGGCGGGTCCCGTTTTAAAATCGGATGCCCTATGGCCCTGTTCAGACCTCCGTTTTCTGTAGGAACTTTCCAAGTGTTAATTGGTGAGTTGAGAAGTGATGGACTAAAGTTCTTTAATTATTTTAGAATGTCTATCACTTTGTCCCGCAGAAAGGCTATCGATATTTTTAAGGAAAGAAAACAATAACAACTCAAATATTTTTAATTATGTGTTTATTAAACTAATACGCTGTTCCGTGCATCGTGCATCTCATTTAAACGTTAAAAAATAAAAAAAATATGTATTTTGAAACAAGTTGATAATTTACCAAAATCTTTTCTTTGTTTTCTTCTAATTTCTCAAAATCCGGCATGAATAAACAGCAAACTTCTCGCCAAGCCGATAATTTTAATAATTTATTTTTATACTCTTCTGTCGTTTTATCCAACAGCACAACTCTTTCTTTGACCAATGGGATTAAACTTTCGGGATTTATTTCCTTATCCATTATTATAGTTTTAATTTATTTACTTAACAAAATAACCAAATACAACCACGCAGCGTGCCTGCTTCCTTGCAACTGGGAGTGGGCGGGGAGGGGTCGGGGTGTTGCGGGGACTCTGCCGGAACGACTAGGCGACAAGTGTGAACAGCTCCATACATCCGCTACAGCCGCTAGGGCATCCGATTTTAAAACGGGACCCGCCACCGTTTTTAAAACGGAAGTGGGAACAGGCCCTTTGTTGTAGAACATCTGGATAAGCTTACGCGATCGCTCCACGGTAATGTTAATGGGGTCTTTCCATTCAATTTTCTGACGATTATATTACATTCAGTTAAGCAATTAACAGTTTTTGTCATGAATCGTTATACATATAGAGATCTTCTTGAAGAGTGATGGGAATAACAAAGGTTTTTCTGGGTTTAATGACAGTAGATTCGTGTAATGGCTATGTATAATCGCGGAGAAGAGCGGACGTGTTTTAACCGCTACGGTTGGTTTATTCCTTTCAGAAGGTTTCCCTTGTTAAGAGATTGCTGAAAAATGTTCAGCATCCGTGTTTTATATAGTGCTTACCTTCTTATTTCACGAAATGCGCCTAACTTTTACCGTTTAGCCGGAATTTGCAATTATTACAGCATTTTAAACCGATAAAATCTGGAAAGTGAAACCAGAACAAAGACTCTCAATGCGACTTGGCCCCTCAAGTGTCAAGTGGTGTCATTATTTCGGGATTTACAGGACCTCTTCAACCGAGGATATCTACCTAGAAAACAGATAAGCCATATTTTATTTAAAAATTTTGTTTTTGTTATGTTTTTTGTTTCAGATGACACACATACACTTCACTTTGACTTTGGTTCAAGATTTTGTTTATGATAGCCTGAGATAAGCGAGCCCTATAGGTCTGAGACAGAGGTATGAAATCGTTGGATCACGACACAATAGAAGAAATTGTAATATATTTTTTTTGGATTTTATTTAGGTATTAGAGCCAGGAAAGAGTCTAAAAGTGTCGAGAAGGTGCACTAAGTGGAATGAATAGCTAAAAAGTGACTAGACGAGATTAAAATATACTAGGAGAGATGAGGTGATTTTGCACAAGAGCGGCGCTGTATAGATCGTCCAAATATTATTATCATTATTAATAATAGAGGCTAGATATGATGGACTCGCCGAACGTCACAGCGGTGCTGCCAAGGTCTGTTATCTATGTGAGGATATTGTGTCAGCGCTTTATTAGCAGCAGACACATACCTGGACGGATGACGAACCTCGTGCTGGCACTGTTGGTGGACGCGGTAGTCTCTCTCGCTGCAGCAGCTGGTCCAGTTTCTTCACCACCTAGGATTCTTGCTATAGAGTCTCCATCTTCTATCTTTGTTGAACGTCACAGCGGTGCTGCCAAGGTCTGGTATCTATGTGAGGATATGGTGTCAGCGCTTTATTAGCAGCAAACACATACCTGGATGGATGACGAACCTCGTGTTAGCACTGTTGGTGGACTCTCTCGCTGCAGCAGCTGGTCCAGTTTCTTCACCACCTAGGATTCATGCTGCAGAGTCTCCATCTTCTATCTTCATGTCACCTGTTCCTGTTCTTCATTTTACTTTACTTAACTTCACTTTATTTTGGTAATATTTAAATTTTTTGTAATACCTGCATCAACTGTAAAGCGCCCCTGAGGTGATAACACACAAAAGCGGCGCTATAAAAATTGTCCAATATTATTATTATTATTATTTAGTAGCAAATTTAGCCGGTCCCCTCTTACTCGTTTGTAATTATTATTTTAACCCTTTCCGAAAGGAGAAACTGCATTGGTAGTCAGGAAGAAGTCTCCGGAAGAACTGAAACAGAATATTGAAACAAATGCATTTTTCTTCTTATTTATCTAACAAGGTAATTTTTATTCAATTACAATTGTGTTTGTTTTTTATTGTAATTTAGTGCTTGCAGAACCAATGAATGTTTTTTCATTGCAATATTAAATAATTTAGTGAGTAACTTGTGTGGTAACATTAAATAATAGACAATCTAAAATATTGTGAAAATTAGTACTTTTAGCTGAATTTATAAATTATAAACTACTAGTGGACACACCAATGCTTAGCTATTGATAATGTCTTTCTTGGGCGTCTCCGACTTCTTTAACCATTCACTATTGTAAATCACAATGTTACTGTTGAAAAACTACATTATATTGACTTTATTTTGACTTCGTATCTCATTCCAGTGCAGCGATATTGCGTTAAGTATTCCTCTGATTTCTTCTATTTTACTATTCTATTCCATTCAAACCACTGTCTAAACACTCCTGGCATTAATAAGAACAAACTTTGAAATCTTCAGCTAAATCGGACAACTACGGCACAAACAAATAATTTGTCTTCATATTTGAAAGCATAAAGCAATTGTATTTTAATAAAATAATTCAATTAACTCCATCTATTATAAAGTACCTCGCGTTTAACCTAAAGTTTATGTAACTTTAAAAATTGTTATTCATGTCTCTGTATACTTATTCTTCCTTTATTTAAACATTTTAATATTCTCTTTTTATATTTTGTAATCACTGTAAGTACAGTTTTTTTATTTTATTTATATTAACTAGCACTTCTTTCGTAAAACACAAGCACAAGCTTACATTAGGAAAGAATATAATAATGCACAAAATTGTACATTACAAAGTCGTGTAAAAGATGTAAAAAAAATAATAATAATACTACATAACAAAGAAAAAAAATTATGGCTGCTATTTGTAGTTGCTAATCAAAATTTAGAGAATAAAACTGCTGAAGATATCCTAGCAAATTAAATTAAAGGATACATTTGCTTATTTTACCTATTATCAGCGTTGATTCCCATGTACACAATTGATTCAGCTTTGAAACATCCGTCCCATTGCACAGCGGGGAATGCTTTCGGGTTTACAACGGATTCGGCGTAGAACCTCCAAGACCTCCAATGGCTGCACAAATCTGACAAATAACACCACAAGTTTTAGGCAATAATATGAACATATTATATGGAAACAACAGAAACCAAAACAAATTCCCGAGTTTAAGAAAATATAGAATAGAAGTTTATGAGCAATTAGATTATTTTGCAATACTGCTATTTGAAGTTTAATAGTTTAAAATGATTTTTCTCATTGTTTATACCTTCAGGGGAAAGTATTACTGATGCAACGAGAGGACACCCCGGCTGTATTTTAATTCCTCCGTTGGGCCAAAAGTCAGCTGTTCCAGTGTGCTGGGGGGCTCCATAGGCACCAGCATCAGTGTGGATGATGTCAACGAACTTTGCGTCAGAAGCTGAAATGTGACCAATATTCCATCCCGGGTAGAAAAGGGGGAAGGCAGGTTCCAGAGAAGTGATCCTGGTAACCAACAAAAAAACGAACATAAAAGCCTACCACACAATAATTGTTTTGATTACAAAACTCATTTATAGGGTACACTGAATGTACTTCATAATCATTACCGACTTATTCTACCTAACATTTTGTTGGGAAATCACAAAAAACTGATAACTTGTGTCAAATGTGTGATTTTATATCCGAGTTTTTATTTTGTAATAGATTACTTTAATGAGTTTCGATTCGAATCATGAAATATAAATAAAGATTGAAAATTAATGAGATGTTTGGAATAATTCTGTTTTACTTTTTGCATAATTCTGTTTTGTAACCAACTGTCTTGGACTAAGCTGATGTTCAAACGCCACATACATCTGCAGTAAATTTGATCAGAATTGGAATAAGTCAGTTTCGCAGAAATACCCTTGAAATAATATTACAGAGTAGGTTTTGCATTTTGTAGTAGTTACCTGTTCAATTTGATACCCAGAACTTGTATATATTTGCCGATGAATCCAACGATCTGACCTCCGAGGGAGTGGCCTATTAGGTGAATTCCTGCCCGATTTAGTCCCTTTTCAACCAACTTCTTGATCTGAGCGGCTACGGCGACTGCTACCTGGAAAGACACAAACATCATACAATAAAAATCTTACATTTACTTTCATAATTATTATTGATGTAATAGGTTTTACTCGTGGCTTCGCTCGCTCGGTATTAGGGAGTTAGAGGAAATTATTGTTCCCAATGATTTTCCCTTGGCAATGAACTGTTTTCCGGGATAAAGAGTAGCCTACGTCAATTCCCAGTCTTCCAACTATCTCTATGCAAAAACTAAAGTCGATTGGCCGTTCCGTTGCGACATGAAAAAAGACAAACAAACTAGCACACTTTCGCATTTATAATATTAGTTAGGATTGTTACCCGTATGCCTTAATATTTCTTTTACAATAATGTTTCGTTTCAATGCTATCTGCACGCCTTATTATTTTGTTTAAACGGCTGGAGAGATTGGTGTCATATACATATATACATTTACCAAATTATTTAATTGACACCATTCCTCAAAATATTATTATGAAAACATATGAAACTGCTCACTTCGGTTTAAAGCCAATGAATCCACCTATATAACACTATTTATCCCATATTTTTAGGTTCTATAAATATGGCACATTATGACAAATACACTTAAATTAAAACTGTAATGGCACTATTCCCCATTTCAAACACGAGAATAGTTTTCTCAACTGAGATGAATAGAATTGTTTAAAAAAAAGGTTGTAAATAGCCTTGATCCATTGTATCCAAATCAATAAATAAATAAATATGAGAAGACACAAAAGACAGCGACAGGACCGCGTGCTTTCAGAAGAGCAACGGTTAATACATACTGATTTCTGGAATCTTACCAGCTTAGTGTTGGGGGCGGCATTGGTGAAATATGATCCAAAAGCCATATTGGACCAATCAATCAATACGATGTTGGTGTTGGGTCGACTTTGAAGGTAGGCTGACACAATAGTGAGAACACTCTCAGAATCAGGAGTCTCCACGTAGCCATGGATGTAGAAGACGGTTGAGTTTTCCATGCAGAATTCCTCTTGGTCCACCAACTTGACAGCATCGGCGAGCTTGATGTCCACAAACTGATCGGTAGTTTTGCTGAAATTATTTTTATTACCATCACAAATTTTTCAGAATATAATTTAAATAATTATTCAATGAAAATATTTGTCTTACCCATTATAGAACCTCAACTGAATATCTTCAACATTATTTCCTCTGCCGCCTTCTAAAAGAAAACTGTTATTAGACCGAATTGATACAATAAAAATGAGATGATATATTTATTCATTTATTTACGGACAAATAGTCCATTAACAATATAATATTTTTTACACAAATAAGAAACAGAAATGGCAGTGAAAGGAGAGCATATATAAATGATGAGCAATGACAATATACATATAATATAAAAAGTACAGATGGAAGACAATTACAAGTGTTACAAGACAATTACAATGCATGAAGAAGGTTAAAAAGGCTTTAAAAATTATACATTACGTATCGACTGTCGAAATTCATTCAGGCATACACAAACAAATTCAATACTTTGACTTATGAATTATTATTTTGAATGATATCTGTGTTTATTGATGTGAGAAATTAATATTTATATTCAAATGCCAGTCTTTGATAATAGTAATATTATTTTATTAAATATTATAATATTCCTTACCGGAGAAGGTGTCAGCTTCGATGAAGAAGTACGATCCGCACACAATTGCGGCGAAGAATAGAAAATTGACCATGATTAGGTACTCTGTTATTACAGCACAAGTACCGTGAAGAAGTGGACCAAGCTGCAGATCTTTCTGCCATTGCGCTGTCCTTTTATATTAAATAATTAGAGATGTTTTACTAATCTGAAATTTATTTTTTAAACACATCTAAATTTATTTAAATTTTGGCTGAATCAATAATAGTATGTTTCATATTTACTTGGTGTTTATCAAACGCCTGTGTTTGCAAAACGTTAAACAAACACATGTGTCAAATTAGTGATACTTAACTCTCCGTCGGGTGCAGCCGGCCTCAGAGACCAACAAAAGACGTCGTTTCCCTCTCCACTTCTCAAAGGCGGTCCCCCGCACCTACTCTCATTTTACTCGCCTAACTTTAGAGACCTTACACGGCGCACGCCTTCAGTCAGTCGTCGGTCTTTACGCAGCTCATGTACACCTTCCCTGGCTTCACAGCTGATTATTCGGCCTGCGTACGAGTGAATCACAATTTTGAAGGTGAGTTTTTTGAAGATATTTTTATTTGCAGTTGTTCATTGTACTCAAATATGCCTGTTCTGTATGAAGTTCGTCAGTATCTTGAGAAATAAGTGCTGTACTGGACCCTGGCCTTTCTGGCAGAGTGCGACTGATTAAACTAAAATTTCAGTTTTCCTCGTTTCAGGCATTATATGTACAGATTTTTCTGCCGAAATGAATAGAAAATACGATATCTCTCAACCCAATGATTTTGATGATATGGTTAAGTTTCAGTTTCATGGTGAAGATCCAGCTTTGGTTAAAGATTTAGATGATGAGAGCGACATCGCTTCTGAAGATGGAGTAGAGGAAGGTGAGGAGAACACAACAACAGAACAGGAAGATGAGGGAGCATCTGAAGAAGATGGTGAAGAGGGGTTTTTTCTCGGGAAAGATAAAACAACAAAGTGGGCTAAGAAGCCACCTTCGGCCTTTCGTAGGGCAAAGAGCCACAATATCATTTTACACCTTCCTGGTGTTAAAGGTGAGGCTAAAGATGCTACTTCCGTATTGCAGTGTTGGAAATCGCTGTTCGATTCAGAAATTTTAGAATTGATTGTCAAATATACCAACCAATATATAAAGTCGATCAAAGACAAATTTGCAAGAGAAAGAGATACCAAGGAAACAGACCTAATAGAAATCAAAGCTTTTATTTATTTATTTATTATTTTATTTACGCCCTAATGGGCTTTTACATGAAAATATACATTTACATTGATTACAATAATTGAACATAAGAAGATAAATGGAGTTAATTGTAAGAAAGCAACACATATAATAAAATTTTGTGCAAATTAGCAAAACACTAATAAGATGGAATTCAATATAAAATATACCCAAGCATGAAATAGTAAGTAAAAGAAAGTTCAACATAAAAAGTAAGTAAGTGGGTGTGTTTAAACCCAGTATTAATTGTGTGTTTAACAAATCGATAAACCAATATAAATTAGAGTGTAACTTACTCGTGAGGTAAAGAACATTATAACAGAGATTTAAAAAAAAAAAAAAAAAAAAATAACAAAATAAGAAGAATTTAAGCAAAAACTAATAGAATTTAGCAATATCGACATGAATAAGAAATAATAAGATCTGAGATGGAACATAGTGTTATGTATAAAAAGTAGTTAGTAGGTATAAGCATACAATTATAAGTGTATAGTAGAGCAAATAAAAAACAAACAAATATGGATATAATTTACTTGAAAGGTTTCGAATGGGAGAAGATGTAATAAAATTATTAAAGCTATAAAAGTTAATTATTAGCCGATAGAATCGAAATAAGTTGCCTTTTAAAGCTCACAAAATTGTCAAAACCAAATATATCTATAAGTTCACAGTATTTATTCGCAAGGTTGTGAATTCTAGGAATTGGTGAAAAAATAGAATAATTAGTGTTGAGGTTCTTGTTAAATTTAAAAGTATCTTTACTGCGAGTTTGCCTAGCAGGAACATTAATGCAAATAAGTTCCAACAAATTAGGGCTGTCAATTAAAGATTTAATAATTTTGAATAAAAATAGCAAATCAATTAACACTCTTCTATCAGATAATTTAAGAAGTTTAGTTTCAGCAAGCAAGTTATTGTAATTTATAAATTCGATTGGAATTTTCATTTTAAAATTAATGTACCGAAGGAATTTATTTTGTACCTTTTCTAATGATTGAGAATGGACCTTGTAGTACGGTGACCATACGGTGGAATTGTATTCTAATTTGCTTCGTACTAACGAGCAATACAGATGTTTTAATGTTGACATACTTTTAAAATTTGCTCCCATTCTCAAAATAAAACCTAGTATTCTCATCGCATCGCTTGTTATTTCATCGATGTGTTCGTTAAACTGTAGACTCTCGTGGAATATAACACCAAGATCACGAATCTGTGATACACGAAGAAGATTAGCACCATTCATAAAATAGGAAAAATTAAGTGGATTTTTGCCTTTGTAAAAACTGATAATCTGGCATTTACCTAAATTTAGTTGCAAATCATTGACAGAACACCACGCACATAGTTTATTAAGGTTCAACTGCAAAATTGCGCGATCGTCATCGTCTTTGATTATTCTGTATATCTTCAGATCGTCGGCAAATAACAGGACTTTAACATTAGTAAAAATATTAACAATATCATTGATAAACAAACAAAATAATATTGGGCCCAAGTGAGATCCCTGTGGTACTCCGCTCGAGGCAGCAAATGTATAAGAAGTAAACGAATCTATCTTGACTGCTAAGTACCTTCCTAATAGATAACTCTTAAACCATTCCAACATACTCCCTCTTATTCCCAACAATTTTAGTTTACGTAATAATATTTATTGGTTTGCTATATCTGGTTGGAGCGTTCCGGGTGAATCGTCAGCCTTTGTTCGTTAACTGATGCCCATACGATATACGTCTACAATATGGAAATCTACGCAGGACGTCAGCCGGAAGGACCATTTTGTATTAGCAACATGCCTAGTGATGTGGTAAAAAGAATGGCGGAACATAACCGCCGACAATTGGTTTACCGATAAAAAAAACTCGTTAACTATTTTAAAACAAAGAAGATGTCATATGTTGGAACTATAAAAAACGGCAGTTACCATTTAGCTTCGTCAATGTGAAAGGGAGGGGTCAGTAAAGCATCATGTTTGAGTTCAATGAATTTTTAGGTTGTCATCAACCGATCTGCTTAACCCACGTAAATTCGACATGCCAAACTTGTTATTCGGCTTCTGATTTGGGAGCCTCCGTATCTGGCTACGGCTGCGGTCAGTAGAGACTACCACTTACTATATAAATTTTTATTACTTTAAAACTTTAATTACTTTTATGGAGCTCGTTTTAACCAATTATTTTGAACACTGTTTTTGAAAAATTGTTTATTTTGAATATTTTAGTTTATGGTTGGTAATGTTTAATAAACTGGTTCTTTTGTGTTAAATTTGGTTTAATTCCTTTCTATAGATCCTAATAAAGACTACCCGACAAGTATTTTGTATTTTAATTACTATAGTGGAAGGTGGGGGCTAAAAATGTGTGGGTGGCCTCTCAGGCTGGGTGCGCCTGACGAAGGGTTAATACAGCTTAATACTTATTAGTGAAATTGGTGGATTTGCACAAGTGAAATTTGTCAAAAAACAGTTACAGCAAAGCTTTTGTGTTTTTAATAAATTTGAGAAATGAATGGTCATACTTGGGGGCAAGTCCAGATGGATTGGTTGGAGAGAATGGTTAAGTGGAAGTAAAATGTCTACCCTCAATTGGAAATAACCCCATTTTTGACCATTGGCATAATTTTTTTGATGCAGCTCTGGAAGGCAATATCTTCATTGCTGTGCAGAATGGAGTACTCGTATTGAAGAAGTCACATAATTATTCATTTCAAGAGATTATTACAAGAAAATACTGTATCATTATAATATATTCTGGAAGTGTAATAGACGAAATGATAATATATCCTGACAATGATTTTGAGCTGAGAAAGTATTACCACGTCTGACAAAGATTTTTAACGAATCACTATTGCCAGAGTGTCGAATTCATGAAGTATGTATGAAGATTAGAGAACCTTAACATGTTGTTATTGCTCTAGAAGCGAAGGTATTAAAAGCCAACGAATCTTTGTGATTAGATAATTCAATGCTTTAAGTTAGTTTTCAGGTACAATAGTTGAGTTGTTTGTATGGAGAAAATAATATTCTTGCACTTTACCCCGGACGCCCTGCATAGTTCGTCAAATATATTGAATAATGTGACAATATTTGAAAATCACCTACTACCAACATAGTAAGCGGAAAATGTTGCTTTTGTTGTGATGGAGGAGCTGAGGAATTGAACACACTACGCCTGGGTGGGACCCAAACACGATGTCAACTCATCCACCGACCGGTCGAAACGTTCTATGTTTTTGTATTAGCTTTAAAATAGTTTTGTATGCAATTTGAATAAGATCGATAGCAGAATTTGTTCCCAAACTATGATATTATGTATTCAATTGTGGATTGACAAACTGCAAAGTATATTGTTTTCAGGTTTTTTTAGTTTAAAAAAAAAAATATTTGTATATATCTTGAGTTTAAGAAAATGTGGATGGTTTTGGGTACCTAGTTTTTTTGTGATGTATTTGATTTGATAAATCCATATAAGGTACCTAATGGTCAATTATGATTCCTATGGACTTATTAAGACAAAATGTAACAAGATACGCTTACTCGTTTACTCTAAGACGAATACAGAACACTGTGTCTTGCTACGTTCGCTATCTCGTTTTCTCTAACGGCGCTTAAATCTTCGGGAAGCAATCAAAATAATGGTATTATTTGTAATAATAAGTAATTTACGAATGAAATTTTATTCCTTGGCCTTTACTAGTGTTTGCCGTCGGTAGGTTGTCCTTCTTATACTTATGTCTTGCTACGTTCGCTATCTCGCTTTCACTAATGGTTCTTAAATCTTCGGGAAACAATGAAAATATATTATTTGTAATAATAAGTAATTTACGAATGAAATTTTAATCTTTGGCCTTTACTAGTGTAAGTAAAGTAAACATTTTTCATGTCACACAAGGGCATTTTAAGTAGCACAGTTTAGTACTCAAACTACATAATAGAAAGTACAGCAATTAGTGTTTCTTTTGATTGCCACTTTGAGAGCTGTACAACGCGTCTATATAATATGTATTGTAACTTGTAACGTAATTGAATACATGAAATATTATTCAACCAATCTCTCGCGGATAAGCTACTTACATCGGATTAGCGGGTACATATACCCGTTGTATGAAAATAATACCAACCTTTCCTTATCTGTGGTGTTTTTATTTACTACACATTGCTTCTAATAACTTTAATAACTCTATAAATATAATAAATTCTGGGTTCAAATTTAAGGTATTCCTCTGTTATACATTTATGCACTGAATTAAAAAATAATATTTTACATAGTTTTCAAATTCAATTAAAAATCAGAGATTTTTGTTAAAAATCGGGAACAAATCCACCAATACAATCAACCGTGTGATACTAATACGCGAAGAGTGTGCGAGGAAATGACACGCTATTGATGTCCCGCTTTAATTCGCTATGCGGGAACATGAGACATCCACACGTCTGCAGTTGTATTGTGATTTACACCATCGATACCTTCGACTGCACAGCTGTGTTTGTGCCAGCCGCCAGCCGCTAGTCAGTCGCTAGATGTGGACCCCTCGCACGTTTCTTGAGCATTTGCAGATGGTTTTTTTAATGTTTTCAGCAATTAAATTACAATTATTATCACGTTTGATATAAAATATGATACACATAATCGATTAGCTTTATTAGCGATTAGATTATTTTTCCTATATTTAATCGCTTATTTTAAGATATGTATTGACTACACAGCACCGAAACGCGTGGATTTTTTTAGCACAGTAAGGGAAAGGTTAAAATAAAAATAAATATATTTGTTCAGGATTTGATATCCGTAAGATATTTGTAAGAAAAACGGTTTTACTATCAACCCTCGTCATTCAGACCTGTAAAGTATTAAGATCACATCATTTCTGTTTGTTTATTAATACATTAGCAGTATTTTTTTATAAAGCCTTTTGGTAATGTTAGCCTCACTGGATGCTTGCTTACCCGTGCTGAGGCACCCATTTTACAATTTTATTTGACAAAATATGTATGGAAATAAAATGGGCTGTATTGAAATTAAGTTAAATTAAACAAACTTAAATGAAATATAAAGGAATAAAATAAAATAAAATGATAAAGGCAGTATGTAATACAAAAAAAGGCAATATGTATGTAATTATTGGTACGGTTGTGTATAATATATGTACTATGTAATTATTGGTACGGTTGTGCATAATATATGTACTATGTATATTTTTTAGAGATATTATTTTTGTGATATATCTTATTTTGTTAGTGATTTTTTTTTTGTTTCCCTCATTTTTTGTTGTTTGGTTTTTATTGCCTGGTATTTGTGGTATCTTTGTCCATAGCTTGAGCTTATCGAAGGAGTTTTTATGTTTTGTTTGTACGCTCGTCTAACTGGTCTATTAATGTTAGTTTGTGGTTGTTGAAATTTAGTTTTTTGGTCAAAAATGTTCTTTAGTGGTGTTTTTGGTTCCTTAATATTTCATCAAAATAAAAATGCAACATCATTTAAAAATGAATACAGAGTCATTAAAAAGTGATGATTCAAAAACTAGGTTTAATAGTTACTTATGTAACTTATTTAACTTAGTTTTAGTTTCATCACTTCCCATGACTTTATACATATCACTTTTTGTAGGTGTGTTGAATTGTCATTTTGATGACATACCCGGTCACCCGGAAGGATATAGAAATTATAATTCATCCCTCCTATCCACTATGATGTCATCAAACGCTTTGGTGTACCTGTACCATAAATAAACCATTCAATTCTATGAATAAAACTGCAAATGAACTGAGAGAAATGAACGAGCGTTTATTTCATATTCAGACGTTTTATGTTTCGTTCATTCTGAGCGCGAGTGAAAGATGCCGAATGCTAAAATCTTACTTCGACGGATCGGTTCACTAATGAATTTATTCAGCATTTTTCTTTCATTTTGTGCTCAGACGTTTCACTACTAGTGGAAGAGGCAAAATGAAAGATTAACGAAATTAACGAAAAGTGAACCGTCTGTTTTAATTTTTCGGGAAGACTATTAAAATATTTTATCCCTTTAGAAACACGATTAGTGTGCATTTGTTGTCTACAAGTGAATTCATTTTTCATACATTTTTAATAGAGTTTTTATAATCATTTTTTATTGCAATTGAAGATATAAGAGGAAATAATATGAAGATATAAGAGGAGATATAAGAGGAAATGACACGCTATTGATGTCCCGCTTTAATTCGCTATGCGGGAACATGAGACATCCACACGTCTGCAGTTGTATTGTGATTTACACCATCGATACCTTCGACTGCACAGCTGTGTTTGTGCCAGCCGCCAGCCGCTAATCAGTCGCTAGATGTGGACCCCTCGCACGTTTCTTGAGCATTTGCAGATGGTTTTTTTAATGTTTTCAGCAATTAAATTACAATTATTATCACGTTTGATATAAAATATGATACACATAATCGATTAGCTTTATTAGCGATTAGATTATTTTTCCTATATTTAATCGCTTATTTTAAGATATGTATTGACTACACAGCACCGAAACGCGTGGATTTTTTTAGCACAGTAAGGGAAAGGTTAAAATAAAAATAAATATATTTGTTCAGGATTTGATATCCGTAAGATATTTGTAAGAAAAACGGTTTTACTATCAACCCTCGTCATTCAGACCTGTAAAGTATTAAGATCACATCATTTCTGTTTGTTTATTAATACATTAGCAGTATTTTTTTATAAAGCCTTTTGGTAATGTTAGCCTCACTGGATGCTTGCTTACCCGTGCTGAGGCACCCATTTTACAATTTTATTTGACAAAATATGTATGGAAATAAAATGGGCTGTATTGAAATTAAGTTAAATTAAACAAACTTAAATGAAATATAAAGGAATAAAATAAAATAAAATGATAAAGGCAGTATGTAATACAAAAAAAGGCAATATGTATGTAATTATTGGTACGGTTGTGTATAATATATGTACTATGTAATTATTGGTACGGTTGTGCATAATATATGTACTATGTATATTTTTTAGAGATATTATTTTTGTGATATATTTTATTTTGTTAGTGATATTTTTTTTGTTTCCCTCATTTTTTGTTGTTTGGTTTTTATTGCCTGGTATTTGTGGTATCTTTGTCCATAGCTTGAGCTTATCGAAGGAGTTTTTATGTTTTGTTTGTACGCTCGTCTAACTGGTCTATTAATGTTAGTTTGTGGTTGTTGAAATTTAGTTTTTTGGTCAAAAATGTTCTTTAGTGGTGTTTTTGGTTCCTTAATATTTCATCAAAATAAAAATGCAACATCATTTAAAAATGAATACAGAGTCATTAAAAAGTGATGATTCAAAAACTAGGTTTAATAGTTACTTATGTAACTTATTTAACTTAGTTTTAGTTTCATCACTTCCCATGACTTTATACATATCACTTTTTGTAGGTGTGTTGAATTGTCATTTTGATGACATACCCGGTCACCCGGAAGGATATAGAAATTATAATTCATCCCTCCTATCCACTATGATGTCATCAAACGCTTTGGTGTACCTGTACCATAAATAAACCACTCAACTCTATGAATAAAACTGCAAATGGTACTGAGAGAAATGAACGAGCGTTTATTTCATATTCAGACGTTTTATGTTTCGTTCATTCTGAGCGCGAGTGAAAGATGCCGAATACTAAAATCTAACTTCGACGGATCGGTTCACTAATCAATTTATTCGGCATTTTTCTTTCATTTCGTGCTCAGACGTTTCACTACTAGTGAAAGACAGAAATTAACGAAAAGTGAACCGTCTGACTCCTGCTGTTTTGTATGTACCGAAATATTAATACTGTTGCCATCCAATAATAGTTCCATGTCCCTATCTGTCCAAAAGCTCTAATTTCAATGCTCGAATCACCACTTCTACGAATGATCTAGGTAATAAACTATAGAATCAACCTGTTGATAAGTTTTTTTTTTTTATCTTGGGAGACTAAACTACCCGATATTAGCATAATGCAACACAATGGTGTTCAAAATATGTCAGGAAGAATTAATGATCTTGTTCTCTGCAAGTTCCCGGTACACGTTACTCCCGCGAAAGATTCGTTGGTTCCTGAGGATGCTCATCATAAATCCATCACTATCACCAGGGCCGGTCCTATGCGGGCGTAATTGGAGCAGTCCGCTCCGGGCGCCGAATTGCTAAAGCGCTGATAAAACCTTTCATCTAATAGTCCTAATACATCACCCTAGAGATTATTCGTCATAAAAACTGCGCTACAAAAAAATACAATTCATCAGAATATTATTGATTACATTGATCACCTGGGCATCTACTGGTTTTGACAAGGGGTTCCAAAATTTTACTTGCGCCAGGCACTGTTTGGCTTAGGGCCGGCCCTGACTACCACTGCTGAGCTCATTGAACCCCCGCTTATAGGAAAACCTAATCAAACAGCTCTCATTCCACAAGGCTGATTATGACGACATAAAAGACAGCCTGGCACAAGTAGATTAGAACATCCTTAACTTAACTGATTTCGCTAATCCTGCGAATCTTATCTCGGGCAAGGTTCTATTGATGCGTATTGGTAAATATTTCTACCCCCGTGACATAGCTCATCGTTAATAAAACTTATTTGTGGAGATAATAAATTTCACAGACTATATATTACAAGGTCACGAACCAGACAGAAAAAATGGAAAAGAAATGTCACAAAGCCTTCATTAATAACACGTTTTGGTCATACGTAAAATAAAACTATCAGCCTCGATGCCCAGCGTATTAAATCTTAAGGATGAAATAGTGGAGGGTGGCCAGGCAGTCTGTGATTTATTTGAGGATTATTTTCGTTCCGTCTTTGATCCGGCCGATTCTTTGGGAAATTTCTACGGCGACTTCGTAGTTGAGCAGGTTGGTGCGGTGGAATCAATTTTCATTGAAGCTGACTATGTTTCTAAATATTTAAAAAGGTTCAATTCTAGCAAGGGGGCTAGGCCAGATGGTATCCCGCCACTGTTCATTACCGAGTGCGCAAATCATTTGTTACTTCCATTGTAAATATTGTTCAATATATCGCTCAAGACTGGCACATTTCTAGATAAATGGAAAAGAGCCCACACCACACCAATTCATAAATTGGGAACTAAGTGTGAAGCAGTTAACTATAGACCTATTTCCCAGCTTTGCATTTTCTGTTCAAGGTGCGTTTTCTAAGGTGTTCGAAAACATAGTTATTTCCTGTCGTAAAGAATTCAATTAACGAATTTCAGCATGGATTCTTTGCGGTCACTCGGTTACCACAAATCTCATAAATTTCTTGTCTGCCTACATGCAGTCTGAAGAGGTGTATGAGACTAGTTCAACATATAATAAAATTCTCTGTGATGTAGATATCTTCAATTGCAATAAAAAATGATTATAAAAACTCTATTAAAAATGTATGAAAAATGAATTCACTTGTAGACAACAAATGCACACTAATCGTGTTTCTAAAGGGATAAAATATTTTAATAGTCTTCCCGAAAAATTAAAACAGACGGTTCACTTTTCGTTAATTTCGTTAATCTTTCATTTTGCCTCTTCCACTAGTAGTGAAACGTCTGAGCACAAAATGAAAGAAAAATGCTGAATAAATTCATTAGTGAACCGATCCGTCGAAGTAAGATTTTAGCATTCGGCATCTTTCACTCGCGCTCAGAATGAACGAAACATAAAACGTCTGAATATGAAATAAACGCTCGTTCATTTCTCTCAGTTCATTTGCAGTTTTATTCATAGAATTGAATGGTTTATTTATGGTACAGGTACACCAAAGCGTTTGACGGCATCATAGTGGATAGGACGGATGAATTATAATTTCTATATCCTTCCGGGTGACCGGGTATGTCATCAAAATGACAATTCAACACACCTACAAAAAGTGATATGTATAAAGTCATGATAAGTGATGAAACTAAAACTAGGTTAAATAAGTTACATAGGTAACTATTAAACCTAGTTTTTGTATCATCACTTTTTAATGACTTTATATCACTTTTTAAAGGATGTTGAATTTTCATTTTGATGAAATATCATGGAACCAAAAACACCACTAAAGAACATTTTTGTCCAAAAACTAAATTTCAACAACCATAAACTAACATTAATAGACCAGTTAGAAGAGCGTACAAACAAAACATAAAAACTCCGTCGATAAGTACAAGCTTTGGACAAAGATTCTACAAATACTAAATAATAAAATATTATTGAGGTGTTATATATAGAATTTTTATATATCCAGTAAAAGTCTTGTAATCTGTATAGACGAATTATTTGGCTTATGAAATCCCAACCAAATCAGTTGCGGCCAGCAGCTAAGGCAATCTGAAATAAAATTAATGTAAACAAAAACATTTATTTTATAGTACATATCAGTATATTACATAAATTTATTTTCTAATTACCTTACGAGTAAATTATATTTAGCTATTTTATCCATGTAATATAATTTACTGGTAAGGTAATTAGAAAATAAATTTATGTAATATACTGATATGTACTATAAAACAAATGTTTAAACAAAAGAAGAAAAATAATGTCTGTTGTATCTATAGAGAAAAAAACTAATAAGTAAGGGTAAAATACCAACGCTGTAATTAATATTGAATTTAAATAATAGTACTTGAGATGGTAAAGTAAATCAAAGTATAATATACATATCAAGTATGACCGTACATGCATACAGTAATTAATATGCGTCCAAAAAAATAAATAACAAATAAACTAAGGAGTATGTGAGTTAAACTGATATGTTAATACTGATATGTACTATAAAACAAATGTTTTTGTTTACATTAATTTTATTTCATACATACTTTTAAATTCTAATCAACCTATTTGTGAACATTTATAATTGATCGGGTTTTTGTCATCCTCTTCTGTATATTATATTTGTATTACCAGTGGTATGCACAGAGTTTTTTAAATCAGGTAGGCGGAAGGGAAAAAGCGAAATAGGGAAACAGCGAAAAAAACCTAACCTAAACTATCTCCCTTTGTGCAAGTTTTTGCTAAGATTGGCTTAGCTGCTGGCCGCAACTGATTTGGTTGGGATTTCATAAGCCAAATAATTCGTCTATACAGATTACAAGACTTTTACTGGATATATAAAAATTCTATGTACATATAACACCTCAATAATATTTTGAAAGAATGCAACAAATAATGTTATCAGTATTTCGTTAATTAATTTTTACTAATTAATAGAGGTAACGACAGATAGCACTGATTGCTTATGCTGACCGTCGCAATTTGATCTGAAAGGCGCTGCCCATTGTTGTTGCCTATTTAGATACCGCAAAACAGTAATTTCTTGAATCACACATCACACTCGTAAATATTATGTTTAGTATAAACTGGCAACCCTGAAGAAATATCAAATTATCGACCAATATCTCTTGTCTCAAACATTGCAAAAATTTTCGAAAAGATCTTAAAAAAGCAACTTTTGTACTACCTATATTGAAAATAATAAAATAATTAGTCCTAGCCAATTTGGATTTAGAGAGAAACTAGGCACTCATGATGCCATTGCAGAACTAACTTCAACTATATACCGTGCATTAGATAAAAAAAATAAATGCCTTGGCATTTTCATTGATTTGCGTAAGGCTTTTGATAGTATCTCCCATACAAAAATAATAAATAAATTAAATGATATCGGTATTATTGGAAAGGTAAGGTATTGGCTGCAAAGCTATCTAACTCAAAGAAACCAAAAAGTAAAATTAAATAACTCACTAAGCGTGGATGAAACTTTAGAATTTGGAATTCCCCAAGGGACTGTTATTAGACCAATTTTATTTATAATTTACGTTAACCATATGTTTAAATTATCACTTAATGGTAAACTTATATCCTTTGCTGACGACACTGCAATAATTATCGAAAAAAAGACATGGAGCGAAATTACCAATGCAGCCAATCAAGATATGAAGGTTATAAAAAATTGGTTCGATGGCAATTTATTATCACTCAACACAGAAAAAACATATTGTATTCCTTTCACTCTACAAGAAGATGTGCCAAATAACTAGAGATGTGCTTTATTTCAAATAAATCCATTTCAAATGGAAATGCAAAATGCAAAATGGGTATTTTCCAATTTGCATTTTAAATGCTTTTCTAAAAACCATTTTGCATTTTGCATTTGAAATGCTTTTCTCAATGCATTTTCCATTTTAAATGCTTTTTTGCAACATTCTTCCTACTATCTCCACTCATCTTTTTTTCATAAGCCCCAAATATCAGTCGGTCCTCAACCTCGCTATGAGAGATAATTTACATCTGTCAAGTTGCTCCCTGGTAGGAGCCCTGGCAATTGAGTGATACCATTACAAAAAATACTGATTCAAATACTGAACATGGGGCCATGACGCTGTAATTTTAAATGTTAGATATCATTTTCTATTTTTTTACGTTGGCAACATTAGTCCCGCGCAAAATTGTGGTTTCTAAATTTGTAGTCGTGGTGTTTTTAGATTTACCATCATGTAATATGTTTGTTCTACATTGATGTCCATTATTAAATGACAAAATGGTTTGAAAATTCTATAATTATTTTAATTGTTTGACCTGAGAAACCATTTTGCATTTTCAATGCATTTTGAAAATAGGTATTTTGCATTTTGCATTTGAAATGCTTTTCTAAAAACCATTTTGCATTTTGCATTTTCAAATGGAAAAGTTTTGACCCATTTCCATTTTGCATTTCAAATGGTTTTGGGTACCCATTTTGCACATCTCTGCAAATAACCTAATTAACATAACAATTCATTCTAAAAATTGTGTAAATGACGGTACATGTAATACGGACTGCGCGAAACTAAATCATAAATCTAATATAAAATATCTTCGTATCTTAATAGATAAAAATGTTAAATGGAAAGACCATATTAATCTCACTGTTGAAAGAATAAGAAAACTTATCTATATTTTCTATAAAATACGAAATATTTTAAATAAGAAAACTATCAAAATTGTCTATTATGCATTAATTCAGTCCATATTGCAGTACGGGATTATCGGGTGGGGAGGGGCTTTTAAGGCTTCTTTACAGCCCATAATTACAATTCAAAGAATAATTATAAAAATCATCCTTAGGAAACCATATGACTCCCCTACTTTAGAGATATTTCGGGAATTTAATGTACCATCTATCACAGAATTGTATAAGAGAATCGCCTTATATCAAATTTATAAAGAATATTTTATTTATAAAATTCACCCCTCAGATAGCATAAGCAATAGATTCAAAACTAATGGCTTAATAGCCATTCCTATGCTTAGAACGACCACGGCTCAGCACCACTATTCGTATTTAGGTGTAAGATGGTACAATATATTATTGTCCAAAAATAAAATTAGTGTAACCGAAACTGTGAATTATGAACAATTCAAAAAGTTAATTAAGTCCCTAAAATTGGATACTGATATATTGTACCCCTAATTTTCTTACACTTACTCAATTTGTAAAATATTTATATATTAATTTAATTGTCTTTAAAAAACTATTTTTCTAATTTGTTTACCTGATATATTGTACCCTTAATTTCCTCACGCTTACTTAATCTGTAAGAAGATATATTATTTTAATTATCTTTAAAAACACACTTTTCTAATTTATGTACCCATGTTAATATTATTTTTGTATTTATATCAAAAGATTTTGATTATTGTTTAAAAAATCATTAGAACTAAATGTAAATACTCCTCCCATAAACACGAGCTCCTGGAGCTCAACTTATGGAGTAGTAGAATAAAAAAACGAAAAAATTATATATATAAGTCTGCATATTGTTATCATTTATAATGTTAAATAATTTACAAGTAATAAATAAATAAAAAAAAAATTAAAAAATATATAAATTAAACCTGAATACTGTGATGTGAGTGACATTTGGCATACTTAGTTTCTGCCTTTACCACTTTATAATGTGCAGTTGGTATGGTGCTCGAGGTACTGCGATTCTTAGCTAGAAATTGGCGCATATATTTGATAGATTTGGATAGTCAATCTGTTGCAATAAGTTCATGAGTTTTGAGATCATTTATATTATGTAGCATAGGTTTTATCTAAAACCTATAAAGTGAGATAAACATTACCATTTTGCAGCCTAATCGACGTTTATTACCAATTTCGTGTGTAATTCTTAGTTTAAATCTCCCGCCAATGTCACCTGGCAGTCCCAAATGCATCCGTCAGGCGGCGCACAATGGGGCCGATGACCCCGAAAGTTGGCATCAAATCAGTGGTTGCAATGACAGCAAATCTTTTTCGATTTTTAGTTCCGTATAGACATGTTGATAAAAATAAGTGAAAAAAAATGTTCGAAAAGTCACGCATACTTAGTACAAAAATATAAAATTGAATAATATAAGATCAATTAAATCAGTCAAAATGCTCACTTTATTTCTCGTGCTATTTATTGACAGTTATACACATAATAAATCGTCTTCATCATCTTGTGACAATATACTATCGTCATCACTACTTGATTCAACTATCGAATCATTCCTGGTAGACGTTTTAGGGTCTGGTGTCTTTAGCATTTTCAGTACTTCTTTTGAAATTGTCTTCATTGTCCGGCTGCTGAACTTGTATTAAACGCTCAGCAGTGTGATCCAGCAATTGTTGCAATTTCACTTCCGCTGAAGATTCCGTGACCGTTATGAATTCGCTTAATGGGTAACATTTTTTCTTAGCTCCTTGTACAATTTTGTACGAAGGAAATACCTCTTTATCCTTTTCTCTTATTAAATTGTATTGGTAGCGACTAATTTTGGCATCTACAATCAAAGCAAGTGCTTCATCACCACTCAATATCTTTTTGTTTTGGGTTTTATCGGTAAAAGCTTTTCTGTACTTATTTGCTCTGGTCGGTGTACTTAACGTGACGTCTTTGACTACAGTCGATGTTGCTGCTTTACCTGCTAACCGAAAACTCATGTGGGTAGCAAAGGCTAACTCAGTTCTAGATGTTTTAGATCGCAATAGTATAGTTTTATGACGTTTCGTATGCTCAGACGACATATCAAATGACAGTGTGGGTCGACCTCTTTTCGTTTTTACTATTTCTGGTAAAGGTTTATAATTCTTAAACATAAGGAGGCTTTCGAGCCATTCTTTTAATAAAAATTATTATTTAATAAAAATAAGTCATGGATTCTGTGACACTTCAACCATTTGGTTTTCAATTTAGAACAGAATGCAGCTATTTCATTAAAAAGTTATTTTTGATTAAAGAGTTGACAATGAGTAAGTTCTAAGAGGTGTTTTTTCAGGAATTTTACTTTTTCGTCAAATTTCTTAACGCCAGAATTCTTCATAATCATGTATAATTTGAATCTCGTAAGAACCACGCCAGAAAATGTATCTAAAACAAAACACATTGATTATTAGACTACAACTGTTTTTTATGAAAACTGATAGTCCTCACTTTCAAGTACTATAATTAAAAAAATTGTGCATACTTGCAACTACTTATAATTAAATCTTGTAGCTAAGATACTAAACTATATAAAAACAATTAAAATATGACGGAATCTCGTGGAACTCTAAACTATATACCTCTATGTTTAATATATTTACAAGAAAATATTTCATTCAAATAGGTGTTTGTTTTAATTTAAATTTATGACATATAGTATGAGGGTATCAATAACTACTATAATATAATTAAAGTACATATCATAAGACATCGTATCCATATTGAATTGGATCTGTACACTTGATAGATTTTGCTTCTTATAAACTTGAAAAGTATTGAAATTTACGCGCTTTCGAAAACTGACACAGTCACCCGCACAAAGGTCAAGTTCAAACTGATCTCTCCCCGTCAGTATCGCGATTAGGGCGAAACGCTTCGGGGTTATTATGTAACACTTAATGAACTTCAAAACTAGCATACTTGCTTCATTGTAAAGAACATTTGATTTTCTGAATTTCAGCCAACGCGTTACATGAAGTCGCCCCAATGTGCGGCGCCAGTACATTATTGTGTGAGTAAGGTAGGTAGGGCTGTGCTGTGGTTTATTTATGGCTGTGCTTAGGTACCCATTTGGAACGCATGCATCTGAGAATTATGACTAATCATGTTCCTTATGTAAATAAATAAATATCAATCTTGTTCACAGCAGAATAGTGCAAGTTATTAAATGTCTCTAAGACAGCGATCTACCCTCTGTTCAGAGCCAACTGAATATCGAAATGCTAAATACATGTTAGGGAAATTTGGGAAGTATTGTGTCGCAGAGGACAGGAAAGAGAAAAGGAATATATAAAAAATAGATTGATTTCAACAAATTAATAAAATTTTGTATTCAAATAAATAACATTTTTCTGAAAACTATTCAAGACGAATCAAATAAATAAATAAATATTGTGTCAAAAATGGGATAATTATTTCTTATGGCGGATTCCGTTTTCACCCTTTCCGAAGGGAGACTCTCCATTGGTGGTCAGGTAGTAGTCTCCGGAAGAACTGAAACATAATATTGTTTCTTATTAATAACTAATTATTAGAAGTTAATTAATACTCAATAATAATAAGAGTATTGTAATTAACATGAACAGTGCTTTGAACCGATCAATGTTCTTGCGTTGTAATTTTAAATAATTTCTTAACATTATATCTAAAGATCTTTTGAATCCGGTTGAGTAACTTGCATGGCAACATAACATAATATGAAAGATATTATTTCATGGCTGTGTCTGTAGTTCCTCTGCAAAATTACGGTAATTTATAGAATATTACTATTGAAAATATCATTACAAATTAAATTCAAGGATAGATTTGCTTATTTTACCTCTTATCAGCGTTGATTCCCATGTACACAAATGATCCTGCTTTGTTATTTCCATCCTTGAAATGGTGGTAGGATGTGCCTTGCACAGCGGGGAATGCTTTCGGGTTTACAACGGATTCAGAGAAGTATCTCCAGGACCTCCAATGGCTGCACAGATCTGACAAATAATTCAACACATTAAATAACAAATATTTTATGGAAACAATGAGAATCAAAACATTCCTGAGTATAGAAGAATTAGCAGGCATAGATTATAATGAGTTTATGGGTAATTAGATTATTTTGCAATAATTCTATTTGAAGTTGAATATGTAGGTACATAAAAACAAATATTTAGTTGTTTGTACTTTCGGGGGAAAGTGGTATTGGGGCAATGAAAGGACATCCGGGCTGTATTCCAGTTCCTCCGTTGGGCCAAAAGTCAACTGTTCCAGTGTGGACGGGGGCTCCATATTCACCACCATCAGTGTGGATGATGTCAACAAACTCTGCATCAGAGGCTGAAATGTGACCAAGAACCCATCCCGGATAGAAAAGGGGGAACGCGGGGTCCAGAGCAGTAATTCTGGAAATCAACAAAAAGGGAACATTTAAAAATCTCATCACACAATAATAATTTATGTTTTTTTTATAACACATTTACAACTTATTTACGTATATGAATATATTTGCTAGATTTATTTATTTTCATAGTCTACGTAAAGCCGATGAATACCAATATTTTGCAGAGATATAATGTTATCAAGTGGGTTTGTATTTTGTAGTACGTAGTTACCTGTTCAATTTTATGCCCAGGACTTGAATATCTTTGCCGATGGATCCAACCATCTGACCTCCGAGGGAATGGCCTATAAGGTGAATTCCTGCTTGATTGAGTCCTTGATCGATAAACTTCTTGATCTGGGCGGCTGCTGCGACTGCAACCTGAAAAGATGTAAACGTTAAACAATGCATACACATACATTGTATTGAGAATAAATAAATGACAGAGTGGGAGGACTGTAAGAACAAAACATTTGGTTTCTAGAATCTTACAAGTTTAGTGTTGGGGGCGGCATTGACGTGATATGATCCAAAAGCCATGTTGGACCAATCAATCAAGACGATGTTGGTGTTGGGTTGAGCTTGAAGGAAGGAAGACACGATAGTGAGAACACTCTCAGAATCAGGAGTCTCCTTGTAGCCATGGGAGTAGAAGACGGTTGGGTTTTCCTTGATAAATTCCTTCTGTTCCACCAACTTGGCACCATTGGGGAGCTTGATGTCCACAAACTGATTGGTAGTTTTGCTGAAAATATTTTTATTACTATTACACATGTTTCAAGATATAAACTAAATATTTATTCAGTTAAAATTTGAAGAGTCTTACCCATTATAGAACCTCAACTGAACATCTTCAACATTATTTCCTCTGTCGTCGTAAGCATCTAAAAGAAAACTGTTATTAGACCAAATGTATACAATAAAAATGATATTATATCTAAGCTTATTGATGTGAGAAATTAATATTTTTTATCCTTCCATATAATTATTGAATAAAAACCTTAAACAATATGCTTTAGCAATTCATACACACTTTTCATGCAAATTTTTGAAAATAGCTGTTAATATATTTTTGCACTGGATATTATAAAAATAAATTCTTACTAAATTTTTCCTTAAAGGAGAAGGTGTGGGGATCATCCTTATAATCCTTTAACCCGTCTAACAGTCCAGCTTCGATGAACAAGAAACATCCAGCCACAATTGCGGCGAAGAATAGAAAATTGGCCATGATTGGTCTGTTATTACAGTACAAGTGCCGTGAAACAGTAAAGTAAACTACTGATATTTATCTCAATGTGCTGCCCTTTTATATGAAATGATAAGAGATGTTTCACTAATTTGCTAAATTTTATTCAAACTCAGCAAAATTTATTTCAATTTCAGCAAAATAATTTGGATATTAGATTTACTAGGGATTTATAAAACACGTGTTTATTAATCAGTAAACGGGCAAATATCACCTATCTGCATTTCAGCAAATTTTACTAAGAGCCATTTAATATTTCTAATTTAATAATTTATTTTTTGATGGGCATAAATAATGTGAATTCTAAAAGTGTAAAATATATATTTTTAATATTTAATATCATGGATTGATTTGCATTAAAAAAAGTTATGATTATAATTGTTGTGCATAAAAAATCAATTGCATAATAACGTAAATAAGACAATGAATAAAATATAAATGAGTACCCCTATGAGACAGGTAAAATTTTGTAAATATCTCAAACCCAAATTTAATATTGAAAATTAAATTAGAAATAATAGACACACTTCTACAAAATGAACTTTTGATTTTGGAATTTTCATTGCCAGTAACGAAATGAATTCAAAATGTCTAAAACCTAGCTCTACACACTGCACACTGCAGTGCACCTCAAGGAAGTCATAAAGTCACTGGACTGTAAATGTAGCCAGCCGCACAATAGGGGTTAAAGAGAGTCACAATATTTCAATGTTACTACTTAGAGAGAGTCACAACATTTCAAAGATTTTTAATGGAAAAGATTCCATATTATTCTGAAATAAAAATAATCGCCACTATCTACTATTTATATAAAGATGAGTATCTGTAAAGGTTGTGCGGGCAGAATCGATTTTATTTTTATCTAAACCTTTATTCCGAGATAGATGAAATTTTGCACACTTGTTTTTTTTTAAATTTTCCACATTTTGCACCTTCAAAACAAATCGGAGGTCACTTTCTACATAAGATTTCGAAAAACTCAGTGTAAAGCTCGAGAAATGCCGGAGACTTCAGTTAATAAACTGGACCTCCTCAATATTTAAAAACTAAAGATTTAACAACCTAAAGGGTGAAATAATAAAAAAAAACATTAATTTAAATTCGAGCTGGGCAATAATCTAGGCCCTTGAATCTTACCAGAGATGTGCAAAATGGGTACCCAAAACCATTTGAAATGCAAAATGGAAATGGGTCAAAACTTTTCCATTTGAAAATGCAAAATGTAAAATGGTTTTTAGAAAAGCATTTCAAATGCAAAATGCAAAATACCTATTTTC
The DNA here is from genome assembly GCA_026573805.1 of Hesperophylax magnus. Lineage (NCBI taxonomy): Eukaryota > Metazoa > Arthropoda > Insecta > Trichoptera > Limnephilidae > Hesperophylax > Hesperophylax magnus. The sequence continues at coordinate 1,703,418 of JAIUSX010000050.1, forward strand.
AAAATGCATTGAAAATGCAAAATGGTTTCTCAGGTCAAACAATTAAAATAATTATAGAATTTTTAAACAATTTTGTCATTTAATAATGGACATCAATGTAGAACAAACATATTACATGATGGTAAATCCAAAAACACCACGACTACAGATTATGAGACAACAAAAAATTTCCGCGGGACTAATGTTGCCAACGTAAAAACATAGAAATCTAACATTTAATATTACAGCGTCATGGCCCCATGTTCAGTATTTTTTGTAATGGTATCACTCAATTGCCAGGGCTCCTACCAGGGAGCAACTTGACAAATGAAAATTATCTCTCATAGCGAGGTTGAGGATCGACTGATATTTGGGGTTTATGAAAAAAAGATGAGTGGAGATAGTAGGAAGAATGTTGCAAAGAAGCATTTAAAATGGAAAATGCATTGAGAAAAGCATTTAAAATGCAAAATGCAAAATGGTTTTTAGAAAAGCATTTAAAATGGAAAATACCCATTTTGCATTTTGCATTTCCATTTGAAATGGATTTATTTGAAATAAAGCACATCTCTGAATCTTACCCATAATACTTATTAAAATTAATTTGAAGTTCACGCATGTGGAAATATTGTAAAGTGCTTAGTTATTCAAATCTTAACCTATTGACTTTCAGCAAGTCAATGCTCTCAGTGTTCACACTATTAATTTAATATATTAACAAACATAAACAATAATATTCACATGTGTGTAGTGAAGTCATCAGAGTCAATGACTGATAAATGCATGTGACTTCAAATTATTTAAAATAGTTAGTGTGTTTATTTAAAAATTCGCAGTAAATCTTCCCATTACATAAAGTTTATAAAAAATAATTTTAAAATTGCACTTTTCACTTCACTTTCAGGTATTGCAGCCAAAGTTGACATGAACACGGTACCCACATTGATGCATTCATAATTGCATGACAAAATATTTCAAATAAAGAATTATTAAATAATATTGGTACCTACTTCATCGCTTGTCTGGTTTGATTTATACTTATCAGTTCCAATTTTGAACACTTAAAGTTCATTCAACTGTAAATAATGTTATGCTTTACGTAGGAATACAATTTCAAATCACGCACATATGAACCGACAACCGAAATCAGTATATTTAATAATAACTGTGATAGACAAATCATAAGTATTTTTTTAAATCAACTTTTGGAAGAAAATCCAACCCAAAGAACTTTAAATTAATTTAATAATTTTTTTAAATATATTTTATTAAGTTATAAAATTTAACATTTTATATCTAGTGTACATCTATTCTAAAAATTACTATAAATATATTCCATTACCTACGTACTAATATTTGGACTTCACAACATTGAGACATAACCAACGAAAAACGCAAAAAAAACTGCTTCCTTAATATTTAAAGGGAGTTTATTGAACAATAAATTAGTTAATTATTTAAATTAGTTAATTATTAATAAATTAGTTAATTTTTTATTTTTTTATTCTTACTTAATTCAATTATCTAAGTAAGAATCGTGGCTCTCTTATCAGGCACAAGAGCTCCTCTTTTCTGATAAGGTATACATGACCAATTATGAACCTTAATATTATATTTTGCAAAATATGTATGTATTAATGTAACCCATATGATGTTTATTAAAATAATAAAAAAAAAAAATTAAAAACCTTTATAATAAATATTGCTTTGTGTTGCCGGTAAATTTGTCTTAGGAAGCCTAAAATCATTGCAGCTTCTCGTAGGATAGCCATGGACTGTACAATTAATACACTTTTTAACATAATATATAATCTGGTAACATTTTATTTTTTGACTTGTATATAAATATGTACTAGGGTATTATAGACAAAATGTTGCCACACACTTAGAATATTGAGTTGGCGTTGCATTGTTTTATCCTAGTATATCTACTACAGCACAATATAGACCTCATACCTCTGTTCTGAATTATTTCCATTCTTTTAAGAGAGGAAGCTACAAGCCAAAAATGCGTATATTCTTGGTATACCTTATATTGTAGGTAATAGGCATTAAAATCGCTTGAAAAACGGAGTCCAAAAACGTTCGATTTTAAGCACAAAACTGGTTTTTATTTCTTTTGTAAATAATTTTATAAGAAAGCAAAAAAGTTAATCATATGAAACCGTCACAGATAATATAATACTGTATTTTTTAAAAGTTTTTTCCTTTACGTGTTCATACATTTCTATTGAAGAAAAATATTTTTTAGAGGTTAACATTTATATTTTTTATTTGTATTCTACTCAAGCAAAACCATAGGAAAACCTTCAATTTATCTCCAGCATATTTTTTGGTATTGATAATGTACACCAATTCGTTACAAAGATTAATCAAAATAGTGATTTAGCATTAAGCTTTGCCTTGCAATAAAACTTGCGTTTTATTGAAAGGCAAAGCAAAATAGTGATTTAGCATTAAGGTTTGCCTTGCAATAAAACTTGCGTTTTATTGCAAGGCAAAGCTTAATGCAAAATAGTGATTTAGCATTAAGCTTTGCCTTGCAATAAAACTTGCGTTTTATTAATCAAAAAATGACACTGTGCAGTATTCCAGGTGGGATGGCTATAGTTGTGTTGAAGACCAATTTCCTCGGTTTATGGTCTAATTTTCCCCTTATCCTACTGAAGAAGTTAGTTATGGATAATGAATTTCTCAAGTGTTTAATTTCTTCTATTTCTTCAATATTTTGATTGTCTGTGTTTAGGCAATAATTCGTTTTTTTTTACCTAACTCCATGAATTTACTTTAATTACATTTAATTTCAATTTAATCATTTTCATGAAGTTCAATTTGTATTTTTGAAATTGCATCTTCAATATTATTTGCTATAATGTATAAAAATGAGTCATTGGCAAAAAGTTTTAAAAATTGGATTGCTTTTTATTTCTCCATTATTACAATTTATTGCATTGCTCGAGAAAAAGAAAACTCTTGTGAAAAAGAAAACAATTGTTTTAAAACTTAATAAAATGAACACACTAAAAAGCTTTTTGAACAACTGTAAAAAATTTACGACTATTCAAATTCGAATAAATTCAATAGGTACATATACTTTAATAGGTAATAAAAGAAAGGTAATAATTAAATTAATGATTAATTACTTCCTTATCGGGAGCGGTGGCAACCATTTTAACCATTGTACCAACTATGTACATATTAAAAAACCAATACTGTGTGTAACAATAAAATTGAACCTATTTTTTCCCTCCTGAAATTTTACTATTGGTAGTTTTTAATTAATTTATTTAAAGTAGTAATTTGTGATTTATTTACAGAGTTCAAACAATCCACTAACAACGGATCTGTGCTCACATTTTGTGTAAGTTAAGTATGTATAATAATAACGAAATCATTAGTACACAAAGAAAATATTGTGTTTTTCTACAGTTAAAATAAAAATGCAATAGTAATAACATAAAAATGATTATTGAAGTTCTTAAAAAAGCAAGAGATTTTTCAACCACATGGTGAACTTTTAAATATATTTAAGGTCTTACCGGCAGTAACCTTTTTGAAAAAAATACTGTCTTAAAAGTATTTAAAAAATCCGAAGCTTCCTCAACGCAAAGTGTACGACCGAGAACTTTTGGGAATATATATATGTAAATTAGTTGATCGGTAATGTTAAGTTACATTTAATTTGTTAAAATTAACATTTTAATTTGTATCTTTGCTTTATAATTTTAATTTAAAAAAATATGTTGCTAAAAAAACAAGCTCCGTCATGAAGGAACAAAATTTTAAATTTCTAAAAATCTCGATCTTGAAGTGAACCTCCTCGAATCCTTTAAGTCTCCACTGATGAACTAAGAGGGGTGGACAGGAGGCAAAGGAAGTACAGGAAGTTGAAAGCCAAACAAAGTTCTCAAATTGAACTTCACACTTCAAAGATTTAATTTTTTATTTTATTTAACGCCTCCTTATATTATTCAATATGTATTGGAAATTATAATAACCTTTATTTTGATAGCACTGATGATTATTTAATTTTATGCACCGCATTGATACAGCAGATATAAAATCGTTTTCTAAATTGATACCCCAATATGTGTTTCCGAAAATATATAGGTATAGATATGTATAATAACATATTATATTGTTGTGTAATGTGTTAAGGGGCTGACAGATTACGCTGTAAGTTCATAGCATTTTATGTAACTTCTTATCGCACCCCTCACACCTAAAAAGATGATGTGTTAAGTGTGGGCGTGGCAACGATATGCGCTACGATCTGCTAGCCAGGTGATATTTGAAAATTATGGGTAGCCGTAAGCAGGAGAGAGGGTCAGAACAATTTACAGAGCGCCGGAATTACGCGGTCGTCATCGTGACAGATCCCATACAAAGAAATGATATTCGGCAGTCTTAATGTTATTGCGAGTAGTTCTAATTGGTATGTTTAATGTATCAGACTCAATAAATCAGGGCTGTCTATAATTCCTATAATAATTTTAAAAATAAAATTCAATTCGGAAACAAGTCTTCTATCTGAGAGTTTTAATAATTTCATCATCAGAAACTATAAATTCATTTTTGTAATTTATAGTTTCTGTTAGTCGGTAGAAATTAAATCTGATTTTTTTTTACAGCGGATTTCAAAGTGAGGCGACCAGATAGAAGAATTATATTCGACTTGACTTCGAACTAAAGAAGTTTTTTTTTTTAATATTGATATGTTTTTAGTCTCGGCCATTACGAAGAATGAAGCCAAGCATTTTCAATCCTTTATTTGTTACTGTAATGATGTGAGATAGAAAATTAAATATGTAATCGAAAATAATGCCAAGATAATTAATTTCATTGGCAGAGGTGAAGGAAATATTGTTAATATGATATTGATAGTTGAAAGGTTGATTTATTCTAAAAAGTCTTATTATGTGGCATTTGCTAAAGTTTAGATATAGTTTGTTAAGTTTGCATCAATCTCGTAATTTAATCATCAATCATCTATAAGTTTAAAGAGCTTTAGATCGTTGGCGAAAAGCAACAATATAACATTGTTATCCAAAACAGTAACAATATCATTAATAAACAGTAAGAAAAGTATTGGACCTAAATGCAACTCTTGAGGTACACAATTTGTAGCCATGAATTTGTATGACAGTTTAGAATTATTTGTTACTTGAAGAATTTTATTAGTTAGGTAGCTCTTTATCCATTCCAATAATTTACCCTCTATTCCGAATTTGCTAAGTTTGTTTCGAAGAATTTTATTTTTTACTTTTTCGAAAGCTTTCACGAAGTATATTATATTGAGTCGACTTGGGTTTTATTTATCAAGCGAACGTGTTATAAATTGTTTGTTTAAAGAGAGATTTGGTGGAGTAGATCTGCCCGGCATGACGCCATGTTGATTAGGTAAAATCATGTTATTAATATGTATAGAGATTCTATCAAGTATAAGTTTTTCAAACAATTTGGTGATTGTAGAGAGCATGCAAATAGGTCGTTCATTTGTGACATCATGAATATCGTGCTTTTTATATACGACATTCGTAATCTTGAGTCTCGTTAAGGCGATGCACTACGTCGTGTAATATTTTAAATCGAGCCGCTATCAATAGCACCCTTTACGTAGATGGCGATAAGGTTTAAATTCCCGCTTAACACCATCCACCTGTTTTGATTTATGCAAGAAAAAAACATGGCCAAAAAGTGCCTTTTATTTTATTTTGTGGATGTTCAGGGATAAATATTTAATTATTTTCGATCATTTTATAAATAACTTAATTTGCCACATTATACAAAAAAATCATAGCCGAAAATGGGTTCGTTAGTAGGAGATTTTAACCTTTAAAGCAGTTTTCATAGGCCTTATACATTATTTTTTCTGTGCTTATAAAAAGACTTATCCAAAAAATACTCGATTATTTCAAAGGCCAAGATGTATTCTACTCGCAGTATTTAATTAAAGCATCTGAAACATTTCTAGGCTACCAAATTTTCAAACCAAAAACACATGATTTTGCATTACTACGTAGTGCATCGCCTTAATGGTACATACTTGCATACGTCAAAAGTCATTCCAATCGACTAACGAGTGGGTCGAGTGGAATGACTTCATGGAGAATCGAGGCCCAGGAATGTTTTTATGCAAAGCAGGAATGTGGACAAATTCTGTTGGATGAAAGGGTGGAACTCAATCATTTTAGTAAAAATTTTTGAAGAAATCGGCAAAGAAGTTAACAATGTCATTAGTGTTACTAATACTTTCCCCTTGGATATACATATATGTAGGTAGGCAGGGTTTATTTTGTTTATTTTTTATTAAGTGTTTTAAGTTGATTAGGAAATGTATTTATATATTTATAAGACTTAGAAATATTCTTAGACGAAAAAACCTAAAAATAGTGTACTATGCGATTGTTCAATCTATATTACAATATGGTATTATTGGTTGGGGAGGAACATATAATGAAATTTTGAACCCACTTAAAGTAGTTCAAAGATTGGTAATCAAAGTAATTTTGAAAAACCGTCAAAATTTTCTACTGAAATTCTTTTTTCAATTTTCAAAGTACCTACAGTACACAAAATGTATCAAAAATATTCAATACTTCAAATTTACAAAGAAATACAATCAAATACTCATAACTTGCAATTCAATACATCAGCAAGATACCAGAAAACTATTAAAATCCAAAAATTTAACACTAAGCAATTTCACCTTAAATTAAAAAATATTCAGGAATTTCACCTTAAATTAAAAAATTACCTTAAACTATTATAAGTCCAAAATACGTTCACTACTTACATCTAGAAGTAATATTGTTTAAATCTTGTGTTGTTTCTTAATAATTTATTTACCTTAATACTAACATATATATATGTAATTGAACTAGAATTCCCTCACCAAACACAAGAGCATTGTATCTTTATGGTGAGGAAAGGCTACTTTAATTTCTATTGTTTTATATCTTGTTTATATCCTGTAAACTTATCTATGTAAAAAATTTTTTTTTTCAAATATTAAAAAAAAAAAAGGTCATTATGTATTAAACCATTTGAGGAACTTTGATGGTTTAATTTGAGTTATTAAGACTAATCTTTCATTGTTTGAATTGATAAACCATTTTTTATTTTCATAGCATTTTGAAAATATGTATTTTGCATATTGCATTTGAAATACTTCTAAAAACTATTTCATATTTTGAATTTTCAAATGGGAAAGTTTTTACCTATTTCCATTTTGTATTTCAAATAGTTTTGGGTATCCATTTGGCATATCTCTGGGCAGAGGACAAGAAAGGGAAAGAGAAGAAATAAGAAAATAAGATACGATTTATTTCAATAAATTAATTAATTTTTGTATTCAAATAAATAACAACTATTCGAGGCTAATCAAATAAATAAATAAATATTGAATAAAAAAATAGGTAATCATTTCTTATGGAGGAATCCATTTTCACCCTTTCCGAAGGGAGACTCTCCGTTGGTGGTCAGGAAGAAGTCTCCGAAAGAACTGGAACAGAATTTTGATCTATATTAATTTTTCTCTTCGTTTATGTTATTATTTAACTAAAAAGTTCATTTTTATTCAATAATAATAATAATATTGTGTATTTATTGTAATTTACATGAACAGTGCTTTGAAACTATGAATTTTATTTGTTTGTAAAGTCAAACCAGGGTTACGAATAACCTGACAATATTTAAAAATCTCCTACTACCACCACAGTAAGCTGAAAATGTTGCTTTTTTTGTTATGGAGGACTTAGCCAGCCGAGGAATTGAACACACTACGCCTGGGTGGGACCCAAGCACGATGTCCACTCAGCCACCGACGGGTCGGAACATTATATCTAATGATCCTTTGAATCCGGTTGAGTAATTTGCATAGCAACATTACATAATCTGAAAGATATTATTTAATGGCTGCAGTCTGTATTTGCTTTGCAAACTTGCGGTAATTTAGAGAATATTAATGTTGAAGATCATAACAAATTAAATTCAAGATGATACTTATTTTACCTTTTATCAGCATTGATTCCCATGTACACATTTGATCCTGCTTCGAAATTTCCATCCTTGAAGTGGTGGTAGGATTTGGCTCTCACAGCGGGGAATGCTTTTGGGTTTACAATGGATTCGGAGAAGTACCTCCAGGACCTCCAATGGCTGCACAGATCTGACAAATAATTCCACACATTTAAAACTCCAAAATTACAAATATTTTATGGAAACAATAGGTATCAAAACATCCCTGAGTATAGAATAATTGGCAGGCATAGAATAGAATGAGTTTACGGGTGTCAAAACATCCCTGAGGAGTATTGGCAGTAATGATGGGTCATGACTCGTGTTACTAAGAGCGGAAGCCACGGTTCTGAGTTTGATTATTTTGCAATACTTCTATTTGAAGTTGAATATGTACTTTAAAACAAATTGTCTAGTTGTTTGTAGTGTTTGCACCTTCAGGGGAAAGAGGTACTGGGGCAATGAAAGGACATCCGGGCTGTGTTCCAATTCCTCCGTTGGGCCAAAAGTCAACTGTTCCAGTGTGCACGGGGGCTCCATAGTTACCACTATCAGTGTGGATGATGTCAACAAACTCTGCATCAGAGGCTGAAATGTGATCGAGAACCCATCCCGGGTAGAAAAGGTGAAAGGCGGGGTCTAGACCAGTGATTCTGGAAACAAAAAAATAATATTTATAAATCTACCACACAACAATTTATTGTTCTTTAATAGTACATGTACAACTTATTTACATGTATATGCATATCTTTGTCTCGATTTATTTATTTTTCATAGTCTACGTAAAGCCGATGAACACCACTATTTTGCAGAGATATAATGTTATCAAGTGGGTTTGTATTTTGTAGTAAGTAGTTACCTGTTCAATTTGATGCCCAGAACTTGAATATCTTTGCCGATGAATCCAACCATCTGACCTCCGAGGGAATAGCCTATAAGGTGGATTCCTGACTGATTGAGTCCTTGTTCAACCAACTTCTTGATCTGGGCGGCTACTGCGACTGCAACCTGGAAAGATGTAAACATTAAACAATGCATACATACATTGTATATGAGAAAAAATAAAAGACAGAGTGGGGGGACCGTGTGCTTTCAGAAGAACAACACATTTGGTTTATAGAATCTTACCAGCTTTGTGTTGGGGGCGGCGTTGACGTGATATGATCGAAAAGCCATGTTGGACCAATCAATCAAGACGATGTTGGTGTTGGGTTGAGCTTGAAGGAAAGCTGACACAAGAGTGAGAACACTTTCAGAATCAGGAGTCTCCTTGTAGCCATGGGAGTAGAAGACGGTTGGGTTTTCCTTATTGAATTCCTTCTGGTCCACCAACTTGACAGCATCGGCGAGTTTGATGTCCACAAACTGATTGGTAGTTTTGCTGAAAATATTTGTATTACTATATATTTCAGAATATAAAATAAATATTTACTCAGTTAAATTTTGAAGAGTCTTACCCATTATAGAACCTCAACTGAACATCTTCTACATTATTTCCCCTGTCGTCGTAAGCATCTAAAAGAAAACTGTTATTAGGCCGAATGTATACAATTAAAAAATATATGATATCTTACCATATCTTACCGTGGTAGCTCGTGACTTTTGGGTGTACTAGAGTGCTAATATTACAAAAAATGGAGTTGCAACATCAACCATTCCATTTTTTGTAATATTAGCACTCTACTACACCCAAAAGTCACGAGCCGCCACTGGTTAGTCATATCTATGCTTATTGATGTGAGAAATTAATATTTATATTCTTTCATATAATTCTTGAACAAAAACCTGAAAGAATTTGCTTTAGCAATTCATATGCATATTCACACTCAAATCTTTAATAATATGTGTTAATAAAGTATTACTATGAATATTATGAAAAAACTCTTACTAAATTCTTCCTTAAAGGAGAAGGTGTAGGGATCATCATTGGGATCCTTTAACCCGTCGAACAGTTCAGCTTCGATGAATAAGAAAGACCCGGACACAATTGCGGCGAAGAATAGAAAATTGGCCATGATTACTCTGTTAATACAGTACAAGTACCGTGAAACAGTGCAGCAAGCTACTGATATTTCTGCAAATGCACTGCCCTTTTATATGAATTGATAAGAGATATATCACTAACTTGAAATTTTTTATTAGAAACTCAAAAAGCATTCAAAGCAAAATCAATCATATATTTCAGATATTCTAGGGATTTATCAAACACGTGTGTTCTAAAACTATAAAATATCATTTATCATTGGCATTCGACCTTTTTTTATTACAATAAAAAAAGTGAAAATCATAATTATCATGCATAACAAAATCATAATAACACCAATAAGATAGTAAATAAACATGTTACAACTTAGTGAGAGTCACAACATTTCAATGATTTTTAATGGATAAGATTCCAGATTATTCAGAAACAAAAATAACTGCAACTATTTTCTATTTATATAAAGAAAAGTGTCTGTGACGGGTTTGCAGGGAGAATGGATTTAAAAAAATAAAAATTTACACTTCTATTCCAAGCTTGATGAAATTTTGCACACTTAACCTCCAAAACAAATGGAAGGTCACTGTCTACATTGGATTTCATAAAACTCTGTGTAAAGCCAGGAAAGACCAGACCTCCTAAATATTATTCCCTTATAAATATTATTTTAAGCAACCTAATAAAGGGAGAAATAAAATACTTCAAAACATTAATTTAAATTCAAGCTGGGCAGATACTGGAAGTATTTATCAATCTGGAATGTGCAACGCTAAGGTAATGCTTTCGGCTAGCAATCCGGAGGTCACGGGTTCAAATCCCAGCGTGCACAAGTAAATTTTATTTGATTAATTTATGTTATTTACAATTTAATCATTCAAAATAATACATGGTATGTTTGTGGCACGTTCCAGGGTGATAGATACTCTCAGTATCGCCCTATTGTAAGATCATCATTCAGAATTGAAACGTTGCTTGAAATGGCTTTTGCCGTATTTGAACGTGCCACAAACATACCATTAATAATACATGGTATGTTTGTGGCACGTTCCAGAGTGATATATACTCTCAGTATCGCCCTATTGTAAGATCATCATTCAGAATTGAAACGTTGCTTGAAATGGCTTTTGCCGTATTTGATGACGAGACCTGGTTAGTCAGGTACTTCCCACCTTCTTCCCCTTTACTATCTTCAGTCTTAAAACATACCCCCATTGGGGATTCCAGTCTCACCGCCTCCAGACGGTTGGGAGCAGTTGGGACTCTTGTGTGGTATTCACATTAAAAAATATAAATGAATAAAATATAACAAAGGTAAAGACTGTGCTTGGGTATTCTAATAAATGGGTTTTATAATTATGATAAAAGATTTTAAAATTATACACAACTTAGTTATTTATATTGACATATAGATAATTCATGGCAGATTTTAATAATTTATTATAATATTTATGATAACAGCATTGAATTACGTAGTTAGAAAACAAAATACAAACATATATTTATTTAATAGTGTATGTAACATATATGTATATTTATTTAACTGTAATAATGTAAGTTCTATTTTGAATGGTCTAACATTAACACAAAAAAAAATGTAATGTATTATGTGTCATGTAACTAAGTAATATTTAATATTTTTTTCAGGTACAAAAATCATTTCACTGGTGAAAATTTTCGATTGATTTGTTTTCCCAGAATTAGGGAGGTTTCTAGATACATCACATCACTGCCTAAGTCATTCTATTAAGCCTTAGACACATTACGCTATTTTATGCGCGCATAAATTGGACGTGGCATGTACGTATTATATGTTGGGCTGACACACTACGGTATATTCTTCTTCAGGAGAGGGGGTCTGATCAATTGGGGGACTGCTGCGGAATATCATTTCTTTGTATGGGATCATACTTGATTAACAAAATGTTTTTTTTCTTTCTATTTTAGCCGTATTTTACTTATGTGTCGCCTGCACGGAGATAAATTTTAACACAGTACGTCGTGAGACTCCCGTATGTAACGTGTCCGTTAATTCTAATGAACTAAACGAAAGTGGCATTTCACTGCCTTAGTTCATATATATAAGGCCCCTAGCATCTCTGCACACATGAGACTCCTCAGGCTGAGATGGGCTGGGCATGTACAGAGAATTCCGGATACACGCGTCCCAAAAAGAATTCTGACTGGTCACCCAGGTGGAAAGAGAAAAGTGGGAAGACCCAGACTGAGGTGGGAAGATGAGGTAAGAGGGGATGCAGCACAGCTTCTCCAGGTGACAAACTGGATGGCAGCCGCTGAGGACAGGAGGAGTTGGAGGCGACTGTTGCAGGAGGCCAAAGCACGATATGGGCTGTAGCGCCATCGAAGAAGAAGTGCAAATATTCAAGCATGAAACTAAATGCTTTGTTTTGACATTTGACTTTTTTTGTTCGCTGGTGATATCGGCCAGTATACACCAATACAGTAATATGTATCAATACTACCACAATAGCTAGAAAAACGTAACTGCAGGTACTCCCCAGGTACTAGCGCCGGCGCCAGACTTAAATGTGTGTGTGCGCTCAGCGTACGGCGATATCACTAAGCAGCCGTCTAGGACACCTCCACCGCCCGGCCCCCCCGGCCCCGCCCCCGCTCCTGCTATTACCTTAGCCGCTCTAGCCGGCCAGACTCACCTTCCCGTTAGCGGCGTCCAGCCGCTCACTACCCGCAAAATGACCACAAGATCCACTGCTAAAAAAGGAAAACCGGAGGAAGATCTACATTCCGCTTCCACATCTGCTGCAGCGGCGTCTTCTCCTCCACAACCACAGAGTACAATACAGCCTGTTGTGCCCAAGCTGCCAACCCAGCCAATAACATCGTATAGCGATGCCCTCGTCAACGGTAGACGACGATCTCGGCTAATCTGTAAAGGGACAGGGTCTATCGACGACAGCTTGGTCACTATTCCCAAAAACCTACATCTGCATGTATTCATGTTTCACCCGAATACCACAGAAGAAAATATATCTTCATTCTTAAAAAAGAAGAAGCCGGATTTAATTTACACTGTCGAAAAACTGGTTACGAGGCATGAACGTTATGCTGCCTTCAAAATAGGCATACCGGAAAATTACTTCCACTTTTTCCTGGACCCCACGATCTGGCCTGAAAACGTGGCCTTCAACGAATGGTCATTTCGGAGACCACGACCCCAAACTAGGACGGTCGATACGACGTCCGAAAAAGATAGACATTAGTGGAGTATACCAGAACGTTCGAAGTCTGAATAATAAAATTATCGACTTCATGACAAACGTAATGTACCAGAAACCACTTCTGATTGCTCTTACCGATACTTGGCTAACTTCAAGCACCTTTTCGTCGGAGCTATTCGAAAACCTATACCACGTCTACAGGAAGGATAGAGGCAGTCGCGGAGGAGGGACTCTCCTAGCCCTCCGAGCTGACAGCCACTCACACGCGGAAAGAATGGACTGCATAGAAACCCAAGGTGAAGACTTGTGGGTGAAAGTATCGCATAGAAATATCATCATTTATATATGTGTTGTATATTTTCCTCCAAATACAACATCTGAACAGTATCAATTATTTTACGACAAAACTATAAGTGAAAGTGTAAAGTTACAATCAAAAAATATTATTATTTTCGGTGACTTTAACTTCCCCTCAGGGAAAAACCCAATTGACGTTTTTGATTACTTTTGTTCTTTTTATAATTTAACACAATTCAACACTGTTTATAACATAAATGCACACATGTTAGACCTAGTATTAAGTAATGTAAATTCTAAAAATGCTGTTATCTGCCGTCATGACTCCCCATTAGTCAGAGAGGATATTCATCACCCTTCACTTTCATTCACATTCGATTACACAACTCAATCACATATACAAACAGACACATTGCCTCCAGACATAAACATGGGTTGGATTTTCCACGAAAGCTCAGATAACACACTTAAGAATGCCTTAGAACAACATCACTGGAATCATTACGATTGCCTTGACGTAAATCTAGCTGTCGAAATGTTTTATGAACAGCTCAATAATATTTTCAACATTTGTTTTAAGAAAAGATCTACACGTATGCTCAAAGATGTTAGACAATATCCGAAATGGTTTAATGGGGAAATCATTCACCTCATACGAGAAAAAACTAAAATGCACTATCTTTGGAAAAAAACAAAATCCGAACATGCCTTAGCTAACTTTAAAACTTTGCGAAAATCAATCAAACGGTTAATTGGTCAGGCCTACACTGACTTTACACGTGAGGCCGAGAACAGTATAATAACAGACCCAACTCGATTTTGGTCTTACACTAACGATAAACGCCGCGGCTGTGACAAACTTAACCACATGGACTACAAAGACAATAAATATAATGGATCGTCTGAGATCGCCGCAGGTTTCGCACACTATTTTCAATCAGTATTTAGCGACAATATCCCCAAACTTGACATATCCTCTATAGCTTCATCGTCATTTAACTCTTTACCTGTACAAATTCATGAAATTAACGATTACGATATTATTACAGCTTTCCATAAGCTAAAACCTAAATACTCCGTCGGCCCAGATTGTATTCCACCTATAATCCTCAAAAGATATGCAAGTTATTTTGTTCAACCTCTAAAACATATTTTTAACCTATCACTTCGCAAAAATATCTTTCCGGAAATGTGGAAACTAACGAAAGTAACGCCTATACATAAAAAAGGAAAAAAGTCTGAAATAGATAATTACAGACCTGTAGCTGTGTTGTCAGCACCCGCAAAACTTTTAGAAACCATAATTTATTCACAGATATATAACCAAACAAAACACGCACTCACCGAAAATCAGCACGGATTTCGTCCCACACTGTCACCTTCAACGAATCTTATGAATCTCATTACCTATATTAATAATTCATTTGAAAATTTTGTACCTGTTGATGTGATTTATACAGACTTCGAGAAAGCATTTGATAAAGTCGACCATGATATTTTATTAAAAAAATTAAGTGACATCGGATTCTCTCAGAATTTCCTCGCTTTTGTGGCTAGCTACTTACGCAATCGTCGTCAGTATGTCAGTTACGGACACCATATCTCTCACGAATACAAAACTAACTCCGGGATTCCCCAGGGATCGAATCTAGGACCCCTTCTCTTTCTCTTATTCATCAATGACATTGGCAACACTATAAACCACTCAAAATATCTCCTTTTTGCTGACGATATAAAACTTTTCAAAGCAATCAAAAGTTACATCGATTCCATTCTTCTGCAGAACGATCTTGATTCTCTTGTCAAATGGTCGGAACTGAACAACTTACCCTTCAGTATTCAGAAATGCAGTATCGTTACATTTACAAGGTCCAAAGATACATTCCTGTTCCCCTACCACATTAATAAACATGAATTAACACGTAAAAATGAGATTCGAGACCTTGGCGTAATTTTTGAAGCAAATCTCTCTTTCAAATCCCATATATCTGATATTGTCTCCCGTGCCAACAAAATGCTTGGATTTGTTCTTCGTAATTCAAGATCATTTACCAACGGAATCGCAATCCGAAGAACGTATGAAGCACTTGTTCGCAGTATCTTGGAATATAGCTCCATTATTTGGGCCCCTTCTGAGCAAAACCATATTCTCGAAATAGAAAAAGTACAAAAGAGATTCATGCGTTACCTATATATGAGGGAATATATGTACTACCCTTTCCTGTATCCATCCTTATTCTTAGCAGGAATGCTCGATCTTAATACATTAGAAGCCCGCCGAAAAATATTTTTAGGAAAACATTTTTTTAAGATAATCTCTGGAACTATACATAATCCACCTATTTTGAAAGAGATTAACTTATATGTTCCAGACAAGTATACTCGTGGAAGGTCCCATACCCTTTTTTATGCTCAAAAAGCGAGGACTTCTGCCTATCAGAACGCCCCAGTCAACAGAGCGACTGAACTGCTCAACGAGTCTGCATTGACCATCGACATTTTTAACGTAACCTACAGGCAGTTTAACAATTATCTTTTGACGTATGTCACAAAGTAGTGAAACTGACCTTTTTATGTGTTTTGCTATACTTTTTGTCTAATTTGTAATCTTCTCCATAATGTATTGGTGAATAACCGTTTTACGGAGAACATGGAAAAATAAATAAATAAATAAATAAATAAATATGAATATTCTAATATCTTTGTCGGAACTCATTGACTAGAGTTAATAATAATACTTTATATAACTTAAGGCAGCCTTTGAACAAACAAGCAAAGAAAAGCTTGACACGTAAGTTGTCCTACCTCCATTCCACTGTGTTCAATCTCCTTATAAATTAGTCACTTTACTAAGAATTACTTAAGTAATGTGACCTTTACCTTTGCAGAAATAGTTTCATCTCAAACACCTATCATAATGTTTCATTGAAATAAATAAAGAAAACCTCCTCCTGTAAAACTTGCAAATGATCGTTTGAACAACAAAGCACTGAGGCGACGACTAATCTAAAGTTACTAATTTATCTCTTTATACCCGACAAGAAACTATTCGGCAGTTCCGGGGTGTTCCTTCTTTCCTGCCTAAGCCGTCAATTTCCTTCAATAGTCAGGCGCACATGGGCGGAATCTTTCGATTTCGAACCTAATTATGATGGTACGTATCTACCTACTAATATGTTATTTTTTTGTTTCTTTATTACGTGTTTTGCTAACTTTCAACCATTCAATTGGGATAGGTACATATTATACATTAAAAATACTGATTATTATTTAGATGAAGGAATGCTTTAACGAACTCCCTACAGAAATACAATCCGAGAGGAATTATGAAATTTTTAAACAAAAACTCAAAAAACATTTTACTATTAAATAATTTTTAAGTATGTGTTACGATGTGCCAACCTATGTTTCCATTATGTACAAAACAAATGCCATCTTATATTTTTCATTATGTATAAAAAAAGTAGTCCGTCATGCATCCAAATTGTAACAACTGAAAAGGATGTATAGTACTGTCAATTTGATAGTACTCCCTCCCTAAACACGAGAATTTCTCAATTAGGGAGGTATTGTTACCACTAATATTATATACATATATTGGTTAATTATGTATTATATGTATATTGGTTAGTAAAAAAAAAAAATAAAAAAATGTATGATATCGTCACATTGATTAATTTCTATTAAAATCTAAAAATGTACTATTATATTAGACCACATGAAGTTTAACTATTTTAAGTAAAATAAATAAAATAAAATCAGTAATACATTACGAGTTAAACAAAATGGGTTAATTTTTAAGACATTATTTTTATGATTTTTTGTAGACCTTAGCTATAAAATGCAAACATCTTAAGGGCCCGCTTTCCGCGTAAAGAATTTAGATTTGGGCAACACCCACAAAATAAACAATATTTAGTGTTAAAAGAATCCGACAGAGGTGTCTGAATTCGTATTAGGAATAATTTTGGGGATTATTTAATAATTTAAATAACGAAATTAAATTACCGACATCTATTGCAATTTTAGAAAAACAGACCCATTTTTAGTTAGCACCGAGCAAATTAGAACGAAGTCGAAATGAAGATGGTTCTCAAAATATGGGTTTTATTACGGATTTAATTAATTAATTTTTTTTTTTAATTTTACAAAAAACATTTACGAAAGTTATTTGTATAGGTATACAAATTACTTTACTTTACTAAAATACTATTATCACTTTTATAAAAGTAATTTATAACTTTTATAAAATCAATAAATATATTTTTACATCAATAAGGTTTTTCTTATATGGTTATCTTTATAGGGTGTCCGGGGGTAAAGTGCTCAAACTTCAGGAGGTTATTCTAAATGCTAGAAGAAGTAAAAAAGAAATGGAAATTATTCGAATTTCCAAATTTTTTCCACAAAAATTTATTTTCCGTAGAAGAAATTGTTTTTTTTTCTATACAAAAAATTAAACTTTTTTACTCGAAAACTATCTTAAAACGTTGGAATTCCAAAAAAAGTTTTTTTTCTTTTTTACTTGTACTATCAATTAGAATCACCTCCCGAAGTTTGTGCACTTTACCCCCGACATCTTGTATAATATGCGCAATATAATATTTATACACGTGTAATATCTACTTTTGTACATTTATATAAATTATATACACGTTTACATTTTTATGCTCATCAAATTTATTATATTATAAAGATAGATAGAAAGATCCTTAGTGCTTCCTGAGGACTTACAAATCAGAAGACTTTTTTGTAATTATTTATTTATTCATTTAAACAATTCAATAATTATAAAGAGTAATAAAACATGTAAGCAACATAAAATTACATTCTAAAATGTGAAAGGGGCTCTATTTATTAACATTTTTATGAAATTACTACTTTTAATAGTTTAAGCTTTCAGTGAACTTTAAATTTTATTTTTAACTTCTCTAAATATTATTTGTTTAAATTGTCAAATATAATTTAATCACAAACACAAGATTCACTCAAAATGAAAGATTGGTGGTTCTGAAATGTTCCCATAAATACGGTGAAAGAACCCTAAACTATAAACTTATTACCCTAAACATGCTTCGAGCAAAATGCGGATCTGGAAACCTTATCGTCAATCTGAGCAAAACATACCATGAACGTCAATATAGCAACAGCCTTTGTTCTGCTGCAGTTTCATTAAATGCCGAGAGATCCGTTTACAGTCTCCAAAAAGCAATACTGGGGCACAACCCTAGAAGCAAAGCTAAATAATTGGAATACAGAAAGATAAAAACACACCATTGTCAAAAATATCTTGGCCGTAAATGATTAAATAAAATTAGATTTATTCAGGAAGGCAAGCATTACGGTGATCGATGTTAAAAATCTAACATAGCCCTAGAATAACTCCAGTATCTTTAAGAAACCTTTCTCTTAAAGCTCAGAAAAAAACTTTCCATGACAGTTAGATATACCACTCTACAACAAGACCGCGTAGGTAAAACTGTAAAAAAAATAAAGTAATAAATAACAAAATAAATATTTCACAACACAATAATTTCATCGAAAATCTTAAATCCGTTTCACCTTTCTACATTTTCTATATTCTCCTTAAGAGTATAATCCTT
The DNA here is from genome assembly GCA_026573805.1 of Hesperophylax magnus. Taxonomy (NCBI): domain Eukaryota; kingdom Metazoa; phylum Arthropoda; class Insecta; order Trichoptera; family Limnephilidae; genus Hesperophylax; species Hesperophylax magnus. The sequence continues at coordinate 1,722,494 of JAIUSX010000050.1, forward strand.
AGATAATGCCTTTTCAGATTATTCGTGGAAGCTAGAAAAAAATAAAATCATTGATTATAACTGCACTTCAAGTGACCTTTTAAATAACAGTAAAGGGCTCAAATGATTTTATTATTCAAAATTATTTAAAATTAAACAATAACTTTAATAACTTCTTTTATTATTACCTCCGTGCCTTTGCATCTTTACAAGACTTGGGCAAAACATTCTGTAGCGGAGTATAGATTTCACTTCTGAAACATAATTAAAGAGTTTATTGAAAATAGAACACCAAGGTACGGTTAGTCAAAAAACGTACAGTAAAGTTAATTCTGGGTAGAAATTGTACAGTTGACATTCAGGACAGGTTCACTCCCTCCTCCTCAAAAAAGACCCTCTATACAGCATTCTCAAAGATGACACAGGCTCTGAGAGAAATTATTTTCTTCAGGGCCTCCTTCCGACATAAAAAATAACATCACTGAACTAAATTATATTCTTGTATTATTGTAGAAAGCAATCACTTTGTGGTTTGACATATTTAATAAAATAAAATACTTTTTTGTTTTAAAACCACGATATTTATTAATTTAAGAACCGACCGGTTTCGCTTTACTTAAGCATCATCAGGGTACAAATTAATACTAAACAAGAAGTACATAATGTGTGCATATATATAACAAAATATAGAGGGAGACAACATGATACAAATATAAGCAACACAAAGACGGTCATAAAATACATTAACATAAGTGCACAAGTAATGGAAAACCGCTAGATAATTATGTAGACTAATGGGTTATACGAATAAATCGGGAGAAACAAAACATCAATAAAACCTCAATAATAACGGTTTTTCCGAATTTGCAAATCATTTGATCGATAAAGATCATACATTCTGTCATAGAACCGGTGCTAACATCTTACATAAAAACGGGCATGGTAACAGACTAAACAATTTAGAGGCACTAGAAATTAAAAAAGCTGTAAAAACCAAAAGTCAGATACTTAATAATCAATTAGACATATCAAGTAGTCCAATATTAAGTCTGTTTCCAATAAACCCATAAAAAATTCCCAGTTCTCCTTACCTCCTTACCACCTTGCCAGTTGATGTTTTGTTTCTCCCGATTTATTCGTATAACCCATTAGTCTACATAATTATCTAGCGGTTTTTCCATTACTTGTGCACTTATGTTAATGTATTTTATGACCGTCTTTGTGTTGCTTATATTTGTATCATGTTGTCTCCCTCTATATTTTGTTATATATATGCACACATTATGTACTTCTTGTTTAGTATTAATTTGTACCCTGATGATGCTTAAGTAAAGCGAAACCGGTCGGTTCTTAAATTAATAAATATCGTGGTTTTAAAACAAAAAACTATTTTATTTTATTAAATTATATTCCCCACAGTTTCAGAACTTTCAATAGCTTTTTTCGCTCGCACTTTCATTATTTTTCTGGATTCCACGTTCGAGTATTGTTATTTGAAACAGATGGCCCATATATTATTATTACATATTATATTATATTTCGGACATCGTTGCATTGTGAATCATTAGAGCAGATCTTAGAGTAATATTGTAAAGTGACGTGTGTATTTGTGTACGTAGAAAGTTAATTCACAAATAAATCACGATCATATAGTATCCTCAACAAGAAAACTAAATTAATAAGAACTTGCCCCGTAATTTCTAATGTTTTGGAATTAGTTTTATTTCCCAAAGTACGTATTCTGAAAAAAATAAAATAATAATTTTTATAACTTTTTACTACACAATACATAAATAAAAATAATAATTAATTTTTATAGTAAATTATCGTTTATCGTATTCTGAAAAAAATAAAATAATAATTTTTATAACTTTTTACTACACAATACATAAATAAAAATATGAATTACAAATGTTTATAATAAATTATCGTTTATAATAAATATAAGCTTGTAAATCAAATATTGTACTTTTTTCTTCTCACCTATCATGCGTTGAACCCTTTGGAGATATATTGTTTTCTTTGGAATACGAGATGTCTTTCGCTTATTTCCCATCTTTGAAAAAACAATATTTATGAACTGATATACGCTTAAAATTATCTTTATAGGTTCAAATATTTGCACGTAATCGCACGTCTGTATATCATAAAACGTTGAACGACACGTCTGCCCCCAAAGCCCTCGAGTTGGCGAATGAGCTTTGCAATGAAAGATAGGTTAATCTTCATGTCGGAGCGAGCGCGCTATAATAAATGTGATTTAAAAGCAATAAGCGTAAGAGACAGTTGTGAAAATATTTAATTAAACATGACTTATTAACAATACAGCAAAAATTTCTTTAGAAATATCTTAAGTAGCATTTAAAGAAGCAATTTGAATTTTTTCATACCTGTAACTTGTAATATAACAGAAACAAATGTGTAAATAATAATTTTTGGAGCATACTTTGCAATTTTTTTCTATCGAGGGAATTTTATGTAATTAACGTTTCGGCCTTACACATATTCAGATAATATCTTGAAAAATAGCATATATTTTTTTAAGAACTTAGAAACTTAAAGTGTTACGAGAAACTTGTTATAAATCGGTAGAAATTTGGAATGCGGGGGCTTAATTGCAGCTGTGCTAGCCTTTTTTTTGAGGGATTAAATGAATTAATAAAAATAATCAATTCATAAGACCAAGGGAATAAGATTGAATCGATTTACTGCTGTGAATAAATCTGTCCACACAGTAAGCGGAAAATATTGCTTATGTCATGGTGGAGGACTTTGCCAGCCGAGGTATTGAACGCAGAATGCTGGGAGGAACCCAAACGCGATGCCAACTCGACCACTGACTAATTGGTCTGTAGAAGAAAGGAGATTCTGCAGGAAGGGATTAAAAAAATATTCTTATTTACAGTAACTTAATAATGGCTTCAATATGCCTGCTGCTAAAACTATTAGATTTACCAATTTACAGTTGTATGATAAATGTAATGCGATCAAATTTTCAAGTAAAAGTTACACAATTATCCATAATTACCACCTGAACCAAGTTCCTCTTCGACGAGTAGAAACAACTCAGTGACTCTAAATTGCTAAAAGTCAAATTGAACACATCTTAGAAAAAGCGTATAAACAAATGGGCTTCATTCTACGCATCACAAAACCATTCAATAAACCTCTTACACTTGATCTAATCTCGAATTTGCATGTCATTTGGAATCCCCAATACTAAATTTATATTGAGCAAATTGAAAATATTAAAAAAAAAATTGAAACACCTATTGAATCATTTTGAAAATTATCAGTGTAACTCTTTATTTGTAATTAATCGGAGATTTTTTTTTGATGTACTGTTTCTGTATAATAGATTGTATTTCGTTGCCTTGAACACAATACTAGATTGATTACCTTATTTTACATACAATATTTAAAATTGAAATATGCTCAGAACTCTTTATTCAGACGTATTTGCAAATCTTACAATACCCTAAGAGATATTGATATTTTCCACTGTACCCTTAAAACATGTAAAATCAAATTAACCTTATGTGCTTAAACCAAAACAATTATTTCTTCATTGTATTAATATCTTTTTGCTTCCTAATCTGAAACAATAAAAAAAGATTTTAAATGGAACCTAACCGATTTATTTTATATTCAACATATTAAATGTAAAATTAATTCACATGCAGAATTGTATGTTTCCTAAATAAACTCAAATAAAAATTAGATGAATAAGCTGATTAGGTCATTAAAATATTTTTGATGTGTCAATTCATTGTCTTTTGGAATTGTCAGATAATGTGTGCATTAAGAGATAGTTTCCTCTGGTTGAATTTCTACAGATACAGTTTACTCTTTGACAATCTGAAGAAATTTAGCAGCAGTCCCTGCCATTGATTTCAACACATGTATGACACAACCTTGCCGCTCCGTTGACAGAGTTCTGTTAGTTTATATGGAAGCAGTAAGCAGGCGTATAGCAAGTGTAAAATGTCTATAAAGAGGCACTTCAGTGGACTGCTGGCTTTAGTCAGATTTTGAGACGTCAAAAATTAGATTAACAATAATGTTTTTAACAAATTTATTAACAAAAACAAATTTTCTTAAAAAATATGTATATAAAATAATGTCATTTTTTAAATAAATTAATTTATTATTTTGTTTTTACCTAACCTAAATTATATTGTTAACAATATGAATGGGAAGAAAGTGATATGTGATGATGATGATGGTACAACAGTTGAGATTCATTAAGTTATTTCTTCTGTACAAGGATTCCATTCAATCCTTTTCCAAATGGAGGTGTTCCATTTGTGGTCAGGTAGAAATCCCCCGTTGAACTGAAAAATAATAAAAAAAGATAGGCAAATATTAACGAACGGACTTTAATACACAAATTTGGTGTTAGGTACATTGGTGATTACATGAATGTGCCTGTTCTTCTTTGTTCTGTCCTGTACCGTAACGTTTGCGATCGACTTGCTGCCAGCTAAAGCATGTATAATAGCCCTAGCGTATAGCCTGGTTACCGTGCCTGCAACCGAGTATGCATCGTGTCGTAGGTGATTACATGGCTTTACGTGAAAGTTGGAACTCAAATTAAGTGTTATTTTGGTCAAATTGGAAATGATTTTTCAGACAAGCGAAAAAGTAGGCACCAAAATTATTTTATTGATAAATTAGCATAATTCTTTATTTGAGATGTGTATTTCTTTTGTTCAATTGTTTGATACATTATGTAGTTTACTAACAATCAAAAGGTTTTCTTCTTTTGAAAGGCAGTGATCCTGAGGTAAATATTTTTTTAAGTACTTTATGCTTCACAAATCTGATAATTACAATATATTATGATTTTTCATGGATCTGCACTAGAAAAATATTTTGTACGGACAAATAATATAATTTCTCGTATTCGATCCGTATTTAATAACTCTGGCCCCGACTCGGATAGTACCGGATTACCGGAGATTCCGGACTTCTGAAGCACGGGAATACATAATCACATTCTACTGATGTTACAAAATGATTTGTTTCATTAGAGACTTATGAGAAGTTCACCCTGGTACCTAAAATTTGAATGTATATTTTTTTAAGTTAGGTCAACATTTTTAGAACTTAGAATAAAGTAAAGTAGATACGTATGTAATATAAAAGTAATAGTGTTACCTGGTATCGGCGTCAATGCCCATGTAAATATATTTGGGGTTAGCGCCGGGCGTACAGTTCTCTCGCTTGAAGGCTCGGTAGGAGGAGGCCGCCACCGCTGGGAAGGCAATCGGGTTTCTGACTGATTCTGCCCAAAACCGCCATGATCGCCAATGACTGCAGAGAGCTGAAATTAATGAAACCAATTGCATTTTAGTATAAGAAATATATACTCCTACTTAAGTACATTTTTATTTTCAAACTGCAAAAGCCATCAATAGGACTCGCAACAATAACATTTGGCTGTTTTGTTTTGTTTCTTAAAAAAATAATCCTAAACAAGAACCAAAAGCGTTTATGTTGTACAAAAATTAATTTAAAAATAATGTATCAGAAAAGTTTTTTTGTATTCGTCACAGTTATTATATAGTGAAAGTAAAATTATGTCAGTAAGGCAGTTGTACATAATATCACAACGAGTGCGCAACACTAGATTGGGTTCTTCTTTAATGTATCAGCCAGTGAATACCGGAATATCCTTTGGACTAAGGAGTTTTTCTTATAAATCTCCTTTGATTTATAATACGCTCAGTGAAAATATAAAAACTATAGGTTCGTTAAATCTATTAAAAAAAATGGTATAAATTCCATAATAGCTGAGAGTGGTGATATTGGATACCCATATCGTAGATTTTGTCATAAATCACCTTAGAAACACCATATTCAATATAATCCATCTATTTATGTATTATGTACTTTATTTATTTGATTAAATATAATTGTAAAGCTGCTCAGGAATTCGCTAGTGAGTTGAGCAGTGGAGGAAAAAAAAATCATTTTCTATTTTCTGGGCAAAAAAAGTGTAGTGTTGTGTGCCTTGAGAATTCTTCTCCCCTGAGATCTTCCAGGAGTCAAAGCTGCATGCAGATCCCTGCACAAATGATTAAAATGTGGAGACAACCACTCAGCTGACCAATGTCCTTCTTCCTTCCCACCTAAGTGTTTCAACTCCTAAGGCTCAAAATCCGCCATCAACTCTTCTTGCCAGGAACAATTTTGTCAAAAAATATTACATTTGTCTTTTATACAGACTTTTAAACTATTCCCGCCTGTAAAAAAATCATTTGATGAGGCTTTATGCAGCAACTCATCATCCAATCCTCTTCCCTCCTCAATAAAAACTTATTTTCGTCCAACTAAGTTCACAAACGAAAACCCTATCTCTAAACCAGCTCCTGGATACGATCAACAAGAACACAACTCACTACTCTTAAACTCCAATGGTTCATCTCTGTTAAATGCCATAAACCGGTGTGCAAACAATTATAATCCGTTCTCAATGAACTCTCTCAACCTTTCTGAAAAACTCTCCTAAGATTCTTTATTAATCCAAATCCTTATTATCCTTCTAATTGACCTGATATCTTCTCAAACTAAACCACCATCCAACGCTGCTTCTATTATTTCCACATTATAATCATTTATTTAAAAAGACTGAACATGTCAGAATACTTCAGTGGAATAGCCAAAGTGCTATTTCTAACAAATCTAACCTCCGTAATCTATTAAATTCAAACCTTGTTTCTGTGGCTGGTATCTCGGAGGCATGGTTTACTCCATAAATAAACCACTCACTCTTACTCCATCCACCCATTTTTGTATATATCAGGTTTTATGCAAAAAAAACAGATGTTTTTTAAAACAATAAATTAATTGTAAGCGAATGAAAAATTTTTCACAACCATATTTTTAGAAAAAGAAGGACTTATGGCTCTGGCTTTGGAGATGCGGAAATCATTTTTTTGTAATGATTTGTACGAAAGTGAAAAAAAAATTGTGATGTAATAAAATATGTATATGCATGCATTTTTTACACATAAAACATCACTAAACAGCCCAAAACTGAAGTGTAACACAAAGTAGGCTTTTTTCAGAAATTACTTTTATAGTTTGGGTGTAGTGACTACTATGTAAAAAAATAAATCATTCAAATACATGTATTATTTTGAAGATAAAGCAGTATAAAGAAAAATCCATTTTCTCGAGCGCTTAAAGTGTGTTAAGTGCAAATTTGCGTACAAGTTTGTTATTAGTGATTTAGGTGGAGGTGATTTACATAGTTTGTAAATAAATGTTTAATTAGAAATTTGCATTGTGGAATTCATTTAAATGAATACTTTTGCATTAATCATTTACATATTGTTAACGATGAAGTATTTATAGATGACTTTAACATATTTGCGCACTATGCTATTTGATAGAAATTATCATAAATATGAGATGATATGGCACTAGCGCCACCTAGTAGCAATTCTAAAAAGTTTTAAAGTCATATTTGGGCCCAGGATATCAATAATTTAAATGTTTAAAAATTGCTCATGTTCAACTGGGTTTTAGAGAGAAACTAGAAGTTATTATGGAAATTGATTGATTATGTACGTACCTCTGTCTGACAGTGGTATGGGGGCGAAACGGGGGCACCCGGGCTGCTTGCCCGTGCCCCCGTTGGGCCAGAAGTCCGCAGTACCCGTGTGCACGGGGGCTCCATAGTTGCCCGCATCCGTGTGGATCACATCCACAAACTCCGCATCCTGCGCCGAGATGTGGCGGAAAATTGCCTTGGGGTAAAATTGTGGGAATGCTGGGTCTAGACTGCTTATTCTGTAACACACAACAAAATGCTTTAGAATTATTATTTTTATTTAATTTAAGCAGTCAGCATTCTGCGATGCGCTCGTATCTGATTTCACAATAAATTTACCAGTAATTGAGTTGTTATTAATATTGTTGGTTTTATAAGGTTATTGGTGCAGAAATATCAAATTTCCGTGTGAGAGAGCATACTTTTGCATAAAGTATCGAGATATCGACTATGTAATTGTTTAAATATTTTTGGAATTTATAATTTTTCGGCATCCTTTAAAGTACTTGATAGTCAAATCACTTTCTCCCTCTTCTGCTCTTCGGTGCAGTTCGTTTTAGTACAATTAAGTATTGTCATTGTATTGACGTTTGATCTGATTTGATAATGTTTGGGTTTTTAAGTTTATTTTTGTTCTTGAGGATAGATATTGCTTTGCCTTGCATTAGGAGGATTACTTTTATTGGACGAGGCCAGTTTTTATCCGGTGAGAGACGGAGAACTTTTATGTTGTTTTGTCTTAAATGGATGATGCTTCTTATCGCTTTGGAGCATTCTTCTGTATCTTATATCTTTCATTGTACAGGATCTGGCAAGTTACATTCACGAATATCAACAATAAAATAACATTTTTTGCACGGAATTGCCGATCGCTCAGCTCACTCAGTGCATCGCATTTGCTGTTGTTTGAAGATATTGACTTCTTCTAGAAGATCTTGAATTAATTTATACAAGACAGGTATTTGTTGTAGGCCACTCTCATATTCGGGACACAGGAATTTCATACGGTGGTTTTTCTACTCTAGACATCTGTTTTTAGTTGTAGATAAGCCAGAACATTTGATGCATATCCTTGATAGAATTATTTTTAATAATCAATATGAAATAAGATAGAATAAGTTTTATGAGACCGTGTCAGGCCGGGTTATATATCTCACTAAAAGGTTCTACTGTTGTTTGTTATCTGTGAAGAATATCTTCCATAATTGTCTGAGGGATGAATTAGAGCATACTGAGGACAGAACGTATTGAATTTTTGGTAAATACAGAATAGTACCGCAAACGTGTGACATCACGGCACATGCGTGGCGGTACTGCAGCACCAACTTGTGTGATGTCGAGAGACACAATAATTGCATACATTTTACACATGTTCAATTTGAAAGCTGAAAGCTTCGTAATTGTTGGAGATATTTAAAAAAACTAACATTACTGTCGTTATTAATTCTTTTAAATATAATAACATTTTCATAAAAATAAAAAAAATTAGGAGTTGACCTCATTAGAGTACATTATCTGATAACGTTTCTGGAAGAATGTGCATTGATGAGATGAACATTTAATATACTATGTTACAAGTTCTCATACCTTTTTAATTTCATGTTAGATTTCTGTAAACTTCTGCCAATAAATCCCGCTAACTGTCCGCCCAGTGAATGACCAATAATGTGTATATTAGCGATGGGCAGTCCTTTCTCCACCAGGTTCTTGACTTCATTTCCTGCTGCTTCAGCTACCTAAAATAAGAATTAAATACATTATCTCACGAGTCTCTAGTTTTGCAGTTGCGTTCAACTGTACAGTAGAACCTCGTTAATTCGAAATCCACGGGACATCAAAAATCAAATTTCGAATTAACGAATTCCCACGTAATTCGAAATTTTTTGAAAAAAAAAAAAAAACGCCGAAAATCGATTTTCTCGGCCGCCTCTTCAAATCCGGGTTAATTCGAAATCCACGGGACATCAAAAATCAAATTTCGAATTAACGAATTACCACGTAATTCGAAATTTTATGAAAAAAAAAAAAAAAACGCCGAAAATCGATTTTCTCGGCCGCCTCTTCAAATCCGGGTGGTTTGGTTGTAAATTCGTATTAATACCAATTATTTCTTTATTTTCGCGGCCGGTAAATCGAGATTTCGCTGCCGATTTCGGTCGCGGCCTACCCTTTAAATTGAGATATTCGTAAAAATACGATATATTTCCTCGTAAATCGAGATTTTGCGGTAATTTTCCGTCGCGGCCGGCCCTTTATGTCAAATATCTGAAATTAAATTTGTAAAAATACGATATATTTCCGCGTTAAACGAGAATTCGCGGCCGTATTCCGTCGCTGCCAGCTCTTTAAATGCAGATATTCGAAATAAATTCGCAAAAAATACGATATATTTCCGTGTAAATCGAGAATGCGCGGCCGATTTCCGTCGCGGCCGACCTTTTAAATTAAGATATTTGATGTAAATTCGTAAAAATATGAAATATTTCCGCGTAAATCGAATTTTATCGGCAGTTTTTCGTCGCGACCGGCCTTTTAAGTTCAGACATTTGAAGTAAATTCGTAAAAATATGTCATATTTCGGCATGAATCAAAATTTTTCGGCCGATTTCCGTCGCGCCGTATTTTTTAACTCGGATATTCGTAGTAAAGTTAGTAAAAATACGATATATTTCCGCCTAAATTGAAATTTCGTGTTCGATTTCCGTCGCGGCGGGCCCTTTAAAATTCAGATATTCGAAATAAATTCGTAAAAATACGATATATTTACGCGTAAATCGAGATTTCGCGGCCGATTTCCGTCGCAGCGGGCCATTTAAATTCAAATATTCGAAATAAATTCGTAAATATACGATACATTTTCGCGTAAATCGAAATTTCGCGGCCGAGTTTCGTCGCGGCCGATACTTTAAATACAGATATTTGGTGTAAACTCGTAAAACTACGACATATATCCGCGTAAAATGTATTTTCTCGGCCCTTCAAACTCGGATATTCGAAATAAATTTGAAAAAATACAACATTACAGTGTAAATCGATTCAGATTTACAAAATAATAATACTAATTAGGACGATGTATAACCACGTAAAAATACATTTTTCGGCGTTTTACCGCCACGGCTGACTTTTAGATTCAGATTTACGAAATATTATGATTTAAATTCGCAAAAATCAAATTTTTTCGAATTACACGAACAAATTTTCGTGCGCGGACAAAAATAAATTTCGAATTACGAATTAACGAATTTCGAATTAAAAAAAAATTTGTAAGAAAAAAATTTTTCTGCGGAAATTTTTTTGGCGAAAATTTCGAATTACGCGTTTTTTAGAATTATCGGGGTTTGAATTAACGGGGTTCTACTGTATATAATAGACGAGCCAATCAGGGAAAGGGGAACAAACAACCAACTTGCGCAGAGCGCGAGAGGCAGCGTGACCGTTCCACTTTCGGTGATTTGTCAATAAACGAATCTTGGCAGTATACAGGCAACTCGCATTGTGATTGCATCACCATTTAGTCCCCGAAATAAAATATGTTTATGAATTACTTAGTCCTTTTTAAAAAACTTAACTAAATACGAGTATCCAAAATCGGGAAACAAAAGATCGGGATTGTTTACAAAATTGAATATTTTGTTACTCTATTTAGTTGGAAGCTTTTACAAATATGTAGCACTCAATTTTAGTGTTGCTACGCCAGGCGATTTGTTTAAGAATTGACATTCAGATCCTGCCCAGAAAAGCCCAACAATGGAGAGTGCTACAACTTTTGCCTTATTGCCACCCCATGCCTGTGAGGACACTAGATTTGAACATTTGTAATTTATTTCTTTGGGGACGGGTATCTGAAGGAAAAGGTGTTTAAATGTCGCCCTCACACCCTACCAGAACTAAGGAAGCAGATTATTAATGAAGTTAACACCATACGCTTAATCGATTTTGCCGCATCCTGTATTACACAATAGCAGCATACAGAGAAGTATTTGGATAATTGCGAAAAAAAATATTATTTACCAATTTGGTATTAGGTGCAGCGTTGATGAAGTAGGCTCCAAAGGCCATGTTGGACCAGTCCAGCAGGATGACGTTGATGTCGGGCCGCGTCTCCAGGTACGAGGAGACAACCACCTGTACGCTCTCCTGCTCCGCCGTCTCCTCGAAGCCATGGATGTAGATGACCGTGGGGTTGTTGCGGTTGAATTCCTTCTGCTGCAGCAGCTCTTCGGAGCGCCGCAGTTGGATGTCTACATATTCTTTGGTCGTAGTTCTATTCGAAAGAAGAAAAAAAATTATATCGCAAATATGTGTTTTAATTTGTTAATTATTTTTAATTTTATTACTTTTAGAGGTCAAGCTGCGGTACCAGAGGGGATTTCCTGCAGTGAAATTTTTCAATTACATGCAGTTTATTGACGCTTTTATAAAAATTTAAAATTTATTAAATATATTATAATGGTTCTGTACAGTAAGCAAGTCAATATTTTAGTGAAAAAATTACAAAAACATATATTCTTAAGCCTACCGAAAACAACTGCTTTTGGTGCAATTTCATATAGTTGCTATCCAAACAAACATTATTTATGTAGATGTTGCGAAGGAAAACTATCTCATACATGTATAAAAAATAATAATTTCGGTGGTGTGTCTCTGCGTCTACGTGTAACTCGGGTTGAATGAACTCTAGAATAGGGATTTTCGTTCATTTAATTTTTTTTAACAGATTGTGGTGGGAACTATTCAGACAAGCGATAAAGTAGGAATCAAAATGAATGAATTAATTAATAATTGAACATTTGAAATGATTTGTTTAAATTTTTGGCAGATTGATGTCGTAATTTTTCATGTTTGAGGCAAATATTTTTTTTATAAATACTTTCAACTTGACTATTTTTTTTTCACGGATCTGCAATAATATAATATTTATATGAACACGAAATATTAAATTTGAAAATGACCTGAATATTTTTTTGAAGTGGTCTTAAAATAATGGAGAAATTGAGAAAATACAGTTTTATTTATCGATATAGAAAGATGTCGTTGATAAAATAAACACACATCATTAATATATTTATAAATAAATATTTAGCACCATCTACAGTTTCAGTTCAGAAGTTATTATACATGGTGTCCGGAAACTCGTAGTACAAGCGGGAAACTGGTGAATCTACATCACATTTGGAGTCGATTTTGTAGTATAATTTTTTTGATTTGAGCTTTCGTTTTCGAGTAAATCGAGTCAGAAGTTGATTTTTTTTTGATCAAATTCTTATAAATTATTACAGAAGATCAAAGTACCCAACTAATTAAAACTATTTAAAATTTTAAAAGTAAAACAAATAATGACGAAAAAATTTGAACCCTGAAATAGCCGAAAAATATATTTTTTTGTTTTTTTTTTTTTATAAAAATGCTCAAATCAAAAAACTTTATGTTTATTTGGGTTCCCCGTGTGGTATACATTCTCCAGTTTCCGGCTTGTACTACGAGTTTCCGGACACCATGTATATCCTAATCCTCTTACTCTAATTTGTTCGCTTTTGGGAACAGTTCATATGGTCTCACAGAAATCGTTGTGTCTCCCTTCCTGTCATGGTGAGAAATATGACGATGTTAGAAAGAGAAAACAAAACGCTTTATATTCGAATCTAGAAGTTAACCACAGAAGAATCAAAATGTACACTTCTGTGAAACCTAAACTTCAGACCGCAATTAGAAAAAAAATTGAAATTTCGTGAATTATTATTTAGGTAATTATTTTTATTTGGAACGACAAAAAATTGAGGTTAATAACGTTTGTGTTAATAGCATTTGTCTAATAAAATGAGTGTTTTTTTTAAATCAGTAATTTTAGTTATAAAAAACGTAAGATGAGCCAATTTTAAAACTTTTTTTATATTAAATTCAAAATTTGAACATTTCAAAAATTATATGTTTGTTTCTAATCATTGTCACCTTTCAAAAACAGTTTTTAGTTTTCAGATATTCAATTTATTTGGATTTTATTGCAAAGCGGAAACGGCGGAAATTCTCCGAACTTCTGATAGAAAATGCCAGAGGCCTGAGGGCACCTAAGGGGTTAATGTTTATTTGTATGAAAGTATGCCTCGTGCATAAAATATTACAAAGACGCATAATATTGCAGAAGATGCGCGTATTATTCATAAATGTGCTGTACAATATTAATTGCACAATATTTTACATTGTACATGCACGAGTAGGCGTGACGATGGACTCGGGATTAATCATTATTACACATTACATATCTAACATCACACCAGTAAATTATGTAAAACCTTTCATTCAATCCGATCAAAGTTGCTTAAAGGCGTGTATTGTTTATCTACAAAAACTTGTTTGAAGCAGTAAAAAAACTCTCAAACGGTTAGCTCTGGTGCAAAGTCAAGACTTTAGCACAGATTTTCCTGTTTAGAATTCATAGGTCAACGCAGCTGCTTGATTAGCAAGTAACGTAATTTCAATCATGAGCTGTGATGCTTCTAAGTATCCGATGTTTTTTATTTCCTATTATTTATTTACCTAGGTACTTGATGCAATGATTTGGTAACTACCTTCCTAACTATAACATTACGAGGTTTTCATACTTCTTATTCGTATGGTGGAGAAGACTTAGTTGAATAGCTATAATGTGGATTCCATGATTACTCAACAAAATGTTAGAATTAGAAAATATTCTATATGAAAAAAATATCGATGTACTTTGTGTTAGCGAACACTGGCTACAAAAGGATGAAACGACATCTATTAATTTTAATGGTTATAAATTAGGTTCAATTTTTTGTCGAGAGAGTCATATTCATGGAGGTGTCTCCATTTACTTAAACGAAAACATTGTATTTAAAGAACTAGAATTTGTTAAACAAATAACAAAAGAATTTGTATTTGAATGTGTTGGTATTGAAATTCCAAAACTTAAAATGATAATTTGTACAGTCTACTATAATGACTCTGATATAAATATTTTTTTTGAACAACTTGAACTATTATTAAACAAAATTTGCAAAAACAACAAAAAACAAATAATACTCTGCGGAGACTTAAATATTGATACAAGCTACAAGAACAAAAACGCAGATTCACTCAAAAACACACTAAAATCTCACAACATCCGCTTGATTATTGATAAACCTACTCGTATACAAGGAAATAAAAAGAGTATAATTGATCATATAGGTACAAATATATCAAAAAGCTCTTACACATGGGAAGTCACAGAATTAGCTGTATCAGATCATATGGCACAGTTAATGCACGTAAAAACAGAATATAATATAAACCAAACGTGGTATACAAAAAAACAATTATTTAACACAGAAAACACAAACATTTTTAACAATTACTTAACGTGTATATGTTGGGAACCACTGAAATCCTTTGAATCCATTAATGACAGCTACGAACACTTCATTAATGAAATAAATAATGGTATGAAGCTTTGTTTCCCCTTTAAACAGTATAAATATCCCCAAAACCGCAAAATAAATTGGGTAACGACTGGTATTAAGATATCTATTAGACAAAAAAGACATCTGTACATGAAACAAAAAAACACAAATGACCTCACAATCATAAACAATTACAAACAATACAAAAAAATTCTCAGTAAAGTAAAACAGGTAGCTAAACGAAATTACAATAGTAAACGAATTCAAAACGCGCAAAATAAAACCAAAACATCGTGGAACATAATAAAAGAGAACTCAAATAATTCTAATTCTAAAAGTAAACCAAAAATCTGTCTTAAAATAAATGATAACCTGGTATCAGAACCAAAAAACATTGCAAATGAATTTAACATTTTCTTTGCACCACCGCCACCACCACAAAATACATCTCTACATCCACAATCTGCCAAAACAGTCAAAAACAAACAGTCGCGATCATTCTTTATAACGCCTGTAAACAGGGAGGAAATTATTAAAATCATCGTAAAACTGAAAAATAAAAGCAGTGTCGGCACTGACAAAATCCCTATAAAAATTATAAAAGCATGTGCAGAAGCGTTAAGTTACCCGTTGGAAATATTAATTAACAAATCTTTTGAATCAGGAACCTTTCCAGAACAATTAAAACAATCTATTATTGTACCTTTGTATAAGAAGGGTCCTAAACAGGAAATCTCAAACTACAGACCGATATCCTTATTACCAAACTTTTCAAAAATATTTGAAAGAGCCATGTACAATCGCATTTATAACTTTCTCGAAAACTTTGAGATAATATGTCCACAACAATTTGGATTCCGTAAAGGCCGTTCAACAACACAGGCAGTATTCAATTTTTTGAACAAAATTCTAGAAAATATTAATATTAGTAAAAAAACTGTAGGTATCTTTCTCGACCTCTCAAAAGCATTCGACAATGTTGATCATGAGCTTCTTCTAATTAAACATGAACATGTGGGTATTAGAGGTTTAGCATTAAAATGGTTTGAATCGTACTTAATAAATCGTCAGCAGAAAGTTCAAATTTCAAATATCAATGAAAAAATGGTCCAGTACATGGTAGAATCCAAATGGAGAACAATAAACAAGGGTGTGCCACAAGGAAGCATTCTTGGGCCTCTCCTCTTCCTTATCTATATAAACGAACTTCCAATAATTGCTGGCACAGAATGTTCAATGTTTGCTGATGACACCGCTTTGTTGTTTGAATGTAATGGAGACGTTGACGAATTTAACAAACAAGTTAACGAGACTTGCCAATTAATAGCAAACTGGCTGTTATCGCAACATCTATCACTCAACACAAACAAAACCCAAATTTTAAAATTTTGTCCAGTGCAAGCTACACCTATAAATATAAATGTAAACATTAATAATAATATAATCGAACCTTCCCAAACCTGTTCACTACTGGGAATAGAATTAGATACAAACATAAACTGGAAAGAACATGTCTCCAAAATTGTAGCAAAAATCAGTAGTTTTTCTTATGTTCTGGGTACCTTGAGAAAAATATTAAACACCGAATCAGTAATAGCCGCATACTATGGTTATGTATATTCAATAATAAAATACGGTATTATTTTTTGGGGAAACTCGGTAAACGCTAAAGATGTTTTCATCATACAAAAGAGATGCATAAGAAAAATTACAAACTCTGATCGTTTAGATTCATGTAGACCTATGTTTAAAAATCTGAAAATTCTGACAGTCACAGATATATATATAATGGAGTTATGCATGTTAGTGCGATCATCTACAGACAAGTTCCCACTAAAAAACTCAACACATAAATACGCTACAAGGCTCACAGAAAACTTACTAATACCAAAAGCAAACAAAACAATATTCCAAAAAGGACCATACTACATGGCCATTAAAGTATATAACAACCTTCCACATAACATTAAACAAATACAAGATACAAACAAATTCAAATCGTTACTAAACACTTTCCTTGTTAATAAATGTCACTACACGTTGAGTGAATACCTCACGTAAATGAAACGCCTATTTTTATTGGTATATATATTTGTATTTTTTTATTTTTTCATTGGTATATTGTTATTTTATCTGTATAAACATTGTAATTATTATAATAAAACAAATAATATTATATAAACATTGTAATTAAATAAATGTGGTTAGCTGGAAGAAATGGGGTCTACCCATAAGCTACACCTTTTGTAATTTTTATTTTACAATAAATAATTTTTGATTTGATTTGAAAAATGACATTTTTATACACATTTAAAAATAGATAAAATATGAGTTCCACACAGACATATGAATGAGTTCCATGATAATCAACACCACCATAATAACATTGTTTGGCTATTTTTAAAGGAATATAAAAATGTCATTGTGTTGAGTTATCATGAAACCTATATTTTAGCTATTTTTAAATGTGTATAAAAATGTCATTGTATTGAATATCATGGAACCCATTTTTTAGCTATTTTTAAAGGTGTATGAAAATGTCATTGTGTTGAGTTATCATTGAACCCATATTTTAGCTATTTTTAAAGGTGTACAAAAATGGCGGTTCCGTGATAACTCAACACAGTGACATTTCAACACACCTTTAAAAAAAGTCGGTATAGCAAAAAAAAAACTAACATGTAAACCTAACCTACATAACCCATTTATCCAAGTTCTTGTTTCATCACTTTCCATGACTTTATATCACTTTTTAAAGGTGTCTTGAATTGAAATTTTGATGAATAATCCGGTCACCAAAATATGGCATTCAAACCTAAATTTGTGATAAAATGGATTTTTATATAGGTATTGTGCATAGATTTACGACAGAAATTTCAAACATTTTTTGCTCACCCTGTGTAGAATCTCAGATAGACATCATCGATAACATTGTCCCGGTGCGCGTACATTCCTGTTGGCAAGGAAAACGTCCAATTAATAAAACTATAAAATAAAATAGTCGCATAAGTATTCCGCTTATTATATATATACTATCAGTCTTACTTATAAAGATTCCCTAATACGCCGCTGCAGCGCTGTTATTGTTATACGGTGATGAGGGCCGTATACTGTTCGGATTAAAATATTTACTCATAATTTCATGCAAGATTTTTTTAGACTGGCCCACTTTTTTGAATTTCCTCAAAAACACGGTCATTTTTGCATTTCGCTTTTAGTTGTTAACTTCACGTTTATTTAGATGACATTTGGGATGTCATGGACCCGGTCTGCTTTGAATTGCTTCGAAATTTTTCCGTTTTGATTATGCGTTCTGTATTTGCTTTGGCATTCCTCTGATAGTGCTGCCTGTGGATATTACTGTTTTTTGTTAACATTTTCATTGCGTGACCGATCGATATTTGTCAAATCAACCAGATTTTTAACAAAGTCCGTGACCCCCGTATTAATACCATAGTAATACGTCCCTAATCCCGAGGATCGGGCGGTTTAAAAATCTGTTAGCCACTAACACTGCGGTATTACGGCCGGTAATACATATTCATACGTTTCTATTATCCTGTTCTTATTCCTCCGTATTATCTATTATGAGTAAGACGGTATATGTATAAGCTCTGGTAAACGAGTATGTTTAATGGCAAATAATTGCTGGCAAGCTTAGAAATCGGTAAGGTATTGCCGTCAAGATTTTCGTGTTCGTTCGGCTACCGATATTACGACAAAAGTGAAGTATAAAGCTGCACTAATAACACATTTTAACGCCACTTATTTGAATGAGGTCACTACATAACAGGTTTGTGTTATTTCTTCTTTCTTTACTGTTATTTTATTTGTTATGTTTTAATTTAATTCTTTAATTTTTCACTCATCAATATTTAATACTGTACTATGTATGTGTAAAAAAAAAACTTGTGCATGTAAATGACACTTGTGCCATAAATTCTAAATAAATAAATAAAATAAATATTGTAGGGCCAAATTCCAAATCTTTTCGCTATGAAAACTGTCATAATTTCGAACACGTTTATATAAGATTGGTGGAGTTATTGCAGGATATCGCTTTTTTGTTGTAAATTTATTTGTCTTTACGTCGGTCTTTTCATGACATGGCAATATAGACGGCAAACACCTTTCCCGAAAAGGCTTGGCAAGGCATTTACAGGCGAGACAATTGTCAGGCAATTTATTTTAATCGTTTACCAGCACCGATTTTATTTAAATATTAAAAACATTTTACATTATTACATATAATAATACAAGCACAGTAGTTTCTCAATGGGTGCATTTCACGTTGAAAAGAAAAAAAAAACTTGTTTGAAGGAGATAAGAAATAATTTAAAAAATCAACATCGTGGAGGTCAACGTGATACCATCTAAAACAATAAAAACTATGTATACATGCATAAGAGGTATAGCCTATAAAGAGATAAAATATATCTATTATTAAAAATAGATGGTAAATTTTTTTGTTTTTTTTGTTGTTTACGGGTTGATTTTTTAACAACAATAAGTTATGAGGATATTTAAAAGTTCCAGAGCTCGGTATAGAAAACCCGAATATACTAAAGCTGAATACAGCTGGAGGTCGCGGTTTCAAACCCCGGTGTGAGCAAGTAAATTTTATTTGATTAATTTGGGTTATTTAATACACAATTTACTCATTTAAAAAAATATATAGTATATTTGCGGCAATTTCCAGAGAGGAAGATACTCTCAGTATCCCCTGGCGTAATACCACAATTTATAATTGAAACATTGCTTGAAATGGCTTTGGCCGTGTTTGGTGACCAGATCTGAATAGCCAGGTACTTCCCCACCTTCCTCCACCCCATCTTCTTCTTCTTCCACTCACTAACTTCAGCCTCACAACACCCAATTGGGGATGCCATAGTCTCACTGGCTCCAGACGGTTGGGACTCTTTTGCCACATTAAGTTTTATTTTTTACATTTACTCCACACAGCAGTCCCTAAGGAAAATAATTCCCTCAGGGCCCGTATCATCTTAAAGAATGCTGTGTGGAGGGTCTTTTTAAGAAAAGGAAGGAGAGGATTTTTTAATGACAAAACAAATTATGGTAATTATTCGGAATCCTTGGACACGGATTATATGATAAAAATATTTAAATATAACCTTCTTATGTTACCTTAATTACTATAAAAGGAATCTGATTGCATTTGGGATATTTTTAATTTTAGCATTATTTTTTAGTAGGATTATAGTATATATATTTTTAATAGGATAGTAGATTTGTAAGTAGGTTCTTGAATGCTTAATAATATAGGGTTTTCCAATAAGAGGTGTTATTTTGATATTCAATCGTAAAATATCAATGGTTTCGTTGCTTGTGTGGCACGTAGCGCCGTCTTGTTGAAAGTAAACACTGTCCAGATCAATACCATTCAATTCCGGCCATAAAAAATCTCTCGATACGCAATCCATTCATCGTAACTGTTGCTCCAGCCTCATTTTCGAAAAAGTAAGGTCCAATGACTCCGCCGGACCATAAACCGCACCAAACAGTCACACGTTGACGATAGAAAGGCTTTTCAACAATAATTCTTGGGTTTTCCGAGCCCCAGATGCGACAATTTTGCTTGTTGACATAGCCACCGATGTGGAAATGAAATGGGCCGCATCACTCTAGATGATTTGCATTTGATTCACTCAAGTGAATTTTAATAATTTCAATGCGTTGTTGAAGCGTGTATCGTTCCATTTATATTAATGGCGTAGCTTCTACTTGTCAAATGTCAAAAAATGACAGCTTCAAAAGTAACATCTACCGAAATAGCGGGCTATTCAAAATAACACCTCTTATTGGAAAACCCTATACTTCATGAATCTTAAAAAATCATCGCTAAACTTGATGAATTCCGCTGCACGCTTATTACGCAAAAATATATAAATATAACTTGGTAAGTGATACATTAAAGTTCCATTGTTTTCTCAAAGTAAAGTTCTCAGGTTAGGAAATACGCATAAATTATTAAAATAACCTAAACTAAACCATAAAAACCTATTTAGCGCGACTTAAATATTCGTAAACATCAGATAGACAATTTCAAAGCAAGTGAAAGGCATGCAGCGGAATTCAACAAGTTTATCAAAATTTAAAATATACAATTTGTGCATCAAAACGTCACTATCCACCGCCATCTTTTTTGGTTATATTAATTAAAGATGGCGGGGCACTATCTGAATGATAATTCTTTTTTTAAATCGTATTTATACAGGTAGATACTATAATATTGAAAAAAAATGCGAATAAGAAAGTCCAATAAATAATACGACGATTTCAGATATTTTCGACAAAAATGTAACTCTTTGAATCAAAGTGTTTCCTGCGCAAGTTTCAGGTCCCCTGGAAAATGTTGAAATCCCATTTGGTCTGGGAAACCTTTCACGCATAGAATCCCCTGCAAACGAGATTGGATAACCGAAGGGTCATAGAGACGCTGATTACTCGAATGGCCATTTGCCGCTACATACATCATGCGCCTAGGTAACTACTGTACTTACTGTGAATAGGGACGCTTTACTATGTTTTAAAATGGGGAAATCGAATCTAAATGGCTCATTTCCGGCGACTATCCGGTGTAATTCAATGTAAATAACGTCCGGTTCCGGCCCCACGGTCCTGGATTCCTTAGGGCCGATATAACCGGTTTTACGGGTTCTGGAAAGTGTCCCATATATAATAATAATAGATAACCGATGCAAATTAATGGCAACTAGTAAAATGTACAAAAATGATTTTTCCAAACGGTGACATGAAGCATTTGAGCCCCCGCATACCCAATTTCTACCGATTTATAACAAGTCTCTCGTTGACTCTTCATGTTATTTTCTAAACGGTGACATGAAGCATTTGAGCCCCCGCATACCCAATTTCTACCGATTTATAACAAGTCTCTCGTTAACTCTTCATGTTATTTTTCTAAACGGTGACATGAAGCATTTGAGCCCCCGCATACCCAATTTCTACCGATTTATAACAAGTCTCTCGTTAACTCTTCATGTTATTTTTCTAAACGGTGACATGAAGCATTAGAGCCCCCGCATACCCAATTTCTACCGATTTATAACAAGTCTCTCGTTAACTCTTCATGTTATTTTTCTAAACGGTGACATGAAGCATTAGAGCCCCCGCATACCCAATTTCTACCGATTTATAACAAGTCTCTCGTTAACTCTTCATGTTATTTTTCTAAACGGTGACATGAAGCATTTGAGCCCCCGCATACCCAATTTCTACCGATTTATAACAAGTCTCTCGTTAACTCTTCATGTTATTTTTCTAAACGGTGACATGAAGCATTAGAGCCCCCGCATACCCAATTTCGACCGATTTATAACAAGTCTCTCGTTAACTCTTCATGTTATTTTTCTAAACGGTGACATGAAGCATTTGAGCCCCCGCATACCCAATTTCTACCGATTTATAACAAGTCTCTCGTTAACTCTTCATGTTATTTTTCTAAACGGTGACATGAAGCATTAGAGCCCCCGCATACCCAATTTCTACCGATTTATAACAAGTCTCTCGTTAACTCTTCATGTTATTTTTCTAAACGGTGACATGAAGCATTTGAGCCCCCGCATACCCAATTTCTACCGATTTATAACAAGTCTCTCGTTAACTCTTCATGTTATTTTTCTAAACGGTGACATGAAGCATTAGAGCCCCCGCATACCCAATTTCTACCGATTTATAACAAGTCTCTCGTTAACTCTTCATGTTATTTTTCTAAACAGTGACATGAAGCATTTGAGCCCCCGCATAACCAATTTTTACCGATTTATAACAAGTCTCTCGTTAACTCTTCATGTTATTTTTCTAAACGGTGACATGAAGCATTAGAGCCCCCGCATACCCAATTTCTACCGATTTATAACAAGTCTCTCGTTAACTCTTCATGTTATTTTTCTAAACGGTGACATGAAGCATTTGAGCCCCCGCATACCCAATTTCTACCGATTTATAACAAGTCTAAGATAATGTCTATACAATTGTTATGCCGAAACGTTAATTATATGAAATTCCCTGGATAGAAAAAAATCGCAAAGTAAGCTCCGAAAATTATTAGAAAACACGTTTTGTTCTGTTATTTAATATGTTATGGGTATGAAACAAATCACAGTGTATCTTTAATGCAACTAAAGTATTTGTCGAGAGATTTTAGCTCTATTTCAAACGAGTCGTGTTTTATAAAATATTTTCACCATTTTCGCTTAATTTTTTTTTTTGTATATTAACTCACACAAGAAGAAAATAAAGAAGAAAATAATTTCGAAGAAAATTCTCGCTGAAAATTCTCCCTGAAGAAAATAATTTCCCTCAGGGCCTATGTCATCTTTAGGGATGTTGTGTGGAGGGTCTTTTTGTGGAGAGGAAGGAGTGAACATGGGTCTTGAAGAGTCCCATGTTGTAGGAGGGAGGAAACACAGAGGCCGGAAGTTCGTTCCACAGCCGAGCTGTTGAACTTAAGAACGAATCGTAGAAGCGACCCGTTCTCATGTGACAAATGTCAACCGTGTACAAATGTTGGGCGCGCGTTTAGCGTGTATCCCGACTACGCACCGGTGCCAAAGGGATCAATGATGCTAGTTCCTCAGAGCATCTTCCATTCTAGTTTTTTAATATTAGCGCGCTCCCTCTAACATTCGTATTTACATATATCCCTTTCAAACCATATTTGAACGCTTACTGCGGGCGTTAATCAAGCAATTTATTATTATAGGAGGAAAATTGTAATGATCATGGAAATTTATTAGACATAAGGATATGGAACTTCAGTCCCCCCTTTTATGAATAATAGCTTTCTAACTTAAAAACTAGTATTTTTTTTATTGTTATTGTTAGTTTTGATAATTGTTATATAAGTTTCAAGGTTTTAATTTGTCGGGTCTGCCAAAATGACGCGATGTGTGACTTCACCAGTCACCAATCTCAGTATTTTGTAAGGGAGTCGAGACGTGTTTTTATTGAGTACCCACTTTTAACATTGAAAAACACAAGGTAAAATGGAAACATCTCGTCACTTATGTTATTGTATTGAACCAAAGTGCAAAAATACATCCATGACCGCACCTGATAGACAATTTACCGGTGTAAAAAATCTGCATTACTATGAAAGAAAAATACATTGTAGACCATAGATATTTTACTCACGTAGACTGGTAGTGATGTCAGAACGTGTCAGAGTCAGCAGATTCAATCGTATTAACCAAACATTGTGTTTTAAAGTGTTGGTGTTATATTCGTTTGTAAATGACGATGATATTTATAAATTCTACGATTATTAATATATAATATAACTTATATATTCAGAATCAGCGCTTATTGATCTATACGAATATATATATATTTAAAACCATAATATTTTTCACTGAAGATTATTTTTTTGTGGTATTTTCATAGACATGGGAAACCAATATTGTAAAACCCAATGTACATGAGACGCACATGCACACACACCGACATACATGATAGTAAAACCATATAGGTAGATTGTTACAATAAAAGAGGTGATGTGAATAGGCATTTAATTAGTAAGCGTCATTGAAATGTTTATTTTACGAAACAGGTCATCTCATTCAACCGAGATTTTGAAAGTTCGCTAATGTGCAAATCACGATATTTAATGCCTATTTTTGTGTTGTACACCTGAAGAAAATTGACTTTATTGATTAATGTATCTGAGTATCTACTATATATTCATAGTATAGAAAAACAGGCAAATAAAATTTTTCCTAATCAACCCAAAATCGACAACGGATTAATCTAAACAACTTTAAAATAAGCAAATTACTATTTCATGGACACGAAAGCAAAATCAAAATCAGAGTCTAAAACCATATGAAAATTTATAACGAATCTGCCATAGGTCATCCCAAGTGATTCGCTACGTTTGGCAGGAGTTCCCGGGTAGTGAGGAATGAATGCGATGAAGTGTGTCTATCTTTATCTGAAGGATTCATACGTCCGTCACTTCTGGACATATTAACCCCAGATTCCTTCCAACAATGATTCACCAATTGCGGGAAATTCACGTCTTTTGTCTTTTATCGAACTTTAATTTTCCCTGAAAATATTCGGAGATAAAGGCTATTTACACCACGTAAAGTATAAATGACTCCTCACTCTCTTACATCTAGTCCTGTATGATTTTGGTAATTGAGATTCATGTACCGTTATTGACAGAAACGTGACCTCCAACCTTTTGTCATTTTGAAGAGTGAAGTCAATCAGTGGTGCCCATTGAGTTTGATGATCCACCAATACAATGGGCCAATCACGATGTTTTTTCAACGAATCAAACTGATGACACATCATATTCTACCAATAGGCTTTACCCCGCCCTGTAATTGACTGCCGTCTATTTGAAAGGATTCGATTTTCAACCTCCAACACAAATATTAAAATATATATGTATTAAAATCTTCAGTAAAGTTGTAAGCCACTACTTACAGTAGGTACCTACACAAAAATAAATGGATTCTTGCCCTCACGATATATAGTGTTTTATCAATTTGTCTTGATCATTAAACTCCCTGAAAAAAATACTGTGTTTTTTTTAATTTTGATATCTCTGAAAATTTGCGACGTTTTTACATGATTGAAATTAAAATATTGCACTTTTCAAGTATAAAGTATATTTTAAATACAAAAATCTAATAGGTAATTTTATTTAATTTCTAAAATGGTATTCGTTTTTACGACATTTTCAAAAAGAAGAAATATATAGAACATTTAATATACCTTGGAAATTCTATGAGAAATTATTATTATTTCAAGTTTACACAACAGATAACTTATGATGACCGGATAACTCGTCGAAATGACAATTCAATACACCTATTAAAAGCGCTATAAAGTTATGAAACAACAACTAAGTTAACTAGGTTACAAACGTAACTATTTAACCTAGTTTTTGTTTCATCACTTTTCATAACTTTATAGCACTTTTTATAGGTATGTTGAATTGTCATTTTAAGGAGTTTTCATGGAACCCAAAAAAACAACCCCCTGTGACTGGATAAGTAATGCATATTTCCATGAACAATTTTATGTCAGTTTCTATTTTACGTTTCAATTATTATGGTTTTCACATATACGGTCGTTTAGACTACTTTTAGTGAGGCTTTTTAGTGTGGTTTAAATTTATTCTTGTATGTTAAGCACCTTAAGGGCCCACTATTCGAATTTCATCCAATTTCCGACATACTTTCCTTAAAATTTTGAAGTTTTTAAGCTCTTAAAAAAATATATGTTATTCTTTAAGATAGTATCTATTTGTTCCAAAAGCCGAAACGGTAATTATTTGAAATTCCCTCGATAGAAATAAATCGCAAAGTATGCTCCGAAAAATATTATTAACACGTTTATTTCTGTTATTTTACAAGTTATATGTATGAAAAAAATCACAATGCTTCTTTTAATGCTACTCAATAGACCCCAAAAGTGATTTTTGCTATTTTTGAAATACGCCGTGATTTATTAAACATTTTCACAACTGTCGCTTACGCCTATTGCTTTTAAATCATATTTATTATAGCGCGCTCGCTCCGACTTGAAGATTAAACTATCTTTCTTTGAAAAGTTCATTCGCCAACTCGAGGGCTTTGGGGGCAGACGTGTCGTTCATCGTTCTATGATCTACAGACGTGCGATTACGTGCAAATATTTGAATTTATAAAGATAATTTTTACGCGTGTAAAGTTTATGAGTTAATAAATATTGTTTTTTCAAAGATGGGAAATACACGAAAGATATCCCGTATTTCAAAGAAAAAATGTTATCTCATAAAATTATATCCTATCTATTAGGTGAGAAGAAAAAAATACAATTTTTGATTTATAAGCTTATATTTATTATAAACGATAATTTACTATAAAAATTAATAATTCATATTTTTATTTATGTATTGTGTAGTAAAAAGTTATTATTTTTTTTTTCAGAATAGGTACTTTGGGAAATAAAACTAATTCCAATGCATTAGAAATTACGGGGTAAATTTTTATTAATTTAGTTTTCTTGTTCCTATACGATCGTGATTTATTTGCGAATTAACTTTCTACGTACACAAATACACACGTCACTTTACATCTGCTCCTTAGAGTAATATTACTCTAAGATCTGCTCTAATGATTCACAATGCAACGATGTCCGAAATATAATATAATATGTAATAATAATATATGGGCCACCTGTTTCAAATAACAATACTCGAACGTGGAATCCAGAAAAATAATGAACGGGCCAGCGAAAAAAGCTATTGAAAGTTCTGAAACTGTGGGGAATATAATTTAATAAAATAAAATACTTTTTTGTTTTAAAACCACGATATTTATTAATTTAAGAACCGACCGGTTTCGCTTTACTTAAGCATCATCAGGGTACAAATTAATACTAAACAAGAAGTACATAATGTGTGCATATATATAACAAAATATAGAGGGAGACAACATGATACAAATATAAGCAACACAAAGACGGTCATAAAATACATTAACATAAGTGCACAAGTAATGGAAAAACCGCTAGATAATTATGTAGACTAATGGGTTATACGAATAAATCGGGAGAAACAAAACATCAACTGGCAAGGTGGTAAGGAGGTAAGGAGAACTGGGAATTTTTTATGGGTTTATTGGAAACAGACTTAATATTGGACTACTTGATATGTCTAATTGATTATTAACTCTTAAACCCTACCACTCTGGGAATGTAATTATTCCTACCACGGGGTACTGAAGTACCCCGCGCAAAAAAAATGAATAAAATAAAAGTCTTAGATATTTTTTTCAAAATTATTTTTATAATGGCAAAGTAATAAGAAAAGACAATAAAATTTATTAATACAAAACTAATAGACATTTTTGTCGTTACATGAAGGACAGCTTTTGTATTGATGGTCAACACAAATATAGCGGCGTCAAGTGTTACAGACAGATCGAGATTTTTTGTCCTTTGTGCGCGGACAAAAGCAGCAGCGACCAGGTTTGGGATTATCAGGGACCGGCCTATGATCTTCACTATGAATATTCAAGACTGCACGTATAGTTTCTCTGATATCCCGGGGTAAACTTGGCTATTGAATTTTGCTCTCATATGAGGCTTTATGAGTGCCATTGACAAACTCTTAAGAAATTTACGCCGCTTGGTTATTTTCTATTCATCAATGTTAGTTGACAGCTAGAATAAGACCCAAAAGTTGACACCAACGGTATTAAGCAACCCGTAGAAGAGACACATGGGCCACCTTTTGATCTTCCTGGACGTCGAGTACTTCTTACAAAGTTGGTCGAACACATCCTCCCCGCATTTGGTTTTATTATGGAAATGTATTATTTCTGGAAGGTACACTTCATTATCCTTGTCAGGACTGTCATGCATGGTGGACAGCATGATTACAACTTTCTTCTTAGCTGACTTCAGAGGACAATACGACAAAAGTGTGAGAGATCCGTCGTAGCCAAACATTGATGTGCATCTTTCTCGATTTTTAGGGTCTAAGAAAACAGGAGGAATTTCTCGTTTATTCTTCTTTTCAGTTCCAACTAATATTATACCTTTTTCCAGTAACTTCTTGGCTGTGGGTATAGACGTGAACCAATTGTCACATGTCAGGTTTCTGTTAAGACGTTACCAGGTGGGTGCAACAAAATATTACGGCGAGGCATTCTTGAGTGAAAAGGCTTAACACTAGTCCACTTATGTCGATTATTATGACCTTTTCCGTACAGAACTAATGGAGAATCTAGCACACCAGCCCCGCCATTGTCAGTCACTAAATACTCTTCATCTCCTTCCACACTATCCAGACTTTCCAGATCCGCATTTCGCTCGAAGCATGTTTAGGGTAATAAGTTTATAGTTTAGGGTTCTTTCACCGTATTTATGGGAACATTTCAGAACCACCAATCTTTCATTTTGAGTGAATCTTGTGTTTGTGATTAAATTATATTTGACAATTTAAACAAATAATATTTAGAGAAGTTAAAAATAAAATTGAAAGTTCACTGAAAGCTTAAACTATTAAAAGTAGTAATTTCATAAAAATGTAAATAAATAGAGCCCCTTTCACATTTTAGAATGTAATTTTATGTTGCTTACATGTTTTATTACTCTTTATAATTATTGAATTGTTTAAATGAATAAATAAATAATTACAAAAAAGTCTTCTGATTTGTAAGTCCTCGGGAAGCACTAAGGATCTTTCTATCTATCTTTATAATATAATAAATTTGATGAGCATAAAAATGTAAACGTGTATATAATTGATATAAATGTACAAAAGTAGATATTACACGTGTATAAATATTATATTGCGCATATTATACAAGATGTCGGGGGTAAAGTGCACAAACTTCGGGAGGTGATTCTAATTGATAGTACAAGTAAAAAAGAAAAAAAACTTTTTTTGGAATTCCAACGTTTTAAGATAGTTTTCGAGTAAAAAAGTTTAATTTTTTGTATAGAAAAAAAAACAATTTCTTCTACGGAAAATAAATTTTTGTGGAAAAAATTTGGAAATTCGAATAATTTCCATTTCATTTTTACTTCTTCTAGCATTTAGAATAACCTCCTGAAGTTTGAGCACTTTACCCCCGGACACCCTATAAAGATAACCATATAAGAAAAACCTTATTGATGTAAAAATATATTTATTGATTTTATAAAAGTTATAAATTACTTTTATAAAAGTGATAATAGTATTTTAGTAAAGTAAAGTAATTTTTATACCTATTCAAATAACTTTCGTAAATGTTTTTTGTAAAATTAAAAAAAAAAAAAAATTTATTAAATCCGTAATAAAACCCATATTTTGAGAACCATCTTCATTTCGACATCGTTATAATTTGCTCGGTGCTAACTAAAAATGGTTCTGTTTTTCTAAAATTGCAATAGATGTCGGTAATTTAATTTCGTTATTTAAATTATAATCCCCAAAATTATTCCTAATACGAATTCAGACACCTCTGTCGGATTCTTTTAACACTAAATATTGTTTATTTTGAGGGTGTTGCCCAAATCTAAATTCTTTACGCGGAAAGCGGGCCCTTATTTTAAATTGAGCCGCTATCAATAACAACCCTTACGTGGATGGCGATAAGGTTTGAATTCCCGCTTAACACCATCCGCCTGTTTTGATTTATGCAAGAAAAAAACATGGCCAAAAAGTGCCTTTTATTTTATTTTGTGGATGTTCAGCCATTATTATTTAATTTTTTTCCTATCATTTTATAAATAACTTAATTTGCCACATTATACAATAAAATCATAACCGAAAATGGGTTCGTAAGTAGGAGATTTTGAACTTTAAAGCAGTTTTCATAGGTCTTTAAATTATTTTTTTCTGGGCTTATAAAAAGACTTATCTAAAAAATACTCGATTTTTTCAAAGGCCAAGATGTATTCTACTAGCAGTATTTAATTAAAGTATCTGAAACATTTCTAGGCGACCAAATTTTCAAACCAAAAACACACGATTTTAAATTACTACGTAGGGCATCGCCTTAAGTCAAATATTTAGGATCATTATCGTTTTGAAACACAAAAATGACACCATAATAAATAAAAAATTGTAGTAATTTATGATAGCCCTATTTTCCAAGAATTCTATCAATCATGTTTAAATCCTCATATTTCTATATACATAGACGTTTGATTTTTATCTCGGTAAATATGTGCCAATAATTGGTGCAGCTAATAAATGTCCTATCCCCACCCACCTCCCTTTTAGCGAACATGTGCTTGAGAGAAGACAGATAGATTTCTTTTAAACGTAAACAATGTGTCTGTTTCTGATGGTATTTTTTTAAAGGAGCTAAATTCGGTCACAGGAAAAAGCAAACATAAAGACTGAAAAATAATAGTAATCTAGTTTTGCACTGATTCTATTTATTATGTACTAGTTGATGTCCTGGACGTTGCCCGGGCTTTACGCAGAGTAAAGAAATCAGACTGGGAATAGTATGGCTGATTTATTAAAATCCTGTTAAAAACGCGATGGCAAGCTATTTCCTAGTAACATATTATTAGTCCGTTCAGAATATATCGGAATACGTGTTCATGCAGTTGTGCTTTTCCTTTTTATGAACACGCGTTTCTACATCCCCATAACACATTCGTGTTTTATTGTTAGGAAATCTATCAATTCATTCGTTAAAGGCCTGCAGTCCCGTTTTTAATAGGAATACGAATAATTTGACCAGATTTTTAATAAATTTTCAACATTTTATATCAGTAAGTTTTCTCCCTGGAGGAGCGATTGAGGTTCTTAGGATAAGGAACTGTTAACGAAAAAAACTTCAATAATTTTTAGGTTAAGGACAATTCCCTATCCTTAAATAGAACCAGAATCGCAACTCTGAAATAGACAGTCATTTTTATTTTATTTTGAACGTCAAAAGGTGCAAAATTTCATCAAGTATCAAAATTATTCTTTCAGGGATGGGAAAAGGCGATGGGGTGGTTTTTAAAAATCTTATGTAGACAGTCACTTTTCTCTTGTTTTGAAAGTCAAATTTACAATATTTCATTAATCTTGAAATAAAACTGTAAATATTTAAAAAAAGCCACGCTGTTACAGTCTTCTTTGAATATATAGAAGAAGATGATAGAAAAAGAAGGTTTAAAAATAAGTTTAAGTAAAGAATTTCTTTAGAAATAATGTTAGTCAATGTGATATTTTAGAAAGTTGATGACAGAAATGAACATTATCCTCCAAATAGTGTGACAAGACGATGCATTATGTATGGTCCTGCCACTGAGAGCTCCACCGTTTTCGTTACTTGCAACGTTTATAAGAAAGAGGAATAGTTGCACACCATCTGTTAGCAGAAAACATGCACTGAATAATTATCCACTCCCTTAAGATTGCATAACCTTTTTTAAATTCAAAAGTAAAAAGAAATCTACAATTTCTTTAAATAATGAAAATACATTCTTATGAATACAATTTGTTGAAATAATGAAAATTCAGCTACTCACGGTGGCCATCTTACTGCCGGCCATCGAACTACAGACCCTGAATCTGACCTAGAATATCGGTCGTGTAGGTATGTTCAGGTCACGGAGGTCAACACTCTACGTAAATGTCAACCAATACCTTTTGCTACCGTAGCTTGAAGCTTCCCAGGGTTATGTATGAATGCTGTTAAATAATTTAAAAAAATATTCCTACACAATTTATCAGTTACAGGTAAATCATTTTACCCCATAGGCTAATTTGTACGCTTTTGGGAACGGCTCTTGTGGTCTCATGGAATTCATTTTGTCTCTCTCACTGTCATGGTGAAAAATATGATCTAAACGTCGTTAGAAAGAGAAAACACCATTCTTTGTATTCAAATCTAGAATTTAACCGTAGAATAATTCAAATGTTCCGACCGCAAAATGTAAAAAAAAACATTATGAAACTTCGCGAATTAAAGTGAGGTGACGATAACGTTTGTAATAGGTACATTTGTCTAATAAAATGTGGGTATTTTTTTTAGTTATTTAAGTTACAAAAGAACGTAAAGTGAGTCATTTTTTTTCAAATTGTGATTGGAATCTTTGGTTTCATAAAGGTACACTTTTAATCCTTCTGTGGTTAACATGACTTTTTTTAAACTTTCGATGCTGTCGGTGTGCTTAAATATATATAAACGTGTCCCCTTTAAAATGAGTTGCTTGCAACAAATTAGCCTAAAAAAATCTGAGTTCAGCGATAAAATCAAAATATTTTTCTTGATTGGTAATACTCTTACTCAAGATTGGTAATACTTTTAATCAAGATTGGTAATACTTTTACACAAGATTGGTAAAAAATTTACTCAAGATTGGTAATACTTTTACTCAAGATTGGTAATACTTTTACTCAAGATTGGTAATACCTTTACTCAAGATTGGTAATACTTTTACTCAAGATTGGTGATACTTTTACTCAAGATTGGTAATACTTTTACTCAAGATTGGTAATACTTTTACTCAAGATTGGTGATACTTTTACTCAAGATTGGTAATACTTTTACTCAAGATTGGTAATACTTTTACTCAAGATTGGTGATACTTTTACTCAAGATTGGTAATAGTTTTTTTATCAAGAAAAATATTTATACAAACAAAACAATTAAAATAAGAGAAATAACTTCAAATAAACTTTGAAAAGAAGGCACTAATGAAAGTACTTAAATCATTTAAGTATGCATTCGTTGGGTTGTGGCGACAATTACCGCGATGTATCGTGAAACTCTTAAAAATTATGTTGGGCTGCTTCTTGGTAAGTGATTGGTCTCCATACCTTGTTCTTCCTTACACATACTATATCACCCAATTCCAACAAACATTATTCTTTTCGTATAGTTTATGAAATATTGAATGAAAAACGAACATTAGTATTTGTGGAATAGTTTTAGTGCCATGTTAAAGTATTTTTGCAGCGCTTTTTATATTTAAAAGTTACATAATAATTTGCAGAAACGATTTATAAATCAGATTATTACTATCTTGCAGATGACATGTATTTAAGTGGTATATTTATAGCCTTCAAAATTGATTGATTGCTTTAAAAATAAGGGTTTTCATTTGTGTGTCCGGAAACTAATGGTAAAAGCGTGAATCTACATCACATAGATAACCCAAATTAACTTCATTTTTTCGATCTGAACATTTTTTTTAAACATTATTTTTCTTATTCGGCAACTAAAACTAAACTAACAAACTAACTAAAAATCACGCCGTTTCCCCACAGGGGTATGGTTCGATATATTTAAAAATAAAATAAGGAGCTGATATTCAACCCTTAGTGACCGATGTTTTTAAACTTTAGACTCGATTTAATCGAAAACTAAAGTTGGAACCAAAAAATGTTCCGGCTTGGATCTAACAAAAATTACGCTTCCATCGAAAAATCGTCACAACACGCCACTGTACTGGTAGGATGTTAATTAGGTAGTTAATAATTTATTGCGTATTGTGTAAGTACTCGTTGGTAGGTATTAGGTACTGTAACTTCCATCTACCAATATACAAATACACATCCACCTCGAATCCCACCCATATGTTCGATAGAGTAGTTGTAAAGATAATTGACCTTAATTGATACATTCCAGTCACATGGGAGGAATATAAATACACATTCAAACGATCTAATACCAAACTTACTTACAAGTCTTATTTGCACTAGCACTAGCTATAATAAGTCTTAGATTTAAGTCAATAGTTATAATAAGTCTCAATAGTTAGTAGCTAGTTATAAAGATCTAGTTGTAAGTCATTGAAAGGGTTAAGAATTGGACCACCACATGTCCGGTCAGTTTGATTGCAAAATAGCTTTCATTTTTACTGTAAAATATTGACCACCTTGTATTAAACTTTAAACTTAAAAATATTTAGTAAAATTAAACAAAACTTCAAAGAATTGTAAGATATTCATGATAAAAAAATATAATAATTTATTAGAGAGTGACCGATTAGTTTTACCTCGCTAGAATCAGCATAAAATGCTGAAGTTTTTTTAGTCGTTGTTCAACTTTCTACGGTACATATGTATATTTTTAGTCGTGGTTCAACTTTCTACGGTTCATATTTTTTTAGACGTGGTTCAACTTTCTACGGTAGTATATTTTTTAAGACGTGGTTCCACTTTCTACGGTACATATATTTTTAGTTGTTGTTCAACTTTCTACGGTACATATTTTTTTAGTTGTGGTTCAACTTTCTACGGTAGGTACATATTTTTTTAGTGGTGGTTCAACTTTCTACGGTACATATTTCTTTTAGTTGTGGTTCAACTTTCTACGGTACAAATGTTTTTAGTTGTTGTTCAACTTTCTACGGTACATATTTTTTTAGTCGTGGTTCAACTTTCTACGGCACATATTTTTGTGTCAGCTTCATTCGAAAGCTAGGTTTTATTTATTTAATTTAATTAGATTAAAAAATACGAAAAACGCTGCATTTTTAATGATTTTTGTAGATGGCATAACGGGTTTTTGAAAAAAAAAAACAAAAAATCGATAACCTTGAAAGTGTTAAGAATTGGGCAACTACATATGTTTTTTATTTTTATTTATTTACTAATTTTATTTTAGTAATTTGTACATTTAAGTTTACAAATGACTAATTAATTTGTTACATATAAATATACTTGGTTTTTTCTTGCTTGATGTAGCTCCTACACAACATCTTAAACTTTCCAATTGGGGCAGACTTTAGGTTTTCCGGCAGCGCGTTATAGTATTTCATCCCTTTAAATAGTATACTATTCTCAGTATTCGCCTTGTCATTTTTTGGTAGCCTGATTTCATTGCACGTCCTTGTTTTATGTTTGTGTATGTCCTTGTTGTATACAATTATATTTGAAATTTTTTTGGGTAGCAGGTTGTTTACTATTTTGTGTACAAATATCATCGTGTTCAAGGTCAACATCTGTTTCACCGTCAGCCAATTTAATTCGTTTAACATTTTATTTACATTTGAATATCTATTTCGTCTGAATATTGTTCTCATTGCCCTACTTTGGAGAATTTGAAATTTGTTTTGTTCTCGGTCGTTACACAGGAAAAGGATAGTTGAGCAGTAATTAAAATGTGGAGCAATAATGGAGTTATAAATGGTGATTGCGGACAGTTTTTGGCGAATTCTTCCCAAAAAAGATATCTTTTTTTCAATTTTCTTTTGGTTATATTCAGCACGTTTGTTAAAGTTGAGTTTGGAATCTATTATAACTCCTAAGTATTTTATATCGGTAACATTTTCAATAGTTTCACCATCAATTTTGATTTTGCTTTCACTGGATGTCTTCTTATAACCAATTACCATACATTTTGTTTTTTTTTTGTATTTAATTTAAGCTTATTTATTTTTAGCCATCTTGATACATTATCTAGTTCATTATTTAAAATATGTATCAGTTCTTCAAGGTTTTCTCCGATTATATATATTAGTCTATCATCGGCAAATAGTCGTACTTTTTGCACTTTGAAAATATTTTCACCATGTCATTAATATAGATATGAACAATAGAGGTAATAACTTTTTTGTTATTTGTTTTTGGGGTGTTATGCCGTGTTGCGCTAACTCCTTCTTTAGCCAACGTTTCGGACAGCATTGCAGTGTCCATCATCAGGGCAGATGTGTTATTAATAACACATCTGCCCTGATGATGGACACTGCAATGCTGTCCGAAACGTTGGCTAAAGAAGGAGTTAGCGCAACACGGCATAACACCCCAAAAACAAATAACAAAAATACTTTTGGCCGTGAAAATCTTAAATCATATTTGAGAGGTAATAACATTTAAAAATTACAGAAGATACAATAAGGAACTCTTCATTCAGACCTTAGAGACTATTGATTGGAATGAAATAAATCAAATGGAATATAACAAAAAAGCTGACCAGATGATATTAAACATTAAAAAATCCATTGATGAAGTAGTTCCAGAACAGAAGATACGTAAAGGAAACAATAATAAATGGTTCACAAAAGAACTACGCACAATGCAGCACGATAGAGATATATTTTACAAGAGAGCATGCCAGTACTATGGATTGGAATAACTACAAAAAATTGAGAAATAGAGACATAAATCGAACATAAATTTCACCATCAATTTTAATTTTGCTTTCACTGGATGTCTTCTTATAACCGGAAAACCTAAAGTCTGACCCAATTGAAAAATTCAAGATGTTGTGTAGAAGCCACATAAAACAAGAAAAAACATAGAATATTAATATGTAAAAATTAATTAGTCATTTGTTAACTTACATGTACAAATCACTAAAATAAAATTATAAAAAACAAAAAAAAAGAGGTCCAAGGACTGATCCCTGTGGTACTCCTAATATATTTTCCATTGGTTTTGAAAATTGATTATTAATTTTTGTTACCTGTATTCGGTCTTTCAAATACTCTTTTATTAATTTTGTGGCTACAGTTGAGAAACCAATTTCTTTAAGCTTTCTTATCAATATTTCTCGATCTATAGTTTCGAATGCCCTTTGAAAATCCAAGAATATTGCTAAGATAAATTTATTACTATTCATCCCTTCTTTCCATTCTTCAACGATTACATTTAACGCTGTTTCACAAGAATTATTAAATCTGAATCCCGATTGTTCTTGGTATAAAATATTGTGTTTATCTAAATATTGCAATATTTGTTCTTTTATTATCACTTCAAGTATCTGTTCATATTTCGGTAAGGTGTTTATTGGTCGAAATTCTTCACATTTTCTGGTATAGTTAACCTTTGGGACCGGTATAATGGTAGTTAGTTTCCATGACTGTGGAAATTTTCCCTCTTCAATTGTCTGATTAATAATATTTAATAGAGTAGATCCAATTACTGGAAAAGCATATTTTATTAAACTAATAGTTAATCCATCTGAACTATTTTTTGATTTAATTTTGTTTAAAATGTTAAATAAATATTCTGCAGTTATTTTTCTGAAGACCAATAATTGTTTGTTTGAGTTGTTATTATCATTTGTGGGGTTGACAACAATGTTAGGTATTAATTTGTTAATTTGAGTGATGCTTTCTATAAAATATTTATTAAAGCTATTAGCCATGTTTTCTTCGTTTATATCTTCTGGGAAGTTTACTATTTTTATGTCGTCTTTGTTATCGCCATGTACTAATTCTTTAATGCTTTTCAAATTTTTTTTGGGATCCCCTTCTTCCGAGTTTATTTTATTTTTTTATGTACTCATTATGCGTTCTTTTTATGTCTCTATTTCTCAATTTTTTGTAGTTATTCCAATCCATAGTACTGGCATGCTCTCTTGTAAAATGTATCTCTATCGTGCTGCATTGTGCGTAGTTCTTTTGTGAACCATTTATTATTATTTCCTTTACGTTTCTTCTGTTCTGGAACTATTTTATCAATGGAATTTTTAATGTTTAATATCATCTGGTCAGCTTTTTTGTTATATTCCATTTGATTTATTTCATTCCAATCAATAGTCTCTAAAGTCTGAATGACGAGTTCTTTATGTATCTTTTGTAATTTTTAAATGTTATTACTTGTGTTTCTTTACTGGAGTTGTAGTTTTCTCTGTCATTTATTAGAATTTGAATCATATTATGGTCGGTAATTTTAGGTTTATCTAATACATTAACACGTAGGTTAAATTTATTTGAGATTACCAGATCAATCAATGTTTTAGAGGTATTAGTAAAACGTGTGAAATCTTCAACTAATTGTTTCATACCTGCAGTTTGAATAATAGATTTCAGTTTTTTTGTGTATATGTCTGCATTTGCTTTAACATTTATATTGAAATCTCCAACTATAATGTTAATATTTTCATTTTGCAAATTTTCCATGCTCCATCTTTGAAAATATGTTAAGAAGTCGCATTTACTTGTGTTTGGTGATCTATAACAGTATATACACCTTTCTTGATTCCTGATTTAATGCTGATGGCTAAAATCCAACAATGTTTTCATGTTTCGAGTGACTACAATTGATGCACTGAATATCCTCATCCGTGCAATCTTTTACGTCATGATTTTTTCCGCATTTTGGACAAAATTTTAGGTTTCTGCAATCTATAGCCTTGTGGTTGAACCCATTACATTTAAAACATCTCATGATATTTAAATTGTCAAAGACCCTGCATCTGTCCCATCCAATATTTATTTTTTTCTGCATTTAACATTCTATCGTAAGTCTTTCCGTCGACGTCGGCATATATAGTAAAAGTTGTTTGATTTCTTCGATTTTTTATTTCTTTCATATATGACACCTTTATTTTTGAGCTTTGTTCACAGATGGACTCATTTTGAGTTTTTATTTTTCTTTCTATTTCTTCAAAACTGTATTTTTCAGATAAACCAATAATTTTGACGGATGGGTTTTTTGTTTGAGGAATCTTTACCTCATATTTATCTCCCAGTTTGGCTATCACCTCATCATGAACCTTGTTAATATCTGTGGCATTTTTAAATTCTACTATAACCCCTCCATCCTTAAAATTTCTCATGCCGGTAACTCCAAAATTTGCTGGGTCAATATTAACTTTTATTTCACTCTTTGTTTCATTATTTTCCTGAT
Source organism: Hesperophylax magnus (assembly GCA_026573805.1). Classification (NCBI taxonomy): domain Eukaryota; kingdom Metazoa; phylum Arthropoda; class Insecta; order Trichoptera; family Limnephilidae; genus Hesperophylax; species Hesperophylax magnus. The sequence goes on from JAIUSX010000050.1 coordinate 1,761,492, forward strand.
CCTCTTTTTTGGTTTTATGATAACAACTGGGTCGTGTTTTTTTACCTTTTCTGCATAGGTTTCAGGTAAGATTATTTTTCTAATATCATGTTTAATGTTTTCTAAATTACTGATATATTTTCTGTCACTGTTGATTATATTTTCTTGTAATTTGATGATTTTGTCTTGTAATGAAAGAGTTTCTGTTTTAATTGCATCTTCTAACTTAACGGGTCATTTTGATTGTAAATAATCTCCATTATCACCCCACTTCGTTTAATCCGTATCTTACGGGACACCCTTTATATACGTCTGTCTTGACAGGCCCAATGCTCCCAATGAGAATCGAAAAATCATATTTTATATAGATAAAAAATATATTTATTTGCACAGCACCCAGTGGTTATTAAAAAACGTGCATATATAGGATTAACTTATTTTTATTAATTATAATAGTGTATAACACCGACGCTGTCAATTATACTAGATTCCTGCCTACGTAAGTTGGTAGGTATTATGATTTGGGGAAAGAAATTTTTTTGTGCAATTACTGAATAATGAAACAGCATTTTATATCTCTAAATATGTAGTATAAAATAAAGGCGCTTTTGATAGGGTTTTCGCCTTCATTTTGAAAATTACTTCCGAAAGGTTTATTTATATAATACATGCATATTATATTTATAGAAAGTAGAGAAAAGTCGATGTTTTGTAATCAAAACGTAAAAAAAATTTCAGATGCTCAAAAAATAAATAATAATGTACTGCGGGATTGTATATCTTAAAAAGGCGTACAGAAAAGTACGTGATGGTATATGTCTATCTCCTAAGAATAAAGCCCAGCAACGCCGGGTAAACGTCAGATAGTTGTATAATAAAACCTCATCACCGAAGTCAGAAATAGTAAAACTTAATAGTGTCGAAAATAATCAGCGCGTGATTTTCCACTATTGAAGAATTTGTACCTTGTACATTATAAACTTTCTACAGTTTAACGAAAGTGAGTGCAGATTACATCTACTATATTCTACAGAATGATTAGCGCGTTTTAATCATTAAATGGTGAAAGTAACATTACTTAGCTAGTTGAGAATGCTAAGATACAGGGGCGAATTGACTATTCCTGGTATTGTGGAACTTGTCTTTTACACATTGTTCTACCTGTTCCAGAAGTGTCATTCCTTCATCAGGAGAGCAAAAAAACTGGAGAAGAAAGGCACTTCTGAAATAGGTTGAGCAAAGTGTCAACATAGAGTGGTTTAACAGGTTCAATGCCAGCCTTAGACAGTTATGGCTTGGAAAACTCCGACATGTAAACTTAGAAAGCTCTGACACAAGCTATTACTTTAAAACTTTAAGGTTTTTGACTAAGTAGGTAATCAAAAACTGGGTTCGCACATTTTTATTTTTGTTATTTGGGCCAGCATAAAAACAACAGCGTCAGTTGCTGAATTTACTCTGAGCATGGTGCGGATTTTCTCAAGACCGTGAACGTGTTAATACAAACGCACGTGTTTATATTGTAATTATGACAAGCCACAAAGTAAATGATTTTATCGGATACGTAAATTAAAATTAGTTTGGTTTGAAAATTCAAGTTTTTACTATTTTTACTGATATTATTTTAAAAATACAAGGGCGTGGATTACCTATAAAGATTTCGGATTGGCCAAACAAATAATAAGTACAATTTAATCAAATTATGTTACTGCGTTCCGTCAAAATAGTACGGATTCCAAATATTGACACAAGTGAAGTAGAAATTCTGAAAACGTATTTTATCAATATCTGTGCAAGTGTGGAATAGATGGTATAGATACATATATCTACTCTTCATTAGAAGAGTACGAAAGATTTTCTAATTTTGAATTTGTAAAGAATATAAGGTAAGACGAGCATTCAGAAGTGGATTTTTCTCTTGATAGATTAAACTACCCTGATTACCCTAATAATGAATGCGTAAATCCGGGATACTAAGGACAGCCCCTAGGTCACATTCCACCCCTGGAAACCGGTAACTCCAATGTGCATAGCGTCAGCGTCACATCGCCACACAAAGACTACTTAATTTAATGCTGACAACAGCCACTCAAAGAACCCTGATATGATTAATGATACTCGAACTTCAGGGTTGGTAGGCGTTTTCTTTTTACACAATAACATGACTTCAAAGTATACGGTATTATTTTATTACCGTTGTATTTACTATTAACATGATGATCAGTTGCTAACTTCAAACACAAACTTCAAACAGATACTTCAAACTTCTTCGAACACAAATAATTACGAACAAATTATAGTATTATTCGCACTATTTTAGTGACGACAAAGGAGTAGGTGATTTGTTGATCCACATTTGTGTGAAGCCAAATTATAAAACAAGAACAAAATATCGCCCTGTTAGAAACTCACGAATTTGGGCACTGACGTTCTGAAATTTACGCACCATTTCTGTTTTTAATTTCTAGGTTAAAGCGACCATTTTTAGGTTTTCATTCTCATCAAAAGCTATGGACAGTGGCGTAGCTATAGCATTCATATATATGGGGGGGGGGGGCTCAGTGATAGTGATAATAAACCTGATTCCTAAACCGAATACCACTAAAGAGATAATAATTTCATCAGTCAGTATCTCAGAACAATATTATCCGAATATTCAGTGGCGTGGCCGCAAATTTCACCCCCCCGGGCAAGTAGCAATAAAAATGAATCATTTGCTTATAATCAAATATATTTAGATATATCTTCTACCAAGGGACTAAGCTAATTCATTACATTTAGCTATTAATTAACTAATAATTTTGTAATTAAAATAGATAAAAAGCACTTTAAATAGTACAATATAATATTATTTTGCACCTACGCGTGGCAAATGTCGTTTTTTGGTGAGTGTTCTTTTTCGCATTTGAAGGTGACAAGTTGTTCAAGATTTGTATTTTTTGTATCTCTTGTGGATGATCAACGTCCCTCTTTTCAATATTATTTATTTGTGTAGGTACTCAATAATAAAAATAATAATAAGGTGTTTATTCCGGTATGTGGGGAGGTTAGTGCAGTCCCACACATTCCATATAGAGATACAATAAAATATATAATCAAAAACAAAAAGATAGAACAGAAAAACAAAGAAAAGAAAACAGAATAAAATAGAATAAAATAAAATGATAAAATAATAGAAAGTTGAAGCCTCTAGGGAGCCGTGACTATGTTAGGCGCTAGTATTTTTCTCCAGTATGCGTCAATGCTGGAGGATGGAGTGAGGCGGGCTTCCATAGTGAGGATATTTCCAGAGCTTCTTATCCTTTCCCTATATATAATAAGAATGACAAATTACAGATTTGTGCGAAATGTTCCTACACATTTATGTAAATAGTATTTCCATTAGTAAAAATATTTTTTTGGATGGATAAAATACAAATAATTGTATGTACACAGTAGGTAGGTCAATGCATTCACTACACGGGATGAATACAAATCTGTTACATTTACATTTTCGCAACAAAATTTACATTCGCACCATGCATCCGGAATCCACCCATCGCAGTGAAATCAAGATAGATTGGCATAAGACGTTTCTTATGCCAAGTTAAAAACAGATTAAATCGAACCCTCCACCAAATAAAATGGGAAAAATGAAAAACGAAACCGACGAAATGTGTTTAGTAGAAAAGACCACAGGCATAGAAATTATTAAATTTTTATTTATATTGTCTATTCATAACCATAGGAATCTTATTCTTTGAGAAGGGGCCCGTCTCACTTTACCCGGGGATCAATGCCTGGTGCGCTACTGACCTTTATAAATAGTAGATCAGCAAATAATCGGTCGGTCAGTTAAGCCTGTTGATCCGATATTATTAAGTTACCGATTTGACTATGCTGAAGCCTCAGGGAGTAGTAAGGTACGTTCTAGACCCAGAATCCTCCATTAAAAAGTGAACCTAACTAGCATAACCCTTGGAGAAGAGAATTTTATTTTTTAGGTACCTCAGCGATACATACCATTCTTAGCGCCATTGCAATTGTTCCTTATTTCTCACAATCGACGCATACAACGGAAAGAGAGTTTTAAAAGAGCTCTCAGCGGCAGGTACCTAATTAGTATTTACGCAGGTACTTCTCTAGCATGAATTGGTAACATTCTAAATTGCATCTGACCTAAAGCTGGTATTTAGCGTCTAGCTTCAGAAAAGATGTGTATTCAGTTGTGACGCGTCCATTGTTTGCTAGATCTTGGAGAGATAGTGTACTTGATACTCTTCTGGTACAGGTGTATAAGTGTATACCTGTGCTATATGCCACTGCACTGGTACTGGCATTAGCCGAGGCACAGGTAACACGGAGTGAAGGGAAATATGGTAATGAATTCCTGAACATTGCATCCACCGTATACTTACTTGTATTACCATGTAGGTATATTTGTACATACAACCAGATCCAAACACTGATCAGCCACATTATTAGATATTAATTGGTAAACGATAAATAAATTAATCTAAATAAATTAATCTAAATAAATCATATAATGTGTACCCAGAAGGGTGTCTTTGACTTTCGTAATTTTTAATTCCGTTCATTCGATTTTCGTATATTGGATTTGGGTACATTCGATTTTCGTTAATTCGATTTTTGTAATGTCTTTATTATATTGTTTATTTATGAACCTATAACGTTGGATTTGAGTACATTCGATTTTCGTTCGTTGGATTTTGGCACATTCGATTTTAACGTCTTTATGTTTTTGTGTATTTATGTTGGTACCCTTATTGTTCATCTATCGTTTATTTTATTTTTATTACATGATTTTCATTACCCGCATCACTAGGAAGAGTCTGTTCTTTATATTCAATTTCCAATATGAGGGTCCTTTTAAGAAGAGGAACGCGTGAACCTGGTTCTTGAAGAGACCAATTTTCTTGGAAGGGCGAAACATAAGAGCCGCTGGCAGTCGACAACTGAGCTTTTGAGCACAGTAACCATCCGTAAAAACGACCTATTCTCAAGCGGGAATATTAACCGTATAAGTTTTTCTTTTGTCGGAAGGAACTAGAATGGATATTGCCTAACGTGATACGAAAGTAGAAATAGTAGGAACAGTTTAAGAATAAATTAATTGCCTTATCTTTGCCGCAGTTATGGCCAACCTTTGAACAAGTAATTATTTTTGGATCCAAAACTCTTCCGCTATATAAAAGAAAACTGCACACGGAGAAAACTTACTCATATGAAATACTGTTGATTTATTAAAAAAAACTGGTCAAATTATTCGTTGTCCTGTTAAAAACGGGACTGCAGGCCTATGACTAATGAATTGACTAACAAAGTATCAGTGAAAAGCGAATGAGGATAGCGGAACACGTTTTCATACAAATATTGAAATTGATATTAACATACTGATATTGACGCATTCCGTCATGACATTTATTAAGAAAAGAACAAGTGTTCTCCATATATTTTGAATGACAAATTTTTTAACAGGAAATTGACATGTTATCACTTTTTTAACAGGATCATATTTCTCCGTGCCCCTCACACAATTCCCCAGTCGTGCACCAACCATAGCTACGCACCGGTACTGAATCGATCAAAGACGCTAGTTCCTGTGCTCTAAATCTTTCAAACAGACTTTTGAAAGTCAAGAATTTTTCTCAAGTATTTTGGGGTGCACTTGCGATTTGTACAGGGTTACAGGTACAGATTTGTACTATTGAAGTAACTGCGGGCCCTGTACAGTACGCCTAGCTTCTGAGAGGCTAGCTTGAAGTAGCTGCGGACCCTGTACAGTAAGCCCATCTTCTGTGAGGCTAGCTTGAAGTAACTGCGGACCCTGTACAGTACGCCCAGCTTTTGAGAGGCTAGCTTGATGTAACTCCGGGCCCTGTACAGTACGCCCAGCTTAACAGAGGCTAGCTTGATGAAACTGCGGGCCATGTACAGTACGCCCAGCTTCTGAGAAGCTAGCTTGATGTAACTGCGGACCCTGTACAGTACGCCTATTTTCTGTGAGGCTAGCTTGAAGTAACCGCGGGCCCTGTACAGTACGCCTATTTTCTGTGAGGCTAGCTTGAAGTAACCGCGGGCCCTGTACAGTACGCCTATTTTCTGTGAGGCTAGCTTGAAGTAACCGCGGGCCCTGTACAGTAAGCCTATTTTCTGTGAGGCTAGCTTGAAGTAACCGCGGGCCCTGTACAGTACGCCTAGCTTTTGAGAGGCTAGCTTGATGTAACTGCGGACCCTGTACAGTACGCCTATTTTCTGTGAGGATAGCTTGAAGTAACTGCGGGCCCTGTACAGTACGCCTAGCTTTTGAGAGGCTAGCTTGATGTAACTGCGGACCCTGTACAGTACGCCTATTTTCTGTGAGGCTAGCTTGAAGTAACCGCGGGCCCTGTACAGTACGCCTATTTTCTGTGAGGCTAGCTTGAAGTAACTGCGGACCCTGTACAGTACGCCCAGCTTTTGAGAGGCTAGCTTGATGTAACTCCGGGCCCTGTACAGTACGCCCAGCTTAACAGAGGCTAGCTTGATGAAACTGCGGGCCATGTACAGTACGCCCAGCTTCTGAGAAGCTAGCTTGAAGTAACTGCGGGCCCTGTACAGTACGCCTAGCTTTTGAGAGGCTAGCTTGATGTAACTGCGGACCCTGTACAGTACGCCTATTTTCTGTGAGGATAGCTTGAAGTAACTGCGGGCCCTGTACAGTACGCCTAGCTTTTGAGAGGCTAGCTTGATGTAACTGCGGACCCTGTACAGTACGCCTATTTTCTGTGAGGCTAGCTTGAAGTAACCGCGGGCCCTGTACAGTACGCCTATTTTCTGTGAGGCTAGCTTGAAGTAACCGCGGGCCCTGTACAGTACGCCTAGCTTTTGAGAGGCTAGCTTGATGTAACTGCGGACCCTATACAGTATGCCCAGCTTTTGAGAGGCTAGCTTGACTCTGACTTAGATGAAAGTATCGCATTGAAATTCCAATAATTTATTTCGTTATCTCTTAGGTGCATGTAACCAAACACGACATATTACGAGTATTTTGTCACGGTATTATTAACGTTACGGGGTTATTATCGTTAGGATGTATTAACGTATTATTAACCCATCAGTAGTTACAGTAAATAAGACTGATATAACATGCAGCGTAATTTTATGCTTTGTACAAGTTTAAAGTGCAGTACAAGGTTCAAGGATTCATGTTACCATTCATTCTCATTCTAATGAATTTATGTCGATGACGTCAAAACAAACGACAATAGTTTCCGTATTGTACATGATGTTACGAATCAGGGGCGAACGACTTACAAAAAATATACATTTTTATTATTTCCTACGTATTTTTCTGGCAACTTATTTTATTTATTTATAAGTTCAAAAAATCTCTCAATAGATACAAAGGGTTTTCGAAATAATCTTGATGTAAAGTTACAAATTCTATGAAGGTCGATACGTTCTAAGCACACTGACACACCTTCCTAAAAACCCTTGATGAAAAGTTACACCTTCTACGTAGGTCGATACGTTCTCATATTGGCAGGTTATGTAACACCTTTATGTTTATTAATCTATGTTCAGAATTTTTGAATAATTGCAAATTGGTAGGTAATTTTTTATTATTATTTTTACATGGTTGGTAGTATAATTTTAATTTGACAGATACTTTGAAACATAAAAAAAAGAATTAAATTACATTTGATAAAAGCTATGCAACAAGTCATACAAACACAAGAAACAAAAACAGAAAATTACAGCTATTTGTAGGTTTACATGATGTGTTTAGGAGTATTGTTGAAATAAATGTTTTAAATGATCCACAAAACTTGCCAAGTTGGTATTGAATATGTCAACATCACCCAAGTAATGATTTCCCATGGTGTGAAGTCGTTGTATCGGAGAGTGGGCAATGTATTTACGCTTATGTGTGCTGCTGTAGAATATTGTATTTTGTCGTGTTGTTACTGTGGGTGTATGTATGTGTATAAGTTGCAGGAGTTCACAACAGCGAATTTAGAGTTGAGTATTTTGAATAAGAACGTTAAATCGTTTATTTTACGTCTATCTTCTAATGTATGTATTTATGAAATTGTATTTTAAGTCTTCGACAGGGATATTTAATTTAAAATTTATAAAACGTAGAAATTTTTTTTGTATTCGCTCAATGTTGTTAATGTGAATTTTGTAAGATGGAGACCAAACTACTGAGTTATATTCAACTAGACTTCTTACTAGAGATACGTATAATAGTTTAATGGCTTGTAAAGAATTAAAGTTTTTATTTGGTCTTAATACGAAGCCTAGTGTTTTCATACCTTTGTTCACAATTTGATGGATATGATTGGTGAAACTTAGTTTTTCTTAGTAATGTAACATCTTTATGTTAATTAATATAAGTTCAGCTTCTTGGAATAATTGCATATTAGTAAGTTATGTAACATCTTTATGTTTATTAATCTATGTTAAGATTCTTGGAATAATTGTATATTGGTAGGTTATGTAACATCTTTATGTTTATTTATCTGTGTTAAGCTTCTTGGAATAATTGCATATTGGTAAGTTATGTAACATCTTTATGTTTATTAATCTAAGTTAAGATTCTTGGAATAATTGCATATTGGTAGGTTATGTAACATCTTTATGTTTATTTATCTGTGTTAAGCTTCTTGGAATAATTGCATATTGGTAAGTTATGTAACATCTTTATGTTTATTAATCTAAGTTAAGATTCTTGGAATAATTGCATATTGGTAGGTTATGTAACATCTTTATGTTTATTTATCTGTGTTAAGCTTCTTGGAATAATTGAATATTGGTAAGTTATGTAACATCTTTATGTTTATTAATCTAAGTTAAGCTTCTTAAAATAATTGCATAATGTGTGTATTATAAATGTAATATATATTCAAGTATTCCATAAGATACTGATGTTTGCACTAGCGATGGTCGTTTTATTCTCAAGAGCACTTCATATTTTCGTACCGCTCAAAGAGATAAGATGGTAGATAGTTAGTAGGTGAAGGTACATATTTCCCCAAGTCTAGATGTCGGGATTAATAATTGGATAATTTTAATGGCGCTATTTTTCTAAAATATCTCCTGATGAAAAAGAGTAACCGTTCAATTGAGCCGTAGTACGGTCTACCGGGAGTCGTACGAATACGGTTCATCCATAGACATGAATATTAGTAGACCTGCCCTAAGTGATTAAAAGCGTATTATCCCCACTCCCCATACCGGTTCCATTGGAGCCGGCTGTGCTCGCGTATGGCCTCAAGTGAAATTTGAAAACGTGACGTCATCATTCTTGTGCGAACTATGGTCGAGGCATCATCGGTTCATTTTACGAAATAACACGGCAAAATGTTGACTTGTGCTATGAAAACTTGTAAAAATAGATGTGAAAAAGAGAATAAACCCAATTGTCGTATTACATTCGATATATAAGCATTATTTTACTTTATTTTAAGCATATTCACATAGTATAATATGGATCAGTTGTAGAAACATATACTATCACATCGAGAAACGTCTGGACGCGAAACACAAAGCTGGTTGGTTGCTGGGAAGTAAATTATGAACATTTATAAAAGTGTCTTAACTAAATACTTAAACGAAATATTCGACTCTGAAAATAGAACCGAATTTTTTTGCCGAATTTGGACTTCGCAAATTTGTTCATAACGTGGCGAGTAATTTGCGCTCCCATGTAAAAATGTCTATTCATTCAAAAGCAGATTTTACTTTTAAGAAGTAAATGGTGATATTATAATACGAGATGCCTATTTACTGTCAGATTGATTTATTGACGAATCACAGTCAGCTTCACCCCCTTCGTTCTTCAACAGTTGATTTTACCCCTCGCCATTAGATAATGAGAAGATTCTCGTCTATTAATTCCTATGTCTGTGGGTTCATCAAAAAACCTAGATCAATTGTGCGGCTCGTTCATGAACGACTCATGACTAGTTTGCACCAATGCATGATACACCAATTTAATTATTTTGGTATCAATTATGTTATTTAAACGTTTAAGTTTACTTACAAGCTTTTGTACGTGATTTTTCCATTTGAGTTGGATGTCTATTATAATTCTTCGGGTGATATTGATAAAAATTTGCAAAATATCGAAAAGCCTTATTGAACAAATAATTACATCAAAAACGAATAAAAATGAAATTTCATCGGCCTGTCTGAACTAACTAACTATCACGCAGTTTCCCCGCAGGGGTAGGCAGACAGGACGGACCGCCAAACAACTCGGTCTTGGCACACATTCCTTGCCTCATTCACATTCATACATAGTCGCATACATACTCTTCTATTATTCTGACTTTTGACATGGCCCGACTCAAGTATCTGATTTACTTGGTCGTATCATGTATTATATTCTCCTTACACTCATTTCAAACCATCTAAGCGCCCCTTTCTTGATCTTACTCATTACGCTTACATCAGCCTTTCACTCTTTGCGGATCTCCACATTTCTCACACGATCATACATGGTTTTATTACACATACGCCTCGGGGATCTCATTTCTACTGTACTGTCTGAACTTCCATTAATTTTACGTTCAGTGAAAATACATGACTATTGTTAATCAAGGTTGACGATGAATGACACTTCTAAAAATTGGCGTGTCTTCCCGAGCACGTGACATCACACACAAACCGCCGAAAAACCGGCGGAACTTCGAAAATAGATTCGAACTGTATCATCCTCAGTCTGCCCCTCTCCTCTCTGCCCCCCTGCCCCCCCCTGCCCTATCTTCTCGGTGACACTTCTCTGCTTGGATCGCGAGTTCAACTTTTACGACTTTACTACGCGAATTCCGATCGTAATGTCATAATTCGTATGCGAGATATTTTGGTCATTATTGTACACGATGCGAGATTTTAAGCCACACAGTTCATTTTTGTTATTTGTTTTTGGGGTGTTATGCCGTGTTGCGCTAACTTCTTCTTTAGCCAAAACACCCCAAAAACAAATGAAAAAATACTTTTGGCCGTGAAAATCTTAAATCATATTTCACACAGTTCATATTCATTTCCAAATTAGCACTGATCTTCACCATGCTTATTATTTATTTAACTAGTCCTATAAACAAACCGCATTTATAATACAAAAATATTTACCTATATAAGGTTAAGCCAAAAAAGGTTCTTATAACATGCTTAATTTTGTTAAAGAGAGGAGTTTTATCATGCCTTTAAACTAATAAGTAAGGGGAATATAGGATAAGGATGGGCGATGCTCCTATATATATATATACTCGTGCATTAAGTTATGATCGCAAATAATTAATTTAAGATTGCGGGAGATTGTGATTATAACTAAAATAAGTCTAGATTCTAGTCTCTTCTAGAAGAGACTCATGTTTTAGGAGGGAGGAAACACAGAGGCTGGCCAATCGTTCCACAACCGAGCTGTCGGACTCGTAGACGCGATCCGTTCTCATGTGTCAAATTTAATGTCATCCGTATACATATTATGTTGGGCGTGCGTTTGGCGTGTTTCCCGATTATGCACCGGTGATCAATGATACTAGTTCCTCGGAGCATCTTACATTTTAATACCGGTAGAAGAAGGACAACATACCTACCTGACGCCTGTGCTCTAAAGTTTGAAATCCGCATTATAAGATAGGGGAATCTGTCAGTCGCAGAGAGTCAAGGGAATTTTCCGGTATTTTGGGGCTCCAGACCAGAGGTGGCTGCCAAATTCAACAGTGGGGCGCACTTGCGATTTGTACAGGGTCAGCAGTTGTGTACTATTAAAGTATTTGCAGGCCCTGCACAGTACAGTATGTCCAGCTTCTGAGAGACATTCCAAGCGACGTTTGTCGGTTGCAGCATCTCGATTGTTTCAGAATTTTAAATAACGACAAGGTGAATATGATTTTTTATGGCATTTTTGGGTCAGTAGATACATACTTATCTAAATGTATATTATAATGGAATCCAAGGTCAGCATTCACAAAAAATAAACTGCACAAAGTATTTTTATTACTCAACACAAACAGAAATAAAAATAAGTCAACCTTGTTCATTAAAAGTTCGTATCGTGTTTCAACCGGTCCCTCAACTACTACCGAATGATTTTGTACAACACATTTTTTCCTAATTTCAAATACATTATTACAATTATTTTTAATCGTTTTGTGTAAGAGAAAACAATTTAGTAAATATTCACGAAATTGGGGCACGGTTAATACGCACTTATAATAGAAAAAAACACTTTGTATCAGTTCGATAACAATCAGAAGGAAGTATTGGAAGAAATGGATGAATGGCATTTACTAATAGTTATTTCTTTAATTAAAATCGATTTTTCACTCCGCGGCCATTGTTATTGATGTTTTAAGGCAAGTTTTTTTCTTCTATTATTTAAGCCAAAATATGAAACTATGATCCTAAAATAGGTTCTTAGTTTGGATTTCTTTTCAAAAAAATGGCTATAAAAATGCATTATTCTCCAATTACGAAAACTGAAATACCTACTTACTTCGCATTAATATCTAACTGATACAGTGTTATTTTTAAATAAAATGTCTGTATTGTAAGCATGTCCCTATTTTCTGTGTATTTACCAACAATTTAAAAAAGCAACATTTTTATAAATATTATAAAAAAATTAATAGATTTTATGAATGTTAATAAAAAGAACTTACCGGATCCCCACCAACGCTTGTTCCACCCATCTTTCAACCACTTGAACATGTTGATAGTTTTAATTATTGATGCATCACCTTAAAACTAGGACGACTCAAATAAATGAGTAAACTGACGTGTTCTGGGACCAACAACTATTTTTAAACATATAACATTTAGTACTGAGGTATTAGTGTCACAACTTTCTAAATTTCATTTATAACTTAGAAGATAATGTCGGTTTTATCGTAATTTTACTAACTAATATAGGAACGCACCGGACACGCTAGTTCCGTGTGGCGCTCGATTTTGTCTGGCGATCTGACAACTGTTGTTGGCTAGGGAGGGGATGGCCGCTGATCGGCATTTTTGTAACGGTAGATCGATACTACTTCAGAGTAGGCTGACAGCAATCTCGGAAGTTGAAGCTTTCGTTCTTTATACAAGATATTGCATTTTAAGCGAAATTTCTTAGGCGATGATCAAATGATTTTTTGCACACAATTATGTTAACTCAACACTCTTTATTTAAAAAAAAAATATTTTGTCAGCATGCTCTTTGAGAGTGGAGGCAGACGAAAATTTTGATGCTCAAAAGATTTTTTTTAGTTGAAATTATAATTGAAATTTATGGTATATACATGGGTACCGTTGAAATTAAATAAATTTAAAAAAATAATTTGACACACATTTGGCTTGCAATAAATAATATCAAATTTTAGAATAGGGCTTATGGAAATATCACTTTATTTGTTTCAATTCAAGTTCAGATATTAAATCCGATTGTTATGAAACATTACACACAGAAGCAATTTGTCTAATTATACGTTAGTAAAGGTTAAAAAAGTAGATGTCGCCCACATAGGAAATGAGCTGACAATTTGAAGAGAAATGCAAGATTTTGATAAGAGGCTAAAGTTGGAAGCTAGAAAGCCCACGAAAAGAAGAGTATGTTTGAGTTCATTATATTAAGGTTTTTATCGCTAGCGATTTTAGCATACGAATGTGCTCGATATTATTATTTAAAAAAAATCTAAGCAATATTTTTTCACATGAAAGTGCATCTGTCAAATTGGTTCAGAAAAATAATACAATTATTTTATCAGACCGTCGATTACTATTTATTACAGAGTTTTAAAATGTCGATGTTTGGATATGCCACATCTCTACGAAATGAGCAGTGGCGGGAAGTGAGAGACTCGTAGGTACGCAACGCGACGCTCTACTGCCACAACTTATTTAGAATTTCGTAGTGCTCCCGTAGGTAAAATTATGCGGGCAGCCACCAGAAAATTAATTCATCTGTAAGCGAATAATTTTGTAAGTCATGTTGGTTAACATTAAAAACTCTCTTAACAAGGAAAATAACTCATTAATTCCGCGAAGACAGACTCCGCATATTACTTTGAAACTTCTAACATAGTCAGCTGGTATATACCTAATAATAATAATATACATCTCCCTAATTATTTTTGTTGTTCGTAAATTGTATTAATGCCGACGTGCTCGTTTCTTATTGAAAAATATGGATCACCCAAAAGGACGTGTTTATTTATATTTACAATTCAAATGAATGACGTGTTAAATCACCACAACACATTATTATGAGCTGAAAATTGTGAGACCGCACAGCCAGTGAGACTATGGCACCCCCATTCGGGGTATGTTGTGAGGCTGAAGTTAGAGAGGGAGGGAAGGAGATGGGACAGAGAAAGGTGGAGAAGTGAAAGGTGGGGTACCTGGCTATTCAAATCTGATCACTAAACATGGCCAAAGTCATTTCAAGCAACGTTTTAATTCTGAGAGTGTCTTCAACTCTGGAACGTGCCACAAACATACTATATATTATTTTTAATGAGAAAAATTGTTAAATAACACAAATTAATCAAATGTTATTGTCTTGCTCACGCCGGGATTTGTACCTGGGACCTCCAGCTTGCTAGTCGAGAGCTTTACTCCTCGACCATGTAGGCCGGCAGATTGTTAATTCGACCTAGAATTGACAGGTAGAAAAGAGGGTTTGTAATATTTAATTTCATGTTAAGTTAGGACGCTTTGTAAGCATAATAGTAATAATAATATTTTTGGATAATTTATATACTCGGCCTCTGTAGTGAAGGGTAAGGCTATCGACTAGCAATCCGAAGGTTGTGGATTCAAATCCCGGCGTGCGCAAGTAAATTTTATTTGAAGAATTTGTGTTATTTCACAATTGGTAGAGCATCTGACTGGCAATCAGAAGGCTGCGGGTCGGCGGCGTCATGTATTTTTTCTCGGAAGATTTTTAATAAGAATTAAATCCATAATTTTTTTAAAACATGAAGATTACTTACATAGAGTGGGCAAATAGTTACAACATTTACAAAGACGTCGAAAAGCGCCGAATGGATTTTTTCCCATGGTATCTATACCACCCAATTAGGGTAGTTATGTGATGTGGGTGGAAGGATTGTAATATGTATGATTGCATTTACAAAGACACACGAAATAAGCGCCGCAGAGGATTTTTTTTCCTATTGACGGCCTCCGTGGTCGAGGGGTAAGGCTCTTGACTCGTAAGCAGATCGCGCGTTTAAATCCTGGCATGTGCAAGTAAATTTTATTTGATCAATTTGAGTTATTTCACAATTTAATTTAGGGAACCCCTGCCGACGCCCATGCTACTAGCTAATTTTTTATGAACACTCTCCAACATTTATTAAGGAAGGAATTGAATAAAATTATGAAAACCCCCATATTTATCAAATTCTTTGCAGTGCGCAGAACAAAATTCAGCATTCACAATGAAGTGCTACTACAAGCCATCCCAATATAAGCACAACCTACTCTCAAATATGATTCCAAGATCCTTCATGGTGGAGACACGTTTTAAACTTCGGGCGTTCATTGTGTACTGGGATGTATGGTAATAAGTTGGGTATTCAAGCGATAGATGGCACTAGACATAAAGCTTACTCCAGAGTCCGACAGATGTCGTTAGAGTGTAGCAATTGCCTGTGGGATATTATTGACAGACAACAAGAATTACGTTACATTATTAATTCTAGAAACAGAGAATTACCAACTCTCGGGTAATGAACAGTGTAGCGAAATCCAGACTTATTAGTAGTTACGTAAATAAACACAATTATAGTAAAAGAACCTTTTACTTTATCAAAGAGTTCCCAACACAGAAATCTGCAAGTAAAGCAGAGACACAACAGTGTACCAAGATTCTTCATGATGGAGACACGTTTTAAACTTCGGCGTTCATTGTATACCAAGATCCTTCATGGTGGAGACACGTTTTAAACTTCGGGCGTTCATTGTAAACCGATAATACCAGGTATCAGGTATATAATTAGAAATAGATTAAGTTCATGTCCATCCTTTCTTTGGTCAATGGTCCACACCAATAAAAGTTAAGCATCCGTTGCAACCTCCCTAAATCTCGACATAAACGAGGTACTCCAGGTATATAGTGTATATACTAGTGTCAGTAATTCAGAATTCCGGAGTTTGTAAGCAATTCCTTTCTGCAGGTAGAATTATTGTCAATTTGAATGTTTTATGCGTTTTTAAAAAAATAATGAAAGTTTTATAGAACATTCCACGTTGAACTGGTTGTGCAAAATAGCACACGCAAAGTAGTTATAACTACAACCGTTGCTGCAATTGACCCACTTGGTGCCACAGCTTAACAGTTAGTTGCAGTTGCAAGTGAAGAAAAATATGAAAAACACAGCTCTTCGTAAAGATAACAACTAAAAAATACACATCGCAGTTCGCAGTGTTCCTAAATATGCACATGTGCACATCGTGATGGCGATCTATATTTTTTTTTTGAGGTCAAAAAAATTCAGAAGCAATCTACACACCTATAAGGACTCAAGCAGCGTATCAATTTTATAGGGCGATACTCTTCCACTCTGGAAAGTGTCGAAAATATAGGTACAATTGATATTATTTTGAATGAATTAATTGTGGAAAAAAACACAAATTAATTTAAAAAAAATTACTTGCGCACGCCGGGATTTAAACTCGCGACCTCTAGGTTCACAATCGAGAGCCTTATTCCTCAACTAAGGTGGCTGTGAAATTACGTATGAGTGCGTGTCAACACAAAAACGTGTGGTTGTCTTACCTGTTTCACAGAATTTGAACAATTAAACACTTTTCTAAGTTAATATTCAAGTTCTGCGAAAGTTGATTAAAGTTCTGCCACGATTCTATTATTGGAAAGTTGTTTAAAATGTTATGAATATTAATAAAATTTGAACGAAACTTTGACAGAACTTGAATATTAACTTTAAAAATTGCTGAATTTTTCATATTATGTATGTGAAAACAAACCCTTATTTTGCCCTTTCGGATTTTAAACCTAACCTAACCTTTGCGCTCAGGGCCATGCTTTTTCTCCTCCGAAGAGCGTTAAATAATTATTTTGTTATGACAGATATTTCATGTTTATGATTTTAAAATATATATGTGTAGGTATATTCATATTAGGCCCTGCCACACGTACACTTCGGAGCAGCAGTACCACGCGCCACTCCAGGCCGCCGCGCAGAAAAGTCCGAAATTAAGTAACGTTCTACAGCGCAGTCCACTGTGAAACCTTTCTGCGCGCCGGCCTGGAGCGGCGCGTGGTACGGGAGTGTACTTGTGGCAGAGCCTTTACATTATATTGTGTAAACTTTATACAAAATAACTATAATATATGGTGATTCAATGTATGTTTTGTAAATGTCAATTAAATTCCATTCCAATTCCATTTAAAAAAATAAAAATATATATTTGAATTTTACTTTTGTTTTCGGAAATGCATGAATGATTGAATGAAAATCTTTGAAGTGGAAATTAACCCACTTACTGAAATGCGATCGAGCTGAAACTAGGCAGATAGACTCGTTTTCGATGACAATGCGTTCTATCGACTTTTGGTAGCCCTCACACGCACACGCATTTTCCTGAAAATTTATGACATTATTAAAATTATACTCGAAAAAAATTAAGATTTGGCTCTAGTGATTAACTCGGTTCACTCATTTTAGTCAATCTCTGGGGAGGAAGGTTAAATCCTCAGTCAAGCCAAAATATATACATTTAGGTATACATATATTTTAAAGGTTTAAAAGACGTTTTAAAAGTTTATAGCAGTTAAGAGCCAGTCCCTGGGAAGGAAGGTTAAAACCTCAGTCAACCCAAAATATATACATTTAGGTATACATATATTTTAAAGGTTTAAAAGACGTTTTAAAAGTTTATAGCAGTTACGAGCCAGTCCCTGGGAAGGAAGGTTAAGACCTCAGTCAACCCAAAATATATACATTTAGGTATACATATATTTTAAAGGTTTAAAAGACGTTTTAAAAGTTCATAGCAGTTACGAGCCAGTCCCTGGGAAGGAAGGTTAAAACCTCAGTCAACCCAAAATATATACATTTAGGTATACATATATTTTAAAGGTTTAAAAGACGTTTTAATAGTTCACAGCAGTTAAGAGCCAGTCCTTGAGGAGGAAGGTTAAAACCTCAGTCAACCCAAAATATATACATTTAGGTATACATATATTTTAAAGGTTTAAAAGACGTTTTAATAGTTCACAGCAGTTAAGAGCCAGTCCTTGAGGAGGAAGGTTAAAACCTCAGTCAACCCAAAATATATACATTTAGGTATACATATATTTTAAAGTTTTAAAAGACGTTTTAATAGTTCACAGCAGTTAAGAGCCAGTCCTTGAGGAGGAAGGTTAAAACCTCAGTCAACCCAAAATATATACATTTAGGTATACATATATTTTAAAGTTTTAAAAGACGTTTTAATAGTTCACAGCAGTTAAGAGCCAGTCCTTGAGGAGGAAGATTAAAACCTCAGTCAACCCAAAATATATACATTTAGGTATACATATATTTTAAAGGTTTAAAAGACGTTTTAATAGTTCACAGCAGTTAAGAGCCAGTCCTTGAGGAGGAAGGTTAAAACCTCAGTCAACCCAAAATATATACATTTAGGTATACATATATTTTAAAGTTTTAAAAGACGTTTTAATAGTTCACAGCAGTTAAGAGCCAGTGCTTGAGGAGGAAGGTTCAATCATCAGTCAACCCAAAAAAAATAATTGATTGCAACCACGGTTGATAGAGTTATTAACTCCAGTTCCTGGGTGCTAAGGTTCAATACTATTTTCGCGCACATGTACGTAAAGATAGGCATAACTCGAAATAAGTCACTTATCTTGTGTCAATGTTTAGTGTGTAAAGTACACCCCTATTACGGTAGGTTCTTATCAATGTTACGTGTAGCATAGATCTTTTACCGCCCGATAAAAATTACCTTGAAAAGCAGCGTGTTAAAAATGTATCAATACATATATTTTAAAAACGCTATCAATTCCTATGCATAATTATTATGTATATTCATAATGGAAAACGGTAATCAATATCAATATATTATTATAAAAGTAAGTGTGCAATGTGTGTGCCGCTAAAACTCAGGAACGAATCCCGGTACCATCAAGGGAGTTATATGGTATGGTAGCCCTCTATCCCCCATCCATGAAGAACGTTCCCTTTTACATTACCGGAAGGGCGTGCTTTTAAAGATATAGGGGCTGGAAGATTCGCCCTCTGGAAATTTCTAGAACAGTCCAGAACATTCGAGAGTATTCGAGAGCATTCCACAACATTCAAGAACATCCCAGAACATTCTGGAATGTTGTGGAACGTTCGGGAACATCCCAGATCATAATGAAATAAAAACGGGATTACAAGCCGTTTTATAGTATAAAACATAGAACTATACGCGTCGGTGTGTTTTTGCGCTTAGTTTTTCTAAACTATCCAACTTAGTTTGATAGGGTTTTCAATATGATTTTGAGAATTTTTTCTGGAAGGGTATATACATACCTAATGCATGGATATTATATTTATTGAAATTAGTGAAAAGTCGAGCAACGCCGGGTACACGTCAGCTAGCTTCATATAAATATTTAGGATTGAGAGGAATAATAATTGCAACCATAGTGCTTTATGGTATGTGAAATTATTATACACATCTCTGGTTAGAAGTCAAATAGAAAATTTGGTCTCCTCATTTTAACTCTCATTGCCATTGATTAGTCAATGCCTATTGCTCACAAATCGAAAAAATTAAAAATGTTTTTTGCGCCTTACTAATTAATTGATATTCCAGTAATGAAATCAATTACGTGAATTAAAGAAGTAAACTTAATTTATCGAAATTATCTGAAAGCATAAAAATATTTGACCTCCTTTTATTACATAAAATTGTTAATTCAAGGTTTGACTGCCCTTACGCTGATCATGGGTGGCCAACCTTTTCAGCAGCCGGGCCAGATTGATACTTGGACCAATTGGTGCAAGTATGAATAAATACCTAGTCCAAATATCTAGAGATTTTTTTGGGCTAGACGTAAATTCTATTATTTATTATTTATTTATTTATTTATTTTTTCATGTTCTCCATGAAACGGTTATACACCAATATATCATGGAGAAGATTACAAATTAAAAGGTTTACACAGGCAGTTTTACTATTTTGTCACATGCGTTATAAGATAGTTACTGAATTGTCTGTAGGTGACATTGAAAATGTCGATGGCTAATGCAGAATCGTTAAGCATTTGAGTCGCTCTGTGTATTGGCGCGTTCTGATAGGCAGAAGTCCTCGCTTTCGGAGCATATAAGAGTGCATGGGATCTCCCTCGAGTATAATTGTTAGGGACATAAAAGTTAACCTCTTTCAACATAGGCGGATTATGTATTGTACCAGAGATTAACTTAAAAAAGTGTTTGCCTAAAAATATTTTTCTGCGGGCTTCTAATGTATTGAAATCGAGCATTCCTGTTAAGAACAAGGATGGATACAGGAATGGATAGTATGTATATTCCCTCATATACAGGTAACGCATAAACCTTTTTTGTACTTTTTCTATTTCTAAGATATGGTTTTGTTCAGAAGGGGCCCAAATAATGGAGCTGTATTCCAGGATACTGCGGACAAGTGCTTCATATGTTCTCCGTATTGCAATTCCATTAGTAAATGATCTCGCATTACGAAGAACAAATCCAAGCATTTTGTTGGCGCGGGAGACAATGTCATATATGTGGGATTTGAAAGAGAGATTTGCTTCGAAGATCACCCCAAGGTCACGAATCTCGTTTTTGCGTGTTAATATATTTTTATTAATGTGATAAGGGAATAGAAATGTATCTTTGGATCTTGTAAATGTAACTACACTGCATTTCTGGATGCTGAAGGGTAATTTATTTAATTCCGACCATTTGACAAGAGAATCAAGATCATTCTGCAGGAGAATGGAATCGATACAACTTTTGATAGCTCTGAAAAGTTCGATATCGTCAGCAAAGAGTAGATATTTTGAGCGGTTAATGGTCTTGCCTATATCATTAATGAATAAAAGAAAGAGGAGGGGTCCTAGATTCGATCCCTGGGGAATCCCGGAGTTAGTTTTGTATTCGTGAGAGAACTGGTGTCCGTAACTGACATACTGACGACGATTGTGTAAGTAGCTAGCTACGAAAGCGAGAAAATCCTGAGAGAATCCGATGTCACTCAATTTTATTAGTAAAATATCATGGTCGACTTTATCAAATGCTTTTTCGAAGTCTGTATAAATCACATCGACATGTAAAAAATTTTCAAACGATTTATTTATATAGGTGGTGAGATTCATAAGGTTTGTTGAGGGTGATAGAGTGGGGCGAAATCCATGCTGATTCTCGGTGATTGTATGTTTTGTTTGATTATATATTTGTGAGTAAATTATGGTTTCTAAAAGTTTTGCGGGTGCTGATAAGACAGCTACAGGTCTGTAATTATCGATTGCCGATTTTTTTCCTTTTTTGTGTATAGGCGTGACTTTTGTTAGTTTCCACATTTCAGGGAAGGTATTATTACGAAGTGAAAGGTTAAAAATGTGCTTAAGAGGTTGAATTAAATGTTTTGAGTATCTTTTGAGTATGATGGGTGGTATAAAATCTGGACCGACAGAGTATTTAGGTTTAAGCTTGTGAAAAGCGGCAACAATATCATCATCGTTAATTTCGTGAATTTGAACAGGTAAGGCATTGTGTGACGAAGAAGCTATAGAGGAAATGTCAAGTTTGGGAATATTGTCGCTGAATACTGATTGAAAATAATCTGCGAAACCTTCTGCGATTTCAAAATATCCATTGTATTGATTTTCATCAAAGGTCATGTGATTAAGTTTGACACAGCCGCGGAGAGAGTACAATATGTACTATGCAATGAGCTTACATATGTCGCTGATATTTTCGTTTTTAATCTGGACTCGATCAAAGCCAAATTAGTTCAGTACTTTTTAGTTGATGTATATAACGAGTAGGTATTATTCACAATAACTATTAAATTATTTTTTTTTTATTGCACGTATATAAATTTCAAGGGTTTTGTTTACAAGTTAAACAAGTTTATTGTGATTTATGCATTATTATTTAAATCTTTTTATTTATGTTTCACTGTTGTTTTCAATTTAATTTATGATAACCTAACTAACTAACTAACCATCAAGCCGGTTCTCCTCAGGGGTAGGCGGAGAGGACGGACCGCCAAACAACTCGGTCTTGGCACACACTCCTTGCCTCATTCACATTCATACATCGTCTCATACATACTCTTCAATTATTCTCACTCTTGACATGGCCCGACTCAAGTATCTGATTTACTTGGTCGTGCCATGACTTCCTCGGGCGTCCTTGATTTCTGCTACCACTTTAGCTAATGTATTATCTTTATGTAAAATCCCGGTAGGGCGTTAATTAATACATACGTTCACACAATAAAACAGATTTCAATTACAGATTTTATTCTAATGAATCGCATTTAGAAATGTTTTAAAATAACGCAGAATTGATTAGCACATACAAAGAGTGGTCATATAATAATTGAATTATGTGTAGGTAATTAGAATCTTGCCTCTATTCGGTTCGGTGATTATTTTGTAAGCGAATATTGGGCATAGAATACTCCGGATACGATTATTCATACAGTTTTACTTATAAAGGGTGCTACAGACCATTCAATTTGATTGAGTGATTGTATCAATGTGGTTGAGTGGAACGTAAAGTTGAACTGAGTCGAGGTGCATTGTATGCTATTAGAGGGCGCAGCTATCGAGTTGAACCGGTTGTACCTACCGCCAGAACATCCAACCACCCAAGCGCCAACCAAGTTGAATCGTCTAGCTTGGTTGAGCGGTTGAACTAAACTTACACAGTCTGCCTAGGGAGCCGTCGTGCGTAGTTGTTGAGTTGCGAGTGGACATTTGACGAATAGAAAAAAATAAAATGTCAGGCCTGACTAATGATCATGAAGCTTCGACGGTTTTTTATGAGGATTTAATTTGCAGTATAATAAATAATATGTAGTATATTTGCGGCACGTTCCGGAGTGGAAGATACTCTCAGTATCACCCTGGTGTATGACCACCACTCACAATTGAAACGTTGCTTGAAGTGACTTTTTTTGGCCGTGTTTGGTGACCAGATCTGAATAGTCAGGTAGACCCCCACCACCCTCTTCCCCATCTTATTCTCCTCACCAATACCTTCAGCCTCACAATATACCCCTATTGGAGATGCCATATACTCATTGGCTCCAGACGATTGGGAGCAGTTGGGACTCTTGTGCGGTTTAACATTAAAAAACTTTCATCAGTCATGTAATATATGTGCACTTAATTGAAAACTGCATATGCAATTATTCGTATGTTCTGTTTTATTTTCATTATATATTTATTTTCTGCGATTTGCTTTTATATTAGCGAGGAGTTACATTCTAAAATTATACAAGATAAGCAATATTGCTGCGGGTACTATTAGCATTAGAATTTTCAAATATTATGTAAATTGGCGTAGCTTGAAGGTGAGAGTACACTGGACAATAGAATATTCTTTACGTTACATGTTTGTGTCGAGGACGGATAGCTGGTTACCTGATCAATTTTTATGTAGATTCTTTTTACCTCCGACGTCTTTTTTAAACTGTCTCATAAATTTCAAATTCCTTCAAGTACCGTATTTTTTATTTACTTACCGTCAGCCACAATCTACACAGTTATTTCAGGCATTTCAGAGAGATAAACGTACATTATATCTACGCACAGGTTGAGGAAACATTAACTTTAAAAATTAACAATGTTGTCCGCTATTCACTTATCTATCAGTTTCAGTAACATCAAACAAACATTATGGGTACCTGTTATCGGCAGAATATGTGTATTCTATGGATATTTCATATTGCTTTGTGAACCACTTGATGAAATAATTAAAATTATCCGAAATGACTTTTATTTTTTAAATGTTAGTGGAATTATAGACAGCCCCAATTTACTCTAATCAAATTTTTTTTTAGTCATTTAGATTGCATGCAGTTGGTAACACTTTCGCAGAAATTGTAGATGCGTTCAACTGCACGGAATATAGTTAAAAAAAGGCTATAACAACATACATTAATAATTTTTTTAGTAATTTAAATAATTTTAATAATTTATTGTCCTGAAAGAGGTTGGGAACAACCGAAACCGGTCGACGTATATAATAAAATAAAGTGATTTAAAACAAAAAACTTTTTCATTTTGTTAAATAATCAATATTAACATAATACTATTCTTCTGTATGGTTTATATATAATTTTAATAGCAAATTTTACTTCATGATTATACTCGTATTGTTCCACTAAAATTTTATGAATATCCTTAGATGAATCAAAAGGGAAGATAGGTCACAAAAGACGGGTTGTTTCACAGAATTTGAACAATTCATCAAATTTCAAAGCTGATTTTCAAGTTCTGTGAAGGTTCTATTCTAGTTCTGTTATTACGTAATTATTGGCCAGTTATAGC
Source organism: Hesperophylax magnus (assembly GCA_026573805.1). Taxonomy (NCBI): domain Eukaryota; kingdom Metazoa; phylum Arthropoda; class Insecta; order Trichoptera; family Limnephilidae; genus Hesperophylax; species Hesperophylax magnus. Next base: position 1,785,994 of record JAIUSX010000050.1, read on the forward strand.
AAAAAACTGAAATAATAACAGAACTAAAAAAGAACTTTCACAGAATTTGAAAATTACGTTTGAAAGTTTATGAATTTTTCATAAGACAGCGCGCGTGGTTTCAGTGAGCTGTTTCCAGTTGATAAACTAATGATTTACTTGGAGTATAATTAATTCATAAGTCATAAGTCTGTCGGTCAGACAAGCTGTCACCGGCTACCACAAACACGTCGCTTAAGGCTCTGCCTTACTGTGCTTTTGAAATGTGACCAAATCATTCTCGAGCAAAAACCAAATCTGATGGAGTTTCTTTCCATTCGCTTGTACTAAAAAATCACTTATTATTTCAATAAATTCAAAAATTCGCAATGCTTTTTGAAAAAAATAAAGTAAGACAGCGAACGCAGAAACACATAAGAGTATGAAGGACAACATTTAATATTTTTTTTTCAATTTATTCTGATTTATTAAACATCTTAAAATGTTTTATTCGTTTAAAAAATAATTTTTTTTTTTGAGGTTTCCATACAAGCTAGGAAACTGATTTGATTCAGTGTCCCGGTCTTGTGATCTAGGAGGTTTTGCCCCTGACGGGCGAGCATGTGCGCGGCGAGCACTCTGAGCATGACGTCGATACAAACATGCTTGTTGCTCGTCGCTTTAAGCTCACAACCGGTGTCGCGAGGAAGCAAGAGAAACTAAGGGCGTTCATAATTCCACATAATATTTTTTTTCAAAGAACTACAAACATTCCCGGGTTACGAATAAAACTAACAAAGTTTGAAAATTACCTACCATTAACCATCAGAATAAGCGGAAAATGTTGTTTATGTTGTGATGGAGGATTTAGCCAGCCGAAAAATTGAACACACTACTCCTGGCTGGGACCCAAAAGCGATGCCAACTCAGCCACTGACCTGTCAATATAGCCGTTTCACCCGAACACATATTCTTTGAATAGCTATCTTTTTCTAATGCGTTCCGTTCATTTAGCTACGTATGATGTTATTTGTAGTCATTTCATTCATCCACGCAAATTAGTTGTAGCTATTCTTTTTTGTGCGTTTCGTTATTCGATTTCAATCTAGAAACAGGACTGTGGTATATTTTTTGTTCGATTAGTATGTCTTTGTATTTATGTCATTTTGTATATCACATGTTTGTAAAATCCCGTATGGACGTGTAGTGTACATAAATATGATGATATAGAACAGGTATATAATATTGTCTGGTTATTCATAACCCGGAGTTGTAGTTTCTTTAAAAAAAATCGAAAAAAATATCATCTTAAGAAAACTTTTTTTTTATAACGAGAGTCTAAAAAATACGAAAATATTTTTTTGACTTGAGTGGGTAATGTACTATATGTAATTGTAGTGTTTCGATAGGTGAATAAAATGCTATATTTTATATTTCGTAAGGTTATTTTCGCCTTATTTACTTAGCGTTAGTTTGCTTGAATAGTAAATTCAATGACGATGAAGTGGGGCACTCCAGATACGAGATAAGTGATTTGATAGGACAGCTACTGCTCGAATGAATGTAACCTTTTCACAGCTCTTGACTTGATAAATCGAGTCACAAATATGTTTCTAAAACCGTAAAATTTTAGTTTTAGATGTCAGATAAAAGTTATTAATAAAAAATGAAATGTTTATTTACACGTATACATATTATGTAGATAATATTCCAGACGACAATTTAAGAAATTACTTTGAAAATACGGTGTTCGAACTTTGTAATATGAAAATACGTATTGTTTGATACTGGATACTAGCTGGAGGTCGAGGGTTCAAATCCCGGCGTGTGTAAAGAATTTTATTTGATTCGTTTGTGTTAATTCACTAATTACACGATTAAAATAGTATATTACACTTAAATCCTCATTTTAATGCTAACGTTTAGAATATCTTAGATATTTTCTACTTTTTTTAATCTCGATAAATATTACTTTGTTAAGTGGCAAAATAATTAAGACACATTATATACGATCTGAAAAAAAATATATAAATGAATTTTACCATGAATGTTGTGGGACAAAATTGAATAGTAAATAGCATATTTAAAAAATAATATTAAATAAGAAAAAAATAAACATACCACTTAGCAGACATTACAAGGAAACATATCATAGTTACCCAACATGAAATATCTTATTCCTATAAATTTGGAAGAAGAAATGAACCCACCCATGAAACTCGTTGTCGATGATATTTGCATTGAATTCGATCAACATGGTGGCAATCACGTACACACACGTGGAAATCGGATGACATTACAGCAGTCAATAAACGAAATAAATGCCGGTCCTACCCGATCGGCATTTGGTGAGGTTGGTAAAGTTATAGACTCAGTCAAATAAAAAAAAATAATGCATTTTAAAATGGATTTTTTTATAAAACTTACTAGCTGTAAACCGCCACGCATTACTGTGGCTCAGTCTGCCTGTGCAGATAGAGAAACAATAGTGTCTCAGGTGACATCTATATAATATAGGTTTAAAGAACACACGTGTATTCAAATGCAATTTTGTCAAAATTTCAAAGCAATCGGTAAAGAACTTTCGGAGATTTAATATTTTGAACAAACCAACACTAACATTTTTATTAATATAGATTTTCTTTTAGGAATGAATGTCATTATAAATCCCACTGATTGAATTATATAATAGTCACTTCAAAATGGTACTTAAACTACGATTGATTGACTGGCGCATGTTGGGGGAATATTTTGAAAGAAGTAATCAACAACGATCAATCAATATCAATCAGACTTCAGTATGCACGTTTTATGGACAGATATGTTGGTAACGACAGTCTATCATTTTATTATTCTTGTGAGCAACCTAGGCGATTAAAATCATTAAAAAACTTAAACCAGGGTTTAATTGTTCTGTTAGTATTTCTATTTTATCAAATAGATGCGTTAGTTCAAAAATACTTACCTTATTGTAAAACTACAAGTTTAATGAATACCTACCTACTATGGCATCTCCAATTGGGGTGTGTTGAGAGGTTGAAGATAGTGAAAAGGTGAAGAAGATGGGTAAGAGGAAAGTGGAGAAGTATATAACTATTGAGATGTGATCACCAAACACGGCTAAAGCCATTTCAAGCAACGTTAGAATTCTGAATGGTGGTCTCTCTCAAGGGCGGTACTGGGAATATCTTCCGCTCTGGAACGTTCCGCAAATATACAAGGTTAATATATTTAAATATATATACATATATTATATTGTTAACATACATAACGAAAGTTCATTATATATATATTGATATTGATTGTATTAACAATAATGTCATTTCGTTATGTATGTTAACAATATATGTTAACAATTATGAAATTTAAAATCGTGACCACGGAAAATAAAACAGATACATCTACAGGTAATTTACATGACCGCAACGATTGCAAGTAGGGCTGCCACCTTTCAAAAACAGTAGACCCGGAGATTTTAGAAAAATAGTTTTTTTTCATTAAAATAAAAGTTTTTTAGTATGAATTATTTAATTAAGGCCGAGTGTAGTTTTTTATTAATTTCAAATAATGATAATATTATTAAGCAAATCGATAATGATAGTGTTTTCAACAAGTAAAAAATTTTTTATACATTTTTTAAATTAACATAGGCTTAGTAATTATCAAAATCAAATCGAAAATATGACCTTTTTCAGACCGTAATACGTGCGTTTTAAAAAATACTATTAAAGGCTGAATATCTGCAAAAAATACCTGAAGGGGTTTTCTTTAAACGTACGAAAAAAAAAACTAAAAAATAAATAAAATAGGTTCGTAGTTTAATTTTTTCATAAACACTAATTGTTCTTGTTTTTAAAATGCAGATTATAAAACTTTGGATACGTTTATTTAACAAAACTAAACGATAAATTATTGGTATTATATTTTTCCATTTTTTAAAGTTAATTTAATATTTTTTATACTAAAATTTAAGAAAGAACACATAGATTTTTAAATTACTTTTAAAATAGGCCGTCTGGTGCCGCCTATTTGAAAATTTCAATACGGTAGAACATCGAACTAAAAGCTTCTTTTAAATATCCCAACAGATGGCGCTATCATGGTCGGAGTCTTGGTTATTGTTTATTTTTCAAACCGATTGTATTATTAAGTTTTTGTTAGCATGAGTTATGCTATTCTGTACATTATACTGTAAAACTCTCGACTCGAAGTTTGCGGGATCGAATCCCGAAGTGGGCAATTAAATTTTATTTGGTTAATTTGTGTTATTCACAATTAATGAATTAATATACGTATGGTATATTCGCGGTACGTTCCATAGTGAAAGATACTCTCAGTATCGCCTGGTGTAAGACCACCATTCAGAATTGAAACGTTGCTTGAAATGGCTTTAGCCGTGTTTGGTGACCAAATCTGAATAGCCAGGTAGATTCACTTATTCAATAAATAATACCCGTTCTACGGTCTAAATTTAAATAATGATTTTTGGTCTTTCATCAGGGCGATACTGACAGTATCTAATGCTCTGAAAAATGCCGCAAATATAATACTTATGTGCATGTTCGTTTCAAGAGACAGAAGGTCAGCGGTCCTATATCGATTTATTATTGTTTTTGTAAATTATTCTCAAAAAACATGAATGAAAAGACCAAACACAAATAACCTGACTGCCATATGTTGTGGTTAGAGTATTTTGAAGCGAGCAAGCGTAATTACTAGTGCCACGTAATTATGGTGCACGTGTGAGTCAACGCTCAATTAAATCAAATTTCCTCTGAAGCAGATACCACCAAACTGCAAATATTGACAAACGGTCAAGCAGACAATCCTCTCTGGATGGAGGCGAGGCATAAACGGCTCACAGCTTCGAAGTTTGGCGTTATATATAAATTAAGAAATTCTACACCCCGACACAATACTGTCAAGAATTTGCTTCTGAGGAGAGACCTCATGACCAAAGCCATAATCTATAGCAGCATCAAAGAAAAGACTGCGATTGACTTGTACGAGGAAAGATACAAGGTAAAAGTGTCGCCATGTGGTATTTTTGTGAGAAAGGAATGGCCATACTTGGGGGCAAGTCCAGATGGATTGGTTGGAGAAAATGGTATAGTAGAAGTAAAATGTCTGCCCTCAATCGGAAACAAAACTATTTTTGACGCAGCTCTGGAAGATAATATCTTCGTTGCCGTGCAGAATGGAATACTTGTGTTGAAGAAGTCACATAATTATTCATTTCAAGTTCAAGGACAATTATTCATTACAAGAAAGGACTTCTGTGACATTATAATTTATTCTGAAAGTGGAGTAGAAGTAATAAGAATATATCCTGACAATGAATTTGAGCTAAAAGTGTTACCACGCCTGACAAAGTTTTTCAACGAATCACTTTTGCCAGAGTTAGCGGATAGCCGAATTCAACGCGGTATGAAAATTAGAGAACCTGACCATGTTGTCAATGCTCTACAAGCCAAAGTTTTAAAAGCCAAAAATGTAGTTTAGTAGTGTTTTACAGTATAATTGGCTTATAAATCTGTGTTGCGTCGGTTGTGTATTGATGTTTGATCTATTTGTTTGTGTTAGTGTGTTTGTATTTTGTATTTTTACGGTTCGCTAAAACTTCTCCTATACTTGCGAACAAGTTATTCACATGATTTGCTACAGTTTCTGTACTTGTATTGGTATCTAATTTATTAATTTAATATTTAGATGTTCAATAGTATTTTTCTGTTTGTATTTTTGTGTGTATGTAACTTCTTTTAATATTTTCCATATTTACTTTGGGTTATTTTTTTTCAAGTTTTTCTTTATAGTACAATTCTTTAGCTATTCTAATAGTGAAGATGTTTCTATATCTTTTATAGTAATTAAGTTGTTCCATGCAGGGCCGGATTAAGCATGTCGGAGCCTCTAGGCAATGCACGTCTCGGGGCCCCTTCATCCTTTTTTAACTTCAAAAAAAATTTTTTTCTACCACAACGTAATTATATTCATATTTAATTTGTTTTTTATACAACATTACGAAGGTATGCCTATAATTGTAAGATAAAGTACTTGAACTATACATCTATGGATATTATTATGGATACGGCACTGGTTCCATGTCGTACGGTGTATTTTTAATTTGTTTATGAATTTTGTCTCGTTTCCCTATGTTATCCATAACATTGTATTAAATTTATCCCAGGATTTTTCGACATTCTTATTTGTGCTATAATAGCACCGTTACTTTCTACTAATATTGTTCTATGCTATAACAGCACTATTATTGTTAATTTTTGTTATCTTTTCATTACCTTGTATACTCGTATACTGCATATTCTTTATTAAACATTATTTTATCAATATTTTGTAAGGAGCACTGTAGGATTATTTTTAATTTTGTCATAGTTTTAAGCGCACTTGAAATGAAATAACACAAAACTGCGATATACAAATATTACCTTATTATTAAATTGTTAAAGCAAACCATTTCTCATTAGTCATTACACACGACGGCATTTTGGCACTTTTTATGCATTTTACTTAGTTGTAGCAGTATAGTTGAATACATAAAATATTGTTGAACTAATCTCTCGCTGACATCGGATTAGCGGGTACAAATTCTCATTTTATGAAAATATTATAAAATAAAAATAAATAATAGTGGTTCAAGATTTGAAGACAAGATAAAGTATTATATATTATAATATGTAATGTAACATTATATATTTTAACATATAATTTAATGTTTAAATGTTGTTACGGACGTACTGCTCCGGGCTCGGCCACGGTCGCCAATCTATAATCTACGCCAATCTGTCTAATCCTAAATTGTATAAAATGAAAGAAATGTATAAAATGTATGTCTGAACCATGTAAATGAAAATGTGAAAGCCATGTAAAAGTAAACAATAAATGAAACGTCGGAGCTTGGCTAGGGGACACGGGCAGAGAAACATACTGAACAAAGAGAGGCCGTGGTCACGTTCGGCCACGAGCCCAAAATTACCGGCCGAGAGGCGGTAATCACACAGGCGGCGGGCCGCGCGCGCGTCACAAACACGGGCTTCGATTCCTGGAATCAAAGAGAAAGTTGGCCCGTGTGAGCGTCGTTCGGCCAGCGCCTGCCACCGATGGCCTATAAAACGGGAAATAGTCCCTTGGAAAGGCAGTTAGCCAGCAACCTCCACCAGCTCAACACCTCTCTCTCTGCTCTGCCCTCTACCTCGCTCCGACTTCTGCTTCTACTCGCCTTCTTTCACTCTGACCCCCGCCTCACCCTGGACCACGGACTTGCCTACCCCTTCGGACCAGACTCGGAATCAGCTCAAGAACAAGAAAACAGCATTCGGACCAGCTCTACAGCGGCTTCAGAGACGGCCCCGTTCTACCCCTCCACGCCACTGAAGGACGACGCCTTCCGCCTCCACAGATTGGGATCACCGGCCCCTTACAGTCTTATGTGTCACCATCCTGTCTGATACAAATGTTCTAAAAAAATAAAAATAAAATATAAATATATATATATACATCATCATACACCCGTCATCTCCTTCGAGGTCCACAATACCTTCAGTCTCACAACAACCCCAATTGGGGATGCCATAGTCTCACTGGCTCCAGACGGGAGCAGTTGGGACTCTGGTGTGGTATTCAAAATTTTTTTTAAAAATGAAAACAATATTGTAAATATTATAATCAGATGCCAATTATATTTCCTACAAATATATATCTAATTTCGAGAAGTTGAATAAAGTGTTTTTAGCACGGCAAAATGGCAAAATTGCAATATTATTGTAACAATAGCAATATTATTATAGTAGACTAATAAAGCGGCCGCTAAACTACTCGCTTCGACGCTTCGACGAAGTCCTCGACGAAGTTAGCCGAAGTTCGAAGTGCGTGCCCACACACTCGTGCAACTTCGCGAGTAACTCAGTCCAACCAGTCAGTGATTGGTTTATTTATGCCGTGACGCTTTGAGTCCTTTGACTCGGGCGCATTTACCGACAACAATCGGAAGTCGGGCGAAGCGAAGCGAAGTTGCCCGAAGCGAAGCGAAGTTCGTGCCCACACTATCGTATTCGGTCAACTTCGATCAACTTCGCGAGTAGTGTAGCTGTAGTAGTGTAATTTATAAACACATTGAAACGAAAGGAACGAAGCAACCGCAAGCAGCGTTATGCGTTGTTTGCGGTTCCTTCATTCCTTTCTCAAAGACAAATACATAGCACTATCTTTTTTTTATGTCAATACAAATATGGGATGCTAGGAAGAGGAATATGGGAAAATACCTGGCTATACAGATTCGGTCACCTAATACGGCTAAAGCCGTTTCAGGCCACATTCCGATTCTTTTTTTTAAATATATTACTTTGAAAAAGTTTATTTGTATTTATTTTTGTTCCATTTCCATAGTCAATAAGTTTTATACCTGTTCTGAGGTCTACATACTACAAACTGAAACATTCGGTCGGAGCCGCAATGTTTTTTTTATTTCTGTGGGCCTTAGAAAACAATAATGTTATTTATAACGGTTTTGTTGACCGAGGGAGAACGAACACAGGTTCTCTGTTTTTTGACCAGATGTAGGTATATTTTTTACAATGCCGGCCGGCGTAGTCCGGGTGGTAAGGCTTTGGACTCCCATTCCGAAGGTCGCGGGTTCGAACCCTGTGTACGCAAATAAATTTTATTTGATTGATTTGTGTTATTTCACAATTGATTAATTAAAATAATAAATACTATATATGCGGCACGTTCCAGAGTGGAAGATACTCCCAGTATCGCCTTGGTGTAAGACCACCATTCAGAATTGAAACGTTTCTCTAAATGGCTTTAGCCGTGTTTAGTGACTAGATCTAAATGGCCAGGTACTTCCCCACCTTCCTCTTCCCCATCTCCTTCCCTTACCCACTTACCTTCAGCCAAACAACATACCCCAATTGGGGATGCCATAGTCTCACTGGCTCCAGACCGGAGCAGTTGGGACTCTTGTGAGCTATTCACTATAAAAATACTATGTAAAACCAAATGCCAAAATGTTTTTAATAGAGATATACATAATTAAGAAATTGGCACATACATCATCATACATGTCATAATATGGAAAATCAGGACTAAAGATATATGAAGAAATAATAATAATATAAAATGAAATGTCAGGCTTTCTGTAAAAATATTAAAATACATACAATTAAATTAAATGTTACCTTGTATATATTCGTTTATATTCTAACGTAGTATAAACTAATTAAATAAATAATACAAAAAAAATAGTGCCATCTGGTAACTGAAATTCATAACTTTTATAACGAAGATTTACATTACCGCCATCTTACTGTTTTCAGGCAAACGTTTTTAAAATAAATTCTAGTTAGAAAAAATATTGTTTTGGAAATGAACAACAGAGTTCGTGTGTGTCGAAAATAGTTGATTTTGTCATGTCTACAATCGGTCTTAAGGCAAAATGTCATGGAAAATCACCATTGGTAATGTTTTTTTGAAAATATAAATGACCTAGCTATTGCTAAGCTGACTTGAACCATCTTGACACTTAAAACTATATTTTTCATTCTGAAGGGATTGTTTAAGCATCGTTTCTTGCTAAGGTTTCTTCAAAAACTTCAAAAATTCTTGGCAATTCACATTGTAATTAATCTTCACAATTAACTATGTCGTCACCATGTCCACTGACAAGCAGTTTCGCTCGTCTATCCACAAATTTACCGTTAAAGAAAAGACGCGTTCAACAAAAGCATTGCTTATAGGGATTGAAAAAAAATTTCCAATTATTTTTGGCAGTTCGGTGAAGGTTGAGGTGACTTTGAATAACTGAACCCATCGTTAATCAACAGACAATATTGAATCACTAGATTGTACAAACTGAGGAAATACATGGTGTAATTTTCGGGTCTCGTCATAAAGTTTATCTTCGTCGACATTTTTCAAACCAAGTGATTCGACAGCTTCCACAGTATCTTCGTAACTTACTGCACTTGTTAAATTGAATTTGGAAAAGATTTTGAATATAGAATCCTCAAAATCATAATATTTCTGTATGTATTCAAGAGTTCTCCTGTAAACCTCATTGGCTTCTTTTTTTAATTGATCCTGATCAAAAGGCCTCAAAAACTTTATGTTTCTCATTATTTTGGCACCGTAAAATTCATCATGCAGTCGGCTTTCAACCTTGTCTTTTATGTTTCTCATAATTTATTTATTTTTTTAATTTTTTAATTAATTTATTTATTAATACCCCAAACTAGGCAAAAGCCCGTAGTATGGTGGTAATAAATAAGAAAATATAAAAATAAATCATAAGAAAATATAAAAACATATAAAATAAAATATAAAAACAATTATGCAATGTTGTACAAATTATATAATATGGATAAAGTCGGAATGAATTCACTTAAGGCCGAGTGTAGTTTTTTATTAATTTAAAATAATGATAATATTATTAAGCAAATCGATAATGATAGTGTTTTCAACAAGTAAATTTTTTTTTATAAATTTTTTAAATTAACATAGGCTTAGTAATTATCAAAATCAAATAAAAAATATGACCTTTTTCAGACCGTAATACGTGCGTTTTAAAAAATACTATTAAAGGCTGAATATCGTCAAAAAATACCTAAAGGGGTTTTCTTTAAACGTACGAAAAAAAAAACTAAAAAATAAATAAAATAGGTTCGTAGTTTAATTTTTTCATAAACACTAATTGTTCTTGTTTTTAAAATGCAGATTATAAAACTTTGGATACGTTTATTTAACAAAACTAAACGATAAATTATTGGTATTATATTTTTCCATTTTTTAAAGTTAATTTAATATTTTTATACTACAATTTAAGAGAGAACACTTAGATTTTTAGATTACTATTAATATTGGCCGTCCGGTAGCGCCTATTTGAAATTTTTAAACGGCACAACATCGAACTAAAAGCTTCTTTTAAATATCCCAACAGATGGCGCTAAACGGCTCACAGCTTCGAAGTTTGGCGTTATATATAAATTAAGAAATTCTACACCCCGACACAATACTGTCAAGAATTTGCTTCTGAGGAGAGACCTCATGACCAAAGCCATAATCTATGGCAGAATCAAAGAAAAGACTGCGATAGACTTGTACGAGGAAAGATACAAGGTAAAAGTGTCGCCATGTGGTCTTTTTGTGAGACTTTTTGAGAGTTTTACTTAGTTGTAGCAGTATAGTTGAATACATAAAATATTGTTGAACTAATCTCTCGCTGACATCGGATTAGCGGGTACAAATTCTCATTGTATGAAAATATTATAAAATAAAAATAAATAATAGTGGTTCAAGATTTGAAGACAAGATAAAGTTTTATATATTTTAATATATAATGTAACATTATATATTTTAACATATAATGTAATGTTTAAATGTTCTAAAAAAATAATATATATATATATATATTTTATTTTATATAGGTAATTGTTTTTTATGTAATTTTTAAGTAATTAATCACCATTCTTTATAATATTTTTGTCCATAGTTCTTAATTGCCTATACTTGTTTGTTTCTTTTAATAATAATAATAATTGGATAATTTGTAGAGCGCCGTTTTTTGTGAGAAATCACCTCAAGGGCGCTGTACAATATATTATTAGTTCTATGGATGGACGTCTCTAGTTATGGGGATAAATCAGAAGGCAATTTAAGTATTACGATCACTCACAGGTTTATTTAGGATCTTTTTGTTATTTTTATTTATGTTCTTATTATCCTGACAAATAAACCATCCGTTTAGAAATATGTCGATAATTGTGATTATGTAGTGGTGTACACAAAGTTATTTATTTAATTTAAATAAGATAAATGTTTGCCATCGTATCATATATAAATATATATTTTTTTTTATGCAAATGTATGATTTGTCTGATTATATTTTTGTAATTGTTTGTACCTATTTATGAATTAACTGAATTTTTACAAGTGAATTGTTCTCACAAAAGAGGGAACATCTAATAAATAAATAAATCATGTTTGTTTTTATTATTTTGGCAAAATAAAATGTTCATGTAAAATATTGTATGAAAAAGTGACAGTATTAATTTATAAACACATTGAAACGAAAGGAACGAAGCAACCGCAAGCAGCGTTATGCGTTGTTTGCGGTTGCTTCATTCCTTTCTCAAAGACAAATACATAGCACTATCTTTTTTATGTCAATACAAACATGGGATGCTAGGAAGAGGAATATGGGAAAATACCTGGCTATACAGATCCGGTCACCTAATACGGCTAAAGCCGTTTCAGGCCACATTCCGATTCTTTTTTTTAAGTATATTACTTTGAAAAAGTTTATTTGTATTTATTTTTGTTCCATTTCCATAGTCCTCAATAAGTTTTATACCTGTTCTGAGGTCTACTATGGATTATGGATATCAATATCAACAAGCTTTCAAACTAATTGTTAAAATTAGTCAAGTTGAATATTTGCCAGTTTCGTTCCAGATGCGATTTGTTGAATCACATTTTGTGGACGGTTAGGTCGAAGCCGCAATGTTTTTTTTTTTATTTCTGTGGGCCTTAGAAAACAATAATGTTATTTATGACGGTTATTGTTGACCGAGGGAGAACGGGCACAGATTCTCTGTTTTTTTACCAGATGTAGGTAGGTATATTTTTAACAATGCATGCATCTGACGGCCGGCGCACAGTGGGCTGAAAATCGCCTTTCATAGACATAGAGACTTGAATTTTCAAGAGTATTTTTTTTGGCTAGAAATGGATTTTGCTGATCATTAATATACTATAAAATTTCGTACGAACCCATTGCGTGTACAAATGAAGGAGTTATCATTTTTTAAGAAAAAATTGTATGGCACTGACATTAAAAATGAGGCTATCTCTGGAATCATAAGGTTGGCCATTCCATCCTTACACACAGATATAATACTATTTATTTGTATTTTTTTGACATACTTCGTATTGTGGCGCATCATGCGATTTTTTTTTTTAATCCTCAAAGTTGAAAAAAACATTTTTGAATGTTGATGATTCATTTTAATGCTTAAATGCTTTTAGGCTTGCAGTGTAAATAAAATATTGTAAGCTAGACAAAGCATACTCATATAAAAAGCATTTAAGCATTAAAATGAATCATCAACATTCAAAAGTGTTTTTTTCAACTTTGAGGATTTAAAAAAAAAAATCACAAGTTGCGCCACAATACGAAGTATGTCCAAAAAATACAAATAAATAGTAGTATATCTGTGTGTAAGGATGGAATGGCCAACCTTATGATTCCAGAGATAGCCTCATTTTTAATGTCAGTGCCATACAAATTTTTCTTAAAAAAAATGATAACTCCTTCATTTGTACACGCAATGGGTTCGTACGGAATTTTATAGCATATTAATGATCAGCAAAATCCATTTCTAGCCAAAAAAAATACTCTTGAAAATTCAAGTCTCTATGTCTATGAAAGGCGATTTTCAGCCCACTCTGCGGCGTAGTCCGGTGGTAAGGCTTTGGACTCCCATTCCGAAGGTCGCGGGTTCGAACCCAGTGTACGCAAATAAATTTTATTTGATTGATTTGTGTTATTTCACAATTGATTAATTAAAATAATAAATACTATATATGCGGCACGTTCCAGAGTGGAAGATACTCCCAGTATCGCCTTGGTGTAAGACCACCATTCAGAATTGAAACGTTTCTCCAAATGGCTTTAGCCGTGTTTAGTGACTAGATCTAAATAGCCAGGTACTTCCCCACCTTCCTCTTCCCCATCTAAAATAGTTATAATAATAATATAAAATGAAATGTCAGGCTTTCTGTAAAAATATTGAAATACATACAATTAAATTAAATGTTACCTTGTATATATTCGTTTATATTCTAACGTAGTATAAACTAATTAAATAAATAATACAAAAAAATAGTGCCATCTGGTAACTGAAATTCATAACTTTTATAACGATGATTTACATTACCGCCATCTTACTGTTTTCAGGCAAACGTTTTTAAAATAAATTCTAGTTAGAAAAAATATTGTTTTGGAAATGAACAACAGAGTTCTTGTGTGTCGAAAATAGTTGATTTTGACAGGTCTACACTCGGCCTTAATGGTCTTTCTTCAGTCAGACAATAATTTCTTTCAGGAAGCTTTCCGATTTCATTCTGCCACATTCGGTGCAACTCAGCAGCTGTTACCGAGTTTTTTTTCTAGCAATAGTATGGCTTCTGTCAGCATATTTATGTAATGATGAATGAAATATAAATAACATTCCTGTAGTGTGATCCTTGTAGATAAACTTCTAGTGTCATTGGATTCGCCTTTGCCACACTCTTTTACGAATTCCCATATAATTTTATGGCATGCTGCTTCACCACGACTTTTAAAATACGCTGATACAGCAGGCCACGACAATATCAATCGGTCAACAGCTCTCCCCAAACTTAACTAAATTAATCAATTTCGAACTTCTCAAAAAATGTTAGTAATTCTCTCGTGCGTTTTGCACTGTTCGAAAATTCCGCATATACTTTCATATTCAAGTTTTCCACGTCGTATGTTAAATTTTTGATGGCGTTTCTTCCAGCGTTGTGAAGAACGTGCCAATTACAATTTGCTTTAACGACTTTGGTGTCAGAATATTTCTCATAATTTTTTTGGTACACTTTATTGTGAGCACCATAATTCACCGATAAATTGTCTGCAGAGAATGCAGACAACAAAGTTGTGTCTAAGTCGTGTTGAAGCATAAAATTTTCAATGTTCTCAAAAATATTTTGAGATTGAATCCTCATTTCCTTGTAATCCTCATAAAATTCCATTCATTTATCTTGAACACCTTTTTCTTGGTCAAAGTATCTGATGACTATTGGATACATTTTCTGGGATCCTTTATTTGAGGAGTCGATAGCAATCGAAAAGTGAACCCCATTTCCAGATTGAGACTTTTTTAGGTCTTGTATTGTAGACTCTATTGAGTTCGGTGCTAGGACATTCAAAACAATGGCTTCAGTTTTGGTTCTGCCACAGTGAACTTTATGTGATAGTGGTGAATCGAAATAAAGAGAGGATTCAATTTAATTTTACAATCGATGTTCGTCTGTCGCTTAGCTGCCACCGCCCGGTCTGACCCGGAGATATCGATGTTAAACCCGTAGCTCGTACATGTACCATGCAAACCCGTAGACTCTGGGTCAAACCCGGAAAGGTGGCAGCCCTAATTGCAAGTTGTGTAATCTACAACGCATCAAATAAATATAAACATTGGACATTGTTATGAACAGAACATTAACTGTCCTATACTTAAAGATCTTGTACTCGTAAATAAGAGTACATTCTTACTTTTTAATGCATTAGCAAATGTACTGTTACAACATCAACATAACTACGTACCAATGATCGTGGTTTTTGGAGGGCTAAGTTTGAAAAATTCAACATAGTTGATATTGTTCAGTACAAAAAGTAAAAGTATTTTTAAAAAAGTAGAAATTTAAGCACTCTAACAATTCACGAGCCGACACTGCCCGTGTTATTTTTATATCAAAGACATTTAGCTTGAAATCAATTCAGAAACGGACATTTCTTAGTCATAAATATTTAAAAAGGTATTTATTGTAACTTCCTAGAAGTAACACAATGGAAAATAAGATAATATTCATGACATAATAAAACGATATTATGATAGTGTGAGAGGAACTAAGCCAAATTGTATTTACATTTAAAAAATATCCTGAACTCGACAAATAAAATGCTGCATATCTCACAATAAAATTGTCACATTGACAAGTTGATGTTTATAGTATCTATTTAATAGCATATTAAAATAACTTGAATACATTTTAAAGACTTTTTTCATAATGCGAAATCAAAAAAATGGAAAACTAGAATAAACAATGATGTAACAAGACATGTTTTACAAACCTCGAGAAAATACCCCGGAACAAAAAATGTAGTTACGAGACTTAATTTACAAAGATATCATAAGACCGGAACAGCAATATAACGAACTATATCTGCGTGCATGATTTATAAAGGAACGACAAACTGGGGCAACAATAAAACGGACTATACTTTGAAGAAACAAGGCATGATTTATAAAGACAACGACAAACTGGGGCAACAATAAAACGGACTATACTTTGAAGAAACAAGGCATGATTTATAAAGACAACGACAAACTGGGGCAACAATAAAACGGACTATACTTTGAAGAAACAAGGCATGATTTATAAAGAAAACGACAAAATGGAGCAATAGATTTCCGCTACATAAAATTTTAGCCATATTCAGTAAAAAGAAACAATCATTATATCCATATAAGGAAGTCCATAATGTTACCAGCGCTGTTTAAATGTCTAAGCGTTCATAAATACATTATTGGGACAGAAAAACGCAGGAAACTAAAAAATAACAGGTACCTACGTAATTATAATAACATGTTGGTGTAACTAATCTTTGGTAGCCACGGGCTCAATTCCCGTCGACTTATGTTGTGCGCATAAATGAATTATTGCGGTTCAGAATAGTAGTTACTTCTATGGTAGTGTTGAAAAGTTAGTTGATTATTTGTGCATTTAGTGACAGATTAAAAGCGGAAAAAGAGTGGAAAACTCAAGTAAAATTGATATCGGCAGCACGTGAACTTGTCGGAGAAACAACTGGATTTTAATGTTTGGAGCCAATGGAACTAATGCATCCCTAATTTATCGTGGAAAACAATTTACAATTAATTATCAAATTTAAACAATTTAGTTTGATTAATTTCAATAAAATGGGGTGAGTTGTGTGGCTGGAAGGAGTGAGGAAGGGAAGGAGATAGGAAGAGGAAAGTTGAGAGGTAACTGGCTGTGAAGATATGCACGGTTTACAACCAGGAGAGCTCTTGATATTTGTGCGGTGTCAGATCAACACTTTGTTTTCATATCACAGCAATTTTGGTGCAACGTTATGTAAAACCCCTCGGCCCTCGACAAAATAATATCTTGACATCAAATATTCCTACTTGACATTCAATTTCAAATAGATTCAACAGAAAGCAGGTGAATAATTCTTTCAGATTTAACACAATCAAATTTAAAAATAAACATATGCAATTAAAAATATTAAAATTTTGGACACAATCATGGAAACGGTTTTTAAACTGGCTTACCGATATTTTTATCGTATAAACTGTAATTACCACTTCACATGAAACTAAAACACACATTAAATTAGACACAGGTTTTATAAAAGTTATTACTGAATTTTTTCGCTTTATATAAAAATATTTATTATAAAATATGCAAACATTGCCAAATATTTTTCATTATCATTGAATTATTAAAAAGATTCCTGAGATGATTTATTTATTTGTTTGTTACAAAAATATTACAGCATAGATTTTGACTGTCCAACTAGGAAGGTCTCCCGTTCTAGGACAGTCAGTCAGTAATGGTAAACTTTTTAATCAAAATACTAACGGCGGTGTTCTCTCTTTCTAACACCGTTTAAATTATATATGTCGTAAAACAATGACAGAGCATGATTTTTACGAGTCCGTATCAGGTTCCCGTTGCGTATGCTCACTGAGAAGTTTCTGGCAATAAACCAGAAACTTTTCTGTGCCTTTGTAGATCTACAAAAAGCATACGACCGAGTCGATAGGAAAAAGCTACAGAAGGTGTTGTTCAAGTATGGGGTGAATACAAATCTCACTCATATTGGTGAACGGTGGTTCAAACTTTGAGTAATCGGAACGTATGTTTGTTGCCCGTTGAATGCTTATGATGAGGTGTTGATTTATAACAGTATGGAAGATCTGTAGTCTCTCGTGTCTAGGATGAACGAAGTATGTATGAAGAATGAGTTAATGATGAATGTAGGTAAGTTTGGTGTTTGAAAGCGAGAGTACGAAAACAGTGTTCAATATAGTTCTGAACGAGGAATACTTGGAGCAGGTAGATGAGTTTGTGTATTTAGGAAGTATGTTTACGAGAGATGGGAATGCTGACAGAGATATTTAAATAAGGGTAAATGCTGTTAACTTCATTATTGGGGACTGAACGTGGTTGGCGCTAGCAAAAAAATGTCAAAAGAAGCAAAGCTAGCAGTGCACAATGGAGTGCTGGTACCCTGGTGTATGGCAGTGAGGCATGGAACTAGCAGAGGAAGGATGAAGACTGAATGCCCTAGAAATGAGATCTGCAAATTATGCAAGACTAATGTATGCGTAATGAGTAAGATTAAGAAAGTGACGCTTATACGGTTTGGGCATGTAGAGCGAATGGACGAAGAAAGGAGTGAAGGATAATAAATGACGCAAATATGAATGGTAGAAGTCGGGGACGCCCGAGGAAGACATGGACGATCAAGTGAGTCAGATACTTGAGTCGGGCCATGTCAAGAGTCAGAATAATAGAAGAGTGTATATTATACGATGTATGAATGTCAATGAGGCAAGGAGCGTGTGCCAAGTCCGAGTTGTTTGGCGGTCCGTCGTTTCTGCCTACCCCTGCGAGGAAACGGCTTGATGGTTAGTTAGTTATTCAGGCAGGGAGAAGTATCCTCCAAAAGACTCTAGGGGTTAACAAACATAACAATATATATTATAAATTATATTACCTGGAGTGTCTGGTCTTTCGTGAGGAAGAAGAGCCAACGTGATGTTGGTGACGAGAGCCACTAAATATCGTGAAACCATTTTGAAGTCACTTTAATAACTTTATATTAAATATTCGTAAATGAATCTAGCCAAATCTCAGAATCTTGGTGTCACCAACGCGACTGAGCGGATTTTCGCTCAGGTGTACACAAATACTTCTATTTGAATGAACTCGTTGAACGGTCAATGTGACGCTCGTTTAGTTTTTTCGCGGATCACAACACATAAAATAATAATTATTATAAATGTGTGATAAAAATGAAAACAATGTTAGTTTATGTTTTCTTCAAGTAACATATTTAAGAGATTCTCACAAATACAATATTATTTATTGGATATTAGAATTACACTGTTCTATTCACCTAATACTTTGTGGTTGTTCATTATTAAAGTAAAATATAGTAAATATACAGGGACACTGATAAAACGCACTTTGTGTCAGTTATATAACAATGAGAAGCGAGTATTTATATAACAATGAGAAGCAAGTTTTTATATAACAATCGATATAATAAGTATCGTATTTCAGTTGTCGGAAATAGAAAATAATGCATTTTAGTAGTTTTTTCATAAAAATCAGATAATTTGACTAACAAACTAAGTAACTATTTTAGGATCATGAGTTCATATCAGAGAAGAAAAAAAAACTAACCTTATATCTTTGACATAAATAACAAAAATTATATTTAATTTGAGAGGCCAGTGTGGGTACCGCCGCCCCGAGAATCATTTATTGGATAACCGACACCTCTGCCATAGGTCACATACCATTTAGCAGGGGTGCCCGGGTTCATCGTGTGAGGAGTGTTCAGGATGCGCCTGTCCAAGAGCTGCGTTGCGTGCCAGATCGGGAGAGGCTGGTTTGGGGATACCCTTAACCTCTACAATTGGTCTCTCGACCGTCGCCTTGGAGGGATATGTTCATATGTCCGTCACTCCTGGACACACTGATCCCTAGATTCTTACCCAACCTTCATATCTTTTACCTTCCCAAAACTTCCTCTCCTTCCATTCTTTAAAAAAGATCTTCCATAAGGTATCCTAAAAGATGACATAGACTCCGAGGGAAATTATTTTCCTGAGTCTCCTTTGTGGGGTTATTGTGAAAAAAACAATGGCTGCCACAATTCATTAATTTTAATTTTAACACAATAACTATAATGCAATATTTTCCATTTCCGAAGCAGAAATAATTACTTAAAAACACTTCACTTAGAACCGTTTCGGAACCACAGTTCCTTCATCACGGTTAAAAATAATATTCTATGAAAATACAGGGTGCGGCAAAACAGACAGTGTTATTTCGAAAGTCTATTAATAAACGGCGCAACTTAGATTAATTTTGTTTTTTCGGTACGTCATGCCGTTTTATGCACCTGTCCATAAGTCCTGAAGATGACATCAGAAAGATGATGGATGAAAGCGATTTCTGAAGTTTTCGGCCTCATTTTGGTCCATCTCGGATTTCTTCCCGAATTCCATCCTTGAGTTCTTCTAAGGTGTGAGGCCACTGTTAAAAAACATTTTGCTTCAGGTAGCCCCACAGCGGCCGGAAGGCCCGCTGGGTGGCGACAAAATAACGATCATTTTCAAGAAACGTGCGGATGACGAAGCCCCGAAGTTGTCAGGACCAAGCCATGGTAACGACTGAAAACGGCACGACCCTTTCGATACAATGAGACCCCTCCCGGGTTCCTACCCCTATCACACGGGATTTACCGGCACTTCAAAACTGCACTGCCCCTGCTGCACTTTGCTGCACCCTGTACGTAGTGTTCATACTCTATTTAGATAGTTATACCGTTCCTTCATGAGACAGGAACATCACCAATGCTGACATAAAGACGTAAAATTCTTCGCGCAGTCTTCTGCTAAGAGTGATCACTTATATATCTAACTTTGGGGTTACTAAGTTTTGATTTGAGATTGAAGTCATGGTTAATATAATTTTTAAGCATGTTTGTTATTATTTAGGAATATGATACTTTTTTTTCACTATCACATACAATTGAGGGTTAATAGTTCATACGAATTATTTAATTTTACACGAATCTACACAAACCAAACATGTTAACAGCTTCACAATTTATATTCTACTGAAGGTTCGACTGCGGTTTAAAAGTATTTATGTTTAATTTTTTTTAATATATTTGCTGCAACCACAAATACAGAGTCATATTACGATGGAGTGCATTAGTTGGGAATGCCCGTGAGCCAAATTTGGTTATACATTGAGGTTTCGTCTTTACCAAAATAATTTTTAAACAGTACATTAAAAAAAAACCTTAAATATTTAAAAAATTTAAAACATCGGTTTATTGCGTACAAACCCGCTTCCTTGTAGGTTATATCAAATACCCTTTAATATTAATAATACTTCCAACTCCAGTAAAATGTTGGCAGTATCAACAACTCTGACCTCTGGGTGAAAGGAATGAGGTGAAATGGGAGATAGCACAATGGGACTATTGCCTAAGTGCTCACGGGAACTATTTGTAAACCTTCTCCAAGTAAACAAATAACAACTCTGGCCGCTAGAGGCACTAGTGTAGCATATTGCCGTTGACAATCCTCGCAATGGCGGCAAATTGAATTTATTTAGTACTCGGTGGCGCTGTTTTGCCGTTTCTAATATGTATTTTGATAAATATTGATAAAAAATACATTTAAATATGTCCCAAAAAGTAGTTTCTGTGGGTGCAGTTTACGGATAAAATAATTACAAACGATAAAAATCACTCCAAGTCGTTTTTCAGGATGGCAAAAAACCTTGACAGGGTAGTTATAACTGAATTGGGAAATGAATTCAATTAATAATAATAATAATTTAATATTAATTAGTCCTCATTAAAGCAGACATAAATATAATTAATGATAATAATCTAATTACCTATCTAAACCATAAAAGACACAGTTGATAGAAGTTTTAATATGTGTTAATGCATGAGCAAAAAAAGGTATATAAGTTCCATAATTTTTTCGAGTGCTTTAATTTATTAATGTAATATAAAGAATAATATATTTCACATACAATCCATATAAATTATGAAAGAAAACAACTCACGCCGCTAGGAGGAGTGCAGCATTCTGCCAAAAGAATGAATGGAAAATGTCAGAAGCAAGATCAAACCATTGATGAAACTTTGTAATGATTTTCGGTGTCCTGTCACCTGGCATTCTATCCACGGAATCTCCACGGTTTCGTGCTCAAATATAAAATCTGAATCAATTTAGTTTTATGATACTTGATTTATGAAAAGCGAACATTTAAAAACCTCTAATTAGGTATGTTGATTTTGGGTTAAATACAACTCCTCACAACCTTACAAAACTTCTGGTCCTATTTTGTTTCGTGTATTTATTAGTAGTTTGTTTATTTAACTTAAGAAACGTGCAGTAAATAAAACAAAAGTACAATATTTTAAATTCAAAATAACTTCCAAGAATGTTTTTGATTAATTATTTTGAGTTAAACACTGCAGCGGCATGCGCACTTAAATGTGTTTTGGCCATTATTTGTTGCAATAGTGAGCAGTTATCCACAATATTCAGCCTTATTGATCCGTGATTGCAGCAAGATTCGAGAACGGTCACCCGTTTATCTTGAATTGAGAATTTAACATTCAGTCAGAACCGGTGCACGGTGATCGTAATGTCAGAGTAGGTACTTACTGCAACGGTTTTTTAGTCAATCGAGAAACTGGTAAATCTATATGATCTATTCGGAGTCGATTTTGAGAAATAAGTTTTTTGATTTGAGTTTTGCTTTCGAGTAAATCGAGTCCGAAGATGGATTTTTTGGAATTATGTTGAAGGTAAGATCATGCTCCAAAGATTTTTTTAAGACTTTAACTGCCGGAAAAAACGCAGAAAGGAAAAAAAAGAGGTTTTTAATGTTAAACCGCATGCACAAGAGTCCCATCTGCTCAAAGAAGTCAGCGAGACTATGGCAATTGGGGTATGTTGGGAGGCTGACGGTAGCGGAGAGGGCAAGGACATGGGGAAGAGGAAGGTGAGGGAGTAGTGGCTATTCAGATCTGGTCACCAAACACGGCTGAAGCCATTATAGGCAACGTTTCAATTCTGAATGGTGGTCTTACACTAGGGCGATACTGAGAGTATTTTCCATTCTGGAATGTGCATAAACTATACAATATGTGATTTAAAATGAGTAAATTGTGAAGTAACACAAATTCATCAAATAAAATTTTCTTGTACACTCCGGGGTTTTAACCCGGGACCTTCGAATTGCTAGTCTAGAGCCTTACCCCTCGACCGCGGAGGCCGTCAAATGTACTACGAGTTCTATGAGTTTCCGGACTCCGTGTATAACACATATACAGGGTGTATCGGCACGTACCCGACAAACTTTAACCAGGTATTCCTTAGCACATTTGGAGTAAAAAATGTTATGGGCACTTTGCTGTCCGGTAACATTTTTTTTCAATTAAAAACAAAAAAAAAATCAAAAATCCACACTCCGTCACTGTCATTGGAATTGTTTCTCGGGTTCAACAGCTGTTATTAGCAAGTGTGTCAAAAAGTGTCCTCGCTCTTTCGTACACACTAAATAATAATAGTTAACCCTAGAAAGATAACCTACGCCTCAGAGGCGCCCGCGACGGTAAGAAAACACTGTCTCTTTCTAATGAGCTCGCGCATCTAGCTGTCCTTTTTCATTAGCTCAGTCGTCGGTGCACAGCGTCGCGGGACGGTCGTTTTTACGCGGTAAGTACCATATTTTTCAAGTTATGACCAGGTAATGCGCTCCAAAGGCGTATGGTTATCTTTTGCGTGACTTTTAGTAAAAGTATAAATTTGTTTATACTTACATTACATGTTTATTATAGGTATTTTATTGTTTGTTTTAGCATGGTTTTTTTAACCTTCATAATGACGAGCCGAAGAATTATATCTGATGATCAAATATTGAGATTTTTAACTGAAGAAGAAGAGAACGAGCATGATGGACATCAGGAGAGTGGCAGTGAAACAGAAGATCATGTGAGTGAAGATGAAATGCAGAGTGACTATGAAGATGAGTTCATCGATGATGAGGTGCCAGAAGAATTGAATGATACACAAAATGAAGACATTATAACTCCACCAGTATCTTCAGAGCCTGGAAGTTTGGAAACATCACGTCGTGACCGCCGTATAATTGTTCCTGATCGCCGTGTGCTAAGGGGTAAAAACCAACATTGCTGGTCAACAATAAAAGGACAAAGTCGTGGTAGGATATCTGCCATAAATATAATTCGCACAAACAGAGGTCCAACGCGTATGTGTCGCAATGTGTATGACCCAGTATTATGTTTTACTTTGTTTGTTACCGACGAAATAGTGGGTGAGATCGTCCGTTGGACGAATATTGAGATCTCTGTAAAACGTCGAGAAAACATGACCAAAGCCACTTTCAAAGATACGTCTATGACAGAAGTCCGAGCTTTGTTTGGGATACTGACCTTGAGTGCGGCGATGAAAGACAATCACTTGTCTACCGATGAGCTGTTCAATAGTAGTTTTTCAGGAACATGTTACGTGGCAGTGATGAGTAGAGATCGTTTCGATTTCTTGATTAGATGTCTGAGATTTGATGACAAATCTATACGGCCCTCCTTACGTCATGAAGATCCACTTGTTCCCATTAGAAAACTGTGGGAATTATTTATAACTCAGTGTAAACTGAATTATACACCGGGTGAGCACGTCACAATTGATGAGCAATTATTGGGATTTCGAGGACGGTGCCCATTCCGCATGTACATCCCCAATAAACCCAGCAAATACGGGATAAAAATCCCAATGATGTGTGATAGCGGAACAAAGTACATGCTAAATGCAATGCCGTATATTGGAAGAGCCACAAACACTAATGGTTTGCCACAAGGTGAATATTATGTAAAGGAGTTGTCTCGGCCCTTGCATGGCACAAACCGGAATATTACGTGTGACAATTGGTTCACTTCGGTTCCTCTCACGAAATCCCTTCTTCACGAGCCGTACAAACTAACCCTCGTTGGAACCATACGATCCAATAAACGGGAGATCCCCGAAGACTTGAAAAATACACGGTCTCGATCCGTAGGCACGTCAATGTTCTGCTATGATGGATGTTTGACCCTAGTCTCGTACAAGCCGAAGCCCTCTAAGATGGTTTACCTGATATCATCGTGTGATGAAGAAGGTGTCATCAACGCCACAACCGGTAAGCCTGATATTATAATGTATTATAATCAGAGTAAAGGCGGGGTGGACACGTTCGATCAAATGTGTTCCTCAATGTCATGTTCAAGAAAAACCAATAGGTGGCCAATGGCTATGCTTTATGGCATACTGAAGATGGCATTCGTCAATTCTTATGTCATATACTGTCACAACGTTCTAGCGAAACATGAAAAGCCTCTAAATAGAAGGGAATATTTGAAAAAGTTAAGCACTCAGTTATCTGAACCGTGGATGACGGAAAGACTCGAAGCTCCTACTTTGCTCAAGCGTGTGCGAGAAAATATCACCAATATTCTTCCGAATCCAGATGTGCAGAGCTCTAGTGATAATGAAGAAGAACCTCCAGCCAAGAAAAGACGGTATTGCAGCTTTTGCTTAAGTAAAAAAAAAAGAATGTCAATGATGACTTGCGCCAAATGCAAAAAAACAGTTTGCGGCGAACACAAAAAAGATGTTTGCTTTGAATGCCTCTAAACTAAATTTTTAGCAAAATAATTATAGTTTTGACTGATTATTTTATAGTTTATTAGTAAATTAAAATAATTTAATTAGTTTTATATAAAAAAAATATAAATTTGTGATAATATTTTCCTGTAAACAGAATATGGTTAATTTTATTGTTTTTTTCTAGAGGTTTTTTTAATTTAAGTTTAATATTTAAAATAAATAAATAATTTCAGTAAAAAAGTTTTTTATTATTAGTTCATTAACCACACATTAAAATAATTCCGCTAAAGAAATACATTACCTAGGTATTTAATTTAAAAAAATGATAAATATATTATGCGCCTCTGCAGCGTATGGTTATCTTTTATGTACTACAAAATATGGTTATCTTTCTAGGGTTAAAAATGAGACGGATGGTGCCGTGCCATTTCGTTGTGATTGTAAAAGCGCGCCAGCGTAGGAACGTACGTAAATTATTCAACGAAACTCGAACAAAATATTGCCAGATGGGTTTTCAAACTTTGACAAAGGATAAAACATTGGTGACATGTGGTGAAAATATGAATGGTAAATTTTTTTATTAAAAAAAAATGTTACCGGACAGCAAAGTGCCCATAACATTTTTTACTCCAAATGTGCTAAGGAATAGCTGGTTAAAGTTTGTCGGGTACGTGCCGATACACCCTGTATAGTTCCGAATTACGAATACAGATGTCGCGGGTTCGAGTTCCGACGTGCGCAAATGAAATAAATTCCTTTTAAACTAGCTGACTTTTCTCTACTTTCAATAAATATAATATCTATGTATTACATATTTAAGGTTTTTAAATACATAAAAACCTTCCAGAAATTATCTAAATGATAGTGAAAACCCCCATCAAACTCCGTTGCGTAGTTTAAACAGAAGCGGATAGTGACTTTGTTTTGTACTATTTAGAGACAATTCATTCGCATTTATTCATATTATTCGCATTATATTTATTACAACAACACTATTTGACAGTGCAAAAGTCAATAATTCCTCTCCAGTCTAAATAATAAAAATAACGTTCTTACAGTAAATCAGAACACTAAAACAACACATAATATTAATAATAAGTGCTAACTTTATTAAAATAAAGTGTTAAAACTGCAGTTTTTTAGTGTCCCAGTGCCAAAAGTTCAAAGACGGAAATTAAATACGCCTATACAAAATACATATCACTCTACCTTGCGTCAGTGTATTTAAACCAGTGGTTCTGAAACGGAGTTCAATTATTTATATAATAAAAAATAATAATTATAATTATAATAATATACAATGGATGTCCAATCATATATCTCAAATGCAGAAAGGGCAGTCAACGCCATAAACAAAGTGCTTCTTGACCCTGGAAATAAGTTCAACAAGGACCAAATCGCTAAAATTACACCCATAGCATGCGAAATCTTAGCAGCAATTGGCAGCATGTCGGCAGCGGTAGCTGCCAAAACTGGTGCCTTGGAAGGAGAACTGCGGGCATACAAAGATATTCAAAAAATTATTCCATCTCAAAACAATATTAATATCTGTGAGGTAATCCACGAAATGAACGAAATTACGGAGAGGTCGAAAAATATAATTTTGTGCAATGTACCTGAAAGTGCAAAGGTAACAGCTACTGACAAAATCTTGGATGACCATACTGCAGTAACGGAAATAATTTCCAATATAGATATACCTGCAAAAAATAAAATTATTAAAGTTTACCGATTTGGTAATAATAATAATAACAAGCCAAGACCAATTAAAATCCAGTTTGAAGACTCCCGGACAGCTAGAATACTACAAGGAAAAAAACATCTCTTAAAGAACAATGTACGCATTTACTATGACTCGACCCCAGCACAGCAAAAGCACCTAATGGACTTACGGACGGAACTTGAAAAACGTAAAGCCAATGGAGAAACGGACATAACTATAAAGTATATAAATTCGTCACCTAAAATAGTCAACATCCATCCAAAAAACCGAGTATAACTAAGCTGAAAATATACTACCAAAACATCCGTGGACTACGAACAAAACTAGACGATCTACACGCAGCTCTTCCGTCCCATCATCATGACGTATATGCACTTACGGAAACCTGGCTTGACTCTGCAATAAAATCATCTGAACTTGGACTTACTAACTACAAAATTTTTCGTTGTGACAGAAATGCCAGATCAAGTTCGAAGTCAAGAGGTGGAGGTGTTTTAATAGCAATTAAACGAAAGTACTCATCTAGGAAGTTACCGACGAAAAACAACAACATTGAACATTTATTTGTGCAAATCTCTACTGGACTGGAAAAAAATATTATTGGAACCACCTACCTACCACCACTCTCCGATATTCAAACATACAGAAACCATTGTGAAGACGTTGAACATCTCCTGTCAAAATATCCAAACTCAAAACTTGTTATTCTTGGAGACTACAACCTTGCAAATCTAAAATGGGAATCCAACGACAGCGGCTACATCACAAACGAAAGCGAAAATGACCGGGCACGAGAAATCTTGGACACAGCAAATTTTTTAAACCTGTACCAGCACAATTTCATCTATAATAATAACGATCGCTTACTAGACTTGGTACTATCAAACATCCCTAAAATATCTGTAGAACTGTCTAATGATCCGCTCCTACCTGCCGACAATCACCATCCTCCCCTATACACGAAATTAAACATACCCTGTGATAACGATGCCAAACCTGAACAAAAAACTCTGAACTTTAAACGAGCAGACTTTGACTCAATTAACTGCCATCTCTCAAATATAGACTGGTCTTTTTTGTCTGATGAAAATATTGATAAATCTTTAGACATACTTTATTTTACATTTTCTAACACTATTAAATCCTATGTACCTTTTTACACGCCGAAAAAGTATACTCACCCAGTTTGGTTCTCATCGGAGCTAACTGCCTCTCTTCAGCAAAAAAAAAAGTCAACACAGAAAATTCAAACAAAGCAAATCCATAGCTGATTATATAAACTTTAGGGAAACTAGGAAAAAATGTAAAGATCTTTCTAAACATTGCTACAAAATGTACATAACTACCATCGAGAATAATGTTTTTAAATCCAAAAATCTCTGGAAATTTCTTAAAAAAATAAACAATGAAAACACGGATTACCCACCAATAATGCAAATGAATGGAATCAGTGCAAACAATATACAAGACATTGTAAACCTTTTTTCAGATTTCTTCAAAAACGTATACGATGACGAAACCCCCGATGATAAAATACCCGAATACAAATTTAGTAATACTACACACTTAACAAATTGCCATATCACACAAAAATCTTGCGAACAGAAATTACTTTCCTTAGACACTGACAAATCTGCTGGCCCAGACAACATTCCACCAATATTCCTTAAAAAATGCTCCAATGCATTATCTAAACCGCTTACAGTACTATTCAACCGCCTCTTGTTCCTTGGATATTTTCCAAGCCGCTGGAAATCGAGCTTCATTACACCTATCCTCAAAAAAGGAGACGACACTGACATAACCAATTATCGCCCCATTTGTATACAGTCAGTACTTTCTAAGCTTTTTGAATCAATGGTCCTTGATGAAATCTATCCCAAATTAATAAAACTAATCGACCAAAAACAACACGGTTTTATCAAAGGTAGATCAACCGCAACTAACGTAACAATATTTCAAAACTTTATATTAGAATCTTTTGCAAAAAATAAACAAGTCGACTGCATATATACAGACTTTTCAAAAGCATTCGACAAAGTATCCCATAAACTACTAACCCGAAAACTATTTGCCCTAGGAGTAAGAGACAACATGCTAAAATGGTTTACTAGCTATTTAACTAATCGTAAACTATTTGTTAAAATAAAATCTTTGCTATTGAAAGCGTTCTGTGCGACCAGTGGCCTACCGCAAGGTAGTCACCTTGGTCCGGTTTTGTTTCTCATTTTCATTAACGATATAACAAATTGCTTCGACGATGTCGAGGTATTGCTCTTTGCTGATGACATCAAGCTATACAAAAAAATAACTGATGTAAATCATTGCCAAATACTACAATCAAATATTAATAAGTTTAAAGATTGGTGCGTACAAAATAATCTTTTTTTAAATGTAGACAAATGCAAAACCCTGACTTTCTGCAGAAATAAAAATCCTGTTTTATTTGAATATTACATTAACAATACAGCTTTAGAAAGAGTCACGGAAATGAGAGATCTCGGAATTATTTTGGATGAAAAACTAAGTTTCGCCAATCATATCCACCAAATTGTAAACAAAGGCATGAAAACACTAGGCTTCGTATTAAGAACAACTAAAAACTTTAACTCCATACAAGCCATTAAACTGTTATATGTACATATCTCTAGTTAGAAGCATAATTGAATATAACTCAGTAGTTTGGTCTCCCTCTTACAAAATTCACATTAATAACATTGAGCGAATACAAAAAAAATTTCTGCGTTTTATTAATTTTAAATTAAATATCCCACTAGAAGACTTACAATATCATTTCTTATTAAACACTCTAAAAATACACACATTGGAAGACAGGCGTAAAATAAACGACTTAACTTTTTTATTCAAGATTCTAAACTCTAAATTCGACTGTTGCGAACTTCTGCAACTCATAAACATACGAATACCTACAATAACAACACGACAAAATACACTATTCCACTGCAACACACATAAGCGCAATTACATTGCGAACTCCCCAATACAACGGTTTCACACTATGGGAAACCAATACTTAGGTGATGTCGATATATTTAATATTAACTTTGCGAATTTTGTGGATTATGTAAAAGACCTATTTCAATACTATTCCTAAATTTTTTTTTTTTTTTTAATTATTTATTAAGTGAGTTTTATGAATTACAATTTTTATGTACTTAATAACTCCCACACTAGGCTAATGCCCGTGTTGTGGTAGTCATAATGCTATAAATTACAATAAAACCATATGTTGTAGTAAGAAAAAATAAAACATAATATGGAAGGAAAAAAAAGAAAATAAACATATTTAAGGAAAATATAAAACAAAATATATGTTTTTCATACATGCAAACATACATACATACACATATATATATGCTCAGATATATATACATATACATACATACATAGACATACATAGATGCATACATAAATACATTCATATACATCTATATATGAACACACACAAATGTAATGTGTATTCACATATAAACATAAGTATACAGATACATGGTTAATTTTATTATAATGGTTTAAAAGTTAGGAACTCATGTATTCTTTAAAAAAGGCTCGTCCCCTTTCAAATATCCAGTTTTGGACACGTATAATAAAAAGGGATATAGTATTAGTTGATTTTATGTCCCGGTCCAACGCGTTGTATATTTTAGGGGCGATAGACCAGAATTGTCGTTGAGCGAATGTGGTTCTAGTTTTTGGCACCACGCATCCCAGATTTGATGAAAAGCGGGTGTTTACTTGGTGTTGAGGAGCCACTATCAAGTCATTTTTTCGTATGTAGCATAAGCTTGTCTTAATGAATAGCTGGCGAATATCTAAGACCTTAATTTTAGTAAATAGTATTTTGGAGGGATAGGTAGGATGACATTTAAATATAATTCTGAGAATTAGTTTTTGTACTGTAATTATTGGATTAATGACGGATTCTGCACAGCCACCCCATCCCAGAATACCATATGTTGCTATCGATTGAAAAAGGGCAAAATATACGCATTTTAGAGTCGTTAGGTCTAAGATGGATCTAAGAGAGCAGAATATGTGGGAGAGTTTACGAAGTCTTTTTGTTGTTTCTTTTATATGGGTTTCCCAGCGTAGTTGGTCATCGATTATTATTCCCAAGTATTTAACTTCCTTTGAAGATTTAAGAGTTGAACACGTGCATTGAATGTTAGGTGAGGTTTCAGGAGTCTGTATGTTGAGTGAACACGAGTGGATGGTAGGTTTGGGGCAGTTATTGGGAAAGTTATGTTTGGGTATGGAAAACGTCATGTATTGTGTCTTGTCGATATTAAGTGTGAGGAGGTTTGTGTCTAGCCAATGTTTAACTTTTGTTAGGCCAATATTAGTTTTGTTTGTAACTGATTCCCATGTTTCATCATCAAATATTAGGACTGTATCATCGGCAAATGAAATTATCTTGCCTCCAATATTCATAGTGCATAGTGTGTTGATATATATGAGAAATAGAATTGGCCCTAGTGCACTACCTTGAGGGACCCCATAGGACATGGATAATTTTTTGCTCATATATATTTTGTCAGAGTGGATAAGTTGGAAGTTATATTTTTGTAAACCAGTCAAATCGCTGTATTTTTTAATTTATGTTCTTGTTATTTTTAATTTTGTTTCTCGCATATACTTATGTAATTTTATTTTTATTATTTCTTTCTTTTCTTTCTTATGTTTCAAAACTGTCATTAAATTTGTACCACCCACGTGTAAAAGCCCTCTGGGCGTTAAAAAAAAAAAAAAAAAAAAAAAAAAAAAAAAAAAAAAAAAAAAAAAAAAAAAAAAAAAAATATATATATATATATATATATTAACCATAAAAATTATTTGCGGTGTGTTCCAGAGATGCAATGCCTTTTGCCGTATTTAGTGACCAGATCGGAATCGACAGGTACTTCCCAACCTTCGTCTATATCATCTTCTTCCCTTCCCCACTCTATCCAGCCTCAAAACATACAAGAATTGACAACAATCGATGACAACATGTTCCCACTAGCTCCGGACTTCGGGAGAGTTTGACACTCTTCACATAAAAAAAATGGTAAGTGGTAATTGATATTTGATTCTGTCGAATTCATATTAAATGCATAAAGATTATTTATGAATTTAAGAATTATTTCCCCGGCCTAAGATGAGTCTCAAACGCAAATCACCATTCATAACATTTATTATTATATCAGTAATGTTCTCGATCGACGATTGATATTAATTTTGCATAGCGACATCTATGATTTTGGACATTTATTTTCACCCAAGTTTTCTACCAATTTTTGACCTGTGATTTACTTCTTTAAAAAAATCATGTACATCATGATATTTTATTACTAAATTATTATTCGCGCTTTCTCACATCAATGCAGATGGCGTTCATTTTGGTACAAGTAAGAAACATATTATACAGTATGTACATGCTCACATAATATTAATATGTACCATTATCAGGTGAGGTCTCCATTTCAATAAGATAACAACACATATTTATGTAATGTATTAAGAAATATTATGGATGTTAATAACATTATAATTTATAATGTATAATAATTGTTGAACGATGTGCAATTAACTGTGAAATTAAATGCAACTAATAACCGGTTTCCTGCGAGGTTATCTCTATATTGCAACAATAATGAAATACTGAAGGTATTATGGAACTATTACTTTATAGCCTAGTCCATTTTTTATCACTGTGTTATATTTGTTAATTTTTATAGCGAAATGTGAAGTCAGTATACAGAGTCATCCATTTTCCTAAGTGGCAGGTTAATAATAATACTATACCAACTATTGTGCGGTGTCGGGACGCCTGACAGATATGAAACATCGAAATTCATTTTAATTGAAGGAGATAAAAATTAAAGTAAACAAGTCTTTTTTATTTTATTTTTATTAAAACATACATATATAAATATCTCATAAATTAAAAATTTCAACAGTACGGTTGTGTCGATGTTAGCTATTAACAAAATTTATAAATATGGAAAAAGTGGGTGTTTTTTTTTAATTTTTTTGTGTTAACACATATAGCTTTGTGATAATAAAAAAGATACACGGTTTTAATCGCCGGTACTTCACGGGAAAGTGCTTTAAAAGTGTTAATTTTTTTTCACGTGTGATGCCATTGACACTGACTTGGGCAATTTAAAAATGGACTTGCCCAATTGTTTTATTTGAATTCGAGATTCGAATTTTACTAAACTGACTCGATAAAATAGAAAAATTCAAAAAATGGAATAAGATGGAATGAGCAAATCTGAGAATGAGGAATATTGAAAATATAATGAATAGGTATATGAAACGATAAAGAAAGCTGCTGTAATCACATTAAGAGACCTATGCAAAACAGATGAACATTATCGGGAAAATAAATTTAACTAAATTTACCAACAAAATGATTATATTGTGTTATGTTTATGAAATTAAAGAAACATGGTAGAATCTGCAGGCAAGCTGCCTTGTAAAAGCACAGCATGACTACTTTTTATTATTAAAATTCTTGGAATTTCAATGTTTCATAAAAAAACAATTAATTGCAAAATGAATATCCATTGCCAATTTTAGTGTGAATCGAAGTAATTATAACCCACAGTTTTGGCGGCCGGATGGAAAGAGCTGACGTGTTACGAAGCTGGCCGTGCAAGAGCGTCGTCCCGTTTCTGTGCAAGAATGTCTTCCCGTCTTGCCCGCTTGCTACGCAAAAGTCGGTTCAACCCCCCTAGGCGCCAAAAGAGGTTTCTCTCAGAAAAACAACATTATTCTTAGATGAAGAAAGAGTTTGAACCATTCAGGTAATGTCTCAGTAAATAGAAAAATTGAATATCTATATTTTTTTGGTTTGTCGGACAATATTGTATTTGCCACCGTACAGCGTTTAAAAACGGTTCCAGAAAAAAATAAACATAATTATTGACTGAGCTTAGCGAAGTCCTGTTTTTAAGTCGACCAATTATATTATATTTGTCTGTAAATTTGCTTGTTTCGTTCCGGTTCAGGTTCAAGATCGTTGCCGTATTGGATACTCCCTTTTTATCCCGCCAGAGTTCGCATGATCGTGGTTCCTAATACGAGCCGTCAAAAAGCAAAAATAAATATTATGGTACCTACCAGCCTGAAGAATGTTTCAAAAAGAGTTTTCTTTGAAAGGGCGACGGTTAAAGTTCCTAGAATTGTGAGAATCTTGGCTGACGTTCCCTTTTTATGTTAACCCCACATTAAGGCACTAGAAAAATAATTTTAACAGGGCTATGGGGATGCTGTGTGGAGGGCCTTTTTAAGGAAATGAAGGAGAGAGCAGTTCTGGGAAGGACAAATTGTAAAATTCCTCATTTCAGATAATGTTACTTAAAATTAATACGGTTTATAATTAAGTAGGTAAGTATTCAAGCACCCACTTTCAAATCTTAAGATTTCTGAGGAAACTTTTGTTTTTATTTATTAATTTATTAAATTAGAAAAATTATAGTTTGAATGAAATGTCTACTGTTCACAAAGTTACCAGTACTATACATTTCTGTATAAGGTAATTACACCTATATATTAGATTACCTATATATGAACTAAAATATTTCAGATAATATGTATAGGTGGGTACGTAGCGTGTTTCTATAATTTATGTTTTCGTATTTAGGTGAAAGCGTGTGATAATAAAACAGGATCTAATTACTGCTCACCGTTCAAAAGGCGATTAATATTTCTTTAATAGTTGGGGTGTGAGGACGACTTTTTCAGAGTTAGGTAAACCTTTGCTAATACGAGTATAATGCAACCTGTTGAAAGCCATTCCGTCTTTTTGTGGCTGGCATTATTAGTATTTGTCAAAAGTGTTGTGTTTTTAGAGGTTTCTGCTTCAGGTTGCTATGGTGGGTGGATTTAATATAATAATATGCAAATATTGTATTTCTGCACACCAATAGAGTTCAAATTGCTAAGAAATAAGTGATTGTGTACGAGCTAATTTTTTTGTTAAAAGTCTATACTGTGTTCAGGAGCTTACAAAAAAATGTGTAGTGAATTACAGCATCTCACGTTTTAAATACTTTTGGAATTTTTTTCTAGACAATGGCGGGAGAAACGTGACAGAGGAAAATGACACGGTTCGTGAAAACGCCGTAGAAGATATTTATATCAGACATTATTATGGGTAAGAAAATTAGGTTTAACATCTGATGAGAAAGTCTTTAATTATTAAAACCGGTCTTATTCCAAGGAAAACTGAGGCCCCGAGAACCAGAGTGGCCTATTTCCAAAACAACAAATTTTGAACAATAACACCTAGGGCAGTGTTACAATGCGCTTTTATTTATGCAAGGAGTTTTTTTTCAAATATATTTAATTATTATGAATATTTTATGGTCATTGGCATCAAGGGTTACACCGCCAAGAACCCTTTTTGGCTAATAGGTCTATTTCGGCAAAATTTCAGATAGGTCACGCTGGTTCTTGCAGCCTCAACTATGAATTAATGTGGAGAAGGCTTTATATATTTAACAATCAGTGTAAACTTAATTTAAGGCCCTCAATGTGTGACTACAACGAAAACGTGCTCAGCAAATGGCCTTTATTGCTGACAGCGCCACAGTTCAAGTCTGAGGGCATCAGCACGCTCTACATCCACGGCTTCACGGAGACGCCGCTGTCCACCAGCGTGGTCACCGTGACCAGGGCTTACCTGGCCCGGAGGGACGGGAACAACTTCTTCTTCCTCGACTGGTCGAACATGGATCATGAACCTTACTTCTTCAATGCGATGCCCAATTGCCCGAAGGTATTTTTATTTTCCATTCAATTATTTCTATTTTTCCCACATTATGTCCGGGTTAAATCTTCCCCACATGAAAAACTAAACCCTTCCACACACTTTTCCACAAATGATCATCTAGTCAATCCACATTATGCAAGTGCATTATATAAGTATAATAAATACAAAATAATACAAAAACAACACGTCAACTCACCAGAGATCAAATGGGAAAATAATTCACCGACTCCAGATATTTTCATATCAGAGGGTTTGGCTCCGTAGAACTTCTAATTGGACCTATAAATCCTCAATATAAATATTTAAAAAATCTTTCGGTATAATTTAAGCATTTCCTTACATATATAATATATTGTCTATAATATTATATTAAAATAATAATGATGTGTACTGCATGTGATACAGCATTATTGTGCAGCTCAGGTTCTCCTAGAGTGGTGTTCACGATACACTATAATATTTCATTTGCAGTTAGGAGAACCTGCGCTGAAGCGCTAATGTGTTTTTTTATTACGTAGGTTTTTTTTTTTTTTTTACAGTAATACCGCACAAGAGTCCCAACTGCTCCCGTCTGGAGCCAGTGAGACTATGGCATCCCCAATTGGGGTATGTTGTGAGGCTGAGGGTATATTGGGGAGGGGAGGGAGATGGGGAAGAGGAAGGTGGGGAAGTACCTGGTTATTCAGATCTGGTCACCAAACACGGCTAAAGCCATTTCAAGCAACGTTTCAATTCTGAATGGTGGTCTTACACCAGGGCGATACTGAGAGTATCTTCCACTCTGGAACGTGCCGCAAATATACTATATTACTATATATTATTTTAAATTAATTAATTGTGAAATTGTGTAGGTAGTATTATTGTTCATTTGTTTTATTATTATATATTTTTAACAACTTATTTCTATGACATTAAGGACAATTTACAATACATCTAAAACTTATTCTTCATAGTATTAAGGCATAATCCACGAAAAGCAGCGATGCTTTTAGCTTCTTTAACATCTGTCGGATGATATACGTCAAAGAATATTATAAAATATTACAAGACAACAGCAAAAATAACAGCTAGATGATGTGTAGGTAGTAGATACTGTAAATGATTTATAATATTTTTTTATATTGTGTCGCGAACAGCCCACCAGGAGAACTTGCGCTGGTATGTTCAGTTGTGTTTTTACAGTTACACAGTATGAAATAATTAATAAAACAAGGTATTTTCGGAAAACCTTGAAAAAGAAAAGATGTTTGGTGATAGGAAAAACGTTAGATAACAGATTTTTTTAAATTATCAACATTGTGAAAAAAACATTAAAAAACAATTCCTGAGAAAAAGTTTTTTTTTTCATTATAAACATAATAATATTTTCACCACAAGACTCTAATAACGGGACTTTGATTGGGGCTCATATTTTAGTAAATTTTTAAGAATTTCCCAACGGATGCCTACGGAATGTAAGTTATTTATAAAAAGTACCATTAAAATTATTTTTTTCAATTTTAAAATTAGTTTTAAACTACAGATTTTATTTTTCTAGGAGATTAATTATTAACTTCCCGAGCGATTCTATCAGAAACATCTGAGATTTTAATACGTTATCATATACTTAAAATACAGATTTAATTAAAATATACCCCTCGGAATGGTCCATTTTCTAGGCTTGCTAGAGCAAATTCGACCGTAGGTCAGTCCAATACGCCGTGGCCGCGCGCGAATATTTTTGTACACGCCTTCTTCTATTACGTCATCAAGATTCCGACTTTGTGTCATCTTAACTCTTGACAAGCTAAGATGCCAAACAAAACTTAACGAAACTTAACAAGTCTTATAGGTTTTTAACTATAGGAATCCCAATTATTCAGTCAATGATTAATGGTAACTTATGTATTTGCGTAGAAATACCTAAAATACTAAAATGATATGTCAAGTATTTAAGCTAATATAAGGAGGATAATAATTTTGGGTACTACCTACTCCCCATAATTTTTTA
This sequence comes from Hesperophylax magnus, assembly GCA_026573805.1. NCBI lineage: Eukaryota > Metazoa > Arthropoda > Insecta > Trichoptera > Limnephilidae > Hesperophylax > Hesperophylax magnus. The sequence continues at coordinate 1,823,733 of JAIUSX010000050.1, forward strand.
TTGCATTGAATATCTTTTTCAGGTTGCCAATGAAACTGCTCGAGTATTGAGCAAGTTATTCGGAAAAGGCTTAGAGCTCAGTAGATTCCACCTCGTGGGACATTCTTTGGGAGGGCAAATTTCTGGAATGATCGGAAAAGCAATAGCAGATTATGGAATTACACTAAATAGGTAATTAATTACATGAAATTTCAAGACCATTCCCCCAAAATAATATACCCACGATATATGCCAATTCATTTAACTTGTAACATATTATCGTGGATGGGTGATGAAAGGATAATTGTATTAATTAATGATGGGTCTTTCGATTGTGACATTAATTGGTAAAATTACCGAATACAATTATCTAGTCAACCACGCACACGCAATAATTCAAAGTAGGTAGGTAGTAAAGAGAACTGATAAGGATGATAAAAAATAGAATACTTTAAATATCAACATACGCTAATTTATTAAAACAATAAATAAAATGTTTAATCAAATAAATAAACATGAGACTCTATCAAATAATTGAACTCAGAGCGTGACAAGAATGTACGTGTAAATAACGCCATCTTGATAAAATTTTGACTAAAGAACATGTGACATTAATGAATTTAAAAACACTTAATCTTGTAAGGAATGTCTGAGCGGGCGCCAGCGAGTTATAAAATAACTACGCAAGAAGTTAAAATGAGTAATCCCTATTTAAATTATAAGTACATTGTTAAGAGATATAAGTGAAAAAGACCTTCCGTAGTTTGCACAGTAGACCCTCATTGTTCCAGCGTTGTCCGAACACACCGTAATCCCACGAGTCCAGCAAGCAACTGAAGTCGATGAAGTGACGCTCCGCACTCATAGCTCGAAACAGTCGTGCCAATTTAAGAATGTTGACCAATGATTATCTTAATCGGGTAGGAACTGCCCGTCCAGAAGTACGCACTGCTACATTACCCCCCTTCCAAAGGAAAAAAATTTTCGGCACGATAATTTTTTTTTTGATATTTTTTTTTTATGCCTCCAAATCCAAGTCCAATAAGTGGCAAAGAGTCACAAATGCCGATAATGCCTTAGAAGAAGAGTCCAGCACGTTCTGTAGAAGTCCGTGAAGTGCTCGCTGAGCAAGGATTGAAGCGCCAACACCCAGGAAGTAGAAGGAAGAATTCTCGCTGATGGAATATCTGAATGACCCTCTTCTGACATCAGTGAAGAAGATTGAACTTGCTTGGCGAAGATAAAGAGCCCCGATAATTGTATCACCATTCTCCAATGTTGACAACAATGCAATCTTGAGAAGCTGCACCCTCTTTCTGATAGCAGTGAACGGCCAGGTAGTATCCTATTAAACTCATCCCGTAGAAGAATGTTGCTTCCCTGAAGACTCGATCTTGAACAAAATTGCTTCCTCGAAGAATAGATAAAAGTTTGTAAATCTTGAAATTTTGTATTATCTTGAGTTATCTTGACGTGAAGAACCGAAGAGTGATGAAGGCGACTGACTTCCTTGAGGCAAGTGAAAAGAAAGGTATGCTATGCTTGACAAAATGGATTACTGAGCAAGGAATTTAACAACTACTAAAGTGTAAACAAAAACTTGAATAGAATAACAAATGAAAAGATAAACTGTAGTAAAGACTAACAAAATTTATTAAAAAAAAAAAAATTTTTTTTTTTTATAAAACGAGTCTAGCTAAAAGTGCAAGCTGAGCGCCCAACAAAAGTTAAATTTGAAGCTAAAAGAAAACACTATAAAATGAAAATAATAACGTCTATATCCACATTGAAGTTACTGCCCTCTGTGAGCAGAGATGAAAAATTATAAAGTTATCCCAGAAACAAACCCAAATTCATAATAAGATAGAAGTGAGGGCTCAAACAGAACCATATATTGATGACCCAATATTGACAAAATACAGCTAAGTCCAAATGAAACTGATGCGACTTATCTTGAGCTCAGAGAGAAGCCACAGCAATTGCATGTGAAAACGCATAGTATTTATTAAAAGAAAATGTAAAAAAAAAAATTACTCAATGACATTCTTAATAATATGAACAAATATCAATTTAATAATAAATCAAGCCAAGGACAATAAGAGCAATAAAAGTAAAAAAACTTCATGAAAGGATGCAATTTTTTAAATGTTAAAAAAAACTATGATTCTGTAAATCTCAAATAACCTGAGCGAGTGAAAACCCACTAAATTTCAAAATAAATATTAAATAAATAAATAAATTATTAAATTAATTATTATGGCATAAAATTTTTTTAAAAAAATATTTGAAAAGTGTAATCAACAGTGACTAAATCAAAGAAAACACCATGCCAATGGTTTCCTAAAACCAGAGAAAAATAGATTGTTATGAGCATCTGAGGCTATCGCGGAAAACTGCATGAAGTATTTTCTAAATTAATGAATTAAAATAGTCAACCAACACCAAGGCAAACTAAGGTACTAAGGAACAACATATAAAGAACAACCATGCGCACAATTAAAATGACACGAGGACCAAGCTTGGTACAGAACTGTTAAACCGAAATACAGCTTCGTATATGCCATAATTGAAATACAGTATGTCCCTCTAGAAAGGACAAACCGTACCTCAAAACAAGTCGCCATCGCGGACTTAGTTCATTAAAGAACAATTAGTATCATCTCACAAAGTAAAATCAGCTATTAAAAGATCCCTCGAACAGAAAAATAGCACAAAACAGTGGCCAACTGAGATTGTGAACTTCACTGCCCTAGGATAACGTATAAAATGATACAATGGATTCAAATCGTGAGATCACAAAATGTTCAATACAATATAATTGCACTTAAATCCAAAAAAAATGTGTGGATTCAATGCGTGAGATTAAAAAAACGTCAATCCCCCGCGTTGAATCGGAATGGACACATTACTCCCAAAACACATACTACACATGTACACAAGGACAAAACAAAACTTATACAAAAAATCCACTCAATGTGAAGACACAAAAATACTAGTCATGTCCTCACAATGAGAGAACACAAGAAAAATTGCAAACCTGAGGGCAAGGCAAGCAATAACCTAATATATAACAAGAGAAAAGGGATTAATTCTCAAATAAAAGTATAACGATTACAACATAAGAAAAAATAGTTCATCAATTAACCCACCCCAAGGTCAGTTAGCTTCTTCTAACTTGATTATATCCTTAACATGAAAAGTTCCCACGGGTTTCCCTGTCATATCCGCTAATTGATAAGCAACCGGCGATATCTTGCAAATAATTTTACTACGAATAAATTTGGGGGCTAATTTTGCTGAAAAGTATCTACCAGCGTCTGACAAAGCAAAAGACCTTCTCCAGACAATGTCCCCAACCTCATATTGAACGTCCCTACGACGCAGATTATATTGTACCTTATTACGTTCGTATGATTGTCTTAAGGACGTGCGAACTTGGGAGAAAATGTCATTTAATTCATGTAAATCAGATGCCCATGAATCGCGTTTAGAGAATCTAATGTCTTCCGCGTTAAAGTCTACACCTTTGTAGTCATTTCCCGAAATTACAATCTCTCTACCAAAATTAAGGAAGAACGGAGTATAGCCTGTGACTTCATGAACAGCCGTGTTTATAGCCAGTTCAATCTCAGGTAGATGGCACGCCCAGGATCTGTGATCAGATCCCACAAAAGAACCCAGGGCTGCTACCAACACCTTGTTTACACGCTCAACAGGGTTATTCTGCGGGTGATATCTGCAATTATAAAACAAGTGACGGATATGAAATTTATTGGCCAGCGCTTTCATGTCACGCGATATATATTGTGGGCCATTATCCAAAACAATCGTATCTGGAACACCGAATTTATAAAAGATATCATTTTCCAAAATTTCCGCAATAACACTACCCGTTGCTTTCCTAAGTGGAAAAAGTCTAGTATACTTGGTAAAGAAATCAGAAACCACTAAAAGGTAAGTATAACCCTTTTTGTAAGAATTAGGGTAAGGACCTAATAGATCTGTCGCAATCATTTGCCACGGCCTTTGCACCAGTTTCGGGTCACCCATCAAACCAGGAGGCAGTAAGTTAGAACTTTTATAACCTAAACAAGTATGACATTTACTTACAAAAGACTTCACATCAGCTGCCATTTTTGGCCAGTAGTATTTAAGTTTAATCCTATTTAACGTTTTTAAGATGCCAAAATGTGCACACGAAGGCGGAACGTGATTTTGAACGATGACGTTTTTCCTACACTCTTTTGGGAGAACTTCCTTCCAGTCATAAGACCTGTGAAGAGCCTCCATGCTCTGAATGTGTTTGAAGATGACACCATTGCAAACTTTAAACGCTGGAAATTTTTCCGGATTAGCCAAAATTTTTTCTTTCAAACTTAAGTACCAACGGTCAGAAGTGGAAAAGGACTGATCTAACAAGTCAACATGTAAAGGGTCACGAGACAGTGCGTCCGGAACAATGTTGTCTTTACCGCTCCTATGAATTATTTCAAAATTGAACTGCTGTAGTCTAACCGCCCACCGCGCTAATCTTCCCGACGGAGACTTTAAGTTTGTAAGCCATTTTAGACTATAGTGATCAGTGATCACCTTGACAGGAATAGGCGAACCTTCAATATAACCCCTAAATTTCTCTAGTGCAAAGATCATAGCATTTAACTCCTTCTCGGTTGTGGAGTGATTTTTCTCCTGTGCAGATAGTGATCTGGAAATAAAGGAAATAGGGTGTTCTATACCATTAACGTCAGATTGAGAAAGGACCGCCCCCAAACCGGTGTTCGATGCATCGCAACTAATTGTAAAAGGTTTACTAAAGTCGGGACAAGCAAGAACAGGAGCCTTGACCAGAATATTCTTTAATTTAGTAAAGGCAGCATCAGCCTGTTCATTCCATACAAATTTTTTACCAGCAAACTCCTTTTTGGTTAAATTATGCAAAGGTGCTGCAATTAAAGAAAAATTTAAAATGAACCTTTTGTACCAAGAAAGTATACCGATAAACCTACGCAAGCTCTTTTGCGACGTTGGAATGGGGAAGTCAACGATTGCTTTCACTTTTCCCGGGTCAGTTCTCAACCCATCCTTATCAATCACGAAACCTAGGTATTTAAGAGAGTCACGACAAAAGACTGACTTCTCTACGTTAATAGTCAAACCCGCGGCTTGTAACTTTTGTTTAACCCGTCTTAAAAGATCAATGTGTTCTTCAAAGGTGGAACTAATGATAATTATGTCATCTAGGTAACAAAAAACTTTCCCATCGAACTCCGGACCCAAAACCTTGTCCATTAGCCTCATCATCCGAGAACTCGCACCATGAAGACCAAAAGGCATTGTTACAAAGTGGAATAGGCCTCGTTTAGGGATAGTAAATGCGGTTTTCTCTTTAGAATCTTCCTCTAACGGGATTTGAAAAAAGGCATCATTAAGATCTAAAGTTGATAGATAACGTGCTCCTCCGAGACTATTTAAGATATCAGATATCAACGGTAGACTATAAGCGTCCCGCCGCGAGACCGCGTTGAGCTTTCTACTATCCAAGCAAAGTCTAAAAGAACCATTTTTCTTAGGCACTAAAACAATAGGATTATTCCACGAGCTATTGCTGGGTTCTACTACTCCCAGATTTAATAGTCTGTCAAGTTCTCTGTGAGCTTCCGGCAATAAATGAGGAGATATCGGATAAACACGTTGCTTAATAGGTTGACAATCACCCGTGTCAATAACATGTTTTTCAAGAGACGTTCTACCCAAACGATTACCAGAAAAGGCTTTAAATTCCAGTATAACGTTATTTAAGATTGATTGTTGAGATGAGTTTAAGTTCTCAAAGCTATCCAGTCCTCTTACCTCAGACACGCAACTATTGTCAGAGTCATTAGTCATTAATTTAGTTAACTTGGGACAAATGTTAAAAACTTTCCAAAAGTCGCAACCGAGGATGATGTTAGATTTTATATCTGGCATAACCACAAAATTAAAAATTTTCTTAACGTTACCAAGAACTACCGGAACCGCAATTTTGTGAACGCACTCCACAGTATGACCCGTAGCAGAAGTGAGTGAAAATTTTTTCTTAAGAACAGAAAGATTTAACCCTAGATTTAAAAATTTACGATGAAAATTATTACCAATAATTGAGATATGCGAACCAGAGTCAAGAAGGCCAGAAAAGTTGGAACCCAGAACCTGGAAAATGATGTGTGGACGGCCATCCCTTTTAGCCGCACCCACCACCTTCGAGGTCCAAAGGTTCTTGAAGAAAGTTCTGGTTTCCGACAGCACAGCAAGCCGATGCCTGGCGGTGATGTCAGCGAACGGTGTCGACTTGCCGCCCGCAGACAGGACCCCCAGGACATCTAGTTTTTTTGCCTGCCGGCAGTAGCATGAAGGCGCCTTCACACCAGGACGGCCACAGCGGAAACATTTCACCTCCCTAGAACTCATATTTGACGGGCTACGTTTACTGAATTCAAAATATTGACGATGATTGCTGAAATTGGGATTATTCTGAGACATTCTGTTATTCCCTCTGCTAAATGCATTATTTGAGGAGGAATGAGAAACATTATTAAAATTACCAGTATTTGCATTTGGCGGGGAAGGTCTGGAATCAGACCGAACGTCTGCAAGTTCAATCATTTTTCCCAATTTTTTCAGACAATTAATGTCCGAGATGACAGAGAGCGATAATTTTTGTATGTATCTCGGTAACATATTACACTGCAATATTTCCAGAATTTCGTCATCTGGTAATTTTGACGACAATTGATTGTTTAAAGTCAAGACCCGCGTTATGAATGAACCCAGGTTCTCTTTTTGTTGCTGGTACGTGGCTCTGATCTGAGCAACTAATCGTCTTTCATGGTCCAGAAGCTCAAATTCTTCCTTTAGAGCAATTACAATATCCGTCCATGACTTGAAAGAAGAACGGTTGACTCTAAACCAGTCTAAAGCATGACCTGAAAAAAGTTCCACCGCAGATGAAAAAAGAGAAGCTGTACTTACGTTCCGAGATATAGACAAATCGTTGACCCGTTCAATGAAATTATGCACGTTCCCAGTACCGTCGAAGGTTAAGTTCCATTTGTGAACCGGAACTGTGTTAGACGCGACCGCCGAATTTGCCGAAGAAGTGCCATCCTCTGGTTTTGACATGATTAACGCACGACTTCTTGTTAAAATGGTCGAATCCGTCATACCTAACTAACAGGGTAGGTAGAAAAAATCATTAGAACATGCAAGCAACAATACAACAACCACAATCACCGCAAAACAAAAAATATAAAATAAGTGTGACGTCAGCGTACTAACAATCACGATAATAAGACGAAAAACGTCATGAGTTGTGCCGGATAAAAAGCTGCGTAAAATGAAAAATTAATAAAATCTCAGTGACACGATGTATTTTGAGCAACACCCGAACATCTACCATGCAAAACGAAAGGTCTTTTTCAAGGGATTATACAAGAAAATTATGAAAAAAAAAATCAGACATCCAATACAAGATTAAAACAATGAAAGAAAAAAATACTGCATTCATTATTTAGTCAAACTTAGGTTCACCCACAAGGGCTGCCATTTTGTAACATATTATCGTGGATGGGTGATGAAAGGATAATTGTATTAATTTGATGGGTCTTTCGATTGTGACATTAATTGGTAAAATTACCGAATACAATTATCTAGTCAACCACGAACACGCAATAATTCAAAGTAGGTAGGTAGTAAAGAGAACTGATAAGGATGATAAAAAATAGAATACTTTAAATATCAACATACGCTAATTTATTAAAACAATAAATAAAATGTTTAATCAAATAAATAAACATGAGACTCTATCAAATAATTGAACTCAGAGCGTGACAAGAATGTACGTGTAAATAACGCCATCTTGATAAAATTTTGACTAAAGAACATGTGACATTAATGAATTTAAAAACACTTAATCTTGTAAGGAATGTCTGAGCGGGCGCCAGCGAGTTATAAAATAACTACGCAAGAAGTTAAAATGAGTAATCCCTATTTAAATTATAAGTACATTGTTAAGAGATATAAGTGAAAAAGACCTTCCGTAGTTTGCACAGTAGACCCTCATTGTTCCAGCGTTGTCCGAACACACCGTAATCCCACGAGTCCAGCAAGCAACTGAAGTCGATGAAGTGACGCTCCGCACTCATAGCTCGAAACAGTCGTGCCAATTTAAGAATGTTGACCAATGATTATCTTAATCGGGTAGGAACTGCCCGTCCAGAAGTACGCACTGCTACAAACTAACTAAGATTTTAAGTGAATACAAAATACATGTATCTTATTTCCGCATACTGTGAATGTTTGAAATATACATTTTTAATCTTAATTATCCTTATGCTTCAAAGGAAATTTGTTTTTTTTTTTACAAACACAATGCCATTGCACCACTAAGAGCTGGATGAAATTTGGACAAACGCAATCCAATGTTTTAATTGCAATTTGAGTGCACCACAAATTGACAATAATAAATTATATTACAATTTTGCTAATTGTAACATGACAATTAATATATATTATGAGAATTAAATTGCATCATACTGACTGTGACCAGGATAAGCGGTCTGGACCCGGCGGGCCCCGGCTTCAACACTGAGGTGTACAGCACGACGCACTTGGAGTCCACGGACGCGGAGTTCGTGGACGTGGTGCATACGGATGCGGCCAAGTTCGGCACGCGGCGTCACAGCGGCCACGCGGACTTCTGGCCCAACGGGGGCGTCATACAGCCTGGTTGTCCGGAGGACTCGGTCAGGGAACATGGTAATGGTAACCATTACGTCGTCACTTTACATTCATATTACAGTACAGGCAGTGTCACGTGATCCAGTCAGTGCCATCTCGTTGTTGTTGCTGATTTGTGTGTTGTTTTACTGTAAGCATATTAAATAAACAGAGTGATTAGACTATTTTAAACAGTGAACTTCATTTTACGACAGCACTGACTTCGTAATTTGCCGGGTGGGTAGCAAAAAGAATTTTCGCTCTAATCATTCACGAAAAATGCGTTTCATCCAAAGAATTTGGAATTATTATCGACATATGACTAAATTGACTAACTTTACGAGCCTTGCAACAAACACCTCGATATAAAATTGATAAAATAGATGTAAGCATTTGTCAATTTAGATTTCTTTTACCCTACTTACTAAAGGGTGGGTACGCCCCTAAAAAAATCGGTGACCTCTACTTATCACTACTAACGGCCGCTGTTCCCAACTTTTTAATCGTTATCTAAGTTCTAATCTTTGTTTTTGCTCAGCCAAGAGATTTTTAAGCATTTTGTAGGGAACGTTCGATTCGCGTTGTTCCCAATCATTTTATCTTTGAAAATCTTAAGTAGCCCCACACACTACTGCACATTACCATAGACAATAAAATGAAATCAAATTAAAAACTTTCTATATTAAATTAATATTAAAGAGTTAATTATTGTAGCTCTTATTAATACACATTACTTCTTTTAAATACCGTTATTCATAAACTGGTATTTCATATTTTTTAAACTAACCTATATAATATATTAAAAATAAAGTGACAACTTGAACGTGATGCCACAATCGGGACTTCCCATTTGATTTGGCAGATCGACGTAAGTTTTTTCTCCGTGCGACAGCAAAACAAACCCAAACAAACCTTAAAATGGAGATCAAAGCAAAGCGTGCGAAGAACTTCACACAAAATGATAATGACAAATGCAACACAAAAAACTGAAAGGAGCGCGACTGTCGATTGTCAGAGTGACATTTGATCATTGATTCGCGGTATTTTTTCACTCTGTCGACACTTTTTGTAACTAGTTTTTTCCTTACATATTGCTTATGGCTAATCCAACTGTCCGGCTGGCTTAGACTGGGCGGCTTGCTTAAGCAATTATTGTGTGTTGGAATTACGTAGTGCAGTGGTGATTCGTTTAGAATTTGATTATTAGGATTGGGAACAGCGGCCGTTAGTATTTACATCACATTGGTAAAAGAGATGGCAACACGCATTTTACCATTGTAATGCCATTTTTTAATTAAAAAAAATTGTTGGAAAATATTTTTATAGCTTTATAAATGTAATGTATTTTTGTGAAATAACTATTGTAAATAGTCCGTTTTATAGTTCATCAATGAACGTCACTTATAACTAAGACAATTGGAAAGCAAAGTTTCATATTTCACTGAACGATGGATAAAGCGCCATATAAAGCTCGTAACGGATGACCTGATAAATGAGTAGGTGATTTAATATTTGAACTTATTTGTTTTACATACACACATATTTTTATTTTAGTATTCTGCAGTCATCAACGCTCCTGGATATATTGGGCAGAATCCGTGATGAACCCGCATGCTTTCGAGGCAAGAAGGATTCCTTCCATTTCAGATGTACAGTTCCTGAGATGGGATTCGGATCGTAATGAAACTGTTGACGTAGCCTATATGGGGATCGCTGCTGATAGCAGGTACGAGAAAAAATATAAATCCCGACTCCTGACCATGATGACTACCGGAAATAATTATTTTGAGGCCTGAGGCAGAATGGCCTATTCGGCGAAAAGTCTGCAAAAAATGAAATATTTATCCAAATGAGCAATATTTTATCAATGTTTTTGAATTACACTGGTCTTCCTTTTAACACGTTTTCCAAAATAAAGCGGTGCTCTATTCATTGCATGTACTTACTACTCAGTATGTACCAGGTGCAGAGAAGTATGCGGAAAGTGGAGCGGGAATCGCGTGCGGGGCGCGAAGCGCACGTGAAGGGATGAAACTGGCTAATAAACTAGGAAATATAACAAATCATCACAACGAAACTGTAGTGCCAGTTAAGTTAGTACTTGCATCTTATGACAGATAGACGCACATCAGAATCCGAAGGGTTCCGACCGATTACGAACCTAGCCGATCGTGGCCGGGATGCGTAACACTCTTGCGGCAGTTCTCAAAATAACTCAGAGACTCGAAAATAGGACTTCAGTCCTCCAACAGTACTATTTAATTTCGTATTGTAAATAAAACAACTTAATATCTCGATTTTGTAAATTTGAAGCGAGTACCTACGCAGACTAGTAACCGAACTGTGGGTACGTTTTTTATTATGCTATTTGGTACAGGATATACGAATAATAAAATATATAATAGAATAAAATAAAAATAAAATAAAATGTATATATTTCATTTCTGATGGTGGTCTTACACAATGGCGATACTCTAGTATCTCGCACTCTGAATCGTACCGCAAATGTACTTTAAATTATTTTAAATGATTCTTTTTTATTATAACACCCTCAGCATTACCATTCGACCACACAGGCTGTCAATCAATATTGATCAAATTCAAAAGAAAAAAATTAGAACGAAAATAAAAAGTAAAACATTTATCCATCTTAATCTATCACAATCACAATTATCTAGAAAACATAGTAAACTAGCGTAGACCTGTGATAAATCACGGAAATATCTGAATTCCAGATAAATCAGTTCATCAATCAATAGATAAATCAATCAATTTACATAATCTTGAAGAGTTTATTATAATATTTTTGTCGTAATTAAAGGACATTGCAGTATCAAAGAACAAGTACTACAATTTCCATGTGATTTCACAGCTTGTATGTTTCGTCACCAAGAGTCATACAAAGAACAGTTACAGCGATCGATAACATTATTATGAATAACCGAAAATTATGTCGTACCAAATGTACCGATACAAGCGATTACGTACAAAAAGTACGTAAATGGGTTTATCTATTATCTGATAAACGAATAATATTTATTGAGATTTTAATAAAAAAATAATATTATATAAAAATTAATAAAAATATAATCTACATATCTTTATTTACAATAAATGATAGTGAATTTTTTTGATATCTTGTATTTATTTTTATACAAGGAAACCCCCACTATTTAAAAAAAAATAGTACCTATACTTTTTACAGTCCAGTGTATCGACATTGTTCCTTCTAAAAATTAAGGCGCGCTCGATTTAATTTCGAAGTATATGCTAATTTCTTAATTATTTAAACAAGTGCGTCAAAAACACACACAGAGACCGGGATTCGAACTGTAGGATGAAGAGGCACCGGTGACAGTACGTGGCAACATTCGTATCTGTCGTGTTCTTGGAAGATGTGTTTGAATATATGAAATTGGGAATATTGTGCCAAATTTTTGTCTGTCAGAAATTTATTTTTTAATGAAGACAAACTAATTTGGTTAGAGATTATAATTTGAATATAAATATTTTCTGATCCGTTTCCTTAATTTCAGTGCTCGTGGCGACTACTTTCTGCTGACAAATTCGAAATCACCATACGGCAGGGGAAAGGAAGGTCTATGAAAAAACACAATATTTATCATCAAACATACTTCGGTTGTAGGTGCGTGAAATGTGAAATATTTCAGCTTGAAATTATTCCAGTAACCCAAATATGTTTTGAATTTAAGTGTCATTTTTAAAATCGGAACTGCTTTTCGAACTAAATAATGAAGACAAGCGATATGGTACATATCTACGTATTTATAATATAATGTTAATGTGAAATTGAACAAAATTGTAATTATAATATCCCGTGATTTTTTACTAGAATATTACTAGTAATAATCTAATGGACACAAGCTTAGAATCGTAGACATAAGAAGATGATGATTCAAAATAATATTTTTCGTAATTCGAAAACTTGATAAATAAAAACACTTGTACATGACCAAAATTTATTTTATTTCTTAAAATACATCATACGTCTTCAAACATGATCTCTTGATTCTTCGATGGTTTAATGTAGAGCACTTTTGAAAACAACGCATAATTAAATTATAATGCACCTTGACGACAACAAAGAAACTTTGGCATGAAGAATCAAAATATGAAATTTTAAATAGTTGATAGCATTGATTGTGGCACTAATTAACGAAGAAAAACCGAAAAAGTGAATTTAAATCCCTTTTCCAAAACCTGGAAGTACACATTGGTGCCGATCTCCTTAATGAAGTTTCCACTGATTAACTCTAATATCCCACTAATTGGTGTATTTGGTAGAATAGCCCATTTTCTACCAATACAAGTAAAGAGGGGATTATACTTTAGTTTAATTCAATCCCATCTAAATTATCTGATAGAAATATGGGGAAACACAAACATCACATATCTAAACGAAATTCAAATAATACAAAATAAAGTTATAAAAAAACTTTTTAACTATAGACCAGATACCCCCACCAAAAGAGTATACCAAGAAACTAACTTACTTAAAATTAGAAAACTGTACGAATACAACATATGCCTATTAATTCACAAAATCCAAAATGGCCTCATACACATAAATACTTCATTTATGAAAACATCACAAGTACATGACCACCACACAAGACAACATAATAAATTATACACAAATTCAGCAAAGACAGAGTGTGGTAAAAGAAACATAGGCCATGAGGGTGTACACATATATAATCTCCTTCCTGATAGCCTGACAACCGTAAATAGAATAAATATATTTAAGAAAAAACTGTTTGCCCTCAAGATCAATGAGCAAAACCAAAATGCTCTTACTTAAGAAAAATATGTTAGGTAGTAAACCATAATTATTAATATATATATATATATTATTTTTGTTTTAATCAATGTACACTTAAGTTAACAAAGCGAAATATGTATTTCTTTTAACTTAATAAATAACTAAAAAAAAAACTCCGTCGCGGCCTTGATTAAAGAGGACTGGGCCAGGACGCAACTCAGGAAGGCGAAAGCCAAGAACAGGACGAAAAGTTTTCTGACCATTTTAGGTTTTTTTATTGAATTTCACGCTTTGAAGATTTCGAGTTTTATGATTTTTTTTTAAATTTATGGCCTTCTTATACTAATCGAAACGTACTGGAAATAGTGGAAATGGTAATCTTCATTTTGATAGCAATGATTAAAATCTATTATTTAAATAATTTTCCATAAATTAAGATTAAAAACACAAAGCCAGATTTTAAGATATTCCTCTGCGAGTGTTGCTCGATTTGGAAACCTTGCATTTGGAAAATATATTATGAAATTCCCGAAAGGGCAGAGTACAGTTTTTTTGTATAAGAATACTAATGTGCCAAAAGCATTATCGTGATTTACTTTTGGGTTATTATGTCGTGTTGCGCTTCCTCCTTCTTAAGCTAAAGTTTCGGACAGCGTTACAGTGAAAAAAGTATCAGGGTGAAAGATGTGTATTATGAAGCATGTGTTTAGGAAGTTAATATTTAAATTAACACTGGCAATAGCCTATTATGGTAGTTGAAAATTGTAATGTTTAAAAATTTATAAAATAAAAGAGAAAAAAAATGGCTTGGCGAATTTTTCAAGGGTACTTATCTTATCTCTATTTCGAGATAAACATCGTTATCATCCTTAAATCTCTATTTCGAGACCAAGGTATTCCCCGAAAAAATCTTTATTTACAAAAGAAAACTAATTTTAACTATAATTTTACATAAATTCCATTGAAATATCGCATAAGTTGGAAAGCAAGACACGACAATCCAAGGAAAATCCAAATAATTTGAATAAACTTATTGTCTGACCCCTGTTACCCCATCCCCCAAATGTAATATATTTTAAAAGCCATAGGTAAAGCAATATTTGTACCAGTGCAAAAATGGCCTTAACATGCTGAAACCGGTTACGGTAAAAAAATTAGTAGAAATATGTTTTAAAACTTTTTATTGTACAATGAAATTCCACCACAAATCAAAAATTGACTAACTTGCTTATTGGATGTATTAGTATTTTATTATCTTTTTTTAAACAAATAAATAAAATAATATCTTCACGGGGATCTTCCGTGCTGGGGATTACATTTACATATTATTAAAATTTAGTAGTATGGATAATATAAAGTAATTATACATATATTAAATCGTTATTTTTCTAAAATAATTATAAATATTTTACATGATGTTTTATTTCTTCATACGAGAGGTTTCTGTTTTAGTTTGTTTTTGGTGTCAGTATTTTATCTATTTCTGTTCTCCCTGTGTTTTGAATCCAGTTTATTATTTGAGATATAAATGTTAAAATAATGTTGTGAGTTTTGAATGAGAGTGGGATTTTATTGTAAAGTTTAGTACCATAATATAGGAAGCTTTTTTGCCCCAACGTTGTATTTGTAGTTGCTTGTTCAAAATGTTTTGACCCTGAGATAAAGTGTTTCTAATATGTATTTTTTGTAATTTATTGTGTTTTGTATATATGAATATAAATGAGTGTTGTTTTAGAATATAGTTGTTTAAGTGACATGATGCTAAGTTTGTTAAAGATTTCGTCAGTGCTAGTTTCTAATAGATTATAATTTAAATGTTTCATTAATTTCAGTGCTCGTGGCGACTACTTTCTGCTGACAAATTGGAGTTCACCATACGGCAGAGGAAAGGAAGACCTATGAAAGAACACAATATTTATCATCAAACATACGCCTGTTGTAGGTGTGTGAACTGTGAAATATTTCAGCGTGACATTATTCCAGTAACCCAAATATATTTTTTTATTTATTATATAAGTACATTTTTGTTTATTTGTTACAGTATATGATCAAATATTTCAAGACTATGAAACTACTATTTATATGTTTTGAATTTAAGTGTCATTTTTAAAATCGGGACTGCTTAACTGAATAGTGAAGACAAGCGATATGGTACATACCTACCTAGGTATTTATAATATAATGTTGAAGTGAAATTGAACAAAATTGTAATTATAATATCCTGTGAGATTTTACGGATCTACGTTGGTAATATTCTAATTAATTCAGAATATTCTAATAAATTAAGAATATTACGAGTAATAATCTAATGGACACAAGCTTAGAATCGTAGACATTAGAAGATTATACTAATATTTTTCTTAATTCGAAAACTTGATAAATAAAAACACTCGTACATAATCAAATTTATTTTATTTCACAAAATACATCATACGTGTTCAAACATGATTTCTTGATTCTTCGATGGTTTAATTTAGAGTACTTTTGAAAACAACGCACAATTAAACTATAATGCACCTTGACGACAACAAAGAATCTCTGGAATGAAGCATCAAAATATGAAATTATGGAAATTTGATTGTGGCACTGATTAACGTCCCCAAATCGAAAAGTTGAAATTAAATCCTTTTTTAACCCCGACGTCGAAGTGAATATCGGTGCCGGCCTCCGTGATGTAGCCTCCACTGATAATCTGCTGCGCGGCCTTGAGGTAAGTGGACTGGAGGGCGATTCTCGTTCTACTTAACGACACTAAAATCGTCCTTACATTCAAATTAACGATTTTTCTCGGTTTATTCTTATGAAGCGATTCCGGTTCTCTCGATGACAGATGGAATCCTTAGATTTTCGATTGCGCGCGAAAACTTTTAGCCTTACGCGAAGGGGACCCCTAGACCTGTCTTTCGGCGGCCGAACGCTAGCGTTCGCGAAGAATTTGCTTCATTTAATTGTGACGTTTTGACAATTAGCAATATTTGCGTAGTTTTAACAAGAGAAAACTTAATATTATCGTAAGTATTGACTGTAAACATGATTAGTGACTTGTTTGTGGCACAATAATGCTATTAAATGAATTGAATAAGGTAATTGCGATGTTTGTAAAGTACGTAACATGTCGAAAGCCAGATAAGTGATTTAATTTACAATAAACTACACATACCATTGAGGATTTCTACATAAATAATAATAAGTTTCAGATAAAATGGCTGCAGGGCTGGTGCTGGAAATTGTGGGTTTTGAAGTTTACCACAACGAAATAAGAATCCCTTTCCGTATCTTAAGAGACGCCCAAAATCCCATGGAAATGGGGCAAACAGAGTTCCTGAATTTATTCAGAATATCTAATGAACTCGTTATCCCCTATCTTACAACCGAGAAGAAAGCATGGACTGTCTGAGTGGGGCTTGGCTGTCTGTCGGTCGTCGGTTAGCCGATGCATATTAAATGTTTCATCGGCTATCAACGACACACTACTCCAGACGTGGGTTAAATTTCCTTTGACTGCTGCAGATAGGCAAAAAGCCAAACAAATATTTGAGCAGTCCGGTGATCCTTTCCCTGGTACTATAGTAGCAATTGACTGCACTCGTATAGCTATCGTTGGTACTGCAGTACAGGAATATATGTACTGCAATCATCACGGGAATCGCTCCTTAAACGTGCAAATGGTGAGATCTTCATATGCACAAGAAAGTCATATTATAATAAAAAATGAACATTTCAGATTTGTGATCCGAACTTGGTTACCTTGGATGTAAATGCAAAGTGGTGAAGCTGCGTTCCTTGTGTTATGGAACTCCGGCATGAAATAGGAAAACTCATAGCTCATAGGGAAAAATAATTCATGACATGTAGTACATAATAAACGTTTTATTGACAACACATAATTATAAATAATTTTTCAACAAAAACAAGTACACAACAAATTATATATGCTTCCGATTTTGTTGTCCGGGTTAAATCTTCCCCATAGGAAAAACTAAACCCTTCCACTCACTTTTCCACAAATGATCATCTAGTCAATCAACATTATGTAAGTGCATTATATAAGCAAAATAAATACAAAACAATACAAGAACAACACGTCAACTCACAAGAGATCAAATGGGAAAATAATTCACCGTCTCCAGATATTTTCATATCAGAGGGTTCGGCTCGGTAGAACTTCTAACAGGGCCTATAAATCCTACTGATCCCTCAACATAAATATTAAAAAAATCTTTTGTTATCCTACATGTATTCAAAATGACAGACTTTTGCATCTTTATATATAATTTTTTTGAAAGATCTAATACGCCTAAATTTTTAATTAGAGAGCTAGGTATAATGCCAGTAGCCGAAATAACGAATGGTAATATTTTTATAGTCTGAGAATGCCAAATTCTTTTTATTTAATTTCCTAAATCTGTGTATTTTCTTATTTTTTCATATTACAGATTTTTGAATATTACAGGAATTTGGTATAGCGACATCAATGATATAAGTTATTTTTTAAATTTTGTCATGTAAAACTATATCGGGTCTATTATGACTAATCGCTCGGTCTGTTAGTATAGTTTTATCATAATATATTTTATAAAATTCGTTTTCTAAAAATGAATTTGGTTCGTATTCATAATATGGTACTATATTACGGCAGTCAATCAAGTTATGTTTAATTACCAAATTTTGGTGAATTATTTTTAAAACTTGATTGTGCCTAAATGTATACTCGGACGATGCTAATATAGAACATCGCGATATAATATGTTCTATAGTTTCCGGAAAAGCCAAACATTTTCTTCACAAATCATCAATTTGATTTGTATCTTTGATTATATGCTTTCTATAATTTTTAGTATTAATGACTCTATCCTGAATGGCAAGCATAAATCCTTCTATTTCTGCGCTCAACTCTCCAATACTCAACCATTTGTTTGACGAAAATTTGTCAACATACGTTTGGTTGAGATAATTGAAGTTTTTTGCGTGTAAAATTTTATTTGACCAGGAATCTAATAATTCCTGGTTGGGATTTATAAAAATGTTGGCATTCTCATCGTATAAATTTAATCATAGAACGGGAAACATTATATTTAGTTCAAAGATATTGATATATAATATTCGATTTAAAAACAAAAAGAATATGTGTATGAGTCTGCATGAGCGACCCGAATTATAAATTCATACGTCGTGTAGCACAATCCACGCAGGATAAGCAGAATCGATGAACCAGTTTTCTTCACCAACATAGCGCCGTTCTGCTAATCCATCAGCTTCTCATCAGCTCTGCTCTCGTTTCGGTCTGAAAAATTTAATAACTATTAAATTGATATCTCTAATAATTTTTAATTGATCTTACGAACATTATAAAATATAATTTAAATAACACGCTCGCTCGCGCTAGGCCGCAAACAGCAGCAGTATGGGGGGGCCGACGCTCCGTGGAGACGATCGGACGAATCTCTTGGCGTAGGGCTGAGTCTCAACGGATCGCAGCATGACGCTGCTCTACCGGGCACAACACCCTGCCAGGTACGAAGGTCGTCTGCGGACGATTCCGAGTTCCGACGTCGAACTTAAGCTTGGTCAGAGGCGGGGCGCCATCGCGCCGGGACATTTAACCACGTTGCGCAGTGCTCGCCTCGCCTCCTCGGGCTTCGACGGAGGCCCCCGCGGACGGGGGCCTCCGTCTGATAGATGTCACATTGTTTAGAGAGCCTTTCGACTCGCGGAACTCACATCACGTATCACCGCCCGATTTGCCTAGGCGGGATACGGCCTTAGAGGCGTTCAGGCCTAATCCTGTGGATGGTAGCATCGCACCACCGGCCGGTCGACCGAGTGCGTGAACCAAATGTCCAAAACTGCCGTTCCTCTCGTACTGAGCAGTATTACTATCGCAATGATCGGTCATCAGTAGGGTAAAACTAACCTGTGGTTTTCCTGCGAACGTAGATTAAATGGACGTGAAGCTACTTTATTTGTATAAAGAATTACCTGCTACGAATCGAGGTCTTCTCCTTGGCTGGCTTGGGGAGGGGGAGGTCTGTCTACTGTGGGCTTGTCACGGGGTATTCACCCAACACTCCACTGCATCTCTACCGCTAGCATCTCTACAAGTACAGGAGGCTCATCACTCTCATCAGCGACATCCACGTGCAAGAAGAGATCTCTATGAAATAAATAAACGTATCAAATTGTATCTTATGAAATTTGATTATTTAGTAAAACATATTATATAAACTAACAAATAAATTTGTGTATACACATATCAGGTATTTTGACTCGGCATATCCTCTCTGCCAAAGGTATCTTGTGTTTAACCGCTATGCATTTCGACACACAATATCAGTTGTGTACTTGTTAAACATGATATAGCACCATAAAACATAAATAAACTACGTACATCGTCATTGGGAAGGACTTTGGGCACATCTAGTCCTTCAATTGACTACACATTGTCGAACAGGCACTATTCAAAGTGGATAAATAAACTTACTTTTTGCCATTGGATTATAGTCTTGTGTGGAGCAGCATTATTTAATTAATCTCCTAGGTTTTAAATGTCGTCTCCATTTTAAAAGATTGGCTCGGCTGTCATGGATCCGCCAGCAGCATTTATCGAATTGTCTTGACCGTGCCACTCTGTTGCTGCACACTGAAATTGAATTTTACGACAATTGATGACATGTAACTATTACACACTATTCTTAGGTTTCAAACACAATGATGTACACGAAAGATAATAATAAAATAGCTGTCTCACTTTTTGACCTAAAAATGCAATTGTACACAGACATAATACGTTGTTAATTCCGTTTCAGTCTGGGGTGAAAAGCATCTAAATGATATCATGCTTTTACTTACAACATATAGCTTTTGCTTACCTCATTTTAAACAATTTTGTCAAGTTAATTAGCAAACGAACACGAAAACGTTGACAACATAAATCAACTTGGGTGACAGTTAGCGACGTTAGTTCGACACCAAACGTCACTTTAGAAGTGGTGAATCTGTAAAAAAGTCATTACTATCCAGCGAGGTAAGTACCTTTTCACAAAACGTAAATCTTCGATAAATGGCTTATTTATGTCATTCATAAATAAAATAAGCAGTTATTAAAATGCATTATAATACAAAGTATTTGTTTTTTTAAGTTTTAGTTAGAAACCTTGCGTCACTTAATTATATTTCACCAATTTGTGTTTTCAATAATCTCTTAACAATTTCTTAACCACGCTTCTTTAGGATTTTTTACTAGGTCTCTCCAAAATCGAACTTGTAAGGATATCAAAAGAACGAGAATCGCTTAATAGTTAAGAAAAGATGTTGCAAGCGACGGACAGCTATCTTTCGCAAACGATAGCAGTCGTTGACGAATGCTATCATTTAGCTTAAGGCTAAAAGAACGAGAATCGCCCTCCTGGGCCAGGACGCAACTCAGGAAGGCGAAAGCGAACAACAGGACGATAAGTTTTCTGACCATTTTAGTTTTGTTTATTGAACTTCACGCTTCGAAGATTTTTACTTTATATAATTTTTTTAAAATTTAAGCACTTCTTATACTGAGAATTTAAGATATTGAATGATAATTTTCATCTAGATGGCACTGATAAATATGTATTTTTAATTAAATCATTCGAATCAATAATTTCAGATAATTTAAGATTAGAAACACGAAGACAGATTTTAAGTTATTCCGTAAAAAAATAAACGGGGAACTCTCCAACTCTCTATTATTGCATTTTTTTAACGAAATTAAAACAAACCTTGTAATTGGAAAATATATTATGAAATTCCTCAATTTTTCAAGGGTAAACTTACTTACAAAGTATTTAGCTTCCTTAAATCTCGTGTTCGAGATAAATGTCTTTAGCTTCCTTAAATCTCGTGTTCGAGATAAATGTCTTTAGCTTCCTTAAATCTTTATTTCGAGATAAATGTCGTTAGCTTCCGTAAATCTCTATTTCGAGATAAATGAATAGAACTCTTATTTGCTTAATAATATAATAAAAAAGGTTTTAAAATTTTTGTATTTCATTTTTGAACGTAACTGGTTTCAGCCTATTAAAGCCATCTTAGATTAATATTTATTTGGGGAATACCTTATTTGAAATATTTACTATTAATTATTCCCCAAACAAATATTAATCTACAAAAGCAAACAAACTTTAAGTATAATTTTATATAAAGTCCATTAAATATCATTTCTGTTAGAAAGCAAGACACAAAAATGAAGGTAGGAAAATCCAATTGAATAAACTCATTGTTGGACCCCCCCTGAAACCCCCCCCCCAAATATAATGTATTATATAAGCCATAAGTTTACAAATATTTCTACCAGTTCGAAGATGGCCTTAACAGGCTGAAACCGGTTACGGTCAAAAATCAAATATACTGGAAAAAAGTTTATTTATTTTTTATTATAATATTACAATGGAATTCCACCACGGATTGCAAGTATCAAAATTTTGAAAGATTTGAACCTTCTTCTTATACAGTATACGTAAATGTTAGGATGACAAGTCACAAAAATCACAGAAAGAATTAGGTTACCTAATTAGAGTCTTTTGTTCGTTTTAGGATGCATATTTTTACGGAGTTGGATAGTTTTGATAACGTACCTACTTTATTTATCAAAGTCGGTCCCAATAAAACTATCTTTATTCCCCACCATAAGACATATCTTTTCTTTAAATCTCTAGGCTTTTGAATGCGGACAAATTCAAATAACACATATTTGGAATAATGTCCCGTTTATATGTTACACAAATACTCCCACAGTGTCTAGGTCATTATTGGCCAATTATTAAGAGGACACGTCTCATCGATCGAGCATGCCAATACTTGGAAATGGGAATAGGCCGCACGCATTTTAACCCGCGAAAGGATGAACAAGGAGAGAAGGAATGTCGGCCTGTGCCTAATTTAGCTCTAAATCGAGATCATCAAAAAGTGGTTTTGCTTCCTTAGCTCCGTTTTTGTCAGATTTCTAGCTCCTTTTTAAACTAAACCCATTCACGCAAAATGGTCATTTTAGTGTTATATCCTGGGGATGGCTAGAGAACATTAATTATGGGGAAATTCTGTTCCAACTTTGGCCATTCAAGACTTTAGCTTCTTTTTAGCTCTTTTCATCTAGCTTTAGTTTAAAATCGAGTTGGCAACACTGGCATAGCTCGCGACATGCACATATGTACCTACACCTACTAACTACATAGCATTTTAACTTTTTTGACACGAGGCGGCTTACCGGTACCAAGAGTCGTACGATCATATACGCTGGGAGCCGCATCGGGGAAGCCGTGGCGGGCGAGTCGTATCGTGCTAGCACAGTATTCTCATTGCTCATAAGCTCCGAGCTCACAGCTCCCGTTCAATTGGCCGTCGTTCCATTGAGTCGACTCTTTGAGCCATATTAAAATATTGAACTGGTACCGTGGCTTTGAGTCACGAATCATCACCCATTGCTAGTCCACTGCCATATTGTGATTATCCTTAATAATTTTTGTAATTTTTTTTAAAATATGGTATATTTTTATGGTTTTTGAGAAATAACGACCTAAGAAATGCAATATCTCCATATTTTATTGTTAAGGCCCCTTAGTAGGCTTACAAATATGATTTGAAATGGAGATATGTAAATACGAATGTTAGAGGGAGTGCTTCATATAATTAACGTTTCAACATAACTTTTACAGGTGGGGAAAAAGTAATCACTTCATGTCTTGTCGATTTTTATTCTGCGTTTGTTTACTTCACAAATGTCAAACGAATTGACATTTAGCGCCATTTGCAAAAGTTATAGCGTTTTCCAACATGGAGATTACTTTTGCTCCAACCTGTATTATTTTCAAAAATAAAATATATATTTTAAGAACTTAAAGAGTTGACGCGAAACTTGTTATAAATCGGTAGAAATTGGGTATGCGAGGGCTTAATTCTGTGTTTTAATTGTGTTGGAAACCAGCACTGTCAATAACAAATTTATGTGCTTTTATTGTAAATTATGACGAGCCACAAAGTTAACGATTTTAACAAGTACGTAATAAATTTCTTTCATTAACCGAGTAGTTTTGTTAGGAAAATTGTATGTACACTTAAAAAGAAATGAGGGTTGTAAATAAAAAATTAATAAAACCAAAAACATTTAAACAAATAAAATTTATTTTCGAAAATATATCACAGGAATTTATTTATGATGCTTCTCTTTCAACGCCAACGAAAGACACTTCAAAGCAAGAAGAAGTAACGGTTAAAGTAAAGAGTTCTGATACGAAGGAACATACTTGTGGTTTGAACTATCCAAACAATATATATGTCACTGTTTATTGTCCCCAAATCTCAAGGATGAAGTTGAATCCATGTCCTCTCTGGGACTTGAAGTGAAGGGTGGTCTGGAGCTGGTTGATTCCTCCGCTTAAAAGAGTGACGTATCCCCCGTCTCCATTGATGTACTGGTCTACGGCCTTGATGTAAGAGATCCTTGCGTAGTTGACCTGTCCACTGGCTGGGAAGTCAATATCCTTGGTGACGATCTGGAGGGTGGAGTAGGACTTCTGCACAATCTCGTAGTGCAGTTGACGGTCTCCTGGGTTCTTGTTGCCCATCTCGAAGTTGTTGCTCTGAGCCAGAACGGTGCTCAGGAAGGCAAAAGCCAGGAACAAGGCGACGAATTTGTTTGCCATCTCAGGTTTTTTTATTCAACTTCACACTTCAATGACTTTTCACAGATAATCAATATTCTAATGGTTGCCCTTTTATATGTTTGAAGCGAACTGGAGCTGATAAGAAACAATGTGATAGTAATGATGAAAATCCCCATTTACTCAATTCATTGAGTTGCATATTTTTTTATCATAATAAGTTTAGATAATGAGATATTTTCAGAAATGGAAAAGGTTGTCCCAAAACACATAATTATGAAATCGAAAGAAAGTTTTCTAAAAACTGGATCGTGGATTTATTTCTTCTAATATTATTAATCACACGATTGTTCACTGTTCTGTAATGATTGTCATGGTAAATCCGTTCGTCTAGTTTAGCTCTGAAAATTGTCTATCCAGTTCACAAATGAATAAATTAAAAGTGGACGCAAACTAAACTGACTTTACCAGGACAAAGTGAGCCATAATTTACTACACGCCAAAACTCCAGAGTAAAAATAAGGGAGATATTTTCAATTTGAATGGATATTTCAGGCGACTAATTATTGCTTATAATAATTTGTTATCCTTTGTGTTATGCATAAAAATCCTTGTCTTATAAACATTTAACTAACGGTTAAAAACTAATGGTTTTATTTTATTATTTTTAAAACTGGTTAAGCCGCCTCACCAGGAAACTCGAAAAATATAGATAAAAAATGTTATCTTCTCACGAAAATAGTCTTAGGAATATTTATTTTTTTGTTCCGATACAGTTAGGAAGAACAAACTCGACAAAATGTGAAGTGACAATTTTCCTGCGGATTCCCTAAATAAAAAAATAATCACTTTCAAAATTTCGTATTTTTTATAATTTTTCGACGTTTATTACTTTTAAAATAAATAATGTGCTTGGAAACTTTTTTACATTCAAGAATATTAAAGGTAATTTTATCTAGTTTCCGAAATTCGATAAGATATTTCAAGTTTATACATACAAAAACAGATAAAGAACCTTCTTTGGCTTTATAAACAATGTATATATCTTTAATTGCTATTTTATGGCAATTAAAATATATTAACAGTTATTTATCAAGTGTATAAAATATTTATTAGGTTATTAGTAAGGCTGATAATGTATTAACATGATGAAGAAATCTGTTATTGGTTTCTCAGTTAAAGAAATTCCACCAACGAAATTGTAAACTGTTGATTTCATTAATTAAAATAAATCAATATTCTTGGTGGGTTGAAAGTAAATATTAATTTCGTTTTCAAGTGTTAATATAAATAATATCAAAACTTTTCAAGGGATCTAATATATTTTAAAGCAGAAATCATGATGATTCACATTTATATATTTATTCGTGATAACAAGTAATTAAAGTAACGATGTACAATAAATGTTCACAATTTTATCAAAAGGAAAGCATACTTTTAATATAATATACTTTAATGCACTTTCAGGAAAAAAAGTAAGTTCTGGCAGGGCGTCGCAAAATTGGTTTGGTGGTTGAATTTATTGTGCGACAGCTTACTGTCCCCAAATCTCAAGGATGAAGTTGAATCCATGCCCTCTCTGTGACTTGAAATGAAGGGTGGTTTGTAGCTGGTTGATTCCTCCACTGAGAAGAGAGACGTATCCTCCATCTCCGTTGGTATACTGGTCCAAAGCCCGGATGTAAGAGATTCTTGCGTAGTTGACCTGACCCTTGACGGGGAAGTCAATGTCCTTGGTGACGATCTGGAGGGTGGAGTAGGATTTCTGCACAATTTCGTAGTGCAGTTGACGGTCTCCTGGATTTTTGTTGCCCATCTCGAAGTTGTTGCTTTGAGCCAGGACAGTGCTCAGGAAGGCAAAAGCCAGGAACAATGCGACGAATTTGTTTGCCATCTTAGGTTTTAAACTTCACACTTTCAATGAATTTCACAAGTAATCAATATTTTTTTAAACGGCCTCTTTTATATATCCGGATAACACGGGAAATTAATAGATTAGTTTGAAGATAAAGTCAAGATAAAAAGTCTTGATAAGGCGGTCAATTTTAATAAGTTTATAAGTAGTTGGACATTGAACATATAGAAGTTAGTTAATAGGAGTATGCATTATTCGTGCTTTCCGAAATAACCCCAGGGATCAAATTTGAGTCCTCTACTCTTTTCAAATTTTATAAATAATTACATTCCAAAGGATATTGTGCATTAAATGCTTGATATTTTCGTTGATTACCTAACAAAATTCATAGAAATAAAAATTAACTTTAGTCTGACTCCAGTCTGACATAAAAGGAATTGTTGCGTGGAGGAAGATGAACCAGATTGCATAAATAATTTTGATAACTGGCTTAATATATGACGTTTTTAAAACTTTTTTGCAAAATAACACCAATGGCCTATTTAAAAGTAAAACGATATAAAAAACACTTCTAACTTAAAATGTTTGTCCTGGTCTTCAGGTAAAACGAGATTATTTAAAAAAATGTTTTGAAGTCGTCAATGGATTCACACATCAGTAAATTATTATATTTTCTAAGTTTTTGACTGTCTCTGTGGTCGAGGGGTATGGTTCCCGACCTCAGGTTCAAATCCCGGCGTGCGCAAGTAAATTTTATTTTTCTTAATTTGTGTTGTTTGACAATTTATTCATCCAAAAATAATATATAGTACATTTACTGACTCCTTACGGAGTGGAAGATACTCTCAGTATCGCCCTGGTGTAAGACCACCATTCAGAATTAAAACGTCGCTCGAAATGGCTTTAGCCGTATTTGGTGAGCAGATATGAATAGCCAGGTACTTTCCCACCTTCTTCTTCGCCATCTCACTCCCTCCCCACTGACTTCAGCGTAACAAGATACCCCGATTGCCATAGACTCACTGGCTCCAGACGGTTGGGAGCATTTGGGACTCTTGTGCGGTATTCACATAAAAAGCAATATAAGTATGACAATAATATTGTTCAACCCTGCAAATGTGACTAAGATGTTATGTGTGTCGAACATCAATAATGATTAAAGATTTATCTGCAATATTTTGTAGATTTTTGATAATGAAAATCACCAACCAAAAAAATGACTGCTATTTTAATTGAATTAAGTAAACACCTGGTAAAGGGAAATCACAGAAAGTTTATCTTATTTATTTGTCATATAATTATGTACATAATTATCAGCGAATTCAAGACGAGTGTCATATCTGCTTGTGATAAGGATTAAAAATAAGACACTGAGAGACTATCAGAAGACGTTTAGAAATCGTATTAAATTCATATACATTTTTTTTTCTTAAGACTAACTATATAATGTTTGAATATTAATATCATTAGAATAAGTCAACGCTTTTGAAACCTTAATACCGACTTGTCGATTCATAAACTTCACGCAGAATTCACACATGGATCTGCTCGGGAAATCAAATTTTCAATTTGGTAGGCGGGAATGGGTACCGCCGCCCTGGGAACCATTTATTGGATGACCAACACCTCTGCCACAGGTCACCCCAGGTGGTTCGCTACGTTTGGTGACTTAGCAGGGGTGCCCGGGTTCATGGGTTAAGGTTTGCCCAGGTCTTGATGGCGGGTGCGTCGGCCCACCTTCTGCGTGGCGGGCCGGTTGGGAGATGCTGGTTGAGGGAGACCCTTTACAACCGGTTGCCGCTGTCCGGGCCGCTCGATAGTACAGGGGCCCGACCCTCAGGCTCACGACTAAGGGTGCCCCATCAGCGAGTGAAAAAACCCTGCCACTGCTGTTGTGCCGGTTCGTGACCGGAGGGGACCCAGCAGCAGCGTTTGGGGCGCATTGGATGCCCTCTCCAGCCGGACTCTCCCAGCCTATCGCCTAGCACCGCAGTGAGTGGGCTGGAACCAAACGCTCATCACTCCTGGACAGACTGAACCCCATATTCCTACCCACCCCTCATACCTTTCCATTCCAGACCTTCCTTTCACTTCATACCCTTAAAAAAAACAAAATTAAAATCATGAATATACATAAAAACAAACTTAACATCATTACAGCGGCGAGTAGCAGGCGTCCCCGGTGCGGGCCAAAACTGCTGGTAAATTTTGCCAACATTCGCGGTCTGCACACTAATTTAAATTCAGTTCATCACCATCTTTTGTCCCAACGTCCCAACCTTCTTTTCCTATCCGAAACTCAGATAGTCGAGCCGCCAGACTCCTCCTATCTGGACTGCCCGGGCTTTACCCTTGCAAGCAAGTTCCGATTCAAAGGAGGAGTCTGCCTCTATAGTCGAGCTGACGTCAACTGTGTACGACTATTGAGTCTGGAAAACTCCAGATTCGACGTAATGTGGGTGCGCGTCAATCTTGCCAGTATGGCAAGATTCTACGCATGTCTATACCGCTCCCCGAACCATAGCGAATCAGACACTTCCGAGCTCTTCAAACATTTAAGAGATACTATTGATGATCTCTTGCCCCGCTACCCTTCGGCCGAGTTTATTGTTCTGGGGGACTTCAATGTTCATAACGAACCATGGTTGAAGTTCTCTGGCCCAACGGACTCGGCTGGCCGACAGGCGGAATCCTTTGCCATTTGCTACGGATTAGAGCAACTGGTTCAGGAGCCTACAAGGGTTCCTGATGTCCAGACTCACCGTTCCAATCTGTTAGACCTATTCTTAACTACTGTGCCACACGGTTATAAGATTGACGTCACAGCGCCTCTGGGATCATCTGACCACTGCCTAGTGACGACATCAATCCCCGTTAGCCTCAGACCAACCAATGAGAGGCTGAGGAGAAAAGTGTGGCACTATAGGTCAGCAGATTGGTTCGGTATGCGGGCCCATTTCAACGCTTTTCCGTGGTCAGCTGTTTGTTTTCGGACTTCGGACCCTTCAAGATGTGCCCAGGAGATTGGTGAAGTCATCAAATCGGCGATGGATGGCTTCATACAATCGACTACTAAAGAAACTGGTGTGGGCTCAAAGCCGTGGTTCAGTAGACAATGCTCCGAAGCAGTTCGACGAAAAAACGCGGCTTACCGAGCCTACAACACATCTAGAACGCCCGAAAGCAGATCAGCATACAACAAATCGGCAAAGGAATGCAAGAGAATCATTAATAGGTCAAAATTCGAACACGACCTGCAGATCAGCAAAAAGCTGGCTGCCTGCCCGCATGGCAGCAGAGCATTCTGGTCCCTTGCGGGCTCAATAGGTCGGAATTTTTGCAAACCCAGTTTGCCACCTCTTACCAGACCTGACGGCTCGACAGTGAAAAAACACCGCCACCGAAAAGGCTAACTTATTAGGGAAAATGTTTGCGGAAAACTCGACCCTCGATGACGGAGGTGCTGTTCCGCCGTCGGTTCCTCACTGCGGCTTCTATATGAAAAAGCTGAGGATCCGGCATCGGGATGTACTCCACGTTATACGGGGGCTCGATGTTAACAAAGCTAGTGGACCTGATGGAATACCTGCCCAGGTTTTGCAGAGGTGTGCTGCGGAAATAGTTCCAGTTTTGACAAAGCTCTTCAAAATGTCCCTGAAGTGTGGCACTGTGCCCTCTGGTTGGAAAAAAGCGGTCATTCACCCTATTCCCAAGAAAGGTGACCGCTCCAACCCGGCCAACTACCGCCCCATAGCGATCACATCAGTTATTTCCAAAGTGATGGAACGTGTGATCAACGACAAACTGCTCACATACCTCGAGAAGAACAAAATTATCAACGACCGTCAATACGGATTCCGGCGGAACCGCTCGTGCGGTGATCTTCTCGCGTATGTGTCGCATGTTTGGGGGCGGTGCCTGGAACGTCACGGTGAGACCCAAACGGTCGCACTAGACATATCCAAGGCCTTTGACCGGGTCTGGAACCGAGGAATTGTCAACAAATTGCCTTCTTACGGACTTCCCGCATCCCTGTGTACGTGGATTGCTGACTTTTTAAGGGATAGGTCGATTCAGGCAGTTGCTGACGGTTTCACCTCATCCTCGCACTCTATAAATGCTGGCGTCCCATAGGGATCGGTTCTGTCTCCGACTTTGTTTTTGTTGCACATCAATGACCTTTTGACATGTGCACCGATTCATTGCTACGCGGATGACAGTACAGTTCATGATAGCTTTTTGTTTGACAAGCCCCCAAAGGGCACACAAACTCCAACGGCTCGGAGGGCTTTGAAGCAGAGAATGGACGGTTATCTCGAGAGTATTTCCTCCTGGGGTAAAAGTAATCTCGTCGAATTTAATGTTTCAAAGACCCAATCCTGTCTGATTACGTCTAAAAGGGATCTAAATGATAATCTAGTCTCCTTCAACGGAAGCAATCTTCCGAACAGGCCTTCCATTGATATGCTTGGTGTAACTATAAGTGACCAGCTCAGGTATGGGGGCTCCATCGAAGCCAGAGTAAAGCTGGCCTCTCAGAAGCTGGGCGTACTGTACAGGGCCCGCAGATACTTTAATAGTACACAACTGCTGACCCTATACAAATCGCAAGTGCTCCCTACTGTCGAATTTGGCAGCCATCTCTGGTCCGGAGCCCCTAAATACCTGAAAAAAACCCTTGACTCTGTGCAAAAACGGGCGGTCCGTTTGATAGATTCCCCAATCCTAACAAACGGACTGCAATCTTTAGAGCACAGGCGTCAGGTAGGTATGCTGTCCTTGTTTTATCGGTATTACAATGGAAGATGCTCTGAGGAACTAGCGTCATTGATCCCTTCGGCACCGGTGCGTAGTCGGGATACACGCCAAACGCGTGCCCAACATTTGTACACGGTTGACACTTGTCACATGAGAACGGGTCGCTTCTACGATTCGTTCTTAAGTTCAACAGCTCGGCTATGGAACGAACTGCCTGCCTCTGTGTTTCCTCCCTCCTACAACATGGGACTCTTCAAGACCCATGTTCACTCCTTCCTCTCCACAAAAAGACCCTCCACACAGCATACCCAAAGATGACATAGGCCCTGAGGGAAATTATTTTCTTCAGGGCCTCCTGTGTGGAGTTAATATAAAAAAAAAAATATAAAAAAAAATCTATTCACAGAGCGGATCCGATCCGTTACATACATTCACACATTCACACAAAGATAGGCTCGTGACGGACCGAGGAGTACAAGGGCGGACAGGTCCGCCAAGCAGATCCGTGTGTAAATTCTGCGCGTGAATCATCTGCACTGGTTTGCATATGATGTCAAAGTGTTATACAATGTGGCCCTAAAGTACTCGCTCTATTTCCTAAAGCTAAACCAACTATTGTTCATGCCCATTTGAACACGTACCATCTCACTCGATGCTTTTTTGTTCGATATCGAAAAGGGCCGTAATTCTTACTCGATATTTGACAGAAATTTACCATTTGACTGAGCGTTTGGTTGGTACAACTATGGTGTCTTGTGTCGAGCTGCTCGAGCGTGTTGACGCAACGACGAGCATGGTTCGAAGTCATCATCTTTGATGGACCCGAACCGTCGAACATGAATATACGCGTGTAGATAGCTTATGGCAGTAACGTTGTTTGTAAATGAAAATATTTAGTTCTATTTGTTGAATAAGTTAAACTAGGCTTTTTGTTTTTTCCACGTAACTATAATCTGCGAATTGGATTGAATCACCGATACAATATTGTATTTTATGCCTTTCTTGAAAGAGTTGAGTTTTTGTACGGACAAAAATATTTATTCATATTCATTTGTACAGGCAAAACAAATAATTACTCTTAATATTGTAAAGAATAACCGGCAAAAAGGGTACTTTAATAAAATAATTTAAGTAACGCCATCTACGAACGTGTAATCTTAAGACATTACTTATTTACAATGACTTTCCTAAAAACTTCTGGCGATATATTTTCCACTTCTTGTCGGATGTTCTTCTTTAGGGTCGCCAAAGTCTTTTGATTGTTCTTAAACACCCGAGGGACAGCTGCCCACCCAGACAAATTACCAAAGACCAAACTACATAACTGTTATTTTTTTAAATAAATGTTTAGTGCCAGATACAGGTGTACTGATTCGTCTCGGTCAAGGCCGGATGGCCGAATATTATTTCCGGATTTTTGTCGAAATATTGTTGGTATGTTTTTTTCGCAAAGGTTTCTGGCTTTCACCCTTCAAGGATGTTCTAGGTTATTATTTCAAATTATGGAGATATGATATGTGAATTTATACATTAATTTAGTTTTAAGGGGATATTTTCAAAATTAAATGGAAAATAATTCAGACTAAGAAGAGATGAGATATTGAATGGAGGGGTGGCGATTTTAGACAAGTGATAGAAGAGTGGATATTTGTTTAGAGAGGTACATCCAAAAATATGTAATCCTAAAGTTCCTACTTCTAGACCACAGAATGTACAATCTGAGGAGTCAAGCAAGTGCATTTTAAAATGGTGAGAAGGAATGTTTGTTGGCATGTTAACTAAAGTATTTATTGGTTAGCCCTTCGACCCAGAGAATTTTCCATGTGTGTATCTCCATATCACGATTAGGTGGTATTGCACTGTCTTGCAAGAACAACTCAAATAAAACTATAGAAACCACTTGTGGTTTCCAGTAGGCTTACAGTTTTCAAAAGGAGCACCCAAACTCAGTATTTCCAAAAGGGTCCCCTTCGCGGCTTAAGACGGCCTTATTCAGCCCCTCAAGCTTGTACTTATTTATGGTATATTCTGACTACATATTTGTTCCTTCCCTGTAAGCTCTACACAAAAATTAAGCTCCTCCTCTCTCTCCCAGCTTGGAAGTTGACGATGCGCGACGCCCCTGTCATGTTGGAACCGCGTTTGCTCCAAACCCAATCCGTCAATTTGTGGCAGCAAGAAGCAGTTGATCATGGTTTTTAGCACTCAACACTCACCAGTCACAGTGTTGCCGACGCGATTCTAGAAAAAAATGGTCTAAACACCATTCCCCAGGGGGACCTGGATACAAACTCGAAGGAATGAGGTGAAATGGGAGATGGCACAATGGGCCCGAGGACTCACGGGAACTCTCGGATACCATCTCAGTTTTAATAAACACAAGATAACATAAAAAATACATTGTGCATCGTTAAACAATTATTGGTATTCAAATTTTAAATAAGTTTTTTTGAATCATATATATTTCGAAATATCATAAATGTCTGTTATACACATCGGAATCTGATAGATATCACAAGATTTTTATTATTTTTTTTGATTTTATGATAAAACTTATCTGCAGCCAATCTATGATGTATTGGTATTTTGTTTATCTTATCACGATGTACCAATGTTTACTGTCATTATAATGAAACAAATCTAACACCTACTTATTTACGTGCAAGCTGAGTGTATTTGGTAACTCAGCCTAATAAATCTTTTCAATTCCTTAATAAGCAGTGTTCTTGAGTGCGGGTCAACAGTCTAGAATCCACACTATATTACATAATATGTATCTGTTCCAAAAAAAGTTTACGCGGACTTTCACATCGTCTTCTGGATGGTTACTAACAAAGATTTCCATATTTTAAATTACAGTATATTTTTAAAGAAAATGTATTTTCTTTACATTTCGAATTTTACCATTTGCGGTCCGCGTTGCCGATTATTATTTTTTATTATTCTTTATTTTGGCTTCCACCCATTAGGGGTGATCTTGGCCATACACAAATAACATTTGTTTCTTATAAACAAATACAACAAATGACAGAATATAAATATACAGATAATTATACATCATAAACATAAGTAAACTTAGCATAGACATAACATATCATAAATAAACCTAATATAAACATAACATAACATACCTAACATAAACGGTACAGAGCTGGTAACAGTAGATAATTACAAAATTATAAAAATATGAACCTGTGTGCAATAATAGTGGGCGTTTTTTGTTATTTAACCAATGAGATTTTTGCAAAATTAGGAGCGTTTTTTTGAACAGAACTATGAAATTGACAAGCTTATAAACAAATACAAACAATGGGAGTCTATAAATGTGATTATAAAACATAAAGGAAAACATAACACAAACATACCGGTCGGTGGCCGAGTTGACATCGCGTTTGGGTCCCACCCAGGAGTAGTGTGTTCAATTCTTCGGCTGGCTAAGTCCTCTATCACAACACAAGCAACATTTTCAGCTTACTGTGGTGGTAGTAGGAGATTTTCAAATATTGTCAGGTTATTCGTAACCCGGGAATATTTGTCTTTCTTTAAAAAAAAAAAACCATAAACATAACATTACATAATATAGCATAAACATAACTTAACAAAAACAATAAGGAGCTGGTAATAAAAGGAAATTACAAAATTATAAAAAATATATATATTGGAACATATACAATAATAGTGGGCGTTTTTCGTTATTTAAAATAACAGATTTTTTCCAAAATTAGTAGCATTTTTTAAAACAGTACTATCATATATAGATAAACTTATAAACAAATACAATACATGAATCAAGAAAAATATGCAGATGAATATAGAATAATGTTTTAACTCAAACAGTCAAAATATACAGAGTTGGGATAAGTGAAAATAGATGAAAATAGGAACCTGAACAAATGTATACAAATGAAAATGAAAGAAATGTGATTTATAGTCAGATATTAAGGTCATTTTCATAAATAAATTTTGCCAACAAATGATAAATTTCAGTAGTGTTTAAAATAAAAAGGCAGGGTATACTGGTAGGGAATTCAATATCAAGCTTTACCAATTCATGCATGAAGTTTGAAAATTGGTCGTTGATAAGACGCTCAAAAAAATTATGGTCCGGAGTATTCTTTGACCCGCAATCACAGTACGGCGAACTGACTATGTGGAACCTGGCAAGATGGCTAAGACAACAAGTGTGACCCAGCCGCTACAGGGCTATGGAAGAAATATATTTTTTGGGCATGACGGTGTATTTGTTAAACCAGGCTTAACAGGAATAGAAGGTTGAATTAATGAGTACTGGTGACCTTTTATCAGACAGGATTTTTTTCCATTCAGCGGACCATTGGAGTTGGTACTTAGCTTTTAGAATAGGGAAATGGTCTCTAATCGGAATAGGGATATCACTTGATGGACCATGGGCAGTGGCTTCATTAGCAATATAATCAGACATATCGTTTCCAGTAAAGAAGAGCTTCTCTGACAGATGATATACTACGTGGAAAACAAAACAGAATGAAAATGAAAATGACAACGATTTTTTACACGGTTGAAGTAATCAAACCAAAATAAAAATATTGTTAAAAAGAAACTCAAACCCGCGACCAATCATTTTTTTTAAATATCCAAATAAGGTTAGGTATTGCTGGTAAAAGTTTATCAGGTACGTCCTGTACAATACCGCGGTAAGTAAAAACACAGTCTTTTCATTGAGAGTTTCAAGGAAGAGAAGATTTTTTCACTTTCCCCGGCAGGACAGTTGTATGTTTAGTGTTGGAGTGAGACGGCAATATACAATGCTTTATATACAGTAGTGCGTGGTCACCACATGGTTTTCTTGGAATGTGGTGCTCCAGAACTCCACCATCTTAGATGTTAGCTCACTATATTCAATTGTTACTATAATAGTTTATTCAATAAACTTGAGATAAACTGAAAATCCAACACTTTCATCACAGAATTATCTTTTACATTATATAAATCAATTGTGCGAAGTATTCTCGAATACGCATCAACAATTTGGTCTCCCAATTATGAGATTCAGTCCGATGCGAGCCGCGGTCAACAGTGGTTGTGTTTACCTACTATTGCTTAGTGCCGTTCGCCCGTTTCTGCGCCCCGTACAGATAAGAGATTATTGTTACATTTTATTTAATTTTGTTTATCGTATACCTATTTGTTTGCATTCCTGCTTACGGCTAATCCGTTTTTGTTACAGTCAATAAAATAGACTGCGTATTATTTTTTCAGTTTAATTTTTAAAAGTTAATTTTTTTTTATATAATGGAGGAAGACGAAGATAGGCCTCCCGACCCAGTGTCGAAATTGGATTTTTCTGATTTGGAATCTAATACGAGCCAGGTTTCTATTACGCTCCCATCTCGTAAACGACGACCATCGCATAGCCTTCACATTCCATCGAAAGTTAAATCTATACCGCCGATTCAACAAACCTCGAACTCTAACGACCTTAACACCAATAGTAACATCCAGCCAAGTACTTTAACTAGCGATAATGCAAAAAGTACTGACTTACTTTATCCTGCTTCAGCTTCCGGTCCATTTACCGTTAATGTTCAGAGAACTGAACAGGGAAAACTTATTCATCCTTTAGATTTTGGAAAATTCGTATTTGACTCAAAATAATAACCTTGGTATTGTTAACGGTTCAATTAAACCGGAAGGGCGATACAAATTATCTATCGAGTTTAACACTGCCGCTTCCGCAAATGGATTTGTAAAAAAAATTGACTCGCTCTCAAATCATAAATATAAAGTGTTCATCCCTACATTTAACCTTTCAAGATTGGGTCTTGTGCGAGGAATTCCCGCGAAGATCCCAGAGGCTGAAATTTTTGATGCTTTGAATAATTCCCACGGAACCCCGAAAGTATTAAAAGTACGTCGACTGAACTACAAGGATTCTACTGATGGAAACACGATCTGGAAACCTTCCCAGTCTGTTGTTGTTATATTTGAGGGACAATCCCTACCGTCTCGTGTGTTAATTTATTATACCTCGCTTCCCGTCGAAGTATATAAATTTCCAACAATTCAATGTTTCAATTGCTGCCGGTTCGGACATTCGAAATCCGTATGCCGCTCCCCCCCACGTTGTTACTATTGCGGAGAAGGTAACCCATTTGATCAATGTCCGAAATCTTCCAATAATCCCATTTGCATTAACTGTTCGGGTGCACATACCGCGGTCAGTCTAGCCTGTCCGGAATTAACAAAACAGAAGAACATAAAACATAAAATGGCTACCGACAACATTTCGTACTTCCAGGCCTCAAAGTTAATCTCTCCTGCGAAAAAATCATTCGCAGAGATGACATCGTCCTCAGCTCCTTTCCAAACAGCAACCTTTTTAAATTCAACGTCATCTTCTCACAGAGAAACCATTCTCAAGCCAGTCAAACCCAACCCAAAATATACACCTTACCTTGATAAAAAACAATTGAATAATATTTTGGCCAGCCCGAATGGGAATCCCAGACGCCCAATGGGTGTGCCATTAATGGTAATTCTTCCCCTCCTGCTCTCCCCGAAATAATGAATAATAATTCTTTTATACACACTTTAATTACCCTTTTAATTTCTATCCTTACAAACAACAATACTGTACCGTCCAACGCTGCCGATTACATTAAATCTTTATTATCTTGCCTCCCCCAATGGCTTCGAAACTGAACAAAATTCTTCAGTGGAACAGTAGAAGCCTCTTCACTAACAAATCTGACCTAATTCAATTACTCGACGAACACGACGTTTCAGTAGCCGCCATTTCTGAAACGTGGTTAAAACCCTCCTTTCACTTAAACTACCTACCGACCAGTCGCATCTCATTTTACTATAAACTAATTTAAAAATAAAACAATCTTAAAGTTAGAATTAAAGTTAGAATTCAAGTGAATATAATCATTTTTGAGTTTGCGCACTGTCTGTGAGCTGCGCTATTCTAAAAAACGACAAACCGACATTAAATTTGTGTTTTATATCAACACCTTCTGACATACAAAAGAAGGTAACAAACAATCGTAATAAACATAGTGAAAAGTGAATCTAAATAACAAACATTAAAAATAATTACTACTAAACCAGTGAACCCGTTGTACGCGAACGTGAATTTCACGATTTATTTTTCAAAAAAACAGTCGTTATAAAGTGTCAAACAACTAAACCACAATTTAGACCTTTTGTACGACTATTTCGCAAGTCTATCAGTTATATTGGAATAAATCACGCCAACTGTGTATCGGTACTTGGCAGCGTGGTGAGAGGCGCCGACACATTCCGATCTACCTTCCTGGGACGTGAGTTCGAAACCCAGAGTAAACATTTGTTTTTATTTTTTTTTACGTTGTGAATTTTGATTTACTTACTGTCCAACAGATGGCAATCCAATAAATCATACAAAATAAATCCAATACTAAATCAAATATATACTGTAATTTTAAAAATAAATGTGATATTAAATCTAACAACAAAAATAAACTAAATATAATATTCTAATACAAATCCTTCAAAACTGTGATACTAAAATATAATTTTTTTACAACTCAGTTTCTGTGTCGATTGTTCATTGCAATACATAATAACTCCCTGCAATATGGAGAGCACCACCTGCAGTAAGTGCCCGGAACCCATACTCACGAGGGAATCAATGTTCTGGTGCTCCTCCTGCAAGGAGAGTCTACATTTCGCCTGCGGTGGCGTAAGTGAAGGTCATTACCGAAAACTCTCCCAAGAAAAACGCAATAATACCAAATGCACTGGCTGCAAGACGGAAACGCGCAGTACGGCGCGTTCTACTTCCATTTCCAGTAAGGAGACCCCAGCGGCCAGCACCACTAAAGTAGGTGAAACACAGCTCGACCTAATCACACATGAATTACGTCAAATCAAGACTGAGCTACAGGGATTCAAGAATGTCCAGACGAAATTATACGAAATGTTCGATGAATTCAAGGACTTCAAGGCCTCGCTAACATTCTTTAATAGCAAAATGGAGGGATTTGAAGAAGACTTTAAAAAATCTCTGATAAAACTACAAAGCATAGACTCCGTTCAAAAAAGAAACACAGAACTCGAGGCAAAACTAACTATGCTCGAATTAAAGATCGACGATCAAGATCGTCAACAAAAAAATTTTGCCGCCGAAATAAGAGGTATACCGGAGGTTGAAGGTGAGAATTTGGCAAATATTTTATTTAACATAAATCAGGAAATAAAAACAAACACTACGAGAAATGACATCGAGACCAGCTATAGGGCTCCGGGTAAGACAATCCCCCATAAAACCAGACCTATAATAGTGCGGTTTAAGCATGTTCACGTAAGAGATGACTTTTTAAACGATGTAAAAAGGTACAATATGAATGCTGGGTCTAAGGAAGACAAACTCAACACGACCTCAATAGGACTCTCCGGACCGCGCACGCCGGTATATATATCGGAACACCTGACTTCAACAAATAAACGCCTACTTTACCTAGCGAAGAAGACGGCTATTGATAAAAAACTTGCATTCGTATGGGTAAAAGCGGGACGAGTATATATACGCCAAACCACGGAATCGAGAGCTGTACATATCACCTCTGAGAATATCTTACTTGCACTATGACTCACAAATGCAATCATACCCATACTACCTGTATCCCTTTTCAAAATGTTAATCATAGTGTTCCTATATTTCATGATATTTCTATTCCTTTCAAAAAAATACTACTATATTGCATTGTTCAATCCCCAAATAAGCACGATGTCAGACATTTCAATTAATAATTTAATTATTAACATTGTGGTGCATTTATATGTATATTACCCACACATTATTAGGAAATTCTTATATGACAAATTTACAACTACATCATTGTGTCTCTCTGACCCCACTACTTTACTTCACTATTATAAGAAATTACTAGCTAACCCTCAATTCACCACTAATACCAATTGTAATTTTTATTTGTACCATTCGAAGAACATGAAATGGCTAATGTTTTCTCACAATTTATGTATTACAATAATTTATGTATATTATTTTATTTCAATAACTGAGCAACCAAACTTATGTCTTTTCAACCAAACTTATGTCTTTTCTCACAATTTATGTATTACAATAATTTATGTATATTATTGTATTTCAATAACTGAGCAACCAAACTTATGTACTCTTTGTTCACACATCAAAAACATAAATTTACCATCCCAAATTAATATTACCGTGAGGGTTTACTTACAGATAACTTACTCTAAAAATGATCCAACATTCTTTTGACATTCCCGATGAATCTATGCTCACATGCAACAATTATGTAGTTGATAATCCTAAAGACATAAATAAATACTGTTGGGAATCGTACAGTCTAAAAATTCTACACCAGAATATACGAAGTATTACCAATATTGATGATCTTCTCATATTTCTTGACCAACTTAAATTCACATTTGACATATTAGTTTTGACTGAGTGCTGGATCAATGAATACTATACCTCCAAAGAAATACAAAATTACACTGAATACCACACATCTATAAAAATAAATAAATCCAGTGGAATTGTTATCTATGTCAGGAACGGAATACAAGCTCAAGTTGACGAGCTCGCTTTATCACAAGCAAATTGTCTAAAAATAGTACTTAACAAAAATGTATGCATATTTGCAATTTATAGATCACCATCTTTCAACAATATTGATACCTTTCTTAATTCACTACATTCCAACATTAACAGCACAAACAACTCAGAACATCAAATAATCATTGGAGACCTAAATGTCAATATAATCTTAGACAATCACCGTCAATGCGATGATTATTTATGTTTTCTGAGCGAAAACGGTTTCACTCCAACAATTAACACCCCCACTAGAGTACAAGGCACGAGCAAATCCTGCTTAGATCACATTAACATAAAAAATATTAAGTTCATAGACTCGTTTGTCATACACACAACAATTTCAGACCATTATACCACGGCGCTCGGTCTTAGAAATAAGCCCTCCTCTGCTGCTAAAAACAAATATATTTCTAGAATAAATTACAGCAGCCTGCTCGAGGAGCTACGTACAGAAAAGTGGCATAACGTACTAAATCAGACTGACACTAACCAAGCAATGGACGAATTTATTAAGAAATTGCAATTCTACACATCTAATAACACTGTCAACAAATGTATCCCAAACAAACAATTTAAACTCATGCCATGGATCTCCCCTGGCCTTGTCAAATCTATTCACAGACGAAACCAACTCCACAAAATTGCGAAAAGGCAACCAGGTAATATTTCACTACAAGAACAATATAAGAAATATAGGAACTTGTGCAAAAAATTAATTAAAACAACAAAAGAAAAATTCTACAAACAATATATATACGAAAACACATTAACTCCGAAACGTTTCTGGGATATATTTCGAAAAATCACCAAAACAAAAAATAATAAGTCGTCATTCATACAATCATTAGACACTAAAAACACAAACACTGCTGACCCCAAGGGGATGGCTAATTTTGCAAATCACTATTTTACTTCCGTAGGAGCTTCACTCGCTAACAAAATACTCGATAAATGTAAGAAAACTGAATCCGATCTAGCCAACATTCCTTCAACTGTTTATAATTGTAAAGCAGATGAGATTCAAACTACGACTAATGAAGTAATGAAAATGATAGATGAACTCAAGACATCGAATGCTTGTGGGTCAGATAAAGTGTCAACAAATTTGCTAAAAGTGTTGAAACCACTTATAGCTAGTACTATTGCATTTATCTGTAATCTTAGTTTCAAATCAGGCATATTTCCGAACCACTTAAAAGAATCAATTGTCATACTGATTCACAAAAATGGAGACAAATCGGATATACAAAATTATCGGCCTATATCTCTACTAAATTCAATCTCAAAAATTATTGAGAAAATCGTCAAAAACCGTCTTAGTCTCTACCTAGAAAATCATAAGATCCTATCTAAGAACCAATTTGGCTTTCGACCTGGTTTAGGAACAGAAGATGCTATTGCTAAGCTGACTGATATTATTTCCAATAATATTGACCAGGGAGTTAAGTCCATCGCTCTCTTCCTTGATCTGGCAAAAGCTTTTGATACCATCTCGCATAAAATACTTCTGAAAAAACTACAGGCCATCGGCATTCAGGGACAGCTATTCAAATGGATGGATAGTTACTTAGCGAACAGATACCAAAAAGTTAAAATTAATGATACAGTTAGCGATCCCGCCCTTATAGAATTTGGTGTACCGCAAGGCAGTACCCTAGGACCACTACTGTTCAGTATTTATATAAATGATTTATGTAACAGTAATCTCTCCAATCACATCATAACATTTGCGGATGATACTGTCTTAATATTTGAAGGAAGAAACTGGAATGCTGTACACAACAAAGCAGAAGACGGTATTAACCAGCTTAAATATTGGTTAGATTATAATCTTTTGACTCTCAATTCAGAAAAAACAAAATTTATGCGATTTAGTGCGACAGAAGCGGGCCAACCCAAAGAATTATACAATATTTTCATACATAAATGCATCGAATCAACTATCTGTAATTGCTATAAATTAGAATGCGTGAACAGTAAAAAATATCTCGGTATTGTTATCGACAAACATCTTAGATGGGACGGACATATAGACCTTGTGACTACTAAGGTTAGAAAGCTGACGCATATCTTTATGCCAATTAGAAATATCCTATGTCTAAAAGATTTAAGACTCATTTACAACGCTATGTGTGGGTCACTATTAGACTATGCATCATTAGGCTGGGGTGGATGCGCAAAAATGGTTTTAGACCACTTAGCAAAGGCCCAAAAATCCTTACTAAGGGTAATCATGAAAAAACCTTTTAGGTACCACAGCGATTCACTATTTGAAGAGTTACGAGTTCTAGATGTCAGACAATTATACATGAGGAAAATAATTTTGAACACTCATAAAAAACGTCAACTCTACCCATCTATCGACCACTCTCACGACACCCGACACTCAAGGAGGAATCCAATCGTACCACCCACAACCAAAACTTCACTCGCTCAAAGACATTTTTCATTCCTAGGCCCAAAACTTTACAACTTTATACCTGATGCTTGGAAAAGGGAAAGCATAGGTGCTCTTCGTAAATCGATCACTGTCTGGCTTCACCAATTAGGGAGAAAAGAGTGTGAACTCACACTTTTCCAAAAATAAAACAAACAAAATATCAAACACATTAAGAAAACAAGAAAATAAACAAAACTAAACAAACCAAACAACAAGTTAACATCAGTTAACTTTATAACTTTTTGCTTTTAATCTTTTATAATAATATTTTTCTTTTTAATGTATCATTATTTTTTAGTTATATATATATATTTTTTTTTAGTTATGTATATCTTATATTACTTTTTTTTTTTCCTTTTTTGTTTTTGTACTTACAAAATATGTATGCGTGCATGAATACTAACTCAATTTTGACTGTCCTAAAACGGGAATTCCTCCTAGTTGGGCAGTCAAAGTATTTTTTATCTACATGTGTCATTGTATCATCACCTGTACTAAATAAATAAAATAAATAAATAAATAAACTTAAGAATTCCAGGTTATTATTGTCTCAGACACGACAGACCGGATGATAAAGGCGGCTCGGCTCTGATAATCCATAATTCTATCCCGTTTAAACAAATTAATATTCATACTCCCTCCGACGATATCCAGATAATAGCAGCTGTCTTATCTGATATCACAATATTGTCAATATATATTCCTCCCTCTACCACTTTTATTGAAAATGAATGGGCACCAATCTTAACCCAGATTTGTTCCCCTTATATGATCCTTGGAGATTTTAATGCACATTCCCCTTCTTGGGGTAGCGAAATAACAAATCGCTCTGGCCGCAATCTTTTAGATTTCATTGATACCCATAACCTATGTTTTTTAAATGACGGATCTCCAACCAGATTCACCCCCCCTCATCAACGGAAAAGTGCTGTTGATATATCTCTTTGTTCGTATTCGTTAGCATCTAAATGCTCTTGGGACATCCTAAACGATCCCCTCTCTAGTGATCATTTCCCAATTATAATCCGCTTCCACCATCAATTTAACACTTATTCCCCCCCAGTTAAAAATAATCTCAAATTTAGAACGAAAGATGCGAATTGGAGCACTTTCTCTTCTGAACTAGATAACCTTATTAACTTAACAAAATCGTCCCCGGGAGACATCAGAATGCAATGTGAGACGTTTCCTTCTATGGTTATAAATGCAGCAGAAAAATCCATCCCGAAACGCAATGCGAACATTAAAATAAAACACTCTACTCCGTGGTGGGACGAGGAATGCACTCGCTCCGTCAACTCTCGAAAAAAAGCAATTTCCTCTTTTCGTAAGTGTATGACACTAGAAAATTTTTTATCAGTTAAAAAAGCCCAAGCAGAAACCAAACGAATTTTGAAAAATAAGAAGCGCGCTGGATGGCGGAAGTTCTGTGAGAACCTGTCTCCGGAAACTCCCCAGTCTTCAGTTTGGTCTAGCTTAAAAAAAATCGGATCATCGTATTCTCCGCCGAGAATCAAACATATATCAGAAGAAATTCTTATAGGATTTGCGGATAAAATAGCCCCCCCATCAGTTGCCGGATGTGAAGAAATGCCTTCTATTAAGCCGTATCCATCTCACTCTAACTGGCTAGATGCTCCTTTCTCCATTGATGAGATGAAACGAGTGATAAGAGCCCTTTCTGACTCTGCTCCGGGTCCCGATGGAATATTTTATAGTTTCATGAAATCATTTTCTGATATGGCGGTTGAATATTTCTTTTCTCTTATTAATAATATGTTTGAAACAGTACTAATTCCGGATGTTTGGAAAACTCAAAAAATCATTCCCATTTTAAAACCTGGAAAAAATCAATGATGGACTAATTGTATACTCTAAACATAAAATGGAATGCATAATAGAATATATTGAACTACAAGATGCAAACTGTTTGAAAATAAAACTCAGTCAAGATATATGCAACTTTG
This sequence comes from Hesperophylax magnus, assembly GCA_026573805.1. NCBI lineage: Eukaryota > Metazoa > Arthropoda > Insecta > Trichoptera > Limnephilidae > Hesperophylax > Hesperophylax magnus. The sequence goes on from JAIUSX010000050.1 coordinate 1,868,507, forward strand.
CTATCTACAGATCACCTTCATCTATAAATTTATCAGCATTCCTTGGATCGCTAGACTCCACACTACTTCAAGAACGAAACATCAGGAACCTGTTCATCATTGGGGGCATCAACATCAACAAACTGGATAAGTGAACCAACAAGAATAAAGATATATGCAACTTTGCTATCTACAGATCACCTTCATCTATAAATTTATCACCATTTCTTGGATCGCTAGACTCCATACTACTTCAAGAACGAAACATCAGGAACCTGTTCATCATTGGGGGCATCAACATCAACAAACTGGATAATTGAATCAACAAGAATAAAATAAAATGAATAAATCAGGTCCCACGAAAACTTGCATTGACCACATAATGACAAAAACGAACAAAAAATACTCCACAATCATACATCAATCCACCATCACTGATCATTACACTTTAACCCTTAACATCCATTCAAAGATCAACCGTCGATTGACTAAAAATCAATCCTGGAATAAACATATTAAATACTATGAAAAACTAAATAATAATATTTTTTATTCCAGGATGTCAAATTATGAAAAATCACGTCAAACTGAAACCTGGGAATCAACAGAAGACCTAGATGTTGCTTGGAAAATATTTACTGAAAACCTTCAATTAAAAATACAAAACCAAACTTCAATAAAAACCTACAATATAAATAAATAAATCCACACAATCAAATTACACCTGGCCTACTTACGAGTATAAAAAAGGGACAAATTCCATCAATAAGTTAAAAAAACAGTCCTTACTACCTTTCCCTGAAACTATTCTACAAAAACTTTATAAATATCTGCTTTAATCTTAATAAATCGGCTAAACAAAATTATAGTTGTTCCAATAAATGGGAATAATTGGCCAGAAACATTCAAGAAATCAGAAGACACACTAAACAGCATAAAAATGGCTAATTCATAAAATTTTAAATAAAAAAAAACTCACAAATAATTCATAATCTTTGAACATAAAAATTCACTGCTCCCATCACTTAATTGGGCATTGTAATAATTGTCCCTCGTCGGAAAAAGTTGACCGTGTAACATATCTAGGTTGCCTTATCTAAAATTACCTCCCCTCCGAGTCTGAACTTGACTCCAATTTTCATTATAATTTTGAAATTTGCCTATTTAAATAGCATTGATATCTAAATTCACCTTTCATTTCTCCAGAATTAAATGATGGCCAAGAACACCCTTGAAGGGTGAAAGCCAGAAATAATGGAAAAAAACAAATCTAGGCGTAAAAATTGATCAAAATTTAAAACGGACTGAGCATATAAACTATTAAAATAAAAAAAAAAATAAAAAAAACTAAGTTATTCCTTCAAAACCATTAGGAATGTACTCGGTAAAAAAGACTTTAAAACATCTACATGGCTCTTTGCCAATCGTTCTTAGAATACGGTATTATAGAATGAGGCAGTGCATATGACAATATCCTAAAATCACTCATTAAAACCCAAAAAAGCCACAGTGAAAATTATTCTGAAAGTCCCTGTAAGAACTAGCACTGACGAAATCTTCAACAATCTAAACAACATGTCACTTAAACAACTCTATTCTATAACAATACTCCTTTACATTCATAAATACAGAACTCAAGAAATAACAACTAACAGAAATATTAGAAACACTAGACCTCGGGGTCAAAAACAAATCCAACAAGCAACCACAAATACAATAATTGGGCAAAAAAGCTTATTATTTTATGGTACTAAACTCTGTAGCAAAATCCCACTCTCATTCAAAACTCACATCAATATTTTAACATTTAAATCTCAAATAAAAAGCTGCATTGAAAACATTGGGAGATCAGTAATGGATAATATACTGACACCAAATACAACCTGAAACTGAAACCACTCAACTGAACAAAAAAAAAATACCATGTAAAATATTTAAAATTACATATTTCAGGAAAAAACACTATTTATAATTACTCTATATTAATACCAATACCAACTTGGCAAGTTTTGTGGATCATTTAAAACATTTATTTCAACAAACTCCTAAACACATCATGTAAACCTACAAATAGCTGTAATTTTCTGTTTTTGTTTCTTGTGTTTGTATGACTTGTTGCATAGCTTTTATCAAATGTAATTTTATTCTTATTTTTTATGTTTCAAAGTATCTGTCAAATTAAAATTATACTACCAACCATGTAACAGCCCTCTGGGCGTTAAATAAATAAATAAAATATTATCCATACTATTTAATTTTAATAATATGTAAATGAAATCCTCGGCACTGGAGATCCCAGTGAGGCTATAATTATATCTATTTGTTACAAAAAAGAAAATGATAAAACACTTATTAAGATTATTATTATAACTAATCTCCGCCACACCATTAATGTACAACTAAGCACTACTAATTTTATTCGTTATCGCCTTATGATGTACGATATCTAATTTATCAAATTCGGGGAAAAGTGCTAATTCACTTAAGCTGGGTTCAATTTGACGATATTCTATTCACCGTTTGATCCACATATGAATATGTCCATTCTATTTGGCTTATTGTGAACTGGCTGCTTTATGCGTTTCTAGTTTGATTATCTGCAATTTCATTTACCCACTGAGGTAACCTCTTAACGTAATGGAATAATACTATTTTCGTGACTGATTAAATACTGTAGTTGAGCATGGGGCGGCGGTGCCACGCGCCGCTCTAGGCCGCCGCGGAGAAAATTCTCACAATGGACTGCGACCTTACTTTCGGACTTTTCTGCTCGGCGGCCTGGAGTGGCGCGTGGGACCGCCGCTCCGAAGTGTACGTGTGACAGTATCGTATGTCATATTATTGTCTTTCTCTATAGATCCCACCTTTCTTATTGAATTTACATTATTCGAATCCTTACTCCTCAATCTGTCTCAAACCAAAGGATCACCTGAAGATACATTCTAATCAAATCCTTGTACTGTTGTATAGCCCAAGATAAAATTTGATATCCCCCTTCTAAACACGCTCATTCAAGCGTATAAATATATATTTTCAAAATAAATACCAGAATAAATAATGCAATTTCCAATTAAATGTGTTACAGTTATGTCTCCTGCGTCAGAACTGTATTAAAATTTCTCTAATAAACAATAATAATAATAATGTTTATTTCAGCTGGACAGAGCGGTGTTTGTAATGCTCTGCCTGCCATAAAAGTTTACATTTAAGTGAATACATAAAAAAATTAATATGGAAATAAATAAAAAATGAATAAATTTATGAACACATTAGGACTTTATGGTGGCTTGAGTGAAATTCTCCATCTCTGGTGTAGAGGCGCTCCCTGCCACTGGGCAACGGCCTGGACAAGAGTGTTGTCCGATCTCTGGTAGAGCTAACTCATCTCGGCTATTCTGTGGCGCATCAAATAAACAGTGTTAATCTCAAGTGATCTCCCAGCTAAGTATGATCCTGTATATTATCTGTCTGTACAGGATAAAAATAAACAATATTAAATGTGCATTCATGCAACTTTACGATCATTGGTAAATTTATTTTTCATATTAGTTATAGATGAATCGGTGGATGCAATCTGTTAGCCATAAGCTGATAATAGTCTATTCTATAGTTAATAATAAGAAATTTGTTATATATTTTTAACAAAAACGTCCCTATATAAATCATCCAAATATTTTTATGAATTAAATCAGTGTCGACATTTCGGGTACGTCTCTTGGGGCCCCAGCACCAAGGGAAAATGCGACATTTTACTAAATATTATGGCTAAAATATGACTTTATCTGCACTATGGATGAAGCAACCGGGTCTAAGATACTTCGGACGTAATTTTTCACTATATTTGAATATCGTGGTCTACCATACTATGCGAGTGTAAAACTTGACGAATGAAAATAATTAATTTTTTTACCAGTAAAATTAGTGAAAAATAGTAGACGTCGCGTCCAAAGAATTTAATCGAAAACCAAAATTTCCTCTGAAATGGTTAGAATAAGATTTGTAGGTAGGTACTTAAATAACTACCTCCAAAACCATAAACATTTAAAGTATTTTTTTTTTAAATTTCAAAGAAGTGGACCTTACAATGCTTCGCTATTGTTAATTTCTTTCTCAGGATTCTCTGACTTCTTCCACCATTCACTCCTGTAAACCACAATGTTACTTTTCAACTTATTAAATTGACTTTAATTCGACTCCGTGTCTCAATCCAGTGCTGAGATATTGCGTTTAGTATTCTTCGGGCATCCCCGACAACTTCTACCATTCAAACTACTCTCTAAACACTCCCGGCACTTATAAGAACAAAATTTCCGGCGACATCGGTGGACCACTTTTGGAGATTTCCGAGTACAAACATACGCAAGCTGAATTTGTATAATAAGTAATTATACATTCAAGAAACAGGACGGTACTATTCTATATAAATTAAAGCTGCGGGGTGAGGGGGAAGAAGGATGAAAAATGAGAAACCTACTTCAATTTAAATTTAAAACTTATACATTCCCTGTCTCATCAATACCCAAATTATAAATACAGAAATAAAATAAAAATAGTTCAATATATACCACTTTACATAAAAATCATTTCAAAAGATTGTCATAAAAGATGGCTGCCAGATTTAGCTTCAATACCGCTCATACAACATCGCACTAATGCTCTGTCCAGGGCTTTTTGGGTTAATGACAAGAAACGTCATCATTTTTAAAAATTATTTTAAGGCAGGTAGGTACCACAATTTAGGATATTCCGATTTGACAGCTCGTAGTGGAATCCACGTTCATGCGAACTCTGACGGGATAAAATGGCAGTATCCAACAAGGTCACCGTCCTGAACCGGAAACGGAAAAACAAACAAATTTACAGACATATGCAATACCAAAAGGTCGAGTTAAACTAGTAACTAACTAGTTTAGAAATGAGAAGCGATGGTGTGGTAGTGAAACGGCGCCGTTATCTGGTTCTATAACCAAAATGAAAGAATGGTTTATTTTTCCACAAAGCCTTTCAATATCAATCTTCTTTGGTTTAAGATAAGAATCTTTTAAGTTGCTTGGTTTCAATAAACTGGAAATAAATACTTCCTTTGAACTAGCTACTCATATCGATAAGATACTTTCCTAATATTGCTTTATCTTGTATATTTTCCATGAAAGGTGAGTACTTAAAGTACACTTACACAGAAATAATAATAGATACATCTGATTTTACCGAAAACACTCATGATCTTGTTTGTCACAATAAATCCATTACGAGAAATGAGAACATTTTTATCAGTGAATCAATTAATCAGATTATGAAAACCTAACAAATTTGATAAAAACTAATATAAATACGGATGGATGCGTTACAGTCATCCAATACACATTTCAAGTGCATATTCTTTCAAACTTTCACGCTGGCAGTGAGTGATAATTTATAAAAAAATGGCATCAAAGTTAGCTATTTTGTTTGTGGCGTTCGCCTTTTTGGGGTGTATCCTTGCCCAAAGTAACAACTTCGAAACTGGATACAAAGAAGTAGGAGATAGGCAGCTTCATTACGAGATTGTACAGAAGTCGTCTTCAATTCTTCAAGTGGTCACCAGGGACATTACCTTCCCCGCATCAGGACAGCTCAACAACGCGACTATCAGCTACATCAGGGCCTTGGACCAGTACATCAATGGCGATGGAGGGTACTGCAGTCTGCTGAATGGGGGAGTAAACCTGAAGCAGGTGACTCTTCACTTTAAGTCCCAGAGAGGCCATGGATTCAACTTCATCCTCGAGATTTGGGGCCGTTAATTATTCCATGTTTCTTCTTAATTTTTTGACGAAATAAACCTCTCATAAAACAGTATTCTTTTTAATTTTCCCCCATCGTTTTACACCTTAAGTCCTATAAAAAATTCAAACACAAGGTTTCATATATTAATCACGTATTGTTTTTCCAATTTTACTCAAAATTTTAGGTCATTTTACAATATAGGTATGTACTGTACAACTATACACTGTAAGCACCTAATAATACAAATCTTACACTTTCTTGAAGCGAAATGTGGACCCATAGAACCATTTCTCAGAAAGGATTGAAAATTTTCATTCTACTTCGTGGCGCTGGCAATAGATGTCTCTGGGTGGGAAATATTGAAATATTCACGATTTCAAATCATCATTTACATGTTTGAATGTTTATAAAAGATGTTGCTATCTTCAATTAAATTTTTTAAATACAATATTTGTTTTTATAGAATTATTATTATTTTTTATTTGAGTATATTAGGAAACATACAGTTGTACATGTGAATTAATTTTGCATTTAAGAGGTTGAGTATAAAATAAACCAGTTAAGTTCCATTTAAAGTATTTTTTATGGTTACAGGTTAGAAAAAAGTAGATATTTAATGAGATAAGTAAAAAAACAAATAAATGGTTGTATGTAAAATAAGGTATTCAATTTGGTATTGAGTTCTGGGCAACGAAATGCAATCTTTGCTAACTGGTGAGTCAATAGGCGTAATAGGGTTATATTGTTATTGTTAAAGAGTTATTGCATCTATTGAGTTTTATTGCTGATTTTAAAAGCGATACAACCATTGCTTCAATTTTTTTAAACAAACTTATATAAACAACTCGGTTGATATAAGTTTGGTATTGAGGATTCCAAATGACAGATGCAAATTCGAGATGAGATCTTACGTATGCCATGTAAAGTAGTTCAAGTGTAAAAGGTTAATTGAATGGTTTTGTGATGCGTGGAATGAACCCCAATTGTTTTTAGGTTTTTTCTGAGATGTTTTCAACATGATCTTTAAATAACAATTTAAAAATAGAGTCAAACTACGAGGTCTCTGATTTTTTCAACTGGTTGAAGAGGAGTGTGGTTCAGGTGGTAAGTATGGATGATCGGGTGATTTTTACGTGAAAATGTTAACGCATTACATTTATTTATTTTCTATGCTATATTCATTAATTTTATTGATATCTTATTATAATTTTTTTATAATCATCTAATGAGCTTATGCTTTTTCATATTTTCATATCTTCAGCGTAAATAATATAATCAGATATTAGTAGGTGTACTATGTATGATTGTACAATTTTTAATTTTTTTAGTATTTCCGTATGATTTTTAGGAATACGAGAGAAAATTTTCATGCATATGGAAAAGAATAGTGAATATGAATGAATATTGAAAGATGAGAACATGAACTGTTAAACTTCCTATAAAAAAGTTAACCATTGTATTGGTAGAAGAAGTCGGGGACGCCTGAGGAAGATATGGCACCATCAAGTGAATCAGATACATGATGTCAAGAGTCAGAATAATAGAAAAGTATGTATGAGACGATGTATGAATGTGAATGAGACAAGAAGTGTGTGCCAAGACCTAGTTGTTTGGCAGTCCGTCCCCTCTGCCTACCCCAGTAGGAAACGGCGTGATGGTTAGTAATTTGTTTTTGATATGAAATAAGTGATTTCCCTTGTGATATAATCGAACATTTTATACGTCTATTGGACTGGAAAAAGGAAAACGGGAATCTTGACGATTCCTCAAGGGTGACCGCCATTGACTAATTACAACATCAATGGTGTTGGAAGCTCTGAAAGCTGTCTTCTTTCAGAGAAATCTACACTGCCTTACTATTACTGACGCTAGATGGCGTACCTTTGAACAATATGAATACATTTTATGATCTCGGAGGAGATAAAACGATAGAGGTTTGTTGAGTGCGTGTCTGTATTTAAGAAATATAAATTTTATCTTACTGCGATTGAAATAGATGAAGCATAATATTTAAATTCCATTTGAACAAATAATCTATACCATCGTCCTATCTGGAGCCTGGATGTTGGAAGGTCGTGTGAAAATAGGCGGCATCAGTTTTCTAAAAACTGGCAATAGCTCACTGTATAGTATGGTTGGACAGTCCTATGTCTTCTCTAGCAGTGAAATGGTGATGGACATAATTGTTTTCTTCAATTTATTTTTAATGAATATCTATAAGAACAAAAGTGTGTTGTAGTATGTTCAAAGTCCTACTTTCTAGGGATTCCTATCCCTGTAGATTGCTGTGATGGTGTTGCGTCATAATTTCTTCGTCTTCATGTTTGTCGATTTTCTTATCTTCATGTTTGTTTACTGTAGGTGTTAATTAATAAATTTTATTGTTTTCTCATTTTAATATTTGGGTAGACATGTTTTTTGATGTTGACGCAGGTTTTATTTTATACTCAATGCTTCTGAAAAACAAAACCAATAAATTATTTTAAAGAATTTCAAACGAGGCCGAAAAACTGAAACTATAAGTAGTAGATAATATTTTTTTTCCATCAAAAAATAAACCGACCATTTACGCCCAAAATGAAAACGAGACACCCACCATGTTGAAATTCTTGGAAGTTTTCCAATCACCGAATATTGTTTGCGAAGAAAATAGAATAATTCGTATAATATTGCATCATAATTATACAGCTATTGAAGCGAGGAAATAGAATCAATGGAGCGGAAATGAGGTGGAAATCGCCAACACAAAGTAAAATATTCAACCTCTCCGGGAAGGGTGTTTTTATTAACAATATCCTTAAGGGCTCCTTTGCCTTTTTTTTGTTTGTTTTATTTCTTTGTCCCGGGCTTTTCACAGACTCATGTTCATAATTTAATGAACATGCTAACGTTGTGTGTGTAATGGTGTAGGTGTAGTCATAAGGTAATATGGAATATATTATGACATTATAAGTAAGGAGAAAAGAGTAGTTCAATGTAGGGGGGAGATGGAGCTAAATGAAGTGTGAATCAGCTCAATACTGATAAAAGGTATCAAAGGAATCAGTGCATAATGGAGTTCTTACAATAACCCTGATGAATGGAATTTGCGGATGAGGAGTGAAGATTGATTGATTGCCGTAGAAGTGGGGTTCCCGTGGTTGTTAGTAACGACGAATGAATTAGAGAGATAAAACAATACTTGGTATAGGTAATGAATACGTTTATGAAAGGGAAGCTTAGATGATTTAAACAAGTAGAGTATTGATTAAATGGAGAATTTATGACTCGCAGACGGACAGAAGAAGAAATCTGAGATATTTCAGGAGACAATGTCAATCAAATACTCGCGTCAGATCATTTCCAGAGTAGAAAAAACAGAAAACTTAAGAGCGTTTTAATATGGACGATGCAAAGAGTATGCGCCAGGACAGTCGAAGATACCCATCACTTTTCTGAACCGTTTTAATGATCCTAACTTTTGTTTTTAAAACGAAGTTAGTATTAAATGATTCTAAAAGTCCCCGACTGTCCCTATACGGCAGAGCATACATTTATGTCATTTTATCCTCCATGCAAACCTTAACGGGGGAATGAAGTGATAGTAGTTTAATCAAATGAAATGGAAAACAAACAAATGGTAAAAAATTCAATAATTTAATAATCATATTTATGTGCACACCCTCACTAGGGATGCTGTGCGGTATTATAAAATATAATCCACCCTGTTATGTTAATTGCCAAGTCTAGTTGTGAAACTATCACGTGAAACAATAGCGTAGGTGTTTGAATTTATTGCAGAAACTTTACATTAATAAAATATTACTCTTTAATAGATTCTCTTTAAACAGTAACCATCCCATAGGTATATCTAATGAACACTTTTATTAATTATCTAGGTGACCGCTTGTTTCATTTGGCTTAAGTGCAACATACTCTAACCACGGTTTACACGGTTATAAGTCTAACCATCTACTAGCATATGAAGGGTTAATCTCCGTTAAACGTTGGACTATGAACACGACCGAGTTAATATCTGAACTTTATTTACCGATGTACGATATAAGTGATAGATAAGTATATTTTTTTCTACTGTTTCCAACTTTTCGAATGATCAATCTCAGGCTCCGATCAGCCAAGTAATTTGTTCAGTAACGTTCGATTCGTCTGTTTCCAAACATCTTTACCGTCAATTACCTTAAGTGGCCCCGCCCACCTTCATAGACAATAAAATGACATGAAAGTAAAAACTTTCAATGTTAAAATAATATAGACGAATTCATTTAATATGAATGCATATATATTTTTTCAAAACCTATGTAATGTGTTAAAAATAAAGTGTAAAGTGTAAAATATAAATAAATATAAAAAAAATGATAAAGTTACAACTTTTTTTTTTATACAGTGTTCGGAACTCATACATTCTTTAAAGAAGGCTCGTCTCCTATCAAATAGTTAATATTGAACACGGATAGTAAAAAGGGATAAAGAATGAATTGACTTTATAGCGGTGTTTAAGGCATTGTATATTTTAGGAGCGATGAACTAGAATTCTCGTTGAGCGAATGTGGTTCTAGTTTTAGGCAGCACGCATCCCAGGTTTCATGAAAAGCGGATGTGTGCTTGATGTTGTGGAGACACCAACAGGTTATTTTTCCGTATGTAGCAAAAGCTTGTCTTAGTAAATAACTGGCGAATATGTAAGACCCAAATTTTGGCAAATGGTTCGTTTGAGGGGTGGGTAGGCTGGCATTTAAATATAATTCTCAAAATTAGTTTTTTGTGATTCTGCAATCAAAATCAGGCCGAGAATATATTAATAGCCAACAATGAAAAGTTACAAAAGATCTACGAAGGAAAACGTAGAAAATTCTCTCATTAATTTTAATAACAATTTTCTTAACCATTTCTCTAAAACAATCTACGAAAAGTTTAAGCAGGAGGAATAAAAACATCATGGATAAATTCTAAGATATTGTGAAGTCTGTTGACTTTCTTAGCACACAAATTGAAGAAATCAACAACAAAGTTAATAGTAAAATCTCGCAAATTAAAAAAGACACCAAGAAATTACAAATTTCTCAGGACCTACATACAGATCTACAGATCTAAAAAAAACAGTGGATTTCCTAAAGTAAAATTGAGGCTCAAAAGTATGAGTCACAAACTAACCAAATTGAGATACCAAACATACCGGAAAACCCACCAGAAAACCTGGTGACTACGTTCCACCAGGTTTTGTGGGGGTGGGAGGAAGGCACCGCTCAGGCGAAATATTTCTTCTAAATTCTGAATAAAGTAAAGAGATTGCCCACTTGTTCATAGTGATTGACAGCGATCGCCCACATAAGTAATTCGTTGATAAAACACCCTGAAGGTGGTATGCACGTAGTTTTGAATTTTTTATTATCAATAATAATATAGTAAAACATTAAGATAATATTGAATTGAAAAAAAAACGAAAACATTCCCAAAATCTGATTTCACTTTTCAACAACGTGACTATGTCTGCCAATATTGTAGTTTATCGGTTCACATTGAACTACGAGTAATAGAAATATAATTAAGATTTCGGTGCAAATATTTACATATAGTGAGAAAACAGAGCGAGTGTGAGAAATCACTAGTTGCGGACAATCATAGTCTAGTTTACCCAAAAACAACATTTCAAAAGCTTCTATCTTATTCTATATGGTTGGTTTACACCTTGTGTAATATATGAATAATTTGCTCGAATATAATATTTTCATCACAGTGTACCTCCCCTAAATGCATAAAATAAGCTGATGCAAAAAGAAAACAGTATCCATTACCTGTGGTTCTTCCCTGTTGATTTCATGTGTCTCCGGGGGTGTATAAATCCGGCTGCTTAACCTAGGTTAAGGCTTCCTGGATGATCTTGGGACAATAATGGCGCATTAGTTTGCCCCAGAGAACCTTAAAGCAGAGTGTGCAGCCAGCCCATTAGCATCGTAACTGGATGCTGCGAGCAAGCACAGCCTTTCCGTTTGGGTTACCAACTGAAATATGATAAACAACCTGCTACAGCAAACTGCACTTGCATGAAATATTTTGCAGCTTAATATTTTAACCGGCGCTGTAGACTTATCGGAAAGTGCTTTGAATTTATTTTCATGGAAAAATAACCCATTTGCTTTGGTTAGCTATGTTAGTATGCAAGAATTCCATTCAAACATATAAGCAATTTTGCACCAGAAGGTATACATTTTTGCATGTATTCTTGCATTAATGATATTTACTTAGTCAAATTATGATCCAGCATTAGTACATAATGAATGTTTTATGACGCTTTACGCAAATGCGCCATCAAAAGCCTTATTATTATCAAGGTCAAAAGACTATACAAAGGCAAATGAAAAATTACTTGATTAGTAGTAGATAATTTGTCTTTGCGCCGGAACTTCTGAGATGTGGACGGTTCGTAGACAAATATTTATTTGTATTTTTTTTTAATGAATTTAGTTGAAATATGGGTACTGCCAGAGTTGAACTTAGTAATTGCCAAGTTTGATCAACATTTCACAAATGGGCCTCCGACTGTTGTAAAATACTGGTTTTGGTTATTTTATTGCCGGAATCAGAATGTCCATTCCACTGCGATAACTTGTTGCTACCCGCATTGTTATGTTGTGACATTTCAAATTTTTGTGGCAGTAAATCCGTTGCATCCGCGTTTTTACCAGTGTGTTAAAACTACAAATTTTTTGCGTGCTTTTTTGAAACTTTATTGGTAAAACTCGTAAAATGCTCCCTCCTATCACAAACTCTCGTTAAAAACAGCGTGATACTATTCGTGTTATGTTAATAAAGTTTGTTACAGCTTATTGAGTAAAATGAAGATCTAATGTATTCCTAGAAAATCCAACACATTTCTGGTTATCGGATATAGAAAACCGAATTCCTCCTCTCGAAGGTCGGCCATTACATCAACTACGAATAACCAAACTATTGAAATATTTCTCATCAAAATCTCGATCGTTGGAAAATATTTATATTAAAAGAGAAACAAAATTCTGTCAACCATCAAGGTAGGCCACATCAGTTTTTGTTTCGAATTTATTTCCTTGGAAAACAAGTATTTATAAGAACAAGTATTTATAAGAACAAGTATTTATAATAACACATATTTATAAGAACATGTATTTATAAGAACGTGTATTTATAGGAACAAGTATTTGAAAGATACGGAGTCCATAGGTACTCAGGCTAAGTACTTGTTTCAAGGCCAATATAAATCTAAAACATCTCTCATTACAATAAACGAAGCTGAAGTGTTGAAATAAAATTTCAACAAAATAAAGATTTCTTTAATACTTTAATATATATCTAGGAATTTATCTCCTGGAATTGACATACCTAATAATAATTTACTGAGTACAGAATCCAATTATTCTTTAAATATAGTACTTCCCTAGCAGGTAACTTTTTATACTGTTTTGTTCCTTGTCGCTGATGTTAAGCTGGAAAATTCTCAACTAATTTGTGTCTGTGCTGTGTTCGTTGCGAATTTACCGAGGTAGAAAAATCCACTACAAGTACCTACTGAATAGAAACGAAATGGGTTTCATGGATTGTAAAGTTGTATTTAGAGGGATTACTAACCATTGTGCCACCAAAACTAGTACCGAAATATGGACTTCATTATGTTTCCATTAATGCGATATTACTTGTAACTTGGAATTATTTTTAAAACCCTCTAGGAAAAAGTCGAAATAAATCGTGTGTCGTGAAGAAAATAGCAATAATGTTACAGGGTCAGTCACGGATGTTTTTTGATTGGCTAGTACAGCCAAATGGGAGAGAGAGTGGAGTGCCCTTAATTTGTCTGTTAGAGTGATAAGTTTAGTTGTCGCAATGTCGTGGAACCTAGAGGAGCCCGTGATGCCATTCCTACCGAAATTTCGGCAGATCTACCGATCTCTGCAAAAATCTATATGTATTATAATATTCACTGGCCTCCTGCCTCCCCTAATTTAATTTTATGCCACTAATTTTAGGGAGCTATATCAAGTCCCGAGTAAATGTTGACAAACCAAACTGCCTTGAAGTTCTCATGTCGAAAATCCAAGAGAAATCGTTCGGATTCCAGGTAATTAAAAGGTATAATTAACGGTCTACAGAGTTTTCGGGATCGGCTAGAATGAAGCATTTTTAAAAACATTAACCCCACACAGGGATGATGTATGGAGGGTATTTTTAAGGAAAAGAAGTTCTGAGAAAGAAAAGGGTATGGGATGGGTAGGAATCTAGGGATCAATATGTCCAGGAGTGACGGACATATTGATATATCCCTCCCACTGCGGCGCAAGGCGATGGGTGGAGATACTAGTTGGAGGGATCAAAGGGTCTCCCCAAACCAGCCTCTCCCGATCTGGCACGCCACGCAGCTTGAGGGCAGGCGCATCCTGAACACAACTCACCCGATGAACCCGGGGCGGCGGTACCCAAATTGTATGCATGTAAATGGCCGACATCGGAGGGACGGCGACTTGATTTTAAAAACTACTAACAAAAAATTCTCAACACATGTTTTGTCATTAATAAAGATCTTTTTAAAGCAAAACTGACTGAGTACATCTTATTTGAAAACCATGAGATTCTCGTGACGGACTCTTTATATTATGCAGATCTATATAATCTACAACACCTATGTACTTACAACACGCAAAAGTTTTCATTTAATTAATTTATTTTTCCAGCACACGTCATTTGTGTTTTTAATTATTATCTTGTCAAAGGCACAAGAAATTTTTGTAATTTTTTAATGATAAACTAATGTTTATAAGACAAGGTTTTTTATGCATAGCACAAAGGATAACAAATTATTATAAGCAATTATTATTCGCCTGAAATATCCATACAAATTACAATATCACGAAAATATCTCCCGAGTAAAAATAAATGCCGCCAACAGGAATTGAACCCTCTCTTTCTGGACCACTGAGCTACGTCGGCTTATTCCCAACCCGCAAAAAATAATCGAATATGTAGTAGTACTTCAATCAACAATTACTGCTTCTTAAATTTTTTCACTTGTAAACAACGAAATTTTTTGTAGGAAAGGCATTTTTTGCTAGAATGGCGAGTGAAAATGCTACATATCGCGTTTTACCAGAAATAATAATAAAAAATTTCCCTTATCGCAATTGCGACAATTTAAGGACTATACATAACAATCATTCCAGAATAAAGTTTGTCGAAGTCAGCGTTTCGAATTCAGAAACCATCCCTTTGGTGTAATTCTCTCAATAACAATATATATTATGAGTTCTAATCATAAACCATATCATAAGTACGACATAAATCACTAGCTATCTACTGATATTATTCCTGTTTTTACATTTCACATTCATGTGTACTTACCTAAAAAAACTTATTACGCTTATTTATACATGATACAAGTATCTTTAAGTACAAAGAATAAAGTATTTTTACAAATATGGATTACAATCTAATTATACAGTGTAAACATAGTAATTAAACTTATATTTAATAAGCACATTGACTCAATCGTTAATAGGTCGTATAAAATGCTTGGTTTCGTGCTACGTGTAAGTAAAGTATTTAGTAATCCCCGTACAATCGTAATGTTATATTTCGCATTAGTCAGAAGTACACTGGAATATACATCGCCAATTTGGAATCCCCAATATAAACTTTACTTAGATAGTATAAAACGCATCCAAACAAATTTATAAAATATATTCCCTTCAAATTCAACAATAACTTTGAATGTACATTTGAAACTTTGCAGCAAAGACGAGTAGTAGCTGATTCAATATTTATACACAGAATAATAAACAATAACATCGGCTTTACCGAAATTCTGTCACTTATTAATTTTAAGATACCTTTGAGACGTACACGACATACAGTGCTATTCCACACGCTTAATTATAAAACAAATGCAGCTTCTAATTCGCCAATTAACCGAGCTCTTCATACTCTAAATAATATTTGTCTAAACTCTTACATTGACATTTTTTCGGAATCACTGCCCAAATTCAAAAGTGGCATCATGTCAATAATTTAAACTGTTCAATGCGTATACATACAGACACACACACATAAATTACACACACACACACCTATATACTACACACGTCACCTGGTAATTAAGTAAAAAACATACCACATAGCAGACACTACAATAAAACATATCATAGGTACCCAACATGATGTATCTTATTCCTGTATATTGTTTCATCTCTGTAAATCATGTACTGTTTGTTTCTATAATATAAAATAAAATAAAATAAAAATATGATCCAAATCAATTCAATTTCAATTTAAAATTCAACAAAAAAGGCGATTGGAAACAACAATTGGAAACTAATAACTGTTCTCGAAAAATATTTTAAATGCTTTTGGTGCTATTCAAAATATGTTCTACTTCTGTGTATTGGATACCAGCTAGAATTTAACAGCAAACGTTTTTACATCATTCGCGTAATTGTAATATTTTTAGGTACCTTATTATCAGTAGGAAATAAAATTTTTAAATTATAGTAAATTGTGTACACTGTAATAATATTTCCAAAAAATGACCTTTTTTTTACTTTTCTCTAATATTTATATAACGAGCCTTCGGCGTTGTTTCTATTTGAATTGTTTTCTCCTTCCTGGAATGAGTTTATTTTTACCGTTCTGAGTAAATATTTTTATGAATTCGTGCTTTTATTAAATTATATGTACAGTAGCAAATCATCAAGCATACTAAATTCGGCTGTATCTCTCTGTGAGAGATTGTAACTCTGGTTCATTGAACTCGGATTTGTTTTGAAATAAAGAGTGATTGGAAACAAAATTGGAACCAATTGTGTCAAGAATTCACTCAAACAATGTATTGTAATATTTTACTGAATTATTATATCAATTGTTTTTTTTTTCAAAATTGGAAATGATTTATCAAGAATTCAGATTAATGATAACTTACATGCTGATCAAGAAACAAATATTTGTGATGAAATTGTGCACTCTTGGCCTTCAAAATAAAAGGGAGATCACTGTCCAAGTGTGATTTTAAAAATCTTTGTGCAAAGCCCGGAAAACGCCCAGGACTTAAGCTTGTCATAAATAAAAAAGGAAAATACTCTCCACAGTTGACGTTATCGCCGGTTTCTGCTAAAAAGAAGGTTGAAACGTTGTAGGTACCGTATCTTTTACAAATTGGTTTATTCAGGTCATAAATTAAAATCTATAGCTGCTACTCCGGACGGGGGAAGCCTTTGTTTACAAAATAAACTTCGATCTTCTTTCAGTAATTTACCTTTCGTGCCGCGAGCTCTGGAATACCTCCCGTGATCCTACCGTAGTACCGCAGTACCGTAGTACCAAGTACAGGAGCGCAGGAGAGAAAAAAAGGATAATGGAACAGTTTCCTCGGAACGAGCAAATCTAAGCTGTCTGGCAAAATCGAAAGCAATTTTGAAAGATGCACAATAATTTGCATAACCAATAAGGCTTTAGTAAATAAAGTGGTTTTGAAAATTGGTTGGATTTCCATTACTTCTTACTTACTCACCATGACGATCTCTTTGGCGAACTCGCTAAAGCGGATAGGACTTCCAACCAACTCAGTATTGGCACAGACTCCTTGCTTCTGCCACATACACACCTTTTGGTATTTTGTCTCTTGATATTACCTGACTCAAGTATTTGGTTCACCTGATCGTTCCAAATCTTCCTCGGGTGTCACCGATTTCTTCTACCATTTGCATCATTCATTTCCTTACATTCCTTTCTTCGTTCATTCGCTCTAGATGCCCAAACCATCTAATCCATCCGGGCCGCTGGATACTACAGGAGCCCGATCTTTGGGCTCAAGGGCGGGCTGCCCCATAAGCCTCAGTCTCCACGGCTCCACAAGCCCCCAGACACCTCCTTTCGGAACTACCAAGGCTATCACCTGGAAAGCCTAAAAGGAGGTGTTTGTCTTTGAAATCACGCTCTGATATCATCTGCGCTTGTCTCATAAATGTCGAGAGCGCTAATCACAAGGTATTATGGGTACGCGTAGATTTCTCCGGTTTTTCGACCCGCATTAAACCCATCCTAGAGCCCCTACCTTAATCCGCCTCATAAAGCTGCCCAACTGGGTGGCAACATAGTTCCCCTGACTTTTGAATTACAAAATTAAATTATTGAATTATAAAATCTTTTTTCTCGAAAATGTTAACAGTTCACTCGAAATTTAATAAAAAATTTATCCAAGAGCAACGTTGTTAAAAGTGAGGATGCATGAATAATTTATATGGCTATCCTTTTTAAATTAGCCCTTAACCCCAGCGGAAAAGGCCTCTCACTACGCATGGAAGCAATGTACCACCGACTAACTACAAAAACTCTGCTCAACATCAATAGTCCACCAATTTGGCAACACAGGAGAGTAAAATTATGAAACTGCTGGTGCCTGCATTGCCTACCTCTCAAATAATCCAACATCACCGAACATTATTTATGTATGGTGAAATAACGCTGCTCTGTGTTAAATACAAAATGCGAGCTGGATATGGAAGATTGGTTCTCTAGAAAGTACTTTTATTCCTAAATTTGCAAGTGGGTACTGGACGAGAATGTAAAACGAATAAGATTATCAGCAACTCGAAAGTTAAGCTTACAAAACACATTGACCCGACTCCATGTCTTCCAACGGTTGACCCCCCGATAGTTGGTCCCTCGGACAGTTGATCCCCTAAAGTTGAATAAAGTATTTATATTCGTACATACTGCACACTACCATCCGTGAACGATCTAATATATAATATTATATTTAAATATGGTGGGAGCAAATCTATAAAAAATATTGCTCTGGGACAAAATTACACACATCCATATATTAATATTTGCAAATAAATTTAAATTGTAAATTATGAAATTAAAAAATTTTCAAAAAAAATTGATAAACCGTTTTTAATTTATTCTAGTAACAATTTAGTTTGTTTAAGGTTAGATTAGGTTAGGTTAGGTTGATTCTGGTATGAACAAATATAAATATTTTGATAAAACCTTAAGGGATCAATTGCCCGATGAATCAACTGGAGGTGGGATAAACTATCCGGGGATTAACTGTCGGGGATCAGATGTCGGGGGATCAGATGTCGGGGGATCAAGCGTCAGGGAATCCAAAAAAAACTTTCATAACGGGCCGTGGAACTTTATAATGTTTTTACAGTGGGAAAGTTATTAATTTTTTTACACTAATCTGAATGTTTGTAGGCAAAGATTTTTTTTTATATATTAGATCATGTATTGGTGTTATCAACCAATCATAAATAATTAAAAAATTTCTTCAATTATTGCAAATTCACTTTGTGACGTCCTTTTAATTCAATGAAAATAAATAACTTTGTATACACAGCTATTAATCAAAATAATCGACTTGTTTCAAAACTAATGCAATTTTAAACCATATAATCACTGCTCATTGTAATATTTTTTTTTGTCTATACGTTCTTATTTATCTATTCTCGTTTGTCTAAACTCTATATTTGTTTACGTTTATCCCAACGAAGAAACTATTTGTTTTGAAACATGTCGATTATTTATTGTTTATTGCGGTATTTTAAGTAGGTACATAGTTATCTATGTCCTAATACAATCCTTATATACATATAATTATAGTAACACATTTAAAATGAATCAATCACATATTTTCGTAATTTAATTTTAAATGTTTTTATGTTTTCTTCTGATTTTATTTCTTCTGGTAGCTCTCCAAATATCTTCAACGCTCCGTACATCAATGACTTTTGACTCTGTGTTATTTTCCTGAAGGGGAATCTCAATTCATTTCTTTTCCTTGTCTCATGTGTGTGTTTGTTCTGTAGTTTATCAGTTTTTCCTAGGAATTCACTAGACGTATGGCCATTGATTATCTTGTATATTAAAAATATGGTATTAAAGTAAATAATTTGTTTAAATGATAAGATATTTAACTCCTTCAACATGTTCTTAATTTTTGTGTATCTATTTTTCTTCAATATGGTACTCATTGCACTATTTTGTAGAACTGTCATTTGTTTCATTAAACCGTCGTTGGATAAGAATATAATGCTGCTACAGTAATTTATGTGTGGTACAATAATTGCGTTGTACACATTTTTACTGCAAACTGTGTTAAGGAATCTTCTTATTCTTGAGTGTTTTTAATTAAATAGTGTTTTGAATAAAGTTATTTATTTGAATAAAATTATATTTCCATTTTACAGCAATTTGACCTTCAAAGGCATTTCCAATATATCGACAGATCGATCAATCAAGTTTCTAAAAATATCATAGAAGAATAAAATGAAATCTAGATGTCACCCTGGGAATAAAGCTTATAAGCTTTCTGCGGATAAACTCAACGTTGCAGACTTCGATTAAATTTAAATATCAGTATAAATTATTTGATAATATAAAGGTTCTTGGTTAACTGGTAATTGACGGTATTCCTTGTACTCCGAGTCTTAAATAAAGAATAATTAAATTTCACGGAATTGAACAGGGTTTACGAAATGTGAAAATAAATTATAGCGTACCTCCCTCAGCGCGCTGTCTTTTACAAAGATTGGTAGGGATACAATTTTCTGATAGTCAATGCTATAAATTGTGAATAAAATCAAAAAAAAAATGAAGTGGAACCGGTGGCAGTGTTGGCCAGACTAAATATATTAAAAATTAAATTATTACTTTCGAGTGGTTCGATCAAATTTGTTAAAGAACATTAATAGTTTCGGACGAAATCATTTTTTAAATATTTTGTTGTTTAATTTTAAACACCATTCGGTGCTGTGCTTGAGCGTCTGTTCTGCCGTGTGGTATTTTGAATTAGTTGTGACGAAGACTACGTTTCCAGGTACACATAATCCATAGAACACCATTGGAACAACAAGAAGAGCTTACTTTATTAAAACTTAAGTATTGCAATCCTTTGAATACATTCTAATTCATAATGATATTAAACCCTTCAGCGTTTTTAGGTCATATATGACCGGGCATCAACATTTTTATAAAAGTTTTTTTTTATTTATCATGCGTAAATACGTATTTTTTTTGACGTTAGAAAGAGAAATAATAATTCGTTTCAGTTTGTCTCAAATATTTACAACGGATGTCATTAATAAAATCCTAAAAATATCCAAAATGAATAATTCATATTTCGCGTCGCTATCGTAATACAGTTTTCTTACACATTCCCCCCCCCAAAAACGATGTGTTTTCGAACTATCGAGTTCTCTCAATTTTACGATTGGATTAAAAAATTAAGATAAAATGTGGTTAGCGTTTTGACAACATTTTGATATTATAATTTTATTATTAAGAAATAGTAATGTTTATTTTAAATGCGTACACCAGAAAGATAATTTTATCTAAAACAGTATTTTTTTATACGGGAAAAAGATGTATATTGCGGATTTCAAATACACAAAAAAAATGCAAACTGAACAAAAGTGTTAAAAGTACCTACTGAAGTACAGTAGCACAAGATAATAGATTCACGGTATAAGAAGGTTTACAGTTAAAATTATAAAAACGTGGAAGAAATAGTGTTTTTTAAGTGTATGTCTTTAACTCAAATCATAATAAACTTTAATTATTTTTAATGATAAACTAACGTTTACGATACAAAGTTTATATGCATAGCACAAAGGATAACATAGTATTTTAAAGCAATAATTATTAGGCTAAAACAACTATATACATTGAATTTTTTATATTTTTTTATTGGTGTTTCAAGCTAATAATTATTTAAATATTGAAGACAATATTAGTGATTTCTAAACGAAAATCTGAAACAGAAAAATCAGAAAAGGAAACGGTCACATCTGGGACTCGAACCCAGGACCCCTGTCTTTCCGGGACAGTGCTCTACCAACTGCGCTAATGGGACCCTATTCTCCTCGGTCACTTTTAACTGTATCATACTTCGAATAAGAACCACTAACATTGTCTTCATTTTTTCACCGCACATTTTTATTGGCAACTATCTTTATGTATGATCGCAAGATTCAACCCGAACTAAATGCAATCCAGACAGCGTCTTTTAGATAAACCTATCTTATTTTTTTTTATTTAATGTGCGACATCTGTTGACTTTTCTGTAAGTCTAGAATGAATATTTATTTTTCGGAATAACTTTATTGAGTAAAACCTCAAATTGTAATATTTAAATATTGAAGACAATATTAGTGATTTCTAAACGAAAATCTGAAACAGAAAAATCAGAAAAGGAAACGGTCACATCTGGGACTCGAACCCAGGACCCCTGTCTTTCCGGGACAGTGCTCTACCAACTGCGCTAATGGGACCCTATTCTCCTCGGTCACTTTTAACTGTATCATACTTCGAATAAGAACTACTAACATTGTCTTCATTTTTTCACCGCACATTTTTATTGGCAACTATCTTTATGTATGATCGCAAGATTCAACCTAATAATTATTGCTTAAAAATAATATGTTATTATTAATATTGTTTACGCGTGTTCAAATAACTTCGAGTATAATGTCGAAATATATGTACGAAAACACCAAATAATGAAAATATTATTGTTTTCGAAAATTTGAATTATAAATGTGGGTTCATGAGAAACATTTACCAACCAACCGCAAAATATATTTTTTTTCTTACACATAATGATTTCTTTTAAAAAGATTTTCACAAATAACTGTTAAAGTTTGTCGGTATGAGTAGAAAACGCTCACAACCATGACAAAAAGAGAAATTAAAAGAAAAGTGGTTTCCGCTTTTGACCGACACATCGTCCGTAATAATATTTTAAAGGGATGTTTACGAGTTGTAGGTAACTAATTCACGCAAAAGCCCCAGGTACCGGGTACCTACTAACTACCTACAACGTACTGAGTTAGTACTGGGCCGATCGCGAATGGCCCGCTTATTGCAACCCGCTCACAATCTTCCAAAGAACGAGCGGGTTATTTTTTCATCAGAACCCGTGTATCGTGAACCACTACGTGACCTACTTTCGTGACCCGGGTGCCGGTTGCCGGAGTAGCGAGGCGAGCGCACATAGATCGACAGAATCCGGTTTTCGCGATCCGCTCTCACGATCTGTGTGCTGGCTACCAGTGTGGCGTGGCGAGCGATCATATAAGATAGAAAATAAGATGGATGAGTATGAATTTTGTTGACCGGACATCACATCTGGAATCACTTTCTCGCGACCAATAAAATGTGTCTGTTTAATAACTTACTAGCCATCACGCTGTTTCCCCGAAGGAGTAGGCAGAGAAAACGGACTGCCAAACAACTCCGTCTTCTCCTTGCCTCATTCACATACACACTCTATTCTGTGTATGTGAATTCTATCATTCTGGCCCTTGACTTGGCCGACTCAAGTCTCTGATTCACTTTATCATGTCATGACTTCTGCTACCATTCAAATTTGTCATTTATTCTCCATACAGTCATTTTTTCGTTCATTCACTCTCTGTTTAATAGACATGGTAAAATCCTCAAAAATTAAAAATAGGATATCATCGTGGTTCCAGTTTCCAGTTACCGGAGACCTACATATATAGAACATTGCACCGCAGCTTCTTCTAGATATTTTTGAAACCGATTTCCGATGACTGTAAGATTAATTGGTAATAGGTTTGATAAAAAAATATAAATTCATAATATATTACCTACCAACATCAAATGAAAGTAAAGGTAGCCGTGCGACGGGTAATTGGGGTTCGGGTTTCTGGGCGTGCATCACCTGGTACGGCAACCGCGATTAAAGAATGAGTTTTCGCGAGCCGCTCACGTGGGTCGTGAGCAACCCGGGTCGTGTAAAACGATCGATTGACCCACCTCTATAGAGAGTACCTTGTACCAGTAGGCCACAAAAAGCACTTTGCATTCAGAGTAATTCGATTAACCCATTTGGAGAATGTTATGGTTTACAACCACGGAAAGTAGAGTGATCCTTCGCTGGATGAAAAATGGAAATAAACTGAAAACGTATTAGGGAAACATAAATTCTACAAGATTATATGAAAACTAACAAGTATAATTTATTATCTCTGACAAGGCAACTTTTATATTGTGTGAATTCATAAGCTTGATGGATCGGTAATTATGTAATTATTATTACAAGGGGATTCGTGACTAAGTCGCTAAATCATCTATTCAGTCTATGCTTGATCACTGAGATAGATTACAGAATGACAAATTATATTTTTTAAACATTATAGGTAGGTACTTGATATCGTTAACTAAATCGTCGATTTCATCTATGACTCAGGATAATATTTGAGAAAAATATATGTGTTTCGTGTGCATGGAAAACTTGTCCGTAGTAAGAAAAGCAAAAAAAAACAACCTGTATAAAACTTTTCTTTATTTTTGGTTTGACTGAGCACTGAACGTTCTTCCCCAGGGACTGTCTGTTAACTGCTGTGAACTTTTCAAATGTCTTTTAAAACTCAAAAAATTTGTTTGACTGAGGATTTAACCTTCTTCCTCAGGGACTGACTAAAATCAGTGAATGTCGCCATTACTGAAGCCAAATCCTAATTGGATGGCACCAAGGGTTATATCGTATATTAACTGTTGTACATTTTTATAATGTCGCCCAATTTCAAAGAATTGCGTGTGTGTGCGCATGTGTGTGTGTGAGTGCCAACAAAATTTGATCCAATGCATTGTCATAGACAACGAGTCTATCACTAATTAATTTCTTTATTGATTTATTCCAGAAAACTAAATTCATTTAATTCATTCATTCAAGGGAAAAAATATCATTTAATGAAACAAAATTTATTTAATTAATTCATTCAAGAAAACAAAATTAATTTCATTCATATATTAATATGGGAATATCCAGGATAGGTGGCGTCGCGATAACAACCCGTGTCAATAACTCCGCGAAAAAAAAACAATATATAAAAAAACAATACGAAAAATGCCGAAAATGTCTCCAATCGGGGACTGCCCGTGCGGGATTATAGTCAATGAAATCCTTGCGTTCATCCAACAAAAAATGGACGTGACGGACGAGCAAACAATGAACATTATTTGTGATAAAACATTTACTGAAGACGGCATCGAATCCGCTAAAAGTGTTTTGTGCAAATGCGTACCGGAAAAAAACTTTTGCCAGGAGAGTCGGCGATGGTAAGGAAAGACGAATCATAACGGATATAATAAAAATCCTCAAAGAAACCGACCTGAACAATATGCCGAAATTTGCGGTTTTAAACATTAACAAACTACCGCCGGTCACATTCAATTATATTGACGCAACTGCATTTCTGAGAGACTTAATAATAATCAAAAGTGATGTTCAGAACCTAAAAGATGAATCCGACCATAGCAAGAACTTGGCAATTAAAGATCAAATTGATTTATCAACTTCGGAGATAAATAATCTCAAATCTATTGTGAACTAACGAAAGTAAACACAAACAGTGCAGTGCCATCTACTTATGAATTGCCGAAGCTTCATATCAAGGCCAAACCTTTGGAAGATGCAATTATGTCAACGCCATCTATGGAGACAAGGTCAAAACACGATTACCCACTTCAGGCCGAAAAACCAATTGATCGCCCAAAATCGTTTGCAGATGTAGTTAACGACAACCCTTCAGGTGAAAACGAAAATCACAATGGGCATGAATGGAAATCCGTAAGGAAAAAGACCTACAAAAAAGTACACAACTTTCATTAAAAAACAACGCAGCAAAAAACAACGGCAGCAACGAAAATTCAGAAATCAAAGGCCTGCAGAGAACGAAATATGCTTTCGTCACAAGACTTGAGAAAACCACAACTTGTGAAAATGTGATCTCTTTTCTTAAGACAAGCGGTATTGATGTAGTAGTTGACGAATTTCAAACTAAATCTGGCTAGTATCGAGCTTTCAAAGTTGGGACCACCGAGTCAGCATACGAAAAACTTATGGATGCGAGTATCGGCCAAAATTCTCGGTTGTGAGAAAATACATTTTCCGAATGCCGAAAACGCAAATAATTTATGCAAAATAATATTAAAAATGTATATTACAAATACCAAGCTTCTGAAAATTGTATCATTCAATTGTAGATCAATTCGTCGAACAGAGCACTTCATAAAGGAATTATGTACTTGTACTACAGACTTAGGATATCTGTCATCAATACACCCGGAATTCTCCAGTCATGGGACATCCGCTGTTAACCTCTCTGACGGTCCATTAATTGGCCGCCCCTACGGAGGCGTTGGTATCTTATGGCGCAATACAATTAAAACTACTCTTATTGATTGTAGAGAACCTCGAATCGCGGCTATTGAAATAGAGTCAACCAATGGAACTCTCCTTATAGTCACAGTTTATATGCCAACCAATTCAGCCGAAAACTTACCGGAATTCTCAAACTGTTTGGGAAAAATAAACGCCATTATTGAGGAACAAAAGAATGACATTGTTCCAGGGTGGAATGATCAAGTATCAACTCTGTATCGCCATTCAAGGCATGCATTCCTTTGCTGGGTCCAAGCCGGAAAGCCTACGGAAGGTCGTTTTGCAGACGAAAGAAAAATTAGTAAGAAATCTTTTATAATTGCTCTCCGAAAATGTCAGCACTCGGAAAATCAAGCAAGAATGGATAGCATAGCTACGGCTATGCACAACAAAGACTTCAAAAAGTTTTGGCAAAAAACTTCAACTGTGCTGAAAGCCAAGAGCAAAGCTCCACTAAGTGTCAACAACATCACGGGGGATGAAAACATTGCTAACGAATTTAGGGAATTTTTTTCTTTAAGCGAGGATCAAGGAGATAGCATGAAACCATATATGATGACATGTTTGCCTGCGGCAAATGATAACCTGATCATGAACATTACTCCTGAAATGTACTCAAGCCTCTTACGACACACACATATGCCTATGGACATGAGTCGAGCTGATATCATACCAATCTTGAAATCCAACCAAATGGATGCATCGATACTAGGAAACTACCGACCTATTTTCCTAGCGACAATGATCTCAAGACTATTTGAAAAAATTCTTTTCATGCTAGTAAAATACAAGCTATTTACCCTAGATAACTAATTCGGCTTCAAAAGCGCCTCATCAACCGATATGGCCATCTATGGAGTTAAACAAACAATAGAATACTACAAAAAAAGAAAAACCACCGTTTATGGGTGCTTTCTCGACCTAAGCAAGGCCTTTGACCGTGTTTCTCATAAATTATTATGGGAAAAACTCATAAAACGAGATGTCCCAGCAACAGTGGTTAATATGTTGGCTATTTGGTAAGGACAGCAGAAAAAATAAGTTCAATGGGCAGGAGCTTCTTCAAGACCCTTATTCCTAAAAAGCGGAGTAAGGCAAGGGGGTAATATGTTTCCTATTCTATTTAAAGTGTACATTAATGACCTCTTACAAGAACTGAATGATACAAGAATTGGTTGTCATATCTGCGGTCAAGGCAGTAACAACATTAATCACGCGGATGACATGGTGCTGTTGGCGCCTTCGATTAAAGCAATGAGACGACTTGTGCAAATATGCAAAGAGTATGCAATCTCACATAACCTGCTGTACAATGCAAAAAAGTCAGTAATCGTGGTTTTTAAATACAACAAGGAGCCAATAAATATTACTCCAATCTGTTTAGACGGAAAAGAACTACTTGTAGCCTTGCAGGTTAAATATCTGGGACATATCCTAACCGAAGATATGAAGGATATAGAAGACATGGAACGACAAAGAAGAGCAATCAATATACGGGCCAAAATGCTCTCAAGGCGGTTCTACCACTGTAGCGATGATGTCAGAAAATTACTTTTCAAGGCATTCTGCACTCTACTGTACACATCTGAGCTCTGGACACAATATCCAGCAGCGCAATGGGACAAGCTGAGGGTGTGCTACAATAATGCATACAGGCAGCTCATTCAAATACCGAGGTTCTGCAGTGCCTCCACAATGTTTACTGAAGGGAGGGTGCACTCATTCCCCGCCTTACTTCGCCACCGACTAGCCAGCTTCTGGGGTAGGACTCGGAAGTCAACCAACATCATCGTTGTGGCTGCATCCGAGTGGCTCAGTTCCCCACTCAATGAGCGATGGATGCAGATGATGCGGCGACCTCCCTGATGGACGGTTTAATTTAATTTAATCTAATTGTTTTTATTGTATTACCTATTTATATGACTATTTTATTTTTGATTTATATTTTAATTTTATGTTTAGGTATCTGCCTAATATTTTTTTCTTCTCTTTGTTTTATCTTATTTCCATTTTTATAATTTTTTACTTTATTTTATTGTTTCCCTGTTTTACTGCATTTCATGTAATATGGCAGACTGGGATTGCACTATCCTCCCAGTCCTGCTGGATTTAAACTTAAATAAATAAATAATTTAAAAAAAAACAAAATTCTTTCAATTCATTCATTCTAAGAAACAAGATTCATTTAATTCATTCATTCAAGAAAACAGAATTCTTTTAATCTATTCATTCAAGAAAACAGAATTAATTTAATTCGTTCATTCAAGAAAAGAAAATTCATTTCTTTCATTCATTTAAGAAAACAAAATATACTCATTCAAGAAAACAAAATACACTCATTCAAGAAAACAAAATACACTCATTCAAGAAAACAAAATGCACTCATTCAAGAAAACAAAATACACTCATTCAAGAAAAGAAAATACATTCATTCAAGAAGACGAAATTCAAATGGATGTATTTAAAAATAACAATAAATTCAGTATTTCAACTAGTTTTAGCAATGGATTCTTCGGAAAATTATTGTTTATCAATAAAATGAGAAAAAGTTGATATGGTATCAAGTACAGAAAGTGGAAAGATCTCCTTTTGTTATGTTTTTTTTTTTTTTTATATTTACTCCACACAGGAGGCCCTGAAGAAAATAATTTCCCTCAGGGCCTATGTCATCTTTGGGGATGCTGTGTGGAGGGTCTTTTTGTGGAGAGGAAGGAGTGAACATGGGTCTTGAAGAGTCCCATGTTGTAGGAGGGAGGAAACACAGAGGCCGGCAGTTCGTTCCACAGCCGAGCTGTTGAACTTAAGAACGAATCGTAGAAGCGACCCGTTCTCATGTGACAAGTGTCAACTGTGTACAAATGTTGGGCGCGCGTTTGGCGTGTATCCCGACTACGCACCGGCGCCGAAGGGATCAATGACGCTAGTTCCTCAGAGCATCTTCCATTGTAATACCGATAGAACAAGGACAGCATACCTACCCGACGTCTGTGCTCTAAAGATTGCAGTCCGTTTGTTAAGATTGGGGAATCTATCAAACGGACCGCCCGTTTCTGCACAGAGTCAAGGGTTTTTTTCAGGTATTTTGGGGCTCCAGACCAGAGATGGCTGCCAAATTCGACAGTAGGGCGCACTTGCGATTTGTACAGGGTGAGCAGTTGTGTACTATTAAAGTATCTGCGGGCCCTGTACAGTACGCCCAGCTTCTGAGAGGCCAACTTTACTCTGGCTTCGATGGAGCCCCCGTACCTGAGCTGGTCACTTATAGTTACACCAAGCATATCAATGGAAGGCCTGTTCGGAAGATTGCTTCCGTTGAAGGAGACTAGATTATCATTTGGATCCCTTTTAGACGTAATCAGACAGGATTGGGTCTTTGAAACATTAAATTCGACGAGATTATTTTTACCCCAGGAGGAAATACTCTCGAGATAACCGTCCATTCTCTGCTTCAAAGCCCTCCGAGCCGTTGGAGTTTGTGTGCCCTTTGGGGACACCTCACAAGATCGCCTCTGTCTGTACAGTGTGTATAAGGCAAGGGAGCTATGTCGCCACCTGGTTGGGAAGCGTTGTGAGGCGGGTTAATATAGGATTTATTAATGCGGGTCTTGAAGTGGCCCGTATTATATGAAGGAAGAAAAACAGATGCCGGTAACTCGTTACACACACGGGTCGAAGAAGCGGCCCATTCTCATGAAGCCAACGTCAAGTTTGACGAAAGTGCACCTGTGCACCGGGGATCAATGCTGCTAGCGTCTTTGAGCAGGCTCCATTAAAATACCTGTAGAACAGACTCAGCATGCGCACATTGCGTCTGTGCATTAGATATGGCAATCGGTCTGTTAACAATGGATTCTCAATCAGACGGACTACCCTGATTTGCACTTCCGCACTCATTTACCCTAAAAGCAACATATATTCATATGACTGCACATAAATAATACACAGAAACCGTGAAACAATATTTCAACGTTTAAAGGCACGATTAAACTAAAATAAAAGACGAAAAGAATTCCAAGAATTTATTGTTGAAATTTATTATGGAAAAGTCCGAAGATCCCCGTGCATTTTTAATTACTACTTTTAAAACCGTAATGCAGTTTCATACTGCATTAATATTCTACCAACGCAACGTAAAGTCTGCCGGAAGGATTAATCAATAGTGTTAATTGTACAACCAACCCCCGTAATATTCTATGAACGGTGCTATGTGCTATATGCAAACTATAAACTTCTAATGGAATTTCATTCTTTGAAACTGTGGAAAGTTTCCATATAAATCTGCGGCGACTCGTGGGAGAAGGGTTTACATGGTAATTTTAGCACATTTTTGCACATTATTGATTTTATAGTGCCGTTGGGGACTTGAGTTATTCGCTGAAACAAGAGTTAACATATACCGGAAGCTTTTTTAAAAATGTGAAACCGCACAAGAGTCCCAACTGCTCCCAACCGCATGGAGCTAGTGAGACTATGGCATCCCCTATTGCGGTATGTTTGGGGCTGAAGCTTGTAGAGAGTGGAAAGAAAATTGGGAAGAGAAGGTGGGGGAGTACCTGGCTATAATAATGTCGATAACTTGTCACCGTTCTCGAGTTGACTGCAGACCACCAACGAACAAACAACAGTTCACAACGACTAATTAAGTGATCTTAATTTATTCGCCGTGAACTGTTGTTTGTACGTTAGTGATCTGCAGACGTGTTCCGGAACAATAAAGAGTTATCGATATTAATCGATAAATTCTTTGTCTATCGACTGTACTAGGTACCATGGCATTCTACGATTTTTAATATAGAAACCAACAACATTACTGTAGCAAATAACTCACCAATCAACTCAAAAATCATTCCCACAATCACAACATATTATCAGAAAAAAAAATCTTCCACTCTCCACACACCTTACTCCTATTTAGTATTCTTTGTTAACATTACTCTCACAAGACATTTTAAGAACATACGTAAAAGGGATATTAAATATGCGCAATTTAATTTAGAACCATATTCGTGGTAGTAAAATTAACGTGCGAATGCCCAAATAAATAAATTACACTGCTGCTCATCGCGGTAAAAAAAACGTGTTACTTTAGCCTTAACCTAGGTTCTGTCGTAATTTTCACGGATCCGCTGATCGTAATAATCATTATAGATTAGGAAAACCATAATTGTCCAAGAATTCAAGTTACAGAAAAAAACACTTCAGAGAAAATGATAATGGCACGAATTAGAAATCCGATCACGTCTTCTGAGGTAATTCAGGCGCGACTAAAAAAACTTTCAGTAGGTTGAGCTTACTTAACTACTATCTAAATTTCCATACTCAGTACCTATTTGCTTAATGGCTGTGCTTATCTAATAAAGCTCTTACAATAGAACGGTGCGTATTAATCAGAACCGACGCCAACTCTTAGAGAAAACCCAAAATTCTGGATAACCTTTAGATCTATTTAAACTACTTACATACCTACCTAATCATAAGCAAGTATGGTATCACAACCTAATTACATATTTGCTCATGAACGTGTGCAGTGAGTAAGCTTTTGAAGTAACTGTAGCTCACAGAATTCCTAATTTACAACCGTTGTGTTTGAAATACACATTCACATTTCTCTGGGCAACATATTGAATTTACGCTCTCTAGGTACTACCGTAAAATGTAAGCACGAAACGAGTAATATGTAGATTTTCTTAATGAAGCTTTTCACACCAGTTGCGGTTATTCTAAATTCCATGCAATTTGCCTTATTTCTTGTTTGATAATCAGGGCTGCTTTACGCAATGTAATGAATAATGCTCTCGAATCGCCGGACGAAAATATAATGCATTGTTCACGCTTGTAGCCAAGCTAACCACATCTAGTGATTAGTTATCCAGATGTCGAAGCTGGTACCACAAACTAGGACTCTGCGCAGCGTAACTAACAAGGAAGTACTCTAAGTCACGTATAAAATAAACCATCACATCAAAATATCAAATCAAACGTACGTGCTAAATTGAATGCAAGTTTAAATGATTCGCATCTTTTTTGTGGGTTGTTTTGGTGAGTAGTTATTTGGTGAGGTCCAACCAAAGCAAAGGTGGCTCCGTGGTAAAATTACTCGTAACTGGATAAGGGAGGGATACTGAGAGAGAGAATTGGCAAATAAGGGATGGTGAAAACGTGGCTTCGGATAGTGGTTTTTCACGTTAAGTGCAATCGCCTTAGTGGGTAAGTGAACTTTGAATAAATGTACGGCGATACGGGACATGTTATTTAGCGCTGCAGTTCCAGGCGGCGGTAATGGAAGACAGAATTAGAGGAACTAGAGATGTATTGGGTTCCACGGTCGGTAGGGCAGACGACGAATTATTCAGTCAAGTAAAAAAAGCAAACTTACCCAAAGTACTGTGGTTTTAGCAAGAATCTTTAGAATGACGATCAAGTTTGAGTTTAAAATATGAAAAGTTAATAGAAATCCCTGGTTTGGGATTTTAAAAGTTTCTCGTAACTCGTACTATAAACATAAAGCAGGAATCTACCTGTTTGTCTGATGTAATGGAATTGCTCGAACGATAACGATTGAAACGCCTAAATAACATTGTTTGAAAAAAAAATTGTTTTCAAAATTTTAAGGTTAATGCACCTATTTTCAGCTCTCAACATTTTTTAACATTTAACATTTAGCAAACATTTTAACAAGCTGTGAAGTTTTCAAATAATCTTTAACTTAAAAAAATGCTTTACTGTTTGTTCTTGTTCAACATTAAAATTTCAACAATTGAAGTTGCCTAGGTAGTAAAGTTAAATATTATATAAATTTTCC
Source organism: Hesperophylax magnus (assembly GCA_026573805.1). Lineage (NCBI taxonomy): Eukaryota > Metazoa > Arthropoda > Insecta > Trichoptera > Limnephilidae > Hesperophylax > Hesperophylax magnus. The sequence continues at coordinate 1,901,266 of JAIUSX010000050.1, forward strand.
CAACAAATTAAAGTAGGTAGGTTAATTTAAAAAAAAAACTTCGGCTTTGTCCTTAATATTTTAAACTACCTCAATTTTTAATTAAAAAAATATTTCAGATTGGTGTTGCAGCGGTTTTTTCTTTTTAGGTAGGCACTTTAAAAACAAAAGTAACTTTGAAATGAAATTTATGCATTGCATAGTGCGTACTTAAATATATACTAAATAATATAATTTCATCGTTGTTGTCAAATAATATATAACCTGCTTGCGGTGAGGCACTCCAACATACATCCCCAACCCCTAAACTGGTAGCCTGTAACAAATGGCCTTCAGAGAAATAAATTAATGAGACAAAATGTATTGTTAGCTTTCAATTTATATCATGTCAACCTGTCGCATTTGTCAGGGCCGCCAGAGAGATTTATTTTTTGCTATTTCATCGCCAACCTGCCTGTAGTATATTGTCTACTCATATTATAGTCTGTACTATACACGACAACCGAGACATTCGACCACATGTTGCGTGTTGGGCTGGCTAAATGGCATTGCGCACATTAAATTTGCAACTGAACTTTAACTAGGTTATCTGCTTATTGAAGACAAATAGTTGATGCAAACTGAGGAGATAACTGGATGCACCGCTTTTCATGCTCATACCTTGAAATTCCAGGTTTTGATTATTAATCACGATAATATTTATATACATAATTTAATATTATTTTTATATCTAATCAGAAGAAAGGAGATTTATGGACACGAGTAGTCCAATTAAACCCGGCTGGTGTCAAGAAGGTGTTCCTTTAGATAGCTATGATAGCAGTATTCTTACCACCAAATTTAAAAACGTGCAGCTACATGTCCATAGATATTACCAACAGTCAAAGGTGTAGGTGATGTTAAAAAACTTTGGATTGTTAGCTATCAACATACTCTGTGTCAGTTGAATGCATTGAGTTATATATAAATATAGTCTACATTCCTTGCAATATCAGTGTAAAATATTGTTTCCGTGCGGGAAATAGGAAGGGGAGTGTGGCGGCTGTCGATGTCGCCCGAATCCTTCCGACCGCGAACGAACTCAACGAACAAGTCGAAAATGCTCCACGAGTTTTTAACATTAATAAGTCAACTTACGCAACGGTTTGTGGTAAAACCATACTGATGAAAGGTTGTACCATTGCTTTCCCTATATTTTCCAGTACGACTTGTACAATATCAATATCAATATCATGTCGGCATGTTGAAGTCATCGCCGGAGGCCTGTGCCCAGCGAGCGCTTGTAACTGACTGATGCCTGTGGTATCTCACATCGGCTAATATCCTGACTCTATATCCTGAGTGAAATATCATGGAACCATTTGCGGCAAGGTAAAGAGTGGAAAATACTCTAAGTATCGCCCTGGTGTTAAACCGTCATTCATAAATGAAATTTTGCTTGAAATGGCTTTGATCTGAATAGCCAGGTACTTTCTTACCTTCCTCTTCCCCATCTCCTTCCCCTCCCCACTTCCTTAAATCTCACAAAATATCTCGATTGGGGATGCCATAGTCTCACTGGTTTCAGACGGTTGGGAGCAGTTGGGACTCTTGTATGGAGGTTCATGAACACGTGGTTCGATATATTACGAATGTACACAATGCAATCACGTATTTAACCGGATTTCAGAAAACGAATTTTTTCCCGATATATTGAAAAAGTTTGATCATTTTCAAAATTCCTACATTGAGTGCAAAATTGTCCTTACTTATGGCACACCGCACAAAATTTGCTCAGCGCGCGATGATTTACTTCAGAGCGCAGAATTTCGTTTCAGAGTTTTTTGGGCTCCATCGCTAATAAAAAATGTTGAATCATTTTGTAAATAGGAATTAATTTGTGGAAATTACAGGTATTAAATTATTGAGGCTTTGATTTTTATAATACAAATTTATAGTAATAGTAATATAAATACATAATAATACAAACGATTAGTAATATTTATTTATTTATTTATTAACGCCGATTATAGCGGCTTTTACAAAAGAATAACAATTGTTTTAGTTATTATAAATACAGAATATACATAGATAAAAAAAATATAAATACAAAATACTTAAAAGAGAACAATAGAAATGGTTATTATAAATACAATGCAACAATGTGTATATATAAATATATAAACAATTAATTTACAATAAATCCCGGATAAACTAATACTTTAAAACTGTATTTGGTTATATTCAATCAGAGAAGCGCTGACATACAGTTTTAATTAAGTGGTGTTTGTATGAGGATTGTAACGGACGTAGTTGACCACATTATTTAATTTCATAAAATTTGTTTTACTTTTATAAAATGTGCCTACCCCACGCCACTGGCAAAATCACCACTCCCCGCCACTGGCCATTTTGTTCCCGGCCGCTTGAAAAACTTTGTCTACGAACGGCATCGATACCGCGTCGCCGGCTTACCTGCCGCGTGGATCGATGTCCAGCATTTTTTCTATGTAAAATTTACTAGGAAAAATCAATTTTTAAATATTGCAAATGTTTATATTTTACTTGTTCATCCCCTCGGCGGTAGTCAAATAAACACTATTTTCAATATACTACCGCTGAGGAGATATTAAAAAAGCTGTTTTTCACACATATGTATAACCATTTTTTGAACAATATTTTTTACCTTTTTTGCGTGTACAAAAATCCAGGAACCTCGTAGCATAGTGAATCTTATCTCTTTCTGAGCGCTATGTTACGGGGGACCTGGGAAAAATACTAACTTAACATGTTTTACAAATTTGATCGCTTTGAGATCATATTTACACATTTATTTACAAACATTTCTTATTTTTTATCGTATCTTGACAAACAAAAAATCTAGTTGTCAAGATACACATTCTTATAACTACTATGCATTTAAACTATGTAATTGTTATTCATGTAAGCGTTCAAAATCTTTTCTAACTCGCAAATTTAAGCGACTACTTTCACCAGTGCTGCCGGCAAAATGAATATGCTGGTATCTATTGTGCAATTTACGAGTTTCGGGGAAGTTAATCTCCATGTCTCGCGAACTGAGGGTGTAAAGTACCTGGGGGATGGTTTTTTTCTACCCGATGAGTGGGCTGCCTATAGCAACTTATAGGACTAAAATACTATATTTTTTGTATTTTTTTTTTTTTTTTTTTTTGATTATAGGAATTTTTTTACATATATTTTTTTGTAAATTTTGTGTTTGTTTTTTTTTTTTTTTTAGTAAATCGTTATTATTATATTTTTTAAAGTTGATTGTTTGTAAATGTATACTATATTTTTTTGTATATTTGGTTGCAATTTTAATTTTTTATTTAAGTCCACTCATCAAGGGGGGAAGGTTATAGAGACTGGGAATGGATAGGTGGGTTCGTCGTCGGGACTTGAGCGCCCGAGACATGCTATGCTGGGATTTGAGTGCATAGGAAGTTTCGCATAGAATGTTTTGGCTAATTCTACCACATGAGTTTTAAATGGGGGGATTTTCGTGCCTGAATTAATTATACTATTACGGACGAACCAAGGGCTTTTGGTGAATCTTCTAAGTGTGACATTCTGGAATGTGGCGAGACTTTTTGTGTTTGCTGTGCCCCAAATGGGTGAGGCGTATGACATGATGGGGCGTATTTGTGTTTTGTAGATGAGTAGTTTGTTTTGTATGGAAGTTTTTGAGTTTGAGTGTAACAACGGGTAAAGGGCGTTGGATGTGTTTTTTGCTTTTTGTAGTGTAATATTTATGTGTTTTTTCCATGTGAGTCGTCTGTCAAGTGTAACTCCAAGATATTTGGCCGATTTTTCCCACGGTATAGATTGGCCGTACATCGTTATTTCCTCTCGCGGGGCGCGGCTGCCTTTTCTACGAGAGAAAAAGACGGCCACGCTCTTTGAGGGATTCACGTCTATACGCCATTTATCGTACCAATCTTGGAGTAAGTCAATGTTTTTTTGTAGTCGGTACGTAATCATCCTGGGTGAACAGTATCTAACCATAACTGTGGTGTCATCTGCGTACAGAGCTTTGTGAGAATTTGAGTTTTCAGAGAGGGGGATGTCGTGAGTGTAGACATTGAAAAGGATTGGAGAAAGCAGAGACCCTTGCGGGACCCCAGCTGTCATGAAACGTTTTTTTGAGAGAGCGCCACCGTATTTTACTTGAAAAGTACGTTGGCGTAGAAATGATTTGAAGGCACCGAGTAGTTGGGGATCGATGCCTGTTTCGTGGAGTTTGAGAAGCAGGCCGTTTATCCATACTTTATCGAAAGCTTTGGCTATGTCCAGGAAAATGGCGCCAGTTGATCGCTTGGTATTGAAGCCTCCGATGATGATTTCGGAGACTCTGAGAAGTTGGTGGAGGGTGGAGTGATTTGATCTAAAACCGTGTTGCTCTTCAGGTAATGTTGAAACCTCGTCAATGTGCTTGAGGAGCCGTGTCAAAAGGATCTGTTCGTAGATTTTACCGATGTTTGATAGAAGGCTGATTGGACGGTGATTTTCGCAGAAGAGGGGGTCTTTTCCCGGTTTTGGGATGAGAATGACGTGCGCGTGTTTCCAGTTTTTCGGGAAATAGCGCAGTCTGAGGGCTGTGTTGATGAGATTTACTAATGCTAGTATTCCTTTCTGGGGGAGGGCTTTAAGAGCGAAATTGGTTACTCCGTCTGGGCCGGGGGCTTTTTTATTTTTCCGGCTTTTTATAGCGCGGATAACCTCGGCTGGGGTGGTAAAATGTATGTTTGTATTGGGGAGATTATTTAAAACATTATTGATTTTGCGGTTGACATTGGCAATGTGATTTAGATCGGCGTGTTTAAAACTGGGACTGAATTGATTTTCTAGACTGTCGGCGAACGCCTCTGCCTTATCTAGATCGTCGAAAACGAGGCCGTTTTCGGCGTGAATGGGGTGGTTGGGGGTGGGGGTGGCTTTTAGAGTTTTGGATAATTTCCACAGAGAGCCGTCCTGTGGATTTATCTCTTGAATTTTCATATTCCAGGTGAAATTTATGTGCTCTTGAAGTTTTTTTCTGATGAGGGCTTGGATTCTATTTATAGAAGTTTTCAAGGTGGGATTTTGATATTTTTGCCAGTGGCGGCGTAAAATATTTTTTGTTTTTATTAAATCTTTGACTGAGTTTGGGAGGTTTTCCTTGAAATTTATCGGGGGGGGTGTGGGGAGGGGTTTTGAGGCCTCGTCAATTGCGGACATTATTGTCTTCGCGAAGTCGTCAACCGCTGTATCTAAATCTGAGGGATTTTTAATGTTTGGATTAATGGATAATGTTTCCCCGACTCTGTGCGAAAAGTAGGTCCAATCAGTTTTTTTGTTTTTTTTTGAGGGGGGGGGGGGGTAAGAGAATTCGTTGAGAGTTAGCAACACGGGGTTATGGTCGGAGGAGAGGTCGCAGATGGTTTCGATACTGTATGTCCAGGATGTTTTGTGAAAAACGGCAATGTCAAGTACGTCAGGTCTGTATCCGATGCTAGAGAAAAAAGTTGGCTCTATGGGTCCTGCGATGTTTATGTCGGGATGAGCGTTGGCAAAGTCGCGTAGGATACGTCCGTTTTTGTTGGTGAGCCTACTATTCCAATCGGGGTGTTTTGAGTTAAAATCCCCCGCTAGAATAGTAGGCGTTTGTCCATCGAGAAGTAATTCAAGATCCGACTTTTGTAAAGTCTGAACAGGTGGGTTGTAAATTGAATTAATTCTCAATGGACCTGAATGTTTAGTGAATACAGTGATGGAGGTACTTTCAATGCTAGTCAGGGGGGGGGGGTGATGTTGTGTTTGTGTGCGATTTTAGATTTCACGAAGACGGCTGTGCCACCGCCTCGTGAGTGTAAACGGTCGTTTCGGTACAGTGTGTAGTTAGCGATTTTTGGTGTGTGTGAGGGATTAAGGTGTGTTTCATTTATGAGTATTATGTCTAAATTATGTGTGTTGGTGAAAATTCGTAGTTCGTGCATGTTTTTGTCAAGACCATTAGCATTCCAGAATGCCAAACGTAGCGCGGAGGGCTTGGTAGAATTAGCCATTTAATTGGTAAAGAGAGCAATGATTTGAGGGGCTGCTACAAAGAGAATCGAGAGGTAGTCTGCCGGTGAGGTGGCAGATTGAAATTTTGGGAGTAGATCAGCGATGAGTTCGCCGATCTTTGAAAAGAAGTTATTTTTAAATATGTCTGAGAAACTAAAGGGGGTAGCTGAGGGCTGGGGGGTGGGGGGGGAGGTTGATGGTGAGGGGGGGATGTTGGAGGGGGGGAGGGGAGAGGGGGTGGGGGAAGGAGGGGGGATTTGGTGGGGGGGGTTTAATGCCTGAGCATAGGAGGTGGATGGTTGGACTGGGCGGGAGGTGAAAGTGATTTGGGGAGGTACCTCAGTTCGACGGGGCATGGGTGTGGAGGGTGCAGGACGTTTCGGGCAGTCTTTGTAGTTGGCCGGGTGAGGGCCGGCGCAGTTTGCGCAGGTAGCCGGGCCGTCCTCTCTCTGCTTCAGACAGGTGGCGGTGAAGTGGGGCCCCGCGCATTTGACGCAGCGGGGGGGGGAGATGGCAGCCTTTGGCGGAGTGGCCGAACAGTTGACAGCGATGGCATTGTGTAGGGGCTGTTTTGTGGTCGAGGAATTCGCATTTTATTCTTAGGTGGAAGATGTGAGTGAGGTTAAATATTTTTTTGCCCTCTTCGCCGTGAGTCAGCTGCACGAGGACCATCGGGACGTTGGTGCGGTCGGGTCCCGACCTCATCCTGGAGACGGTGATGGCCGGGAGACCAAGGTCCTGGAGTTCGAGGAGAATCTCCTCCTCTGATATCTGGGTAGGGATTCCCCTCAGAACTGCCTTAGTAGTCTTGTCCTCGTGCAGCTCGAAGGTGTGAAAGTCGGTTTTTGATTCGTCAAGGATTTTTGTGGTGAGTCTGAAGCTGGAGGAGTCGGCGGTGTGGACTACCACACCCGTCGGGATGGCTTTGGCGTGAGAGATGCGCACACCGGCGTTCTCCAGCTTTCTTCTGATGGTATTCCAGTTTGTGTCGGATTTAATGATGATGGGCGGGATTTTGATGGGACGTCGGGCGGGAGTCGGGGTGGTGGTGGTGTTTGTCAGATCTGTGGTGTCTGCTCCGTCAGTGGTGATTGTGTCCGAGTTTGTGTCAATTGAGGAGGGCGGGGCCAGGGTCTGGAAGCGGTTGGTGGTAGCGAGGGTCTTGGGAGGCGTGGGCGGTTTTTGTTTTATCGGGTTATTCGGGGTGGTCCAGAGAGGCGGGAAGTCCTTGGTTGGTGATGGAGGTAGTGCAGTGCAGCTTGCCAGGCTGTGGTCGGCGGAGGTGGAGGCGGTGGAGGTGGAGGCGGAGGTGGTGGGCGGTTGTGTGGCGATGGGCGGGGTTCTACGTGTGGTGCCTGAGAGGTAGGTGGTGGCCGAGGGGTTTACCCCATCTGGGTAGAAGGTCACCTTTCGTTGGGGGGTTTTTGTGACTGTTATCTGCATATTTTTGATGAAAGTCTGGAGAGCCTCAATTGGAGGATCCAGCTTCTCCAGTTCGAGGAGGTATGTTTCCATGTCAGTGGGTAGTGATGCAGGTCAGGTAGGGCGGGGTACGGGTAGGTAGTAGGGCAGAGTAGGATGGATATCGAGGTCAAGGAGCGCAGGTGGTCAGTGGTATGTGTCGCCAGGATGGGTGGACTGTAACAGTATTAGGTTGACTGTATTGGCTCGCAGAGCGAGTCGGTGGGCTCGGAGAGCGCAAGAGAGACAATTTACGGTGGGAAGATGAATCTTCCAAGCAAATGTCTTTTGGTTCGATGTGCGACATTTTGCCGGGGCTTATAAACACATATCTGGCGCGGGTACAATCCCCCACCACTTTTGGACTCAAAGCCCAATGTCGGGTGCGAGTCATGCTTATTGAATATAAGCAGCCAAATAATAAAATAAAAGTTCAAAAAAACGAGACGAACATTTGCTTGGAAGATTCATCTTCCCACTGTAAATTGTCTCTCTTGCGCTCTCCGAGCCCACCGACTCGCTCTGTCGAGCCAATACAGTCCACTAAATAAATACTGTACAGTCCAACCACCCTGGCGTCACACACCACTGACCACCTGCGCCCCCTGACCTCGTTCTCCATCCTACTCTGCCCTACGACCTACCCGTGCCCCGCCCTTACCTGCCAAAACCTTCCTGACTACCCACTGACATGGAAACATACCTCCTTGAACTGGAGAAGCTGGATCCTCCAATTGAGGCTCTCCAGACATTCATCACTAATATGAAAAGAACCGTCACAAAAACCCCCCAACGAAAGGTTACCTTTTATCCAGATGGGGTAAATCCCTCGGCCACCACCTACCTCTCAGGCACCGCACGTAAAACCCCGCCCATCGCCACACAACCGCCCACCACCTCCGCCTCCACCTCTACCGCCTCCACCCCCGCCGACCACAGCCTGGCAAGCCGCACTGCATTACCTTCATCACCATCCAAGGATTTCCCGCCCCTTTGGACCACACCGAATAATCCAATCAGAACAAAACCGCCCACGCCTCCTCAGACCCTCGCTACCACCAACCGCTTCCAGACCCTGGCCCCGCCCTCCTCAGATGACACCAACTCAGACACAATCACCACTGACGGAGCAGACACAAACCTATCAACCACCACCACCACCCCGACAGCCGCCCGACGTCCCATTAAAATCCCGCCCATCATCATTAAGTCAGACACAAACTGGAATACACTGAGAAAGAAGCTGGAGAACGCCGGTGTGCGCATATCCCACGCCAAAGCTATCCCGACGGGCGTGGTGGTCCACACCGCCGACTCCTCCAGCTTCAGACTATCAACAAAAATTCTCGATGAAACCAAAACCGACTTCCACACCTTCGAGCTGCACGAGGACAAGACCACTAAGGCAGTTCTGAGGGGAATCCCTACCCAGATCTCAGAGGAGGAGATTCTCCTCGAACTCCAGGACCTTGGTCTCCCGGCCATCACCGTCTCCAGGATGAGGTCGGGACCCGACCGCACCAACGTCCCGATGGTCCTCGTGCAGCTGACTCACGGCGAAGAGGGCAAGAGAATCTTCAACCTTACACACATCTTCCATCTGCGAATAAAATGTGAATTCCTCGACCACAAAACAGCCCCTACACAATGCCATCGCTGTCAACTGTTCGGCCACTCCGCCAAAGGATGTCATCTCCCCCCCCGCTGCGTCAAATGCGCGGGGCCCCATTTCACCGCCACCTGTCTGAAGCAGAGAGAGGACGGCCCGGCTACCTGCGCCAACTGCGCGGGCCCTCACCCGGCCAACTTCAAAGACTGTCCGAAACGCCATGCACCCTCCACACCCATGCCCCGTCGAACTGAGGTACCTCCCCAAATCACTTTCACCTCCCGCCCTGTCCAACCATCCACCTCCTATGCCCAGGCATTGAACCCCCCCCCCCACCAAATCCCCCCTCCTTCCCCCACCCCTCTCCCCTTCTCCTTCCCCCCTCTCCGCCAACCTCCCCCCCCACCCCCCAGCCCTCAGCTACCCCCTTTAGTTTTTCAGATCTTTTCAAAAATAACTTCTTTTCAAAGATCGGCGAACTTATCGCCGATCTAGTCCCCAAATTCCAATCTGCCACCTCGCCGGCAGACTACCTCTCGATTCTTTTCACTGCAGCCCCTCAAATCATTGCTCTCTTTACCAATTAAATGGCTAATTCTACCAAGCCCTCCGCGCTACGTTTGGCATTCTGGAATGCTAATGGTCTTGACAAAAACATGCACGAACTACGAATTTTCACCAACACACATAATTTAGACATAATAATCATAAATGAAACACACCTAAATCCCTCACACACACCAAAAATCGCTAACTACACACTGTACCGAAACGACCGTTTACACTCACGAGGCGGTGGCACAGCCGTCTTCGTGAAATCTAAAATCGCACACAAACACAACATCACCCCCCCCCCTGACTACCATTGAAAGTACCTCCATCACTGTATTCACAAAACATTCAGGTCCATTGAGAATTAATTCAATTTACAACCCACCTGTTCAGACTTTACAAAAGTCGGATCTTGAATTACTTCTCGATGGACAAACGCCTACTATTCTAGCGGGGGATTTTAACTCAAAACACCCCGATTGGAATAGTAGGCTCACCAACAAAAACGGACGTATCCTACGCGACTTTGCCAACACTCATCCCGACATAAACATCGCAGGACCCATAGAGCCAACTTTTTTCTCTAGCATCGGACACAGACCTGACGTACTTGACATTGCCGTTTTTCACAAAACATCCTGGACATACAGTATCGAAACCATCTGCGACCTCTCCTCCGACCATAACCCCGTGTTGCTAACTCTCAACGAATTCTCTTACCCCCCCCCCTTCAAAAAACAAAAAAAACTGATTGGACCTACTTTTCGCACAGAGTCGGGGAAACATTATCCATTAATCCAAACATTAAAAATCCCTCAGATTTAGATACAGCGGTTGACGACTTCGCGAAGACAATAATGTCCGCAATTGACGAGGCCTCAAAACCCCTCCCCACACCCCCCCCCGATAAATTTCAAGGAAAACCTGCCAAATTCAGTCAAAGATTTAATTAAAACAAAAAATATTTTACGCCGCCACTGGCAAAAATATCAAAATCCCACCTTGAAAACTTCTATAAACCGAATCCAAGCCCTCATCAGAAAAAAACTTCAAGAGCACGTAAATTTCACCTGGAATATGAAAATTCAAGAGATAAATCCACAGGACGGCTCTCTGTGGAAATTATCCAAAACTCTAAAAGCCACCCCCACCCCCAACCACCCCATTCACGCCGAAAACGGCCTCGTCTTCGACGATCTAGATAAGGCAGAGGCGTTCGCCGACAGTCTAGAAAATCAATTCAGCCCCAGTTTTAAACACGCCGACCTAAATCACATTGCCAATGTCAACCGCAAAATCAATAATGTTTTAAATAATCTCCCCAATACAAACATACATTTTACCACCCCAGCCGAGGTTATCCGCGCTACAAAAAGCCGGAAAAATAAAAAAGCCCCCGGTCCAGACGGCGTAACCAATTTCGCTCTTAAAGCCCTCCCCCAGAAAGGAATACTAGCATTAGTAAATCTCATCAACACAGCCCTCAGACTGCGCTATTTCCCGAAAAACTGGAAACACGCGCACGTCATTCTCATCCCAAAACCGGGAAAAGACCCCCTCTTCTGCGAAAATCACCGTCCAATCAGCCTTCTATCAAACATCTGTAAAATCTACGAACAGATCCTTTTGACACGGCTCCTCAAGCACATTGACGAGGTTTCAACATTACCTGAAGAGCAACACGGTTTTAGATCAAATCACTCCACCCTCCACCAACTTCTCAGAGTCTCCGAAATCATCATCGGAGGCTTCAATACCAAGCGATCAACTGGCGCCATTTTCCTGGACATAGCCAAAGCTTTCGATAAAGTATGGATAAACGGCCTGCTTCTCAAACTCCATGAAACAGGCATCGATCCTTAACTACTCGGTGCCTTCAAATCATTTCTACGCCAACGTACTTTTCAAGTAAAATACGGTGGCGCTCTCTCAAAAAAACGTTTCATGACAGCTGGGGTCCCGCAAGGGTCTCTGCTTTCTCCAATCCTTTTCAATGTCTACACTCACGACATCCCCCTCTCTGAAAACTCAAATTCTCACAAAGCTCTGTACGCAGATGACACCACAGTTATGGTTAGATACTGTTCACCCAGGATGATTACGTACCGACTGCAAAAAAACATTGACTTACTCCAAGATTGGTACGATAAATGGCGTATAGACGTGAATCCCTCAAAGAGCGTGGCCGTCTTTTTCTCTCGTAGAAAAGGCAGCCGCGCCCCGCGAGAGGAAATAACTATGTACGGCCAATCTATACCATGGGAACAATCGGCCAAATATCTTGGAGTTACACTTGACAGACGACTCACATGGAAAGAACACATAAATATTACACTACAAAAAGCAAAAAACACATCCAAAGCCCTTTACCCGTTGCTACACTCAAACTCAAAAACTTCCATACAAAACAAACTACTCATCTACAAAACACAAATACGCCCCATCATGTCATACGCTTCACCCATTTGGGGCACAGCAAACACAAAAAGTCTCGCCACATTCCAGAATGTCACACTTAGAAGATTCACCAAAAGCCCTTGGTTCGTCCGTAATAGTATAATTAATTCAGGCACGAAAATCCCCCCATTTAAAACTCATGTGGTAGAATTAGCCAAAACATTCTATGCGAAACTTCCTATGCACTCAAATCCCAGCATAGCATGTCTCGGGCGCTCAAGTCCCGACGACGAACCCACCTATCCATTCCCAGTCTCTATAACCTTCCCCCCTTGATGAGTGGACTTAAATAAAAAATCAAAATTGCAACCAAATATACAAAAAATATAGTATACATTTACAAACAATCAACTTTAAAAAATATAATAATAACGATTTTCTAATTAAAAAAACAAACACAAAATTTACAAAAAAATATATGTAAAAAAATTCCTATAATCAAAAAAAAAAAAAAATAAATAAAATACAAAAAAATATAGTATTTCAGTCCTATAAGTTGCTATAGGCAGCCCACTCATCGGGTAGAAAAAAACCATCCCCCAGGTACTTTACACCCTCAGTTCGCGAGACATGGAGATTAACTTCCCCGAAACTCGTAAATTGCACTATAGATACCAAATAAAATTAGTTCATCTTTACCACCGAAACCAAGCGTTTTATTATCTACAAGTGACTCCTGCCCAACATCTGCCTCACCTCGCCGAGTCTTCTGCTCCAAAACCTTCTGGTGTTACCTCTTCAAGACCAGCCGGCCCTCCTCTGGAAAACCGCCAACACCAGAAGCGAGCAGAGACGACAGCACACCCAGTGCCCAACATTCACCGAGCTTGGGTGCGGGAGGCAGATTTCATCTTCAATATCTACTACTATCATCATCATCGGCCGTAAAGGAGCATTTTCAACGGTTGAAGACACGGTTTGGACCCGGCGCCTAAATCTACAGTCTTGTGCGGACTCCCGTCCAGTACAAGGATAAACTAGCAATGTTTATAGATTCATCCAAAACATATTTATTACCAAGTACATGTAGGCGATTCATTATGGAATTGAGTTCAGCGTTAGATCCTGTATTGTTGCAGTGATAGGGTAATTTGAAACGAACTGATCGACTAGGTACACGGAAACATATTAGCGAAAGAAGTTCAGGGGAGTTCAACAGGTTGATAACGATTTTAAATAAATAAAATAGGTCAAAACAAATTCTTCTTTCTTTTAATGTATCGAGTCCCAATAAATGTAACAGAGAGGGGTAATTAATGTTTTCGATGAGTATTCCCAATTTAAAATTAATATAAAGTAAAAATTTATGTTGGACTCGCTCAAGGGAATTCTCATGTACACTGTAGTAAGGACTCCAAATGGTGGTGTTAAATTCTAGTTGGCTTCTAACAAGTGAAGTGTAAAGTAATTTGACAGTTTTTAAATTTTTTAAATCCTTTGAAATCCGTAAGACAAATCCTAACATTTGCATTGCTTTACTGGTTATATTATTAATTTGTTTAATGAATGTTAATTTAGTGTCAAAGGTTATACCAAGGTCTCTTATTTCATCAACAGATAATAAGGTGTGATTATTGAGAAAGTAGGTGAACAACAATGGGTTTTTTTTCTGTGGAATCTCATAAGTTGACATTTTTTTACATTAAGTGTTAATTTGTTTTTAAGACACCAATCGTTAAAGCTATTAATATTAGATTGAAGTGTTAGACAGTCCTCTATATTGTCAATAATTCTATATATCTTCATATCATCAGCGAACATTAGAATGAGAACACGGGTGAATATGTTTGTTACGTCGTTAATGAATAAATTAAAAAGTATAGGACCAAGATGCGAACCCTGGGGTACGCCACTGGTAGCTTCGAACATGTAGGATAAGTGATCATTAATACAGACAGTTAACTGACGCCTAAGTAAGTAACTCTTAAACCAAGATAAAAGGTTTCCATTAATTCCGAGTTTCAAAAGTTTATTAATGAGGATTTTATGACAGACCTTATCAAACGCCTTACTGAAGTCGGTATATATAGAATCAACTTGTTGTTTGTTGGCAAGTGCATTGGAAATAAAATCTTCATATAATGTTAGGTTAGTCAAAGTTGATCTGCCGGAGATAAAGCCGTGTTGACAAGTTGCGATACAAGAGTTTACAAAGAAGCTGATTTTCTTAAGAATCAATTTCTCAAAAAGTTTAGGTATGGACGATTGAATACAGATAGGCCGATAATTTTCAACAAAGGATTTATCACCACTTTTAAATACAGGAGTTAAGTAGCTAAGTTTCCATATTTTTGGAAAGTGTCCTGTGGAGAGTGACTTATTAAACAGTATATTTAGCGGAACAGATAAACTTTGGACACAATTCTTAAGTAAGATGGAAGGAATCTTATCAGGTCCCGAGCTTGTTTTAGGTTCAAGTGATTTAATACAGACTATAATGTCTTCAATATCAATGTGTATTTGCGATAAGTGTAAATTTATATCCGTATTGAAGTAAGGAATTAAGTCATCTGGAATATCAGGTTCATACACGTCCTTAAAGTAATCAGCAAACATGTTTGATTATATACATTTCATAAATTTTACTGGAGCTATTTTGTCTGTAACGTATATTACCAGAAATACCAGAATCATTGTTTTTCATTGATTTTGTGTATTTCCAAAAGTATTTTACATCATGAAGTATCGTGTTCTCAACAGAATTAATGTAATTTTTATAACATCTTTTTGTCATTTTTTTTGCAATCTCTTCTAATATTGTTGAATGCCATATAGTTGGGAATTGTTCTGTGTTCTTTATATTTTTTATGTGTTTCTTTTTTAATACCAATTAACTGAATTAATTCTTTGCTGTACCATATCGGATACTTTCGTACTTTATGATGAATTAGAGGAATTGTGTCGGAAATGATACTATTCAGTTGAGAGTAAAATAGTTCTACGCTATTGTTGAGATCACCTTCCTTGAGAACAGACCAATTTACTTTGTTAAGTGCATGATTAATGTCCTGGTAATTAGCATTAATGAAATTACGACTACAATTTTTAATTAGGGGGTCACACTCTATTGTAATAGGTAATAGTATTGTAAGTGGAGGGTGGTGATTATCAACTTGGTCAAAGGATTCGGCTGACTCATAGACTTTTATATCCTTATCAGTAGAGAAAATTAAATCAAGTGTCCGATTACTACAATTAGGCACATTGTTACATTGAAGTAGACCTAAATAGATCGACATGTCTAAGATTTCTCTCTCGCACGCCGTTAATGGTAAGTAATCCAAATCATTAAATTTACAATTAGGTAGATTATAATCACCGCAAATTATAATATTGTGATTAGGGTGGTTAGATTTAAGTAGCTCGACATCTTCACAATGATTTTTATACATTATTATATTAGAATTTGGTGGAATATATACACATCCGATGATAGTTTTTTTGGATTTATCGTTTAACATTACAAAAATTTGCTCATCATCATTGTTTTTGTTTTTTAATAATTTCGATGAAATTTTTTTATTTACTGCTATCAGGACGCCTCCTCCTCTTGATTTGGAGCTGGTGTTCCGATTTCGGTCAACTCGGTAGATATTGTGGTTAGGTAGACCGAGCTCCGCTGAGTATATCGATGGTTCCAGCCAGGTCTCAGAGAGTATGATGATGTCCTGTGTGATGGTGGGTGCATTAGTTCTAAAGTCACTGAGTTTAGTCCGAAGTCCCCTGACGTTCTGGTAGAAGATGTAACGTGGCGTGGTTATAAGTTTTTTGGTATATTTGTTATAATTTTGGGTCTATTGTTGATATATTTGATAGTTAAATTATTTTCTCCCTTGCTTTTTCGATCCTCCAGCTCCTTCCACAAGTTTTGTACTTCTTGCCGTTGAAGCATTGTTAAGTCGTTCTTGGTATATATATCTAACATATTTAATTGTCCGATTCCCTTCAACCAATGAGGTCGTCTCCTGCAACAAAATACTTTTATTTTTACAAAAATGTATTATATTAATTAGAGAATGCTAATAACATATCTTTTTAAAATTTTAGGAAAATACCGACATATTGTACCGAAGATAAAAGCCGTCAAAATGTTACTATTTGTAGATGCGCTGCGGTACTGCCATTTGAATTATTAATTGTATCGAATCATATCTCGCGTGACAGCATTGTAAGCGTTTTACTGAAGTTCACTTTAAAAGCACATAATTTATTAATTCTTAAAACTATTTTAGTGTCAAATATGATTTAAGATTTTCACTGATAAAAGTATTTTTGTTATTTGTTTGTGGGGTGTTATGCCGTGTTGCGCTAACTCATTCTTTAGCCAACCTTACAGTGTCGATCATCAAGGCAGATATGTAATTGATAGTGGTGAAAAGTGTGTTTAAGTAGGTCTGTGCGATACCGTGTTGCCAACTCACTACTCTACGAGCTGGTTTTACAGTAAAATTTAAAATGGTTTTCTGCGTTTAGCTTTGGTGTAGCCGTCAATTACCGGATACCAAGAACTATTAAGCTTAGCTCCGTCGTCTTTATTGATATTAATGGGGTTTTTGTGAATTTAGATTGCTTCTGTAATTAGGCGAGCTCTGTGAGTTTTGGGTCTTTCCAGGACTTCAGGAACAAATCCGATGTAATGGCCGGTTTCAATCAAATGCTCGGCGATTGCCGATTTGTCAGGATGGCCGAGTTTACATGCTCGAAAGTGTTCCGAAATCCTTAAATCTCTAAAATTTTATTAATGTCAATAAAGACGCGGCATAACACCACAAAAACAAATAACAAAAATATTTTAATGTCGTTGTTAATAAAACTCATTTTAATAAGAAAAAAATGAAGACGACCTCATTTCATATTTATTTGTTCCTCTGGGGAAAGTTTTTTTTTAATAAACCATTAAAATATATTTCAATTTCAGATAGCATTACCACTTGCGCAATGTAAAAGGTGTAAGTAGTTCTATTAACATCCAATACTTTAGATAAACATTTCTTTTCCAGAGAAACGTTACGAGAGGAATTTAATTCCAATTGTCAGTGACGAGGTGAAAGTTTTGTCGATGGGATTGCTATCGGAGTAGAGGATTGGAAGTTCGCTCTTGCTGATGCAGAAATAAGTTATATCCCCGCTCTTCTGCGCTCCTTGTCCCAACTTTGCGGTTGTTAACTAGACCCCGGGAACAACTTTACCAAACAGAATGTATACCGGATATTTTCTGTCTTCATACGGTGCACTTTAATAAAATATCCCAATATCGTAGAATATATATTATAAAATTTAAGAAAAAATGCTAGCTTATTTATTTACAGAAACAATCGTTTTGACTTACTTAAAGTATACATTGTAAGGCAAAGCTATCAGTGAAATACATTTTTTCGAATAATCTGTACCTAACACGAATCGATTCACATTTTGAATACTATATACATTGTTCGAATAAATTGAAGCTTTTCTGTCAGTTTCATTCAAACAGTTTCGTTTGAGTCTAATTAAAATTTACGTTTTAAAAGAATATAACCGTAAACTACAAAATATATTTATTTTTTTATTACTTTGCTAACCCCCTTTTTATGGGCTTTTACATATGACTCCGCTGGATAAGTCCTCCATCACAACACAAGCAACATTTTCCGCTTACTGTGGTAGTAGCAGAAGATTTTTAAATGTTGTCACATTATTCGTAACCCGGGAATGTTTGTCTTTCTTTAAAAAAATAATTGAATTAAATACTAAAAATTATATATTAATAAAGTACATATTTAGTGTACATAATTAAGCTGTCCCAGAAACAATCTTTTGATTTTATTAGGTGATAAATTAAAGATGTCCACTGACTTGGTATAATTATTTTCTTCCATTAGTATTCTGGACAATGAGGAATACTTATGGTAGTTAGAACCAGAATTTCTGCACTGAAATAAATCTCGTCAATTAGTATTACGTAGTGGAATTCAAAAACTTATCATATATACAATATAAATTTGTATTCCTGTTAAAAACGAGATTGTAGGCCATTAACGAATGAATTGATAGGTATCATGAATTTAAAATTTAAGAAAACAAAAAAAAAAGTTAAAAAAAAAATTTTAAACACGTCGTCATGATATATTATTAAGATAAACGTAGGTTTATGAACACGTGTTCCAATATTATTACGAATTAACAAACACTTATCAGGAAGCGGCTTGCAGTTCCGTTTTAAACAGAATTACCAATAAATAATAAGAGATTTTTGATAAATCAGCAGTACTCTTTTTTCTCCGTGAATACATATCTATTATTAAAAAAATATGAACCCATTTAACATCTCTTATAAATACTATTTTATGGCTAAGCTTATTTGTGAAAGTTTCCCCTGGCTAACTTTTTTCTTTCTTGTAGAATTATAGACGAAAGAAAATATGAACCTTTAAAAAATTGCGATTAATGCAACCTCCCTAGATTCCACTTGCCAAGCGATTTTTAATCCTATTACCTATATTTGTAGTGATATCATAGCAAAAATATAACCCTTTTTGACTTACATATTAATCTTAAAAAATCGTCATTGTTAATGAATGTTAATTTTTCTTCTGAAACTCGGTGCATGCAAACAAACAAACAAAATATTGAGGGCAAAACAAAGTCTTAATAAAACAGTTTGAAATTTTACGTAATCCAAATGTAAGAGTAGTATAAATTCCAAAGTGTGTATATAAATTATTGTGAAACATTTTATGTAAATCACGTTCTTACAAGCTATGTTAATACAAAAAGAAAACACTGCAAAACAACGTACCTAATAAAAAATAGTTTTTTTCCGGGTATTGTAAAATATGATTAATCATATAACATAACTTTTTTGAAAACACTCACAGGGTCTCAAGGAAGATACTGTGTTTTTATTTACCACTGCAGTATACTCATCAATTAATATGCAATAATTGAAGATGATAAAACTAATAAATCTAAAAGCAATCGTGACTTGCGACCGTTATTTATATTATTTTTTGTGTCTTGTTCTGTTTCATGTTTCGTTTAGATTTTGTTATGTCACCATCTTCTTCAAAGATTAAATAAATAAATTATTTTAATTAATTAATCAGATGATATGCTTGCATATGATATCAGATGATTTCAGAGAGGAAGATACCATCAGTATCGCCCTGGTGGAAGATCACCATTGAGAATTGAAACGTTGCTTGCAATGGCGTTGGCCGGGTGTGGCGACTAGATCCAAAAAGCCAGGTACTTCCTCACCTTCCTCTTTCCCATCTGCTTCCCTTTTCTCATTATCTTCAGTCTCGCAACATACCCTCCAGACGGTTGGGAGCAGTTGGGGTTCTTGTGCGGGTTCACTTAAAAAAATATGTTTGCATAAGGGATAGAGGCATGTTGGGCACTAAACAAATTGATTTTTTTTGTTAATTTACCTTAAAGTAACTCAAATACAAAATGTAATTAATATTTAAAATTTACCTCTTTTAAGATTTCATTTAGGATTTTTTACTGAACACTGTATTCCATTTTAGGAAATGTCTTTTAATGCCCCAGAAGGGTTGGATATTTTACCAGTAAAAGCTCCCTCGAGACCATTTGAAGAGGTATCTTTTTCCGAACGAAAGATCTTTTCATTTATTTTAATAAACGAAATAAATTTAGAGCTTGCGACCCAATGCTACTTTCATGTTTATGTTGCTCATGTTTGTAGTGACCGCAATGCAATACTCATATAAAAGTCATGACTTACTACAAATAGAATATTATATAGTTCAATAGTTAATTTTATTGCGTTTTCTCAATCACACACTTATTTAAAAACCTTGTTAAGCTATGACTGAATTCATATAAATTTTTCAAAGGTCTGGCGTTACGTGTTTTGAGATGCTTTTAGAAGCAATTGGATAGGTAGGTAGATATCTAGGCTACCTTGTTACGCTTTACTAAATATAGCGTGGTCAGAATCCAAGTTTTCTTACTCAAAGTTCTCTCAACGAATAAACTTCTGTAAAGTTCTCTTCTTATTTGATCAGAAACTTGAGCTTATCGTGACAACGTTTTCGCAAAATGATTCGTTGACTTACTTTAAATAAATACTTTCTGATTAAGGCATCAAAACACTCGAGTTCACCTAATCCCGATAACAAGTAAACAACTTCCAAGAATAGAATTCTCTTCAGGGGTGAATGAGTAATAAAATGAAATGATTTATTTGTGTTTTCGATCGGTATATAAACGTTGTTAATTCCCTTTTGTGTCGGTGGCGAGAGACGAGTAGCAGTAAAGCCTGTTCTGACCAGAGGATGAAAGAAAGCCTAACTTTATCCACGGCTCAGTCTTCACACCAGAATATGTAAATTTTTTGATTTCGGATTCATACCCGATGGTGCCGCTCCGATGGCGAACCTGAATATTTTATGATAACACCAACTTTGTGTGCCAGAGTTTGGATTTTGGTTTTAATACGCCTCCGATGGGCGGCGCCTTCAGATGAAGAGATTTTTTTAAGTTCGGAATGATTTCTGCTTTTGTTTGGAACTTTTAAATGAACATTTCTCCGAGCGATTCAATTATTTAAACGGCTTGAAAAAAGCGCGAACGTAACGAAAGTGAGAAAATTATTATTTCACTTGGCGTTTTTGGCCGCAGTGTTACGTATTTACGGATAAATTTTATTTCTGACTCCTATTAATAAAGCTCAAAAGTTTGAGTAGGGAAAATACATTAATTGGATAAATTTAGTGGGGGATTACTCCCTGCTTTCAATTTATCCCTCCCAGCTGAAAGTCAGAGAATCACAGCAGATTTTTGGTCCCCGATCTGTAATTTGCGAAAGCTGTGCTTGGACTGGTTTTGAAGTTATCAAACTTTAGTTCGCCCCGGAACTATTCGTCCGCTTCTGCACACATCCGCCGACAAATAGGTCAGATATTTTCCCGGAGATTCTGAGCACTTTTTCTGGAATAACTTGAAATACTGCCGAGAATCTGCACTTCTTATCTTCAAGTCTGGTTGGTCACGTTAGGCTATCTTGTCAGATTTTGATAAAGTGGTTCTAAATTAAAGTTAAACGAATTATTAGCATACCATGGGACATGGATAATTTTTATAATAATAGGTGTAAAAAAGATATTTTTGATTTCGAATTCTTCATTTTTTGTTTTGAGAGATCTAAATAAAAAATTATACAATTTTAACAAAACGCATGTCAAAAGTCTGTATAATGTATTTTTTATAGTTAATTGCACTTCTATATAAGTCACTAGGGATATCCTGTGTCGAGACATGCTAGTTCAGAATGTTAATTACACATCTATATAAGTCATTAGAGACATCCTGTGTCGAGACATGCTAGTTCACAATGTTAATTACACATCTATATAAGTCATTAGAGATATCCTGTGTCGAGGCATGCTAGTTGACAATGTTACTTACACATCTATATAAGTCATTAGAGATATCCTGTGTCGAGACATGCTAGTTCACAATGTTAATTACACATCTATATAAGTCATTAGAGATATCCTGTGTCGAGACATGCTAGTTCACAATGTTAATTACACATCTATATAAGTCATTAGAGATATTCTGTGTCGAGACATGCTAGTTTACAATGTTAATTACACATCTATATAAGTCATGAGAGATATCCTGTGTCGAGACATGCTAGTTTACAATGTTAATTACACATCTATATAAGTCATTAGAGATATCCTGTGTCGAGACATGCTAGTTCACAATGTTAATTACACATCTATATAAGTCATTAGAGATATCCTGTGTCGAGACATGCTAGTTCACAATGTTAATTACACATCTATATAAGTCATTAGAGATATTCTGTGTCGAGACATGCTAGTTTACAATGTTAATTACACATCTATATAAGTCATGAGAGATATCCTGTGTCGAGACATGCTAGTTTACAATGTTAATTACACATCTATATAAGTCATTAGAGATATCCTGTGTCGAGAAATGCAAATTTAAAAATATTTAAGGTTAATTTCGACAGGTACATTTTTTGTTTGGTTAGAAGCAAACATAGTTTATAGATTAACAATGTAATTCAGGTTAGTATTAGTATTTGAGGATAAGAGAAATTTTAATATAGATTTGTGTGAGTTGACTAATTATTGCACGACCTTAGTTGTTTGATGTTGTTCCAATGCTTAGCCATGATTTAAAATATGTTTACATTTTTTAATTGTATTTTATTGTCAGGTAGATTATTGTATACTTTAGTCGCAATGTACTTGGGATTTCTTTTGTATTTGTTGTAAGAATTTGTAAGAGTTCATTGGTTTAAAACCGTCTGTTTCGTGTGTATATACAAAAGATAGAATGCAGTAGAAACATAATATTTCGTTATGTCCAAGTGTACACATATACCTATGAGTACATGCCATATAACTATAAGGTATGCTCAAAATACTTGCAGTTAGTTATTATTAAGTTAAGATAAATTAGACCGCATTTCGGTCCCTTGAAAAACCTTAGAAGAGAGTTTCGTTGTATTATTTGTTCTGACACATACTAATACTCATTGAATTATTAGTACTGACACATACTATTACTCATTGTATTATTTGTTAAGACACATACTATTACATATTGTATAATTTTTTCTGAAACATACTATTACACATTGTATTATTTGTTCTGACACATACTATAACACATTGTACTATTTGTTCTGACCATAGACATATGAATATTAATAGACCTGCCCTAAGTGATTAAAAGCGTATTATCCCCACTCCCCATACCGGTTCCATTGAGCCGGCTGGGCTCGCGTATGGCCTCAAATGAAATTTGAAAACGTGACGTCATCATTCTTGTGCGAACTATGGTCGAGGCATCATCGGTTCATTTTACTAAATAACACGGCAAAATTTTGACTTGTACTATGAAAACTGGTAAAAATAGATGTGAAAAAAGAGAATAAACCCAATTGTCGTATTACATTCCATATATAAGCATTATTTTACTTTATTTTAAGCATATTCACATCGTATAATATGAATCAGTTGTTACTATCACATCGAGAAACGTCTGGACGCGAAACACAAAGCTGGTTGGTTGCTGGGAAGTAAATTATGAACATTTATAAAAGTGTCTTAACTAAATACTCTGAAACTAACTACGACTCTGAAAATAGAAGCTGCCTTACTTTGCCGAATTTGGACTTCGCAAATTTGTTCATAACGTGGCGAGTAATTTGCGCTCCCATGTAAAAATGTCTATTCATTCAAAGCAGATTTTACTTTTAAGAAGTAAATGGTGATATTATAATGCGAGATGCCTATTTACTGTCAGATTGATTTATTGACGAATCACAGTCAGCTTCACTCCCTTCGTTCTTCAACAGTTGATTTTACCCCTCGCCCATATCTTCTCGTCTATTAATTCCTATGTCTGTGGTTCTGACACATAATATTACTCATTAAATTATTTATTCTGAAATTCACTATTACAAATTGCATGTATTTATACCACCCTGATGAAGGCTTAGGCTGAAACGAAATCCGTTGGTTTATATATTCATTAAAGTCATCGCTTCCCATCAAAGTTTATTAATAGATAAACTTAATATTTATTTTATTTGTTTATTATTTTTATTTATTGCAAGAGCAATACCGACGAGTTAAAAATATTTTGTTCGGGAAGAACTAGCAATATTTAAGTAGGAGGTAATAAGTAGAATTTTACATAGAAATTTTGATTTTGAAATATAACGATATGGTACAAAAATGAGAGGTTAAGTAGAACAAACAATAAAAGAAATACGTAAGGATAAATATACATATTTGGATGATTACAAACACAGGAAAAGAAAAAAAGAAACAAAAAAAAAACAATTAACGGCATACGTAATATTGTAATATTGTAAGGCTCTCGACTACCATCCGAAAGTCGCGGGGTTAAACCCGTCGTGCGCAAGTAAATTTTATTTGATCAATTTGTGTTATTTCACAAATCATTCATTTAAAATAATATAAAGTATACTTGTGGCATCTTCCAGACTGGAAGATACCCTCAGTATCGCTCAGATGTAAGATAACCATTAAGAATTGAAACGTTGCTTAAAATGGCTATAGCCGTGTTTGGTGACCAGATCTGAATAGCCAGATCTTCCCCACCGTCCTCTTCCCCATTTCCTTCCTCTCGCTACTACCTTCAGCCCTATAACATACCCTAATTGGGAATGCCATTGACTAGCTGGCTCCAGATGGTTCAAACTGTTTGGCGGTATTAATTTTTTTAAATCCTGTAAATGTACTTGAAAAACATATGCTTTTAAAGCATTTCCTTGAATTTTTACTATCCTCTCTGTTTTTATGCATAACTGGAAGAAAGTTATTATAGTGTGTAGGGAAATAGAATTGGCAATTAGTTATTAGTTATAACCTTATACCAACAGGCCTCTTGTCATAGCTATTGTTAAAATCACATTGATTGTTCAAAATTTTAACACTGACCTTTTGAAAGAAAAGAGCTCTGCAATTTTCTTGAAGCCAGAGTTTACCATTCGAGACTTTTTTGTAGGTCATCAGATAAGTAATCCTGCTTATACTAAAACATGAGTATTTGGCTTGAATGCAACCATAAATCCTTAATTAACATGGTAACGTTATTAAGGCTGACCTGAAACAATATACGGAGCAGCATTATTAATAGGTAGGTATTATAGAGTTATTAGGTGCAGTCCCCGGATTCCGTACTATGAGTATACGAGCAGTATGCAGCTTTAGCAATGCGCCAATAGAATAATAATAGTATTACTGAATAGAAGCGACCTGCTTTACCTGAAATGTCTGCAAATTCGATAAGGAGTCTCGACATTGTTACCGGAAAACATGAAATTGAGATTAATCAAAGAATACTAAAACAGTAGAAATATAAATATGTACATGACATTATTAGGATTCCATGCCTTGATCCTATTTGATACCTGGACATTTGATCCCTCTGTCAGTTGATCTTTCGAATAATTGGTCCCTCAAAAGTATTATTTCTGTTGTATTCATCCCTTATACTATCTTTTTATTACCGCTGAGACGCCTGTAGATACTGTTGTTGTTTATTGTTTCTTTACATTGCATCATTGTTTACGTTTGAATTTTTAACCTCACTAGGACAAGCCTGTGTATATTAAAATTCATTATACGGCCGTATACAGGGAGAAAGTATAAATGTCGGAGATTGAGAGTCGGTTAATCGTATATAAGAGGTAAAGTAACTTAACAGAAAATATCCGGAAGTGTGATGATCTATACAGATTTGGAAGAGAACTAATATCATTAATTTACATAAAATAACTTTCAACTCCTAAAGACCAGAGAAGCCGATTACATTGAAAAATCCAACAAAAAAAAAATTTCGTAATTTAATGAGCTCACTAGTTAAGTTGCAAAGTGCTTCATGAAACTTTTACATTTAGAAAACAAAGTTATGTAATAATGAGAATTGAAAAACAAAACTAGTGAAGTGAAATGCTGGAAGCTGCAAAAACTTCAATAAGTTCGGTCGCTTAATCTTGATTTCAAGTTATGTGCAATTCCCGGTAGGTACCTTTAATTGCGGAGCGATTTTTCTTCTCCGAATGCAGCTTCCAATTTGGACCCAGCAATCTTTCTCAAGTGGTTACAAGTGCTCCGAATTCATCTGCTCCACGAGAGGTTTTATTTCTGCTATTCAATAAGAGATACAATTTTAATAAGACCCTCCGCCGAGTGACGGATCACGTTTCCAGGAAGCTACAGGATATCCTAGTTATTTCAGTGAAATTTGAATTCCTTGAAATGCATCCATTGAATTAAAGCTATTATTTCGTTGTATCTTCAGAGCAATTGACTGGCTGAGGTATGAAAACGGGAGAATTAATAAAATTCATAATTTTGATTCAATTTATTTCGTTTAAATGTACTTAATACTATTTATACATGCTTTTACTAGATTGTTTTTTTTTTTTAATTTTTCAGTTTTGTTCTTCACCCCATCAAAGGGGTGGACTAGACCCAGTCCTGGTAATAACTGAGGAGATGACTCATAAACCATTTGCTGCATACTCTGCCTGCGCCTCTCCCGTCACCAAGAGTGGGTTTGAGAATCGAATGAGGGGGACCGGTGGCCTTCCGTCCTGCCACTGGTGACCCGATGTTCACTTTTATCTCTTTTCGCATTTGGCGTGTTTTCCGAGAATGCACCGGTACTCAAAGGATCAATGCGGCTAGATCGGAGCATATTCCGTTGATATACCGGTAAAACAACAAAATTTCTGCGCTTTAAAGATTGCAATTATCTGGTTAAGATATGAGGACCGACCATTTCTACATAAAGTAAAAAGTTTATATTTTATTTTTATATATACCTTGTATTATGAAATCGTGTTAAACCTATTAATTAAACCTACGGTGTATTGCACATACCAAGTAAAAGAAATTTGATCAACATATTTAATTTTTTTAGTTACCTACTTAAAACTTTGCTAGATTTAGACAACGAAGTTCACAGATAACACTAGGATATAAATATACCGATTGGGGAATACCATAGTCTCACTGGATCCAAACGGTTGGGAGCAGTTGGGACTCTTGCTCGGTATTCACATAAGAAAAATAAAACAAAAAGATTATGATGCACTGCTAAAAACTGAACCAATTCATAAATTCAAAAGAGATTGTAAGAACCATTTTTGTTGTTTGTTTTTGGGGTGTTATGCCGTGTTGCGCTAACTCCTTCTTTAGCCGACGTTTCGGACAGCGTTGCAGTGTCCATCATCAGGGCAGATCCGGTAGATCCGAAGATCTTCGGATCTACCGGATCTACCCTGATGATGGACACTGCAACGCTGTCCGAAACGTCGGCTAAAGAAGGAGTTAGCGCAACACGGCATAGCACCCCAAAAACAAACAACAAAAAATGCTTTTGGCCGTGAGAATCTAAAAACTTACCATTGTAAGAACCACATTAAGAAAGATAAAATGTAATAATAACTAGTTAAGTTTTCTCAGTAATTTCAGAAGCCAACAAATATCTAAAAAAAATATTAATAAAAAAGCGAAAGGGTGTAACCACAGAGTAAATATTTTATATTTGCCTACGGGTGTAACCAACGCTGATGGTGTCACCTGGTGAGGTCGCACCCCCCAGTTCGCAACCCACACATACTTGGCGACAGAGGTGACGCCACTGAGGGCACACCCGGTACTCCTAGACTGGGCACACCCATCTAGGAGTGGTTGTGTTCTGTGGTGTTTATCTGGAGTAATTAGAATACCTCGTTATTATGCTTTTTCTATTCTTCTGTATTGAATTGAAACCAGGGCATTAGCGAGACGTTGCCCCGAAATACAAAGCTGTATTGAGGACATATTTTACCAGTTTACGAGTTTCAGTGTAGTACCGCGATATATCGAGTAGTGATTTTTCACAACACAACCAAAAAATAATTATGTTTTTCAAAGGAACCAACTATTCCACATTCCAAAAGAAATCATCATCAAACATACTAATTTCGCTTGTGGGTCCATCCGTAAGTGATTGTAATTCTGGTTCAATGAACTCGGAATTGCTTTGAATATATGTTTCATTTTCAAAATTGTAACTTATCTTGTCAAGAACTAAGACAAGTACCTACTTATAAAATAATATTTGTTTACCAGAAAATTATTTTAATTCTATGTTTAAATGTTTATTTGTCTTCTTAGGGTTAATATTGGCAAGTATATATACAGTTAGATTTCATGATTTTTGACGAATAAAGAAGAAAATATTGACGGTTAAGTCCCAATTTTGAATGTTCGAGTCAATGTTTGTGATAATGTTTGAGGTAATGTTTGTGGAAACGCTCGCAGAAGATCCAGATTTTGTGCCACTGTCCGCTATTGCTGGACATACTTACAATAGTATAATGTTGCTACTATGTTCCGTTGTAACAGTACTGTAATATTTACTAAGGATCAGTGTTGAGAAGAGTTAAAAACTTAACAAATAAAATAATATAAACTCTCGAATGGGAAGCAAGAAGATATCTGAATTTACGGATGACAATAATAAATTTCATCAGATGCGGGGAGCAAAATAAGATTAAATTAGTTGGTATTTCGAAACAAAATATAATCAATCAAAAGAAACAAGGATGCCTTAAAATTCGAATACGCGTCAATATAAACGAGAGGCGGTTGTATAAACCGAAGAGATCTATTTACTTTTTAATGAACTCAGTTGATTGATGGAGTTTGGGCGATATCACCCGCCGGATTTATATCTCTTCTAAAAATCAATAAAATAGCCCAAATTAATTTAAATTATGAAATAAGTTGAACACCAAGGGTTATCATAATTACAGGCTTATATCGATTTGATGAAGGTTTAAATTAAATAATCAAATTATATGATTGATCGCACACATAACAGCTCGGCATCGGATCGGCATCGCCTCGCGTCATTTCACTAGCTTGCCGTGAGGTGAGGCAACGCCTTTCGGATGCTGATTAGCAAAAAATGTTTCAGGTTACAATCGTTCAATAATTTCGATTTTAAATAAATAGGAATATGACGGCTTCTGTGGTCGAAGGGAAAGGCTCTCGATTGATAATTCGAAGGGCGCGAGTTCAAATACCGGCGTGCGCAGGAATTTGATGATAATGTAAAATTTCACAATTCAGTCGTTTAAAATAATATAAAGAATAATTGCGACAAGTTTAACATTGGAAAATACTCTCAGTATCGCTCGGGTGTAACACCACCGTTAAGAATTAAAACGTTGCATAACGTTTTTGGCGACAAGATCAAAAAAGTTAGATTTTCCCCACCTTCCTCTTCCCGGTCTCTTCTTCCTCCAAAATACCATCAGCCACACAACATACCACAATTAGGAATAACATAGTTTCAGTGGTTCCAGACTGTTGGGATAAGTTGGGACTGAACATTTTTCCAAAAAAACTACTTAACTGATATATTGTTATTGATTCCACATCAAACTCTAATCCAAAGTACGCGTGCAAAATTTCAGTCCGTTCGACATCATAGAGTCTGAGATAACGGCTTTCAAAGATCAAACCTTTGTATTACATTTTTTAAAGCTGAACATTTTATTGAGAAAACTTTTGACTGAGATATTATTATTGATTCCACATAAGAACATATTTAAAAAAAACATGAAATACATCAGACCGTTTGGCATCATGGGGTCTGAGAAAAAAAGTTTATAAATTCGAATCTTTGTCTTGCATTTGTGCCCGTAAGCCTGAACAATTTTGAGAACAGGATATTTAACTAAGATATTGTTATTGATTTCACATAAGACAATAATTCATAGTACGTGTGCAAAATTGAACTTACTTTTGCATCATGTAGATAGAGAAAACGACTATCAATGTCCAAACTTATGTAGTGCTTGTGCCCGTAAGCCTAAACATTTAGACCAAAACGCTATTTGACTGAGATATTGTAATTCATTCCACTTAAGACCATAATTGGTAGTACGTGTGTCAAATTTCAGGACGATCAGCATCATATAGCCTGAGAAATCGGCTTTCAAAGTTCGAACCCAAATCTTTCAATTATGCATGTAAAACTGATTTTTTTTTTCAAAAAGTGACTTTGACTGAGACATTGTTCGACTTCAGAACACAATTCGTAGTACGAGTGCCAGATTGCGGTCCGTTTGGCATCACAGAGCCTGAGATATCGGTTTCCAGAGTTCGAACCCAAGTCTTAAATTGTGTTCGAAAAACTTATATTTTTTTCAAAAACTCGTTTTTACTGAAATATTTTTATAGATTTCTATTCAAACCATAATTCGTAGTACGTGTGCAAAATCATTGCAATCAGCATCCTATGATGGCTCTATAGCCTGAAAAATCCGCACTCAAAGTTTGAACCCAAGTCTGAATTTGAGAACGTAAAACAATTTTTCTTTCAAAAACTGACTTTTACTGAAAATATTCTAGTCAAAATTTATTTTAGTCAAAATAACAGTCCAATTGCTATCATAGAGCATGAGATATCGAATTCCACAGTTCTATCCCAAGTCTGAAAATGTGCCCGTAAAACTGATTTTTTTTCAGGCTCTGTGATGCCAAACGGACTAAAATTTTGCAGACGTACTGCAAATTATGTTGTGTGAATAGAAATCATTTAAAAAATTTCAGTAAAAATGAGTTTTTGAAAAGAAAATCAGTTTTACGGGTACAATTTCAGACTTGGTGTACGATTTTTGAGAGCAGTTTTCTCAGGCTCTATGGTGATGAGAAGATTGAAATATTGCACACGTACTACGAATTATGATCTAAAAATAAATCAATAAAAATTTTAATGATAAAATGAGTTTTTGAAAAAAAAAAATCAGTTTTACGGGAACAATTTCATACTTGGGTTGGAGATTTGAGAGCGGATTTCTCAGGATCTATGATGCCAAATGGACTGAAAGTTGCACACGTACTAAAAATTATGTTCTGAATGAAAATCATTAAAAAAATTTCAGTACAAATGAGTTTTTGAAAATAAAAACAGTTTTACGTGTACAATTTCAGACTTGGGTTTGAAATTTGAGAGCGGATTTCTCAGGCTATATGTTGCCAATTGGACTCATATTTTGCACACGTACTACGAATTATGGTCTGAATATAAATTAATATAAATATTTCAGTAAAAATGAGCTTTTGAAAAAAAAAAACAGTTTTACGACACAATTTCAGACTTGGGTTTGAACTCTGGAAACCGATATCTTAGGTTCTGTGATTCCGAACGGACTAAAATTTTATACATGTTCTGTGAATTACGGTCTGAAAAGAAAACATAAAAAATGTGTCAGTAAAATATGTTTTTGAAAAAAAATTCAGTTTTACGGGCACAATTTCAGACTTGGGTTCGAACTTTGAGAGCAGATTTCTCTGGCTCTATGACGCCGATTGGACTCATATTTTGCACACGTAGTTCGAATTATGGTTTGAAAAGAAATCATAAAAAACTAGTAGTTAAAAACCCGGTCCGCGGGTTTTTGCTGCTAGGCCCTGCGGGCGGCACTTGGTTGGGTTTCATCCATTTTAAGTGATACTAACAACAGTTACATTTAATAGATAGATATTAGGTCATTCACAGAGAGAGGGTGAGTAGATATTGTTAAAACACGGAACAGGAAGGAGTTAATGAATAATAACATGCTCAATTTAGGCATAATAAGAATTGACAGTTGTTGTTATTGATTAGAGGTGCGATGAGATTAACAGTCGGTTTAATTAAAAGGTGTTAATTTTAATCCAACTGATGGTAATTCTCTACCTACAACTTTACTGTATCTAATAAAGTTTATAGTTAGATTACATATACAACTTCATCAGGACATTAAAAATCTATATATAAAGGTATACATAACATATATATATATATATATATATATATATATATATATATATATATAACACGGGCATGTGCCTAGCATGGTGGTCGAAAAATTCCTCAATGCATGTAACTAACAATTTTATTGAATAAAGAAACTTAAAAAAAAAAAGATTATTACAATATAGCGTCCCTGAGGTGACCTGATCAGTTTATTATATACCGATAAATGTTTATTTATACACCGAAGTCAAAAATTAAATACAGATTACAATTGGAAAGAGGAAGTGGAAGGAGAGGGGAGGGGTAAGAGTAGACTGGGTTTATAAGAATTAGGAATTACAATATCGTTAGACGGGAAAGACCAGTTAAGTGGGAAAATATTGAAAAGAGTGTTTATAAAAAAAATTCTTGTTAATTATATCTGCTTTTATATTAACATGTTTTCTAATTTCAAAATTATTTATTTACGATGCTTTATATCCTGTGTGAAGTATTTTAAGACCTGCAAAAACAAATAGCTTATAACCATAAAACAATATATTCATAAAAAAATAGCATTTAATAACGGTTATTCTAATAAATTGAAGGTTGAAATACTAAATAAAAAAATTAAACATATTCTCTTCAAACGGTATATTTACCCTATTTCTAAAGAAAGATTATTATAATTCTATTTGTGGATAACGATACTTCTAAAATTATATATAAAAACATTCCTGGTACTATTTAACCGACGTTTTACACTAATAACAAAATGAAGAAATATATTCTTAATAATAAAGATAGCGAAGAGCAAACAAAAAAATCAAGAATATATATATATAACCTCAATTGGGATTTTTTTAATTTTTTTTTTAAAAATTTATTTATTAACTTTCAAATTACATTTTTTACAATTAAGTCCCGTTAAACTGATTGATATCAGTTTGTCAACGGGTTCTTTTAACAATTACTTTTTAAATACATATAAAATTTTAACAAGTACATAAAATATACACATAATTACATTAGTACAAAAAAATTCTTTCACATAACCATTTTTTTAACATACATTTCCTTCTGTGAGTAAATTCACAGCTTTTTATTGAGTTTGGTAACATGTTGTAAATTATTGGAACGAGGTATTCTAGAGTTCTTTGACCATATTTATTCAGGTATCTGGGAACTACAAGTCCATCGTTTGCAATTAGTCTTGTATTATGAACATGTGTCACTATTTTATTATGTTCAGATTGAGATGTATGCTGACTCGCAATTTTAAGCCACAATAAAGCACGAACAGATAATACATTTACAGAATTGTATAGTAATGACTTTGGTACGTCATTTCTTTGTTCGTATTTAGTTTTGTTTAATAATAATTTTACCAAAAAATATTGTACATTTTGGACTGAAAGAAGATTTGTTTTTGTTGAATGCCCCCATGAAGTTATTCCGTATCTTATTAGGGATTCCGCCAATGACAGGTATACTATTTTAAGGGTATTTGGTGGAACAAAAAACTTCACTCTATAAAGTTTGCTCACTATAGCTCTAAGCCGTGTGCACACTTTTTGTATATGTATATCCCATTTAAGCCTAGATATACGTATTTTGAAACAAGTTCAATATTTTTGCACGAGCATGGTTGTATTACAAAGTTATGGATGCAATTAAAGTCATGAGAAATAATTTTAGGAGTTATGGTGATGTTATTATGAGGAGATCTGATGTGCATAAGCTTCGTTTTTTTAGCATTGATTATTAAACCTACATCATGTGACCATTTTTGAAGAGTAACAAAGTCAATTTGCAGTAAAGTACTCGCTATTAATAAATCCTCCTGTGAAATAACTAATGCAGTGTCGTCAGCATAAACGTAATGTTTTACATGAGAAAAAATAAATTTCATTGCAGTAACATATATTATATACAAGGTGGGCCTAGTATGGACCCTTGTGGTACAATATTTTTTTTGCTAAAATGATCAAAAATTTTTACACAAATCTTTCTATTTTGAAAGATTGATTGTAATTTCTAACTGATTGTAATTTCTTTTACAAAGGTAGAACCAATGGAAACTTTGAAGTAAGAACTAAACAACATCTCAGTGCTCTAAATGGAAATAGTGAATCTGAGTTTGCAAATCATCTTTTGAATAATGATCATACTTTCGATAAAAATTCAGGTCTTAAAACACTCAGGATATAAAGCATCGCAAATAAATAATTTCGAAATTTTAGAAATTAGAAAACATGTCAATATAAAATCAGATATTATTAAAAAGCAAAAGAAAATTATAAACCCAATTTCAAATATATTCCCACTCAACTGGTCATTCCCGTCTAACGATATTGTAATTCTTAATTCTGATAAACTACGCCCACTCTTACCCCTCCCCCTCCTACCACTTCTTCTTTCCAATTGTAATCTATATTTAATTTTTTACTTCAGTGACTCCTGATGAGGTGAATTTCGTTCATGAAACATGTAGAGGTTGTATATAATAAAGTGATGTAAACAAAGTTATTTGTGTTTTAATAAAATAAATAATGCCATCACAAAGTGATAAGCTTCCAGAAGAAATCTTCTTATTAAACGCTTGTTAATGGTCAAGCAATTTTGCATAAATATGTGTACTGCATATTTAAATATTCGCGGCAGTCATTTGGTTCGTTCTTTATACCGCCAGAGGTGTGCTCTGTCGGCCATCTCCGCCGTGCGTATCGGCCATATTTAAACCGAAATGAACCTTACGGTTGGTTAAAATTGAGGGCCAGAAGGGTATTTTTTGCCTGCAGACCCTTTGCGGAATATACCCGAACCAAAC
The DNA here is from genome assembly GCA_026573805.1 of Hesperophylax magnus. NCBI lineage: Eukaryota > Metazoa > Arthropoda > Insecta > Trichoptera > Limnephilidae > Hesperophylax > Hesperophylax magnus. The sequence continues at coordinate 1,935,507 of JAIUSX010000050.1, forward strand.
AATTTGAATTTGACCAATCAGAGGGCCTACACCGTCCAGACGATCGCGTTATAATACTATCAGATGGTTCAGTAAAATATGTTTTTGAAAAAAAATTCAGTTTTACCGGAACAATTTTAGATTTGGGTGCGAATCATTGAGAGCGAATTTCTCAGGCTCTATGATGCCAATTCGACTCATATTTTGCACACGTAGTACGAATTATTGTCTGAAACGAAATCATATAAAAATTTTCAGAAAAAAAATAGTTTTTGAAAAATAATTCTGTTTTAAGGGCAAGACTTCAGGCTTGGGTTCGAACTTTGAGAGCGGATTTGTCAGGCTATATGACGCTAATTTAAATCATATTTTGCACACGTAGCTCGAATTATGGTTTGAAATGAAATCATCAAAAATATTTCATTTAAATATGTTTTTAAAAAAAAAAATCAGTTTTACGTTTACAATTTCAGACTTGGGTTCGTATTTTGAGAGCGAATTTGTCAGGCTCTAAGATGCCAATTGGACGCATATTTTGCACACGTTATTCGAATTATGGTCTGAAAAGAAATCAAAAAAAAAAATTCAGAAAAAATTAGTTTATTAAAAAAATTCAGTTTTACGGGCAAAATTTCAGACTTGAGTTCGAATTTTGAGAACGAATTTCTCAGGCACTATGATGCCAATTGGACTCAAATTTTGCTCACGAATTTCGAATTATGGTCTGAAAAGAAATCATGTAATATATTTTATTTAAATATGTTTTTGAAAAAAAAAATTCCGTTTTAAGTGCATAATTTCAGACTTGGGTTAAAACTTTAAGAGCGGACTTTTCAGGCTCTATGACGCCAATTGGACTCATATTTTGCACACGTAGTTCGAATTCTGGTCTGAAAAGAAATCAGAAAAAATTAGTTTATTAAAAAAATTCCGTTTTACGTGCAAATTTCAGACTTGGGTTCGAACTTTCCGAGCGGATAAGTCAGGCTCTATGACGCCAATTAGACTCATATTTTTCACCCTTAGTTCGAATTATGGTCTGAAAATAAATCATTTAATATATTTTATTTAAATATGTTTTTGAAAAAAAAAACCGTTTTACGGGCATAAATTCAGACTTGGGTTCGAACTTTGAGAGCGGACTTTTCAGGCTCTATGACGCCAATTGGACTCATATTTTGCACACGTAGTTCGAATTCTGGTCTGAAAAGAAATCATAAAAAAATATTTCAATAAAATATGGTTTTAAAAAAAAAATTCAGCTTTACCGGAACAATTTTAGACTTGGGTTCGAACTTTGAGAGAGGATTTCTCAGGCTCTATGATGCCAATTGGACTCATGTTTTGCACACGTAGTTCGAATTATGGTCTGAAAGAAAATCATTAAAAATATTTCATTGAATTATGTTTTAAAAAAAAAATTCCGTTTAACGGGCACATTTTCAGACTTGGGTTCGAACTTTGAGAGCGGATTTCGAAGGCTCTATGACGCTGATTTGACTCATATTTTGCACACGTAGTTCGAATTATGGTCTGAAAAGAAATTATTAAAAATTTGTTTAAAAAAAAAAATCAGTTTTACGGGCAAAATTTCAGACTTGGGTTCGAACATTGAGAGCGGATAAGTCAGGCTCTGTGATGCCAATTCAACTCATATTTTGCACACGTTGTTCGAATTATGGTCTGAAAACAAATCAAAAAAAATTTTCAGAAAAAATTAGTTTCTTAAAAAAATTCAGTTTTACGGGCAAAATTTCAGACTTGAGTTCGAATTTTGAGAACGAATTTCTCAGGCTCTATGATGCCAATTGGACTCAAATTTTGCACACGAATTTCGAATTATGGTCTGAAAAGAAATCATGTAATATATTTTACACGTAGTTCGAATTCTGGTCTGAAAAGAAATCATAAAAAAATATTTCAATAAAATATGGTTTTAAAAAGAAAATTCAGCTTTACCGGAACAATTTCAGACCTGGGTTCGAACTTTGAGAGCGGATTTGTCAGGCTATATGACGCTCACTGAACTCATATTTTGCACACGTAGTTCGAATTATGGTCTGAAAAGAATACATAAAAAATATTTCATTTAAATATGGTTTTGAAAAAAAAAACAGTTTTATGGTTACAATTACTATGACTTAACAATGACTAAACAAGAGTCGCTTTTGATGGATCTACCTATTTCTGTCTGTCCTAAAACGGGTGATATCCTAGTTGGACAGCCAAGAATCGCTGTAACAATGTATTATGTCATGTTTTTTTTTAAAAAATTAAATAAATAAATAAAATTTCAGACTTGGTATCGAACTTTGAGAGCGGATAAGTCCGGCTTTGTGATGCCAATTGGACTCATATTTCGCACACGTAGTACGAGTTATGGTCTGAAACGAAATCATTAAAAATATTACAATTAAATATGTTTTTGAATAAAAAAATATTTTTCCGGAACAATTTCAGACTTGGGTTCGAACTTTGAGAGCGGATTTCTAAGGTTCTATGATGCCGATTGGACTCATATTTTGCACATGATCTACGAATTATGGTCTGAATCGAGTGCTCAATGTGCCAAAAATGTTTTAATTTTATATAGATACTTTTATCGATTGCATTTCAGACCATAATTCAAAGTTTGTGTGAGAATTTTCAGTCCGTTCAGCATCATTTAAAATTCGAATCTTATGACGGGTTTTTTCGGAGAATTGGAACAATTCTTTAAATTTTAAACTTAATAATCAAGTTTTGATAAAGCTCTATCCTAATTGTATTACTATTTCAGTCCTGTCTATTAACTGGCCTATAATGATATATTAACAGAACGTGAATAAAACTTTCACTGAACCCGTAAATGGAGTTTGAAATTTGATGAATGTATAACACAACCCATCCCGAGTGCGGTATTCTCTCGATAAATTGTCGTTCTTGTTTAGAAATATCCCACATTTATTTGCGGAATGGAATTTGTGTAATTACATGGAACTAGTCTGAAACATTTTTTGTTGCTTATTTTCACTGCTATAATATTTCTCATAATATAATTGAATATAATGTCTAGCGCCGTTTTTTGTAATAATCACCATTCTGGTGATCCTAAATAATATGGATCTAACACATGCGTATTTGAATGCAACGTTGTGTGAAAAAATCAAAGCAATCGCTGAAGCAATTTCGGTGATGTAAGATTTTGAACAAACGAACATTTTTATTTAAATATATAAAAGATAAGATATTAGAACTGAGCATTTTTTTATGAAATTACCTTAAAAGATTTTAAATTCTTTTTAGGTATAAGAAATAATTATTAGTTAAGTATATAATTTTTTTACACATTTAGTTATTTATTACCAATAAAACTAGTATTCTAAGTACATTACGTATGTACCTTGCTAAAATTTCCACTGTAGGTTGGGGTTTTCATACAATTTAAATGAATACATTCACAAAGTAAAAGTATTTTAAGCAAAACTTCAGTTATAAAATAATCTTTTTTTTTCATTTAGTTATTACAGTTGTTATCCGCAAAGGCGCCCACCTATTTGTCTATTTATCTTTTATTGAATTCGTCACCGGCGCCTTTTGGTAAAACAAACTGTTTGCTAACCTAGCGAACAAAGAAACCTAAGCCGCTTTCCTTCTCTCTAAAATAATTTTACTTTTCTGTCATCGAAAAGACACACGGTGTTCTTTTCACTTTGGAGTGTTCAATGTTTTCTTAAGTTTTTTTAACCGCACTAAATATTTATTTCATTTATCTAATTTAAGTGGTTTGATACGTACTATTTCTAAATAGTATAAAATAATCTCTCTATTCGCGTTTGTCCGTTTACAAACGTACACGCTAAGTTCTTCTAAATTACGATACGGATTTTGATAAGGTGTTGATCATCAGTTAGAAAATTTCTTTCGGAAGGTTTTTATGTATAATACATGTATATTATATTTATAGAATGTAGTGAAAAGACGATATTTGTCCTAGAATTCACAACCAACATTTTTATAGTTTATTTTAATTTAAAATAAATATACACAATTCAAATTCTTAACTTAAAAGTACAAATAAATGTATAAATATTGTACTTAAATAAAATATTGTAACTTATTAACTAAATTAAATATTGTAACTTATTAACTTACATAAGTATAGCTGATCTTAAGAGCAAACAGTTTTTTCTTAAATATTAATATATTCTTTTTACTGATGTAATGCCATCGGGAAGGAGATTGTATGGGTGTACACTCTTGTGGCCTATGTTTCTTTTACTACTTTCAGTATTTGCTGAATGTGTTTATAGTTTATTATGTTGTCTGGTGTAGTGTTCATGTACTTGTGATGTTTTTATAAATGTAGTGTTCACAATCATAATCCATTTTGGATTTTTTAGATTAATAAGCGTATGTTATATTCGTGCAGTTTTATAATTTTCAGTAATTTCGTTATATTTTTTTGGTGGGAGCATCTGGGTTATAATTAAAAAGCGTTTTCATAACTTTATTCTGTATTATGTGTAAATCGTTTAAATATCTAATGTATGTGCTTCTCTGGCATGGAACTGGATTAAACTAAAGCATAATCTCCTCTTTACTTGTGTTGGTAGAATGTGGGCCAATCTACCAAATCCACATTAATTAATAATTGTATTGGGATATTTTTTTCTTATAGTATTTGTATGTGCTGCTTAAATGATAAGTGTATGTAGTCCCCATTGACTAATATTATATCTTTTTTATTTTTTTTTTATATTTAATTAAAATCAAATTTAATAATATAATAATTAAGTTCTGCAAGTATTTTTTGGTTTTTATTATTACAGCTGTGTCGGATTTGAAGGCCATTTTCAAACTGTGGTACCACAGTAGCACAGAACTTAATAATTATATTATTAAATTATATTTTAATTAAATTAAAAAAATAATAATAAATGGAGTTCTACGAATTAAACACAAAAACAATAAATAATATTATATCAATGGTGGTCCCAGATATTATTCATCATCTGATATTTGTAAGTTTTTTCTTTCTATTAGCAATGGTATATGAGATGTTTTAATTTTTTTGGTGAGCTTATTTTTGTTTATTTAGTATGTAAAATTTTAAATAAAATATACAGTTCAAGAAACACAGATTGGTTTAAGGTGACTAAAATAATATTTTTTTTCATAACAAAGCACACATCCAACGACAAGTGCAAAAACTTGACCTGGCTCCTTTAGGGCTTTTGTAAGGTTATTATAAAGTTTTTATTATAAAATGCATGTATCATGCAAATTTGTTTATAAAGAAAAACATTTTTTGTAAATTAAATGATAATATGATTAAACATACTGGGTGTTAAGGGACGTACTTGAACCAGTGATTACTGACATTATTAAATATACAGGGTGTTAAGGGACGTACTTGACTTACTTGAACCAGTGATTACTGACATTATTAAATATACAGGGTGTTAAGGGACGTACTTGACTTACTTCAACCAGTTAACCTTCTCCGGTGACTTTTTTGATGCTCTTTTTTGTTTTCTAAAAAACACAGAAAATCAGTAGGAATCTGGCAATTATGAACGCTGATTGGCTGAGTGACCAGTGTCTACATGGGGAAAAATTTAAAAAAATTGTTTTTGAAAAAAAAAAATTACATTTTTAATCCAAATTATGTCAGAAATCACTGGTTCAAGTAAGTCAAGTAGGTCCTTTAAAACCCCGTATAAAAGATAAACCAAAAATTAAAATAGAGTTCTACAAATTTGATAACAATAAATAATTTTAACTATAGTAAAAAAAAATTGTATTTCAAAATCATTATCATCCTCCTATTTTGTATTCTGTAGATTATCATTTTGAGCTTCGTTGTATATGAATAAGGGACTCGAACAATTAAAATGTGGAGTTACAATAAAATTGCATATTAGGAACTTTGAATTGAGATCAAAGTGATTTCTGATCCTTTTTAAGAATTCAACATTTTTAGCAATTGGTGCAGCCTTTAATACCAGTACATTAGTGACGCTTTCAGGTCTGGGACAGGTAACCGCGGGAACACTGTTTTGCTTTTTTCATTTACCTAACAAAGTTCCACTGCTTAAGTGAGTTTTATCTTGTTTCTGTGAAGTTCTGAATTGAAGGAAGTTTCAAGTTCCCCCTCGGCTCCAGCTCAGAGCGCAGGTCAAGCGAATGTTTCTTTAAAGATAAGGTACAAATTACAAAATGATAACTCAAAATAAAGACTTTAAGACAACTTACAAGTTCTGTAAAGGCGGTTTATGAAAAGGGTTCTGTTTATGAAAAATATTTTGAACTAGCACAGGTCCATCAAATCACGGGATAGTCACAGAGGCGCTATTGCGTTCTAATATCTTATCGAGACGTGTTCCATTATTATTACGCAAGGAATAGTGCGTAGGAACCGGACAGAAGTTTCCGATCGTTCGGCTGCTGGAAGTCGAATTGGACTGATTAGAATTAAAAAGTGTAACCAATATTTTCGTTCCCTGTAAATGGAATACGTCAATGTGATATTCGACAAATCAGTTGCAATCTTGAAAGCGGCAATTTAAATAATTTTCTTTTAAACATAGATACTTTATTGTTTGTCTGAATTCTCTAAACAAACAATTACAATTTTGAAAATTACACTTATATTCAAAGCAAAAGTTTGACATCTGGAATCACAACCGAAATTTGTATTTTTGATTATATTGACAATAATTTCAACAACAAAGCTATCCTCGAGTAGTAGGCAGGTAGGAAAATCATAGTTCAAATTGGCAAGACTGCACACTTTTTTTAACCGCATAATTATGCCTAAATTGTCAAATAAAATAAGTTATCAAAAATTTTCTTATTCCCACCCGCTTTGTCTCCGTTTCAACACATTAAATAAAAAATTCTTATTGAAAGGAAAATTATGCTTAATTGGATTGTTCTAAGCTCCATACCTCTTGAGAGAGTTTTTTTTTAAGTTTTTTTAGAGATTTAGTTTAGAGTTCAGAGCTTTTGTTGTAAGCAAACAAACGGATTTTCTGCTTTATAATGTACACTTTAGATTAAAGTTTTTTTAAGTTAACTTATTTTTCTTTAATGAAGCTTTTAGATTATATTTCTGCAGCAATGGCCTTATTCAGATATACGGTATCTATCAGATAAAAAATATTGTAATGGGTTAGTTCGAGGTTGAAACTGCAATAAAAATGCAGAAAAAAACATTAATTTTTAATTTTTTTAATTTTTTTTAATTTTTTTTTTTTTTAATTTTTTTAATTTTTTTTTTTATTTATTTATTTATTTTTTTTAAAGACAAACATTCCCGGGTTACGAATAACCTGACAATATTTGAAAATCTCCTACTACCACCACAGTAAGCTGAAAATGTTGCTTGTGTTGTGATGGAGGAATTAGCCAGCCGAGGAATTGAACACACTATGCCTGAGTGGGACCCAAGCACGATGTCAACTCGGCCACAGACCGTACTTACATACTTTTATAACAAAGAAATCTCCTGGTTCTGAGAGTTCTGTTCTTTATTTAAAGTTTGTAACTGCGTCTGCGGAACTTCCGGTAAAATTTTAAAATAAAATTGTTACCTACGTTCCTGAGAAGCATTACACTTTTAAGGTTCTTCTTTTGAAAAAATACTCCCTTCTTATCATGCCTTCGGGGTGCAATAAATACAGGCCTGTAAGTCAGGGCTATCAGAGGTGAAGGTGATATAAAACACTTAGGATGGGAAATGGTAAAAACAGGTCAAATAATGAGCCTTTATAGGAAACGGAGAGCTTACAAAATTCCTTTGTTCTTCAAGTAATAAAAATACCTATGTTCGTTTAACTCGTCCCTTACGATTAATTTTGAAAAATTTTTTAAATACAAAACGTGAGTTTTTTTTAAATGTAATAGGAACCGATCGGAATTTGTATTCGAGGCTATTGGATCTCCATCACAGGAAATTTTTAAAGCCTAAAAAAAATGTATGAAGGAAGAACATGGTAATGAGGTTAAGTTATGGTCAGTAAACATAGTAAGAGCCCTTTCAATCTATGTAGTTTCCTTTACTGTTGAATTAGTTGCTAATTAAAATAGCTTAACATATTACTTTTTCTAAATTTTATCAAATAATTAAATTCTAATTTTATTTTATTAAAAAAATAAATTGTGACACCTTTAAAGAGCATCTCTGTCTGAGCAGTGAGAGTGGTTAGAGAGCGTTGTGACGAGGGAAGGTAGGGGCTGTAGGAAGGGATTTATTTGGATGTCATTAATGCAGGTCTTGAATTTGCCCGGATTAAGTGAAGGGGGAAAACATATGCGTGCCAACTTATACAAAACAATTCGAAGAAACGACTCATTCTCATTAAGCCACTATCAACTATGAACAGATATTCCGCTCGTGTCTCGTGCACCGGTGGTTCATTGTTGCAAGCACCTTAAGTAATTGAAAGACCAGAATCAGCATACCCACATCACGTCTGTGGTTTAGAGATGGCAAATGGTCTGTTAACAACTGACAAAAGAACCGTCTTCCTTTACACAGAATATAGTAGGTTTATCAGGTATTTTGGGACCCCATCCCAGAGGTAGCTTCCGAAATAAATTATTGAACTTGTTGATATTTGTACAGACTCACTAGCTGGTCAAGTCTCACTGTTTAAGAAATTGCTAGCCCCCATACAAGACGACATTTATTATATTGAGTTATATTTGTTCAAGCCGGAGTTTAAACTATTTCCCACTGGGTATAGATTTAATTATCTTGCCGCACTGCGATGTATAAACAGGTCATCAAAACATAATATGAATATAAAATATAAAACGTGAGGCTCGCCTTTTATTTTTACGTCTTAGTTTCCCGTAGGTAAAGTTTATTATTATTTTATTCACGTAAATTATAAATTGGCAAGAGTATTAATGATATGCTGCCTCATCTTGGGAACTTTATCAATAAGGCGTTCTGGTACTTTGTCATTTTAAGCGGTTAGAGATTTGGATATTTTATATGTTTAATGTCCAAATCTGGGTTAATAACTGAGTTGGGTATATTCATTCTAATGCGTAGCCAGAACCGGATTTTAATCCCTTTCGGTGGTTTTAGCTGTTATACCTCAATCATTTTTAATATCATGTCTCCAATAAGTTATAATATGAAAGAAAATTAGTTTATTTTAACATTTGTTAAATGCCAGTTTTAATCCATGAAATTCTAAGTGTATTATTCATATGTTAATTTTATTTTATAGTTGAAAAAAAAAATTAAAAACAATAAAGTAATTTTTATTTTTTATTTTTTTTTTTTTACTTAGGTTTGTCAACAGTGATTCATATCAAAGCTCTCGAAATTCAATTACATTAATTAAACTTGGTTGATACTATCACTAATTACAGACAAACACAACATTGATGAACACAACACTGTAAGTAAAGAATAATGTACATGTATGCACCTACATGCATACATGTATACACAAATACATACACTTACATATATATTTCATAACAGCAACAGTAATTATTTTTTAGATCAACACGATAGGTAGCTTTAAGTATTGTTTACGTTTGATTTGAAGGTGGCCAGTGATGACATTGACAAATCAATGGGATGACTTTTATGTCTCGTTAAAATAACGGCACATTCTTGGTAAAGGTGAGTCATACCCCAGCTTAGTTTTATATTTTTTAATATGTAACGGAATATAATGTATAAGTCAGGAACCAATTCTAGGAACGTTGAACATAATTTGATAGAGTAAAAAAGGCCAGTTTATTAGAGCATTAACAATTTTGAAAAGAAAATTTAAATCAGTATTTAGTCTTCTCTGTTCAAGGGTGCGTACATTGTAGAAATTTAGTCTATCGGTGTAATGAGGAAGTGATCGAGCTCGCTTATCACAATACGCTAGGTGGTACATAAATATGTTTTTGAACCCGCTCTATTCGCTGAATATGAACTTTGTAGGTTGGACTCCATATAGAACTTGCGTACTCCAACACGTTGCGGGTGAAGGAATTGTACAGCGTTATTTTTGATTTGGGATTTTGAAAATTTTTACTATTTCGTTTGATAAATCCTAGCATTTTCAGGGATCTAGAACTAATGCTGTCGATATGAGGTGTGAAAGTTAGTTTTTTATCAAATATTACGCCTAGGTCCTGAATGGTTGTGACTTCCTGGAGTTTAGTACCGTCGATAAAATATTGAGTTGAGATTGAGTTGCGTTTACGTGTAAAAGTTATGTGGACACATTTTAAAGAATTCAGAAACATTCTATTGTCAATGCACCACTTAGAAACTCTGTTGATATCATTTTGAAGAAGTATTGAATCAAGTAATGTCTGGATAATTTTAAAAATCTTACAATTTTAAAAGGTATTCAAAATTATCAACAAGCAACGGGGGAGGTATATAAAGAGCACAGATATAGAGACATCTCTTTAATTTGTTCTGGCTGAATTTGATAGTCACCCATACGTCTTCCAAGGTACTTTCCCAATGCTAAATAATTGCAAAGTAATGGGATTTTAAAACACAACATTTAAATTTATGTTTTTTAGTGAATGCAAATATTTTTTATTCTAGTTGAAAATCTATATTAAATATATATTATAAATATATATTAAACGAATTATAAAAAATTCAAAAGCTCAATAAAAACACTATATCAATAGCATATTAAAATCGTTTATACTTAAAAATACAATATAATCTCTCAATTATTATTATATTGAAATCCTTTTCTCTTATTTCTTATTCTTATCTCTTTCCTTCTTTTACATCCTTTTCTCTTTTCTATTTGATTAAATTTTGTTATATATAATTTTTTTATTTTGTTATATTAAAAAATAAAAATTCTTTTCATTATCTTTACACTTTAACTCTAAATATTTTAAATTATTATTTACACGCGTTTCTCCGCCTTTTTAACACGAGCATTTGCTCTAAAAAAAGGTGTATCACGATGTACTGTAATAAAAAGAAAATAAACTTAATGTAATGTAATAACATGTAATTGTAAATTTAATATTAAATAAAGAAATTTAAAAAATATATATATATATATATATATTGAAATTCAATAGAAAACTTTAGATTTAAAAAAAAATAACTCGCTGGAAATTCTGTTCAATTTTGCAAAAACGGCAATTTGATAAAACGTCACTTCTGATATCAGTTTTTAATGGAATTCGAAAGGTGCTATACGTGGTAATTTTAGTTCGATGCGTTTACTTGTGCACTTGATAAACACGTTTGATGTTATGCGCGTGAAGCTGTCATTACATATTTATTAAAACGGAAGTGCTTTTAAGCAATGTTTTAAAATTTTAATGGATTTAAATAATATGAATATTGAGCACAGTACTTTTCCGTACACTTATTAAATAAACTTTAATTTAAAAATATATAACGTTATATCAAATTGAAAAATACTTTTAGCAAGAGAGAAAGATGTATTCTCTACATCTCTTGTATGTCTGTATTTTTATGGCATTCCAAATTTAAGGCATTCCCCAAGGAAGCTGAAAAGAATGGGAAAGGAAAGAGATAGATTAGAGTCCTAGGCTTGCTTAGATTTTGTCACTAATCAGGGCCAAATTTATAAGTTTCAAGCAATATTAAAACAGATACAAATATACTTACACACTGAAAACTTTAATGATATAAAACCTCACAATTAATTTCAAAAAAAAATATTAAAAAAGGTTCGTAATTTAAAATAAAAAAGTTTGTTAGATGCGAAGAAAACTACAACGTGGAAATTTCGCTCATTTGCAAGATTTTTTTACAATCATTATAAATATTATGTAGAAAGCTTTAACATGGAGAAACTTTTTCAATTAGTCCTTGGATGCTTTTTATTCAAAGAGAACTCCTTGCGAATCGGAGGATTACTTGAATTTGAATACGAGTGAGCCATTTGTATTGGAATATCTTATCGACAGTTTTAAGCTGCGAAACAATGTAAGATGTCTTCTTTCTCCCCGTAAACCCACCCCCTTCACCCCCTCGGGGTAATAAAGTACGTACCTACCAACCCCAATACGATCCGCCTTGTACTTGTACATCGGTTTCTTCTTCTCGGAGACTTGGCAGACTTGCTTCGTACAGTAGACATGGCACGGAAAGAAGAACCACATTCAAATATTAATCATAATAACTGCGTTTCTTTTGAGTTTCAGCAAAAGGATCATGTTATCACGTAAAACGTACCGTACAGCATATCAGACCTGAATTAAAACTGTGAAAATTGTTACATATTTGATGCTCGATCCAAATTTAAGAGTTGTTTTTTTATTCAAACACAACACAAATCATACCACCTGAACTAGTAGCTAAAAAACAGTTTTTAGTAGGGAAAGAAATCTGAAATCTATTATTGTTAAATATAAACACGGTATTAAAGGGTTAAAGGCAGTCCTTCTAAATATACACACGGTCTGAAAGGGTTAAAGGCAGTTCTTCTAAAGAAGTGAGAGGAAAGTAATAAAGCGCAGGCAAATTGGGCCAAAATGAAACCATAGCCAAAAGTCTATCGACTATCAAAGCTAGTTGACTTTACAAAGAATTGCTACTGTACTTTATTTGCAACAAAACATATCCTAGCGAAATGTGTCCCTCAGTATCAACTTCGTCAGACAACACTAATTAGAATTTTCACTATTTTTTAAACGCCAAGATCAGAATGACCAGACAACGAAACTTAGCAGTTCCGAAGACTAGTGGTACCTAATCCAGTTTAGTATTCTAAGAAATATATCCAAGCCAAGTCTCTTAGCTCTGCTAGTCCATGGAATCCACAACATCCCCGCAACATCCTCCCACCCCGACTTCCCAACCCCCGGCCCACCGACTCGGGTCAGATTGAGAGATTGAAAGATTCCTTCAACATTTTATAGGTCTGCCATTTCACTGCGGCTGCACTTTTACAATGGAATCACATTTCCGACGTCTGATTTATTCCCTTCCCAGAGACTGAATATTGTTTTTAGTAACAAAAAGTCATTGAAAAGGAGAATGGTTAAAACAATACACACAACATCTTTCCATAATTCCAGAAATAATTTTAATGATTAGTCGAATACATTGTTTTCTTAGATACAGTTGCCCTTTTATTGATGCAAAAGAAGGTACGGATGACGAGTAACATAATTCAAACTAACTAACTAAGCATCACACCGTTTCCCTGCAGGGGTAGGCAGAGGTTACGGACCGCAAAACAACTCGCTCTTGGCACACACTACTTGCCTTATTCACATTCATATATCGTCTCATACATACTCTTCGATTATTCTGACTCTTGATATGGCCCGACTTAATTATCTGATTCACTCGGTTGTGCCATGACTTCCTCGGACGTCACCGACCTTTGCCACCATTCACATTTGAATCATATATTCTCCTTTCTTCGTTCATTCGCTCTACATGCCCGAACCATCTAAGCGTCCCTTTCTTGATATTTCTCATTACGCTTACATCAGCCTTGCACTCTTTGTGGATCTCCACATTTCTCACACGATCATACTTTTCTGCCAGTTCCATGCCTCACGTCTATACATCAGGGTAGATACCAGCACTCCATTGTGGAGTGACAGTTTTGATTCTCCAAAAAATTCGGTCCTCCATTAATAGAGTTACCAACTCAACGGAGTTAACAATTCAATGTGGTTATAATTACGTATTCCTATTTTTTAAGTGAATCTTTCAAGAGGTTTGCAGTCTGGTGTCAGTAGGAACAGTAGGTCAACAGTATTCAATTGGGTAATGAAGAAGAAAATAGTGGAGGAAAAGGAAAACGAAAAGGGGGTAGAGGAAATATGAGAAGTGCCCGGATAATGGCTACTGCTATTTCAAGCAATATGTCGATTCTGAATGTTGCTACTGAGAGTGCATCTCCCACTCTAGAACGAAGTGCAAATATTTCAAGTCTTTACTCTATTTCATTGCCTCCTGGTACAGCGGTAAGCTCCTCGATTCGGGGCATATAAGTCGCGGGTTCACATCCCAACTAGGACGTTTGTGTGGCTTGTTTATATATTTTTAAGAGCTTCGTAAAACAGTGGTATACAAATGTATATCCCATAACAAATGTAGAACATGTAAAGAAAGATACAGTCAATTTAAAATGGTACTGCCCCGTGAACATTTTTATAGTTGCTTTGTTCTATTTTCTATCAACCTTTTCTAGTTTTACCCATGTTAAAAAAACACAATATATAGTGTTTTATTTTTATTTATTGCGTTTTGTAACATGGGTACAACTAGAAAAGGTTGGTAGAAAATAGAACAAAATAAGTATAAAAAGTTCACGGTGCAGTTTTACTATGCTTGTCATTTTATTGGAATTACTTTTGAAGGCTATATCCATCAATATAATATTTTATCGTTGAAGAAGATAATACTAGTAAATATAAACAAAATTTGAAACAGAAAAGAGATAGAAAATTAAAATGTAACCGTTGCAGCTGTGAATCGAAACTCAGGACGTCTGTTCATGCCGGGACATCGCCTCTAACCACTCAACACTCAAATAATAATGAGGATAATGTTGTTAATTCTGAGTTTCAAATACGTATGAGTGGTCAGTGGCGTTGTTCTGGTAAGATATGGATCCTGAGTTTGATTCTTAGTTGCGATCGTTGCCTTTTTTATTTTCTATGCTTTGTTTTGTTTTACTTTTCGATCAGATTTATTTGAATTATCTTATTTTTCAATGATCAAATTTTGGTTTCTTAGTGCGGGCAATCTGCCTAGCTGGTAACTAATAATGACCTGACAATACATAATAACATCTGTACACTATAAAATCAAATACACATGTATTATTTACGATATTAATAAATTGTTACTACGGAATGAAAAATTAAAAGGATTTTTATACATAACTACTTTTGTATATAGGTTCACATTTTTCAGGGCTGTAATGTACTGAAACTAGAAAAACTTTTGAAATTGCATGAATCAAGCAGTTCATCAAAATAATATTCAGAAATCATAATATCATTGATGTAAATATGTGTAATTTGTCATTCATTGCTTTATTCAGTTGTAGCTAATTTGTTGCTGGATCCCCCTACCAATTGCTTCATTAATTTTCTACTGTTTTTCAGCAAGTATATCTGTACCTCAGAAATCAAAGGTCGGCTTTCCAGTTTTTTGTAAAAATGAGTTATGTACGAGACCTTTTTAGTTTTTTTCAGTATCTACACAGAGGTATTAAGATGATTGTCCTACGACAATGTGAAACTAAGTTACTTCAACTTAAAAGGTCTGGTATAACCACAATGTTCAAAGAAAAAAATTTACTATTTCCTCTCTCCTGAACAATTTCTAAAACGTGACAACCGACATTTGACTTCTGAGGTACAGATATAAGCTTTGTATTGTGATATTATTGGATACTTGTCAGTAAACAAATGTAATAAAAAATGTTAAGTAATGTAATGAACAAATAATTTTTTTTTTACGCCAAATATTTAACTTGCGCCAGTACAAAGGTTCTATCACATTGCTAGTCGATATTAGTATCGGTGGCAAAAGTACAACCATACGTTACTTTTAATTAAAAAGTTAAAGCGAAGTATCATAATCTCTTACTTAACACCAGCCCTTGGCAGCTTTTGCTATCAGCCGTAAGAAGACATTTCAATTAATTTGTTAAGCATTCTAATCTGAAATTATTTTGCCATATTTTTCACTCATAATTTGTTTCCGTTTAAATCGTTGGTGAGAATTAACACAGCTCAAATTCCCTCTGAAATTTGACACATTTAGAAGATCTTATTTTATGAAAAAGAAGTTTTTGAATTTCAGCAGTGTCCATATAAACTTGAAACTTTATCAAAAATATTTTAAGCAATAAAATTAGATTGGCAAAAATTTCTCGACTTTAAATCGCTCGAAGGATTCGACGGTAAAGGGGTTAATGTTATCTGTATTCTTTAATATTTTACGTAAATCACCATCTTACAGTGGTTGTAAATACTCGGTCGGACAAAGAACTCTGATATACATACATATATTACGTCAATTCATACAATATACATACTTAATTTGTTTAAATTTAAACTACTGTACCACAGATTAATCGCCAATTTACAGTACAATACTATTCCTTATTTTAAGATTTAACCTTTGGGAAGACAAGGATAATTTAAAAAAAAAAAGTTTTTATGAATAATTCAAAACATACACTTTTTTACAATGCTGAAGTTATTAGGCAAGTGTAAGCCAAAACATTCCAAGATCAATGGACCATCAATATAGTACCAAGATTAATGGGCCAAAATTGTACTAAAAATAAGTTTTGCGAGATTTGCATAACTCTTATTTAAAAAAAAATATAAAAATATATATATATATATATTAAAAAAAATTATGTGACTATCGCACAAGAAGCCCAGCTGCTCCCAGCCATTTGGAGCTAGTGAAACTACAACATCCCCAATCGTATGTTGTGAGGTTGACCATAGTGGGGATGGGAAGGAATTGGGGAAGAGAAATGTAGAGAAGTACATGGCTATTTAATCTGTCACCAAACATGAAAAAACTCATTTCAAGCAACGTTTCTTTTGTACTCTAAAAAATAAATTAGTAGATAGAAGTAAAATAAACTATTTAACCTTTTTATTCAAAATACTACACTTTGATTTTTTGATTACTAGACTTTTGATTTTTATTTGCGAACTCACTTCCCCACAATAACAACACGACAAAATACAATATTCTACTGCAGAATACCCAAACGCAACTATATTGCCAATTCATTTTTTGTAAATCTATTTGATCACTGTATTTTTTATCAATTGTAAATTTAATTTTTATTATGTTTCAAAATTATCTGTCACTTAAAGTAGTACTTTCTTCATGTAAAAGCCCCCCGGGCATTAAATAAATAAATAATGTATTAAGTAGGTATTTTCTCAGTGGTGCACAATAATACTTTAAATATTTTTTATCTATATAGCATCTCACGATTGAAATGCACAAGATGTCTGTATTATCTCCAGTTAAAAGCAAACGGGATCATATTATTACCCGATTCCCAAAAGGAATAAAAGCTACTTGTTCCGAACAGACGGGGAACATACTATTATTATCAGGAATGCAGCAGGTGCACTCTAGTTCACCTTTCTACCTTATATTATTGCAATGTAGTCGCAGCGGGCTCCGGGAAAGAGATATATACACTGAATCCTCGACAGTGATATTTTCGTTTATAAGCGATGCTAATAAAAATAAAATAACGATAACCTACTGTAAACTGAAATCGGGCCATTTTTCTATTCAATGCATATATTTTTTTTATAACGTGAATAAATACGGTAGTGATTTACAATTTAATATATTATATTTACTTTTAAATACCACATCCCAAAACTATCCTCAAATATTTCTTAGTCTTATATATCCCTAATAATTGGCAAAAAATTACATTATTTGATCCATATTCATTAGCCTTTAGCGGCAGCCATTTTGTTGGTACATAAAATTCCTGAATTATTTCCAAGGATCCGGATCATTTGATCATGCCATGATTTCCTCGGGCGTCCTTGATTTTCTATCATTTGCTCATTATATCGACTTTGATAATATACCGTATCCATCTCATTCCAGTGCACAGAAAATGCGTTAAGTCTTCGTTGGGCGTCTCCGGCTTTTTCTACCATTCAAACCACACAGCACCAATAAAACAGACTTTGAATTTTCATCAAAATCGGTCCAGTAGATTTTGAATCTATAATATTTGGATAATTTATATAGCGCTGTTTTCGTGAAAAATCACCTAAGGGCATATACATACTGACATTGCCTTGTATTTTGGTCGGGATGTTTCACAAAATATGAAAAAATCATCAAATTTTTAAAGTAATTTTCATGTTCTGTTTTTATATATAATTATGGCCCAGTTACTTCACACAACTGAAATTATAACAGAACTTGAATAGAACTTACACGGGACATGAAAATTATCTTCGAAATTTTAAAAATTGTTAAAATTCTGTTAAACTGTTACATGGTGACCAATGGAATATAGTTATTTTTTATGAAATCTTCTATAAACACACGGATTAAATTAGTTGTCAAAATACTAATACAAATTGAAAATATCTCTCGAGTAAAAATAAATGCCGCCAACGGGAATTGAACCCGTGCCTTCTGATGTCCGGTCAGGTGCTCTGAAACCACTGAGCTATGTCGGCTTATTTCCAACCCGCCAAATGATTCAATATGTACTAGTACCTCAATTAACAATTACTGCTTATTATATTTTTTCACCTGTAAACAACCAACTTTATTCGGATGACTAATTATTGCTTATAATTATTTGTTATCCTTTATGCTATGCATAAAACCGTGTCATTAAAAAAAATAATAATTGTCCTTAATTGATAATTAATTTTCTTTATCCATTTTTGCATCTATTGTCTTCATCTGTTGTAAAATAAATGTGTATTTGTTTATGGGACTTGCGGGATTGCACTAATCTCCCCACATCCTGGAATAAAAATTATTTTTATTATTAAATACAGTTTTTTTATTTAATTCAATTAAAATCAAATTAAATAATATAATTATTAAGTTCTGCGTGTATTTTTTGGTTTTTGTTATTGTTACAGCTGTTTACCTAGAACAATCTAATGTCAAGCAAATAATAAGAAAAAAGTTATTCCACCTCATAAAAATTTGCATACAAACAAATTATTTTCTTTTTAATGATACATATTTTGAGCAATTGGATGGACATCCCGTGGGATCCTCTTTAAGCCCGCTTCTAGCGGAGATATTTATGGATCAGATATCGATGTCAACTCGGCCACCGGTCGGTGGCCGAGTTGACATCGCGTTTGGGTCCCACCCAGGCGTAGTGTGTTCAATTCCTTGGCTGGCTAAGTCCTCCATCACAACACAAGCAACATTTTCAGCTTACTGTGGTGGTGGTAGTAGGAGATTTTCAAATATTGTCAGGTTATTCGTAACCCGGGAATGTTTGTCTTTCTTTTTAAAAAAAAAAAATATATATATAATTCTTAAGTCTCTCTTAGCTAAATACATAATGTACTATGTCACATATGTAGGTGATATCTGAACATGTTGGAAAGGCATCAACCGTCAGTTAGATATCTTCATTAGTTGGCGCCAAAACTGTTAATAATAAAATCTGCTTCACAGTCGAACATGAAATCAAAGGAAAATAATTTTTTTCGATCTAACAATTGGAAAGAGTAACAATAGACATACTTTTGAAATATTTAGAAAACCAACTTTTACAGACACTACAATAAATGCAAATTCAACTCATCCTTCCCATGGTCTCATTAATTATCAGCTTACCATTCCATGGTACATAGACTCATTAACATTCCCTTGGACAACAAAGTGTATGAGAAAGAAAAGGCAACGATACAAACCATCGCGGTCAAAAATGACTATGGCATAAATAACATTGAAAAAATTATAAAAAATAAGAAATATAAAAATTAAATTAATTTTATTTATCCGGCAAATAATCAAAACATAGAAAAATTTGCATGTTTCGAATTCATCGGTCCAATATCAATGGTGGCATATATGAATTAAAATGACCACGTCGACTGCAACGCTACTTATATCGGACAGACGGGAAGAGCTAAGTCAACTAAATTCAAAGAACATATAAGATGTTATAATAATAAAAGCACTTTTTCGAAATTCGCAGAACATCTCTTAGTGAATAATCACGTCCCGCTTGACAATAATTAACATAAACCCTTACATATAGAAAGAAAGGGCCTTAGATTAAATTTACTTGAACAATTAGAAATCAATAAAAGAACCAATGACCCTAATATAACATTAATTAATAAAGTAAGGAAAATTTATTTATTTAAGTATGTTCACAAAACCTTAACAATATAACACATTTAGATAAATTAATAACTGCTACATCATTATTAAACAATTAAAATAACATTAATGTGGGGAAAACAGACTTCAAAATACCCCCACAGAATATGAAATTAATCTATTGTCACAATTATTTTATCAGTAAATCGGTTCAACCGGTAATAAATCATTTTAAATTGGGAGGGGGTAAAATAGAATCATATAAATATGTCGTCTAAACGTGGTTAAAACCACAGTTTGAAAATGGCCCTGAAAGCCGAAACAGCTGTAACAATAACAAAAACCAAAAAATACTTGCAGAACTTAATAATTATATTAATAAAATTGATTTTATTTAAATTAAAAAAAAAATGTATGGAGTTCTACGAATTAAACACAAAAAAAATAAAAAAATAAATTAATACATTTGTTATAAACATGCTGAAAATTGGAAAATTATAATAGAATTATTCATTATAGTATATTTTGTAACCACATGTACTTTTATAACATCCTGTACCCACTTATATATATTAAATAAAAATATTGTTTTGCAGGTTAAAATAAAAACAGCATGTCATTTATTTATCTATATCATTATTTTTAAATTTTTTGGTAAGATATTATTTGTCTTTAATTTCATTTCGATAAAAGTTCGGATGAACCAAATAAGAGACTTACTATTTTTAAGTAAATACCTTTATAATTCACCACTAAAAAGGCAATCTAAGTGTCACGAAAGATATTATCAGTTTTCGTGTGCAGTTGGCCTAGTTTACATCCTTGGCTTATGAAAAAATCCTATTGAATCACAAGCATTTTTCTTAGATTCACATCTAGAATGCTTGGAGTCCGTAGATTTTCGGGTACTAGATTTCAGAAGTTTAACAGAGTGAACTACTTAGTTATAGTAAGTTTAGTTTTTAAATGGAATATTATGTAATTTGTTTAATTTGAACGATGAAAATAGAAAAGCGGTATCATTCAACGTAATATTCCAGTTATCGTTGCAAATATATCAATACCAAAATGATCACAATCGTCATAAATGATATTTGCGAGCACGATCAACAACTTATTGAAAGGAAATGATCCGACAGCCGATATACTATAGCCGCCTGATATTAGCGCCCCCCCTAGTGTGACAGGAGAGGTTAACAGGGTGACGGTGAACGTAGGTAAACTAACGAAGCTAATAGAATTGAAAGAAGTCGCATACGCGATTAATTGAAACCATTCAAGCTTGGAGAAACAAAAAGTGTTCAAATGCAACAAGTTGCGGCTAAAGACCTCATCCTACTTAATTCCTATTTTAGTGTCAAAAAGTACATGCGGACTGCCAATGCGTATTAAAGTTAGTATTTCAAATCAACATTGACAATTTACGCATATTTATAGGAATGTTGAACCATATACAATACCCACCAGTGACGCCTTCGTTTAACGATTTCTTATTTATTTCGTGTCAATATTAGTTTGGCAATCGACAGCGCAACGGTGCTCGGGATATCAAAATATCACCGGAAGTTAAGCCTATTGATCCGATATTCATAAGTTATAAATTTGATCGTTCTAGACCCCGAAATACATCACAGTGAGAAACCAAGAACTGGAACCACGGTCGAAATGAAACAATTTAGTTTGATGGTTCGTATAACTTCATCTGGAAGACGGCACCTGAAGACGATTTATTTTTCTTGTTCTTTGGAAGCCTAAAATCAAATCAATTTTTTCATACCCTTGGTGGTACTCACCGATCTGAGACCAACGACCTCTTTAAGCCTGATGACCGATGGCTGATGCCCACTCATCTATCTGTGATCTCTATTTTATTTACCATATGCTGCTTATAGTATTTTTTTAATAAATAGTAAAGTATAGTTTTAAATTCATTTGTCGTTAAATCCAGATAACGAACGTAATTTTACGAAGCCCTGAAGATTTAACTGTAAATCATAAAGAAGATAAACTTGTCAGGAATGAAAATTGTTTTCAGTGAATCTTTACACAAATAATTACCACCCTCCTCTGATAAATTTCCCAAAGGATGTATTTTGGTGAAAATAATGGTATAAATATCAACCAATCTCACCGCAGTTCGGTTTTGAGGCTCAGCATTCAATAAATAAATAAATATTCTCAATAGAAATGTTCGTACTCAGCATAAAATAATCATAAATTATTATTTACATTTATATGATTTATCTTACTTTCTTGACCCTCATAAATTGAAATAGGATGTTCGTTACGAGTGACATTTTATTTGTCACGAGATAAAACAATTAAATGATGAATTTATTTTTTCCGTATCTATTTTTTTATGTTATAGGTATAAATTTTCAAAATTATTTGTTATATTCCATTATCGGGTTTGGTGACCAGATCTGAATAGCAAGGCACTTCCTCATCTTCCTCTCCCCCATTTACTTCCCTTCTCCACTACCTTCACCTCCACAACATAACCCAATTATGTTAATCTTTTTTTCCAAGATTCATTTAAGCATTTTAATCGATTTTGTGCGCCGATACTTACATATAAAAAACGTTACATACATATTACACATTTCTAAAACAATTATTTATTTATTTATTTATTCATTTTTGGGAAATCAACAGTTACATTTTTACAGATTGTACATAAGTAAAATAGCCAAAATAAAACCAATTACGGATTTCCTCCTTGTGACTTTACGTAATTATGAATAAAAAAAACTTAGTATAAATATTTGTCTCCTACCAGGCCCTCTGCGACCCTCTATCTTGCCTTTCAATATTAACTGGAGCAAGTGATACTTCTCCCCTCGAAGTACATGACCCAGATATGAAATTTTCCTGATTTTTATTAATCTAAGCAGTTCTCTCTCTGCTCTAGCCCGCCTGAGAATTTCTGTGTTGGTGATCATGTCGGTCCATAGGACATAGGACAATACTGGTAGGAGACAAATGTCTTGGCTGCGAAATATACGAGAGTGGACCGGCATTAGAAGTGTGGAGGAGCTATTCCGGGCAGCGCAATACAAAGAGACATTTTCCAGAGTGATCGCCAAAGTCGGGGGGACCTGATACGGCACATAAAGAAGAAGAAGAAGTATAAATATGCGTACAAAATATATAAACGCATGTACGTAGGGCAACATATGATGGGTTGTTTCGCAGGGTTCCATGATAACTCAACACAGTGACTATTCAACACCATTTAAAAAGTGATATAAAGTCATTGAAAACGATGAAAAAAAAATTTGAACCTAACCTAACCTAACCTACTTAACCCAGTTAAAAAAGTTTTTGTTTCATTTTGATGATTTATCCGGTCACTGTTTCGCAGAATATGAACTATTCATCAAATTTAAAAGTTGATTTTGTAGAATTTGAATGGTCTATTCAAGTGCATTACATCGTTATTGGCCAGTTGTTCCAAAAAACTGAAAAAAAACTTGAATTGAACTTTCACATAGCTTTAAAATCAACTTTGAAATTTGATGAATTGTTCAAATTCTTTGAAACAACCCGCCCATAGTTCTTTGTTCAGAGTTGTAGAATTACTCTATGATGTTTTGGAAATGCCTCTCGAAATAATAATGAATACATTTTTCGTCTAATAAAAAATATGTAAAATTTAACACACGCATGCAATTGATTTATTTATTATTTTTATTTTAGCCATTTGTGCATCTATATTTACAAATGTCTAATTTATTATAACTGACATACATACATTATAAAATTTTTATCATTTATTACATTTTCTTTATATTAATATGCAGCAATGAAGCTTGAATCTATCAATTGGTGTAGTCTTTGTAGTTTTCGGCAGCGCATTAATTATAATAATGCATTCCTTTATACAGTAAACTGCTTTTTAAATGGATTTATGTAATTTTGTTTTAAAAATATTTTAGTAATAGGTTTTTTATTATTTTATGTGTAAATATCATCGCGCTCAATCTTAGCACGTATTTCACTGTTAGCCAATTTAGTTCCTTTAATATTTTATTTGCTTTTGAAAATCTATTTCGCTAAATATTAATCTCATCGCCATATTTTAGAGAATTTGCAACTTAGTACGTACCTTCTTGTTTGGCTTACAAACTTCCTCGCCATATTGTTGATAAGTAGTTGATAGGAGATAATAATTTCAGCGGCATTATTGATGGCATATTGTATCTACAATATAATACAATGTGCATATTAATATGTTCTGTAAATTCTGTGTTCGAACAATGTTCATCGTGTACGGCACTTATTTAGTGCACTGCATAACATATTATATGGCACAATGTGCTACATTGTTCTAGATTGACCTACATAGTTCCATCATTATTGTTAACTAGAATATTGTACACCATAACTTAACTTAAATAACAACATTAAGAGGAACGAAAGCGCGGCCTTATTCATACCAAACATTAATTTTGATTTGAAGCCAAAATACACAATTTTTTTTTTTTTTAAATCAAAAGTTTACAAATAAGTGCTACTTTATTTATTTGTGTTTTAAATTATAAAGTACAGGCAAGTTTTAGAGGAAACATTATCAATTATTTAAGAGTTAATGTTTATTATTGAAAAAAAAATTCTCCATTTACTACATAAAATAAAAAAAAATATTAAAAAAAGCATTTTAATGGACGTTAATATAAATTACAAACAAATGATTTTTGGGGATCTGGCGAGAGGCACGAAATGAAAGACGTGTCGTGAAGGTTACAGTGTTTATTGAGTCAGTTTGCCGTGATGAAGAGATGACGTAGGACAGATGTAGTATTCTCCGGATGCTGGCTGTGATGGCTGGTCAAGCGCGGGTCAGTGAGTCGACGCCGGGCGCTGGTGACCGGACTCGTTGACTGTCAGGCACTGGCGATCTTGGCAATCAGTACTCCAGTGCTGACAGGAAGGCCGAAGGTGCGGTGGACCTTGTAGGCGGTTGAGCGGGAGCTGCGTAGACCAGTGAGGATGCTGCGTGTCCTCGTGGTGGTCATGGTGCGTGGATGAAGCGCTGGTCAGAGACGCTAGAACCAGGGCGCTGTAATCCGTTGTAACGCTGGCCAGGGACGGCGGCCGGGGCCAAGGCGATGTCCCGATGGAGTCCATGATGAATACGGGCGAAGCCGGGAATATTGTTCTTCGCGCAAATAAGGTGCGCGGATTATCACTCGTTGATCCTTGTAAACTAACGGCGGATTGATGACTGACTGACTGACGAGTTCCTTCACACTGCCGCTTTTATAAGGTGAAGAAGCTTCTCGAACATTTTGGTTGCTATGTAGATATTGCCAAACTAAAATTAAAAAATAAAAGAACATCCAAGAAACTTAAAACTTCTAGAATGTCGTTCGAATCAAGTAGTGGCGTACCACTACAGATTTTTAAATATCAATTCCGCACAAGAGTCTTAACTGCTCACAACCATCTGGAGTCAGTGAGACTATGGCGTCCCCTATTGACCCCAATAGGGAACGCCATAGTCTGACGTCATAGTCTGACGCCATAGTCTGACGCCATAGTCTCATGCCATAGTCCATGTTATGAGGCTGAAGTTTGTGGGGGGGGGGGGGGGAGATGGGAACGAGTATAGTGGAGGAGTAACTAGCTAGATTTGGTCACCAAACACGGCTAAAGCCATTTCAATCAACGTTTAAATTCTGAATGGTGGTCTTACACCGGGGCGATACTGAGATTATCTTCCACTCTGGAACGTGCCGCAAGTAAACTATATATTATTTTTTATGAAAAAATTCTGAAATAACACAAATTAATCAAATACAAATTACTTGAACACACCGGGATTTGAACCCGCGAACTTCGGCTTGCTAGTCGAGAGCTTTACCCCTCAAACACGGAGGCAGTCAAATATTTACGTTGGAGCACAATACCCAAAAAAACGCGTTATTTATATTTTTCAATAAGTTAGTAAGAACAAGATTATCTTTTGAATATTTTTTCTTAACTCAAAAAAAATCCAAATTGCCTAAATATCATAACTTAATACACAAATAAATAAAATAGCACATATCACTGCTCGATATTTGCTACACCTTTTGATACAGAATAAATATTCAGGTTGGTTGGGTATATTGGTGTCAAATCTAATTTTGAGTTCCTCTTAATGTACACATAAATTTAGTAATCTCCGAAGGATCAATAATTGATATTTTTCGATAAGCTTGAGAACTTTACAGGTATCAAATAACATTGCTTAAGAAAATTATTCGTACAAGAAATATATTTTACAAGAAATTTTAAAGGTATTTTTTAGACTTTGTGGTTTCTTTGAAGCCACTTTTCCCTTCACAGAATCAAGTGATTCGATGATTTAAATTTGTTTTTCTTAAAAAATTATCGTTTCAATTTCCGCCGAACAGCAAAGAGATTTCGGTGCCTTTTTGTTTCTGAAAAGTACTAAATACTTTTCATTTAAATAGCTTAATTTTATGGTTTATCCAAGAAACATAATAATATCCACTTCTGAAAGGAAACATTTTTTTCTAAAGTTAAGCATTTCGCTTTTGAATTTTATCATTATAATAATCAAAATTATATCACGTAACGTTGTTACTAAAAGTCAGAATATTAATATTTTTACTAATGTAGCTATTGCGCTTGTAGTCGATCACAGTTTCATTTTACAGTTTTTTTTAAAAACCTTATGAAATGAACACAATGGAACATACAATTTCTCGTTTTATTTAAATCATATCATTAATTATTTTACGAGTATATTCATAACATTAATACCTACGAGTATATTCATAACATTACTACCTACGAGTACATTCATAACATTAATACCTACGAATAAATTCATAACATTAATACCTACGAGTACATTCATAACATTAATACCTACGAGTACATTCATAACATTAATACCTACGAGTACATTCATAACATTAATACCTACGAATAAATTCATAACATTAATACCTACGAGTACATTCATAACATTAATACCTACGAGTACATTCATAACATTAATACCTACGAGTACATTCATAACATTAATACCTACGAATAAATTCATAACATTAATACCTACGAGTACATTCATAACATTAATACCTACGAGTAAATTCATTATATTATTTGTTTTTTAGGCATCTTGGTTGCTCCTCGATTCTGTTTGAATTTATAAAAGTTTTTATTCTCTTTTTTATTGATACATTAGAAGTATTTTTATTTTTATTAAATATAATATTCACCAATGTGAGCCTCAATGGGTGGGTTACCCGTGCTCTGGCCCCTATTTTAATGTGACGAATTGTATGTAAATACAATGAATTTTATTGAAATCATGTTCAAATATACAAATTTAAATGAAATATTAATAAATAAATTAAGCAAAATAATATACAGTAATTAAATAATTAAGAAAATTTGTTTTGTCTTTGTTCTTTAATCCATTGCTTATTTTTATTTTTGTTTTACACGTCATTTGTTCTTCGCCTGGTATTTTTTATGGTGTATTTGTCCAAAGCTTGTTCCTATTGACGGAGTTTTTATATTTTGTATGCACGCTCGTCTAAAGACGGGTTGTTTCGGAGAATTGGAAAAATTCATCAAATTTCAAAGTTAATTTTCGTGTTTTGTGACAGTCCTATTCAAGTTATATTATTATATAATTTTAGGCTAGTTGCTTGAAAGATCTGAAATTATAACATAACTTGAAAAAATATTTCACAGAACTTGAAAATTAACTTTTAAATTTGAAGAATTGTTCAAATTCTCCGAAACAACGCATCCTAACTGGTCTATTAGTGTTAGTTTGTGTTGAAATTGAACATTAGATTTTTGTCGAAAATATACATATGTATCTCTATTATGTCAAACATATTGAATATTTGGTCACTGTCAGTCATTTCATAAATACAATAATATTCATTTCATATAATTTTTTTTACTTATTGATTACGTTCTCCCACCGCTTATTGTTCTATTTTTACTGTACTGGTTACCTATTCGTATTTGTCTCTTTTTATGTCTTCATTTTCAATACCCGTACATTGTTTGCTGATGAAGGATCTTTGGCTCTGAAACAAACAGATGTATTTTTTTAAATAAGAAAGCGGTAAACTTAGTTAAGTATTTTTATTAATATGAAGTATTAAATTAATTTTAATTTAATCACGAACCGGTTACGCTTGGCTAAAGCTTCATCAGGGTAACATTTTATCTGTTACGGTTAACTGTTACCGTTAACTGTTACCGTTAATTGACACCCATTTAAATAATTACCCTAATTAAGCTTAAGCCAAGAAAAAACGGTTGTTGAATAAATTTAAATAAATCTGTGGATATAAACAAAGTGTTTGTTTCATTTAATAAAATATCAAACCATAAGTGATTGCTTTCTACGAAAACATAATAAATACAATGATAATAATTATATTTAGATTCCATCGCTGAGCAAGTGATGTAATGGACGCACCGCGATGTTTGCTGACATGTATTCTAATCATCAAACTGTCCCCGGAAGCGAAACACATTAATCTACGTTGCCAATAGGGGCGGACTGTCTACAGTCGCTGCAACCACCGGCACTGCAACCGCCACCGGCACTGTAACTGCCACCAGCCCTTCTACCAAATGTCGGTTCGTGGCCTTTTTCACAGGAGGTTCAGAAATTGATGTGAAGATATCATATTGCTATTTCATCAAATTTTACGGAGTTCCCTCATTTTTTAAGCCAAGCCCCTATTGTAAAATATTGAGTATGCCTAACTAGAATAACTACGACAAATCAATAAATGCAACTACTTTAATCAAACTAGGGAAAGCGCAATACAACGTTGCATAATTAGCAACTAATGACAATAAAGACATAATACTTTTTTACTAGTAAAAATATTATGATTTACAAATGACATTAAAAGTAAAAGGTTGAAGACATGGAGGAACAACAATATAAAAATGTATAGAAATTAACTACTTTAAAGTAAAATAACATTTAACTTGTATGGAGTGCAAGGTCCAGCCGCCAGCGCGGGTGGTGACCGATAGGGCACGGCCAATCTCGTCAAGCTGCGGAGGTCACGTCCCATCAAACATTCTATCATCGCGGCGCACAAAGATTGTCTTATTTTGTCGTAGATTATTGCATTTCACTGTCAGTGGGATTGTATTGCTTTGTATTTTTTTGTATAAAGTATTTTGCACAGCATGGGAACGCACATGGGTTAACGAACAGCATGGGAACATCGGGTTGCTCTTCGACCCTATTTTTTATTATTTTTTTTTATTTAATAATTAAACAGTTTACAATGTATAATAATATTTGCTAAAAATAATGATATATAAAAATTAGTTTTCACAACTTTTTTTTTTAATATTTTGATGTTACTCTTTTATGGAAGCAGACGCTTATGTTTAAAAGAGATGCTGAGTATCGAGATGAACATTATTTATGTAAGTATTCTTATTAATAATTAAAAGGGGTTAAGAACATTAAAAATATAAATGCATATCAACAATGTACAATTTAACGACTTATAACGATACATTATTTAATTGACGAATTTCGTT
This sequence comes from Hesperophylax magnus, assembly GCA_026573805.1. Classification (NCBI taxonomy): domain Eukaryota; kingdom Metazoa; phylum Arthropoda; class Insecta; order Trichoptera; family Limnephilidae; genus Hesperophylax; species Hesperophylax magnus. The sequence goes on from JAIUSX010000050.1 coordinate 1,964,851, forward strand.
ATTTTGATTTTTTTACATTAAAATGTTCTTTGATCGCTTTGAGTAGGGTTTTGTCGTCTTCGATTTTTCTGATATTATCATGTAGGTTATTAAAGTATTTTTTGCCTAGAAATGTGTAATGATGTTGTGCAAATGAGGTGTTACATTTTTGTATTGGAAATATATGTTTTTGACGAGCACGTCTTTCAGTTGAAAAACTGTGATTTTATTTTTCTTTTATTATTTGAATTATTATGTTTTTTCGGATAAGATCATTAAATTTTAGTACTTTAAATTCTTCAATTATAAGTTGAGTTGGATAATCTCTCGGTTTTTTCAATATTATTTTAACAATCAGACGTTGTACAATTTCAATACGTAGGAGATTATTATTATTAGATTATTTTTGGACGAATGGATTTTATTGGTGGGAATCTAATGGCGCGCTGTTTATAATATGCTAATATTATTGTAATGCAATTTTGTCGAATTTTCTCATGTTTTAAATGGGGGTCCACTGCACAAACGCACTTAGATAAAACCGTCACTGCCTGCTATACCACTAGCTTTACTACCGGCGCTGCTACTGGTACTGTAGTACTGTCCTAGTTACTGTCTGCACATGGCGCCGTGTCACATTACCTCGCCCAGAACACATTCATCACGGCCACCGCGCCCGGTGCGTCCATGTGTAATCATTCCATTCATCAGGAGAATTAAAATAGACAGCGGCGATGTTTAATCACACCGCGAAATGCGGATGATAATGGCGGTATTGCTGGAGCTCGCGGAGCCAAAATAAATTGCTTTCAAACCGATTTCAAAAACCCCTTGTTATAAAAAATGTTTTCCAGTAATTCAAACCTTTAAAAATATCACCTTCCTGAAAAGCCACCACCATTTCGATTCTAAACTTAGCTTGAAATGATTTTAACCGTCTGTAGTGACCAGACATGAATAGCCAGATACTTTCTGACCTCCATCCACATTTCATTCCTTTTCCCTTTCCATTTCACCTCAAAACACACCCCATTTTATAAATAATTAATATTTTTTTAATTTGGTAAAATTTTGAAGTTGACATCTATTGTAAATCCTATAATAATAACAATGATAATAATATTTGAATGATTTGTATAGCACCGTTATCTCGTAAATCACCTCGAGGGCGCTGTACAAATAATAATGTACCTGTAATGCAATTAGATAAGTGTATGTCTATTGTATATGAGTACAATTTTCTAAGTATTACGTAAAGTAGTACCTTGTAATTGTAGGATTTGTGAAACTCAATCATAAGTTTTTATAGTGTAATGCGATTTTTTTGTTGACAAATAATTTGAGAGACGACCAGAATTACCTTTCAAAATAACCTCAGTTAGAAATCATTCGTCATTTAGATTTACATCTATCAAAAATTTAAATTAAATAAATACATATTTTTTAAAGAATTATAAATTAATATAATTTTGGGACCTACTTTATCGCTTGGCTAATATGATTTACACGTCTCAGTTCCAGTTGTGAAAATTAAAGTTCTAACTTGTTGTAAATAGTTACAATTGTATAACAAGTACCTACATGGTAATGATTTATATTATTTGTAAAGTTAAAAAGTATATAGCATAAGTAAAGCATATGTGAAAGTGCATATGAACCTGCAGACAAATAGCCACGTGGCAGCTTTGCAGGTCCACCTTCCTTAATTTTGTAAAACCTGTGTTATCTATGTCTTCAATTTAAAAATTGAAATTTTTATAGTTACACTGACTCCAGGCAGTTGAGAATCTGGGACTGTTTTCACATTTAAATAAAATTTTCAAATACCTACACCTGAATGGTGAGGAATTTTATTACGTCAAGTATTCTTGTTAAGCAGGTCCTATCATCGGAGTCTAGGCAATTCACCCTGTAATGTAATGCGCCAGTAAGCAGTACGAGATAATGAGATGACGGATGCGATATGAGACGAAGATGAATGTTCCGCCAGGCATAACTGCTAATATATCAAAACAAACACACCCACATACACACGTATTACTGCGAAAAAACATATAAACGGATGACGTCTGTAATAAATCGGGATATCAATTTCGAAATGTGAGATCGTTTCAAGTTAAACATAATACACTTGCAAACACGTAAAAATGCAGAAAGCCACGGTAAAAAAGATTCGTTGAAAAAGCTTAATTATTTATTAACTCAAGAAGTGAAAAACTGACGAATCACACAGACAACGCAAAATAATATTATTATTTTATATTTTTTTAAATTTAGGGTTAGTCTACGCTTCGACACATTAAAAAAATACAGCTATTAACCTTAATAGAGTGGTTTAAAAAATAAAAGAAATCCAACTTTAAATTTGATTTTCTTGAAAACTATAGCTCAAATTTTAAAATGTTATAAGCATAATTGAATCCAAATGAGATAGATTGATCAGTTTCCCACTTGTACGACGAGTTTCTGGGCACAGTGTAATCGGAATAGCATCCAAGAGAACGTCAGCGAATAAACAAAAATACATAAAAGGTCTCATCAAGTGTTCTCTCTACAATAATAGAAATGTTGAAATACAAGTACAGCATAATGGTCAAATTGCCATCTCACTGGTTTCTTCCCTCGCTCGTTAACGGCTGACATTTGAGTAAATTTTATATCAGAACTCAATGTCATTGGGAAATAATACTACAATTTCTTAATTATTGTTAAATTTTAATCACATTTCTAGACTATTTTTTGGATTAATTCAAAACCATAATTCACATAAACTAAGACTAATTGCATAAGATATTAAATCCAGAGGGTAATTTAATTTTTCAGGATGTAGGTATAAATAGGCTTTGATGTCATGACTTTGAAATCACTTCCAAATTAAGACTTATTCGCACAAATATTAACTACTCAGCCTTTATACTTATGGGCTCTTTTATATTACGTACTTTCTATCTATTTAATTTAATTACTTTAAAATTGGTTAAAAACAATGTCTACTTTGAAGGCCAATATCGGCTGATTTACCCTCATACGGATGAAATAAAAGTAAATACCCAATCGGTCGAAATACTGTACTTTCTTCGTGGTTTAAGTCCTAACTCATAAAAAAATAGTCTTACTATGAGTGTGGTGACGATATATAAAATATTTGCCAAAAAATATCCTTTTTCGAGACTCCACTGTAGAAATATTGAATCTGTTTTGACAGCTCTAAAAAGAGAAAATCTGTCACCAAAAAAATATCACGAGAATGGAAATACAGAGTTTTCCAATAAGAGGTGTTATTTTGATATTCAATCGTAAAAGATCAAAGGTTTCGTTGCTTGTGTGGCACGTAGCGCCATTTTGATGAAAGCAAACGTTGTCCAGATTAATACCATTCAATTCCGGCCATAAAAAATCATTAATCATCTCTCGATAGCGCAATCCATTCACCGTAACTGTTGCTCCAGCCTCATTTTCGAAAAGTCCAATGACTCCGCCGGGCCATAAACCACACCAAACAGTCACACGTTGAAGATAGAGAAGCTTTTCAACAATAACTCTTGGGTTTACCGAGCCCCAGATGCGACAATTTTGCTTGTTGACGAAGCCACCGAGGAGGAAATGGGCCTCATCACTCATGATGATTTGCATTTGATTCACTCAAGTGAATTTTAATAATTTCAATGAGTTGTTGAAGCGTGTATCGTTCCATTTTTATTAATAGCGTAGTTTTTACTTGGCAAATGTAAAAAAATGACAGCTTCAAGAGTAACATCTACAGAAATAGCGGGCTATTTAAAATAACACCTCTTATTGGAAAACCCTGTATTTGTGAAATAACTGCCGCATACCGCATTTTCCATTTTTGCTTTATTTTCGTAAAACTTTGAAGACGCTAGCCTTGTTTTTAATATCACGAGTGCTCTATTTTGCACAATGAAGACGGCAAATAATTATTTTGGTAATTTGAGTACAATACATTTAAGTAGGGGCGCGAGTAATATGAAACCTTTATTGGAGTGGATTCAAATCAGAAAGCGAGAAATCATAAATTTACGTAAAAATTTCTCGCACTTACGTTAGAGCTTGTAAACTCCCTTAAATTATAGCGAAGGGGGGGTGTGGTCCTAATTCTATAATAACTCCTGTGATTAATGGGGCAATGCATTAATCTATTACGTCTAGGGACAGTAAGTAATTGTTTTAAAAGACAATGTTGTAAGTAATACACATGCTTATTTATTTCTCTCTATTCTGCAGACAGTTTCACGTGTCCCAGCGTTCCAGTAAGTTCAAACTATAAAGTTACCTAAATCTGACCCAAATGAAAGTTTTGTCACTAAAAGACATTCAATTAATGTTTGATCTTTCTAAAGTAGAAAGGTCCACGGTAGACAGTAAACGGTTAAAGTTGAACCAAATGGAGAAGAAGATGTACAAAGCAGGAGTAGGTGTAGGTACAGTATAAAGTGAACACGTACAGCACATATTATATAGTTCATCACGGCATCAGGGATTTAGTTCGGAGACGGCTGCTGAAACCACAATGTTGTATTGAATGCGGTATTTTATTTGTTCCGGCGCTGGATGCTGGGTGTTGGATGTTGCCTCACACGTTCTTGAAAGCTGTATTAAAAAAGGAACTACAGAAAGATCTTGCGCTACTAACTTCAGCAGCTTGAAAGAAAACTCCGGCGTGTGAAATTATCTTCAGTAAATTTACGAGTACAGCTTCAAACGTACCTCGCGGGAACAAAGAACAAAAGGAGCACAGAACATTACGTGACTTCGATGAACAATTTATTTGCTTGTAACAAATTTAGCTTTGTCATTTAGAGTCTTACAAATAAACAAGACGAAATTAATTTCAGCGGTTGAAGTTAGGATCTATCGACTGTTGTAAATTGAATCACCCGTTGGGGACAATACCTAATTGAAATGAATGGGTAATTATATTTCTTAGGGTGCTTTCTGCGGAAGTGATAAAGCTCCGGAACCTACGTACTATTCATAAAGAACCTAACATGTACTAAATCACAAGATCCCAAGTTCCTGCGAGGGTGTGTGGGGGGGGGTGAATGGTATCGGACCTTGCTATCGGGTATTGGTTAAGCAAGGGTAATAAATTAAAGCTGATGGTCGCGGGGTTGATTGGGGTAATCTCAAATCCCTTTGTTAATGTTGGTCGGAGACGCAACCGCCGACTAAACGATGGCGGGTTCCCCGTCAATATTTGGCCGCGGGTTTATTGACGAAAATTAGGATGAAACCAATTACCTAATTGGGTTTGTTTTAATTATTCCGACAAATAAATCCAAATAACATGCGATGTCAGCAGAAATAAAGCATTCATATGTTATTGAAAATGTTTCACAATTCGGTTTTATTCTATGGAAACTGTACTTTTACGTATGTTCAAAGCACTAATAACAACAAGTTAAACCAGACATTTTATGAGCGCTCACAGAACAAGACTTTTTACAGCTTTCCACACACAGATATCCTGCTATATTGTTAGAGTTCTTACTTATATTTTTACAAACACATTATTGTTAAATTTCCGTAAAATATATTTTAAATTAAATAAACAGCACTTAAATAACAGTTTTAAATTGTCTTTGGAAGTCAAAATAGCTGTCTCACGTTATAATAAATATATTATTTATGTACGTTTTAGAACTTCAAAGAGGAAAATACTTTTATGATTTTTTGTTAAAAATAACATCAATAGTATTTTTTTTCCATTTATAAAAAGATTATAAAATCATGTACTTCCAATAGACAATTTAATAAAACTGGCAGCTTAGCTAACGTTAATCTTTAAGCACATGACTGATGGTTGTGTGTCTGTGATTGTAACTATGGTTCAATGAACTTGGACTTGTTTTGAATTAAAGTGTCATTTTCAAAATCGGAACTGATGATTCAATAATTCAGACAACCTGTGAAGTACCTACCAGAAATATAGTATTTTTTTTTACCAGAAAATTGTTTTAATTCTATATTTGAAACGTGTATTTTTTTGTTATTTCTTAGGTTTAATCTTGACAGGTACCTTATGTTAGATTACGTGATTTTTCAGGGGTCTGCGCTTTTTAGCCAACATGCTATTTATTATAAATAGTACAATATATCCTGTTATATTAACCGACATGAGCCAGTTTTACATATAATATGGGAAACGTTAAGTGAAAAGTTAAAAACCGATATTGCATTTCAGACTTCGATTCTAAAGATTCTCCAGAAACCTGTACCTACGAGACGAATTATTTTGAATCATTATCGTTCGAAAACATGGATCTCATAGAGCACCGATCCTTACTGCGATTTATCTCCAGGGAGGAAATAATGCAGCATAATAATTCTTTTGCATGAATACCCACGGCTCGATACATCAGGGAATTCGCATTCAGGGCTTGGGATGGAATTAACGGCGTTTGATTTAAATCACCTGGCGGAAGCAGATCTGCCGCTGCTGGCTGTTGGCATTCAGCGGGCGTTTTCCTGAAACTACTGCTGAAAATTTCAGCGAGTTCATCACTGGCAGTGAAGGAACAATAGGCAAATTTTAGCAGCATTATTGTAATGGTTTAAGTAAGTAATCAAGACAAATAATGATTTGTGAAGTGAAGTATTTCTCGACTACGAAGGATGACAAATTATTCATTTAGGCTTTTACAAACATAATACATATCAATTATATTGACAGCTAATTATTTGGTAAAGTTGTCGATTTCTGTTACATGCAAAGGCACTTTTAAAAAAACAACACTTGATTTTAACTAAATCTAATGGAGACAACTTTTTTTTTATTAAAGGAAAAAGTACATGTAAGTAATAAGGTTTACAATTTACAATGACAATCTTCAATACTACTCTTCCAGAGAAGCATTCGCTTGTGGTTGGAAGAGGAGTGTACATTATGTTATTGTAGATATACATATAGAATCAAGAGAAGTAGGAAAAAAAAGTTGTAAGTAAAATGTACTACTAGTAGCTATAATATATAAATAAAAATATGATGTTATTAGTTTCTGGGATAAAGACAATTATTATTATATTTTTTATTAATATGTATACTATATTTGGAGAAGAAATTACTTCTTAAGTAGAATATTTACTTTTCATTTTTTTGATAATTTATGTTTAAAATATTTTTTCAAAATGCTCAAAGCTTGACCTTTTGTCGTTTATGATTCTGATTTCCTCGGGGAGTTGATTGAAAAAGGTTCTTCCTTGTTATGCATAGTAATTTGTGCAAATGAAGTGTTTAATTTTGGACATGGAAAAATATTTATTTAATTCAGGGGTTTAAAGTAAACATGCAGAATAAAGGTTTTTAGGGTGTCAGTTTGGGTTATTTAAATAATTTATTTGTATTTCCTAACCTTCAAACATATCATTGATTGAGAACAAATACAACTATATTGCATTTTTTATTATCGTCCTCGACATAAATGTGAAAAAAACTAAGTGCTACATTTTATGCAACTATTTATGTCGGGAGAGATGGTAAAAGATGCAATAAAGTTCAAATTTTTCTCAATCATTGTTAAGATTGAAGCTTAGAAAATAAGCATAAATTATTGAAATAACCCAAACTAACAACTTAAAAACCTATTTTAAACCGCCGACTTAAAAAAATGTCTTCAATAAATATTTAAGTTGAAAACAAATGGTAATTATTTTTTTAAAGAGCTTTTATCAAGATGGTTGGTGGAGTGTTTAACTAGCCCTAAAAAATACCCTAAGACATAAAATAAATAATTATTCATTTACGCGCTTTTTTTACCTCAAAGATCACTATCAACAAATGTATAATGAAAATGAACACTAGCCTGAAGATGCCTTATGTATTAGAGGCTTCGTCGATCTATGATATACGGACGGGCAGATTATTCTTCCATCAAGAATTTCATCAATTAATTATTTTTTTAAAGAAAACGTTTCCATCTTGAATCCTTCTTGACTCCAATCAAATACCCTATAATATCAACAGGTCCAAATTAAAGTAAAATATTGGCAACATCAACAACTCTGGCCGAGGCGCTAGTGTAGCATGTTGACATTCCTTACAATGGCGGCAAATTGAATTTATTCAATAAAATAAAATACTTTTTTGTTTTAAAACCACGATATTTATTAATTTAAGAACCGACCGGTTTCGCTTTACTTAAGCATCATCAGGGTACATTGTCGTTGACATTCCTTACAATGGCGGCAAATTGAATATATTCAATAAAATAAAATACTTTTTTGTTTTAAAACCACGATATTTATTAATTTAAGAACCGACCGGTTTCGCTTTACTTAAGCATCATCAGGGTACAAATTCCTGATGATGCTTAAGTAAAGCGAAACCGGTCGGTTCTTAAATTAATACATATCGTGGTTTTAAAACAAAAAAGTATTTTATTTTACTAAATATGTCAAACCACAAAGTGATTGCTTTCTACAATAATATGAATTTATTCAGAACTTGGTGGCGATGTTTTGCGCTTGTTAATTTGTATTTTATCAAAATTGATTAAAATATATAAATAAAAATTTTCCAAAACGTAGATCTATGTGTGCAGTTTACGAATGTAATAATTACAAATAACAAAACTATCGTTTCTCAGGATATCAAAACTGTTGTTAGGTTAGTTGGTGAAATATAATACGAGTTTTTATAAAATGTTATTGATTACGTAAAAAGTGGATTATACCATGAAAAATTATTTTATAAAAAAATATAGGTTTTTAGCAAAGCTGTGTTAGTTGAGTTCCATGTCGCGTTATGCGTTCATGTTGAAGTTATTTATTTATCAACGCCCTACTGGGTTTTTACATAAAGATCACAAAACAAACTTAAAGCAACAGTATAACATAAATAAAGATTTTAAACAAAATAAAGCATGGAATTCAATAATTATTATCACACATAGTTTAAAAAAACTCTTGAAATATATGTACGTAAATATTATAAAATATATTGTCAATAAATAAATTTGTACAGCGCCCTTGATGTGATTTTGCACAAAAACGGCGCTATACAAGTCATCCAAATTATTATTAATAATTAATTAAGCATATTATACCTAAATTTGAATGTGTCTAGATTTAGAACGAAAATATCAGCGAAATTCATAAACTCATTGCCCAGCCTATGTTCCTTCTCCAAAATAGAATAAGGATAGAAGGATTCGAAGTTATTATTGCGAAATGAATCATTCCATCTTATATATTTGGGAGGTAAATTTAGTGACAAAAAACTTATGGCATCAGGGCAGTCAAACATTGAATTCATAATTTTATACAATAAAAGGAGATAAAATATTTTTCGCATTTCTGATCATTTTGTTAAATTGAGATTACTTCTTAAATTCACAAGATTGATTTCATTTATAGGAATACCAATTTAGAAATTCATAAAGCGTAAAAATTTATTTTGAATTTTTTTTGTGACTTGTGAGCAATGACAGTTAAACAGAGCATGAGTTATATTACATAGTCTTTAGCGATTCTGAGAATAAATCCACGCATTTGTAATCCTTTACTGGTAATAGTTGTACTATGATTACCTTAGTATTGAACCTTAGTGTTTATTTATAACTTAAAAAATAAAATGTTACCTGACTATATGCCAAAGAATGTTAGAATTAAAAGCACAGTTCATTTATATCCTACGAGAAACTGCAACGATTTAAGGCTTCCTAAAACAAATTTATCGGGAACACAAAACAATATTTATTATAAAGGTTTTAAAATGTTCAATGAACTCCCGGTATTTGTAAGAAAGCTAAAAGTCTTGCAGTTTTTTGTGGATTATGTCTCAATGTTGTGAAGTCCAAATTTTAGTATGTAAGTAGTAAATAACATTATAGTAGTCCTAGAAAATAATATATATTAGGAATAAGATGTAAAATATTATAACTAAATAAAATGCACATTAAAAATCAAAAATGGAGTCAAAAATAATGGCAAGGTTGTTGAATTCATAGACTCTTTTAAGATTGATATTATTAATTGAGCAGTCCAATAATAGGGAGGTTTAATACAAAATCATCAATGTTGGGGTTTTGAAAGTATTATTAAATATATTGATAAATGTAGAATACATTTTTTGTAAAGTATTTTACGACCTTTCTGAAGCATCAAAGATAAAGTTAATAGCCGCTTTTAAAAAAATATGTTTGAGGAAAAAAAGAAATAAGGTCTTGATGTAAGTAAACTATTTTTTTTCCGTAAACTTGCACTCCATTAAAAGGCTTTTTTAAAAAACAACACTCGATTTCAACTTCAATATGAAATTGATACAACTATTCAGGTCGTGGGTTTAAGTAAATATGGACAAAATAGGTTTTTAGGGTTTAGTTTGGATATTTTAATAATTTGTACGTATTTTATTCAAACCTGACCTTTGATTAAGAAAAAAATGGCACTTTAATGCATCTTTTACCATCTCCCACCAAATACCAGTAAATAGTTATTTCTTGTAGTAATTTAGTTGAAACCAAGTGCTATTTATAATTTTTTTGTGTTGTAAGCGTTCAGCAGAATTCGAAAAAAAAAAAAGTTTTTTACATTTCCATAATTTATTAAAGAAAAATAAATAATATAATTCACGTAAAATCCATTAAAAGCGTATGAGAGAAATGTTAAAAGTTAAAGATATTGCTCCTATCCATAAATAAACCACCTCCAATCTCTCAGAATCAATTTTTTTCAATAGCAGGAAAAATAATAATTGAATACCGATAAAGAAGCACAGAAGTATTTTTATTTTGAATTATTTTACATCCAAAATATACTAAACGCGTTTGCCGTGAATTCGGGTAAGCACCTTACAAATACATGAAGACATGAAACACAATCTTTGAGGTACTTATTTAAAACTTTCATGTAATATCGACTATCGTAATACGGACATGTGTCTAGTGTGGTAGTCGAAAATCATATAAAAAACTGTATTCAAATATTATATTTTATGAATAAAGAAAAAAATAATAAACTTACCATAAGTAAAATAAATGATATATTATGGTGCCAAACCAATGGTGGGCGGAGTAAATTTATCAGAAACACGCATAATTAACAAGTTATTCAGTAATTTAAAAAGTCTAACAAAATTAATATCATCAATCGTTCTCCAGGTACAAAGTAGCGGTAGTTTTAGATAGGATATTAATGTTATGTAGCAGATATCGATTATTACAGGTTGTTATAAAACGTTTCACGTTAGAAATTTGGTATAATATTAACATAAATGCATATATAAAAGTAAATTTGTTTATCATTATATTTCTTTCTGTGCGTGAATTCCATAAACAATTATAATAAAATATCAACAACAAACTACGATATTAACGTGTCTCACGAATTCGTTTTTTAATATATATTTTTTTAACAGATGGGCTTTCTTTTCCTAAATGAACAATATAAAATTGTGAGCGATGTTTATCAATTTTAATTTAAAAGTTATTTGTATTCTTAAATTTTAATTTGAGTTTTTTAACTGAATTTGGACGTAACCGTGCTTTTACTGTGTACCGAAAATTTTTTACTGTGTATTTTAGGGATGTAAGGTAGTCGGAAGTTTTATAAGTCAGGTCACTAATTTAATCAAAATCTTGGCGATATTATTGTGCCATCGATTTTTTAACGAGAATTTATTTATTATATTTGCGATAAAATGTCACGATTAGCCCTTGAGGTGAAATTTCATAAAACATTCTATTATAAGATATTATCAATGTTGTTGTGCATGAAATTATTTTTAGTCTTCCTTTAGTCTTTTAAACTAGTTGTACAGTACAAAACGAATGTCCTAAAAGACGGATTGTTGTAGAAATGAGATCCCTGAGGCGTAAGTGTGGTAAAATCATGTGTAATCGTTTGAGAAATCCGCAAAGAATGCAAGGCTGATGTAAGCGTAATGAGTAAGATTACGAAAGAGACGTTCAGATGGTTTGGGAATGTGATACGAATAAACGAAGAAAGGAGTGTAAGGAAAATGGTAGAAGAAGTGGGGGATGCCCGAGCTTTACATTACACGATCAATTGAATCAGATACTTTATTCGGACTATGCCAAGTGTCAAAATAAAATAAGAGAATGAAGAATGTGAAGGAGGCAAGGAGTGTGTGACAGGACCGAGTTGTTTCCGTTTAAAAGCACTTGTACCTGATTTTACATAAGTGTAAAACATAGTTTTTCGTGATAACTAATTGTTGAAACTATTTTTTTACTGTATTATATTTGATAGTAAGTTCTTTTCAATAAAAAAAATAATTATGTGAGATATACATTGTTTCAGTGTGTTATTCGTTTATGAGCGAACTAAAGTGTAAGTCCTGCTGTTAAGTAGCAAACGTACACAGTCCATTACTTCTCTGCAAGAAAACACAAATTTCTTCCTCGTTCTTTGTTTAATGTTAATGGGATATCTTTCTTCTTTCTCTAGAAGGTTTACGAACGAAAGGTAATTTTACTAAATAGAACGAAAGGCACGTTTGAAAAGGTGTACCGAGGAATTCATTACGGAGCAAAAGCGAATAAAGCTACTACATTTAAAGTTTCTCTATGCATTAAACGGGGCACTTTATAGTGACTTAACATTTTATAATGAAGATCATTAAAGGAATCATCGTATCTAGACACAAGTATTCCTGAAGAGTTTTGCACATTTTGTTCTTGGGTACTTAAAAAATGCATTTTATTGGGTTTGCAGCCCGATAAAAAATAATTATGATTTGCAAATGTTTTCACTAAGCTCTGCAGTAATTCTCGAAACTGACTAAAAAAAACAAAAACTTTTTCACATCAATGAATACATTTTGTGAGAATAGCCTATTTACTAGGATATTCTCACAATATAGAATAATATTCAATAATGAATACCGTTAAAATGTGTAGAAGATTCAGGACGGGTTGTTACATAGAATTTGAACAATTCATCATATTTTAAAGATAATTTTCAAGTTCTGTGAAGGTTTTAATATTAAATCTTTATTGGTCAGTTGTTTCACAAAACTTAAGTACCTACTGACAAAACTTGAATAGAACCTTGAGAGAAACTTTAAAATCAACTTTGAAATTTGATGAATTTTTCAAATTCTGTGAAACAACCAGTCCAGTTTATTTTTCATTCGTTTATTTAAAAATCGCACATTCGGAAACGGTTCCAACTGCCTACAACATCATCATGAAAACAAAGCTGCCACTGGCTGGTTTAAGACGACTGTCACTAACGTCGTCGGCGTGACGGAAAATCGAAAATGGCACATTTAAAATCGTTATACTTATAAGTTAATATAAATTTATTTATTTATACTGGGTTTTTACAGACGATCTCACTTACGTGAGAACAATCCAGTTATAAAAACTCAGTTAACATACAAATAGGTACAACAATTACCAAAATCTACTAAGCCATAGGACACACTAATTTTCATATACCTAAATAAATAATAAAATATAAAACAAATGAAAATAAAAATTCAAAATTAAAAATATATATGAAATACAAATATTACAGAAAAGTAAGAGACGCAAGTAATACATAATATAATCAATGCAAAATATTATTTAACAATAGCAGAATTTTTTTCTGAATCCATATAAATTATCGACAAAAATATCTACTTAAGCACACTCAATCTTATTATACAGTCGACACATTTGGGTCAGAGGGCTGAAAAAGGCGATATTATTTTTGAAAATATTCAGGTGAAAAATGCTATGGTGTCTTAAACAATGGGACATTTATTTCAAATAAGATTAAAGAATTAAAGGATTTAAGAACAAAAAAGACAATATTACCAAAATTCTATAACATAAAAGAATAAAACATATACACGCAACACAAAAAAATATATAAAACACGCAACACGCACAAACACATAAATCATTATAAATGCCGATTTACATTCTCTTTTAATATTTTTCTTTTAGTGTGATAATTATATTTTAATTTTTAATCTTTATTTTTAGTATAAATTTATCTTTATTTTAATGTTGTTTTTCTTTTTTTTAAATGTATAAATTCTTATATTATAAAATGGGGGCCTCAGCACGGCCAACCCAGTGAGGCCAACATTACTGAATTAGAATATGAAATATTGTAAAATAATGTATCAACAATAAAAAAAAAAATAAAAAAAATATTGCTAAGACATAATGAGGTATCAAGATGGCCGTGGATAATTTTATGAAAACATATTAGATCAGTCAATTGTCTTCTTATTTTAAGTGTATTAATCTTAAAGTATTCACGACGTGCGTCGTATGATCTAAGATAGTCATGTACCTAGTCCACATTTGAAAGATAATAGTCTAAGCATTTTTTTGAACCGATTCTATAATGTTTTTATACTTGCAGTAAGGTGGATTCCAAATAGTGCTTCCATATTCAAGTTTACTCCTAATTAAGGCAAAGTAAAGGGTTAGAATTGATTGAGGATCTTTGAAAGGTTTAGTTATTCTGTGAATAAATCCCATAATTTTAAGTGATCTGGACTTAATGTCATTAATGTGTAAATCAAATATGAATTTAGAATCAAGAGTTATTCCTAGATCTCTTATAGAAGAACTTTTCTTAAGAATAATCGTATTAATTTCTTTCGAGTAAAGTTTAAAATGTAAAAATTTTCAACATTTAAGTGCATATCATTGACAGTACACCAGTTATTTAGTGTATCGAGATCCTTTTGAAGCACTAGATGATCGGTAACAGACCTAATTTTACGAAAAATTTTAAGATCATCGGCGAAAAAAGCATAATCACAGTTTAATTTCGAGCCAAGGTCATATATGAATATAAGAAAAGGCAGGGGGCCAAGATTTGACCTCTGTGGTACTCTAGAAGTAAACAGTAAACTAACAAATATAGGGGATGATTTGTATAATAATATAATAATACCATCATCATCGTCATTTTTATCTTAACTTTTTTGAGAATATAAAAACCGTGAAAATATCGTATTCAGTTACAAGCAGAAAATCATGTACCATGTTTTTAGATAAGTTATAGACGTTTTTTCAACGAATTTATGAACCAAAGCCAAATAATTTACCACTATATCACAGCTGTCAATACACACGAAACATAAAATATTTCGAAAAAGTAATTCTATCCTCACGTGTGTAAGTAAACAATAGGTACCTGTGAATTATTTATATTTAAAATTAATAAAAAAATAATTTTAACATAAAAATATTTTATGTGAAACGGTTTAAAAAATTTATAAAACCTTTTTAAGTATAAAATTAGTAGTAAGCCCCAGATTTTATTTTTCCAGACGATGAATTAGTAATTCTCCGAAGGATCCCTCAATAAAATTTTGAGATTTTAGTAATACGTTTATCAGAAATAATTAAAATAAACACCACGGAAAGATCGATTTTTTTAGGCCTGCTATTATTTATACATAGCTTCATCACTTATTTCGTTAAGATTTAAGATTTAGATTTTCACTTTATTTTAGAGATTTGCTACGTAAAATTAAACCGCATAACTGTCCAGTACATTAGGGCATCGCGTCGCATTTTTTTGTGCACGGCTGCTTCACTTACGTCGTTAAGATTCTGGATTTATTTTAGGGTATTTTCTCGTCTTAACGGTCAGTACTCAAAAATAACTGCTAACCCAAGAAATACTATGAATGAATTATCTGTAAATTCAAAATGTATAAGGTTTCACGTGTGCGTGCAAACATCTGATTCACAGGAGTCACCCAACATTAAATTGGACCGTTTTAACGGGAGTTCAAAAAATCTACTATTTTATACTGGAAATAAAACTAAAAAAAAACTTGAATACTATAAAATTTAAGTCGGGGAAAGTTTACGGGATTTCCACATTACTTAGAACCTAGAGACACTACATATGCTAATCAAATGATTTATTATTCTCAATTTTAGAGGCGGATATGGGTTACGCCTTCCCGGAAACCATCTAATAGATAACCAAAACCTCTCCCATAGGTCACATAAAGCGGTTTGCTACGTTTAATGACTTAACAGGGGTGCCTGAGTTCGTAGGGTGAAGTTTTTCCGGGTCTTGGGAGTGGGAGCAATTTTTTTAGGGAAAGGAAGGAGATAAATTTCTTAGAACGAAAAAGTTTTGAGTGATGGCTAAGAATCTGGTTGTCAATGTCCAGTAGTGTGGATGTATAAATCCATCCCTCCCACTGTGGTGCAAGATGATGGGTCGACAGAGAATCGGGGTGAAGAGGTCGAAAGGTCTGCCTCAACCTGTCTCTCCCGATCCAACCCGCAACGCACTAAGTGGACAAACGCATCAAGCTAAGACCTAAAAAAATCATACCTCTTTAACCCAGGCACCCCTACTAAGTCACAAAGCGTAACGAATCACTTGAGGTGACCTATAGCAGGAGTGTTGGTTATTCAATAAATGGTTCTCGGGCTGTGGTACCCACACCCGCCTCACAAATCAAAATTGTTGTTTCATTTTATTCCATCGCTCAGTAATTAGAGAACTAGTGTTGAAATAGAATACAACACCGAATTCCTGTTATAATTAGAAACCGTTAGGATACCTTTTTTCGAATTGAAATGTTGGCAAAAAATTAAACAACAATCATTGTGTTTTTAAACGTAGAATAAATAATTGTATTGACGAGGGAATAGGGAGCAGATGCAAGGGGGCGGCAAACAGCTGCTCGGAACTGAAACTGTGGAAGTAGCTAACTAGGTGAAAGGTAGAGCAACTCCGCGACGTAGTTTTTGGAACAGTGGCGGTGTGTGGCAACCACAGTTATTATAATTTATTTATATTTCAATTTTATTTTATGCCCAGCTGGGTTTTTACATGGATTATAAGAACCTAGTGATATATCGAAATTTATTCACAAAGTTTTTAAAGCAGAAAATAACTGATATAAATATGAAACAATATTAGTAAAACATGTAACAGTAATATAAAATAAATTAGAAACTAGATCAATACTACCTAGAAGACAAATCACTTAAACTATATTACCAACGCTAAGGTAATTAGTAGCATTTAATAAAATATTGGTATAGATTACGCTTAATTCTGTAAATTGACTAAATAAACGTAAATATATCAGCAATACTTTATTGCCCCGATCTGTTGTTATACTCTCTTACATGCTTGCCGCACGAGAGTGCCGGTCGAGGATAGAACTCCATCTCAAGGGGTAATGCTCTATAATACGATATCCAATGAAACAGGTACTTCGGTATGAATGATTTATTATCACATACAAGGGGTAATACTAGACAGTTACAGTGAACCAGTTTAAGACCTGAATATACTATGGCAAGCTAGGATTCTAGGGCTCAGAAAGAATTAGGTTTATTAGAATCTCGCGTGTTAGCAACGATGGTGGCGGGGGCGGGAGCAAGGGCTCACCGCGCAGCCAGGGCGGCATGTGTAGGCGGGACGGTAGTAGGCGGCTCTGGGCGGGCATGGCGCAGAAAATTGTGGCTCTGGTCGGGAATCGCACAGGCAGTTGTAGGCTCTGGGCGGGAGGCAACAAGTTCACCGCCTCAGGCTGAAGAAGGGCGGCAAGTAGGTGGCGGTCCGGGACATGACACAATTATACAATGTAAAGCGTCTGTTGGCGGGGCCCTGGAGATTGTAACTCGGTATTTCGTACAAAACACTTAGCCGATTTTATGGCATTCGGATAGGTACGCGGATTCCCGCGTGGGCGCGAAAACCAACCGCTCCCGGCCCGAACCGTGGTGTTGCTTAAAAGGCCGTCTCCGCATGACTGACGATCCTTTCGTGGTAATTTCTTGTCCATCGAGCCGCAGTGGGGGGGGGGCGCACTGCCGAATGCGGCAATGGGTACTTTCATTGTTCAGTGTGGTCACCCATACGAACATATAGAATCCATGTGGACTGTACGAGGATTACCATATAAGGTAATGCTTCCTGGATACGTGCTCTCATTGGTTGAAGGCTCGTGGCACTGTTGTTGATGACATTCGTCGACCGCGTGATCAACTTCCGGCCGCGCGGATAGGTATATAAGTCTATGTTTATGTAGGTATGTAAGTATATATATGGGCAACCCATAACAATGCATTCTATTGGTTAGTGAGTGTGTCTGATAGTTGGTGTGTGTATTGATGAAGAATGTTATATTTTGTCGTAGTCGTAGTTTGTCGTAGGCGCATGGAATTTAATAGTGGTGACGATGGCAGGGCTGTCAATTAAGTTTTTAACAATTCTGCATAATACAACCAGGTCTGAAAAAAGTCTCCTGTCAATAGATGTAATTGATTCATAAAACTAACATAATTAATTTTTATAAAAGGACAAAAAAATTATTAAAATCTCTCTAAACTTACAAATCTCAATCTATTTGTTAGATTAGCAATTTCTAGTAGACGCCTACCAAATTTTCTAGAAAATAATATCCTTAAAACGCCATTAAAATAAACCACCCACGGAGAGCAACATTTAAAGTAAAATTAAAATTAAATTTTTATAAAAAACCCAACATTCTACGGACACAACATCTTAACCACAAATTCAAAAGAATACTCTAACACTGTTGAAATAAATGAAATTAATTACAACACATTAAACAATTTACTTCATTCAGAAAAATGGGACAACATACTATCAATAGCTAACCCAAATTCAGCATTAGAATTATTTTATAAAACTCTAGAAGCTTATATTTCCAAGAGTACAAATAAAATTGTCATCGCTAAGAGAAATTATAAAAAAATAAAGCCTTGGATCACTGTAGGACTAATAGTCTCTATCAAACAAAGAGATAAATTATACAAAGAGATGTTAAATTATCAAAAAGCCTGTCAAAAAAATAACACAAGTATTATGCCTTTCATGAAAACGAAATATTTAATGTACAGAAATTTACTAAATAGGTTAATAAGAAATTGCAAAAAGAAGTATTATTGTGAAAAAATTGATAGTGCAAAAAATGATACCAAAAAAACATGGAATATTATTAATGAAATCACGAACAAAAAAAAAAAAGTATCAACCGATGTCAATGAGATTATAATAAATGAAAATATTATAACTGACAAATCGACTATTGCAGAAAACTTTAACAACTTTTTTACAAATGTAGTAGATCAAATACTTGAATCTTCTAGCAAAATTGATAATACAATACCCGTAGACTCATCTTTACACTTAGACTCAACTAACGATTCAATTAACTCCTTAGAATATTTTTCACCCATCACAACAGATGAAATTGATAAACACATTGATGGTCTAAAATCAACAAATTCTACAGGAATTGATGGTTTATCAGGCAACACACTAAAAAAAATAAAACATTACATTTTAACTCCATTGCTACATATTTTTAATATATCTTAAAAGAGGGACATTTTCCCGAACAATTAAAAACCTCACAAATCAGGAGAAACGCACATATTAGACAACTACAGACCTATTTCCTTGGTCTCAAACCTCTCAAAAATATTTGAAAAATGTATCAAAAATAGAATAATAAATTACCTAGAACAAAACAAAATTCTGTCCCAAAATCAATATGGCTTCAGAACAAAACTAAGCACTGAAGATGCAATATTCGATCTGACTAAAAAATTATACACATCTGTTGATCAAAATAAAAAGAGTCTAGCTATATTCCTAGACTTAAGAAAAGCTTTTGATACGGTTAATCACAATCTACTTATTAAAAAAATGAATCAAATAGGTTTAAAAAATGATACACTAAAAATTCTTACTAGCTATCTCAAAGACAGAAAACAAAAAACAAAAATAGGGGATTTTTATAGTACTGAAACAGGAATAAAAAATGGAGTACCACAGGGAACTGTGCTTGGCCCAATTCTCTTTCTAATATACATAAATGATTTATGTGATGTTATAATCCCTGGTAAAATTGTATCTTACGCAGATGATACAGTAATAATAGTGAACGGAAAATCCTGGCCTGAAACTTTTTTGAAGGCAACAAAATGTATTACATATGTCTCATCATGGCTAGAAAGTAATAGACTCTTCTTAAACTATAATAAAACATTTTACCTAACCTTTTCTAAAAATAGTAAAAATAAACCCCCTAATAACCTTAAAATTCGAATACATAACGTTAACTGTAATCAAGAAATATGCTCATCTTGCTTTGAACTCGGAAAAGTTGAAAAGATTAAATATTTAGGTATTGTTATTGATACAAAATTAAATTGGCAGTCACAAATTAATAATACCGTCTGTAAATTAAGATATCTTACATACACATTTTACAGACTAAAAGAAGTGCTCAATGTTGAAAAACTGAAAATTATTTATTTTTCTTTGGTGCAATCTTCACTCATATACGGAATAATAGGATGGGGCGGTGCGCTTAATGCACATATCAAACCTTTACAAATAATTCAAAATTATATCATCAAAGTTATGTATAGTCGGAAAAGAACATTTTCAACGAATGAGTTATACAAAGAATCTAAACTATTCTGTCTCCGTAAACTATTTATTTTGCAAACTATGAAATACATCTTTAAAAACAAAAATAAATTCGAAATAAATGAAAACAGAACCAACATTAGAAATAATAATGTATTTTACACTCCCCAAACGAACACAAAACAAATGCAAACACACTGCAGTTTTATTGGACCTCGTACTTTCAATCTTTTACCGAAAAATATTCAAGTGATAACTAAACTTCCTCAATATTTAAAAGAATTAAAATTATGGCTTTTCGACACAGCAGTTGAAACTTTTTTTATTTAATTTGTATCAATTTATGTTTCTCATAAAATATTCACCATATATTACATATATTACAATAAACACTTATAACTTCACTATACACTATTATAAACACTTTTTATACAAAACGCTTTTACAAAATGTATTCTTGTTTTTATTTTATATGCCCACAATTTGTTTATTTCTAGGTACAATAAAATAATAACTTAAATATATTACCCACGCACAGGCTGCGCCTTAGTGGGTTCCCATGATTCTTATTGATTTATATAATATTGTATGTAATTAATGTAAAAATTGGGAAAAATAAAGGAATTAAAAAAAAAAAAAAAAAAAAAAAAGTAACACGCAATTAAACAATTAAATTACATGTCTACATCATTGAAACAATCCACTCAGAATGCATCAATAAAAATAATCAAACACAATTTTTCAGTCTGGATAAAAACAAAAGGTATAGTTTTTTTTACAACCTAATAACGTCAAATCAAATCTAATGCAATAATATTAATACTAAACATAATCATCATCTGAATACATATATTTTTCATATATATTTTAATAACACTAAACATAATCATCATCTGAATAAATATGTTTTTAATTATTGAAGACAATATTAGCGATTCTTTAAACGAAAATCTAAAACAGAAAAATCAGAAAAGGATACGGTCACATCTAGGACTCGAATCCAGGACCCTTACATTGTCGGGGCAATGCTCTACCAACTGAGCTAATGGGATCCTATCTCCTTCGGTCATATTTAACTGTATCATACTTCGAACGATCATACATAAAGATAGTTGCCAATAAAAATGTGCGGTACATAAACACGTACATACTCACTGTACACTAGTGTACTACATGGACAAACGCTCTTAGTTAAAACCGCCACTGGTTTGGGACAGGAAAACTATATAGGTAACGATAGTGCCTGTGTTTTCTTCATTATCTCTTTTTAAGGGGGTTTCATCCCTTTCAGCGGTGGATCGCCCCTCTCATTAGTGCTCGCGAGTTAAACACAGCCTGCATTGAGAGCCTTTTTGCAACACCACCGCACTTTGAGCCCGCGCGGATGCACTTTATTTACCCCCCTTTGAAGTCAGTAAATTATTTAACAACCGTCTTTGTTCATATTAAAATAGCGCCGGGTGCTTGAGCGAATTGTGAAGTTTCAAATCGGCCAAACTTAATTCAACAAATTTTCCAAACTTGATTCATTTTACAAACAGGAAGCAGTTTTGCCCGGCTTTGACCGAGTTTTAACATGCTTTTTCCAAACAATGTATAGTTCTCTTTAGATAAATATATTCACGGACTGTAAATATGAAATGATGTAATGATGGTCGATGTAATAGCCCTGAATAATCTTGATTGTCATTTTGTGTACATCATTTTGCAATACGTCACTTGATTTTACTATCAATTTTTGACAGATTTTTGACAGATTCGTCAAATATTTAAAAAAGGCAAATACACATTTCAAATAAAGAATCATTAATTAATAAAATAATTTGATTCCTACTTAGTCGCTTGGTGATACGATTTATGTGTGAATTTTACGCACTATGCAGAAATACAATTTCAAATCTGGCATGCAAGTTTCACATGTCTTCTGATCTTTAGAAATTCCTTTAAGTGAACAATTTTGAATAGGAATTAATTTGTATTTTCAATTCAAACATAACAAAGATCTTGATTTGCAGATTGGATTCCCAATTCTAAAACTATTCGTATTCAAATAAGCCTTTCGTACAAACCACAACTCACGATCATCTCAAACTTGTCTATATTAAAATTCCTTCTGCAAAATGTAGAGAATATGCAAGCAGCTTCTTGTATACGTGATTGTCAACAATTTGAACATTTGCCAAAGTATTGAAATGCGAACGGGAGTGTGTTCGCCCTGGAAGCTGCAGTTTACCTAATCTTCAATCTGATCCAGTTTGTGTGCAGTGCCAGTCGCTAACTGAAGCTTGCCTAGCTTTTGTTATCATGACAAAGACTTATATGTTTATTTTATGTAGATATTAAAATACAGTAAAGTAAAGTTAATACGCAGTACACTTTTTTTCATAAGTTCTACACATCTTGTGGGTGCTGTATGGTTGATCTAATTAAGTGAAGAAAGGACAGGAGGTTTTGGAAAGAAAATAGGGGGCATGAGGGGGTGGATAGGAAATGAGATTCAGTCAATCCCAGGAGTGACGTATCAATGATGGTGGCCCTCTTACTATGGTGCAACGTCGAGAAAGTCCTGGTGGAGAGGTCAACGTGTCTCCCTAAACCGGACTCTTACGATCTGGCCCGACACGCAGTTGGTGGGCAGACACCTCCGCAACTAAGACCTGGACAAACCTCACCCCCTGAACCCAGACACCCTTGCCAATTCTTGTAGCTAACCGCAGAGCTGGTGGTTATCCAATTAATGGTTCCCAGGGCGGCGGTACCTACATCCGCCTCATAAATTGAAAACTTTTTATTATGATATTTGCAGAATTTGTTAAATTTTAAGTATAATTTAAAACACGCGAAGCAAAGCAAAAGTGTTCCTAATATTTGTATTTCTTAGACTACTTTAAACCATTTTTAGATCGTACTTTCTCTTCCGTCATAAGAATTTTATGGGGCTTTGAAATATTCGTACCCATGTCATATGAAAACAATACACCGTTTGTAAAATATTTAGTTCCGTTGAAATCATTAAGAATGTTGGTCTAATATAGCAATAATTATAAATGTAGAGATGTCAAAGGTAATAAATCAAATAAGATCACTTGTAAAGTTACTTACATGTTAATTTACGATTATTTTGGACACGTCTATTTTAGTTTGATATTTTTGAAAAATCGTGTGGCGAACACGGTAGCACTTCGCGAGATGTTGAGTCGTAGGCAGTCAGGATCAGAATAAATCTATTCCAACCAGCTCGGTCTGTCGCTGCGCTGAAGATACAAGCCATTGTCTCCTTTTGGTGGACGAACCGCCAATAGTGTCATAAGCACAATGATGTATGTTCAGTTGCCACAATAATTATTGTTAAAAACAAAAATTATATTTACCAATCTTCAAGACTTTATTTAACCTTATTTTCGTGATATCATGAACTATTAGTGTGATTATTATTGACCACAACAACAAAACAATTGAATTAACGAGAAATAAATCTTTCTAAAATTTCGCTCAGTTCGAAAAGCACGTTGTCCTTTTAGAGAATTTTTTTACAAAAGTTTATTTCTCTGGAGACCTCAATCAAAAACAAAAGAAATAACAAGGAGTCCTGAATAAAACTTGCAGAATATTATATGTCCTTCCCGCTAAGTATACGGATTGTCTGAGGTCTAAGGACACAGGTGCCAGGTGCCAGGGAAACAGGAATTCTCCGCGGTACGGAAAATTGACTTATTGAAAAATACCCTCGCAGTTCCTCCACTCTTGTGGGGAGAATGATTTTAGGATAAGACCTCCGGTGCTGTTGTCGTGTTAAATATCAACTTTTATTTATAAAGTTTCCTAGGTGGCAAAGTGGTAAGCTGTTTGGCTCAGGACCTAAAAATCGATGGTTCAAATTTGAATGGATAATTAAAAAAATATATTAATAAAGCAGGGTGGAATTCAGTTATTTCATGCAGATCCTTTAAATTTATTTTAAAATAGCGCATATACTTGCTCTTCATATAAGATTGGAAGGTATTTATTTATTAACGGACATCGTCTAAATTACAAAATAATAACACGAATACAGTAAAATGAAAAATACAGGAGTAGACAAAGGTACATGAAAGCAAAGACATATGGCAGATATAATATAAGAAAATAAAGTGACAAGTCGAATCAAGTCAAAACTACGCCGTGGGTCAGGACCACAGGACACTTATAATATTCCGTCACTTGTTTAGCGACTGGCAAAAATCATTCAGACTTATCTTAAAAAAGTTAAGGTTTTGACTTGAGTTGACCAGTCTACACATTCTGGACAATGGTGAATAATATCCATAATCTATGATGGTTGAGGAAGAGCAGTTCATTATTTCTGAGTCTGTGCGAGGGGATATTGAAGGGAATGAGTTGCAGTAGAGTATGTGAATCAATAATACCATTTATAATTTTGAAGAAGCAAATGAGGTCATTTCTTTCCCGACGGACTTCCAAAGGAGAGAGGTTTAGAGTTAGTTCAATTTCATCATATGAGTATTTTCTAATCCTAGCCTCCTAGCAATCCCTCTTAAGAACCGATGTTGAACAGATTCAATGCGTCGAATGTGGACAGCATAAAAAGGAGACCAAATAACACAAGCATATTCAAGATGGGGGCGAACCAAGGAGCAGTAAAGAGTTCTAAGGGTATTTACGTTTTTGAAGTCCGAAGTAATTCTAGTGATGAAACCAAGTAGTTTGAGAGATTTATTAACGATTGCAGTATTCTTAGTATTGGTGTGATACCACCATTCTGTAGTTATCTTTATCACAGATCGATAGACGAATCCGTCAGCCGCATTGTGTTATTACGGAGCATTAGTTACAACTGCCTGGCGCCAGTGGGACAGTAGAATTCCCTACGGTTGGGGGGGTCTGGCAAAGTGAAATCGATAAGTTTACAATATCGGATGATTTTATAACGATTTACCGAGCACGGTCGCGGTGTTGATAGCCATATCAATATTGGTAACGCCATAAATAAAAAGTCGACACACGCTGGTTACACTGAAGGTACCATCTATTAATTGGCATTCCGTCATACAGTTACGAAAAAATTTACTACCCCAGCCAGGAGCGCTCCTATTTCAGTGGGATCGGTACACCAGAGATTTGTCGGGACTTGGAACACGTGCTCTGAGGAGAGAAAGGATGTTGAAATTCAATTGACCGGTATACATGGCACCCTAATAATGTAAGATGGGCAGAAATAAAGTGATTGGGATTATTATTATTACTAAGAGCTTTGTTGGTTGAACTCCGTTCGCTAACAAGCCATTTATTTTGCATCACAAACAAAATTATTCAAACGATGTGTATTTTGACAGTTAACCGAAGCTTTAATAATATAATAACCGCGCTAAAATTTGTCTAGCGTCCGTCGGAATATTTCTTATCAATCGACGACCGTTCTCGCAAATATCGTTAACTGGCGATAAATGACGGATTTCATCAATATTGCATTGACATAGGGCTTTACTGATCCTTCTAGACCTCCTGGGGTAAGTTGTAGTGAGGCAGAAGGTAATGGGGAGGGAATGGAAATTTGAGAGGAAAGGTTTAGACTAGTGACCGAACGAAACTAGATTTCAGCCGAAACCGTAACCGAATTTGGGCTTCTGTTTAACTTAAACTGTTTATATAATTTAAAAAAAATTCATTTCAATTGTTCATTAAAATAAGTGTTAAATAAAATGTACAATGAAATAAAAGACAAATATTAATGCATTTAGATTAGTTTTCTTTTAGCTACGCCATAGGTAAGTACTTTAACTTTAAAGGAATAACAAAAATACAAACAAAACCTGAACTACTAGAACTACAGCAAATAAACAATATAGTCCAGTCACTCAATCGAGAGCTACCCAAATTCAGGTAGGCGATTTTTATGAATTTAAAGGTTTTTGAATTTTTTTGTGATCTGTGGAATCTAAGTGGATTTACTGACTTTAAGCCAGAGTAAACTGTTCATATGTTTCCGTATAAATATTTAGATGTATCTATGATATTAATTAAATCGAATGGCCGAATTGACAACTGAACACCCGGAAAACTCTATAGCTCGAGTGGCAGATTCTTTTAAAATAATATTAATTTATTCTAGAGGCGCACGTACGCGCCCGAGTAAAGCCAAACGTGATTGGACTGTCAGGCTGGGAGATATATCTCCCAAAGACTCGGCATTATTGGCCGTAACCGAAACTCGTTTGTTGGCCGATACTGGCCGAAACCGAAACCCAGACCAAGTCTTCGGTTAGTCGCTAGTTTAGGCGTATCTACGGGAATCACATGCAAGTCTGTCGAGAAGTGGAGTTATTATTTGTTAAACATCATGGGTACAGGTTTATGTAAGAATATCACCCTGTATATATTAGATAGGTAACTAATTATACGTATTTTAGTTTTTGGAAAAGTAAAAAATAAATCATTCGAAAAAAAATTGTGTATTATTTTTACTGGTATGAAAGAAAATATAAAAATACATAATTGAATCTGTTTCTGAACAACAAATATTATCTTAGAGTCTTGCCGCATGGTAACAGTATCCTTGAAGCCAGAAGTTTATAAATCTAACAATTGGTATATTATACAGATCCCGTTTAATGGGAATTTAAAGTTAAATTAATTAGTTTTCTCCATTTCCCGAGGGCACGTTACCCGCGTGGCGTATTTATCATTCTTCGTTGGGTGATTTAAGGTTTATAGAAGATGCGTTAGATACAAAAAAACCTTTTTGTGAATACCGCCCAAGAGTTCCAATCGTATGGAGCCAGTAAGACTATGGCATACTAATTGGGGTATGTTGTGAGGTTGAAGGTGGTGGGAAAAGGAAATGAGATGGGGAAAACGAAGGCGGAGAAATGTCTGGTTAATCAGATCTGATCAACAAACACGGCTAAAACCATTTCTAGTAACCTTTCGATTATGGATGGTGGTCTTTCACGAGGTAGATACTGGGAGTATCTTTCACTCTAGAACTTGCCGCAAATATGCTATGTATTATTTTAAAAGAATTAACTGCGAAACAGCACCGAATTAATAATATAAAATTTACTTGTGCATGCCGGGATGTGAACCCGCGACCTCTTGATTCGTAGTCGAAAGCCTTACACCTCGACTGCGGGGACCATCCATGAGAATGGTTCTTACGTAGGGACATAAAAAATACAATAAGCACTAACAACACTCACAATACATCGAAACACATGTTCACGCACCTGCGTTTGTCCTGATAATATACGATGAAAAAATGTGAAAATATTTCAATTTTTCCGAACATGTGTTCCGAGATAACGTTTTACGGAAAATTTACTAGGAAACTTGTCAATTCTTTCGTTAAAGGCCTACAATTCCGTTACTAACTGTATTACGAATAATTTGAAGAGATTCTTAATAAATCTGCAATATTTTATATAGGTAAGTTTTCTCCGTGTTTACTGTGCAAAAGCAATACAACCAGTAAGGAAATAATCCGAGAAGGAGGATATAATAAGCCGATAGCTCGTTCAACACGCGTACAGTTTGATCGACTATGAAATGGGTGTTCGCTCTTTCCCACTGGCGTCCATACTAATTCCTCAAAGCAAGTACAGGTACTCTTCTTACTTTTCTTAAAAAGACTCTCCACGCTGCCTCTCTAAAGATGAGATAGGCCCCGGGGAAAATATTTACCTCAGAGGCTAAAATAAAAAAAAATATCACAAAGTTTTGCATGGGATTTAAAGAGGTATTATTTCTAAGAGCGCTACAATTTAAATAAGAGTACATACCTACATATTACTTACATCAGCCCCTAGTACTCCGAGACGAGGAAAATGCATTATTACATTTTATTTGTAATTATATTTAAAACATGCTATTTAAATTAATTAAACATTTATGTTCCCCGTTTGATTTCGATCCCGTGTTCCGAGTTCGGAACCAATAATCATATCGCTTTGCTATGGGAGGTCGTGCCTACGCCACAGGAAATGAATTCTGCTCTTAAATAATATAACTGTGTGTAATCTCAATATAATATAAATATAAAATATATGATATCCTTTTATTGTATAAAATTTGTTAATTCAAGATTTGACTGCCCTGACGGAATACATTTTTGATTTTGATGTACATCCGAAGCATACTAGATGGAATATATTATTTCACAAAAATTAATTAGTGTTACGAAGAGACAATATGGACTGAAAAATGAACTAATAGATGCTGCTGATATTTTCGATTTAAATTTTGATGATTCAAATCCAAATTAGTTCGACATTTTTTAGTTACTGTAAATAATGATTAATATTAATTTATACACATGCTTAAGTATTCACAATCAGTCTTACTTATAAAGATCTAAAGTGAAAAGGGCCGTATACTGCTGGGGTTAAGATCTTTGATACTCACGCAATTTTTTTTTAGACTGGTACGACTTTGTTTCAATCCTCAAAAACACGATTATTTTTGCATTTCGCATTTTGTTGTTAACTTCAAGTTTCTTCAAATGATATTTACGATGTCATTGACCCGGTCTGATTTGAATTGATTCGAGATTAGGGCAGTTTGATTATGCGTTCCGAATTTGGTTTGGTAAATCGATATTTCGATTTGAAATATTCCTCTAATAGTGCTGCAAATGGGTATTACTGCTTTTTTATATTTTCTTTGCACGACCAACCAATATTTGTCAATTCAACCAAATTGTTAACAAAGTCCGTGATATCCGTCCCTACTATGATCGTAAAACGTTTCTATTCCTGGCGGTCGAGCGGTATAAAAATCTGTCAACTTCCAATACTGTCGTATTATGGCCGGTATAAGCAGTACGCATGCACGTGATTTAATTGAACGAAGTAACGTTTTCTTCTAACCCATTCTTTTCCCTTCGTATTATCTGTTATGTTTAAGACGATTTTTATTCACTAAATAAAACAAATATATTAATTTCAAGGGTTCCTTAAAGTTAGTCTAAAAATAACTTAACATACGTATTTTATTTTATACTTTAAAAAATATATATATATTTATAATTTTGTTTTCAATATAATTTATAATAGTTTTTACAAGCTCAATAGGGCGTTAATAAATAAATAAGTAAAAATATCTACGTGATGTGATTCAACACCATCTTGCTATTCTGATCAAAATACTCCATCCAACAGCTCATTACTCTCGGCGCGCGTACCATCCGGCGCGCTGGATGAATTCCATTACCACAAATGTTAGAGAGACCAGAGATCCCAGCCCATTATGCAAAATACACGCATTTGTTTACGCCCAATCAATATGCCGATGGTTGCTGCTTTACTGGCGGACTGTTGATTTCTGGCCAAATCTGAAACAATTACCTGCTGACTGGATTAGCGACGGGTCACAGCTTTAAAAGGAATTAATTAATTAGCAAAATTCCAAACTTGTTGATAAAAATTGCGGATGGTTTATTGTAATCTTTTTCTTTATATTGTTATTCAAAGTGTCGCCCGATGATTTGATGATTCACAATTTTCGGTTATGTCTTCTTAAATGAAAGAATAAATAAAATATTGAAAGAATAAATAAATTGATGAATGAATAAATAAAAAAAAAATTCAACATACACAAAATAACACTAACAGACCAGTTAGACAAGCGTACAAAGAAAACATAAAAACTCCAACAGTAAATTCAAGCTTTGGACAAAGACACTACCAATACCATGCTATAAAAGCTTTCAACAGTGTAAAAATTGAAATTAAAATTGAGGAAAATAAAAAAAAATTCACACACAAAATTACAAAATGGATTAAACAACAAAAAAGACAATATTACCAAAATGTCATAGCATAAAATAAAAATAAAACCTACACGTAACACACAAAACCAATATAAACACACATCACTCACAAACACACAAGATTATATATTAAATGTATTATTTTATCTTATATTGTAGATTGTATTTAGATTATTTTCATATTATAAAATGAAGGCCTCAGCACGGGCAAGCCACCCAGTGAGGCCAACATTACTGGAAAATTTTGAAATGTAAAAAAATATTGTACCAAATAAATAAATAAAATAAATAAGTTAATGAATGAATAAATAAGTTAATGAATGAATAAATAAATTAATTAATGAATAAATAAATTAATGAATAAATGCAATTGAAACTTGGAAGCGAAAACTAACTTACTCCCCGACATCCGATCGAGCTAAAACTCTGCAGATAGACTCGTTATTGATGACAATGCATTCTATCAACTTTTGGTGGTACCCACTCACACTCTGGTACAAATGCGCTTTTCTCTGAAATTGGATCACATTATAATAAAATTACAGCAGTTAATATACGAAATAAATCTCGGTACCATCCAATTAGCATTTGGCATAACTGATAGCGCGTTGCGCTCGTTCTAATCAGTCTCTGTGGAGGAAGGTTCAATCATCAGTCAAACAAAAAAAAGTAATCTTTTTAATAAAAATATGTAGTAAATTTTTTTCTGGGAAAAATTGGGAGCACCATAATTAAGGCAGTTGGAATTATATTTCTACATTGTTGTGAAAATAACAATTATTATTAATTTATTTAAGCCCCTGTGAGGGCTTCATGAAATCTATATGAATAATGAATGTCCTTATTATTGCCAGAAACGTGTGAGAAGCGTTTTAAATGGTAGAAGAAGTTGGGGACGCCAAAACAAATTCGTTTTAAAAAACAATAATACAATATCCAGCTTAAAAAAGCATCCAGTTTCAGGTACACTAGAAATCAACCCCTCAAAACTTTACTTCAAACCGTTCACTCACGAGTAACATCGGGTACATGTCAGCTAGTTTATAATATAATACAGTTGTTTTACATAACTATTTGTTGTAGTTACGATGGTAGAGCAAGAACCTATGTGATAAAATAAGTTACAAAGCATGACGCATGAGTTAAAAACATGTGAAATCACACATGATACGCCTTATTTGTACTTTAAATACTGATTAGCAAATTAAATAAGCAATCAATGTGAAATAAAAAAAAAAATAAATCAAAGGGAAAAAAATCATTATTGTGTGGTCAACTTGTAAAGTTCATTTCATCACTAATAAGGAATCTTTCAATATGTTGACAACATTCCCAAATCTATTACCAAAATTTCGCAGTCCATTTGTAGGCGTGGGAACCTGATACTGTTTTGAAAATGTCGCAGGAAAAGGTAGCGGTAGATTGAATTGCAATGATTCGTACAACAAAAACGAATCTTTTAAAAGAAAATTTGAAAAATACTTTTACAGCTAACACATTCATATTTTACATCCATTTGAAGTACTTATTCATGTAACTTTAAGCAAGGTTATTGTTTGTTATCTACGAAAATATAGGATAAAGACATCAATAAATTTAAGTGTTTAGTTTGATAAGTAGACCGCTACAATACTTGAAAGTAAATTTTGACACCGTCAACAATAAGGTTTGGAGCGCGTGTTCAAGTTGGCAACTTTTAAATAACTCCTTGGATTCTCCATGGAATCAAAAATATCCAGGTCAAATTCGTAATATAGACAGAGACGAGCCTGTTTGAAGTTCGGCAATGCCATGGCACTTCAGCCTGACAAGAGTAAATTTCCGGCGCCTCTCCGCCCCCGCCCTTATTCCCGCCCCCGCCCTTCACCCCGCCCTCCGCTGCCGCAGTCCCGCGAGACGCACCATCCACCACTGACAACCGTCATGGCCGCCTCATTTTCTATGTTTACTCCGGTATTAATGTTCTGGGAAGGGCGTACTCAATTTAAAAAAAATCTTTTAAATGACTTCTAAGACAGCGTGAACAATTACTACCCAACAAATTGCTTTGTAATTTGAAGGAACTTCTCAACGCACAGAAGGCTTTTTTGAATTTGTTTAAGTGGTAGCATTTATTTTATGAACTCTTGTGTCGTCACATCCATGCCTTTGACACACTGAGAAAAATGAGTATTGCCAATTTATTAAGAATCTCTTAAAATTATTGGTAATCTGATTAAAAACAGGATTGCAGGCATTAAAGGATGAATTTAAAGGTTTACTGATTAAACTTTTGGCATATTGCGATTATATTATCGTGATATCGGAACACGTGTTCTTGAAAATCCTAATATTTTCGTATTTCGTGATGATATATTATCAATGCAAATGCACATCCACTTGCCTTGATAATATATCAAGATAAAAAACGAAAATATTCGGATTTTTATGTACACGTTGCCGATATTATGATAACATATTCACAACTTGCAAAAAGTCTATCAG
This sequence comes from Hesperophylax magnus, assembly GCA_026573805.1. Lineage (NCBI taxonomy): Eukaryota > Metazoa > Arthropoda > Insecta > Trichoptera > Limnephilidae > Hesperophylax > Hesperophylax magnus. The sequence goes on from JAIUSX010000050.1 coordinate 1,997,456, forward strand.
GAAACCCGTTAATTCATTCGTTTAGGCCTACAATATTATTTTTAACCAGATTATTAATAATTTAAAGAGATTCTTAATAAATTAGCCATACTGATTTTTCTCCGTGCAGGACAGGAAAAATATTCCCAAAGAATTCATGGTTTGATTTGATATTTTCACTGCCACAAGAATTATCGTGTTTTATTTTTTGGTAATGTCCATCATCTGCCCTGATTTGATGGACATTGTAACTTTGTCTAAAGAAGAAGGTAACAAATCATGGCATAATACCCCAAAAATAAATCACGAAGTTATTGTTGTCACGAAACCAGTTGGCAGGGGCGTTCGTATCACCGTAGTAAACAAAGTTGACGATTATTTTATATTTTATTTTGAAATATTAAATTTCATTGACGCATTGGAAAATTCTCATTCTAGTTTACCTCAGCAAATGATTTCACAAAATAAAGTGTGTACGTTATTGTCACATCTTTACCAGCAATTGACTTCTTCACAAAACTTGAACCTCTTTTACGATTCACTTCCTTAGCCCTTTAAGCTAATTTGTTCGCTTTTGGGAATATGTTATATGGTCTAATAGAAATTAATGTGTCTCCCTTACTGTCATAGTGATAAATATGATCTGAACGATGTTAGAAAAAGACAATACCACGCTTTATATTCAAATCTAGAAGATAACCACAGAATAATTAAATGGTATACCTCTATGAAATCAAAGGTTCCGACCGCAAATTTTATGATTTATTTTTATATGAAATGACAAAAAGCGATGACAAAAATTATGTTTATAGAGTACATTTGTCTAATAAAGTACGTTTTTTGTTTTTTTTTTCGTTCCTAAGTAATTTCAATTCAGTGGTACGACGAAAAAACGTATGGTGAGCCGCTTTTAAAACATTTTTTATGTTTGTATTTGAAATTTTAGTATTTTTAGAAATAAATGTTTATTTCTGATAATAAAATTTGAAAGCGTATTTATACAGTTTTTAGTTTTCCATATACGTTCAGATATTCCATGTATTTGGATTTTATTGCAAAGCTGAAATACACACATTTTTTTACGGAAAATGCCAGAGGCCTGAGGGGTAAGCCCTGTTCACAATTTACGATCCAATAGAGTGACAATACAATCTTTCCTAATTATATTCAGTACTATCAGATACGTTTTAAAACGTTACGTTACGTTGGACCAAACTAACTAAATTGGTAGACAAATACCAAATCCAGTAACTCTTTTGGATTTGGGACAGTACGCCCCTGTGTCCGGGTCGTTCTGGATGTCTTCCCACTACGCAATCTGGAAGTGGCCGCGAGAGGGAAACTTATAAAAGTAATAAAATACGTTTAGTAAATTTACTTTTACGATAAAAAGAGTCTAAGCGGCTTTAAGTCCAGCGTGTTGGGAATCCCGGTGACGAGACGATAATCTGTGGCTAAAGTTAAAGGTAACATTTTAGAAATCTGACTTAGGCGTGAATTATGCTGCGTGTGCCTTTTGGATTTCTTGGGGATTAAATTTAATAAGAGGTTCCAGAAATAAATACTAGCATTTGTTTTAAATGTCTCCCATTACATCTTCTGTTTTCGGTTTTCGTTATTTATCAATGTCTCTGGGGACACTTGGTTTTTGTTTTATACATTTCATTTTATTTTGAAAACAAACGGCCTAATTAAAATCGATTACAATGTTTCTAGTCGTAGTAGTACTGTGAAAAAAAAAAACAATAAAAAGTACTGGGCTCTTCAATTACGAAAAAACTTATCAGACATCACACAATCTAATGAATTAGACAGACAAAGTGCAAAGCGGTCGAGTTAAAACAGGACTTCTATAAATCATCTTAATATTGTTATTATAGTGACTGTTTAAGTAAAATACAGGATATGACTGTGAGCTATTCTCAAGTTTCCGAAAGCTGTTACGGTGTGTATGTGAGTTTTCAGATTGCTTTACTGTCTAAAACATAGCCTAACGATGAATATATCTGTTAAGAGCAGGAAGTGCAGCACAGTCTCGTACTATAAAAGTCAATAAGCACAACAAACACATACATATATATTCGTTCAACTATATAAAATAACATTCTTTCAGGGTCTTGAATTTCCGACCAAATTTCTATCCCTTTTATATTAATTAATTTTATAGAAAATGGCATGTTCGGTCTTAGAAGTAATTACTCAGGCCTTGATAATAATGACCCCCGAGAACGAGAATAGAAATAAATTAGAAACCGTGCGGATAACCACTTTGTATTTTGTAAAATACTTTCTGTAAAAGAATATCAATTAAGATTTTCTACGAAACTCGTAAAAAATAATATTTTCCCTAAAATAATATTTTTTTTTTTCAGCTGGAGCTTTCTCTTATTGCGATTAATAATATTTCGTACTTGTGTTTTTTGCACATACTCTGAGAATAAAGTGTTTCAGCTTCCTGGAACGTGAATTTCAGTTGAACGAACGTATTGTTATACTGCGAAGGCATACTAGTTATTTGACGCAACGTATTAAATATATCTGTGACAATATTAATTTTCACCATGAATAAGAATATTAAAAAAAAAACCCATATGACACATCGCAATTTTTTATACGAAATTGTAAAAATGCAACGTTTTATCCTACTCATAAATATTTAATAGGCTTGTGTTGGTAGAAGTGTAGTTGGAGATTTGAATTGCGTTACAGTGTTTGTAAGCGCAGCAGTGAATATGCTGTGAAAAAAACCTGTGATTTTTAATGGACATATAGAAAAAGGTCCACAGCTAGAAGCACGTTTTTGGCTTCCAAAAATGTTTGTAAAGTTGACACGACGCGTCATGGTGAATGCATAGGTATGAAATTAGGGTTCCATGATAACTCAACTCAGTGACAATTCAACACACTTTTAAAAAATGATTTAAAGTCATTAGAAACGATGAAAAAAAAAATGTTTTAACCTAACCTACTTAACCCAGTTAATAAAGTTTTTGTTTCATCACTTTCCATGACTTTATTTAACTTTTTAAAGATGTGATGAATTATCATTGTGATGATTTATCCGGTCACCGAAATTAGCAACATTTTTAAACATCGGATCTGACCCTTCGACGAAATGTGAAATTTGCATCGTTTTTGAACTATTTACATAGGTCGAAAAATTGTATGACGGTATTTGTATTTACATTTTTTTTAATAAAACAATTTGTTACATTTTAGCTGATATAAATAACAATAATATGAAAATACAAAAAAAAAACACAAGAAGTATAAAAAAAATATCAAAAACTCTATTAGATTCAAGGACAAACCAATAAATTATGTTCATTCTTATGTACAGTAATTTTAACTCTTGATTGCCCTTATACGCTCCCGTAAGTAAACCCATAAGTAGTTAAAGGTAGGTACTTAAATTGCCCACTGGTGGGCAATATTGAACACATGGGGAATCACTGATGTAGACTGTAGATGCTGGACACTTCCCGGCAGAATACAACGAGGGTGGTGATGTATTGGGCAGTTAGCCGAGGCGTTTGTCACAAAGGAGTTTGGTACCCCTGCACTGCTGCATCACACAAATTACTGCCGTATCTAGTGGGACCGGTGGCCAGCGAACGGCCACCAGCGGCTGGCGACCACTGCATGCTAACTGTCGTGAGGAGAGCGGTGGCTTATTAACAAAAGCTTGCACGTCCTGTTATCGCCGAGTATAATAATTGTACGTGCTAGTGAGATGTGCAGTATTAAAGAATAATATTGTATTGAAGGCCTCCGTGGTCAAGGGGTAAGGCTCTCGAATAGTAGATTGGAAGTGACGGGTTCAATACATTTTATTTGATTAATTTGTGTTATTTTAAAATTATTCATTTTAAATAATATATGGTATATTTTTTTATTGTTTAGTTTGGTGACCAGATCTGAATAACCAGGTACTTCCCCATCTTTCTCTTCCCCATCTCTGCCCCCTCCCCACTTCAGCCTCACAACATACCCCGATTGGGAATGCCATAGTCTCACTGGCTCCAGACGGTTGGGAGCAGTTGGGATTCTTGTGTGGTTTCGCATAAAAAAAAGAAAATATTAAAATGGCAAAAGAAACAAAATTTTCCATATGAAACAATATCAATAAGTATAAATAATAAATATAATAAACAATATCAATGAAATCAGGCTACCAAAGAAGGACAAAGCGAATACCCAGAATAGTATATTTTATAAAGGGATGAAATACTATAACGCGCTGCCGGAAAACCTTAAGTCTGCCCCAATTGAAAAGTTTAAGATGTTGTGTAGGAGCCATATCAAGAAAGAAAAAAAAAACATAGTATATTTAAATGTAATAATTAATTAGTCATTTGTAATCTTAAATGTACAAATTACTAAAATAAAATCAATAAATAAAATAAATAATATGCTTGCAATGAAAACGACCATAACTAAAATGAAAACTAGCTTATTTCATCATGCATTCAATTAAAATGACCAAAACTGAAAAAGAACAGTTTTGTTCGGAATCAAAAAAAAATGTTTTACAAAATGAAAAAAACAATAATAAAAAAATCAATCATGCTCGTATCTGTCATGAAAAAACTCTTACATCAAGTAAAAACATTCATTACTGAAATGAAAACAATCTCGTGTGAAATATGATTTAAGATTTTCACGGCCAAAAGTATTTTTGTTATTTGTTTTTGGGGTGTTATGCCGTGTTGCGCTAACTCCTTCTTTAGCCAACGTTACAGTGTCCATCATCAGGGCAGATGTGTAATAAAATACCCACCTATTATAATATTGTAATATTTTTGCCGGAAAATTATTTTGATAGCCATTTTCGAAATAAGAACTGATGTGTAAAGACTGTGGCGTCGAGAAAAATCTAGATTAACTAATTAATAATAAACCGCTCGACCTACTTAGTACCTACTCCCGAATTATGTACCTGCAGTCGAAATCAAAACAGATCGACCTACGTACTACAAGCCCCTACTTGTCTATTGACGACAATAATATCGCAAGTCCGTCTTTCACATTACGAGAACTCGCCAGAAGGTTCGAGTCTACCGCCTAGGCATAATTGCCGCGCCGTCGAAACTTCGTGAAACACACAGACTGTGGGAGTGCCTAGGATTTAGTTGCCATCCATCTACCTACCGTTGCCGTCGGCCGTGTGGTATAAATAAGCCCGACGCAGCGAGTCAGTCAGTCAGTCATCAATCTGCCGTCGTTGGACAAATCTCAACGAGTGATAATTCACGCTCCTCTTACTAGCGCGAAAGACAACGTACCCGGCTTCGCCCGTACCATCATGGACTCTATCGGGACATCATCATAGCGCCTTGTCCAGATCGCCGTTACTGGCAAGCGCTACTCGGGTTACAAGCGCCCTGGTTCCAGTGTCTCTGGCCAGCGCTTCTTCCACGCCACCATGACCACCACGAGGACACGCAGCATCCTCACTGGTCTACGCCGCTCCCGTTCAACTGCCTACAAGGTCCACCACACCTTCGGCTTCCGTCAGCACTGGAGTATTGATTCCCCAGATCGCCAGTGCCTGACAGTCATCGAGTCCCGGTCACCAGCGCCCGGCGTCGACTCACTGACCCGCGCTTGACCAGCACAACTCCGCAGCAACCGGAGTATTCAACATCTACGATTATTATTATATTTTTGTTCTTTTTATGATTTGACACAAGTAAACACTGTTTATAACATAAATGCACGCATGTTAGACTTAGTATTAAGCAACATACATTCCAAAAATGCTATTGTCCGTCGCCATGATTCTCCACTTGTCAAAGAAGACCTTAATCACCCTTCACTATCATTCACACTCGAGTACATAACAAAAACCCAAGAAAAATCACACATATTGCCCCCGGACATAAACATGGGTTGGATTTTCAACGAAAACTCAGATCATACACTTAGAAATGCTTTAGAACAACATAACTGGAATCATTATGACTGCCTCGATGTAAACCTAGCTGCTGAAATGTTTTATAAGCAGCTCAATAATATTTTTGACTTATGCTTAAAGAAAAGATCCACACGTATGCTCGGAGATGATGAACAATATCCAAAATGGTTTACTGGAGAGATCATTCATCACATACGAGAGAAAAATAAAATGCACCATCTTTGGAAAAAAACTAAATCCGAACATGCCTTAACAAACTTTAAAAAATCACGAAAATTAATCAAGCAGTTAATTGGTAAGGCCTATACTGACTTTACACGTGAAGTAGAGAATAGTATTATAACAGACCCCACTCGATTTTGGTCTTACACGAACGATAAACGCCGCGGCTGTGACAAACTTAATCACATGACCTTTGATGAAAATCAATACAATGGATATTCTGAAATCGCAGAAGGTTTCGCAGATTATTTTCAATCAGTATTCAGCGACAATATTCCCAAACTTGACATTTCCTCTATAGCTTCTTCGTCACACAATGCCTTACCTGTTCAAATTCACGAAATTAACGATGATGATATTGTTGCCGCTTTTCACAAGCTAAAACCTAAATACTCTGTCGGTCCAGATTTTATACCACCCATCATACTCAAAAGATACTCAAAACATTTAATTCAACCTCTAAAGCACATTTTTAACCTTTCACTTCGTAATAATACCTGAAATGTGGAAACTAACAAAAGTCACGCCTATACACAAAAAAGGATAAAAATCGGCAATCGATAATTACAGACCTGTAGCTGTCTTATCAGCACCCGCAAAACTTTTAGAATCCATAATTTACTCACAAATATATAATCAAACAAAACATACACTCACCGAGAATCAGCATGGATTTCGCCCCACTCTATCACCCTCAACAAATCTTATGAATCTCACCACCTATATAAATAAATCGTTTGAAAATTTTTTACATGTCGATGTGATTTATACAGACTTCGAAAAAGCATTTGATAAAGTCGACCATGATATTTTACTAATAAAATTGAGTGACATCGGATTCTCTCAGGATTTTCTCGCTTTCGTAGCTAGCTACTTACACAATCGTCGTCAGTATGTCAGTTACGGACACCAGTTCTCTCACGAATACAAAACTAACTCCGGGATTCCCCAGGGATCGAATCTAGGACCCCTCCTCTTTCTTTTATTCATTAATGATATAGGCAAGACCATTAACCGCTCAAAATATCTACTCTTTGCTGACGATATCAAACTTTTCAGAGCTATCAAAAGTTGTATGGATTCCATTCTTCTGCAGAATGATCTTCATTCTCTTGTCAAATGGTCGGAATTAAATAAATTACCCTTCAGCATCCAGAAATGCAGTGTAGTTACATTTACAAGATCCAAAGATACATTTCTATTCCCTTATCACATTAATAAAAATATATTAACACGCAAAAACGAGATTCGTGACCTTGGGGTGATCTTCGAAGCAAATCTCTCTTTCAAATCCCACATATATGAAATTGTCTCCCGCGCCAACAAAATGCTTGGATTTGTTGCGAGATCATTTACTAATGGAATTGCAATACGAAGAACATATGAAGCACTTGTCCGCAGCATCCTGGAATACAGCTCCATTATATGGGCCCCTTCTGAACAAAACCATATCTTAGAAATAGAAAAAGTACAAAAAAGGTTTATGCGTTACCTGTATATGAGGGAATATACATACTATCCATTCCTGTATCCATCCTTGTTCTTAACAGGAATGCTCGATTTCAATACATTAGAAGCCCGCAGAAAATATTTTTAGGCAAACACTTTTTTAAGTTAATCTCTGGTACAATACATAATCCGCCTATGTTGAAAGAGATTAACTTTTATGTCCCTAACAATTATACTCGAGGGAGATCCCATGCACTCTTATATGCTCCGAAAGCGAGGACTTCTGCCTATCAGAACGCGCCAATACACAGAGCGACTCAACTGCTTAACGATTCTGCATTAACCAACGACATTTTCAATGTCACCTACAGACAATTCAGTAACTATCTCATAACGCATGTGACAAAATAGTAAAACTGCCTGTGTAAACCTTTTAATTTGTAATCTTCTCCATGATATATTGGTGTATAACCGTTTCATGGAGAACATGAAAAAATAAAAAAAATAAAAATAAAAATAAATCTGTCCTACATCATCTCCTCGTCACGGCAATTTACTCAATAAACACAGTGACCTTCACGACACCGCCTTTTATTTCGTGCCTCTCCACTGATCCCCAAAAGACAATCAATTTAGTACCTACCTATAATATAATATTTGTGTACCATAAAATCATTTTGATACTATTTTTGAAATGTGCATTATGTTTAATTTTTTTAAGGTTAATCTTGCCAAGTAATGTCAGATTTCGTGATTTTTCAAGGGTCTCAGTTTTTTCGCTAACGTACAATAATTTTTATAAATCCAATTATTAAGATGTTATCTAAGTGGAATCTATATTTCTTTTTGAAAACTAAATGAAGTACCTATAATAAAACCATTATCACAATTAATACTCAAAACCATCACAGTTGATGTTGTCTTCATAAGAACGGGCTCTTCGACTCGTATGTGGAACGAGCTACCGTCATCTGTTTTCCTCCTTCATATAATCCAAGCTTCTTCAAGCTCCGCATTAATAAATCCCTTCCTACAGCCCTCACCTCTACCCGCCTCATAACGCTGCCCAACCGGGTGGCGACATAGCTTCCCCGCCTTTACACTGTACAGACGGGGGCACCCTTATGAGTTCTCACATAAAAAAATAAAAAAAATATCATGATCTATTTTTGGGGTATTATGCCGTGTTGTGCTACCCCCTTATTTAGCCAAGGTTTCGGACAACTCTTTCAGGGACACGTATGCTCCGATTATGGACACTGAAACGCTGTCTGAAACGTTGGCGAAAGAATGAGGTAGCGCAATACCAATTTTAAACATTATTCCACTTTTGTAATACTCAAGTGCAAAAAACATTATATCAAACCAATACAAATAATACACTGTTTGGACCAAACCGAGAAACGTGGATAAGGTCTCCGTTTGCAAGGCCACTTTGGCTTTGACAGTGTTTGACCGCTCAAACTTAAACATCCGTCTGCACTCTCATGTTCCTTGGCCCCTAACCACCCCTGCGACCTCTCCTGTCTGCAGCCCTTGCACCTAACCCTGCACCCCACACCTACTCCTGTGTCGCGGCTAAGGGAAAACAAATCATTAGTGTATACTAGAAACCACCATGAATATGATGTACTTAAATACATTGTAAATGAGACATAACTTCGCTGCAACAACAGATCAAAAACTGTATATTTCACTAATTTAATTTTTGGATTGTGAGTGTAACAGATTTTATTTTTTGGATGGTGTTTAAACACTATAACCAAGTTTGTACAAATATTCTCACCACATAAGCAATAAACATCTTTTTTATTCACGAATATTCCTCACTAGCAACAAAGTTTGTAAATATATATTATAATTGAAGGTTTACTTGCAGCACCTTCAATTATTTTTCTCAATACTATGTAAAACTTATATATTTTTTACTGATGTTCTAATGCTCAGTTTTGATCCCATTCTTGTATACATCATAATTCATTATATTTTATTTTAACATATTAATTAAATTCATCGCTTTACAGCATTATTACTTATCTTGTTCTTATCTAATTAATATATTCACCTATTCTCTTTATAAATGCCAATCATTTTTTGACATTGTTATCCAAAAAAGGAAGAAATACATTTTTAAATATTAGTTTTATTTAGTAGATAATAGTCTACCCCTTTCGTTTTGGACAAAATCAATAAAAAACTACATCTATTCCTAATGTTTATATTTTTACCCCCTCAATAATGGGGGTGTTTAAGATTGTGTGCAGCCGAGAAACAAACATTTACTCCATATTAAGTGTTAGTTATCAGTTGTGTAGGATTTGAAACACGTTTATTAGTAGGGCCCAAATATTTACTTTAAATTTTTAACCTTCATTCAAAATAACTATAATGTTTTGGTCACCATGAAACAGGCAGTTGTCTAGTATGGTGATCCAATGTATCAATGCCTTGTAAATGTCTATTTAAAAAAAAACATTTTATTTAAAAAAGTTGTGTGTAAAGAGATTCAATTATGAATAAACGAATTAGATTTATATGACATTCATATATGGAGAAGATATTCTGTTATAAAACAATATATTGTTTTATTCATTCCCGTAGATCGTAAGCTTATTGGCTGTTAATAAATTATTTATTGCTTTTTTGTTTACCCTACAAAGTACCCCATAGAATAGAGCATCTATTGTCATAATTACTTTCTAAGTAAATCAGTTTACACCATGACACCATATAAATTTAAATTTGGTGGGAGTAATTACAATCATATACATAAGTTGTCTCCACACCATGACATAGCAAGTGAAACGAATAAAAGGAACGTTCTAAACAAGAAACTTGTATGAGGGGTGGGTAATAATCTGGGGGTCAGTGTGTTCAGGAGTGACATATGTATGAATCCATCCCTCCCATTGCAGTGAAAAGCGTGAGTGGGTCGAGAGAGTCTGCCTGAAGAGGTGAAAGTCTTGAAATGGCTGAAACCTTGTTTGGTGACCAGATCTGAACAACCAGGTAATTTACGACCTTCTTCTTCCCCATCTCCTTCCCCTCCTCAATATCTTCAGCTCCATAACATACCCCAATTGGGGATATCCTTGTCTCACTGGATCCAGGCGGCTGGGAGCAGTTGGGACAAAAAATGGAAAGTTTGAGTTAAAGTGCTTTTATGCGGTAATCACATAGAAATAAAAATAAATGTTTTTAAATTCCTTTTTCACGTGAAAACATGAAGATACTCAATATAAAAAGAATCTAAATTAAAAAATGGATGGTATTAGATATATATTTTATCTGCGTTCCAAATGTGAAATTCATTTCAACGAGATTTTATTTTAACAAAAGCATTTTAATTCAAAAACACAAAACATTTTCACGGTAAAAAAATACCTTAAAATCCCACATTTCGAGGAAAACACTTGGGCCCAAAAAGCTCTCTGTAATATTTATTTACAATTTATCTCTCATGATTTTTCTATAAACCTGTGTTTTATGGAAGAGTCTGAAGCATTCACACGTCCTTGGGTTGAAGAGTGGGGTCCGTTTTTTATTATTTTTATTTCCTCGCATCAAAATAATGACGAATGATATTTGCGTAGCAAAACCACTTCTGTTGCACATCATGATTGTGGAATTATGAGAAAACAAATTCATAAACATAATGTAACATATATTCCCGCCTCAGAACAGAAATCTTCTAGTGAGGTGGGTTACTTTCATGTTTGTAATATTGACCATATTATTGCAATAAACGCCCGGGTTGCCGGAAAAAAAAAATGTCCGTAAAATATATATATGGGTTGTTTTTGTCGGACATTGTCTATAAGTAATACTGACCGATAATATTAATCGTCATAGAGAGTAGGTTTCAGATAGATTTTAATTAACTTTAATTTCTTAGGTTACCTTGGTCATTTGGCTAGTTGTAAATATGTACCTAATCAAGAGATAGTATATGAATTCTTTACGAATCAGATTTAATTTTGAAAATGGCATTACATAATAATTTTCTGTTAAAATATTATGCCATAGGTAGGTAATTTATTGATTGACTCAATTGTTCAAATGGTTTGCTACGTTTGGTGACTTGGCAGGGGTGCCCGGTTCTAGGGGTTGAGAATTGGAGACGGATGCCACTGCCCACTTTCTGTGTGGTGGGCCGGCTTTGGAGAGACTGTTTGAGAGAGATCTTTTTATGTCTACACCAGGACTCTCTCGACCCATCACTTTGAACCGCGGTGGGAAGGATGAATTTAAACGTCCGTCACTCCCGCACATAGAAATATTAGAAATTAGAAATATTAGAAATTTCATAGAAATATTAGAAATTAGGAAAAATGTCAATAGAAATTTAAATATTATTAATAATCAAACTAATTTTGTGAATAACCCTGTCTTAAACATATTTCCATTGTAATTTTTTGTCTTTGATTTTCTAAGCACCTCCCCTTTCCACCTCTCACCCCTCCCCTGAACCCCCCCCACACTACTTCCTTTTCTACCCACACCTGTCTCTATATACTTGACAATTTAGTTTTTAGTACATTAATTGTCCTGATGAAGAGAACATCGTTCTCGAAACATGTTGACTTTATATAAAAAATAAAGATTATCGTGGTAAAAACAAAGTGTTTTAATTATTTTATTAAACAAGATATTTTTTTATTACAATTACATGCATCGAAATAAAAAAAAAAATATAAACAATTATAAATAAATTAAAATATATTATTCCATCAGACGATTTCCGGAATAAATGCAAATTATTTCCTAACCGTTCTGCCATAGAAGTCGCTTTCATATTTTAAATTCAGTTTTATTGACTGTTCTAAGCATAATAATGTACTTACCAACTATCGATTTCAATATATTATAGAATTAAAATAGTTAGATTCACAATGCTCTCAGAAGGAAAAACATCTGTCACGCTATATGTACAATAATACTTATATCCGAGAAGATTTAAAATATCGATCATATTTTTAAACCATAATGAATCAGTATGTATCCATAAATAACTGACTTATAAAAAATCTAAAATATTAGAGAAATTACCAACACAAAAGCTTTAGTATTAAATCAATTTTCATTAAACATGAATAATGTGTAAAACGCATAATGCAGTTTACACAATATTGCACTCACGTGCGGCGAGCTATGACTACGCTGTACGCGGAAATGGTGAATTATTTAAGGAGGGTGCTCGCTGGTAACTGGTCACTAGTGCAGCTAGCCGCGCTAAAGTGTATGTCGTAAAGCTAAATTAGCAAAGTTTTGCAAATTAAAATTTTTTACGCAGGACTTCATTTTATCGCGGTCGCTGAAGGCCGCTCTGCTTCTTGTTGACAAGCGGCCGTTTCCTCTTGAATAAGGTTTTTCTTATTCCCATAGGCAAGTTTTGAGGAACTCCTAAAGGTGGACCACAGACGACACCTTCCCACTCTCACACAATATACACAGACAGAAGGTATGTATGGCCAGAGCAACATGATTGCAGATTGCAGGGCTTTTTAGAAACAAAATTTTTCCATCCCCAAAAACAGAAGATGTCGCAAGTCTATAATAGCCAAATAATACTTTTAATACCCACGTGAGGTAAAAGTAGTGAGATGCAAAAAACGCCGTTCTATTTATACAAAGAATTGGGAGAGTTAAATTCAGTAAATTTTAATGATTCACACTTCATAGCAAATTAGAATCTGGAAAATGAAAAAAATGCGTTTTTTTTTGCACAGTGTAATTTAATAAAAAAAATATTTAATAGATAAGATTTTAATAACTTTTGTATATTAAATACTAACTACCAGTCTGCATTAAAGAGGCAATAAGTCTTAATGAAGATTAGACCTTGTTTGAAATATAAGAATTCAGCTTTGTAAAAGAAATTTATTTTTATTAGTATTGTTCGAATTATATTAAATGAACCTTTACAATGTCGAATGTAACAATATCCGTGAATTTTGTTCAAGTATTTCTTAGTTGCGAATCTACGAAAGAGAAATTGAAACTGAAAAGTGATTTTTACTTACTTAAAAAGTCAGTTTCGAACTAAAAACTAATCTTCTCTTATAGAAGAAAAACTTCTTTTAAATTCATGTACAAGCAAAATCCTCGCCAAAAACATTTGCTAGATACAACATCTACAATCTAAAAGTTTATTCAATGCCTCCAGACATTGCGTCAGTATTACGTAACTGCGCGTAGTAGTGTCGCTATCATTCTGTCTAACAAATGAAGATTATTTTCGTTTAGCTTTGTACGATAAATGTATTGGTAAACAAGTTAATCTTCGTGTTTGATGGAACCAATGAAACTAGGTCCAGTGGAGATGTATTATGCGTGGGCTAGTTGCGTTGGATGCTGTACGCTGTACCTCACCACGACGGCGCCGGTATAAAATACTGGAAACGAGCCAAAGGTCTTCAATACGACCCCCAAAAACCAGCCACTACCCGGAGACTTACTAAATTACCAAAAGAGTAAATCCCATCATCCCAAGATGGTGAATTTTTCTGGAAATCATTAGGCAGCTAGTAACAAGGGTAGGAGAGCTTTATACACCTACTAGCTGAGCACTTATTAAGTTCCCGGCGTTGACCGTGCTTTACGCAAAGTTTGTGGAAATCTGATGCAGACAATAATTTACCTCTTATTTTGAGCATCAAGGGTGCAAATTTTCAAGATTTTGTTGTTGGGGTGAAAAAAAATTGGTCGGGATGATTTTTTTAAATTAAGGCAAGTGTCAAGTGTGGAAAATTTCATCAATCACTGAATAAAATTATAGATTTGTACAAAATGAACCCACATACACTATTTTTGTATATCTACAGGGAGCATAGCACGCAAGCGAAAAGACTAAAGAGCGATTCCTGAGCATATTTGTAGTAAAAATGTAGCTATGCCATTTTGATATCCGATGATATTTTTTTCGTAAAAATTGTTTTAAATATCACTACACAATGCCTCTGTTACACATTGCAACGGATCACGTGATTTTCACTCTGTCTCGTCTGTGCGGTACAGCTGGAATGAGATGGAGTGTGAATCACGTGACCCAGTGGCGACGTAAGATGGAAAATATGTTTTTAATTGAAAAATAATGTCATCCGACAGCAAAATGTAGGAATTATTCAAGCAGCTCTTTTTACTCGAGTGCCCATATTGGTGTTTCTTTGTAATTTCAGAAATCTGATTTCTTTCAAGATTGGCGGGTCAATTTTACAGTTTGTGGTTCGAGAGATTAACATGTCGCCACCCGATGTGGTTTATTACGCTATATAATGTACGTTGCTACGTTCGTTTGCGTACATTAAACTCTTGGCCTTTTAGGAACATATCACAAATTATACTCACCGCTGTTCGATTATTTTTTAAATCGTTTCGCTAAAGAAAGTTCTATTTACAATAAAAATATAATGTATAGCTTAAAAGTCTATTTCAGAGGGCCCAACGGTTTCGAGATTCTCAAGTGGTAAATCAGGCTTGTATATGAATCCCCAGTTGCAAGTAATCGTAATGTGACAGCAAGTCGCATTTCTGGTGAAGAGACGTGGAAGAAATTACCTATACCAAATTTGTTTTCTATTTTCAATTCCTGATATAAATAAAAATTTCTAGGTCGAATATACGGTCGCACCCGATATCTGGATTTTCTTCCTGGTGCAATAACTTCTGCGTTCACTAAAACTGCAAGAACGTCTTCCTTGTCAGAACTCTTCTTCACAGTTGATAGAGAAAAACCGAGAACACACGTCTTTCTCATCAGACATCTACAAAATAAAGACAAAATGTCTATGGCCACGCCAACCGCGCGTGGATATGGATAAAAACAAAAAGTTTTCAGGTAATGTTTGACGTATTGTGTACAGAAAACGGGGGAGGAAATTGTCGCAGGAGAACCAGCTTCAGATAAACAATCAAGGGTCATCTCGTCATCAAACCTATACGGAGAAAAATAAGTATTTCTAATTTATAAAAAATCTCTTAAGGCGAAATAGGTAGACTTGACTTGAAATTTGTTATTTTTTAGGCCAATTTTAGACGTATGGACACTTTTCTTCAAAAAAACACAAATCGATTTCGAAAGATCGTTATTTTATCTACCAAAGCAAGACGTTAAATTTTGAAAAATAATGTTATTTTCATATCATAATAAAGTGTTACCGTTGGTCGATGCGCAGATTTGTTGCATTTTCAAAGGTGAATTTGTATTATACAACAAATATTTCAAATCATATAATTATACAGTATAAACAATCGATAAATTGTCTACCAAAAGTATGAATAAGAATTTTATTTCAAATAAAATTACTAATAAATAAATCCGAGCACGCGTTTTGTGATGAAAATCCCTCAATTTGATTATTTATTTATGGTCTTACAAATTGGTATAGTTCCGAATTTTTTACAAAAATAATTTACCAAGATATTATAGAAACATCAGAAATAATTTATGACTTATTCTTAAAGTATATATTAGTAATTAATTTCGATTCGCGTTTGTTTGTTCGTTGTTTGTGATTACCACGGCGCAAGCTGAAATTTTGTCACTCTCCGCTGCGACAGGGCGACGAGCGGACGTCTGGTCCACGCCGGTATAGTTAGTTACATTTTAAAGAAATTCCTCGATTAAAATTGGGGAGGAAAATACCCTTGGAAAAAAGTTTTATTAGAAAACACAAATTACGATATCAAAAACGTACGTGGGACATATATTTTCAGAAAAACAAGGGTTAGTGATATTTATTTATCCGTGTACAGTGTACGTACTTTATATGCTACAGGGTCGTTCGAACGAATCAGTCAGAATACGCATATATTTTTTTTATTTTCTGTTGTTTAATTTTCAGGGAAAAGAATCAACTATGGACTATCAGGAGTTTATGTCTGTCATCGATGTTTCATGTATAAATGTTAAAATTTATGCCAAAGTACATGAATCTGTTTATGATTGGTGGTCAAAAAGTGCCACGAACCAAATAAATTTTGATTTGTGATGTGCGATTCAAATCGTGTTTTTGTTCATTATTTCTATTCTATTATCCAATTCACTATTACATGGGTATAATTTAACATATTTAATATTTTTGTGTTACTGTTTGTCAGTTTCATAATGTCATGTTATGAATTGAGCCTATTATATTAGGAAAAAATTATTATAATATTTATTATTGATATACTTTATTTTTGATATCACAACATACGATTTTCTGATATCCTTACCTATGATTTTTCAATTGAAATTTACCTCGTGAATTTAATAAAATTTCGAAAATTAAACGCTAGTCAGATCTTTCTACCGCCGTTAACCATGAAAAAAAATACATGAAAGCGATACAATATTATGCAATCACCTAACTACATATGTAGATAGATACCGTAGAAAATAGTTGGAAATTAAACCTAGTTTTAATACATATACTACTTCAGTTGTAAGGAATTAACCCAATTTTCAATATTATACGTATCAAATCAAGTAATACTTTAAAGATAAGCATTGGAAATAAAACTTTCTGGTAATAGTATATTCATATACCTAACTATTTTGTATCTATAGGTTAACGCAGTGCATTTGTATTTATTTATGTTTACGCACTCCGACGTATAATTTACAAATATGTATGTAACTACTTATTAGCAAGAAAGCAACAACCGAGAATTCAACAACAATAATTGTTATTTCGTCGGAACCATGCTGTAGTTTTCGTCAGCTGCGCGGGTGTACGGCTCGCAGTGGAATAAATTCGGTATTTCTATCTCGTTCTAAAAAAACGTTCGATCGCGAGACCGTCTTTTAACGAAATTTGGATTCTCGGCCGCTGGTTAAGACGCCTTAAAAGTATTGGTAATCCGGTTAAAACCGGGATTTCAGGCCCCTAAAGAATTAATTAATAGGTTTCCTGTAAACATTTTAGTTAAATACGAATATATTATCTCGATGTCAGAACACATACTCATTAAAAACCTAATATTTTCGCATTTCGTCATTAAACTTCAGGTAATTGTTTGATTTCGGTTGCCTCCTTATTGTACCTTTTTTAAATGTCTTTTTGTTTTGTCCTGTCCTGCTGTTATTGTTATTCTATGTTTTGTTATCACTTTGTTTAAACAGTAAATTTTTAGTGTTATAATATTAGATCTGTATTGGGTAAGGCACACTGTAGGAATAATTTTAAGAACATGACCACTAATACTAAATTACCGTTTTTAAGTTTGTTATAGTTAAGCGCACTTGAAGTGAAATGCGCTATATAAATGCTATGTTATCATTATTATATATTATCAAGGCAAATGTAAGAGTATGAACACGTATTCCGATATGTTAGAAATTTACTAAAAGTTTATCAGGAAACGGCCTGCAATCCCGTTTTTGACCGGATTGCCATTAACATGAAGAATTATTGGTATTGAACTATTTATTTTCGTGTATTATCGTAAGCAATTATTTAACTACCTTTCTTATAAAGATGTTCCATGATCGACTTCTGACATTCAGTGACCCTATATTTTCGATCATGGAAGCCTCGAGAATTCAAAAGTGGTTTTATACGGGAAGTATTTCGAACTCACGGAATCGGAAAATAGATTCGATGTACCCATGTCCTTTAAAAATGATGGGAGGAATTGAATTTTCCCCATTATTTTATCGGAGAATTATTTTGTGTATGTTTTTCATATTTCGGGCATGCCAACACTTTTTTTTTAAATGTATAGTAAATATTTGAATGTTATTTGTAACGACTTTTATTAAATACTGAAACAAGCAGAGTATTTAGTCGAATGTGATCACTTCACCGACACGTATTATTTCTGTTTTTTTTTGTGACGACCTTCATTTAATAATTATTATCTTGCTTACAAAAATAAGTTGTTTTTTCCCAAACAACAACACCCAACATTTTTCCCGAGGCAGTCTCGAAAACATTCTTGAAGTTATGAGGTCGATGTGAAAACATCCTGTTACGTTACCAAGAATAATGAATAATAAGTTATTTATAAACGCTATGGCGGTGATATGGTTCTCCAGACTATACTGCAGTAAAACAATATGATTTATATTATTATCATCAATATTGTAGTGATATTGAACAAAGTCTTAAAACTCTGGAGCATAGAATAAAGAATGACATAAGAAATGCGATGTGAGCGTATTTCGTGAAACAATATGACCGGTCAGTGGCTGAGTTGGCATCGCGTTTGGGTCTCACCCAGGCGTAGTGTGTTCAATTCCTCGGCTGGCTAAGTACTCCATCACAACACAAGCAATATTTTCCGCTCACTGTGGTGGTAGTAGGAGATTTACGCTTACTGTTGTGGTGATAGGATATTTCCGCTTATAGTGGTGGTAGTAGGAGATTTCCGCTTACAGTGGTGGTAGTGGAAGATTTCCGCTTACTGTTGTGGTAGTAGGAGATTTCCGCTTTCTGTGGTGGTAGTAGGAGATTTCCGCTTACAGTGGTGGTAGTAGGAGATTTCCGCTTACAGTGATAGGAGTAGGAGATTTCCGCTTACTGTTGTGGTAGTAGGAGATTTCCGCTTACTGTGGTGGTAGTAGGACATTTTCGCTTACGTAAGAAAGGCAGATCGAGTGCTAAACAGGCTGGAATCAAGTCAGTGGCAACGGTTTTCATTCTAATCAACGTGTGAGGCATTTCTAGTGCGTCTTATCTATTTGGTGCTATAGAGTCTGTGGGATTGATGAAGGAAGATTATAGAAAGGCTGAGGAAGTTAGAGAGGAAAAGGGTACAAGTTGATCCTCTGTTGATTCAAATAAAAATAGCACTTGTCAATGTTAAATTAATTATTTATAAAATATAAACTGCATCGGAATTGTTTGATTTATTAACTATTATGAATCTTATTAAATTCTTCAATCTGTAAACTTCTCCAGCTATCAGACAGGGGCACCCCTACATCACTAGCGTGGCAGTTGAAATAACATTCCAAATGTATCATACAATGAAAATTTTCTTTGAAAAAAAAAATATATATATATATATATATTAAGTGAGTACCACAAAAGAGTCCTAACTACTCCCAACGGTCTGGAACCAGTGAGACTATGGTACCCCGATTGGGGTAGGTGTATAGTGTGGAGGGGAAGGAGATAGAGAAGAGGAATAAAGCTATTTTTAATGAATAAATTGTGAAATAACACAAAGTCATCAGATCGCAATCTTTAGAGCACATGCATCAGGTAGATATGTTGTCCTTTCTACCGGTATTACGGTGGAAGATGCTCCGAGGAACTAGCGTCATTAATTCCTTAAAGAGCTTAGCACTATTTCACGGATGTTGTCCGAACTGTAACTGGGAAATATCCCCACAAAGCAGAAGATCTGCTACATAATTAAAGCGCTCGAATTCTAGGTTAAAGAAACTATTTTTGGCTCGAGCTCCAAAATTACTAATATAATATTTAAAAAAAAAACAATCGTGTCAATAAATAAGACAAAACAGAATAGCTTATAAAACAGTTCCTAATGTATAAATACTGTTGAAAGACAAAAGATATGAGTTGTAAAGCAAGTTAATTCATAATTATGTCTTGTTATGGTTTTGAAAGCAGTCATCGATAAACAATTCAATTATAGTAGCGTATTCCACTTACAATGTACACTGGTGACCTTTTGGTCCCAGTTGTACTCGAGTTACCATTTATCCCCCTCCCCTACATACCAGAGTCGAGACGAGGAATTTAGGGGCTCGGGGTATCCATTCCAAAATGCGCCACCACAGTAAGGACATTTTCAAAATAAAATAAAAAACTTTCACGAACCGCTAAAATGGCTGTAAAACGTAAAAAATTCCCCAGTGGAAATGGTCGATTTTTTGTATGATAAAAGGATTGCCTTGACTTTGGACCACTTTGTCACTCTACTCTGCAATATTTTTATCTGAGTAAATTTTATTTATTTATTTATTCGCTCCTTGAAGGCTTATACATGTATACATTGTTAAAGGTAAGTTGTCCAAGAGTACAATAGTTAGTGTACAGCACATAGTATAATAAACTGATCATTAACGATGTAAATTGGCATAATACAAGTTATCATAGAAAGTTGTTCAAACAAGTTCAATAAAGGAATGTAATAACAAGTGTACAAAATTAGTACATACTGAGCATTGTGGGGTAACTTTGTTGATATTTATAAAAATAAACGCTAACAGTTTGTTGTAAAGCATGTTTGTATTTAGCGAACCTTTGTTACGCAAGATTGGGTGTTTTACAGAACATTGCCAAATTATTACAGCGATAAAAATTGCAAATGAAAAAGTTTTATTTATGTACAATACAAGTATGAAAATGTCAAACACCCGTTATTTGTTGTTTTTATGGTTTTCGATGCAGCACCATTTATCGAATTCATTCCGCATTGTAAAATCCTTTATGTTCAAGCCTAGATCTCGAAGACGCTTTAATAAATTTGAAATTTATTATGAACTAGCTGTACCTCGCCACGCGTTGTTGTGGCTGAGTCTGTCTGTGCAGCCTTAAAATCAATAGAGCGTGTTGATTTTACATCCAACAGAAATGTTGGCGTCGTTTCAAAACAAAAGCATGTTTGTCCAGGTGACCGGATAAATTATCACAATGATAATTCATCACATCTTTAAAAAATTATGAAGTTACGTTAAGTTATGTCATGGAAAGTGATGAAACAAAAACTTTATTAACTGGATTAAGTAGGTTAGGTTAGGTTAAAAAAATTTTTTTTTCATCGTTTCTAATGACTTTATATCACTTTTTAAAAGTGTGTTGAATTGTCACTGTGTTGAGTTATCATGGAACCGTTTGTCCAACATATTATGCATTTTTCTCCACTACACCTGGCAGGTCATTTCAGATAAACACACTTTTATTAAAAGTTTTATGTCTTTGCACGCAGAGGATACTGTGATGAAAATACTAAAAACATTGGACATTGATTTCACATTTGATATTTCACCACCATTACTATTGATATTACATTTATTATAAAATTAGTGGCAAAAGGAGAGTTGATATATATATATATATATATTTTTTTTTAAATCTGGAATTGAGAAATCTCTAGGACTAGAGAATTTTCATGAAAAGCTTACGAAGTTATTTACAAGATCGCACACTGTGAAGGTGATGTTTCGACTTGATGAATATGTCTGTCTAAAAATGTGAGTTTTAAGTTTAGCCCAGAGTCTGTTATCATTTTTAAATTATGTGACAGGCATTGCAGGTCTTTACACTCCGAAAGAACGCCCACCGAAATTAGTATCTGGTGTGAACTTTGGTTTTTCCAACCTTCCGATAGCTGATGATGTTGCTGACTTGACCTGAGGGGTTGACAGTCGTGAATCGCTAATTTTCGGAATACATATTTCCGATAAGTAAGCCAAAGGTGATATGTTCATTACATACACAATGATAATATACCTACGTTATTTCCAATAGAACCCAATACGGTGCTTGTTAACATCATCATTATGAGGTAAACCTGTTAGGATACATTGCTTGTTATAGTATTACCTTACTGAGTACATACTACTAGTTCCGTATTACCGAGCCTGGTTCGCGGACCCAATTTGGATTATCCTTTTATGGTTATGGCCTGAATGTCATATTATTTCCAAATTATGACCGCATTACAAACGATAAGAAAAAATGTTTCCGTAAGAAATAATTCACTATCGATTTATGCTAAATTTAATGTAATGTTGTACTTGTAAGGTATAATATTTAAACACAGTTTAAAAACATAATGACATTTTCAAAAATTGACTTATTCAAATCATTGGTCAATAATTTCATAAATTAAATATATAATTATTACTAAACATATTTTCGATAACGGTGTGATTATGTAATATTCTTAAATTCAAAATGTATTTCTTTATTCAGCAGTCCTACCATCCGGAGTCATTGAGACTGTGACACCCCCAACTGAGGTATGTTTTGGGCCTAAAGTTAGTGGAGAGGGGAAGAAAATGAGGAAGAGGAACTTTTCTATTCAGGTCTGGTCACCAAACACGTCTAAAGCCATTTCAAGCAAGGCTTCAATTCTGATTGGTGGTCTTGCACCAGGGCAATACTGAGAGTATCTTCATCTTTGGGACGTGCAGCAAATACACTATATTTGTATTATAAATTAATTATTTGTGAAATAATACGAATTTATCAAATAAAATTTGGTTCTGCACACTGGGATTTGAACTCGCGACATCCGGGTTATTAGTCGAGAGCCTTACCACCACCTTGTTAATTCATGCCGCTGTTGATACAGTATTAATGGCCAGCATATTGTCTTCCATGTTTTTTTTAAATTTTAAGTCTTTAATTTTAACCATTTTTTTTTACTGCGCTAGAGTACAATATTTTAAGAGGAAGGTCCTACATATTTATCTAAAAATATATGTAAGATAAGGTAATGATTTTCGCTATA
This sequence comes from Hesperophylax magnus, assembly GCA_026573805.1. Lineage (NCBI taxonomy): Eukaryota > Metazoa > Arthropoda > Insecta > Trichoptera > Limnephilidae > Hesperophylax > Hesperophylax magnus. The sequence continues at coordinate 2,020,437 of JAIUSX010000050.1, forward strand.
AATATAATGAAACCAATTATTTTTTATTTTATTCCTAACTAGCTTAAGCTTAGCTTTCCTAACTAACCCGGCATTGCACGCGGATTTGTAAAAAAAAAAAAAAAAAAGTTTTTAATATAACGTAGAATCACCCCTCGAAGTTAGCGCACTTTACCCCTAGACTCCCTGTATAATATACGGTTTCGAATGAAAAGCAAGTGAGGGAATGTAAATCCAATTTAAGAAGAAATAAAACCGTGGTTGCTATCTCTGGTTCTAAATTTTTTTCATAGAAAATGGTTGATACGAGTATTTTTCTGAATTGGAATATTCATTTATTTTCTGGAAATCGACAGTTTATCAGTGTGGAAATTTGTAGAAAAGCAAAAATAAAAACATGTATAGATATTTCCTCCTTGTCTGTAATAAAAATAAAAATATTGAAATTAATAACAAAATTATATAAAAAACTAAATATTGCTCATAATAAAAAAATATTGAACTTACAAGATGATTGTTATGTTTGATAGTCTTTAATATGGCTTCGTACCTTTCGTCAAGCATCGTAGACAGTTTTCAACAGTTCATTCCTGTTTGCAAGCGAACCAAATACTTTCCCAAGTCAAATATATTATACGGGCGGGAAGGCTACGACGAATTTGCGCCGTGAAAAAGATTTGTGACATTCTGTCATTCCTGCTTGTCTCCAGAGATACGAGCAAATGGCGGGGTATTCAAGCGTTTGATTAAAACAAGGCCTGTTGAATTAATACAACACACTGTAGTCATCGTTTGTAAAGTCCTGATTAGTATTGTTGTTTCATTGACAAGAACAAGTTACTTGTAAGTACCCAACTACTCATTGTTTTGATTGCATCGGATCGCAGTGTTCCCCGAGAGAATCCAATGTACGTACCGTTATATTGTTTGTATCCCTAAATTAGTTGTTTAGGTTTCGTGCTTTGTCATCAATTATCAGCTTTTGCAGAAATTGATGGTAACATTTTTATATGCTGAATTAAAATTATGAATGAAAACAATAAGGCAATATTTATTAAATATTTCTTAATAAATGAAACTTCTTAAGTTACCTGTTCTGTTAATATCTAATGTTGTTCTCTCAAGGTTATCTTTTATTTTGCCTTTATGTTTTATTATTTTCCCCCAATTTAGCTTGACTTAAAATTGAATATTTGGAAATTGAAATCATTATTTCCGTGGTGTAACATTTTAAAATAACAGCATTCTTTCATTTTGCAAATTTGGAAATCTATATTGGCACGATAAATTTAGGGATCATAGCATTACTTAAAACATAACTGGAAGCTTCTTGAGTTAAAGAATATTAACAATTCTTCATTTAATGTTAAAGACAAATATTATAAAGAATTCAGAAATGATCATAAATGTACAAAAACAACAACAAAAATCTAAGTTCCTAGTTCAAAAATACCTACTGGAACTGATAACTGATAATTGGGATCTCATTAGTCAATAGCATAAACCAAGACACCAATCACAAGCGATTATGTTGAGTTCATATTTATTCACCCCCTTTATAAAAATATTATATTGTGTAAAATAAATAATAAAAATATTATTAATTAATTATAATATTGTCATATTATAATTAATTAAAAAAAAACTGCTATTTATGATTTAAGATTTTCACGGCCAAAAGTATTTTTGTTATTTGTTTTTGGGGTGTTATGCCGTGTTGCGCTAACTCCTTCTTTAGCCAACGTTTCGGACAGCATTGCAGTGTCCATCATCAGGGCAGATGTGTTATTTGAGGTTGTGTTAAAAATGTGAGCTTATGTATGAGGTTGTGATACCGTGTTGCCAGCTCCAACCCTCTGAGCTAACATTAACGTATCATTTTTTAATTTAAAGTGGTTTTCTTCGTTTAGCTCTGGTGTAGCCGTCAATTACCGGATACCAAGAACTATTGAGCTTAGCTCCATCGTCTCTATTAATGTTTACGGGATTTTTATGAATTTCAATGGCCTCCGTAATCAGCCGTGCTCTATAAGTTTTGGGTCTCCCCAGGATTTCAGGAACAAATCCAAAGTAATGCCCGGTGTCAATCAAATGCTCGGCAATTGCCGATTTGTCAGGGTGGCCGAGTTTACAAGCTCTGAAGTGTTCTGAAATCCTTTTGGAGATAGTCCGCTCTGTCTGGCCTACATATACCTTGTCACATCCGGAACAGCTGAGTTTATACACTCCATCTGTTTCCAGAGGAAACTTAGTCTTTGCAGACCTCAGTAAGTCCTGTATCTTTGTTGTTGTTCCGAAGACAGTCTTGATATTTTCCTTTCTCAATAGCCTGGCAATTCTGTCTGTCACATTGTGCACATAAGGCAGGAAAGCACAGCCTTTCGACTCTTGTTCAATTCTGTCTTCGTTTGGTGCAGATTTGGCTCTTATGATTTGCCTTGTCTGACTTGCTGGGTAGCCGTTACGCTCCAGTGCATCGGTCAGCTTCGTAAGTTCCGCTCAGATTTTATGTTCTTCACATATTCTGGTCGCTCGGGTCACCAATGTATGGATAAGTCCTCTCTTCTGCGCTGGGTGGTGGTGCGAATCAGCGTGTAAGTACCGATTGGTATGGGTTGGTTTCCTATATACAGTATGTCCTAGGCTACCATCGCTTTTTCGCATCACCTCCACATCTAGAAAAGGCAGGATTTTATCTTCGTTTTCCAGTTCCATTGTGAATTTAATTTTGCTGTGGAGAGAATTAAGATGTTCCAGGAATTCGTTTAATTTCTCCGTTCCATGAGGCCAAATGGCGAAGACATCGTCGACGTAGCGCCACCATACTTTAGGGACAGCCGAAGCTGTGTCGAGTGTCACTTCTTCAAACTTCTCCATAAAAAAGTTGGCTAGTACTGGCGATAACGGACTGCCCATCGCAACTCCCTCCAATTGCTCAAATAGTTCACCCTGAAACGCAAAGTATCCCGTTTTGAGGCAGTGTTCAAAAAGTTTGCAAATGTCTTCCTCATATATCTCCCTGAGCATTGTCATGGAGTCTTCTAGAGGCACATTTGTGAAAAGTGACACGACGTCAAAGCTGACCAGAATATCTCCTTCCTCAGTCTTAACTTTCTTGAGCTTACTAATCAGATCTGTTGAATCCTTAATCCACGATTCGGTTTTTCCAGTTTGCATCTGCAGTAATCTCGAGAGGTATTGGGAAAGTTTGTACGTAGGAGCACCAATAGCGCTGACAATCGGTCTCATTGGGATTTCCTTTTTATGTATTTTTGGGAGACCGTACAGGGCAGGAGTTCTAGAGGCTTTTACAAAAAGCTTAGACCAATTCTCTTTCCTGATGCTAGAAGCTTTCACTAGTTCCCTTGTCTTTATATCAATCTTATTGGTGGGGTTGTTTTTAATCTTCTTATAGGTACCTGAATCGCACAAGAGGTCTTCCATCTTCTTTGTGTAGTCTGCCGTATTAATCACGACAGTGGAATTTCCTTTATCGGCTGGCAGAACCAAGATTTCCTCATTGGCGCGTAATTCTTTTAGGGCCGCAAACTCTCCTTTCGTGATATTGGGGCGGGGTATTTCAGCCCTTTTCAAAATATGGCAAGTCTCTTGCCGGATGTCCTCTGCTTGGACCTCTGACATTTTGTGTACTTTCATCATTGTATGTAGTGCAGTCTCTACACCACATACGATGGATTCCACAGGTATCTTTTTGGGGGCCACTGCAAAATTCATCCCCTTTGCCAGCACAGAAGTTGCGTCTGGGCTCAACGCAAGGGTCGAAATATTGATGACAACTTTATTTTGATCGAGTTGTTTTCGATCACCTTTTTTGTCTCGGTTGAGCCTTTCAAACTTTTGTTTCTGTCTCGCATCTGTTGACTGCTTAGATCTTACTGCTTGTTGGTAAGTCATGTTGTCAACTTTTCTCCAGTCTTCTTCGGTAAGGGTTGTACTTAGGTGCAGATGTAGAGCGAAAAGGTCCCGAGATACTTTATCCAGCTCGCTTCGCACATTGTGGATTCTCTCCCTTAATAGTGCAGCCTCCGCTCTTTGGAATACTCTATCTGCTTTCCGGGATGTGATGTGTCTTTTTATTTGGATGTGTACTGGTACAATCGATTCTCCTTTACACCTCTTGAGAAAAGCAAGGCTGCCCAATAAATGGTTCCTTCTCTTTCTCAGATTCTCCAATCGTCGTACCAGTGTGTGAACTTCCTCCCCATAGAGGTTCGTCAAATATGATTTAAGATTTTCACGGCCAAAAGTATTTTTGTTATTTGTTTTTGTTTTTGCCCCCAAAAAGATACCTGTGGAATCCATCGTATGTGGTGTAGAGACTGCACTACATACAATGATGAAAGTACACAAAATGTCAGAGGTCCAAGCAGAGGACATCCGGCAAGAGACTTGCCATATTTTGAAAAGGGCTGAAATACCCCGCCCCAATATCACGAAAGGAGAGTTTGCGGCCCTAAAAGAATTACGCGCCAATGAGGAAATCTTGGTTCTGCCAGCCGATAAAGGAAATTCCACTGTCGTGATTAATACGGCAGACTACACAAAGAAGATGGAAGACCTCTTGTGCGATTCAGGTACCTATAAGAAGATTAAAAACAACCCCACCAATAAGATTGATATAAAGACAAGGGAACTAGTGAAAGCTTCTAGCATCAGGAAAGAGAATTGGTCTAAGCTTTTTGTAAAAGCCTCTAGAACTCCTGCCCTGTACGGTCTCCCAAAAATACATAAAAAGGAAATCCCAATGAGACCGATTGTCAGCGCTATTGGTGCTCCTACGTACAAACTTTCCCAATACCTCTCGAGATTACTGCAGATGCAAACTGGAAAAACCGAATCGTGGATTAAGGATTCAACAGATCTGATTAGTAAGCTCAAGAAAGTTAAGACTGAGGAAGGAGATATTCTGGTCAGCTTTGACGTCGTGTCACTTTTCACAAATGTGCCTCTAGAAGACTCCATGACAATGCTCAGGGAGATATATGAGGAAGACATTTGCAAACTTTTTGAACACTGCCTCAAAACGGGATACTTTGCGTTTCAGGGTGAACTATTTGAGCAATTGGAGGGAGTTGCGATGGGCAGTCCGTTATCGCCAGTACTAGCCAACTTTTTTATGGAGAAGTTTGAAGAAGTGACACTCGACACAGCTTCGGCTGTCCCTAAAGTATGGTGGCGCTACGTCGACGATGTCTTCGCCATTTGGCCTCATGGAACGGAGAAATTAAACGAATTCCTGGAACATCTTAATTCTCTCCACAGCAAAATTAAATTCACAATGGAACTGGAAAACGAAGATAAAATCCTGCCTTTTCTAGATGTGGAGGTGATGCGAAAAAGCGATGGTAGCCTAGGACATACTGTATATAGGAAACCAACCCATACCAATCGGTACTTACACGCTGATTCGCACCACCACCCAGCGCAGAAGAGAGGACTTATCCATACATTGGTGACCCGAGCGACCAGAATATGTGAAGAACATAAAATCTGAGCGGAACTTACGAAGCTGACCGATGCACTGGAGCGTAACGGCTACCCAGCAAGTCAGACAAGGCAAATCATAAGAGCCAAATCTGCACCAAACGAAGACAGAATTGAACAAGAGTCGAAAGGCTGTGCTTTCCTGCCTTATGTGCACAATGTGACAGACAGAATTGCCAGGCTATTGAGAAAGGAAAATATCAAGACTGTCTTTGGAACAACAACAAAGATACAGGACTTACTGAGGTCTGCAAAGACTAAGTTTCCTCTGGAAACAGATGGAGTGTATAAACTCAGCTGTTCCGGATGTGACAAGGTATATGTAGGCCAGACAGAGCGGACTATCTCCAAAAGGATTTCAGAACACTTCAGAGCTTGTAAACTCGGCCACCCTGACAAATCGGCAATTGCCGAGCATTTGATTGACACCGGGCATTACTTTGGATTTGTTCCTGAAATCCTGGGGAGACCCAAAACTTATAGAGCACGGCTGATTACGGAGGCCATTGAAATTCATAAAAATCCCGTAAACATTAATAGAGACGATGGAGCTAAGCTCAATAGTTCTTGGTATCCGGTAATTGACGGCTACACCAGAGCTAAACGAAGAAAACCACTTTAAATTAAAAAATGATACGTTAATGTTAGCTCAGAGGGTTGGAGCTGGCAACACGGTATCACAACCTCATACATAAGCTCACATTTTTAACACAACCTCAAATAACACATCTGCCCTGATGATGGACACTGCAATGCTGTCCGAAACGTTGGCTAAAGAAGGAGTTAGCGCAACACGGCATAACACCCCAAAAACAAATAACAAAAAAACTGCTATCTATCCAAACAAATGATTTTTTTTAATCTGACAATAGATAAACAAACAAGGAATAAAAATACAAACCAGAGTGAAGTAAAGCTAAATTCTATACTCCCAAAACATATAAAAATCATGATAAAATCCAGTAAAAATAAAATGACAAAAAAAACGAAGATAAGGAATTAAATAACAATGCGTGCTTTTTGTTAAAAGTAAATCATAAAGTCAAAACGGTGTGTGGAATTGAAAACGATTTATTTTCATTATCAAGAATATGTATTTTCTTTCTAACTGTAAGCTGTTTTCATTATCAAGAATATGTATTTTCTTTCTAACTGTAAGCTGTTTTCATTATCAAGAATATGTATTTTCTTTCTAACTGTAAGCTGCTTAAAGAAATATTTATTTCTGATTTTGTAGGTTCTATGAATAAAGCTCTTCCCACTATAGAGTGGGAAGAGACGTTTAACGTATAGACGTTTCTTACAATGCTGTTGATATTTATTTATTTATTACTTTATTGACGCCCTTTTATTACTTTATTCAAAATTATATATTAACACAGTACATAGTTATGCATAACTTAACTGTCTCAGTAACAATCCTATGTATTTATTAAGTGACAAATTAAAAATGTCCACTTACTCGGTATAATTATTTCCCTCCTAGAGTATTCTGGGCAATGATGAATACTTATGGTAGTTAGTACCAGAATTTCTGTATTGAAATAAATCCCCACTTCTAGTAATATTTAGTGGAGTCCAAAAGATTATCAAAGCAAACAATTCTGGACTACCAAAATGCATCATTATAAGAGGGTTGTTTCTCAAAATTTAAAAAATTCATTAAATTTCAACGTTCATTTTCAAGTTCTGTGAAAATTCTATTCAACTTCTGCTTATTATGATTATAGGCTAGTTACTTGAAAAAACTGAAATAATAACAGAACTTGAATTTTTTTTTCAAAGAACTTGAAAATTAACGTTGAAATTCGAAGAATTGTTCAAATTCTCCGAAACAACCCGTGATTTCAAATAATTTGAACAATTCGTCAAATTTAAAAGTTGATTTTCAAGTTCTTTGAAAATTCTATTCAAATTCTGTTATTATTTCAGTTTTGTCAAGCAACTGGCCAATAATAATATAATAACAGAACTTGAATAGAACCTTCACAGAACTTAAAAATCAACAACCCTTCCTATGTCGGTAAAAATCCTTCTGTCAGACAATTTAAGAATATTCATTTGATTTTATAGTGTTGTACTTCATTTATGATACGATTTATGTATTTAATCGAGTTTCTAACCTTTGATAAAATAAAAATAAATAAAAGTGCTTACGCTGCTAGCAGTCTGTCTTGGCTGGTATGTTAATTTTCTAAAATAACACATTTCTAGAACACGCGAAGTCTAGTCTTTCAACGGAAGCAATCTTCTCAACAAGCTTTCTATTGACATACACGACCTAGCCATAAATAACCCGTTCAGCCATGGGGGGCTCTGCTAGAGCCGGAGCTAAGTTAGCCGCTCAAAAGCTGGGTGAACTTTACAAAGCCCGCAAATACTGTAATACTACACAACTGTTGACTCTGTACAAATCTTTTGTGCGCATAACTCTGTAAATTATATTTCGGGTCTTTAACCCCTAAACACAATATGAGATAATCTATGACTCAATGAAATATTTCTGAGGATGCATCATTTGGAAATGCTGTGATTAATTGACTCTGTCGAGCTGGTATCATAAACAATTATCTCGACACCGGTGCACAGATGTGTACAAATACTGGGTACACAACAATTATGTGCCCAATATTCGGTGGCGGTTGATATTTGCAGCTTCAAAGACGAGTAGTAGCTGACTTAATATTTATTCACAGAATTTTAAACAATAACATCGACTGTACCGAACTTCTGTCCCTTAATAATTTTAACATACCTTTGAGACGTACACGACATACAGTGCTATTTCGTTTGCTTAATTATAAAACAAATGCAGCTTCTAATTCGCCAACTTACCGAGCTCTTCATACTCTAAATAATATTTGTTTAAACTCTAACATTGACACTTTTTCGGATTCATTCAAAGGTGGCAACAAGTCAATAATTTAAACTGTTCAATGCGCATGCATACAGGCACATACAAATAAATACACACACACACAAACACTAACACATACATTTCACACACACCTATATACTACACATGTCACCTGGTAATTAAGGAATAAACATACCACTTAGGCAGACATTACAAGAAAACATATCATAGGTACCCAACATGAAGTATCTTATTCCTGTATATTGTTTCATCTCTGTAAATCATGTACTGTTTGTTTCTATAATATAAAGATGAAATTAATCTTCTATATATCTATCTATCAATTTAAAGAAGTGTGTCTGTGACCTGTGGTGGCCGAGTGGCTGGCAGCGTGGACTTGATTAGTGCAAATCTACAGTTTTATTCTAGATTGATGAAATTAGTCACACTTCACCATCAAAATAGGAGAAAGTTAACTATGTACATGAGATATCCAGAAACCACCCCACTCCCCTATTCCACCCCTAAAGCAGAATTTTGAAACTTCTTGATGAAATTTCGCACACTTTGTTCAAAATAAGAGGAAATTTACTGTTTTATCTGATAAAGAAAAAAAAAAGTGAAATTCGGTTATCCCTAATAAAAGTATGCTGAAAGGTTGAAGGAATGGCGGAGGGGAAAAAGATTGATTAAGTGGAAGTTTGGAAAATACCATGCTCTTCAGATCTGGTTACTTAACACTGCTAAATTAATTTCAAGCTACAATTAGATTTTCATATTTGTCTTTCACAAGGGTCATACAGTATCTGGTCATTATCGCCAACATTTATACATGCGTTCATCACTATTTTTACATTTTATTTATAAGTTTCCACCGATACCAAATTTATATCCAAAAGAGGTGCCTACGAAAAATTACAAACTCTGATCACTTCATGTAGACCAATTTTTAAAAATCTCAAACCTCTGACAGTGACGAAAATATATTATAATGGAGTTATGCCTGTTAGTTCGATCATCTCCAGAAAAGTTCCCATAAAAAAACTCAACACATAAACACGCTACAGGGTTCACAGAAAACTTATTAATCCCAAAAGCAAACAAAACTATATTTCAAAAAGGACCACACTACATGGCTATTAAAGTATATAACAACCTTCCACGTAGCATCAAACAAATAACCGACATACTCAAATTTAAATCATCACTAAAAACATTTCTTTTAAACAAATGTCACTACACTTTAAATGAATACCTAACATAAATTAAATACCTCTGTTTTTTAAATTTTTTTAAAATTTAAATATATTTGTTAATATGTAATTGTTGGGTTTTGTAATATAATGTGTATTTGTTGGGTTAGCAATGCCTTTTGTACTTTGTATTTTTGGGCAATAAATGTTTTTTTGAATTTGACTAGAAGTCGGGATTTTTTTTCAGTGGCGACAATATGATATGGGTCTAACATCCATAGTATGTACTTCCCAGAATACTAATGCTGCTTATATTGTAGATATTCCAGAGTACACCTTCAATTTATTATATTTAAATTCAAAAGATTGTTGCTGGGGCACTTCAGTTACGTGATAAAAAAACTGTTTGATAGTAATATAATTGTATATAATTTTAAGTAAAACTATGTAAGAGTCCTTAAAAATGGAGTTAAAAAATAAATAAATGTTTTCAGAGAATAGAATAGAACTAACAGATTAGTTACCAGAAAAGTTAAACATGATTTTTCTCAATTTTTGTCCAAAATTATGAAAAACTTTACATTAAAAAAGGATACCACAAAATAAATCTTCCATACCTAAAATTAAATACAAAATCGGACATTTTCAATTGAATGTAGAAATGGGACAAGGTAAAAGCACATTTATTTTTGTTCTAAATAATACATTGAAAATATATGTAGGTTCGACAGTTTACTAAAAATATATGTAGGTTCAACAGTAAACTAAAAATATATGTAGGTTCGACAGTTAACTAAAAATACATGTAGGTTCGACAGTTAATTAAAAATATATGTAGGTTCAATAGTAAACTAAAAATATATGTAGGTTCGACAGTTAACTAAAAATATATGTAGGTTCGACAGTTAATTAAAAATATATGTGGGTTCGACAGTTGACTAAAAATATATGTAGGTTCGACAGTTGACTAAAAATATATGTAGGTTCGATAGTTGACTAAAAATATATGTAAGTTCGACACTTGACTAAATAAAGTTTATCAATAAATTTACGTTAAAAATATATAATTTTAGAATATTCTACAATACGTAACTATGAAAAAACAATTAAAATCGTGGGACATGACAAAAAAGCTACTAGTATTCACAAAATTTGGCAAAAATGTCGTTCTACCACTCTTGGTGTATTGATGTTAATGTAACACGTAATAATGCTCCTCAAATACGGAGCTATGAGTACACGCGCTAAAGTGCCGTTAATTAAATCGTACTTATTAATAGGTATGTTTAATTAAATCTGCGTCTAAAAGGAATTCAAAGCCGGAAGATGCCACATCACTATTTTATAATATACTAGCTGACGTGTGCACAGCTTTGCTCGGAGACTTTTCTTTACTTTACATATATAAACCTTTCGGAATAAATTTTCTAAATGATAGTGAAAACTTTTATCAAAATCCGTTGCGTAGTTTAGACAAATTAAGCACCCAGACAGACGCGGATAATGTTTTTTTTATACTAGTTGTACCCCGCCACGATTTGCTGTGCCTCAGTCTGTTTATGCAGATAGAGAATAAATAGCGCGTGTTGCTTTTACGTCCAACAGATGGTGATGTTTTAATAACATGTTTTTACGTGTCACAAGTGACATTTTGTAATATACCCGAATGAAAACACACGCGTATTCGTTAATATTTATTTAGATATGGATTAGCTGACGTGTACTCGGCGTTGCTGAGGGCTGTGATTGATGAGGAGTAAAGTTTTAACGTTGTGAATTCTAGGATAACCATCTATGCTTTGCCAGGACGTCGGTTTTGCCTTTTGGTACTCTAGATAAGTCATGGTATCGACTTCGGCTGTAGCCAAAGATATTAGAAGAACGAGATATGCTATGTTGGCCGCCGGACCGTAGGCGGAGTACTACCTGATTAGGGTACTTTGAATACTATCGGGACGTGTACGCACAGAAATCTGTTCTATGTATTAGTGCGGATACCTTACCGTAAGCGAAGGTGTGCAGTAGTATTGGTGAACAAAACCGGCGACACTCGGCAAAACAATTCCACACAGTATGAACTGCTCGTAGCACATCTCGTTCTTCTAATATCTTTGGCTGTAGCGGTCTGGTACATATAAATCATTGCATCCCAAGAGGAATGGGCTATCGATAAAATTGTTCCAAATTTTGAAAGACATAATAGCTAGACTTGCTTTCCGCCTAGTTTCCAGACTCACAGAATTAGTTTCCTCAAGTAAGTCTATATGGTGCATGAACCTAGGATAGGTTCCATGCGTCCGCATATGGACATATCTGAGAAATTTCTTCTGGATTTTCTCTATCATATCAATGTACTTCTGGTGGTATGGTGCCCAAACTTCGCTGGCATACTCCAGCTTGCTTCTCAGTATGCCATTGAACAATGCTAACATAGCATCTTGGTTATTGAAATGCTTCCATGTCCTAATGATGAACCAAAGAAGTTTGTAGCAAGACTGAGTGAGCTGCGATATATGCTCAGAGAATTTCAGTTTGAGATCAAAAACGACACCGAGATCCTTTACGGAATTTACACGCGATAGTGTTTCGCCCTTCATCTTATAATCGTAAAGTATAGTATTTAGAGAACGATTGTAAGACATAGTGACACACTTTTTTTGTATTGAAATCTAATTTTTTTATCAAAGACCATGATCAGATAGTGCATCCAGATCAGCTTGCATTTTAAGACAATCTTGTTGGGAGCTCATTTACATCAGAATTTTATGGTCATCTGCAAACAGTAGACATTAACTATTCTTAACATAGTTATGGGTGTCATTTATTAGTATTAGAAACAACAGCGGTCCGAGGATAGACCCTTGAGGAATTCCAGATTTCGCTGAGAATTTTTTCGAATTATGTCCATTTTCCGATTCAAATTGGTTTCTGGATTTTAAATGTGATGAGAAAAAGTTTAGTGTTGGTAGGTCGAAGCCTATTTTAAACAGTTTCCTCAGTAGGATATCATGGTTAACACAGTCAAATGCTTTGGCAAAGTCGGTGTAAACTACATCTGTTTGGTGCCTTGAGTCTAAGCCGGTGGCTACCAATCTTGAGAAAGTAAGCAGATTTGTGATTGTTGATTTCTTTAGAAGGAAACCGTGTTGATTTTCTCCAATAAATGGCATAATCTAGTTAGTTAGAGCAGAGATAATGCAGATCGGTTGTGCGGGTGTGATAAAGAGAACCGTTTTTGTTTTTTGTTTTCCGTGCTTAGATTCGGTCTATTATTAACTAGGCGATGTATTTTTTAATTTTAATATTTATTTTTTGTACATTAACTCCACACAGGAGGTCCTGAAAAACATATTTTCCCTTGGGGCTTATGTCATCTTTGGAATGCTGTGTGGAGGGTCTCACTTAAGAAAATGAAGAAGAGCAGGTTCTTTATAGGTAGGTAGGAGGGTTGAGTAGGAATCTAGAGATCAATGTGTCAAGACTGATGGAGATGTGAATATATCCCTCCCACTGCGCAATGCAATCAGACCAGTTGGAGAAGTCAAATGGTCTTCCCAAACAAGTCTCTCCCGATCTGGTACGCGACGTAGAAGGTGAGCAGGCGCATCCTGAACACATCTCTGCCGATGAACCCGGGCACCCCTGCTAACTCACCAAACTTGGCAGACCACTTACGATGACCTGTGGCAGAGGTCACCCTAAGTGGTCGAATAAACAGTTCCGGAAGAGGCGGTACCCAAACCCGCCTCCAAAATTAAAAACGAAATATACGTATACCCAAACCAAATGTTACGTATACACTACCGAAATTATATTGCTTAGTAATTAAATTCAGTAAGTTGATAGAAGTGTCTCAACTATAGTAATACGCCATCTTACATTGAAAATTACAGTTTTTTTAAATAAATTACACATCAAGGATAAAAAGTCCTACATCTAACGTAACTCCAACATACAACATTATACATTAATCAAATACACACATTTATCTAGACGCTGAAAGATCTGGAAGTGGCTTTAAATTACTACTAGCCCTTCCTAATACTTAATGTTCTCTCCATTAAAGCCTACACGGGATTAAGCCCTGTAAGTTACCCAAGCCAAGCTCACAGCCCCAAGTAACAAGGTAAAATTACACACTTGATAAATTAGCTGAAAAATTATGTTTTTCCTGGTATTCTTACAAAGTGTCTGTGACTGTTTGATTAATTTTAATTTCAGGAAAGGGCTTTTGCGGTATCGCGGGTAGAGAACCTTATAAGTAATACGTATTCGTTTATAAAATGCGGTTGCAGGGAAAGGCGGTAAAGGTTAGCACGGAGCGGAGAGATTTCACGGAGCGCAACTTTAATTATCGTAATACGCTAATCGGTGGTTTGGCCTCCACACGTGCAAAAGAAAATGCTCATTTGTTCAAGCTCGTCGAAAACAGCATCGATAATATTAATTATTAAGCCCATAAACCCCGTCGTGTAACATTTGTAATCGGGCTACTAACAATAACACTCCATATTCATATGGTGATAACGTTCAAATTTCCGCTTAACGCCAGCCCACTGTTTTAATTAGGCCTGTTTAAATTTATTTTGCAAAGTTCAGCAATAAATATCAAAATATTTTCATATCATTTTGTAAAGAACCTAATTTGCCTTATTTTACGAAAAAACGATATCCCAAAAGTGTAAGTAGAAGATTTTGCACTTTTAAGCAGTTTTTAAAGGCCTGATACTTTATTTTTTCTGGTCTTATAAAAATTCAAAAGTTATCGATTATTGAAAAGGCTCAAACGTTTTCTACGCACAGTATTTAATTGAGGCGGCTATATTATTTAAAAAAACACGTGCTTTTGCATTGCATCGCAGTGCATAGCCTAAATAAACATACTGATTTTGGTTGTTGAGGCATCGCTAAGAAATGTAAAATATTCCTGCGTATTGCGTAACTTTATTCAAGTTCAATGAACTTTTAATTTTAAAAAATTGGAACTATTATTAGATTGAGTCAGACAAGCGTTAAAACATATTTTATGAATTAATAATAATTTTTTGGTTTGAATGCTAGACAGATGCTTAGATTAATTAACAGTATTAAGTAACAGTATTTACAGTAAAATACGTTACAGATACGTGCATGGTTTCACTGAGCTGGGTCCAGTGGACATACTGAAGCGGCCTGTTCATATTCCACATACATATTCTTTGAATGACTACCATTTTCATAAGCGATGCAACATTTATTTTGTTTTTAATTAAAAAATAATTCATAGTATATTATTATTAAAAAAAACACCATAGTCCAGATAGTTCTAGTTAGTAGTTGTTACCAACCTACGCCGCTCTTCATTAATCTTATTAATTCACAATCTACGGTCGCTAAGCCGCGGTATACCTATTGATGACAAAACAGCAAAATAGAAGAAAATAAAAGAGAAGAGGATTATAAATATCGCTTTCAAATAATGTTATTAAATATATCTATCCTTAAAAAAAACGTGAACATCATGAACAATTGAAATAACATAATAAATAGCACAGAAATAACCTTAACAACTTCAATGAAATTTTTCATTGGCCCTTAAGAAAATAATTTCCATCAGGACCCATGTCATCTTTGGGGATGATACTATGTGAAGGGTCTTTTCGAGTAGAGGAAGTATATGAAATTTTTGGAAGGAAAAAGGCATGAGGGGTGGGTAGGAATCTAAGGACCAGTGTGTCCAGGAGTGAAGTGTAAATATATCTTTACCTCTGCTGCGCAAGTCAATGAGACCAGTTAGAGAGGTCGAAGGGTCTCCGCAAACCAACCTCTCCCGATGTGGCACGACACACAGGCGGTGGGCAAGCGCATCCTGAACACCCCTCACCTCACCCAGGCACTCCAGCTAAATCACCGAACGTTGCGAACCACTTGGGGTGATCTATGGCGTAGTTGTTGGTTATCAAATAAATGGTTCCAGGGGTAGCAGTAGGTACCCAAGCCCAACTACTAATAAAAATAAAACAAGACTCAAAAAAATTGCTACTGGGACAAACTGGGAACCTAATTATTCTATTCTTACCGGGACTGGCGTGTCTTCAAACTGAGCTACCGAAATCTGAGATATGATTTGAGATTTTCACGGCCAAAATTGTTATACTAATTAATTTTCGGGTTATGATTTTTTATGATAAATTTATATATTCAGAATCAAGGCATATTGATCTGTGTGAATATATGTTTTTTAAGCCACAATATTTGTTTGGCACTGAAGTTTCCTACTGGGCATATTTTTTCATGGAGTGATTGCAAAGTTCTTACAAGAATATATATTATATCGTCCCTGTTGCGATTATCATTTTATTTTTGGTGGCTTATTATGTTTTCATTGAGCGTTGTTAATATTGTTTTTAATTATAAATTATACAATAAGGCTTAAACTTCAATAAATTAATCATAAAAAAGCAAAATATATTGTTATTAAAACAATATATGCGAAAAATAAAATCATCCTATAAGTTTAAGCTCATTGCCTATTTTTTATTATTGTTTAAATTGTAACATTGTTACAGTAATATACGTAATATATGGCAAAAACAAAATAGAGAAATATATTTTCAAGGATTCTACGCCAATTAAGAGAGCTAGCTCTTGAGCTTAGTGTAGGAGTTATTTCATAATTTTACTACATTTTAGTGTACAGTAAATATAATTTTAAATACTAGGATGTTGTAACGTTAAAAATGTATAATATGGCGTGAAATGAAGTGATTGGTGATGTTATTGTTGTTAATTTTAAAAAATATATAATTTCACCTTTTTTTTTAAATGATAACAAATCTGTTTTTTTTATTTCTTCGGGAAGACTATTGAAATATTTTATGCCTTTGTAAAAATAATTATTTTGCATTTGTTATGTTGAAAATAGAGAAATTTGGATGTTATGCTTATGCCTTAATGATGAGTTAATTTAATTTTTTTTATTACATAAATTTGTAATATTGAATCTATTAATTCAATATTACAAGTACTTTAAAAATATTGAACAATGTTGCTGAAGGAAATGTTGGTTGTTTTTTCAAAATTACTTAAATAATTAGTTTTTGTACCACCTTTAGAGGATTTTTTCATATGCACCTCCCCATCCAATGATTCCATACTGAATCAATGATTGGACTAGTGCATAATAGACTTTTTTTAGATTATTTAACTTGAGAATATATCTTAATCTAATAAATATATTGATACATTTCCTTATGCGCTTAACAAGTTCACGTATGTTTCTGTTCCATTTCATATGTTCATCTACAATTACACCGAGGTACTTTATTTCAGTTGTATGGTTTAATATGGTTATCGTGTCATCCACATAAGAAATAACATTTCCACGTAGGTTTTGTAAAAACATATTTTTTGCGTGTTTATATTTTTTGCTATGATTTTATTATTTTTTTGCGTCTAGTAAAATTATAAGTATTCTTACTGAGAGTATAAATGTAAAGTAAAAGAGTGGTGAAGGGATGGGGTAGCGAAAGGTATCTTATAAAAGATGGCTGAAGGAAGAGTACTGAGACGGAGGGAACATGAAATTCTTCTTGAAGGTGGTGTAACGCTTTGAAGTCGATGTTTGTGAGGACACCTCTTTTGCGAGGGGACAGTTTATTCCGAAGACGCGTAAATTGTGTTACTCTCAAAATTGCCCTAGTGACAGTCAAATACTTCCTTACTATCCTCTTCCCATCTTCTACCTTCCAGTAAATGAAATGTTACGTTTTGCACGAATAACAAAGCTACCTATCTGTCTATCTGTATTAGCTATATTTGACAAGGTAGTAAGTGTCATTGATAAATGCTTAATTAATAATCCAATAAAAAATATCTCATTGGTGAGCCATCGATTTTATATATTTTAATACCAAAACATTGAATAGTGGCTAGTAATAAACTCACTGACTTCGGTTAGCAGGAAGAAGATAAAAAGTAAAAAAAAACAAATTCTGTGTCCAATAGTTCACTCAATATTATATTACCTAAGAATTACCTTAGAATTACCTAATGAAATATTATTTGATGAAATCCACAAGACAACACCTGAAACCCTACACTTAGATGCTTCCCCCCCACCATACGAAAGAAGAAAATACCTAATTTGTCTGCTTGTGAGGATGCACAGATATTAAATGTAATAATACATGATCCGCTCTTCGCTGAGGCAATTTCAATTTACTGTTAAGTATTGTGTCATCCTATTTTACTTCGTTTCTCATCTAACATTTAATATTTTAATTAATTTTGTTTAATTTTCTGGCTCTTTTACTTTAAATTTTACGTCTGTGTCACATTTTATTTCAGTCTTATACACCCAAATTTTCTTTGCATTAGTTTGTCTATGCTTTTTTGAGAAAGTGACAAATCATTGAAAAAGATTGTCTTCCTTGCCAAAATTTTTGCATTCCATCCAGGGCGGTATAACTCCGATCAAAAATTGGAACCGTGAATATTGTATAGTCATATTGTTTCCTAACTATATCCACCAATGAAAAACTCCCTAAGTCTATGGAATAAACTTTCAGAGTTTTTAATTGGTGTATAGTATAATAAATAGGCTCGTACTGTTTATATATCGGCATATCAAAGGTTTTTAGGACGTGTTTGTTTGATACAAAAAGACCGAAGATATCGATCTAGTGAGAGGTTTATTAATGATTCCATCTCGAAAAGCCCCACAGCCAGCATTTAACATCATCTTACCTTTATTGCAAGTTCATAACTATTTATACGCAATTTCCCAATTTACAAGTAATATAACACAAGTGTTTATTATAACCTACAAACTACCTACTGTGCGAAAATCACTTGTTTGGAAGGCAACGGAAGTTACTCCCATTTACACTCCAGAGATTAACTAGAGACCGTACAGGCACAAGCTAATCATTTAAAGAGCACACGTTTGAATATATTTCTACACACCGAAAGTGCTTTGACTTGTGAATTAGTATTAAAAAATGCGAAATGCGCCGTATTTCCCATTTGTGTTTCATTTTTTTTTATTTTTTATTTTTTATATTTACTCCACACAGGAGGCCCTGAAGAAAATAATTTCTCTCAGGGCCTATGTCATCTTTGGGGATGCTGTGTGGAGGGTCTAAATAAGTGCTGTAGTCTAAATAAGTCCATATAAGTGCTAACTATGCTTACTTTGTTAATGAAGCAATCTTTTTTAGATAAGACATAGCGAATTTTTTCCGACGCTTATAAATATATAAACATGATATTAATTTAGTCTACTAAATTACTTGCTTACTCCGTTCACGCCAATGGAAGATTCTCGCATTATCGTCCTGGTGGTAAAATACTATCAGAATCGAAATGTTGCTGCAAATGGCTTTTTTATTTTTGTGGTCGCGAGGTATGGCTTTCGACTAGCAATTCGAAGGTCGCGGTTCAAATCCTGGTGTGCGAAAGTAAATTTTATTCGATGAATTTCTGTAATTTCACAATTTATTCATTTAAAATAATATGTAGGAAAACTTGCGTAACGTTCCAGAGTGGAAGATATTCTCAGTATCACCTTCATTCAGATTTGAAACACTAAACCTTCCTCTTCCCAATCTCCCAATTCCCTTCCTCACTGTTTTCAGTGTCATAACATACCCCAATATGGGATGCCATAGTCTCACTGGCTCTAGACGGTTAGGAGCAGTTGGTACTCTTGTGCGATATTTACATAAAAAACAATAATCCCAGACCGGAGGCCTTGAGAGTAATTTATATCAACTTTGGGGATGCTGTGTGGACGGTTTTTTTCACTTATACCTCGGAGAACTTATGTTTTAATAATTAATTCCTTAAATTCAATAACTGAGCGAACAAGAATTGGCATTTATGTATATATTATTATTTAAATTCATGGAACGCGTATAAAAGTGATTTATTATAAATTTCAAATGCACAATGTATTTATTACATCGGATGCACATTCAATCGCCAAATAATTCCATATAGATAATAAATAGCCCGAATACTGCAAGTATTAATTTTCCCGAATAGGCAAAAGTTGTTCTAGGAAGCTTCGGTGAGCCGTGCGCCGGCTTAAAGATGTATTTTCACGTTTCAGATAGGGACGTGATTTTCATAGATCGCGTGCATGAAAATTTATTAGATTTCACGCCGAGAACCTCCGATAAATAGATAAGCTTTCGTACGGAGTGAAGCCGGAAATTTATTAAGAGTTGCCAGAGGTTGCTTTTGTTGCAGCTTGGTTGGCACATCTTCCTACTGGAGTAGAGAATGATTCTAGTTCCCGAGTGGTATCTATTTTATATTTCAATTGGACGATATTATTTATAAGTTTATCGTTCTTCGCGATCCTCGTGCACAAGTGGAGATCTTATTCAGCTTTATGGTGAAACGAAGAAATGCTCAAACCGCTATTTCATTTTATACGTTTCGCGTTTCCTGCTCGATGTGTGCACACTTATAGAGCTGCACGTTCGAGTGTTTGTAGATTTTTGTCACCGACGTCGAAATGTTAGGTATATAAAAAGGAAAGGTGAGATATAAATCTTATGAATCAACAAATATTCGATGAATCTTAAATATGTTGCTTTTTTATGAGTTTTCAACTGCGGAAATCCATTTCAATTCAACTAACTGACGTGTATCCGGCGTTGCTTGACTTTTCTTTACTTTCTACAAATATAATATGCACGTATTATATATAACAAATCTTTTTTTAAATGTGTTGCGTGGTTTAGAAGAACTAATTGCACAACAGCATATTTTTAGCATACTAGAGATGGAGATAGTTTATCTAGACTATATTTTAATACGAAGGGAAGAGATACTTATGGGGCTTAAACTATCGCAATGGTAAAGTGGTTTAGTCGGGGTCACGAGCTCAAAACCCTGTGGGAGCAAATAAAAATTAGCATGTGTTTTTTCACGGTGAAAGTTCTTCACAATCTTTGGCTCATTCACTCTTTATAAAATTTATACATAGACTTAAAGATTTCCTCAAATTACCCTTAACATTGTTAAAATATTGCCTATGAGCAAAATATTGACCATCACAAAATAAAACACTTCGACAAAGTAAATTAAAGAAATATAAGGCGTATACGTATAGTCAAAATTTCCATATAAAATTTTAAATTATGCATCTGATTTGCTTGAACTAATTCTAAATTATGCATCGGATATTCCAGATTTGCTTGCATTAATGAGCTTTCGGATTCTATTACGGAATACTAGAAGTCGGAATTTATTTTAATGCAGAAATTCAGGGACTTACTACCGTAATACGGTAATATATGTATTATATAAGCACTCCTCATTGCTCGGAATACTGATGGAGGGAAATAATTATTACACCGAGTCAGTAAACATCTTCAATTTGTCACCAACAATTAATATGAATTACAATGATTATTGCTGGGGCCGTTAAGTTTTGTACAAAAAAAATAAAAATGATAATTTTCTATTTCTTTTGTGAAAAAGCCCCTAAAAAGGGCGTTATAGTAAAATGAATAAATAAAAACGTGAAATGTTTTACAAACAAATGCTACAAAGCCCTTATATTTTTTTATTGTGCAAAAAATTCCATGGTACCCTGAAGTTCTTCACATTTCCCCAGCTTCGTCCATGCACGTGGTGTGCTGCGTCTTCTTTAAAACTCGATAGCAAGAAAATAAAATTATTATCAACTAAAGGAAATCGATTTTCTGGTTGATCGAGAACTGGTTGCTTCATATGGAAAAGAGAAATGAAAATATCTTCAATGCTGATTTATCACCCCGGCAATGCATTTTTAAAAGTATTTCTTAAGGGCTGTAGGCTTGTTTTAGGAGCCTTCTCCAATACCTTCCCCTTTTGCTGCTCCCCTTGTTAGTGCTCTCGCCGACCGCGGAGGAAACGTGAAGCGGCGATAGAATGTTCTCGTTGATACCGACTACATAGTCTCCGGGGGGATGTTTACGCGATGTCTTGCACGTGTTACTTTTCCGTATTATCATCTGCCTCGTTCTCAATATCATCTCGCGCCATGATAATGTTAAATGCGGCGATATGAACGAAGGAATGGAGCCATTATGATATTTCACAAATTGCCGACAAGTCGGAAAATTTCCGCTCAAATATGAACATCATTAAAGTACGCGGTGGTCCAAAACAGACAAGAAAAAAAAACTGATTTTTTGTGACCTCGTTTATTAACAAGAAAAAGTTTTTTTTTAATGTAGTAAAAATAATTGCTTAAGACGAAAGATGAGACTGTTGTATTAAACGAATTTCAAATAATTTTTCTGCAGGATTACAGATAATTATAAATAATTCTTTCTAATAAACCAATAATAGTGTATTTCATTATAATTAGACTGAAAAAAGTTTTCGGACCCTATCCGTCTTACTGAATACTCCGAAGGGATAAGAAACCTGATTAAAAAGAATGATGATACAAAAATAATTAACATCAAGCATGAGGGTGACCATGGTACGTTCTCAAATGAGAAAACTATGAACGAGATTAGCAAATATTTGACGAATTTCAATATGTTGTGTGTCTTGTTATTCTTATAATATGGATTTCTGACTGGATCAAGAACTAAATGATAATACGGAAATCAATATCAATATAAATGACCCATCAATATTTAATGAATTTCTGAACCATTCTGATCTCTACTGTATGAATATAAGATGTATGTTTTTTTCTATGATACTGTAGTTATTGTCGACTCAATTCAGCACAGATTTGGTATTATCGTTTTTAATGAAGTTTAGTTGAAATTATCAGTTGCTATCCCCGGTATTACTGGATATTCATTTTACAGCTCCAACAAAAATTATTAACAAAATAAGTTGTCATTTACTCACGGAATGATGTCGTAGTTTTTGATGAAGAAATAGCCATTCCATATGCAAATTGATTAAAATCTATCTATCTAAATATGTATGTCTTATAGTAGTTTATAGATCTCCTTCTCAAGCACACATTTGTATTTTATTGACCACCTAAACGATTTAATTCGTTCTGTACTAACGCATAACTACAAGTAATTTTATGTGGCGACATCAATTTAAATATTTTGGATACGACCAATGCAAAATGTTGACAATATCTTTCACTAAGTGAATACTAAGGTTTAAAATAATTTATTACTTCACCGATTAGAGTCACTTCAAGTACTGAAAGTTGTATACACCGCATTATGGTTAAGTCAAAAGAGGATCCTCGGAGTGCTGTATTCAGGACCAGTGTTACAGACTATTTTTCTACAATATTGAAATATCCTAAATCTTAAGTAATAAAATCACAAAAAATAGACATAAAGCTTTAACTTATTTTGGATTCAGATTCAATTCAAAACTAAAAGAGGAAACATTGATTACAGTTTTATTTCATTAAATGTTGAAAGTTGATAATCTAAAAAGAGAATCCATTGTAAAAAAATATTTTATACCATGAATAACTTCTGGAATTATTGACTCCCTCATAAAACATGACAAATTACACAATAGAATCAGTAACCATAAATAAACTGAAAATAAATAATTATGTTGTGTCTAAAAATAATAATCCAACACTCATTACGAAACATGTGAATAACTTTTTCAGTGATAAAGGTTAAAGTTTTGCTAATATTTTGTGCAGTTCAAATAACACCAGTAAAGAATTTTGAATTATTAATTGTAATTCAACACATTATATGAAAAATGCCAGTTTTGAATTTAACCCGGCACATTGTAATGAAGTTCTAAAGGTGATAAATGATCTTAAATCGGGTTTATAAAGTGAAAATGATAGGTGCTTCTGAACTAATCATATTTATTACACACATTGTTAATGTGCTTTTGAGAATGATTTGTTTCTTAATCACTGCAAAAATGCCAATGTTATATCTTTATTTAAAGGTGGGGATATCCTGGATGTTAATAACGCCTTATCTAAATAATAGAGAAATTAGCTAAAATTAGGTTGGTGTTATATATAAAAAGATATGAAATTCTCTCAGATGAACATGGATGCCGGTGATGCAGCATTAAAAATGATCACCTCAGTCGTAGAAGCTCTTGGTGCTGGCAAAAAAGCAATGACTGTATTTTAGACTTGTCTAAGGCATTTGACACCGTATTCCATGGTTTACTCCTTAAAAATTCAGTTCAACGGGTTAATAAAGTTACTTCAGAAATTATCTTGGAAATAGATAACAGAGAATATTGATTAATGTTCACATTAGTTCCAACAAATCAATTGTATATGGTGTTCCTCAGGGTGGTGTTCTAGGTCCATTTTTATTTTTGTTATATATGAACAATCTTTGTAAGCTGCCGTTTTCTGGTACTTCAGTTGTATTTGCAAATGATACTGTTTTGATATTTGCTGGAGATAAATGGGATGAAATTTATGTTAAGTGCGAGGCGGGATTAAGGGCAGTTAAAATTTGGCTCGTTCAAAACCTCTTAACCTTAAACATGACCAAAACAAAATATATTAATTTAGCATTTCCTCTGTAAATCAGTAATCTTTTAACTGTTCCTTAAAAATAACATTGCTGTGTGCAGGAGTGTAATTATCAACCTTTGGAAAGAGTAGACATTATCAAATATTATCGACCATTACATGACTTTGCTACATTACAATTCAATAATACCTCAGGCGATAAACCAACATTGCGGACAAACTGCTAATAATAAGAAAGAAATATCTGTTGTTAATATCGAATCTTTGAAAAATAAATTGTCATCTGAATTATGGTTAGATATTCTCCGAAGTGATAACGTCAACGAGTGCTGTAAAATATTTGAAAATAGATTAACGAACTTTATAAATGATTAAAAAAAAATTATTCCAAAAGGAAATTCAGCAAAATTTCGTAAAATCAAACCGTGGATAACACATGGGCTTGTTGTGTCCATAAGACACAAAGAATGGCTTTATAAAGAACCAAAAAAACCATAGACATTAAATTAAATGTTCATTTTAGAGAATACAAAAATAAATTAACCACGCTCATAAAAAACACGAAAGAAAATTATTATAAAAATAAACTTGATGATTCTGAAAATAACAGTAAGAAAGTTTGGAATATAATCAATGAAATCATGGAAAATAAACAAATAACCAAAAGTAATACTATTAAGAGTGTAATACAAAACAAAAACATAATTAATAAAATAATTAAAACACTTTGTTTTGACCACGATAATCTTTATTTTTTATATAAAGTCAACATGTTTCGAGAACGATGTTCTCTTCATCAGGACAAGTAATGTACTAAAAACTAAATTGTCAAGTATATAGAGACAGGTGTGGGTCGAAAAGGAAATAGGGGGGGGGGGTTTAGGGGAGGGAAGAGAGGTGGAAAGGGGAGGTGCTTAGAACATCAAAGACAAAAATTACAGTGGAAATATGTTTAAGACAGGGTTATTCAAAAAATTAGTTTGATTATTAATAATATTTAAATTTCTGTTGACATTTTTCCTAATTTCTAATATTTCTAAAAGGTCTAACTGAAAACCACTAACATTAGTGTGTAAAATTTTAAAACCAGTATTTATGTCAAATGAATGGTTGAATTCAATTAGATGGTTAGCAAATTCCGAATAATTATTGCTATTTAGACATCTCAAATGTTCCTTAATCCTTGTTTCAAAATTTCTGCAAGTTTTACCATTTCTGCAAGTTTTACAACAAGGAAATTTTGAAACAAGGATTAAGGAACATTTGAGATGTCTAAATAGCAATAATTATTCGGAATTTGCTAACCATCTAATTGAATTCAACCATTCATTTGACATAAATACTGGTTTTAAAATTTTACACACTAATGTTAGTGGTTTTCAGTTAGACCTTTTAGAAATATTAGAAATTAGGAAAAATGTCAACAGAAATTTAAATATTATTAATAATCAAACTAATTTTTTGAATAACCCTGTCTTAAACATATTTCCACTGTAATTTTTGTCTTTGATGTTCTAAGCACCTCCCCTTTCCACCTCTCTTCCCTCCCCTAAACCCCCCCCCCCCCCCTATTTCCTTTTCGACCCACACCTGTCTCTATATACTTGACAATTTAGTTTTTAGTACATTACTTGTCCTGATGAAGAGAACATCGTTCTCGAAACATGTTGACTTTATATAAAAAATAAAGATTATCGTGGTCAAAACAAAGTGTTTTAATTATTTTATTAATAAAATGGTGCCACAAAGTGAATTTGAAAAATTTGAAGAAAAACATAATTAACTGTATCGAAGAACCTAAAAAAGGAGCAAACGCTTTTAACGATTTCTTTGCAAATATCGGAAAGAGTCTAGCAAAAAAAATTACCGTGAAAAAAATAAATAATATGTATATTGAAAATATTCCGAATATAGAAACTAAACTTGAACTCTTTCGAACCAACCAATCCGTCTTAAATTGTACAAATTATATCAAAAATGCGAGGTGGTTCTGCTCCGGGATTTGACGGTCTCGCTGTAAAAACACTAAAAATCATTAAAAATTATGTTTCTACACCAATCTCTCATATTATAAACAATAGCTTTAAGACAGGAGTTTTCCCGAGCACGTATAAGAAAACCATAATCTCTCCAATATTTAAGTCCAGTAGCCCGGAGGACATTTCTAATTATAGACCCATTTCACTCTTATCTAATATATCGAAAATTTTTGAAAAAATTGCTAAAAAAAGACTAACTGCATTCTTGAAAAAAAACTCGATTATAAATGAAAATCAATTCGGTTTCACAGAGGGAAAAAGTACCCAAGATGCCATTGCAAAAAATTCATCTAGTATTCAGAGTGCCCTGGACAAATCAAATAAATGTATAGGAATTTTTATTGACTTAAAGAAAGCATTTGACAGCATTTCCCATGAAAGACTTATATTAAAAATAAAAGAAAATGGCATTGACCACTTAGCCCTTAAATGGATAGAAAGCTACTTAACAGAGAGACCTCAAATTGTAAAATTAAACCAAACCTTTAGTACACCACTAACAAGTACATTTGGCATTCCTCAAGGCACGGTCCTCGGACCATTACTATTTCTAATGTATGTAAATGACATTTTCCAACAGAAAATCAAAGGTGAATTAATCTCTTATGCTGATGATACTGTTTTATTAATACAAGGTCAAACATGGGAACTAGTTAACAAACTTGCAAATGAAAGTATTAATATCTTAAAATCATGGTTTGATAATGACCTACTCACACTTAATGCCAAAAAAACAACATATGTTTTATTTTCACTACAAAAAATACCTAAACACAAAGTAAATATCATAATCCATGATGAAAATTGTGACAATGTCAACTGTAAACTACTTAATCCTATTTGTACTGTAATCAACTCTTCTTCGGAAATTAAATATCTTGGTGTGATCATCGATGAAAATTTGAAATGGAAAAGCCATATTACGGAGTTAGTAAAGAGAATAAGGAAATGTATATATATGTTTGTTAGGTTAAGAAATATTTTAAATGTGATAATAATAAAAAATGTATATTATGCTCTTGTCCACTCCTTGCTTATTTACAGAATCATAGGTTGGGGAGGATCTTATAAAAACAACCTAAACTCAGTAAAAGTCACGCAAAAAATTATTATAAAGGTAATACTTAAAAAAAACTCTACTTTCCCAGCAAAATTGCTTTTTAAATTGTTTCCAGTACCAAATATTGATGATATATTTAAGCAAACTTCAATTATAAAAATGTGTAAAGAAAAAAATAACACAGAATATCAAGAATTTTACAAACTGATGAGAAATGGAAATCAATTTATTACGCCAATCTTTAAAACAACTCAAATGCAAAACCATTTTATTTACCAAGCCATAAAAAACTACAATAATCTCCCTTCCGAATTGCGCTATATTACGAACCAACAAGAACAAATAAATAAAATCAAACTTTTTTTCCAAAAAAATTTATATTAAGAAAAAAAAAAAAAAAATATATATATATATATATTATATTTATGTTTTACACATAACATAATATTATAACATTGAATCTAAGTAAGAATCGTGGCTCCCTTATCAGGCACAAGAGCTCCTCTTTTCTGATAAGGTATACATGACCAATTATGAACCTAAATATTATATTTTGCAAAATATGTATGTATTAATGTAACTATGATCTATATTAAAATAATAAAAAAAAAATTTGGCTTAATAATTGAGAGAAATCTAAAATAGAACTATCATGTTACTATATTTACAAAGAATATAAGAAAGATGGCCTGCATCTTCAAGATTCTAAGAAATATATTAAACATAGTTACATTAAAAACTGTATTCTACGCGCTTGTTCGAGCAATGTTTTCATATAATGTCGGGGTTTTTGTCACAAAACTACCCTAGAGCCTTTAAATGTTGCAAAAAATTAATAAAAAAAATAATGTGCGAGAATTTTTTTTTATTCGTGAACAATCTGGTTGTTTTGACAAATATTAAATTTCATTTGAAAATGTAAAATAGCCGTAATACCCATTTCCATCACTATCAGAAGAATATTTAAACTTGAAATATCAATTTACTAAAAATGCAAATACGGAACGCATACAAATGTCATCTGAAGAAACCTGAAGTTGCAACAAAACGCTGAATAATAACCGTGTTTTTGAGGTTTGGAACAAAGTGTGGTAAAAAAAATATTGCGTGAATATTATTACGAGTAAAGATTTAAACCAGCAGTATACGCCCTCTTCGTCGTATAGCTATACCAACGCTGTAGCGGCGTATTAGGTAATCTTTATAAGTAAGACTGTACGAGTATGTATTGTGTCCGGCTCCCTGAAATATTTGAATAATTTCTCCATTTACTAAACTACTTTCGATTTTCTTTCGACTTTCATTTGAACGAAACTTTATTTATTTCCGCATTTCAGAGAATCTAATACAAGTAATTGAAGATTCTGATTTACCAGAATGAATAATTCATTTTGAGAATCGCACAAAAGACAAACTCGAGAAATATTTTTATTTATTTAAAAACTTTTGTAATGTGTGTATTAAATTTAACGTATCGAAAAATAAAATATAATTATAAGTTCACTCTTTTTAAATCAATTATTGAACGGTAGTAGATACAAACATACATGAAAAAACTATCGATCCATTTTCAATATTATAACAAAACCCATTTGAAATCGGCGGTATTCCTTAGGATGTTTTTTATGTGTGGAATGTAGGTCATCGATAGATTTTATTGAAAACTGTGGAATGCCGTTGTATTGTAATATTTTACGTGGAATAGACGACAGAATCTTTTTGCAGTTCATCGGAGCGGAAACAATAATGCCGCAGGCTCGAGGAGCCTTAGCGCCGTATCGACATACAGCCTTATTCAGACTTATATATTACTGAAAAGTTGTACTCGAAGCTAAGCAGCGCTAGTCCTAAATTGTATCATTCTGTTTAGCGAAGTGCAGTTTGTGAATTTTATTCCGACAAAAATTTGTTCAAAGAGACAAAATAATACATATATAAGTTAAAAGAATGGAAATAATTCAGAACAGAGGTATGAGATTTGTATTGTGCTGTAGCAGATATATCAGGATAAAAACAATAAAGTGCTAAACAAACAGTGCTAACTCAATATTCTAAGCGTGTGGCTACGTTTGGTCTATAATAACCTAGTATTTATTTACAAGTTTAAAAAAAAAAACAGATTATATGTTAAAGAGTGTATTAATAGCACAGTCCGTAGCTATCCTACGAGAAGCTGCAACGATTTTAGGCTTCCGAAGACAAATTTGATGGCAACACAAAACAATATTTATTATAAAGGTTTAAAAATGTTCAATGAACTCCCCTTAAATGTTAAGGAAGCCAAAAGTCTTTCAGTTTTTCGTGGGTTATGTCTCAATTTCGTGAAGTCTAAATATTAGTACGTAGGTTATGGAATATTTTTATAGTATTTTTGGAATAGATGTACACCAAATATACAATGTTAAATTTCATAACTAAATAAAATATACTGAAAGTGTATTGGAAATACATTTGTTTGTGTTAATACACCATGTTTTGTTTTTGCATATCGTCTGTCTGTTCATTTGTTTGAACGTTCCGGTTATGTTTCAAGATGTTGGCCGTTTAAATGGTTTAGTAAAGATTATTTATTCAAATGAAAAATAGTCGTGTTTATTTGGACTTTCTTGTTGGTATTTTCAATACTATGGTACCTACCTGCCTGAAGAAAGTTTGAAAAAGGAATAGTCGTTTAAAAATATTTCTAAAACTTCCGATCATTTTTTTGCAACCGAAACATCTTCACGGAAAGATAATTAATTTTAGAAAAAAACATTTTAATAATTTAATAAATGTTAAAAAAATCTTATTGATTAAAACCGTGGCATGCTTTTAGTAATCCTAGTGTTATGAATTGTAAGGCCCAACATTATTATTTAAATAAAAATATAAAATATTTTATTTTCCGTAAATAAAATTACACTTTTCAACATTTTAAATATGAACTAAATATGAGGTTATAAGTGTAAAAAATGGTGTTTACAATTTTTATTTTATTGTTTATCCAATAACATTTTTATTCTTCATTATAAGCACCCGCTGAGCTGCCAAAGCAGTTTTAAAGCAGTGCAATTTCAGAATATTAATAATAACACTAAAGCCACACATGACGAGAAGACAAAAAGAAGAAAATAGATTTAGAAGAATGACATATCAAGTGATTACAAAACAAAGACACAAAAAAATAGACAGATAAATATAACATTGGCGTACACTTGCCACACACTCAAAGGCATACAACACACTTAAACACACTCAAATGCATATTTATACATGAGATTCAATGCATACCATCAATGATTACTAAAATGTATTTTTGTTGTTTGTTTTTGGCCGTGAGAATCTAAAAACTTAACTAAAATGTATGATAATAATAATATTTTATTGCAGATGTGTATGTGTATATCATATTTTTTAGTATAAAATACTAAACAATACAACTACAGAATAATGAATCTTTGACTGTCCAACTGGGAAGGTTTCCCGTTTCAGAACATTCAAATTGATAAGTTTAGTTCATATGAAGTAGGTAATGTAAAAATACATAACAATAAATTCAAATCATTTAAGAAATTACTTTTTTCACATTACATAGAACGTTTCCATTATCCTGATAAACAAAACCATTGGTTTCGAAGTATGTGGATACTAATATATTTAGAAATAATATCAATTAAAAAAAATACATACATTTATATATCTCATAACCATTTTGCTAAGTGGTGCAAATTGATTCGCTTTTTAAATGCAATAATTAAATATAAAGTGTATAAGATTAGTGAATGTTCGTTGTCCGTATTTATTAGTAATTTTTGTAATGGACATACCTTCGGTTTGACTAAATCTTGTGTTGTGTGTATGATTTACTCTTTCATTTGAATCCATAACTTCCCTCGAACCCACAATTTAAATCCATAATATTCCTCGAACATACAATTTAAATCCATAACATCTCTCGAACATACAATTTAAATCCATAATATTCCTCGAACATACAATTTAAATCCATAATATCCCTCGAACATACAATTTAAATCCATAATATTCCACGAACATACAATTTAAATCCATAACTTCCCTCGAACCCACAATTTAAATCCATAATATCCCTCGAACATACAATTTAAATCCATAACATCTCTCGAACATACAATTTAAATCCATAATATTCCTCGAACATACAATTTAAATCCATAATATCCCTCGAACATACAATTTAAATCCATAATATTCCTCGAACATACAATTTAAATCCATAATATCCCTCGAACATACAATTTAAATCTATAACATCTCTCGAACATACAATTTAAATCCATAATATTCCTCGAACATACAATTTGAATCCATAATATCCCCCGAACATACAATTTAAATCCATAACTTCCCTCGAACCCACAATTTAAATCCATAATATCCCTCGAACATACAATTTAAATCCATAACATCTCTCGAACATTCAATTTTAATCCATAATATTCCTCGAACATACAATTTAAATCCATAATATTCCTCAAATTTACAATTTGAATCCATAATATCCCCCGAACAAGTTCAAATTCATATTTGGAAGTTGTGAGTTTGCACAAAAAATCGAATGTCACAGATTTGTATTATTATTTTTTTACACCCTTTATGTACATTTTCTTCACTACAAAATCCATATGTTACGCTCTAAATTTTTAATAATAGTAGTTCTAGTATTTTCTTTTTCAGAGTTCCGAATCCAACTAGCGACTTTTTAGAGAACTGGAACGCTAAAATAGTTTTTTTCATTTACTCCCTATTGAATGTGAGAGAATCTTTTAAAATGTGTCAAGCTGTGCCGGACAAGACATCGCTTTTTTCATTTTCATTTTATGTTCCATTGATGGCCTTTAGCCCCACTTTTGTAAAGTGGGATCAATGTCACAAAAAGGGACCTTTTTCAGATAGAACCTATAAGCTGAAATGTGATTGCGTACCGTCTAAGCCGGAGATCCAAGTATTTAGGGACTGTATTGTTATCTTTTAGTTCATAGTTATTAACTGTTTTTGTTTGAACTACGGCGATTTATTAAAGAACTTAAAAATATTTTTAAAGACAAGCAATAAAACCATTGAAAATGGCGTTGAATAATTGGTCGTAATTCTATGATACGAAGACCACAAGGGAAAAACAAGGAATGTCCAGTCAATAAAAAAAAATGTATAAATCAGAATTGAATGTTTAAATGTATTTATTTTGTCCTTATTTAAATTAATACTTTTTATGAAATAAAAGTGTATATTTGTTTACTTTTGTGCGGACTATCATGATTCCTGCATGCCACAAATAACCAAATAAACCGCCCGAGTTTTTGCAAAAAAATTAAAAGATACGGTAATGCCACTGGATTGCATTTTTACTTCAATTTGGGATTTTAATTGATATTCCCTGTTTTTTCCATGTGGTTTTCTCATATGTTTACAATTTTGTTATAAAAACGATACAGAGTGATCAATCATGTTCGTTACTTCTTAAATAGTATCAGAAAAATTATCTTATTTCTAGTTAAATAAGAGTTTTCCTTTTAACTAATGAAGATTGTTTATCAGAAATAGTTTGCTATTTCGTTTACCTTATTATATATTTATCAGAACAAATAAGCACTATTTTCATTACTTTTTTACTGTCTAAAAAAGCACGTATAATAATTAATGTGAGAAAGTAAATTTTAGGTGTTGTTTAAGTAAAAAAAAAACAGTTTCTTTTTTGGAGGAACTGTTGGACGAGGATGAGGACTGAGGATGGAGAACACTATGGTTCCACCCATGGTGGTAGTATTGTATGTTAGGTTAAGTTGAGATAAATAAAAATATTACATTTACACATTGTAGTGAAAAGAAAAGTTGAGATTTAACCCATAATATTACATATACACATTGCAGTGAAAAGAAAAGTTGAGATTAAACTCATAATATTACATATACACATTGTAGTGAAAAGAAAAGTTAAAATTAAACCCATAATATTACATATACACATTGCAGTGAAAAGAAAAGTTGAGATTAAACTCATAATATTACATATACACATTGCAGTGAAAAGAAAAGTTGAGATTAAACTCATTATATTACATATACACATTGTAGTGAAAAGAAAAGTTGAGATTAGACTCATAATATTACATATACAAATTGTAGTGAAAAGAAAAGTTGAGATTAGACTCATAATATTACATTTACATATTGTAGTGAAAAGAAAAGATAGGACACTTTGTGAAGTGAACTTAACTCATCACTTAAGATGAAAAAAATAATAAGACAACACAAAAATATTTTATTTTATTATTGAATAATCAATAGTTTTAAAGTATATTTAATCATATAAATTAAATTTTTGATTTGGAGTGAATAGGTTTTCGAAAATATCTACCTTAAATTTTGGGAGGCGGGTTTGGGTACCGCTGCCCCATTAACTATTTATTGGATAACCAACTGCTCTGCCAAAGGTCACCCAAATTTGATCTCTACGTTTGGTGACTTAGTAGGCGTGCCCGAGTTCATGGGGTGAGGTTTCTCTAGGCCTCGGTGGCGGATGAGTCAGCCCACCTACTGTGTGGCGGGATGGATCGGGAGACACTGGTTGAGGGAGGCCCTCTGACCTCTCCAACAGGACTTTATCGACCCATCGCCGTGCACCGCAGTGGGAGAAATGGATTTATACGTCCGTCACTCCTGGAAACATTAACCCCCAGATGCCTACCCACGAATCATCCCTGTTTCCTTCCCATAACTTCCTCTCCTTTATTTCCTTAAAAATAACCTTCTATACAGCATCACCAACGATGTTATCTGCCATTATTTTTCTTAAGGCCTCTTATGTGCAGATAATGTAAAAAAAACATCTGATTACCTACCTATTGAAATTTATTTATTTTTATTTATTATTTTTTTATTATATAACTACATTTTTGTTTATTTATTACAATATATGATCAATATTTCAAGACCTCTCTTCCATAAAAGCATTAGCTTGTGGCTGGAAGAAGAGTTTACATTGTTTTATTACAGTATGTAAGTAATTAAAAATAAAATTATTTTAAACTTATTTGAAGAATGGAATGTTACATAAGGAAACTAATTGAGATGAGTTTTTTTTTATTATGCTTCCGATTTTGTTGTCCGGGTTAAATCTTCCCCATAGGAAAAACTAAACCCTTCCACTCACTTTTCCACAAATGATCAGCTAGTCAATCAACACTATGCAAGTGCATTACATAAGTAAAATAAATACAAAACAATACAAGAACAACAACACGTCAACTCACCAGAGATCAAATGGGAAAAAAAATTCACCGACTCCAGATATTTTCATATCAGAGGGTTCGGCTCGGTAGAACTTCTAACAGGGCCTATAAATCCTACTGATCCCTCAACATAAATATTTAAAAAATCTTTCGTTATCCTACATGTATTCAAAATGACCGACTTTTGCATCTTTATATATAAATTTTTTGATAGATCTAATACGCCTAAATTTTTTATGAGAGAGCTAGGTATAATGCCAGTAGCCGAAATAACGAATGGTAATATTTTTATAGTCTGAGAATGCCAAATTCTTTTTATTTCGTTTCCTAAATCTGTGTATTTTCTTATTTTTTCATTAACAGATTTTTGAATGTTACAGGAATTTGGAATAGCGACATCAATGATATAAGTTATTTTTTTAATTTTGTCATGTAAAACTATATCGGGTCTATTATGACTAATCGTTCGATCTGTCAGTATAGTTTTATCATAATATATTTTATAAAATTCGTTTTCTAAAAATGAATTTGGTTCGTATTCATAATATGGTACTATATTACGGCAGTCAATCAAGTTATGTTTAGTTACCAAATTTTGGTGAATTATTTTTAAAACTTGATTGTGCCTAAATGTATACTCGGACGGTGCTAATATAGAACATCCCGATATAATATGTTCTATAGTTTCCGGAAAAGCCAAACATTTTCTACACAAGTCATCAATTTGATTTGTATCTTTGATTATATGCTTTCTATAATTTTTAGTATTAATGACTCTATCCTGAATGGCAAGCATAAATCCTTCTATTTCTGCGCTCAACTCTCCAATACTCAACCATTTGTTTGACGAAAATTTGTCAACATACGTTTGGTTGAGATAATTGAAGTGTTTTGCGTGTAAAATTTTATTTGACCAGGAATCTAATAGTTCCTGGTTGGGATTTATAAAAATGTTGGCATTCTCATCGTATAAATTTAAAGGTGTAATATTTCTATCTGCCTTGCAAATTATTTTGTGCATTTCTGAGCTATGAGCTTTCCTATGGAAAAAAGTTCTTAGCATTTCTACCTGATTATGTTTCAAAGAAGTTATGTGTTAAGTTTATGTTTCTTAAGATTAATTCAATTGGAAACATTTTTATTTTTTGTAAGTTTGTCTTTAAAATATTTTTTCACAGTGTTTATTATTTGGATGTTATCATTAATGTTTCTAATTTCTTCAGGTAGTAGATTGAAAAAAATTCTCGCCCGGTAAGTGTTATAATTTTGTGCAAAGGAAGTGTTTAATTTTGGGCATGGAAAAATATATTTAAGTCGAGTACGGTTTTCAGTTAAAAATTGGTACTTGTCTTTTTCTTTTATGATTTGAATTAATGCATTTTTAGTATAAAGATCTTTAAATAAAGGCACTTGTAATGTTTTAATCAATTTTTATCTCATTTTAACATAATATAAATATTAATATTAATATTAACGTCTGCTAAAGAAGGTGATAGCGAAACACGGCATAATACCCCAAAACAAGTCACTATAATATAAATATGTTCATCATTCCCATAATAGATAAAACACACAAATAAAATTTAGATTTGAATGAAAACCAATGTTGCCACGGACTAAGTAACCCCTGACGATTAAATCGAGACAGTCAATCCACACTGCGTACTCTGTCCATTTTACACTTCCTAACATCGTATTCGTCTTTCTGTTTCATTTCAAATTTGTACTGAGAGTTTCTTACTTTGAAAATTAAAGTGAAGAATAGTGAAGCTTATAAAAAACGGTCTATAAATATCTAACAAAAAAACGTGGAAATGAACTATTAATTAATTAGCTAGCATATATAATCAACAATTATATATAAATGAACGAATTAACCGTTAGGCATATATAGGCACTAATATTTAATAGAATCGCTATTACTAAAAGCCCATCCATCAACAAAACGTTAATACATTTTCATTAATAAACCACTGATCATAAATCGGTATCATATATCATTCATGTAATGAGGAAACGTTAATCATTCAATGGATGAGTGCTGAAATCACGCCTCAATGATTTCGTATTTTAAATCCAGTAGTGTTACTAAATTGTCCGCCAATAATGATGAGGTACAAATAAATGCAAAAAACCCTTTATTCACGATATTTTACGAGTATTCACTTTCTAACTTAAATACTAGTATTTTTTTTAAATGACGTTTTCATACATTAAATAATTTTAAAATTTCGAGTCCGCCAAAACGGTCGAAATCTGGAGGAACGCATGACGTCATATACACCTTGGTTTTATCGGTTAACAGTGAGGCCATTCCCACACAGGTCGATGTGAAATCAACATGAATAACTATCAAAAACAAAAAAAAACGTCAATACTTTTGCCAGTAAAAAATGTCGACCAGTCACAGGGCATTTAAAACTCTAATGGTTTTAATCGTTTTTTTTTATATTATTGTTTTTTAATTCTACGTTTACTGGTTAAATCTGTATGATTTTTTTTTATTTCAGAATTAGCATTTGCCTTGTAGTTCCATAATTTTTTTTCTTTTCTTGCAATAATATTTCAAAGTAAATTTCAGTGTTCAATTCATTTCTTCTGCCTGATCTTAAAACAGCTCCTTGTGCAAAGTTGTAAAAAACGAAAAAGGTGGACCATGTTATTCTGGTGACTTTATAAAAAACATCTGTTTTTTTAATGTCAGTTTTTTTCTCTATTGTGTTGAAAAGGATGGCTCGCCTTTTTTCTTCAGAAAGGTAGATACTCTCAGTATCGCCCTGGTTGAAGACCACCATTCAGAATTGAAACGTGCGTCCCTTCAAATGGCTTTAGCCGTATTTATCAACAGACCTTTATAGCCATCGTCCGTAGATACTATAGACTCACTGACTGTGGAAAATAAATTGGGACTCCTGTTCGGTATTCACATAAAAAATTAAGATCCATCAAAAAAGTATTTGATCACTGAAGAAGATAACATAATACAGCTGTCGATGAAAATTTTAAATCGAAAAAGACACTGAAAAAAAAGTTGACGGTGGCAAATGGGACTCAAACCCAGATCCTCTACTCTTACCAGGACTGGCAAAGCTACCAACTGAGCTATTAATTATCATCTCATTACGTCTTTTTTACAATTACCAACATTGTCTTGAATTATTTCCCCATTTTTAAATGACGGAATATATTGAGGTGGCAATAACTCAATTGTTAGAGACGCCATTTCATCAGTTAATCTTGGAAATGGCCGAAAAAAGGTTTTTTTCTTACAATAATTTAAACGTTATCGCCAAATAGAATTTTCTGACTATTAGTACCTATTTGGATAACCGAAAAACGGGCAAGATTAAGAGGAAGCCACAAGCCAAATATGTGTATATTCTAAGTATGCTTCCTATCGCCACGAATTTAGGAAATTGGCATAAAAATCGCTTGACAAACGGAGTCTAGAAACGCTAGATTTTTTGTATTTCATTTATTTAGTAAGTTATTTAATAAGAAAGAAAAAAGTTAATCAAGGGAAACTGTCACAGATAATCTTACCCACAATATTGCTTTTTTTAAAGTTGTTTCCTATATGTGTTCTTACATTTCTAATGATAACATTTTTAGAAGTTTACGCTTCTATTGTGTTGTTCGGAAATTGATTATTTTATTTTATTTCTACTTAAGGGAAAAGAGAAAAAAACTGCGACTTATTCAAAGCATATTTTAATTGTTTTCATAATTTTAACCGATTCGTAGGACAGATTATTCGAAAATGGAGATTTAGGACGGGTTTTTTCGGAAAATTTGAACAATTCTTCAAATTTCAAAGTTAATTTTCAAGTTCCCTGAAAGATTTTTTTCAATTTCTGTTATTATTTTAGTTTTAACATTTTTGCTATTACGGTTTACTACAATTTTTAGTTGTAACTCCAAGAGATGTACAATTTTTAACGTGGTAATTCGTCCGCATTTAACACCCAGTTGAGCGTAACTTACTCTGAAATCTGTGATAGCTTTGACGATACGTACCCAGTTAGATGGTTAATGTTGCCAATCAAATACCCAATTAATCCACGCGTCCGGGAAATCAGTTCATCGCTTTGGGGAATTACATTGTTCATTATCAGCCTCGCCATTAATGCGATTCCATTCACTGAAATATTAATCATATTTTGCTGATAATTGATATTATTAAAATGTTATTACTTTTACCATTATGTCATAAAATAGTGCGAAAACATTTTTGTCTTACTCTCCATATTTATCGGTTTATCGTTCATGCTTTAAAAACTTTATGTATTATTTTCGATAGCTCACTAGGTATATTCTGTTATTTTAATTTATGTAAGAGCCCATCTGGGCGTAAAATCAAATAAAATAAATATACATTGGACTCATAGTACAAGCGGGAAACTGGTAAATCAAGATTACTTAGAGAACAATAAAAATTTGTTTTTATATGTTAATCTGAGAATTTGGTTTTAGTTTTCGGCAAATAAAGAAAAAATAACTTTTGAAAAAAATATGCAGTTCGGTCGTACCAACCAAATGGTGTATATTCGGTGTATGACTTGGTGTTTTATTCGTTTTTAAAGAAGATTTTTAAAATCTATATGTAATAATTTTCTTCAATAAATACAAAATTACTTTGTAGTGTCAATTCAATTACATGAAAATAAAATACTTTGTTATTAAATAATAATTATAAATGGTGTATACGTAATTCATTTTCATATAATATATAATGAAAAAATTTTATTCAGAATCAGCGTTTGTTGATCTAGAATATCTAGATGAATATATGTTTTTAAGGCATAATTTTTTTCACTGCAATTGTCACAGCGAAAAAAAAAGCGATATTTTGTTATTATTAAAAATCACAGCCCTGGCCAGTGACTATGTTTAACCTACACGTAACCGATTAATACTACACCACACTCCAAGCTCCGTTTCATGCAGTTGCTTCTCGCACCACTTTTATGTAAAAATATTCTACACATTATGTGGGGAATGAAATTTGCTGATACATATTTAATTTTAATAACATTGTTATTAAAATTAAATATGGTTAATTTGTTCGCTTTTGGGAACAACTGACAAAAATCGTTACATCTACCCTATTGTTGTGGTGAGAAATATGATCTAAACGGTGTAAGAAAGTACGCACAATAATTATGAAATCACATGTTTCGGCTGTAATTTCAAAAAGATTTCGTGATTTTTTTATTATCTATTTTAATATGAAATCATTGAAAAGTGAGGTGGCAGTAATGTTTAAAATAATTGTGTTTATGATTTTTTTGTTATTAGTATATTTAGTTGAAGTGAACCATTTTAGTTATATTTTGTTTGCATTCAACAGTTTTCGGTTTTCGGTGCGTTCAGAAATATTCCATTTATTTGAATATTATTACAAAGCGGAAATATTCCGACCTTCAGACCGAAAAGACCTTAGGCATGAGGATTTAAAAAGCAAATATACATGCAGATATGCAATAATCCTTAACTTATGTGAAGATAATCATAAGATCATAATTTATTTTAAATTATTAATATTACATTAAAATGTACTTATATTCTTTATAAACATGTGTATAATATGTAAAGGCCCAATAGAAGTGTAAATAAATAATTAAAAATGGCGTAGTTTTGTGAAGTTCACCTCAAATCTAAAATCAAATTGAAAAGACTATAAAAGGTCGATATCCTAATTTTTTTGTTCTGTCTGTTATTTATAGCCCGTCTAAAAATATTCCAAGATTTGAGTTGTCATAGTCCCACTGGCTACAGGGTTCTTAAGATTATTATACAATCAAATAAACAATTTAACTTTGACCGACCGAAGTGTTTATGATCGTTGACCGAAGAGACCGATGTTTCTCAGTGGCAGGAGTATGAAATTGGGCGGTAAACTCTCTGGGCCCTTTTAAATGTATCTGTGAACATAATGGCTCACTGGTAGGAGTCTTCTTTGGGACCGAGAAAGAGCCAATATAGTCCAGTCAGCCTGTGTCGTAGAACACCATTTAGACAAACTAAATAGTATAAAGCTAATTTTTTCCCCATCGACTACTACCATTTAGACAAGTGTTTAGAAAAAAGTCCCCGCCCCTACCCCCCTTGCTTCCCCCCCTGTGCCCCCCCAAACATGAAAAGTGTAAGGGTTTCGTAAATCGCGTCTATCTCAATTATTAAACAACATATCGGATTGAAATTTTTTTTATTCTCTTTCCTGTAACATTTTCTACAAAAAAAGTTGAGTTAACTTTCGTCGTAACTTTTACCGTTTGTTTGTAATTCGTATGATAAGGTAAAAATTTGTATATTTTTTGGCACATAATTTTATATTTTGTCACAGAACTTTTCAGGCCGACATTTTATGAAAAAATATTTCCTGTAAAAGTTGTAGCCCCTGTTATTACCTTTAAAATGATATATTTTAATGTGTACTTTATGGCTAGAAAACGCCAAATATCAACCGTGAAAGTCGGGATGTGACATCAGAGTGTACTGGCCTTGAGGAGTTAATTGTTTGGATATGATATTCATATCCAAACAATTAACAAACAAACAACTGTTGAAGACGCCATGAGAGAGTGTAAAACAAATGAAATAATGACAAGACTAGAAGAAGTGTATGAAGATTTGGTTAAAACTAGTAGAACTTCAAAACTGTGGCTACAAGAGTTTAAATTGGTGAATTTGGCTCTAGACTTTATTCTGGCAGAGAGAATCGGCGATTGGAATTTGCACATTAATGCAGTCAAGCAAATGATACCGTATTTCCATGCTGCTGGACATTTGCTCTACGCCAAATCCGCACACATATACTTACAACAAATGTTGAGTCTACAATCGAAGATGTCAAATGAAGACTTCGAAAGGTTCGTCAATAAAGGTTTTTTTACAGTTCGGCGTACAGATGGATTTTTTACCGGTATCTGGACGGACATGACCATAGAGCAGACATTAATGCGATCATCAAAATCCATAGGTGGCCTTACTCATGGACGAGGATTAAGCGAGAGGACGCTAATCAAGTTCATTGCTTGCGCTCCTGCATCCCTACAAATTTGTGAGGCTTTCGAGAAGTTCTCTGGCTGCTTGACTCAGTTTAACGAACAGCACACTGAACTTAGATGCAGTAGAAGAGAAAGGGACTTGCAAGATATTAACAAATTTCTCGGGTGGCTGCGTATCCATAATCCTTTCCGACAGAGCAACGATTTAATTTCTTTATCCTCTGGTATAGTAGTGACAAGTTCGGGTGTAAACTGCGATGAAGCGTATGATGTAGGAATGAAATGCTTGAAAGACATCGAAGGAAATAATTTTGCAGATGTTAAATTGAAAAGAAAAAATAAAGTTAAAACTATAGGCTCCGTAGTAAGTGGTATAAATGTGAGATCTGAAGAAGTGCCAATTAATCCTGATCAGCTGTTTAATAGGGTTATATGTATGTCTCAAGGAACAAATAATCTCAAACAATACTTCAACTATGAACTTAGCCCATACCCTTTGTCTTTATTTGAAAACAATAAAATGATAAGAAAGGGAACTAAATCAAGTCTTATGAAAATATTTGAAAAGTGGACAGTTAGCAACGAAGTTTTTAAAAATTTGCCCCCAAAAATATATGTAGTAGATGGAGGGAATCTTTTGCACAGTGTTATTTGGCCTGAAAAAGTAACATATAGCAGCATCATAGAGAAGTATGTTGGTACTGTAATGAAACGGTATGGGAAAGATTGTCATGTTGTGTTCGATGGGTATCCTGACTATCCCACCACAAAAGGGGTCGAACATATGCGGAGAAGTAAAAAAAACATCTCTAGAAATGAAATTCAACGTTAATATGGAATGCTCTGTGAAGCAAAATGAAATTTTGGCAAATCCAAAAAACAAAAGCCAGCTTATTGAACAGCTCTCTCAGAAGCTTAATGAAGCAAACATTCCAACCATTGTGGCGGAGGAAGATGCAGATACTAAAGTGGTCGGAAGAGCAATAGATGTCTCCCAGATTCAAAGTGGGAGGCCTGTAGTTGTTGTCGGACAGGATACTAATCTTTTCGTTCTATTGTTAGGGCTACCACAGTGTCAAAATGTGCAACTATTCTTTCACAAACCCTCTGGCACACCATCAACGTATGACATCAGCAAGATTCGTGAAGAGATTGGTGATATGAAGGATGTGGTATTATTTTTGCATGCTATCACAGGATGTGATACCACATCTTATTTATTCGGCAAAGGCAAAATTAACGCGTACAAATTGCTAAGTTCATCAAATGATCTCCGCACAAAAGTTTTACAGTTTTATGAAAAACAGGCAGACAAAAATATTCTCAAAGAGGTAGGAGAGGCTTTTGTCTTGAAACTATATGGATGCACAAGGTCTGCAAGTCTGAATGACAGTAGATATTTAATGTACCTTAAAGCTGTTGCAAAAATGTCATTAAAATCCAAATTTAAAATGGCGTCCCTCCCTCCAACATCTGATGCTGCTGAACAACACGCCTATCGAACATACTATCAGATTCAAAAATGGATTGGAGATAAGGAAATCAGCGCTACGGACTGGGGATGGATTTTAACAGACAACATGCTGTACCCAGTGCACTCAAAAAAACCACCGGCACCTGAAGAAGTTATAAACTTAGTTTCCTGCAACTGCAAAAAGGCTTGCAAAAATAATTGTAGCTGCTTTAAAGCATCACTTGATTGCACAGAAATGTGCGGGAGCTGTGGTGGATAATGCAGCAATGTAACTTTGGTTGAAGTCGAGGAAAATGAAGAACCTCTCATGGAAGTTTAGGATATGATCAAATTAAGATACCGCAATTATTTTGTTCTAAAATAACATCTTTAAAAAATATTACATGCATTTTCAAACCAAAAACTATTTAAAATACCTATTTTCGCTGTATACAAGGACTTATTATTATTTGAAACAAATTTAAAAAGTGG
The DNA here is from genome assembly GCA_026573805.1 of Hesperophylax magnus. Classification (NCBI taxonomy): domain Eukaryota; kingdom Metazoa; phylum Arthropoda; class Insecta; order Trichoptera; family Limnephilidae; genus Hesperophylax; species Hesperophylax magnus. The sequence continues at coordinate 2,063,712 of JAIUSX010000050.1, forward strand.
GGAATTTAGGTTTCACCGAGACTCGATTAGTTTTATTTATGGAAAATGCAATAGTGTACCCTGAAGATAAAAAACACTATCACTATACAACAATATCTGCATTGCAACGCCGCGCCGGCCGGCCCCACCTCGACCGAACCCGCCATGATAATCTCGCTGGATCTCCAACAAAGTAAGTACTATTTTATATCATTTTAAAGGTAATAATAGGGGCTACAATTTTTGTAGGAAATATTTTTTCATAAAATGTCGGCCTGAAAAGTTCTGTGACAAAATGTAAAATTATGTGCCAAAAAATATACAAATTTTTACCTTATCATACGAATTACAAACAAACGGTAAAAGTTACGACGAAAGTTAACTGAACTTTTTTTGTAGAAAACGTTACAGCAAAGAGAATAAAAAAAAATTGCAATCCGATATGTTGTTTAGTAATTGAGATAGACGCGATTTACAAAACCCTTACACTTTTCATGTTTGTGGGGGCACAGGGGGGGAGGCAAGAGGGGTAGGGGCGGGGACTTTTTTCTAAACACTTGTCTAGATGATAGTAGTCGATGGGGAAAAAATTAGCTTTATACTATTTAGTTACATATAAAAACACAGGCTGACTGGACTAATATGGGAATCAAACTATAAAGCTACACAAATCGAGTGTCTCAGTGAAAAATTGAGCGGTAAGCTCCTTGGCCCCTTTTTGCGAGAAAAGGTTATTTCTAATCTTGAATTCGACTAATCTGATAGTATTATTGTCCCAGCGTCTGGACGATGTAGGCCCTCTGATTGGTCAAATTAAAATTGTCTGTTTCGGGTAACTTGAAAATTAAGACACGATTTCATACTAAAATAGGATCGCCTCATAATAATACGAGATTTCTTCAAAAGCATCGTTTCTGTCATATAATTTTTGGATAATATCGAAGAAAATATGTTTTAGAAAGTTCATAATCCATTGGATTAATTACATTACAGTGAAAATTATCCACAGTTACGTGATTATGTTTGACGTTTATAAAAAAATCACACGTTCCTTCAATGGCCGATACGCACGGCTATATGGCCGACAGAGCGTACCTCTGGCGGTATAAAAACCAACCAAATGATTGGCGCGAATATTTAAATATGCAGCTCACAATATTGTGACTACTTACGATTAACAAGCGTAATAAGAAGATTTCTTCTGGAAGCTTATCACTTTGTAATGGCATTTTTCATTATCATTTATATATTTTTTGTTTATTAATTATATCTGATTTTATATTGACAGGTTTATAATTTCTAAAATTTCAAAATTATTTATTTGCGATGCTTTATATCCTGAGTGAAGTATTTTAAGACCTGAATTTTTTATCGAAAGTGTGATCATTATTCAAACTCAGATTCAATATTTCCATTTAGAGCCCTGCGATATTCTTTAGTTCTGACTTCAAAGTTTCTATTGGTTCTACCTTTTTAAAGAAATTACAGTCATCCCAATTGAGTTTTTAAACTCCTGATTTTTTTGTTTGAATTTTGCTATCTTTATTATTAAGAATATATTTTTTCATTGTTATTAGTGTAAAACGCCAGTTGAATAGTACCAGGATTAAATATGATTTAAGATTTTCACGGCCAAAAGTATTTTTGTTATTTGTTTTTGGGGTGTTATGCCGTGTTGCGCTAACTCCTTCTTTAGCCAACGTTTCGGACAGCATTGCAGTGTCCATCATCAGGGCAGATGTGTTATTTTGTAACATTACAAAATAACACAAAATAGTACAAAATAACACATCTGCCCTGATGATGGACACTGCAATGCTGTCCGAAACGTTGGCTAAAGAAGGAGTTAGCGCAACACGGCATAACACCCCAAAAACAAATAACAAAAAGTACCAGGATTGTTTTTATATATAATTTTAGAAGTATCGTTATCCACAAACAGAATTCTACGCCATTGTTTATTTCTATCTTTAGAAAGACCGTTTGAAGAGAATATGTTTAATTTTTTTATTCAGTATTTCAACTATCAATTTATTAGAATAACCGTTATTAAATGCTATTTGTCTTATAAATTTATTGTTTTATGGTTATATGCTATTTATTTTTTTCAGGTCTTAAAATACTTCACTGTAAATAGTTTTGAAATTTTAGAAATGAGGAAACATGTTAATATAAAAACAAATATAATTAACAAGAATTTTTTTATAAACTTTCTTTTAAATATTTTCCCACTCAACTGGTCTTTCCCGTCTAACGATATTGTAATTCCTAATTATTATAAACCCAGCCTACTCTTACCCCTCCCCCCTCCTTCCACTTCTTCTTTCCCAATTGCAATCTATATTTAATTTTTGACTTCGGTGTATACACAATAAAATGTAAACATTATATTGATTAATTTATTGGACAATTTGCATAGCGCCGCTTTTGTGAGATATCACCTCAGGGGCGCTATATTGTAATAATCTACCTTTATAAATAGATTTTAATCTCCTGATGAAGGTGTATATATAATCTAACTTTAAACTTTATTAGATACAGTAACAGTTGTAGGTAAAGAATTACCACCAGTTGGAGTAAAATTAACACCTTTTAATTAAACCGCCTGCTAATGTCATCGCACAATTACCCTCCTTTTATTCATAAACACGGGTACAATTAATCAATATGTAATAATCTATTATGTAAGTGAACTCTGTTATAACTATCTTTAATTGTGACAAACTAAACGATATTGATTCAACTTATAGACATTGACGGTTGTAACACATATTTAAGAACTGCAAGTCTCCTATGAGCTAATTATATTAGGTACGATAACAGTTGTAGACATGTAGTCATATCAGTTGTATATCATATCAGTTATAGACATGTAGTTATAGTTGTAGACATGTAGTCAATAAAAGTGTTTCATTTGAAATAATCCATCACAAATAAGTAAAATTTCATTTATTCAAACAACTGTCATTCTTATTATGCGTAAATTTAGCATGTTATTATTAATTAACTCCTTCCTGTTCCGTGTTTAACAATATATATACTCACCCTCTCTCTGTGAATGTCCTAATATCAATCTATTAAATGTAACTGTTTTTAATATCACTTAAAATGGGCGAAGCCCAACTAAGAGCCGCCCGCAGGGCCTAGCAGAAAAAAACCCCGCGGAGCGGGTTTTTAACTGCTAGTATCGTATTATTGTTTTAGATATTACCCGTTTTATGTCAGCAGCATATTTTTCAAATCCATGTAAAATAGGTCAACTGAAAAAGGGTTTCATGACGTTTGACAGTAAAAAAAACATTTTTTTGGGCAATATTTACGATGATGTTTTGGTGGCAAAAAAAAAATCCGCAACAGACTTCGTGATTTTTTTATACTTACCTGTCAATTTAAAATAGGCAAAACATTTGCATCACTAGCGTATATTCAATGGACCCTGAAGCTAATCGGTTAAGTGAATAGCGTGCATTATTACTCTCCCAGTTTCCATTGCCGTGTGAATATTCATCAATTGTGTAAAAAAATCATTGAATTAATATTCGCAAACAATTATTGAAACGTTTGAATATTTTTTTCACGTTACCCGCAACACGGTACGTAATCGTAATAATGACATTACCATTCAATACAAATTAATATTTTTTATCACAAATAACAACATTGTATGAAACTGCGGTAATTATCGGGGTTTTTAAAGTCTGAAAATTTATAATCAATTGGAACTATGATCAATAACAATTTCAATCTTACAGTGAGTTGTATAGTTTCGAACGCAATATTTTAAAAATCTGATTGAAATTTATGGATTTTTAAATACTGTGTATAATTTTCACAAAGATCAAAATTCGTCTTATTTTTTTTAAATTTATTTAATATTTTGTATGTTTTTTACAATAAATATACAATTTATACATATTATACAGTGATATAAAGGTAAATAATAATAGCTTTTCCTCACCATAAAGAGACGAGGCTCTTGTGTTTGGTGAGTGAATCCTAGCTCAATTATATCGAATCATGTAAGTAAGTAAATAATATATTTGCAAAACCAAGGGGATAAGTAAGAAATAGGCAAGATTTATCAGTAATACAGTTTCAAGATTTGAAGTAAATAATAATAAGAGTAAGATATGGACTTTTATAGTAGTTTTAGGTAATTTTTTTAATTTTATTTTAAATTCCTGAATATCTTCAATATTTTTTAGATACAATGGAAGGATGTAAGTATTAATATTTTATTTTATTATATTATATTTTATTTATTTATTATGTATTTTTAAGTATTATTTTTTCTTGTTTATTTAAGGGCGCTCTCCAGGGTACTTTTATTTTAGCAAACAGGTGTATGTTAGCCCAGCTGCTCTGCCCCTTCTTAAGACTCTTGGCTTTATATACATAAATAGTGAAAACGAGCCAAAGAGATGCCAGACTTGAAGAAAATGAAACGGTACAAGCGGAAGATATTCTTTACGTTCCTGGAATCGCTGATCAGCTGATAGGTTTTCAGGTAAAACAAAAATTTTAACGCTTTTTTATGGAATCCAGTTTTTTTCTTACATTGTTGATTTTTCCCCGGAACTAATCAACCAATCATTAAGAAATATTAAACTACGCATTTGCCACATGTATGGCTACAGCGGGAACTAGAATTTATATATTGTTTATTTTAATTTATAATATGAAGTTTATTTTCGGAGACTCTTTTTTTCACAGACACTATTTTGTAATTTTTACATTAAAAAATCATAAATAGATAAATAAATCAAATATAATTTTTCATACATTTCAAGAGATATTCTAGATATTCTTAGTCGAAAAAGATTTAAATCACAAATCTTTTAGAGCAACCATATAAAAAAAACGCAAAAATAACTATTTCACCAATTTTATAAATCTCCGCAAACCGTCAAAACAAACCCGACAGACCGATTTTTTTATCCCGCATGCACAACTATCATTAGAAACATCTGCGCAGTACATCTATTATTAAAAATTTCATAATATTGATATAGTAAACAATAACACTCAGAAATACCGAGTAATGTGAACGATCACATCTCCTATCCTTATCCAATATTCCTTTCTCCTTCCCTTTACTTTCTTACTTGTAGGCAAAATAAAACAAATTCTAACGAACATTAATTATTATGAGAAACTTTTTTGGCTTAATCTTGTTTGACGTCCTATGTAGGTACATGTACAAGTACATATGCATTTATTTTTTTGTGTGATAAAAGCTGTTTGTTTTTACAAACATAAACATATTGAAAAATATTGACATCTCAGCAGGGTAGGAGGAATGCTTGTTATTTATAAAGTAAATTTATATATTTTTTTAAATTTATATATATTTTTACGGTTCCATGATAACTCAACACATTGACAATTCAACACGTCTTTAAAAAGTGATATAAAGTAATTAGAAACGATGAAAAAAAAAATTTAAACCCAACCTTTCATCACCTTTCATCACTTTCCATGACTTTATATAGCTTTTTAAAGATGTGATGAATTATCCGGTCACCATTTGTACAGCGTTCCTGAGGTGATTTTTCACGAAAACGTCGCAATATTATTATTTTTACTTCAAACGCCATTTTTAGGGGCTTTTACAGATGAATAGTAAAAATGATATTTTAATACAGCACATATTTACTATACACTAGCTATACTCGCTGTGGCTCAGTCTGTCTGTGCAGATAGATAAACAATGTGTGTTGCTTTTTCGTCCAACAGATGGCGCTACTTAATAAAAAAATCTTAATTTTAAATGTCAGAGGTGAAAAACTAGACAAAGATAAACAGACAGACGCGGAAAGTAGAGTTATTTTGTACAATTTAGTTAGAGAATAGATAATGCAGATTGGTTGATGGACACACGCATATTCGCATGTTAAAATTTCAAAGCAATCGGTTAAAAACTTTCGGAGATTTAAGATTATGAATTTTATTTATATGTAGTATTTATGATTTTTTTTTAAATTTTGTTTACACCACTTTATTGAGTTGTATAGGTCGAACGGTTTCGGTTGCACTCAACCTTCTTCAGAACAATGGAAATATAAACAATTTTTTTTTTCGTCTATTTTTTACCACAATTTTTGTGCTTTCTTCGATAATTATACAGTATTTATTATAAATAACTAAACTGCCTCGGTAACCATCTTTTTTATTTATTAAATGATAAATTAAAGATGTCCACTGACTAGGTATAATTATTTCCCTACTATAAGTATTCTAGGTAATTTGTACTCAAATTGATTTCAATATCTTGTACACGGATATTGTAATGTGGGTTCCAGACGGGAGAATTGTACTCAAGTTAACTTTTAACAAAAGCAAAATATATCACTTTAATACACTTAATATTATTGCAATTTCTAGTTCACCTAATTATGAATCCTAACGTATATATAATCCGTTACGCTTTTCACTAGAAAACGTCTGTTCTATGTAACATAAAATAATAAAATTACAACACTTTTGCATTATTCTTCAATCAACTATTTTTCTTAAAGATTTACCTACAAAATAATGAAAACAACGGAGAAATGTAAAAAAAACGTTACTTTTCCAAGCCAAGTTATCCCACGGATTATTAAGTACGAGTAGTTTAAAAAAATACTAAATTTCTGTTGTTGGTTCTAAAATAATGCAAATTTAATACTTGCAAAAGCGCAGAGAAAAGCGAACACAACCGCTAATCTGTGACCAAACAAATTAATTATGCTCTAAAAAAAGTGGTGGTCGTTTAAAATGAGGCCAGTGTCAGCCGTGGTGGCGCTTGCAGCTAGATTTTGGCCGTAAATAACGATATCGGACCCCTGCGTTATGCGACACACAACTCGAGCTTCATGCTCATGCCTCATGCTTCATGCTAAATACTTGTATTTAATTAATATTACATTATTTGAATCATAAATAACCACCACAATAGTGAATACACACTGTTATATTATATACACAGAAGGTGAGGGCGGTAATTAATTGTTGGAAGAAGTTGAAAGTTGTAACTGTATCATCATTGCCAATATTTTTGACTCAAGTCATTTCTTACCTACGTTGAGTTTAGGTAATGATTCAATTGATAATTGATAAGATACAATTTATTACAAAAGCAATTAATTAAAAATCTAGTACTATTTATAAGAAGATGTTCTTCTTGGATTGCGGAAATAAATGTAGTGTAAAAGTACGAATTAAGAAGAGAAGATATTCAATTAGAATTTTATTTCAATATGAGCGCAGACCAGTGAATAATTACGGGATATTATAATTTCAGGATTTGTGAGGCTGTAAATATTTACTCAAAATCATTTACTTTCAAAGACAAAATTCACCTTTCGAATTTTAGTAAACTTAATCTTAAGTAAGCATCTTTCAAAAAATTAACAAAAGAAATACACATTTAAAATAAAAGAAAATTAATTGATTAAATAATGTTTTCCAGATAATGTATCGTCTGTCTGATATGAATTATACTCATCAGTTCCAATTTTGAAAATTAAAAGTTCATTGAACTTAAATAATTTTTGCATCATGCAAAAATATAATTTCAAAAAACGTTCCCATGCACCGACAACCGAAATCTGTATATTTAATTCATTTTTTTAAAATTTCAACATGATTAACTAATTTGATTTTAAGCGTTTAACTACCGCCAGACAAAACAATGAAACTCTTTATGGGTTATTAGAAGCGAAAGAAAAAATATTTAATTCTTTCACGAGAGATAAGAAGTTTTTATCGTTTAAAGCAAATTTCGATAGCTGTCTTCTGAGGATATTTCAATTTGATTTTATCTGAATCGATGGTAACCCACTAAAAATATCGTGGAAGGATTTGTATATAAAAATATCCTTGCGAAAATATGTAAATTTATATTTGATCGCCTCGTTAAAATAAAATTTGAGCGAAATGGCGGGATTTTTATGTTCGTTTTATTCGGGAACTCTTTTATTATTTTGTTAAAGACGGGGAATAAAATAGACGACGCATAGTGGAGATATTCTGGGAAACGTTCATTATCTCTGCTACTACGGGCTTAAACAATATTGTGCATGGCAATCGTGGTTCTCTCTTTGAATTACCTTACTTCTTGTAGACTCACATTATATTTGAGCGTCACAATATATTTTTCGTTAGTATGTAAAATTCAGAGATAAATTTTAATAATTGTAAATTGTTTTACAATCCTGCACTATTTGCGATTTATAGGTGTATGGCATGGTTATTTTCAGTTTTATTTCTTTTGCCTAAAAATGCAGTAATTTGTATGTGAAGAAGTCGTCAAGCAAAAATTTTAAAGAGCAACGAAATTGCAGTTTACGGAAGAAAAGATTATCGAGATAATGCGAAGGTGGAGTAATCGCAGAGTTAATCCAATGTTATTCTTCTCTGACAAAGCTGAATGATTTTAACATTTTTAACGGCCTCAAATCCATGTTTTTGTGCGATTGTCACTCCAATTTCACAGTTAAAAAAATAACGTGTGGGTAACACAAAAAATGTCTTTACTAGGTACTTAACCACAAATACTATAAGTGTTCATTAGAAAGGTAAACTTCTAATCATCTCTCTAATTTGTACAACCAATTATAACTCAATTATCTTTAAAGAAAATTGACCATATTTTTTTCGAAAGACACGAATCCCAAGGCAAATATATATTTATAAATACTTTTAGCTTCAAACTCTTTACAGTAATTATAATATTATGTGGATTTTCATTGCTCACAGATATTTCTTATGATTTATTATTTTAGTCATTTGTATGTTTAAGTTTACAAATTACCAATTTATTGTAACTTAAATACTATTACATTTAATTTAATTTAGTGCGGTTCTAACAATCTATTTTGAATTTGCTAATTGGTGCAGATTTTAATATTTCCCTTTAGAGCGCATTAAAATGTTTCATCTCTTTGTAGAAATTTTTTTAAATATTGGCTTTGTCCTTTTTTGGAAGTCTGAATTAATTGCACGTCCTTGTATATCTGTGAATGTATTTGTTGTATGCAATTTTGTTAGAAAAGTATTTTAGTAACAGGTTGATTATTAATTTTTAAAGATAATTACATTCAATGTCTGCATCTGTTACACTGTTAACCAATTTAGCTCCTTTAACATTATAGTTACTATAAATTTGTTTCGCCTAAGCACTATTCTTTGTGCTCTATTTTGATAATAAAATAACAATAAATAAAAATAAAAACTTTATAAAATGAACATAGAACAAAAAAGATATAATGTTTCATTTAAATGTATATACTATATAGTATACAGGAAAACCAATTTTTAAATTGCAGATGGCATGAAAACAAGTTAAAATAATAATATAGGTACATAATAGATAATTTACAAACGAAAAATAAGAAGAATGTAAAAAAAAGCAATCGTTCCTATGCGATTAGATAATAATATAATGCTACGTAAAAACATCAATCTCTTGATATTAAATTTAGCAGTATTTAAGTGTAAGAACGCGTGAAATAGGTGCAAGCATGTGGTATTTAGTCACGAAATTATTGCTGCAGTATATTATTTTATACTGGGTTTATAATTTATGTTGAAAAATGTTAGTTACAACCATAATATATGTGAAATACGTTTCTACGATCTGTGGTTACAACAAAACATGCACTAATTCTATTTATATGGGTTCTGTATCATATTACTAAAGGTTCACAGTTCAATTGTCTAGTAGTAGATGACCTTTTATTTTTATATTAGGTAATTTGATCAGTCTTTACAAAAACTTGAAGCATTGATTAACTGGGGCTTGGGTTAGCAATGGGTTAAAATCCAAAAGTCGATGTCCCAGTCTTTATAGCACCACAAACAAGTAAAGCTGCTGTTGTTAAATGACCCGGGAATTTAGAATCTCAGTTGCCGCGAGTTTGCCGTTAGTTGGCCGCTGCACTTTTTACAGTAAATTCTTTGCTATTTGTAATTGATAGTTGAGCACTTAAGTTTTAGCAATTAATGTAATGGAGGATATTCTTTATGCTGCCGAGACAAAGGATAGTAAGGAAGAGAGCGATAACTTGGTATAGCGCTTTGAAAACAGGAAAAAAACGTATTTCAGGGGTGGCTTAGTTTATTCACAATAAGACATAATTTTAAAAAAGGACATCGCAAAACAGTTTCAAGGTTTCATTTCTAATGTTTTTCCAACATGATAATAATACTACATTTACCAATCCACTGGCTAACTATCAATTATTTCAATACAAATCGATGACTTCTGTGAATGAAAATTCAAACAAGCCATCATCTTCATTCCAGTTCTTCTTCCAAATTTTCCTCCAGTACTTTGTTTTAATAACACATAAATGTTTTTAGAAATCTCGTGTCACTTTCCTCTTTTTTGGAAGGTCGATAATTGTAAAAAATGTGAAAAATCTCTTTCTGTGGATAATACTAAATATGACGAGGTTGAAAACCACACCAGTACAAGTGACATGTATTAGAAAAATGGTAAAGTCCAAGAAGTATTTATGAAAATTGCGTTTTTTGTTGTGTCAAAAGGGTACATGCGAGAAAAAATCATACCGCCATTTATGCTAACTGACGTTGTATTTAGCGCGCTGTTTGTCTGAGAGCCATAGAGGCGGGTGGTTTATTTATGCGATAGAGGTACAACTGACAACAATGGCAGCGGGGCTTGGAATGCCAAATGATTTGAGTGGTTTATGGAATATTTTATTCGATACTGGCGACTCTGTTGCAGGTAAGTGGTTAGATTTGATATGTTTCTGTCTGAAAACATATTTTGTTTTGTTTGTTATCATTGAAATAATATCTTTAAACTTTTAACAAGACAATAGACCCACTTTCATACTTTTTGTAAGTAGCCTTTAGGATGTATTAAAAAAATGGTTTAATAAACTGGGGTTTTTTTTGGGGTGGTTATTTTTTTAAAAAGATTACTAAGCTTTTTTAAATTAACTTCACACAGGAGACCGTGAAGAAAATAATTTAAATAAGGGCATATGTCATCTTTGGGGATGCTGTGTGTTTTTAGGGAAAAGAAGGAAAGGAGCAGTTCTGGGACGGAAAAAGGTATGAGGGGTGGGTAGAAATCTGGGTTCGATGTGTTCAGGAGTGACGGATCGGATCGGAGAGTATGGATCCATCTCACCGCGGTACAAAATGATGGGTCGGGAGAGTCCGGCTAGAGAAGTCAAAAGGTCTCCCTTAGAGGTGGGTCCTATGAGTACTTTTCGTTACTGGGTACAATGAGTAGAGGTATAAAGAAATACCTGGTAAAAATACCGGTGACAAAATACTCAAAAATATTTAATACCGACCTGAGGATTGATTCAGAATAAGTTCTGAATTCTGCCCACGTATTTCATCCATGGGGGGAGGAGTTGTTGCGACGAGTGAAAAAAATTTCCTGTGGGGAATCATATGTGATTCCCCACAATAATTTTTCCAAATCCAAGGTGGGGGGAGGGGCAGCTACGGAATTCCATGTCGAAAAATTCCCCACATTTCAAAAAATCATCGAAAAAAGTACCAGTCGAAAATACCAGGAATACCCATAAAAAATACCAACTAAAATTCAATACCCATCAAAAATACCTGATAAAAGTACCTATTAAAAATATTTAGTATTTTAGAACCAGGTATTTTGGAGATTTGTCACAAGTACAAAGTATCGCATGAAAATACCCGGTACTTTTACTGGGTACGATAAATACGCCTCACCTCTAGTCTCCCTCAACTAGTCTCTCCCGATCCGGCCCGCCACGCAGTCGGTGAGAAAATGCATCCACCATCAAGACATAGACAAACCTCATCCCATGAACCCGTGCACCCCTGCTAAGTTACAAAACGTAGCAAACCACTTGGGGTGACCTATGGCAGAGTTGTTGGTTATCCAATAAATGGTTACCCGGGGCGGTGGTACCCATACCCGCCTCCCAAATTGCTGTCTAATTGTATGGTTTATTTTTATACTGTATATACTATAACTCAAAAAAATTAAATGATACATCTTCATGAATTTCCACTTTTCAAAAACATCAACTGTCTTTTTTCGCCCTCTTGAATTTCCACATTTTTCCCGGTAGAGAATAATGTATTGTGACGTTCCAATTCTCTCAAAGTAAGCTACCACCTTGTACCGTATTACACGGCGCGGGCGTACAGACTACACGGTAGGTGTATCCGGACCGCTTACCCCACCTGCGAACAACGCTACACCTGTGACTTCATTTAACAAGGATTTCTTATTATTCCGAGCTTTTACTGAGAAGAAAACTCATATTGAATTTTTTGCATTTTACGAGACACCCTACAAAACAAACTGGCAAATAAAGCTTATGTTAACTTGCATTTATACGCCACAAATTGTAATTGGATTTTATTTGACAAATATTTAAAATAAAAATTCATGAAAAATAATTATGTTTGTCACTGTCAATTTTTTTTTTCACATGAGTACCCAAATGCTCTGGAGCAAGTGAGTCCATGGCATGCCTAATAGGGGTATGTTGTGAGGCTGAAGGTAGCGGGGAGGGTGAATTGAATATTCAGATCTGGTCACTAAACACGGTTAAAGCCATTTCAATTTGGTGGTCTTTCACCAAGGCATTACTGAGAGTATCTTTCACTCTGGAACGTACCGCAAATGTAGTATATAATATTGTATTTAATTAATTAATTATAAAACAAAACAAATTAACAAAATAAATTTTACTTGCGCACGTCGGATATGAACCCGCCACAGCCGGATTCGTAGTCGAGAGCCTTTGTTACACCTCAACCATAGAGACCGTCACAATTTGTTATTAATTATTAACTTACTAATTATTAAATATCCCCCGAGTAAAAATAAATGCCGCCGACGGGAATTGAACCCGCGCCTTCTGGTGCCCAGTCAGACGCTCTGGACCATTGAACCACGTCGGCTTATTTCCAACCCGCTAAATAATTGAATATGTACTAGTACTTCAATCAACAATTACTGCTTATTATTTTTTTATACTACTTATTTATGCTAGTTATCAATTATTAATAGTAGTTATTAATCTTTTGTTGTGTACGGCGGGTTTAATTATGTGCAGCGGGTTGTAAGACAGATTAAATTCAAATTTAATCTTTGTTTCTTCCGTTCATAGTGTAATAGAGTTGATTTTTTGTCAAAATGACCCTGTAATAATTTTAATTTTTTTCCACATCCTCCACAATAAAGCTGTATGTGGATGTTGAAAAAATTTTAAATGATATCAGGGTCTCTTTGACAAAGATTCAACCCGAGGTTACGGGATCAAAATCAAACATCCCTAAAAAATGTTTATGGGTTTGCAGACTTTTCAGCCAGTCTCCGAGGGTGAAGTGCATAAAATTCGGGAGTTGATTCTACTCGTACATTCTGTTGTTTTTTTCTCCATAAAAAATATTCTACCATAGAAGAATATTATTTTCTCAATACAAACAATTCAACTTTTTAACCTTAACACAATATTAAAAAAATATTATTTTAATTGTAATATAACGTAGAATCAACTCGAAGTTTGTGTCCTTTACCCCCGGACATCCTATATAATATAGGTACCTTTATGTATGAGTTAAATGATGTTAATGCTGTGGAATTTCGTTACCAAAACACATTGAGAATAGAAATAGTAAATTACTGTAAAATTGATTTTAGTTTTACATCGATAGTTTTGATTTCACGACACATCTTACAAGGCAATAGGCATCATAAATTCATAAAATATATGTTCTCGTTCTGCTCCTTTATGGTTGATGCTTCTCAACAGAATCGTTGGTAAGGGTCCCTTTATGGACCCATAATATTCAATTGTCAAAAGGCACGTGGAACATCCAAAGAAAATAATATAGAACATTAATCATGCGCACGTGGAACATCAAACATCACTAGAATGACCTATATTATTTTAATAAGATTCGGTCGTAACAAACGTAATACCCTTTATGTGGTATAAAATATCAACATAGAATATTATCATACATCTGAGAATTTTTTTTTCTCCCTCTTTTGATCTCCTATTGAACTCACTTGAAAAATCTGATGACCTGACTAGGTGGGTGAAAATAATAACAACTTAGAACTTACCATAGCAGAAAATTCTACGTCCGATCCCGACTGAGAAAACTGATGAAGAAAAAAAGGATTTTTTATTTTTTTACGTACCTACCCAAATGTTGTAGGAATCAGATTATGGTTATGGTCGCTGACGAAGTTGTTGAACCCCAATATCGTGTAATAGATTTTAGTCCGAACTCCATTGCCCGCTGTTGAACCCGATCGATTCTTCAGCGACCTTGGGAAATTCATACATACCTAAGGTGATAGCGGCCGCCAATCGTCACCCAATGAATTCTGTGCGTCGGGGTATTGTTTTATGTATGGTTTTAAGTGACACCTTACAAGAGCGCCCGCAGTTGAAAGTGTAAAGACAGGGAATGGGATTTATTAATGCGGGTCTTGAAAAGGCCCACATTAATAACGCACTTAACGGAAAGCCGTAAAATTAATGTATTAAATAAAATTTCCCTATCAAACGCGACTTCCCACTATTTCACTTATCCCAAAGGATATCATATTACATATTTGACTCAACTATCGAGCGAATACACCGAATAGGGCAGGGGTAGCAAACTTCAACTCTTTGGGTGCATTAATTTAATGGAAAAGCTAAACCACAAATGTAATGTAACAACAAATTACCGTTATATAAACTTAAGTTATTTAGTCCATCCTAATGTTCATCTGGAAATAATGGAAGATATAAAAAGGTCAAATATCTAACAAACAAAAAACTGTTTATTTGTAGAATTATACGATAAGTAATTCAATCTGAATTTGCACATAGATTAATAGCGAAAAACTAACCATAACCTCTTAAATATTTTTTTATTTTTTTTATTTTAGTTTATGAAATATGAATATTTCGCGTTGTAAGTATTAACATATAAAAGCTATACATGGTGTCCGGGGATAAAGTGCACAAACTTCGGGAGATGATTCTACGCGACGGTAGAAGTAAAAAGTTTGATGTTTTTTTAAAATATAATTGTTTTGTTAGTATTAAATAAAATATTTTTCTTTGCAAAACAATTCATCTTTCTTACCGGAAAACTACCTTAAAACTTCGGAATTTAGAAAAAAGTTATCCATCTTTTTCACTTTTTTTAATTTTTTTTTTTTATTTTTTTATTTATTGCACAACAGATAGATTATCCAATTACTGTACAATTCTCAATTTGACAATCTTAACACCTATGAAGATAATTATTATACAAAAAAAACTTTAGGCTATTTAAAGAAGAATTATATATATCTAGTGCTTCTGAGATTTCATTCAATAGCAACATTCCTCTTGTCATGCTATGTTGTGCTAGAATATCTGTTCGGCCGTATGGTATTTTGAATAAGTCGTGTCGACGACTACGGCTGAAGTTTTCGGGCACGTATAAGCCATAGCATTCCAAGAGGAACGGGCTATCAATATAGTTATGGATTATGTTAAAACTAAGTATTGCAAGATTTGCATGACGTCTAGTTTCCAAGCTAAATCTATTTGTTGCCTCAAGTAAGTCCACATGGTGCATGAACCTTGGATAAGTTCCACTCATCCGCATATAGACATACCTGAGGATTTTTTTCTGGATTTGTTCCAGCATATTAATATACTTAGTTTGGTGCGGAGTCCACACACCACTAGCATACTCCAGCTTACTTCGTATGACGCCATCAAACATGGCTATCATTGCTACTTGTATTGTTATACAGAATTACTTTCCGAAGTTAGTCCCCTTTATCTCCGGACACCTCGTATAATATTAATACATATAATGTTTACACTAATCACTGCACAATAACGGCGAATGATTTGATCACTTACAATGATTACAGCGTTTACGACGGATTAAGATCAATATTACTGATCTTGGAACTTTTCAATACGCAGTAAGTACGGCAGTTTGAATGGAACGCTTATGCGGTACCTTTGTTGTATTCTCATGAATGAATCATCGTACGTACGAACCCAAGTAACGGTATGAGCCCTTGCTCTGTGGTTGGCCGTAAAGCAGAACGAAACTGGCGTGACCAATGGCGTGACGAAACACATAACAATAGTAATTTTATATAATATAACATTTATATTATAAAAAATTATCTTAAATTTTCTTCGTTTTAAAGACATTATAATTTTGAACACTTATCTTAAGGCGATGCACTACGTAGTAATGCAAAATCATGTATTTTTGGTTTGAAAATTTGATCGCCTAGAAATTTTTCAGATCCTTTAATTAAATCTTGGCCTTTAAAATAATCGAGTATTTTTTAGATAAGTCTTTTTATAAGCCCAGAAAAAAATAATGTAAATGCCTATGAAAACTGCTTTAAAGTTCAAAATCTCATACTTATGAACCAATTTTCGGTTTTGATTTTATTTTATAATGTGGCAAATTAAGTTATTTATAAAATAATCGGAAAAAAATTAAATATTTATGCCTGAACATCCACAAAATAAAATAAAAGGCACTTTTTGGCCATGTTTTTTTCATGCATAAATCAAAACAGGCGGATGGTGTTAAGCGGGAATTTAAACCTTATCGCCATCTACGTAAGGGCTGTTATTGATAGCGGCTTGATTTAAAATATTACACGACGTAGTGCATCGCCTTAAAATTGAACACTTAAAATCATATATTAATTATATTCTCCGTTTTGAGGTTATTGGGAAGGATATTTTAAATACCTAATACGGTTTGCGCCTAGACTGGAAAAAAATCACAATCTACCTTCAATTGCTAACTCAATCAAGAAATATAATTCAACGAAAATAAGTGCCTGTCAACATTTAAATATAATCATTAAGCGTTTGTGTTTGACTGGAATTTCACAGCAAATTTCTGCGCCTTTTTCATACAAAACTTGAATTTCGACTTGAATCGCCAACCAAACTGATTTAAGTTTATAATTTATTTTATATGTATAGCGAATATCTAGTATTTGTTAAATTATGTATTATATGCAGGCATTTAATGAATTCAATTTAGCGTGATTTTAGAGGCAACTTTGGAGTTTTTTTCGAGTTAATTGTCTTTATCAAAAATAGGCTTCCCTAGCTACTATTTAAATTTGATGAAACATGATATAAAACCTTATAAAATGACGTTTTTGGATACAAATTATAATTTATGTAATAGAATTTTATGTTAAAATGCAAATCGGTCGTTTGTTATTTATATTTACGCCCATCAAAATACTTTTTTAAATTTTGTTTATTTTTAGATATGATTTTATTTATTTATTTCACGCCTATTGGCTTTTACATACATATACATATAAAAAATATTTACGAAATTATTCACGAAAATAGTGCAGGACGACTATTTTAAACAATTGCAGAAAAATAAATATAAAGTCAAAATAACACTGAACTTGATCTACACAGCATGCAGGCACAAAACATAAAAATCCAAAATATTTTTTTCTGTTTCAGTTGACAAAATTATTATGTGTTAGTCAAATCAAATTAAATACCTTTATTAAAATATTCCACTACTTGATGAAAAAAACTTCAATAGGGTATGCTTATATATTGAAATTAATGTACTAAATATATCAACAACATCGTAGTATTTGTTTCCTAGCTGTTGAATCCGTCGCATAGGAGTGTGATAGTGGGACGTTGATATAGAATTGCTACAATAATATGGTATGTACTGTCTTGTAACCGACCTGCTTGGAGTATGAAAAGAGATTACATATAATAAATCAAGGGTATCAAACATTGAATTAATAATTTTATACAGACAGGTTAAATCGGAAATAATTCTGGGATCAGATAATTTTATTAAATTTAATGAACACAGTACGTTATCGTAATTTAGGTTTTCTCTAGGAATGCCCATTTTAAAATTTTCATATCTTAAAAATTTATTTTGGATTCTTTCAATCGCATGTGAATGAACCTCATAATTTGGGGACGAAACCGTGGCATCGTATTCTACACGACTCCTTACTAGTGACATAGTCCAGTGGTAACGCATTGGACTGCCATTCCGAAGGTCGCGGGTTCGAACCCGGCGTGCGCAAATAAATTTTATTTGATTAATTTGTGTTATTTCACAATTAATTAATTAAAATAATATATAGTATATTTGCGGCACTTTCCAGAGTGGAAGATACTATCGTATCGCCCTGGTGTAAGACCACCATTCAGAATTGAAACGTTGCTCCAAATGGCTTTAGCCGTGTTTAGTGAATAGATCTGAATAGCCAGGTACTTCCCCACCTTCCTCTTTCCTTTCCCCACTTACCTTCAGCCTCACAACATCCCCCAATTGGGGATGCCATAGTCTCACTGGCTCCAGACGGGAGCAGTTGGGACTCTTGTGAGGTATTCAATATAAAAAAAAAATATTCAATATAAAATATAAAATGTTTTTACAGTATTTACATTATTGAAATCACTAGATACCCTTAAAATAAATCCCAACATTTTCAAAGCTTTATTTGTTATTATTTCAATATGCTTGATAAAGTTAAGTTTCATGTTAAACCAAATACCAATAAGTCATTAATTTCCGAGACAGATACTAACGACATATTGTTAATGGAATAATCAAAAAATATTGGATTCTTTATTCGACGAAACCTCATAATTTGCTTATGTTAAGTTGAATGCGGTTATCACGACACCATATAATTAATCTTGACAAGTTATTTGACAATATATGGCAGTCGTGTTGTTTCTGTTTGCTTTGAATAATTTCAGGTCGTCTGCAAACATCAACACTTGAACATCATTGAAAATAAACAATACAAATTGACAAATAATAATAACAGGAATGGACCTAAGTGTGACCCCTGGGGAACACCACTCGTAGCAGTGAATTTGTATGAAAATGTACCATCAATTTTAACAGCCAGTAATCTGTTGGTAAAGTAACTATTAAACCAGTTATATAGTGAACCACCTATACCGAATTTATTTATTAAATAGAGTCAACTTGACATTTACTAGACATGGAATCAGATATATAGTTTTGATAGGAAAACAAGTTAGTAAGGATAGATTTTCCAGTAGAGAAACCATGTTGGTTAGGAGAAATGACGTGATTTAATGAGAAAATAACTTTTTTTAAAAAGAATTTTCTCAAAAACTTTAGGAATTTTTGATAAAAGGCACACTGGTCTGTAATTAATCACCTCGTGTTTATCGCCTATTTTAAAAATAGGCGTAAGGAAGTTGAATTTCCACTCAGTAGGAAAACATCCTGTTCGTAAAGACTGATTAAACAGCAAATATAAAGGATACGCCAGATTGGTAGCACAATTATTCAAAAATACAGGAGGTATTTTATCTGGTCCACCACTTTTGCTTTGATCTAGTCATTTTAGTTCAGTCAATATATCATTACATTCTATGTGGATAAAAGATAAATTAAGATTATGATCAGTAGTAAAATTCGATACTGTACTAGCAGAAACTGGTGTCTCACATTCATAAACGCTTTTTAAAAAATCAGCAAAAAGGTCAGCGATACTTAGTTGTTATTTTTCATTGATTTTGCATAGTTCCAAAAATACTTTACATTGTGATTTATTGAAGTTTCAACATTATTAATAAAAGAATTGTAGCACGTTTTTGATAAGATTTTAAAATCTTTTCTAACGTTTTTAAATTCAATATAATTTGACCTCTCAGAAGTAAGACCTGTCTTCTTTATATTTCTCATGGAAAACTTTTTTAAGGGCAGTTAATTGAACAAGTTCTTTATTTAACCATCTCGGATATTTCGATTCTTTAAAATGAATGAGTGGGATGAGATCTGAAATAATTTTATCCAGCAAATAATAAAATGATTCAACATTTTGATTAATATCGCCTTCTTTAAGAAATGACCAATCTTCCTTGTGGAGACGATCATTTATGTCCCGATAGTTCGCATTTTTAAAGTTATCCGTAGGAGTTGAATTATTTTGATTGCCTTCTTTAGTACAAGGGATAAGTATTGCTAGTGGGGGATGGTGGTTGTCTATCGGAAGAATAGACTCTAATGATTCATTTATAATTACGTTGCTCTCATTTGACAAAACTAAATCAAGAACATGATTATTAATATTACGTACATGGTTATATTGGGTTAAATTAAAAAGTAAAGACATATCTAGAATTACTCTTTCGCAGGCGGTTGCTGGTATTGAATTAAAATTACTGTCTGAAACGTTGAAATTGCAATTCTTTACTAACTCAACATATAGATATTTTGTTTTTACTAACTCAACATCTTCACAGTGTTTTTTATAGATTGATATATTGGCATTAGGAGGAATATAAACAGTTCCAATAATAGTTTTCTTGAAATCACCACTTAACAATACGAACAATTGTTCCACATCAGTATTTTTGATTTTGAGTACTTTTGAAGTAATATTTTTGCGGACCGCTATCAGGACACCACCTCCTCTTGTATTGGAGCTGGTATTCTGACTCCGGTCTGCTCGGTGGACATGGTGACTATGTAGCCTAGCTCCGCTGAGAAGATTGATGATGTTAGCCATGTTTCAGTGAGTATGATAACATCGTTTGAGAAAGATGAAGCATTTTCTCTGAACTCCTTTAGTTTTGTTCTGATGCCCCTGACGATCTGGTAGTAGATGAGGCGTTTATATGGCTGTAGTTTTTTTTGTTGAACATTGATAATTTTAGGTGAGTTGTTAATATATTTTATGGTTAAATTATTTTCTCCCTTATTTTTCCGGTTTTCTAACTCCTTCCATACATTTGGAATTTCTTTGATTTGAGATTTACACCGCCGGCCGCTGCATTAAAGACGGATTATTTACACTGCATTAAGGACTGCATATGCGCTACGTTATTCATCTGTGTTTTAAATTATAAACTATAGGCCATTAAGGAATTACATTTTTTATGATTTTAGAGACAAATTTAACAATCATTTAAGAGTTGGATTTATTATTTTCAGATTATGGACGCTGTAATGCTGTCCAAAACTGATTACAGTGTCCACAGCATCACAATGTCCATCATCACACATCTGCCCTGATGATGACTATAATGTTGTCCGAAACGTTGGCTAAAGAAGATGGAAATTTTATCTCTATTTAAATTTCAAGAAAGTATTTAAAAAAACTGATTGATCAATTTATCACATTGATCGTACCCACACATTATAAAAATTACCTACTTGAGTCATGAATTGAATTATGAATTATCCGGATTGCGCGGACCATTTAACAAAAATCTTATATTTAGATTTGAGTCGAAACCGAACAATTATACCGTACTCTTTATAATGTGTAGGTACGATCAATGTGATCAATTGATCAATCATTTAAAAAATACATATTTTCTTGAAAGTAAAATAGAAGTAAAATTTCCAGGTAAACTATTGTCCCGCTGTGAGAAGTGAGCAGTGAACAGTGAACATCGTACGTGTGTTTTATCTTAAGTTTTACCCCCGTTTATTCTCGGGCCGGAAATGAGATCTTTCATTTCCTGTCTCCGGTTGACGGGGAGCAATTTACGTTCACGTCACGTGACATCTGGATCAGATTATATATATGGAATAATTACTGTCTATTCGCATATGTGTCATGAATATTTAAATGACCTGTTTACTTTTCCGACGTTTTATGAGGTACGAAGAGATATGTAATTGTTTATTTAGCAAACTTGTCCCCCGGGATGCCGCGCCGCTACTGCGGTGATGCTGTAACGCTCACGGCAGCCAAAGCGGATTCCCAGAATGCGTTAATAATTAATTGTTGATACATGTAAATACAATAGGATTTTTTTCGATAAAATATTGAATGTGAATTTTTATAAACTTTGAAAAGGGAACTGGAATTTAATCAGAAACCTTTAAGCTTTTTATGAGAAAAAATAATATTGCTAGAGTTATTATATAACTAGAGAAAAATACGGACTATATTATTGTAGGATTGTGAAGATGAAAGTAGTTACAAAAAAATATTTGTCTCAGAATCCAACGGATTTCAAAAGACGGTTACAGATTTATTTACCTTTAAACAGATTGCTAGTCGAGAGTTTTACCCGAAGGCAATCCATTATTGAAAATATTCTGCCTGATTGCTTTTAAATAAACATATTCACGGACTTCCAAAATGCATGCATTAAAAACAATTGCTAAACATATTTAAAGATTTTGATAATAAAATAGAATGTAATACATTTTCACTACTATCTGACCCGTAGAACAAAACAAAATTAGCATCCCTTTACTTGACATCACACCGTCATAGATTGGAGGAGCTACTTCCTGTATGGTTATTTTAATTTCCGGCTTCCGCCTCAGCTAACATGGTTAATTAACGAGAGTAGCTGTGTTCCTAGTTCTCGGCTCCCAGCTCCCAGTCCGCAGTCTCACATTCCATGTAACTATAAATCTTGCCGCCCCGAACAATATCGTTAAGTGCCACATTATTTATGAATTAACTATGATACTTAGCTAATTTATGCATTAGAGTGCTCAGTATCAAATTAAGCCATTGAGAACCCAAACAAAGAAGCTTTAAAATGCTTTCAACTGTTCGTGGATTAACAAACTATCAAAAAAAATTAACTAAACAGTTAAATTAATACGCATCACATTTATCTGCAGTTTAAAATTAGATTTTAGAAAATAATTATTTAGGTTTATAACAAATTAAAGGTACAGTGAAAAAAAATTGTAAATTTTCAATAAACCCTTCGACTTCTTGTTTCCAGAGAGGCCTTTGAATGGATTATCTGTTCAAGAAAAAATTTCCAAACCTAAAAAACTTTAAACAGTTTCATCAGAAGTAAAGAAAAATTATGCTTTCTTCTTTCACACGGACACGCCCATGATACATTTCTATCGGTTCAACTCTTCAGTGGCTATGGCTACAATGAAAGAAACTGCAATAAATCTACCTTTGATAAGATGGATGCTGCAAAACGAACGTAAGCGCTTGCAATCAATAATCCACAGCGCGTTTTTACGATAATGCTTTTCTACGGAATATTAAATAATTTCTCTTTTCGGGGAAATGATTTTCCCCACATATTTGTATTTAAGCAATATTGTGTTACAAACACGTCGATGGCCGTGTGTTAAGTGCAGTTTTAAGTAAAAACAGTTACGTGTTTGTAAAGCATAAATGTACATTAATCATTTCATCTAGAAAGGATTAAAATCAGATATTTATATTAATTTGGTTGCTTCACATCTTATAATTATCCCGGAGTATTCTTATAAATTGAATTTTTAAATTGCACTTAACATTGGAAACTACTTTTGAATTACAGATTCAGATGAACACAAAAGTGGACGGTAAATAATTTAAACGAGACGAAATGATATAGTGTTTGTTGGAATTGGGTGATAGAATGTGTAGGAATGAACAATGTATTGAAGAAGGAACAATAAGATTACCAATAACTAACACATTAACTTACACGTATTTCTACGAAGAAGCACACAACACAATCACAATATAGTGAGTATCACCAAGATACCTCGAGGTAATTATCGCAACACAACAAAACAAACGAACACGAATGATGTACATTCAAGACAGTCAACTTCCTTCTTTTAAAAGTTTATGTACATGAAAAACACAAACGAATTGCTTGCAAGGTAGTTCTAATCCTTCTTCTGCACTCGAATTTGCACTATGTTCTTGCCATTGCTCCAAATTTCAAATATTTTTCTCGCAAGGTGATGGTTTGGGATAGGTAGGAACTGGATACATCACATCTCGGTAGGAAATAAGTGTATTCTCATTTCAGTTTTAAAAAATATACTGTGCTAATTTTTATGTGAGTACCACACAACTGCTCCTAATCGTTTGGAGCCATTGAAACAATGGCATCCCTAATTGGTGGATCTTGTGAGACTGAAAATCGTGGGGAGGGAAGGAGATGAGGCAGAAGAAGGTGGAAAAGTAACTGCAATATAGATCTGGTCTCCAAACATGGTTAAATCCATTTCAACAAGATGTCGTTTGGGAATGGTGGTCTTTCACCAGAACGATCCTGAATGTTTTTGCCACTCTGGAACATACAATGTAAGGTAAATGTATTACTTTTTGCAGACGATTTAAAAATATTTAAAAAAGTAAAAACCGTTGAAGATTGTATCCGTCTACAAAATAACTTAAACAGGTTAATTAATTAGTGCACTCTAAATAAACTATATCTCAATATAAATAAGTGCCATTCAATAAGATTTTACAAAATAAGTCAACCAATTATTTATTCATATGAACTTAAAAACTCAACCATTACCTTTGTCGAAGAAATTAATGACTTAGGCATCATTTTCGACTCTAAATTAAACTTTATATCTCACATAAACTCAATTAACAATAAGGGAATGAAAATGCTTGGATTCATTCTTTGAAATTCCAGAGGCTTCAGAAATATTTCAACCTTGAAAATTTTGTATACATCTTCAGTTCGAAGTCAAGTCGAATATAACTCCTCGATCTGGTCCCCCATTATAAAATACATTCAGATTCAATAGAAAAAATTCAACACAAATTCCTAAGACACATTAACTTTAAGCTCGGTATTCCCATTGAAAGTATAAACTATAATTACTTATTGAAAAAATTAAATTTATTAAAACTCTCAGAATTATATCCGACTTAATATTTATGTTCAAAATTGTAAATGGTAGTGTAGACAGCCTTGATTCAATTAACCTCATTGAATTTCATGTACCCATAAGAGCTACTCGTTCTAAAGCCCTCTTTAATTGTAACAATTCTAAGTCTGAACATTTCAAACACTCGCTTATACCTAGATTACATGAAATTAGTAATAGGTACGCAGATGTAGCGGATCTGTTTAACTGCACAGAAGCTAGGTACAAAAAGGCTTTAATATCATATTTTTTAAATCATGACCAATAAAATGTAAGTCTACTCATACTTACGTAAAAAGTCAAATAAATATGTATATAAAATGAACTGCCTGGGGCAACTGAGGAAACTTGGGTCAATAATAATAGTCAATAAGGTGAACCAACAGCTTGATTGGCACTTACCTACTTTCAACCAAAACCTGAAAATAAATGCATACATTTTAGCTATTGTAATATATTATATCATGTATCTATACTATCATATATTTCAATCAATACTAATCTAACCTAGTCTACCTATAAGTTTTGCATGTACTTGTATCTCTAACTTTTTATATCCATCTAGAGTTTCTGTTAATTGTATATTTTCTGATGTCACTGTTTATAATTTATTGTATATGGTATATTTTATACCGTTGATATTAAAATAAATACCACAAATATACTTTTACTATGTTATTTTATTTTAATAAATTGTAGATTATGCCTGATTAAATTCATAAACAGCATCGTAAATATTATTGAAAGCCCGAATAACCCAATTCATTCATTTTCCTTAGAATGCCATTGACGCTTACATTAAAGCTATAAATATAAGGCGTCCTTTGTTATGTTCCAATAGCTCTTGTAATTGAAATATGAGGAGAACAGACGAGATTTTCGTACAATTAATTGCTTGTCGCCAGACGAGAGCCTTTTGAGGCCTTAGCTTACCCAAACTGTTGAGTTTTGATTCATTTGTTATTAAATATAAGCGTAAGGTTTTACGGGGGTCTTAGTTTAATTACAGAGTTAAAGCGGGTATATGATTTGTTGTTTTATTGAGACTCTTGACTTCCCGTAGGACTGAAAATTGCAGGACTACGAACAGTGCGAAGGAAGCAAAGGAGTTGAACCAGAGATTTATTTATTTGTACTAGGTTTGTTCTCACTAACCTTATATAAAGAACAATCCAATTATAAAAACTAAATTGATCTTTAAAAACCCACTCGGTTAAAGGATACGTTATATCTAAATAAACAAAAAATATTAAATTATATATAAGCTCGCTCAAATGACAAATAGAGGCAAGAGAAGCAATAGAATTTTTGAGCAATGGCAGAAAAAAATTATTATCGACGAAAATGTTTACTTCAGCATACTCAACCTTATTATACAGTCAAAATTGGGTCAGAGGGCTAAAATAGGCTATTATAAAGTCAAACCACAGGATTAAGGAATATTTATTTCAATATTGCTAAGACGTAGAGTAGTATCAGGATGGCCGTGAAATATTTTCTGTAAACATATTACGTCAGTCAATTGCCTTCTTATTGTAAGTGTATAAGTAATATTTTATGATCTAAGGCATTCAAGTAGACAGTATTTGAAAGATAACAGTCTTAGCACTTTCTTAACAGATTGTACTGGACACTCATACCAGTGACATCGACTGTAAATTACCGGTTGTCTCTTGAGGGTACGTTGGGTAAGGATTTGAAAATGAAATACAGACTTCACGAATATCGTCGGACAACTGACTGATTGGGCCAGTTGCTTCTTATCTCTAAAAAGGATGCATGAGAGAATTGAGGAACCAATAAAATATTTGAAATTTAATTAGTACGGTTAAGTCCCATTTGACGTATGACACTTGTCCGGTAATGACCTTATAAAAGAATCGTCATCGTAAAATGTTTGATAACGGATATTTCCTTAATTATTTCAACTATTATTTAGGTACATCCATCGGTTACACAGACACTACAATATTTTCACGTTTACAACAATGTGGATTGTTTGAAAAGGCTGTTTTATAAAATACGACTACTGCACAGAAATTACGTTGCCTTAGGTCAGTGCATCGGTGGGGCTACGGCAGGCTTGATTAGGATATATTGCAATTCGCCGGAAATGGGGAGGAGTAGGAGAAGAATGGTTAGTCCCATTTTTAGCATAGATGAACAATGCAGACAACACAATGATCAAATGCCGCACAGTGCATAAGAGGAAGTTGTTAATTCGTGTCTTGAAGAGATACATGTAGGGCGGAAACGGAAAATCCGACCAGTCCAGAGAGCTAGTTGTGAAAACGACCCATTCTGAATCAAAAAAAGGAATGTGCTGATGCCGAAGGATCGATAACAATAGTTTGGTTTACTTTCCACCTGAAATATGAAATAAAGTTTGAATATGTTTAAATTTCTATTTCACTTTTGTTTTTGAAACTCAGCAGTTAGACTCGATGTCGATGACAATGCATTTTAAAAAAATTTGGTTGCAATCATGTACACACACACAGACATATAAGCATTTCTCTGAAATCGGATGACAATACTGGAGTTAATAAACTAAATAAATGTTAATTCTACCCGATCAGCATTTAGCGAGGTGTTAGAGTTGTCGATTTCAGTTCCTGGGTAGGAAGGTTCAATCCTCAGTCGTCCCATATTTTTAAATATTTTATTAGACATTTTAGTAAAATAATATTTAATCTACAATAAAAGATACAATATTTTTTTAGACCACTTTAATTTTAATTGCACTCTTCCGGTTTTGGAAGAACCCTTCCTTCGTCAGGAGAATATTAAAACTTTAATATTCTCCTGACGAAGGAAGGGTGCTTCCGAAACCGGTAGAGTGCAATTAAAATTAAAGTGGTCTAAAACAAATTAATATCTTTTATTGTAAATTATGACGAGCGACATAGTAAATGCTTATTACAAATATGAAATATTTAATCATTTCAATTTCGATTTGGCTCAATACAATTTTTGATTTAAAACAATTCAATTATTATTATTTTTGTTATATATAGGTCAACTATATTAAACACGGCTATAAATAATGTAATTGAGTGATGATTAATATTAAAGTAAAGTCTTTTTAGAACTACGGAAACGCTATTGAAGTCTCAGAACTGTAATTTGAGTACATTTACTGTAATCAAAGTTTAAAAGTGTTGTGGCAAATACAAAATAAAAACAATATTTCCACAAAAGCTTTATAGTGCATTTGGTTTATGAAACCGATTTAACGATAGCTTCTAGAATAACATTTATTAGTTTGGAAGTAAACCGAGCTGTGGTCATACAATACCCGACAGAAGGAAATAAAGACCGCGTAATAATAATTGTAATAAAGCCTTTTCATTTGAGGTGGACGTTCTAATGAAGGGACAGGAAACCTTTTCACCTTTTTATGTATTAGAATGGTAAGTTTTTTCAGTATGGTCCTGGTGAAAGATGAAATGCAAAAAAGGTAAAAACTTAGTCCTGATAAGCAGTCCCGCAGGTAGTCCTGATAAGCAGTCCCGCAGGTAGTTCTGATAAGCAGTCCCGCAGGTAGTTCTGATAAGCAGTCCCGCAGGTAGTCCTGATAAGCAGTCCCGCAGGTAGTCCTGATAAGCAGTCTCGCAGGTAGTTCTGATAAGCAGTCCCGCAGGTAGTTCTGATAAGCAATCCCGCAGGTAGTCCTGATAAGCAGTCCCGCAGGTAGTCCTGATAAGCAGTCCCGCAGGTAGTTCTGATAAGCAGTCCCGCAGGTAGTCCTGATAAGCAGTCCCGCAGGTAGTTCTGATAAGCAGTCTCGCAGGTAGTTCTGATAAGCAGTCCCGCAGGTAGTCCTGATAAGCAATCCCGCAGGTAGTCCTGATAAGCAGTCCCGCAGGTAGTCCTGATAAGCAGTCCCGCAGGTAGTTCTGATAAGCAGTCCCGCAGGTAGTTCTGATAAGCAGTCCCGCAGGTAGTCCTGATAAGCAGTCCCGCAGGTAGTCCTGATAAGCAGTCCCGCAGGTAGTTCTGATAAGCAGTCCCGCAGGTAGTCCTGATAAGCAGTCCCGCAGGTAGTCCTGATAAGCAGTCCCGCAGGTAGTTCTGATAAGCAGTCCCGCAGGTAGTCCTGATAAGCAGTCCCGCAGGTAGTCCTGATAAGCAGTCCCGCAGGTAGTTCTGATAAGCAGTCCCGCAGGTAGTCCTGATAAGCAGTCCCGCAGGTAGTCCTGATAAGCAGTCCCGCAGGTAGTCCTGATAAGCAGTCCCGCAGGTAGTTCTGATAAGCAGTCCCGCAGGTAGTTCTGATAAGCAGTCCCGCAGGTAGTCCTGATAAGCAGTCCCGCAGGTAGTCCTGATAAGCAGTCCCGCAGTTGGTCCTGATAAGCAACATGGGTGCTCGTCTGCAGGATATCTTGTGTAGTTTGTCTTAATGAATATTATTTTATGTTTCACCGTCTTTTACTAGGTTTTGTTATGTTTTGTCACATCTGACATGACATGTAAGAAAATAATGATTTAACTAGACAAAATTAAAACTCTATTTTAAATTTAAATAAAATAAATAACTTTGCAAACACCACTATTTAATTAAAAAGGATCGACATGTTTCAAAACCAATGTTTTAAAACCAGGCTAAACGTAAGATAAAAATTAACAAATTAAGAATAGACCACCAGGTATACGTACCAGGTTGCGCTTCCTCTTTCATTAGCCAACGGTTTGGACAGCATTACAGTGCCCATCTTATCTAATTTTACCATTACTTCTGCTCTTATGATGAAAACTGTACTGTTGTCTGAATTGTTGGCATAATACATTTGGCCGTGAAAATCTCAAATCATACACATACTGACAAATATATACATATACATGTGGAAACAAATATTGCAATGAGCGGTGATTAATAATACATTTGGCCGTGAAAATCTCAAATCATACACATACTGACAAATATATACATATACATGTGGAAACAAATATTGCAATGAGCGGTGATTAATAATACATTTCGTAATTGTAAAAAGCATTCACTTTGTGGCTCATCATAATTTATAATAAAAACACATAAATTTGTTTTTGACCACGATAGTTTTATTTTCACTCTACCGGTTTCGGAAGATCCCTTCCTTCGTCAGGAGAATATTTAAAAGTTTTAAATATTCTCCTGACGAAGGAAGGGATCTTCCGAAACCGGTAGAGTGAAAATAAAACTATCGTGGTCAAAAACAAATTTATGTGTTTTTATTATAAATAATACATTTGGCCGTGAAAATCTCAAATCATACACATACTGACAAATATATACATATACATGT
The DNA here is from genome assembly GCA_026573805.1 of Hesperophylax magnus. Lineage (NCBI taxonomy): Eukaryota > Metazoa > Arthropoda > Insecta > Trichoptera > Limnephilidae > Hesperophylax > Hesperophylax magnus. The sequence continues at coordinate 2,093,633 of JAIUSX010000050.1, forward strand.
GGAAACAAATATTGTAATGAGCGGTGATTAATTGGTTTTCATTACAAAAAAACAATTATATAAAACAAATAATATTTTCATGAAATAGGTAATTTTTGCACTACGTATATAACGAAAACTTTTATAAACTAACAAATTAGTTTATATTAAAAGTAAATGGTTGCCGTTAGGTATTTTTTGTCCAGAGGAGTCAAAAAGGCTAGATTGGCCTAAAAGCTCTGAATCCTTGACTAGCCGCGGGTGACCACGGCCACCGTTTCTGTGGCTGGTTGACGATAGCGATCACTTCGCTATCTTTATTTTATTTAATCTATGCGTTAAAATTCATCAGAAGCTGAGGAGTAGATAAGTATTTGTGAGATACATGGATCTGAATTTCCACCACACTGCAGACGTAGACACCACACCTGGTGCCCTTGCACATTCTAAAGACCTTCCGACTACACCTGGAATTAGAAGTCGATGTAGTTGGCTGGCTGAGAACGGCCCCAACTGACTCGATTTGAACATTGCCAGGAACCGCGGGGCTGGAGTCCTGTCAGCTGTTCATTTCGACATGAGTGATCAACTCACCATATTCACAAATCTAGATTCATGGTAGGCTCCATTATTAATGCAAAGTAACTTCGATAGTAAATCACCATCACATAGCTTTTGGATTTTATTTTAATATGTATTAACTAAATTATTTTTATTTTTTTATTTGAAACCGATGTAACTAAGTTTTAAAGCACATCATTGATTAGTTCAATAACCCCGCACACACAGTATTACAGCCGCCTACATAAGGTCCACACCTGAGATATAATTTAAATACACTCCCTCTGTCCCCTAAATATTTTTTTTCTATAGGAGGCCCTGAGGTAAAAAATATTCCCTCAGAGGCTAATGTTATCTTTGGGGATGATGAGGGTCTTATTAGGGAAAGAAAGGAGAGAAAGTTCTGGGAAGGAAAAAAGTATGAGGGGTGAATAGGAATCTGGGGGTCAATGTGTCCAGGAGTGATGGACGTATGAATCCATCCATCCCTCCTGGATAGGTCAAAAGGTCTTTTTCAACCAGTCTTTCCAGATCCGACCCGCCACGCAGTAGCAGACGCATCCACCACCAAGACCTAGACAAACCTCACCCCATGAACCCGGGCACCACTGCTAAATCATCAAACGTAGCCAACCACTTAAGTTGTCCTATGGCAGGGGTGTTGGTGTTAAATATATGCACACCCCACCTAATAATCTGTACGACCAGCTGGTTCCCCACCCTGGCTCTAATGTATTGATTTGTGGATTTTCACCCAAAAATCGTCATCATAATCAATCATCACTGATTTATGACACCAACACATATTATATTGTGATAACCGATAAGCAAGGAAGAATAATGAGTTGGGCATAATGAACTGATATTAAAAAAAATACAAATTGATTGTATTGGTTTTCAGCTTACAAACAGATTTTTGCATTTAAAATTCCCCTCAAAACTTAATGAGTGATAAGTAGGTACCAAACAAACGAAAGTAGGTAGGCTACATACACCTACAGTAAAATTTTACGTTCTAGATAATAATATTTGATCGTTAAAACGAGAACAGTGCTAATGGATTACGAGTATTATATGATCAGTTTTCCCAGTTCGATAAGTGTGTTCAATGATTACAGTATTCCGTCCATATTGAGTAATAAAACATGTTTCCGAATGCATGGAAATATGTGTGAATGGAATTTATCTTGAAATATCTCGGAATAATGAAATATTACCATGTTTATATTTTTTTAAACACAGCCTTTAAATAAAATTTTATTTTAAGCAATAATTAGTTGCTTGAAATATCAACACAAATATCTCCAGAGTAAAAATAAATGCCGCCAACGGGAATTTAACCCCTTCTGATGTTCTGGTGCTCTGAACCTCTGAAAAACACGCCAAATAATTCAATATGTACTAGTACCTCGATCAAAAATTACTGCTTATTATGTTTTTTTACCCTGTAAACAACCAACATTATTTTTGTAGGAAAAGCGTTGTCAGTGCTAAATTTCCAACTAGATGGCGTCGAGACATATTATATCTACATTTGTTGGTGAAATATTTTGACTTGTCATTTTTACTCGGAAGATATTGTCAATTTATGTTGATATTTCAGGCGACTAATTATTTCTTATAATTATTTTTTTATCCTTTATGCTATGCATAAAACCCTGTCTTATAAACAGTTTATAAGACTTAGTTAGTTTATCATTAAAAATATAATAAATTTTATTAATCACACTAAAAAGACAAGGTGTAGGCCTCCATAGTTGAGTGGAAACCAGCTGATCCTCAGTTACGATTTCCGAGGTGGTGGGTTCATATCTTGGATGCTCAAGGATTTTTTTTAAAAATAATTCTGTGTTAGATTATTCACAATTTATTCATTTAAAATGAAATGTAGTAGACCAGGGTATGGATTCACCAATCTAGGCCGCTCGCAATCGCCGACGAATGTACATACATTGGTCGACATTCTTATTCTTGAGTCTCGTCGACGGTACATACTTACATACAACAAACGTCAAAAGTCATTCCACGTCGAGAATCAAGCTCCTGATAAATACATTATCATGGCGAGAAATACGATTTAAACGGCACGGCGTTAGAAAGAGAAAACACCACTCTTTATTATTTTATAAGCAATAATTATTAGCCTGAAACACTCATCCACATTGAAAAATCTCCTGATAAAAGATACATGACGCCAACGGGACTTGAACCCGTGTCCTTTCGATTGCCGGTCGACAGCTCTGACCACTGAGCTATGGCGGCTTATCTCTTATCCGCGAAATAATTCAATATATACTAGTGTTTCATTCAACAATTACTGCTTATTACATTTTTTCACCTGAAAACAACCAACTTTATTTTTATATGAGAAAGGCATTGTAAGTGCTAACTCTCTCACTAGATGGCGTCGAGACAAATTGTCTACATTTTTTGGTGAAAATTACTAGAACTTGTCAAATATTATTATTTTTTTTTTTTTGCTAAACTAATGTTTAAGACAAGATTTTTTATGCATAGCACAAAGGGTAACAATTATTTTATAAGCAATAATTATTAGCCTGAAACACTCATCCACATTGAAAAATCTCCTGATAAAAGATACATGACGCCAACGGGACTTGAACCGGGACTTGACTTGAACAGGCTAATAATTATTGCTTAGAAAATAATTGTTATCCTTTGTGCTATGCATAAAAAATCTTGTCTTAAACATTAGTTTACCAAAAAAATAATAACCACTCTTTATGTTCGAATCTAAAATTAAAAAAATATTGTTTATTATATTAAGCGTATTTTATCATTTATTCTTTGTTTTTGGATGCGTTCAAAAATATTCCATTTATATAGAATTTATTGCAAACGGAAATACTCCGACCTTATGTCAAAATATGGCAGAAGCCTTGAGAGTTAATTCTGAACTGCTTCTGTGGTTGGCGCAGTCAAGGGCTTAAAAAGCCTTTTATTTCCACACGCGCCTCTTACACTAACCGTCATATGAAGAGTGCTACCAAAGTTAAGGATACCGTGACACGTGATGTGCAGACAAGTAGCGGACGTCAGACTATTTTCAACGTTATATACTGTAACCACTATCTTTTGACAGTAATTTACAAAAAATCACTTAAAAATCCGATTTGATTGCAGTATTATCAATAAAGATATTATAATACAAGAGTATTTGCTGTAAAGTATTTTTCATTATGGAACCGTACGTCGCTGATTTTGATAACCAATTCTATTACGCTACGCTAAAGTGTCTGCCCCCTACCCATGAAACGCGCCAATTACATTGACCCTAATGCTAGAACAGATTCCCGTGCCTAATGTTCTGACATATGAGGTAAAAATTGTAAGGCATATGACGCCGTTCTATTTGTATAAAGAAAATTAGTTTTAAATTCAGTAAATTTAAATGATTCACCTCTTCATGGATTATAAGAATCTACGTTCTGAAAGCGTTCGTCATTAGCAATACTTTCAAATGAATCCTTGTGCTTAGTGTGTCGAGTAGGTAGTTTAGTGAACTAGCTGAAGTACCCGGCGTTTTCCGAGCTTTACACAGAGTGTTCCGAAGTCAGAAAAATTTTGTCTAACATATTCATAGGCTTTAAACTAGATTAGAATAGAGTAAAGCTCTCTAACTACCATTGTTGATCTGCATTTGTGACATCTGTCATTGATTTAAATTTATTTTGATATGGCCTTTTGATTGCGTAAAGACGTTTTATGTGCAATTTTTGAAATCCATTTAAATTTAAAAAAAATCAATTAATAACTACAACTTTTTTTCCCAATGCAAATCTTCAATTGTTGGTGTTTGCACTGCAGCTGTAGTGAGCGAAGTAGAGATTGTGGGTTCACTTGAGAACTGTAAATAACAGTAAAATATATTGGTTAAAACATTTTTTATTTATTTAATTAAATAAAATTTAATAAGTTCTGCAAGTATTTTTTGGCTTTTGTTTTTGTTACAGCTGTTTCGGCTTTCTATGCCATTTTCAAACTGTCTACTTGTCAAAACGGATTAATGGACGGTCAAATGGAGTTCTACGAATTAAACACAAAAACAATAAATATATTTATATGGTTAAAACATCAAAAACTTGTGCAACAGTGGTGAACAAAATATTTACTTTTCTCATCTAAATTAAAATTCTAAAAAAATTCTTAAAAAATACTTAATAGAGAACACACAGAATTATGCGTGTAATATATAATATTAGTGGTAGTTTAAATGTAGGAACAGCCCATGCAATAAGCTTGCCAATTTTTGTTACTGGCTTAAAATCATTTTGGTCAAAGTGAGACGAGCAAATGATATTATGTCAAATAGGACACTCACTTTCTCCCCCTTGCGTTAATCCATTTTTCTGAAATAATGATAATTAATTCAGATTTATAATACTATAATTCATGGCATATAAAAACTGAGATAAATTATTCTTTACCTAATATTAACAAACAATCACATTTTTTCTTGTGAATACGGTACAGTCCTAACTGATCTCATCCGTATGCAGACAGTGAGACTCTGTCATCCCCAATTGGAGTATGTTGTGAGGTAGAAGGAGTAAAATTTCTTTACTCTGCTACATACAAATTATTTAAACAAAACATTGTTTCAACTTAATTACCACAAGGGGCAACTATTTACGTTCGAAGAGATGGTAAAAGATGCATTTAAGTTCCATTTTTAAATCAATGTTAATAAGTAAACAAGTTATAAATAATATTATTTTGTATTTTAATAGAAAAGCATTTTATCTACCACCATCAGCTTCTTCAACAATAATTATCAACAAAAATAAAACATAAAAAAAAATATTATTGTGAAATATCGATAGTCGATATTTATATGTAATCGCGTCCCTTCACTAGCTTTGCGATGACAGGTTCGCCGGCGAGTGCGTAGGCTGACGACAATAAAAACTTTGAAATATCATAAAAAATTGTTATCGTATTCTAATTTCGTACTTACAGTTGAAATTTTTTTTATTTTTTTTTTTATATTAACTCCACACAGGACGCCCTGAAGAAAATAATTTCCTTCAGGGCCTATTTCATCTTTGGGGATGCTGTGTGGAGGGTCTTTTTGTAGAGAGGAAGGAGTGAACATGGGTCTTGAAGAGTCCCATGTTGTAGGAGGGAGGAAACAGAGAGGCCGGCAGCTCGTTCCACAGCCGAGCTGTTGAACTTAAGAACGAATCGTAGAAACGACCCGTTCTCATGTGACAAATGTCAACCGTGTACAAATGTTGTGCGCGCGTTTGGCGTGTATCCCGACTACGAACCGATGCTGAAGGGATCATTGACGCTAGTTCCTCAGAGCATCTTCCATTGTAATACCGATAGAACAAGGACAGCATACCTACCTGACGCCTGTGCTCTAAAGATTGCAGTCCATTTGTTAAGATTGGGGAATCTATCAAACGGACCGCCTGTTTCTGCACAGAGTCAAGGGTTTTTTTCAGGTATTTTGGGGCTCCGGACCAGAGATGGCTGCCAAAATCGACAGTAGGGCGCACTTGCGATTTGTACAGGGTCAGCAGTTGTGTACTATTAAAGTATCTGTGGGCCCTGTAAAGTAAGCCCAGCTTCTGAGAGGCCAACTTTACTCTGGCTTCGATGGAGCCCCCGTACCTGAGCTGGTCACTTATAGTTACACCAAGCATATCAATGGAAGGCCTATTCGGAAGATTTCTTACGTTGAAGAAGACTAGATTATCATTTGGATCCCTTTTAGACGTAATCAGACAGGATTGGGTCTTTGAAACATTGAATTCGACCAAATTATTTTTACCCCAGGAGGAAATATTCTCGAGATAACCGTCCATTCTTTGCTTCAAAGCCCTCCGAGCCGTTGGAGTTTGTGTGCCCTTTGGAGGCTTGTCAAACAAAAAGCTATCATGAACTGTACTGTCATCCGCGTAACAATGAATCGGTGCACATGTCAAAAGGTCATTGATGTGCAACAAAAACAAAGTCGGAGACAGAACCGATCCCTGTGGGACGCCAGCATTTATAGGGTGTGAGGAAGAGATGAAACCGTCAGCAACCGCCTGAATCGACCTATTCCTTAAAAAGTCAGCAATCCACGTACACAGGGATGCGGGAAGTCCGTAAGAAGGCAATTTGTTGACAAGTCCTCGGTGCCAGACCCGGTCAAAGGTCTTTGATATGTCTAGTGCGACCGTTTGGGTCTCACCGTGACGTTCCAGGCACCGCCCTTAAACATGCGTCACATACGCGAGAAGATCACCGCACGAGCGGTTCCGCCGCAATCCGTATTGACGGTCGTTGATAATTTTGTTCTTCTCGAGGTATGTGAGCAGTTTGTCGTTGATCACACGTTCCATCACTTTGGACAGAACTGATGTGATCGCTATGGGGCGGTAGTTGGCCGGGTTGGAGCGGTCACCTTTCTTGGGAATAGGGTGAATGACGCTTTTTCCCAACCAGAGGGCACAGTGCCACACTTCAGGGACATTTTGAAGAGCTTTGTCAAAACTGGAACTATTTCCGCAGCACACCTCTGCAATACCACGGCAGGTATTCCATCAGGTCCACTAGCTTTGTTAAAATCGAGCCCCCGTATAACGTGGTGTACATCCCGATGCCGGATCCTTATCTTTTTCATATAGAAGCCGCAGTGAGGAACCGACGGCGGAACAGCACCTCCGTCGTCGAGGGTCGAGTTATCCGCAAACATTTTCCCTAATAGGTTGGCCTTTTCGGTGGCGGTGTTTGCTAGTGAGCCGTCAGGTCTGGTAGGAGGTGGCAAACTGGGTTTGCAAAAATTCCGACCTATTGAGCCCGCAAGCGACCAGAATGCTCTGCTGCCATGCGGGCAGGCAGCCAGCTTTTTGCTGATCTGCAGGTCGTGTTCGAATTTTGACCTATTGATGATTCTCTTGCATTCCTTTGCCGATTTGTTGTATGCTGATCTGCTTTCGGGCGTTCGAGATGTGTTGTAGGCTCGGTAAGCCGCGTTTTTTCGTCGAACTGCTTCGGAGAATTGTCGACTGAACCACGGCTTTGAGCCCACACCAGTTTCTTTAGTAGTCGATTGTATGAAGCCATCCATCGCCGATTTGATGACTTCACCAATCTCCTGGGCACATCTTGAACGGTCCAAAGTCCGAAACAAACAGTTGACCACGAAAAAGCATTGAAATCCCGCATACCGAACCAATCTGGCAAAATTGGCGTGTCGCATTTTCACAAAGTAGCACTGAACAAGAAGGCATTTTTAATAAAATGATGACGAACAGAAACTTGACTAAATGAACGAAATCTTTACGTATTGAAATCACGCTCAGTAGACCATGATCAGCCAACGGACGGGCGGCCCTCATAGCATATCTCCTTATATTCTATTATCTTTGATTATCAAGTTATCTATTCCCTTCAGCCTTTATCCCTATTGAGGATGCCATAGTCTCATCGGCTCCAGATTTTTGCGATCAGTTGGGCTCTCAAAAAGTGTAAATTATTAAAAATTATAGTACCTAAATCGTGATGTAAACAATGTAAAAAAAAACGGTACAAAATTTGGCGACGCAAAAAATAAAACTATGAAACTATGTTTAAATATTGTGAGATTGGATATTGTTTATTTACCGCTCCAATAAATATTTTTCAATCAACGTTTTATTTTTCTACATATATTTTTACAAACGGTTTATATTTTAAAGTCAAAATAAATCGAAAACTTATATAGAAAATTGATGAAACGTTCAAATAAAAATTTATAGAACACCCCCACATATTGATATTTTTTGTAACTTACTTTAATTTATAAATAAAGTCAGAAAAGAGCTACGTCAGAACACGTTAATACAATATATTAGAGTCAGACACTCAATTCTGGGACACCCCCATATGATTAATTTTCGGGCCACTTTGGAAGTCGCTTGCAGGAATCTCCGAGATCTACTATACCCTGGTGGTAGCTACCCAACTACCCAGCTCCCCAGCTACCCCGCTATCCTCCGTACTCCAGGAGCGGCGAGTGACATCCATTAGCGGGCATAGCGCTCCCCGATTGCCTCTGCCGGTTTGCACAATCGTCCGGGGAAATGTATTGTTCGGTTTATGAAATCGTCTTAGAGCTTTCATCCCTCTGCTGGGCAGGGTAGGATTAAGTTTTACATTAAATCTTATCCATTCTTCTTTATTTATTAATGGTTATTGAAATGATCATTACCAAAAATGATAATTCGTTCAAAGTTTTTCTTTTATATATTAAATAATAATATTATTCAGTTTATAAATAAAAAAAACCCGTAAAAAACAAAGTTAACGACCCCCGTGGTCGATGGGTGAAGCTCTCGACTAGCGAGCTGAAGGTTGCGGATTCAAATCCCGGAGTGCGCAAATAAATTTTATTTGATTAATTTTACATATTTCAATAATTAAAAATAATATTTAGTATATTTGCGACACGTTCCCGGGTAGAAGATACTCTCAAAATGGTTTGTATTTAAAACTGTCACGCGTAATAATAATTACACAGCATTACTTGTTTATATAATAAACTGGTCTTTATATATTGAATAATAATTTATTGATAAACTTAAGCTTAAGATAAACTATAACTATATTTTAACATAACTTTAACTAAACGATAACTTAAGAAAAACTTAAATTAAAATAGTGTTCTACAAATTAAACTTGATAACCGTGAACAATCATTTATTCAATTTAATAATGGTCTATATTTCACCAAATCCTAGAGCATGTAAGCTCATAAAAAATCTGTAAGCTGACGCCTAGTATTAAAATCTCCCGAGTAAAAATAAATGCCGCCGACGGGAATTGAACCCGCTCCTTCTAATGTCCGGTCAGATGCTCTGGACCACTGAGTTACGTCGGCTTATTTCCAACACGCAAAATAATTCAATATGTACTAGTGCTTTAATCAACAATTACTACTTATTATATTTTTCCACCTGTAAACAACAAACTTTATTTTTGTAGGAAATGCTTTCTTTGTGCTAAATTTCCCACTTGATATTTCAGGCGACTAATTATTGCTTTTTAATAATTTGTTATCTTTTGTGCTACGCATAAAACCTTGTCTTATAAACATTAGTTTATTATTAAAAAAATAATAACATCTGCATTGCATTTTCTTTTTGGAATTTCTAAGTACTGGTTGTTTCAAAGAATTTGAACAATTCATGAAATTTTGACGTTCGTATTCGGGTTATGTGAAAGTCCTATTCAAGTTCTGTTATTTTATCATTATAGGTTAGCTGCTTAAAATAACTGAAATAATATCAGAACTTGAAATAATCATTCGCAGAACTTAAAATTAACTTTGAAATTTGAAGAATTGTTCAAACTCTACGAAACAACCACTAAGGCAAAACATCTACTTTCAACTCTCATTGTCAATTTTAAAATTTTTTATTACGGTACCAGAGTCCCAACTGATACCAACGACTACTGTCCTCAACGATTGGGTCTCTGGCATTTTTAAAAATCGTTATGCTGTGAGGCTGAAGGGAATGGGGAGGGTATTAAAATAGAAAAGAGGAAGTTCTTGATGTACCTGGCTATTCAGACCTAGTCACTAAACACGGCCGTTTTAATAATTTGAGAGAATTTCCTAAATTGAGGAAGTCTTTTGTGAATTTACCTGAGTGACTCTATATTTAATTGAATCATCAAATCTATCGCTCTGCGTCTTTAAGCCAAAAATCCATTTTGGGTCTCATAAAATCTATCGAAATATGAGTTCTGGTTACAAAAATTCATAATTTTAATTTTCTGGGTCAACACAATGATCGTAATGTTGTTGCCACCAGATGGAATGAAGCTTTGAAATGTCAATTTTCCTGTTACAGATTCGACATTATTTTAAAATCAAACACATCTCTGTACTCGCGAAGTATAACAACTTTTCGAAAAGCTCGAAAAATCACAGAAAATAGATAAGTAAGTAAGCCCGTTAAAAGTTTCTAAGAACTTTTCAGTATTTTCTTGGAAGCTCTAGATATATTTGAAAATAAACCTTCCCTATTCCAACATTATGTTCCAAGATGAAGGATTTTAAGATGTTGAGTTTTTGAAAAAAAGACTTTCTGACACAAAAATATATATTTTAAATTTCTGGAAAGTGTCATCTCAGTGTCAAAAGTGCCAATTTTGCTGTGATGTAATATATATATGACGAAGTTTCCCCGGAAGGGTAGTCAGAGAGGACGGACCGCCAAACAACTATGTATTGGCATATGCTCCGTTTTTCATTCGAATTGCATGCATCTTCGCTGGCAGAGCTTGTTTTTTAACGGCAGCCACATTGCAGCTATATATGTCAATATCCGAATTGGTTCTGTTAAACACTGGCATAAATATTGGCAAGTTAGTCCTGCAGACCGGGAGATAGAACAGTCTACATTGTTAGGGACTGAGGTAACCATCGGGAACATAGAAATGAATGCTCTACGTGATAGCCCAGTTTCAACATCCATGAATCAGTCTGAAGAAATGCGTAGCAATATGTACAACTTGATATGACCCGACTTAATTATTTGATTCACTTGGCCGTGCCACTTTTTCCTCGGGTGTTCCCGACTTCTACTACTATTCTCTTTAACTTCACATGTTTTGATGATAACTAAACAATTTTGAGTCCGTGGTTGAGTGGTAAGATAATCCTCGACTTGTGTGTCCATCTAAATCCCGGCGTGTGCAAATAAATTTTATACGATTTATTTGTGTTGTCACATTGTATTAATCAAAAATATATATTATGTGGTATATTTTCTTCACGTTCCAGAGCTGAAGATACTTTAAGTAACTCCCTGGAGAAAGACCATCATTTAAAAACAAAAAGTTGTTTGAAATAGCTATAGCTATGTTTGGTGACCAGATCTGAATAGGCAGGTTCATTCCTATCTGCCACTTCTCCACCATCTTCCCGTCCCACTACCTTCAGCCTCATAGCATACCGCAATTGGAAAAGCCATAGTCTCGGCTCCAGGCAGTTGGGAGCTATTGGGACTCTTGTACCTGCACTCGCTTACAAAAATATTTAAAACTTCCTCGGCTAATTGCGGCATTTTTTTTTGTTTTTTGAAATCGCCGAAATATCAGATGTTTATAATGTGACCTAAATACACAACAGGAAAAGGTTTGTGAGAATGTTTATTTATGTGATTTGAGCTTACTACAAAATAGTTTGTTTTAAATTTCAAAGTTAGGATGATTATTCTATCCAACTATTTACTTTAAATATGTTTCTTTATTTTGTCACTTAGAGATTGTTTCAATTTCTGTTAAACGTGTTTACCATTTGGATCCATTTAATTATTCAAACATTAACGTAGTTTAGTTTCTTACGCTTCGTAAAATTTTCCGTGGCTAACTTAAAACTGTCAAATTCTAAGAATTTTTTCTATGAAAGAGGTGGCTCTTAACAAGCTTTGACGAAATAAAAACATTAACTTGTATTTAAAATATCGATTTCTGCAATAAAAGTCGACAATATTTTCTATTAAAATGCATCTCTTTTGTAATTACTTCTAAGGTAATCTGGGCTATCATTGCCCGCAACTGCTGATTGCCCACTCTCACTTTAATTGTCCTCACTAAAATTTGTAAATATTTCTCCAAAATCTTAACATAAGACTTAATTAGTTCAATATTAATCGGCAAAATGATGTATCGGTTGAAAAGTGAAATCAGATTTTATGAAGCGCGTCGAAGTTTTTTCAATTTTGCGGGTCCTTCTTATATTATCTTAATGTTTTACCTATAATTCTGGATTGTTATAGAAAATAATGAAGTTTTTTCTATCTTCAGGTTGTTTTTCAATGATTTTTATCAAACCACTAAAGGGGGTAACATTATTGCAGGAATCACTATGTAGAAGTGTGCAATTACTGCTTATTTAGCTGTATTTTTGTTGTTCATTTAGTAATGGTGAAATATAATCGATGGAGTGATTAATAAAAAAAATGCAAAACAAATAAATAAAATATTAATTATTTTGTAACATGGTGGGTAGGACCAAAGCTGAAATCACTGAATTTCTTTAAGCTGGCAATCATTACAAATTTTACTTCTACTTTCCCCAATGCCCGCAATATCAATATTTTCCTATATTTTTTTAATTTATTTACGCCACGGTGGGCTATTGCCGGAAATTAATGTAATTTAAAGTTTTTTTTTAACTATTTGTTGTACATATTAACAATGGTGTAACATACAATCAATGCCCTGTACTTGATGTATATAATAAATAAAGTTACTAAGTATGGGCTGTTTCACAGACTTTGAACAATTCATAAAATTTCATAGTTGATTTGCAAGTTCTGTGAAGGTTGTATTCGAGTTCTGTTATTATATCATTATTGTACAATTGCTTCACAAAACTAAAATCACAACAGAACTTGAATAGACCTTCACAGAACTTGAAAATCAACCTTTTTGATACAAAATAAATTAATAATTTGTACATAAATCCGGTCCTGTTGCAGGACAATCGGTTGCTTCCAAGATCAAACCAAAGTGGTATGGCTGCATAATAATGCGATGCATCTCTCGGGCTACATAATGCAGTGAGCAGCGCAGTGTGTAGTGTGCAGTGTGCACTCGCAATATGCAATATGGGGACGGGACTACATTGAAGTTGGTCAAGGGACAGTCACTTCAGCGTCGTTCTGCGGGCTGCAGTTTCTAACAAAAACTCGAATATGCGCATTCAAGTGAAAAGTGTTTGTAAACTTATCTTTATATTAGTCTGTAATGCCATGCAATAGAGAGTTAAATCAGTAATATTGTAGTTACCCACAGACGTATTGAAAAGGATTATCGGAAGTTGCTCTCATTTTTGTACATGGCATTTACTAAAGCAGATACAAGTTGGCAAATCATGTATCGCTTTATTATAAATTGTCAATAATACGTGATTATTTTTAAATACAATTAAATACTGCCTTACGAAATTGAGTAAGGACTTTTGCATCACCTTGTGGTTTATTTTTTAAATTTTATTTTAGTCATTTGTACATATAAGGTTACAAATTACTAATTAATTGTTACATGCATATATGCTATAGTTTCTCATGCTTGATCTGGATCCTACACAATATCTTAAACCTTCCAATTGTTGCAGACTTTAAGTTTTCCAGCAGCGCATTATAGTATTTCATCCCTCTATATAGTATACTATTCTGAGCTTTCGCCTTGTCCTTCTTTGGTAGCCTGATTTCATTGCACGTCCTTGTTTTATGTCTGTGTATGTCCTTGTATGTACCTTGTATGTTCAATTTATTTATTTGAGAAATATTTGGGTAATAGGTTTTTTACTATTTTATGTACAAATATCAACGTGTTTAAGGTCAGCATCTGTTTCACCGTTAGCCAATTAAGTTCCTTTAACATTTTATTTACTTTCGAATATTTATTTCATATAAATATTGTTCTCATTGCCCTATTTTTAGATTAGTTTAGATAAAACTTAGATGTAGTAAAAGTGATAAAAACTAAACCATGGACATATTCAAGTCGGTTTACTTCAAATATATATAAAGCATTTCGTTTTCCAATACCATGAAAAATACAAGTAAAATATGAAAACGGTACCATAACGACAACTGCCACAATAATCTAACGATAGGTTATACAATAATTATTATCTTACAACCTTACATTCAAATATTTAATGTACCTCTGTCTCGACACGAAAATTGCTCACAGTGAATAAGGCAAAGCAAATACGATTTTTCATTCGTCCATCATATTTTATTAATGTATTTAGTTCATTTATTTATTACTTCTTCAATTGAAAAATAACTTGGTGGCATCATTTTAAATAAAATAGAAATAATCTTTGTTTACACCAATAAACAGTAGTGTAAACAAAGTTGGTTCATTTAATTTATTTGTTAGTTTTAAGATTACGAAAAGGAAAGAAAATAAACAAGCAGCCTTACTGGATACCCCGTTCTAAGGCCATACTATACACGATGTTGTTTTACGTAAACATCAATTTAGTTGCAGAAAACAATTTAAAAATATTTTTTCGAAGAAAACTTCTTCTAACTGCTTTTCACTTTGTGATGGCATTATTTATTTTTTATTAAAACACAAATAACTTAGTTTACATCACTTTATTTCGATACAAAATCTCAACATGTTTCGTGAACCAAGTTCACATCATCAGGAGCACAAGTATACTAAAGTTATAATTAAAATTAGGTCTAGAAAGAAGAGGTAGAAGGAGCGGGGAGAGGTAAGAGTGGGGGAGGGTTATTCAAAGTAGGAATTAAAATGTCATTAGACGGGAAAGACCGGGTAATTGGGAAAATATTTAAAATGGGGTTTATAAAAATTTTTTGTTTATTAATAATATCTGCTTTCATATTCACGTGTTTTCTTATTTCTAAGATTTCAAAATTATTGATTTGAGATACCTTGTAACCAGAATGTAGTATTTTAAAACCTGAATTAATATCGAAAGTATGGTCGTTATTTAATAAATGATCCGCAAATTCTGATTCACAGTTTCCCTTTAAAGCCCTAAGATGTTCTTTAATTCTGATCTCAAAGTTTCTATTAGTTTTTCCTATATAAAAGGAATTACAATCATTACAGTTGAGTTTATAAACACCTGATTTTTTAGTTTGACTATCAATATCTTTATTATTAAGAATATATTTTTTTAATTTGTTATCCGTATAAAACGCCGGTTGAATAGTGAAGGGGATGTTTTTATTTATAATTTTGGAAGTATCATTATCTACAAATAGAATTCTACGCCATTGTTTGTTTGTGTCTTTATAAATAGGATAAATATAAAGTTTAAAGAGTTTATGTTTAATTTTTTTATTTAGTATTTCAACTATCAATTTATAAGGATAGCCGTTATTAGATGCTATTTGTTTTATGATATTTAATTCTGAGGTATAATTAGGATCCGACAAAGGAATCCAAATTAATCTATTAAGCATAGAATGGAAAGCTGCGACTTTTTGAGAAAATGGATGATTTGATGAATTATGTATGACAATATCAGTGTACGTATCTTTACGGAAAATATTGAAATCTATTTTATTACCTATTATTGTTAAATTTAAATCTAAGAAATTTAAACTCTTATCTATACCTATTTCTAATGTAAATTGAATATTTTTATGTATTTTATTTAAAAAGTTTAAGAACATGTTCAATTGTCTTTCTGTTCCTAACCAAATGCAAAAAATGTCGTCCACATATCTCTTCCATATATTGTTGGAACTTCTTTTTTTTTTTTTTTTTTTTTTTATAGTGAATACCTCACAAGAGTCCCAACTGCTCCCGTCTGGAGCCAGTGAGACTATGGCATCCCCAATTGGGGGATGTTGTGAGGCTGAAGGTAAGTGGGGAAGGGAAAGAGGAAGGTGGGGAAGTCTGCTCTGGTTGTGGACATTCTAATGACATCCTAAACGTTGGCTAGAGAAAGAGGTAGTACAATACGACTTGATGCCTCAAAAATAAAGTACTATAATCAAATTAGTTAATATTAATTGTGTCTGCTAGTATGTAGGTAATATCTAATTAATTTTAACATACCTTTGAGACGTACACGACGTACAGTGCTTTTCCACACGCTTAATTATAAAACAAATGAAGCATCTAATTCACCAATTAACCGAGCTTTTCATACTCTAAATAATATTTGTCTAAACTCAAACACTGACATTTATCCCAAATTCAAACTTGGCATCATGTCAATAATATAAACTGTTCAAAGCGCATACATACAGACACACACAAACAGTCACACCTACATTACACATACACAAACACACACACCTATATTCTATACACGTCAACTGGTAATTAAGGAATACACATTCCACTTAGCAGACATTACAAGGAAACATGTCATAGGTACCTAACATAAAATATCTAATTCTCGTATATTGTTCCATCACTGTAAATCATTTACTGTTTGTTTTTATAACATAAAAAAATATATGCACAGGGGTGAAAGCCGTTAGAGTCTACTAAGATAAGGTTGTAAATTATTCACTAATTTTTCCAAGTAAACATAAATAAGAAAAAAGGTCATCGAGAGGAAATTAGTAGCTTCCAGTTTATGGGACCTTAAACTCAAACGTATTACAAAGATAAAAACACAGTAAACAAAAATCTCTTTCAAACTGTTTGACCTGTAATGAAGAGGTGCTCAACCATGTAATCGTTATCTGTTATCCTTCTCGGAAATGTATCGTTTAAGAAATTCAGTCAGTTGACTGCACATTTCCATTATCCGGTCTACTGAATACTTTTTATTGCCACATTTTTGAAAATGATTTGAAAACATTTAAAGGAATATTTATTCATCAATTTAATAAATTTCATATTGTAATTTTTTTAACAGTGCCAGGGGACACTTCTCTCTCTTCTGGAAGAATATATTATATAATTATGCTAAATACCGGCTGCGCCACTGGTATGCTATGGTTGTTATAGGCTGTACCACTATTACATTAAAGTTCTGGGAATATTCTAACAATGATACTCCGATATTGAATACTTTGTATATTACTACCCGAGTAGAGAGATTACGGATGCGTGTTTACTATTTGCGAGCTGGGATGTGAGAGGAAGATCATACTAATACATAATTTTTTTTAAAGTGGCTTTTTTGCAACTTTATTAGAAATCCACGAGATAAATCACCTTTCGGTTGAAATGATTAATAAATCAAGAGATGAATAAACCTTTAATAACTGGGTTATAAGCTTAATTCATCAGCATGGTATATTCTTTACCAACTCGTGGAAGAGTTTCATTTCTTGTAGCCATGTGATTCTGTGGGTTTGGTCCTTGGAGATTAACGGATTTACCTACCTTCGTGGATTTAAAAAAGGTAAATACATTTATTTATTTGACTTGTCCCACCGATTAGGAGACTAAAGCAGATCCATCAGTATAATAAATTATATCATTCTTAGTGTGAAACTTCAGCAGATTTTTTAATCTTCTTATGGCCATTTTACAAAAAAATCTCCATCCCTAAAATAATTGAACAATGAAAATATTCACATATGATCTAAATGTCAACTGTAATTTTTCCACTAATCTTCTAATAAATGTAATGCCAATAATTAGGGAGAATAAAATAGCAACTCATATTGTGCAAAATCGTTACTTCTGCAAGCTGAAACTATCTAAAAAATCTGTATTTATCTTAAGGGACCTGGCAGGTAAGTATGTTTTCAATAACTTGTAGATGATAAAGTCATGTTTGTACAGCGCTTTTGGGATGATTTTCAACAAAAGCGGTGCTCTACAAAATTTAACAAATAATAATGCAAAATGTTTTTATTATTACTTCATCTTTCCCTCATTTATGGAGTTAACTCCTACACACAAGTGGTGCTACACACAAGTGGTGCTACACACAAGTGGCGCTACACGCAAGTGGTGCTACACACAAGTGGTGCTACACACAAGTGGTGCTACACACAAGTGGCGCTACACACAAGTGGCGCTACACACAAGTGGTGCTACACACAAGTGGTGCTACACACAAGTGATGCTACACAAAAGTGGTGCTACACACAAGTGGCGCTACACACAAGTGGTGCTACACACAAGTGGTGCTACACACAAGTGGTGCTACACACAAGTGGTGCTACACACAAGTGGTGTTACACAAAAGTGGTGCTACACACAAGTTATTGAGAAAAATATATCAATAGGCTGTTCTACGAAAGTCCTTATACCAATACACACACTAATAATTTATATAACTCTTTATACATCGTTTATCTTTATCTGTACCTCAAATCATTCCATAGCTTATACCCATTTTAAATGTAATTCCCTTCCCCTCCACCTTATTTTACCCCTCTCTCTTTCTTACCTCACCTCTTCTATCTTACTTATAAATACACTGTAACTCTGTTATTAATTTAATATGTTTTTATGTAACCCTGAAGATTCAGGTTTACCCGAAACTGGTTGGTTTTATACCTTAAAAAGTAAATACTATAATTTGTTAAAAAACATTTTATTAAAATTATTATATTATACTTAATCACTGTGAATTGTATTAGATTTTATACTGAAGTACATTATGATTTAATCACTTACTCTGTTGCAACTCATCCCTTTCAATGTCCTTTCATGTAGACTCAGAAATAATGATTTGCTTTTCCTCAATCAATACTCACAAATTATGGATGACATTCACCAATGTCTAGAATAGCCAGACTTGTCAACTCAAGTCATGACCTTGAATTTTTTAGTGTAAGTCTAATGACTTTTGTCAGACATTACGCAAGTAATATTTTGTATTGATAAGTCGCGAACTCCATCAAAACCTTTTTCCTGTCTTGACTTGACATTATCTCTACTATTTTTGTGCCTTATTTTTGTCATAACATCTTGTATTATAACATTTCTCCTTGTATTAACTTTGTGTAATATGTAATGTGTTAATTGGACTTGGTCCGTTAGTAGGTAAATAAATAAATAATTTACCAGATATTTTATAGAGACCTGTCATCGATACCGATTGTTTGCTTCTGAAATAAATTAAAAATTAGGCAGTTACTCAATATTAAATGCTGAAAAGCAAACAAAAAAGTGTTACGCTCACTTTTGAAAGAACATATTTAAAAAAAATGGACTGTTTATGCAAAATCTATGAAGAATGCGGCTTCGTTTAGAAGTTGCATCACTTATGGATAGGTTGAAGGAAAGGATAACACTAACAGATCCAAACGAAATATTATTGTTATAATATACACAGTTATTATTTTTCGTGTTATTATTCCTTGATCCGATTCTCAGTTTAGACTGTCATCTTTTCAGTTTATTTATCTTGTTCTTTTTTTACATTAACTTCTGTTTGTTCCTAGTATTGTTATGAACCTTATACCTTTTCTAATTTTATTTCCTACCCTACAAATTATCTTATAATTCCTACCTACATACGCCGACAACAACGTGCGTGTAGTTCAGTTAGAATTCACAAACTGAATCCAAATTGCCAGGTGAAGAGATTCCAGGGTTGGATTCAATTTTCGAGTTTCTAAGAAATCAATCGCGTATGTTAGAAATGTTAGCTCCACATACGAAAAAGAGAAAAGGGTTCGTTTAACACGTTGTTATCTGGCAAAAAGGAAAATAACCTTTTTCACATTTTTTTATAAATATGCATCTTTTACATCTTTAAGTCCCCATCACAGGAGGGACAATTTTTTTAAATTTAAACCATTGTTTCAATTGCTTGAAACACCATCATGTAAAAGACTGCGTATCGCCGCAGAAGTATAACAAACTTAATATTTCGGGTGCAACCGGCAGCAACAATGGTCCCGAGCGGTTCTACGATTCTGTTGGAAACAGTACAGCTTGAGGCACGTCACTAATATAACACATATAATTATACGCGTCGCACAATGGGGCCGATGACCCCGAAAGTTGGCATCAAATCAGTGGTTGCAATGACATCAAATCTTTTTCGATTTTTAGTTCCGTATAGGCATTTTGATAAAAATAAGTGAAAAAAAAATGTTCGAAAAGTCACGCATACTTAGTAGAAAAATATAAAATTGAATAATATAAGATAAATTAAATCAGTCAAAATGCTCACTTTATTTCTCGTGCTATTTATTGACAGTTACACACATAATAAATCGTCTTCATCATCCTGTGACAATATACTATCGTCATCACTACTTGATTCAACTATCGAATCATTCCTGGTAGTCGTATTAGGGTCTGGTGTCTTTAGCATTTTCAGTACTTCTTTTGAAATTGTCCGGCTGCTGAAATTGTATTAAACGCTCAGCAGTGTGATCCAGCAATTGTTGCAATTTCACTTCCGCTGAAGATTCCGTGACCGTTATGAATTCACTTAATGGGTAACATTTTTTCTTATCTCCTTGTACAATTTTGTATGAAGGAAATACCTCTTTATCCTCTTATCTTATTAAATTGTATTGGTAGCGACTAAGTTTGGCATCTACAATCAAAGCGAGTGCTTCATCACCACTCAATACCTTTTTGTTTTGGGTTTTATCGGTAAAAGCTTTTCTGTACTTATTTGCTCTGGTCGGCGTACTTAACGTGACGTCTTTGACTACAGTCGATGCTGCTGCTTTACCTGCCAACCGAAAACTCATGTGGGTAGCAAAGGCTAACTCAGTGCTAGATTTTTTAGATCGCAATAGTATAGTTTTATGACGTTTCGTACGCTCAGACAACATATCAAAAGACAATGTGGGTCGACCTCTTTTCGTTTTTACTATCTCTGGTAAAGGTTTATAATTCTTAAACATAACGAGGCTTTCGAGTCATTTTTTATTATTTAATAAAAAGAAGTCATGGATTCTGTGACACTTCAACCATTTGGTTTTAAATTTAGAACAGAATGCAGCTATTTCATTAAAAAGTTCTTTTTGATTAAAGAGTTGACAATGAGTAAGTTCTAAGTGGTGTTTTTTCAGGAATTTTAATTTTTCGTCAAATTTCTTTACGCCACAATTCTTCATAATCATGTATAATTGGAATCTCGTAAGAACCACGTCAGAAATTGTATCTAAAACAAAACACATTGATTATTAGACTACAACTGTTTTTTATGAAAACTGATAGTCCTCACTTTCAAGTACTATAATTTAAAAAATTGTGCATACTTGCAACTACTTAAAATCTTGTAGCTAAGATACTAAACTATATAAAAACAATTAAAATATGACGGGATCTCGTGGAACTCTATACTATATACCTCTATGTTTAATATATTTACAAGAAAATATTTCATTCAAATAGGTGTTTGTTTTAATTTAAATTTATGACATATAATATGAGGATATCAATAACTACTATAATATAATTAAAGTACACACCATAAGACATCGTATCCATATTGAATTGGATCTGTATACTTGATAGATTTTGCTTTTAATAAACTTTAAAAGTATTGAAATTTACGCGCTTTCGAAAACTGAAACAGTCACCTGCACAAAGGTCAAGTTCAAACTGATCTCTTCCCGTCAGTATCGCAATTAGGGCGACACGCTTCGGAGTAATTATGCAACACTTAATGAACTTCAAAACTAGCATACTTGCTTCACTGTAAAGAACATTTGATTTTCTGAATTTCAGCCAACGCGTTACATGAAGTCACCCCAATGTGCGTCGTCGTGGATTGTGGGAGCCAAGTCTCTTTGATTCGAAAAGATGTTCTAAGCGTCTGGGTTTTTCAATGAAAGCACATCGTATTTCCTGTCAAATTCTTTAAGCAATACTCTTAAGATTTTTTTGGAAATTTAAGACATACCTTCAATAATCCGAAAGACAAATTACACAAACAAATTTAATCTTCAAATCACAATCGAGAAAGTGATGGTAGGTATATAGTTCAGTTGTTAACAACATCTGAAATCATTCCTTCTAAAGATCGTTCAAGCTTGCTGAATCGCGATTGTACAAACTAGAAACTCAATTTAAAAAGGATCCCATGTTTGCAATTAATGCATGGAATTTAGATGCATTTTATTTACATCATCATTGTGTTTTGAATTCTGACAGTAAAAATACAAAAATAAAATCGTAGATGGGTCGGCAAAAACCCAACCTAAAAACTTATCTCTAAATGACCAATTATTGAACGGTCCTAAATTGAAAACTGAAATTTCACATATGATTTTAAATTTTCGTTTTTATAAATATGTATTTACAGCTGTAATTTGTAAGATGTGCAGGCAAATATTAATTATTCTATCTCAGCGTACATTCTAAAATATTTTGTGGTGAGAATTTCAGAATGAATCGGTCATCGATTTTAAGTTACAAATTGCATCGTATGGTTTGTCTAGGTCACCTTTCTTGACAATCCGTAACCTTTGTAAGCTAGCACAAGATGAAAAATAAAAGTATCCTGACGCTGCCACGATTCTATGCCATGAATTTTAAATACATTATTTGGTAACCCCGAGGAAAACAATTTCCCTCGGGACCTATGTTATCTTTTGGGATGCTGTGTGGAGGATTTTTTGAGGAAAAGAACGAGAGGAAGTGCTGGAACTGTAAAATGTATGAAATGGGTCCAGGAGTGACGTTTGAATATATACCTCCCACTGCGGCGCAAGGCGATCGCGATGGGTCGAGAAATCAGTTGGATAGGACAGAGTCTCTCCTCAAACTAGCCTCTCCAGATCAGCAGGCGCATCCTGAACACACCTCACCCAATGAACCCGGGAACCCCTGCTAAATCACTAAACGTAGCGAACCACTTGGGGCGACCTATGGCAGAGGTGTTTATTATCCAATAAATGGTTCTCGCGGCGGTGGTACCCAAAACCGCCTCTTAAATTGAAATTTTTCTGTTTCACGTTTCGTCCAGATTTCTTTGTATTATTTTCTTCTTCTTCAATGTTATTAAATACATTGATTGATATAACGTTCAAAAATTAAAGCAAAGTTATTCAATTTCTTGCTATAAATAGGTTATTACAAATAATTTTTGGTATGGATTACCACTCCTCCTACCTTTTCTCGTGAAACATAAAATTACATCGTTATCCTTCAAATGGAGTTAGGCACTTTTATTGCAGGAAATTTATGAGCACCGTTGTATGAGTTCGGCGATGGTTTTTATACACTTTGTATGCCCACGGACGCGGCTACATTATTGATTCAAGGGGAAAATGATTTCTCTTACCGAACGGTGCAACATTTATAGTTTTAGATATGGCCATTCCAAGGAACTATTACATTTATACGACCCGTATAACGTTAAATATTATAAGGTTATTTGTTTATGAAGTCGTACACCTTTGTTTATCGATTAAAAGCAGAGACGATAAACTTGTAGACATTGTATGTGTGGTGGAAAAAAATATAAATAAAACAGAATACATCTTTTAAGGCGATGCCTTACGTCGTCTAATATTTTAAATCGAGCCGCTATCAATAACAGCCCTTACGTAGTTGGCAATAAGTTTTAAATTCCCGCTTAACACCATCCGCCAGTTGTGATTTATGCAAGAAAAAAACATGGCCAAAAAGTGCCATTTATTTTATTTTGTGGATGTTCAGGCATAAATATTTAATTTTTTTCCGATCATTTTATAAATAACTTAATTTTCCACATTATACAATAAATTCATAACTGAAAATGGGTTCGTAAGTAGGAGATTTTGAACTTTAAACCAGTTTTTATTGGCCTTATACATTATTTTTTCTGGGCAAAAAGACAAATACTCGATTATTTCAAAGGCCAAGATGTATTCTACTCGCAGTATTTAATTAAAGCATCTGAAACATTTCTAGGCGACCAAATTTTCAAACCAAAAACACATGATTTTGCATTACTACGTAGTGCATCGCCTTAAACTATATTTAGCGCCCGACTTTGTACTTTTTGAAACTTTGAATAATAGAAATAGTCATTATGGCGACTGATTTTATTTTTGAAAGTGAAATGGACTTTTCAAATGACGTCCGAACCTAAAAGCAGTAGGGATTGGCGTCGAAACTCCGGACAGAAATATCTGTGTAAATTTTACAAAGCCAAACTCAATGTTCGAAAGTATTGCTGCCACAAATGAAAAAAGTTTCTGCATTATATCAAGGAAATGCGTAAAATGTTACAAAATGTCGTCAGTGATCGAATCCCCAGAATGAACGAGGTTACCGTTAGATATGATTTGAGATGTCACGGCCAACATTTTTATCGTTATTATTTTCTTGGTTATTATCAAAGATATTAGAAGAACGAGATATGCTATGTTGGCCGCCGAACCGTAGGCGGAGTACTACCTAATTAGGGTACTTTGAATACTATCGGGACGTGTACGCACAGAAATCTGTTCTATGTATTAGTGCGGATACCTTAGCATAAGCGAAGGTGTGCAGTAGTATTGGTGAACAAAACCGGCGACACTGGGCAAAACAATTCCACACAGTATGAACTGCTCATAGCACATCTCGTTCTTCTAATATCTTTGGTTATTATGCAGTGTTGCGCTTCCTCTTTCTTTAACCAACCTTTTGTAGAGTTTCTGTCCACAGTTTCTGTTAGACGATGTAACGCTGTCTGAAATGTTGACTAAAGAAAGAGGAAGCGCAACACGGCGTTATTACCGTTATTAATGCAGATTCATCAAATGAACGGAAAATCGTTCAAAGTGTTATTTATCAGATACTCGCTAAAGTTCCCGGCGTTGCCCGGCCTTTTTACAGAGTTTTTCTACATCAGATGTTGACAGACTTTTCTCTTGTTTTGAAGGTGAAGTGTGCAAAATTTCATCACGAAATAAAACTGTAGATTTTTATCTCTTACATACTCAAATCCACGCCGTGTGCCCGGTGTTCACCACACGGCTGCCATTCCCACCCGCCACAGACATTCTCCTTTATATTAATATTTAAGATACAATATATCGACTTTATAGTAAAGAACTGTAGTCAGTAAAAATAGGACGCGTTGACTCCTAGGCTTTATACACGCTAGTGAAATGATCATCTGTTCAAGAAAGATTTTCAGTGTTTGAAAATGTTTCGGGCACACATCAAGCTCACTGCACGTAACTTTCATTTCTTTATCTTCTCGCGATTTATAACTTAAATATATCTAATTGAAAATCCTTTTAAAAAAGAAAATCTTAGAGAAAATCTTAGCAAGAAAAACAAACTCGTGGAACGGACACTGTTCTCTTGATTATTCTGAAGTATGACAGGTCCAATACGGAGTGATTTGCTCGGGCGCCTTCAAGACTCGGATTAACCGTTCACTTCCGTTTACATCTCATCTTATCCTTTCCTTCACTTCCCTTTCTCACTCAACACCACTTATCCCTAAGGCACTGAGTACCCTAGAGCTGACACCTTCAATCAAGCGAATTTATGACATAATAAAAGTATAAAAAATATTATTTTTAGTGGTAAACTAATTTATTTATTTATTAAGACATACACGGTACAATAAGATACAGTTAGGGATATTTTTCTTTATTACATAGTTGTAGTACCTATTACGTATGTCCATAAAATATCATTACGTAATTTTGCCTGATATTGTCTGAAAACTTAACTAATGATTAAGTTAAAATCATTGAATTTAAATTTAAATTAATGTATGTAGGTAATAGTTATAAAAGGAGTAAAGTGTGTGGAGAAAAAAAAATGAAATCAAGAATTATAATATGCTCACGAATTATAATTGACTGTTAATACACAGAAGTTTTGAAAAATGAAGTGAAAGTATTTTTGAAATATTTCATGCTAAGAAATTTAATAAATTATTTTTGTACGTTATAAAGGAAGATGTCTAAATGTAGTAATTTTTCGTAGTGGGTGTAAATTGTGATTTCGCGAGTAATTATTAAGTTGTTTTCTGCATTGGTATTGTTGGCTTCAATATGAAAAAGTGTAGTGTGCCTGGTACGCCTCGTTGGAACATTTAAACCAATGACGGATAGCAATTCGGGACTATCTATTTTATTATTTAGAAGATTATGTAGAAACAACAGATTTGACAATGTGCGTCTTTTTTGTAAAGTCAACAAATCAATTATTTGTAGTTTTGTTGTATTTCTTGAGTAAATGTTTAGAAAATTTATTCTGTGTACTTTCTACTAACTCAATGTATACCACAGACATAGGAATTAATAGACGAGAAGATAATGGCGAGGGGTAAAATCAACTGTTGAAGAACGAAGGGAGTAAGGCTGACTGTGATTCGTCAATAAATCAATCTGACAGTAAATAGGCATCTCGCATTATAATATCACCATTTACTTCTTAAAAGTAAAATCTGCTTTTGAATGAATAGACATTTTTACATGGGAGCGCAAATTACTCGCCACGTTATGAACAAATTTGCGAAGTCCAAATTCGGCAAAAAAATTCGGTTACATTTTCAGAGTCGAATATTTCGTTTAAGTAATTAGTTAAGACACTTTTATAAATGTTCATAATTTGCTTCCCAGCAACCAACCAGCTTTGTGTTTCGCGTCCAGACGTTTCTCGATGTGATAGTATAATATGTTTCTAAAACTGATCTATATTATACGATGTGAATATGCTTAAAATAAAGTAAAATAATGCTTATATATGGAATGTAATACGACAATTGGGTTTATTCTCTTTTTCACATCTATTTTTACAAGTTTTCATAGTACAAGTCAACATTTTGCCGTGTTATTTCGTAAAATGTACCGATGATGCCTCGACCATAGTTCGCACAAGAATGATGACGTCACGTTTTCAAATTTCACTTGAGGTCATACGCGAGCACAGCCGGCTCCAATGGAACCGGTATGGGGAGTGGGGAATAATACGCTTTTAATCACTTAGGGCAGGTCTACTAATATTCATATGTCTATGATGTATACCTTATATTGAGGATTCCGTATTGTGGAAGCATACTCCAGTGGACTTCTGACCAATGAACAAATTAAAATTTCTAGAGTCTTAGCAATTTTGAAAACTTTGCATATTCTTAATAAGAAACCTAGCATCCTGTGGGATTTTGATTGTGTTCGATGTGCTTATCAAAAATTAATTTGCTTTCTAAGTAAATACCTAGATCTTTACACGTAGGTAGTATAGGTTGTAAAGGTTTGATGTTCAAGTTGTATAAATAAATGATTAATGAAATGGTTTTTTAATGCATGGCACAAAGAATAACAAATTATTATAAGCAATAATTATCAGTGTGAAATAACTATACAAATTTAAAATATCTTCCGAGTAAAAATAAATGCCGCCAACGGGAACTAACCCGCAGCCTTCTGATTGCCGGTCAGCTGTCTTTACAAAAATAAAGATGGTTATTTACATTTAAAAAATGTAATAAGCAATAATTGTTGAATGAAATACTAGTACAATGAATATTATTGAATTATTGGGCGGGTTTACATAGAATAAGCCGACGCAGCTAAGTGGATTAATTTATTTAATTTGACAATCCTATCAAATCCGTAGTTTAGAAGAACTTAGCGCACAAACAAACAGAAGGGGATACCAACTTTGTTTAATACTATATAAAAAATAATATAAATTTAATATGGTACATACCATATTTGACTTTTTGTAAATACATCCGTTGAATTTCACTTTTGTTTTCGAGAATGAATGAATTCAAATTAACCCACTTTCCGACATCCGATCGAGCTAAAACTCAGCAGATAGACTCGTTGTCAAAAACAATGCATTCTATCAACTTTTGGTGGCAATCACGTACCATTACGCGGGCAGGTTTATTTATTTAGTAACGCCCTATTGGGCTTTTACATAACGATTATAAATTAATATGAAAACAACAGTATAACATCAATCAAAAAGATTTAAAAAATAATAAAATTAAATTGAATTAACTTGTTAAGTTATTATCACACTACGAGTAACAAAAAATTAAACAGATATTTTGAATACTAAGCATATGCATTATGATTACTCATTATTAACGTTAGCTAAAAAGTGCTGATAATTAGTTCAGCACTTTTTAGCTAACAGCATTTCTCAGACTATGTATTCTCTCCATAACATTTCTCAGTCTGTTTATTCTCTCCATAACATTTCTCAGTATGTGTATTCTCCACATAACATTTCTCTGTCTATTTATTATCTCTAAATTAAATGTGTCAAGATTTATATCTAGAATAATTAGCGAAGTCTATAAGGTCATTTCTACGTCTACGTACTCTCTTCATAACATTTTCCAGTCTTACGTATTCTCTCCATAACATTTATCAGTCTATGTATTCTCTCCATAACATTTTTCAGTATATGTATTCTCTCCATAACTTTTTATTTTATTTTTATTTTTTTTTATTTTTATTATTTATTTTTTATTATTATTATTTTTTATATATTCAATAATATTGTTATTGGGTTTATAAAAACAGTTTATTTTTAAACAAGTTCTGCTGTGTAATTATTATTACGCGTGACAGCTGTTTCGCCCTTTGAAGGCATTATCAAACTGTTGGTAGCCCACTTACAGACGATACATTTATATTATTTCTAGGTAGGTATTTTAATTTAATTACTGATTTCTTAATGGATTTCTGAGTAAAATGTTAGAAATTATTAATGGTTATTACCCCAGTAAAGTTTCCCCAATTAGTGTAATGTTTAAATTTAACTGAATGTCTTTATAAATACCTACCTAGAAATAATATAAATGTATCGTCTGTAAGTGGGCTACCCACAGTTTGATAATGCCTTCAGAGGGCGAAACAGCTGTCACGCGTAATAATAATTACACAGCAGAACTTGTTTAAAAATAAACTGTTTTTATAAACCCAATAACAATATTATTGAATATATATAAATAAAATGGAGTTTGTAATGATCTGCACTTTTCAAACTTTTCTTTCTTCTCTTTCTACGATAAATTTTCTTTAAGTCCCATAGGTAACTTTTCCATAAGGCTTTGATTAAGTATATACCCAGGGTAGGAATATCTTCCCTGCCGTCGGTACAAGCCTTTGCTCCTCTCTTTATTACACATCCCTTCAAGTGTGCGCTTCCTAGTTTGTCTACGTAATCTACGACCTTGAACGTAATCATTTCACGTGACGGTTCAGTATAAAAAGGTTTCACCGAACGTTGTGTTGGTTTTTTGTTTCTCGGTATAGAAACCTAGTTATCTTTGTATGTGTGTGGTACCCCTCGGTTCTTTTGAGATAGAGTGAGTTGAATCCATTACCGCTGTGTTTTAAAGCCATTTCATAAACCTCATTTTCTTAGTCGCCTGCTCCCCAACTAGCTACGTGATTCTATCTGTCGTAGGGTAATGTGAGTATAATAAAGTGTTAGATTTTATATATGTGATATACATATGATAAATTTATGGTGTTAGTTGTCGGCGCCATCCATGTATATATTTTGGGGGGGAAGGGAGAGGAACGGAAATGAATTTGTTCAAATTAAGTTGGCTCCTCCTTTTTACCAAACAAATCTGATGGATGATAATTTGAACAAGGCGATAGATATCTGCGTGTCTGGATATCCGAACCGGCCGGGTCTCCCCTTGTTCCAAATTGGCAACCGTCACGCCAGAATAAAGAAAACCAGGTCTCCTCACCAATTTCAGAAATGCCCCAACCTCATTGCACCTCCAGGAAAATCTACTTTACTGAATGTAGAAGGGGAAAACCATGACATCCCATGTCACGAATCTAGTCGCGAAAATGTGACACGTAAGGTCCTAAGTTACATGCCACCTCCAGAAAACGCTGTAAATTCCTCGTCGTCGGGAACTTACATCCCTTTCTAGGTCAATAACATAGATAACACACGACGATCTTGTCGACATTTAATCTGCTTCTATCGATAGGTTGTGTGCCTATCTATTCAGACAATTATCATGTGAGATATATGTAAGGTTTACTCGAAATGCCAAATTTAGGATGAGGACTAGGGTGGTTACAAAAAATCAATGTTGCAATTTTTCTGTGCTGACCCCCCTAAAAGCTGACAATTGGCTAAAAAATGAGATTGGTGAAGTTTCAGCTCAATTGGATAAGGTTAACCCGTGCCTCATCAAGGTTAAAGTTTAACTTTCTATAATTTTTTTTTTTTTAATAAAATACCTAACAATATTTCAAGATTTAATTACATGTGCTGTCCAGATTTTGCTTTATTTATTTTCTCAATTGGTACATAAAAAATGTTGTAGCTAAAACTGTTTTCAAAGTAAATACAGCACAATCCAAATTGAAAATTATGGATTTACGAGAAAAGAAATGCAAAAAGGTATAAAAAACAAGAAGAAATAATGTTCAAAGTTTTATTATTTAAAATATACAAAAGAAAGCATTATGAAAGGAAGAAGTTATTATTATTTACATTTACAATTAATTATCAGATTAAGGTGGTAATGGCTTAGATAACGTGGCTATTGAAGAGTCAGGAAAATATTTTCTACATTCCGACACAACTTGTTCTTCGTCTTTTGTCAAACAGGAATTGAAGTCTTAGATTAATTTTACCCCTCTTTCAGCTATGTCATTGACAAACTTAAAACCGTTCACTATTATTTTTTGCTTTTAAATAATGTGCATTTTTACACCATATACCAGGATCCATATTTAAAAATTCTGTATCAATTTCAAATCTTTAAAAAAAAATTAGAGTTTGATGAGAAACAAAAAAATCGATATCTTTGGAAACTGAGTTTTGCTTTCACATACCTATCACATGTTTGTTCTTCAATTGGAATTAATTGTAGACTTTTTACAGCCATGCTTGTTTTGACACTTTTTTCTAAATTTTCATCGAAGAAAGAAAATGCGACTTGCTCATAATTGAAGTACCATAGATGTTTATCATTTTAGACAGTGCCTTCTCTGCAAGTTTTTTTTATCGATTTCTCTATATGTTACAAGAGATTTTTAAAAATTTTAGGTCTTGGTTGGGGGCCAAAGTGGGTTTGGGGGCATTAATCCACGCTTTTACATAAATTTTTATTAGAAATAAACAAATGTAAGTGATAGCTTTTTTTTCTAAATTTGTTAATGTAAATTGATCCCTGAAAAGACATATTTTGATACAATAAATGGCCTTTGCCATCCATCTAGCGTGATGAATGGCACCAGGAACTTTGAAAAAAGTATCTTTTGGGGGAGTACGTCCTAACACAACTAACGAAAGTTGAATTAATTCTTTGTAATCATCCCTTGGCTGTTGGTTTTTTAATTTTTCTGTAAGAAAAATTGATATTTCATCTGAATTCCCTATTTTATGCCTAATATTTTGTCTTGTCTAGCTTCGACCACCCAGTCTGAAAGTTTTTAAAAATATTTGAGTGGGGTCCAGTAGTTGTGCCCATTTTTAAATCAAAAACAGATTTTAATTTTTTAATTTTTTTTTTTTTTAATTTTTTATTTGAAACATATAAACAAGGTTACAATGTAAACACTAATATTTCAATCACTCTCCTAATAAAGCAGCTGCTTGTGTTTAGGAGAGGACAACAAAAATATTTTAACATTTTTTTTAAATTAAACAAAAAATATTAGTAATAAAACAAAAAATAACAATAAAAGTAATAAAAATATAGGTTAGTTAATAAATGATTCAAAGAATTTAAAAGGCAAAAACATATTTCTAATAATGAGAATTTCTGAGAATAATTTCTAAAATATGGTGGCGACATGCTAAATAAAGAAGATTTTTCTCTAATAATTGCTCCAACAAAATGCAGGTTCCGTTGAAGCGACCAGTATTTACCGCAGTGGTATCAAAACACATTGCCTGGATTTTCTCAACTGCCCCCCACTCTTCAACTGCTGAAAATACAGCTTTTGCCTGAGTAATTCCCGTACCATTTTCAAGCTGAGGAACTCCTATCAACTGTTCTTCATCCCCACAACTAATCAAAACCGCTACCCTTTCTACATTTTCTTTACTCAAAATATCTGGAAGTAATTTTCGTCCCAGTGCACAGCAGTTCCTTCTAAATCGGATTTTTTTAATCTATGTTTGATAAGCTCAGTCCTTTGTTTTCGGAATAGCTGTCTGTGAAGTCATATTACACTTCTACATACAATTAAATTTTGTGAGTCAAAACCTAACGCCTCTGCAGTAGCTGATATTTTTCGAACTTCGTCTCTATCCGAAATACTACATCTATCTAACAATAAAGCCAATTTTTCGGTAATAATCTCTACACTTCCTCTAGCGTACTTCTTTTTTTTATTTCTGCTTCCTCTGTGTCGGGAAAATTCACCTCCATCTCTTCTTGTTCCTCTTCTTCTGATGTGCTGCTTGTTGAAAATTCTAGTTGTGCAATTAAATTTACATCTTCTAAAAAGAGGAAAAAACCCATTAAGCGGTAACAAGCAGCAAAGCACTCACGGAATAGGCATCAAGTTGAATAATCTCAAGAGAAAAAGGATTGGGAAAACGTGAAAAAGGAGAGAAAAACTCTATTAACCTACTTTTTTGTGATTTTTCCAATCTCGCCATCTCAGCTGCATGTCTTTTTTCTCTTTGTTGTTGTGCTTTTACTAAATTCATGTCAACGCCTCCCATGCAGCCAGGACGTCATTTTTTTCTCTGGAGTAACAAAAACTGCTTGTCTTCTTCAACAGTGTTTTTGCATCCTGATGAGCAATATCAAAAAGGTCATCAAGGGCTGACTTGAAAGCTTCTACTTTTTTTATTTATAGCTGTGCTTTTAGATCTGTTATCGTTTTTTTGTAGTTTTCTCAAGTCTTCGTACAGTTTTTCAAGCTTTATAACACAATCTTGAAAGTGTTTGGTTGGTATCTTAGCTTTCTCCCAAAAAATTACTTCTTTTTAAAACTTACTTCCTTTTTTCAACCTTCCTTTGTTTTATGTTTTATTATATATTATATTATTTTATTAAATATGATGTTGTTTATTATATTGTTTAATAATGTATAATGTTCATAGGAAACAAAATTTGATCAAAATTGATTAAATAATTTTTTTTTTTTGCAAAAAATCGTTTTTTCATATTTAATCTCGATGAGGCACAAGTTAACATTATCCAATTGAGCTAAAACTTTCTAAATCTTATTTTCTAGACAAATGGCAAATTTTAGGGGGGTCAGGCCGGCATTAGAACGAAAATATTTTTTCACCTTATACCTTGTAACCACCCTAATGAGGACTGTCTGTATTTTAATATTTGGTTCCAGTAATTATTTTATGAGGATACTAGCATCCTCGTGTATTAGGTATGGGTAACTTCTATTGAATACCTATCCTCTCAGGTAGGTATAAACGGATAATTGGTTTGATTTTTGGCATTTAATTTAAAGAGGATGCCTACCTCTCGAAAGGGACCTGTTGAGAAAAGTTGTTCGGTTGGTAGTTTTATTTCGGAGATTACCATCTCCCCCTTTTGACTCTAGATTTGTTCTTGTGTATCCTAATTTGTAAATTAGAAAGTCAAATAATAGAGGTAAAATATTAAATTAGAAAGTCAAAAAACAGATGAAAGGTATTCATTCTTGTTCTGTTTGGATGCATCCGATCGCTTTCTATTCGGGCGGTCATACGCTGGCAAAACTTCCCTTTCGACTGACTGTACCTGTGCCTTGTCCCGGCTGGTGGTGATCGCTGTTTAAAAGGTACGCCAGTGTTTTGGTAGGTACTCTGTAGATAGGTGTTTTTTATACTGCGAGTTTATATTGCTTGGCCTAATTTGTAATAAGTTCCTATTTAATGTTTTCGTCGGCTATTCAATACCTATCGCAGGGACAACGCCACGATTTGATTCGTAAAGTTTTTTAAAGAATAACAGATCGGCAGTAGGTAAGTTCTCAATATGACCCTCGGTCCGAGGCGTTCCCCTAAAACAAATATTATCGACCTACATATGACAAGGTCGTTGGCCCGTCCCCCGCTCACAGCTGATAGATAATATTGTCTGGCACATTCCTTTTTGAAACATTAATTTGGGCGGCAGGAGTTGTATACTTGGTTTCTGTTGTTCGGATGCATCCGTCCTTTAAAGGGTCCTCTGGAATTTAATAAATAATATAAAAAACTCACCCAGTTAGTCATCTCCCAATCTCAGCGTGAAGCTTACCTGGTTGTACACTAAATAGCTAAATCAGTTTAGTTTTACGGTCTCCTCCCTACCGGCATTCCATTACATTAATCATTTTCTCCTTTTAGCGAAATCCTTGCAATTTGTTCAA
This sequence comes from Hesperophylax magnus, assembly GCA_026573805.1. Taxonomy (NCBI): domain Eukaryota; kingdom Metazoa; phylum Arthropoda; class Insecta; order Trichoptera; family Limnephilidae; genus Hesperophylax; species Hesperophylax magnus. The sequence continues at coordinate 2,127,820 of JAIUSX010000050.1, forward strand.
TTTTGATCCCCTCCCTAAGCCTATAAAAGGGTAATTAAATAATTATGTAAATAAAATTTTATCTCCCTAATCTCTGTCAGGATTCGAACCCGCAGTTTATGATTTGTTTGATTCTCTGTTTTACGGTCTCCATGGATAGAATGCCATCTCGCCAAATATTAATTCCTCCCTAGCCCGATTAAACACTTCCTGCCTTTAAATACGTTCACTCTGTTTTAAAACGCAATCATTATTATTATTATTTCCATGTTTTTAAGACAAGTAATTTAGTTGGAACCGTATACGAAATCACGTTTAAATTAACACAATTTTATAACATAATCGCGATCGCACAACACCTAGCGCCCCTGAGGTGGTTTTTCACAAAACGGCGTTCTACAAATTATCCATTTATTATTATTGTTATTATCATTTACTGTATCCTCCCTGAGTCCAATAATTTTCACTTCACTGGTTTCAATAATATTTTACTTTAATTCAATATTTAACAATACTTTTTAACACCATCTGAATTCACTAATTAACTGTAATTTCACACATCACTACTGATTTGAATTGATTTCTCGGAGCTGTCTACATATTCAAGTTCCAACACCGACTGTTTGTCCTGCGATCTCTGCTCCCTTCCCGTGGGAACGTGTTTACTTCAAGGCCCGCCTGTCAATAAATCTTATGTCGTTAGTCTAAACAAAAAAAAATATTGGAGTACATTCGTTTCGTTTATTTAAGTGATTGTTCAAATCATCACAAGTTCTACAAATTAAACTTATTAACAAAAATAAAAATCTCTCCATAAAATTTCTCAGACTATGTATTCTCTCCATAACATTTCTCAGTCTGTTTATTCTCTCCATAACATTTCTCAGTATGTGTATTCTCCACATAACATTTCTCTGTCTATTTATTATCTCTAAATTAAATGTGTCAAGATTTATATCTAGAATAATTAGCGAAGTCTATAAGGTCATTTCTACGTCTACGTACTCTCTTCATAACATTTTCCAGTCTTACGTATTCTCTCCATAACATTTATCAGTCTATGTATTCTCTCCATAATATTTCTCAGTATATGTATTCTCTCCCTAACATTTCTCAGTATATGTATTCTCTCCATAACATTTCTCTGTCTATGTATTCTCTCCATAATATAATTGAACAACATAAGTAAACTTGACGTCGGATGGCAATATCGCAATCAATATACTAAATAAAGGTCGATCGGCATTTGATGACATTGGAAGAGTATTATCACCGCCTTGGGAACCATTTATTAGATAACCAACGCCTCTACCATAGGTAACATCAAGTGGTTCGCTACGCTTGGTGATTTAGCAGGGGTGTCCGGGTTCATCGGGTGAGGTGCAGGATGCGCCTGCCCATCAGTTGAATGCCAGATCGGGAGAGTCTGGTTTGGGGAGACCCTTTGACCTCTCCAACTAGTCTCTCGACCCATCGCCTTACGCCGCAGTGGGAGGGATATACTCATATGTCCGTCACCCTGGACGCACTGATCTTTCGAGAACTTCCTCTCCTTCCTTTCTTTAATAAAGATCCTCCACACAGCATCCCAAAAGATGACTTGGGCTGTGAGTGAAATTATTTTCCTCAGGGCCTCTTATGTGAGACTAATGTAAAAAAAGAAATGTCGTAATTTAAAAAAAAAACATTTTCAAAATTACGTATTATAGTTTTAAATAAATGTAATTAGATTTTGGTTTTTTATTGGAGTTCTAAAAACAAAACACAAAACTTTAAATAATTGTTATTTATTTAAGTAAACTGTTGAGTTTGCGTTCAACTGCGTCAATAAGGTATGTTTATTTTCTCTTTTCAACGATGTAGCTTGACACCATAACGTTGATTACTTATTCACCCTATTATTCACACATCTTACTGAATAAAATAGAACAGTGTGAAACAATTCTAATTCTGGGCGTGTTTTCGTGCGGTTTCTTGTCAACTCTTTGTAATTGAATAATTAATTCTCGTTCTACACGCTGCAAGGGACCCGGGCAGCGCTGGGGGTCATTTTATTTATCGTCCGCAGGTGAATTAACTAGTGGGCCTTTTGACACAGGCCGGCCGGGCCTCTCACGGAGAGCTGAATAATTGAGGGGGAAGGACATTGCCTCACGCAATGTTCGCCAAATTGTTTTGCGTCTCAAATTTTATTTTTAATTACCTAAGTCCTAGCTCCCCGCCTCGGTAGGTTCTGACAAATAACTACCTAACTGACTAACTAATTAACCGTCACGCCGTTTTTCGCAGAGGTAGGCAGATAGCGCGCACTCCTTGCCTCATTCACATTCACAAATCGTCTCATACATGCTCTTCTGTTATTCACACACTTGACATTGTCCGACTGAAATATAAGATTCATTTGATCTTGCCATGTCTTCCTGGGGCGTACCCTACTTCTTCTTCGTATACTCCTTTCTTCGTTCATTCGCTCTACATGCCCAAACCGGTTCCATGATAACTCAACACACATTTAAAAAGTGATATTCAATCATTAGAAATGATGAAAAGAAATAAAATTTATACCTAACCTAACCTACTATACCAAGCTAATAAAGTTTTTGTTTCATCACTTTTCATGACTTTATATAACTTTTTAAAGATGTGATGATTTATCCGGTCACCGCCCAAACCACCTAAGCCTCCCTTTCTTAATCATATTCTTTAAGCCCACATCAGCCATGCATTCTTTGCAGACCTCCCAGGAAGCTGACAAAAATATGGGAAAAAATTTGTTATAAGAGATTGTTAATTCTGAATTTGAAAAACGACGTTTTTTAAAGATGTCCCAATGGTCGAGTGGTTAAGATGCCTGTTCCAGTAAGATAAGAGATTCAGCATTCGATTCCCAAGTGTGACCGTTATCTTTGTATTTTATGTGTCTTGTTCTGTTTCATGTTTCGTTTAGATTTATTAGTATTATATTTTTCTCAAATGACATATTAAATTATTAAATATTACCTTCAAAATAAGTTAAAGAAAAAGTTATTCCTCTTTTTTATGTTTGGTAACTTTATAAGAATAAAAATATTTTTTAGCACACTGAAAACGTGTGAATGGTTTTATAAATATGTATGAAATAATGATCAAGGCAACTAGTAATATTATTTACCTTCAGCCTCCGCATCCAGAATTTCTAACGATGTTACATATTTCTCTTGAATAAAGATTTATGTACCTAAAAAAATATATTTTATTTTTTATGATAATATCTGTACATTTGAAGAGCCGAACAGGTAATTGTATGAAATTCCCTCGATAGAATAAATCGCAAAATATGCTGCGAGAATTATTAAAAACACATTTTGTTCTGTTATTTAACATGTAATGGGTATGAAAAAATTCGCAGTGTATTTTTGAGAGATTATTGGCTATTTTAAACGAGTGGTGTTTTATTTAATATTTTTACAATTTTAATTAATCAACATTCGTATTTACGTATCTTCCTTTCAAACCATCTTATTTTCAAACGCTTGCTTCGGAGCCTCAAAGTAAATTGAAACTCGTCTCGTATTTTTCTTTAACGTTTTTATATCACAACTATAACTATTAATAAATAATATAATAATAATAATAAAATGATTTATTGTCTTCTTTTCTTAGTAACATATAAATATAATGATATCCTCACTGGGATCTCCCGTGCTGAGGATTTCATTTACATATTATAATTTAATTATAAGAAATTAATATTACAACAAAGTAACATATGAATTTAATTATAAACATATATCATATAGTACAAATTTTTATTTTTAAATAATTTTAAAATAAGTAAGATAGTAATTATTATTTATTTGGTAAACTAATGTTTAAGACAAGATTTTTTATGCATAGCACATAAAAAATCTTGTAATAATTAATAAAAATCACATAATAATTATTGCTTGTAAAATAATAAGTAAGATAGTGTTTTTTGTATAGTTCAGTTTAGTAGATTCGGTTTTAGTCTGTGTTTGATATCAGTATATTTTCTATTTCAGATCTCCCTATATTAAGTATCCACAATACATATACACAATATAGTTTAAGTGCGTAATATTTTCAAGCTGAAATACTTATTATTTGCAGCACATGTAATGAACCTATGTTTAAGCCACGAGGCTTCTGAATATATTTTCAACTACAACACATGCACTCCTTCCACTTCTTAAAAACACTATCCACACAGATATCACAGCCCATAGGAGATTTTTTCGTGAAATCTCTTCCGTATTGAGTTAATGTAAAAAAATATATATTTTATTTATTTAAATTCTATCTGTTACTCCAGTTCAAACTCTAGAAATTTGATTCACTCTGAATTTTAGTTTCATTTTTAAAATTGAAACTGATTGGGCGAAAAATTTAAGTGGTGTAGTAGGTTTATTTAAATTTATTAGTAATTAAAAATGTATACTTCTCTGGTTAAAATTTTCGACTGGAAATTTTCTGATCGTCTTTCACAATGTTTGATTTTGAAAAGCAAAATCGTATGACAAATATTTTTTTATAAATAATTTCAGCTTCACAAATCCTTCAATAATTATAATTATATCTCGTTAAATATCACGGGTACTGAATAAAGTACCTTAATTTTTATCCTTTTTGCATTTACCAGGAAAACGTCAGATTGAAGGGTGATGTTCCGAAGGTTCCGCATTCAAATTAAATAACGGTCGCGGTAAAATAGCTAGTTTCTTAAATCTAGTACCTTATCGTGATATTTTTTAATTTTTTTTTTCCATAAACACATGTTCTGCTTTAAAATATATGGCAATCTAATTTAAGGAAAATAAATCACTTTGTACACACCACTCTTTAATAAAGGATGATCCAATGCCAGTTATATAACTTTTATTTATGAAAAATCACACGAAATGTAACATTATTATGTATCTTTTTTTAGTAATCGAATATTTGGTATCATTCGTTAATTATGGAATATGTTGTCAATCCTCTGCACTTTCTGCAGCTGATTCATTTATTACTTTTAGTTGATTCATTCATTACTTTTTCGTGAATTTCGGGGGCTATCTCGGCTATAATTTGGCGGATATTAGTTTTTAGGTGCTCCAACTTTTGACATAATATTGACAATAATTTTTCCGTAAACTTCAATATTACATAATTCGTACAGAATTGTTATTGCTGTAGAGTATAATTAAACAATTTTAAAGCTTTGAGCTGTGGTCAAACGATCCATCTGGCAAATGTGTTGTATGAAATGAACATTTGATGTGTTCAACTGAAAACTGTCTAATTCAAAGTATTGCCACCATAGGAAACTCGAATTTGGATCACATTTTAGTAGTGTAATTAAATTAAAATGGCTCCTCAAAGTGAATTGCTATTATTAAGAAGAAAAAAAAGTTTTTTACTTTTTTCATCTGGCAAATCCTGGAAAAAACTACCATATCTCTTTGTCATTCTTGCAGCTCGTAAGTTGCGTGTAGTATAGTATGTCCTATTTACATTGTCCATACAAAATATTGCCTCCATTACGTCTGATGATTTATATCGTCTGCTTCTTTTCACATTCCCGTCACGTTTCATATTCCGTCTTTTGTTCCTTTCCCGTCATTGTTCTCATGTTCCAACTCCCAACTCTCCATCCTACTGTGGGTGCTGGGCGCTGCTGTTAGGCGCTAAGGGTAGTAGCTCTTAGGTTAAGATTTTCCGGAAGATTTCACGTAAGGGCGTGCTTTAAAAATAGTACAAATTTTGGGAGAAAGTGGGATACAGAATGAGTGCAGGGATACAACATGTTTGATTAAATTGAGTTTTCCGCAATAGTTCTTGGAATGTGAACATACATTTTGGTGCTTGTAAAAAACAATGTTTTTCAAGTGAAGTTTATCATCATCGTTTTAACTGAGGGACTTGCACTACCTGCAGAAGTGAGTGCAATTATTTGTTGTGCTGTTACCAATACAGATTAAAAAGTCAGGTGGAAACCACTCGAGACGGTTCTTTATCGTCGTTTAATTAACATTTTTTTCTCTTCTGACGGGAATCGCTGCAAGGCGTGTCATGCCAACATAATACACTAGCTGAAGTTTTCGGCGTTACCTGGGCTTTACGCAGATTTTTTCGATTTAAGAAGTTAACACTGCCTTTTAATTACTGTCTGTTATTTTGAACATTCAAGTGTGTTGAATTTCATCAACACATCAACATTGGGAAGAAGATTTTATACTTCATCCTCTTTTGAAGTTGAAGTTTTCAACATTTTAAAATGATTTATTATTTTTACCTAATTCTTTAGCCAACGTTTTGGATAGCATTACTGTGTCCATAATTAGGGCAGATTTGTACACTATAACGTATGTTTACGAAACTTTTGCTAAAGAAGGAGGTAGCGCAATACGGCATAATACCCCAAAAACAAATCACTAAAATACTTTTGGCCGTGAAAATCTCAAATCATACCTGTTAAAAATTTTATCAATCTTGGAATAAAACTGTAGATTTAAACTCTTTATTTTATATTATTGTGTAGATTTATAAAGAAAGTTCTGTAAATATTATGTTGAAATGCTAAAAGATCACTCGTTTCTAATACTTGCAGCACTCTCGTCGATACGCCTCCCTGACATCCAAAGTGTGCTGCTTTATTTATTATCGCATATCGCAGTTATTGATTTGATTATCGTGGGTTGAGTTCACTCAGTTGCTTACTGTGCCTTCAGTACGGAAGAAATTAGTAAACCTGCACCTAAAAAATATAGCGAAATTATTGATAAATGAATTGTTGATGTTCAAACTTCTGCAAACTTACTCATAAATGATTCAAGAGTCATTTGTTAAAATACGTCAGTTTTTATGATTCCAAGTATTCCATTAATTAAAAATTTGTCTCTTTTCTGCTACCATTTCGTCGCTCAACTATAAAATTACATAATCTTCAATAACGCAAAGAACGAAACTAGAAAAAATCCTTTTATTTTTCGGATTTCAGCGTTCATTCATCACGACACGAAATCTTTTGAAAATACCAAGGTAAGGGAGACAATGACAAGAACCTTGGGACAGTTTTTTATGATAAATGATGGAAGTTTTGCCGAAAGTGACGGTGGGACCGACTTCGGATTGTTTGGGAAGATCTGTATGTGTTTTGCTCCTGTTATATCCAGGTAATGAAATCTTTAGAACACACGAGTCAACATTACCTCTTGTGCGAATACGTAGATGTTAAGTTTGACCGGGTAGTTAAGCTCTTAACATATAATTTATAACAAAGCTTTGATTATGTGTATACATAGAATGTAATAATATACAATGTTGATACATAATATTATTATAAGTGGCCTTACGTGTACATTGTTATAATGGTATATTAGTTTTTAGTAACCAAATGCCCAATACTTTATGAATGGGATTACATTGAATACAAATGCATTAATTATGCATCATAATATGAAAACTACCAAATAAAAATCCGCCTCCGCGGGTTGAAAACGCTAATGGTTCTTTTGTAAAATAAGAGAGGGCGCCACTTCCGTTTACGCCAATCTTCAACTGTACAGTCATTAAAATAATAATACTAGCAGATACAAGAGCCACACTTGGAATCAAACGAATTTACCGAAGTATTAGACACGTATAGGTCTCAAAATGTAAAATTAAATAACTAAACGATAAATTTGAAAATGAATAGTGTATGATTTATATGTAAAAAAAACTTCGAATCTGAATAATATCTTTGAGTTAGTGACTTTATATCACTTGTTAAGAGTTTGTTGAATCCGCACTGCCCTGAGTTTCGCGGTTGGCTAATTAACGAACGTCGGGAATAATAAGCTCGCTGCTTTATTTATGGAAAGCCAAACAGTAGCCAGCGAGATGAATAAAGCCAATGAATCCATCTATATTTCACCGTTCATCCCATATTTTTAGGTTCTATAAATTTGGCACATTATGCTAAGCAATCACTCAAAACTTTTTTGCAAACTTAGCACAATTTAGTGTAGTAGTAACCAGATTTTCATTTTCTTGAAAGGGTAGTTCTTGTACTAGTGTTGTTAAAGTGCGTCCTCATAAGTGGAATATGCCAAATTATGTGTTTTATGTTAAAATAATTGAAAAATGTTAATTCTAACGGATATGACATTTTCAAATATTTAGTGCAGTGCACTGCAGACATAGTGCAGTGTGCGTTTATAGATGCATGCCACATGTTTTATGCTGGGATGGAGCGATGACCGTTGGATGACAAATTGGTCGTTAGGGTCATAAATCATGATAAAATATCCTTTGGACGAATTGTATGCTTTACGACGCTTACCAGAAAAAAACGAAAAAGGAAAAAAAAGCGAGGGTGTAGAGCCGGGAGGAAGGTTAAACTATTCAAAATTCTGCGGTTAGCACAAACTTTTCACCGGTGCCGCATGTAATGCGCGATCTATTGCAAACAAACACGATGATATTGTGGATATGTGACAAAGGCAGACTCCTAGTCAATCAAAACCCTTCGGTCGAGCGGGTTCTTGGTATATGAAGCTGCAAAACCCATTAAAACCAATATTAATTTAACAAATCACGGGGAGTTGCAATTGTAGCGCAAAATGGCATTCGCTTAGACAGTATAGGGATAGGTACGTCAAGTGTAAACCACTTTCGAGATCGTCAAAAATTTCTCCAAAATCCTGTGTGACTTCAGTTGTGACCAGTGGGTGAACTCAGCTACTCATGATGCAGGAGGTACACTTGATGTTATAACTTCGTGAGTCGGGTTTCCCAGAATAAAACTCACGTTACTGACATTGGACTATCTCACCGCTCAAACCTCACCGCTACGTGATAAATATTTTTTTTTGTGACAGCCAGGTAGAAGAGTTAGTTATTCTTTATAATTCTACTGACATTACTTCTACTGGCATTACTTGACAAAAATGCACTATTCACAGAGAAGGTCGACTGCAATCGAAATTGCTGCAAATAGTTCGATGCTGAATGTCTCAAGAAAAAAATGTAAATACAGAAATTTGAGAGGTTTTACAGACAAAACCCGACTTTCAGTAATTGGCGACTTTGGATTTCAAAGCAAAATATTCACAAGGAAAAAGTAACGCAGAAAAAATCTAACTTTGGTGTGAGCAAATTGAGTCAGAAAAGGACTATCCAAAACTATGGAAAAATATTTTGACTGAAGAGACAAACATCAAGGTTGAGTCTCCTCTTGGAGTGGAAAGTCTCGCGACAAATTTTAGAAGTAAAGTTGAAAAATTCGGGCCCTTAGTGGGGTAGGATCGCCTTCTGTCGGAGCACTAAGTCCGCTCTCTGGTAACTTACCTACATTTGCAACAGTAACGGAAGAAGATGTCGTACGTACTGTGAAGTCTTGCCCAAACAAGCAATGCGCTCAAGACCCCGTACCTACCTGGCTCTTAAAACAATGTCTTCCGGATATAGCGCCTGTAATTATCGCAATTATTCAGAAGTCTCTAGTAAATTTACTTGTACCGGGAACACTCAATCAATTCAAATAAAAATCAATTATTACTCCGATACTGAAAAAACAAAATCTTGGTACTTAAATTACGGATAATTACAGGCCAATATCCAACCTACCATTTCTATCAAAACTGCTTGAGAAAATCGTTACCAAACAATTGGTGGGGTACTTGAACTCCGGTGTTCTGTTTGCAAAAAATCAATCCTCTTATCGACGGTTTCATTCAACGGAAACTGTTCTTTAGCCGATAATTTCAGAATTGATCATCGGGATGGAAGCAGATAAGTGAGATTTGATATCTGTTCTTGACATTAATGTGGCATTTGACACAGTAGATCATAGAATTTTAAATATGCTTGAATAGGTGATGTACTCCATTTAATGACATCGTACCTGTCTGGATAAGTAGCCTCAGTAAAATTCAATAAATGTACATCACCTGAAACTCTCATCGAATTTGGAGTTCCTCAAGATTCTGTCCTAGGTCCCATTCTCTATACGAATTGTCTTGAACAAGTCATTTATGGAGAGGGCTTTGAATCACAATGCTACTAGTTTGATTTTCAAGTTTAGTTCTCTGAACGAAAAATACGATTGTTAGCTTCAATAACATAGTGTAAAGTTGGATGTCTGTTAAAAAACTTTAACTTAATCCGACAAAGACAGAATTTATTTGGATAACTTCCCTTGGAAAGTAAGCCCTCTTTGACTACAGTTCAATCCGTATTAAGGATACAGATATAAAATGATTTTAGCTACATCCAGTGATCGTGTATGAACAATCAGATTCTTCATCTTCCATTATTGTTCGCTTACCCGCTTATTTCAATCTTTTCAATTGAATGCCCTTTTTCCAATAGCTTCGTCCAGACCGTCTGCGACGAAATATAATAAAGTGTACGAAAAGTACGATTTTAAGATACTTCTGCGATATCAAATGTATCCAATAGTATGTATCTATTTATCAATCTAACCCATTCCATTAATAATTTGACATATAACTTTTCCCAATAATTGATAATTGTAGGTTCACGGAGAAAAATGAGCATTAAATTATTGGTAATCCGGTTAAAGACGGGATTGCAGGCCTTAACGAATAATTGACCAGTTTTCCTGATAAACTTTTAGTATATTACGAATATGTAAGCACGTGTTCTCGTCGTAATATACGATGTACGATGATAATATATCATATTGACAAAATGCGAAAATATTAGAATTTTCATGAACACGTAATCCGACACCGTGATAATTTATTCGTCATTTACTTATAGTTTATCAGGAAAATTATTAATCCATTAGTTACGGCTAAACAATCAATATTTGCTAAAAAAATTCGATCCATCAAATTACCCGACAGCGTGCGTAATACTAAAATATTGTGGTGACTTTTGCAAATTGAGGTAGGCATTTATTTGAATAACAACATGAAATTGGATTTTCACGTACAGACTAGCACTTCGGACTTCAGACCTGCAATCCCGCTTTTACCGGGTGTACCAATAATTTGAAGAATCTTACTAAATTATGTGGTGAACGTATGTCTGTCGGTATGAAAGAGACAGGCATATCTGAGTGAGACAGCATGACCGAGACGTATAAAAAGGCGTGTCTGTTGTAACTCGTCCTCTCTTTGCAACAACATCTCGAATACTGTACATTAGTAATAACACTAAATAAACCAAATAGTATGGAGTATCCAAACGACTATTATTTACATCTTATCTGAGTGATCGACACGGCAGATCACCACAGTTGGCGCAGCCGAAAAAGGAAGCAGAACGGCCGCAAAATTCTTCCTGGAGGAAGAACCGTAGCCGCAGCTGAAAGAACTACAGTTGGAGCAGCCGAAAAAGGAATCTGAACAGCTATTAAATTCTTCCTGGAGGAAGAACTACAGTTGGAGCAGCCGAAAAAGGAAGCTGATCAGCCATTAAATTCTTCCTGGAGGAAGAACCACAGTAGGCGCAGCTGAAAGAACCATAGTTTGGTTATAATCCCACCGAGCACCGCGGAAGGGATTATTGTCGCATAAAAAAATAAAATAATTTGGGGGCAGCTTCACGGACAGTATCGGACATTGAAGGAGCATCAAGGCAAGGAACTGGTGTGGAGATTCAAGGCGCTGAGCTCAAGGAATCAACAGCCGAGAAACCGGATGAAAAACGGATCCAGGCAGCTTGTACGGGGACCCGACACGGGAAGGCGTGGCGGTGGTGACCGGACGAGAAGGACGACCAGGAATCCGGACGGAGCCAGAAGACGGTCAGACGCGGAAGGGCGGCGATCGGCGGCAGCATCAATCATCAGATTCGTGAGTTGAGTGCTGTTTGTTGTTGTTTTTTCTGATTATTGGTAATCTGTGTGGAAATGGAGGGAGTGGGTTTACCCAGGTTTTGTCACCTTAGGGACGGGCTGGAGACGTTCGTGCTACAGTTTGAGCAGTTGATCCTCGTCAATGATGACAAAATTTAAATCCGAGGATAAAAAGAGGGCGGTTTTAATATCCCACCTACACACAGACACGATTAATCTACTGATAGATTTATGTTTTCCAAAAAAAATAACAGAATTATCGGTTGAAAATATATTTTTGTTATTAGGAAACCACATTGGTGTTTCAAAGAATGTGTTTAAGGAACGTGGAAATTTTTTTGCGGCGAAACAAAAAGTTGGGGAATCTATAAATGATTATATAGCTAGGTTACGTTGTCTAACAAGATTCTGCAAATTTGAAAGCAGACTGGAAGAAAACTTAAAAGATATTTTTGTGACTGGTTTATTAGAAGGTCGTATTAAAGAAAAAATGTTTTTAGATGCAGAGAAGCTGACTTTAAAAAGTACATTAGAGTGCGCATCGGGAATGGATTCATTTCATAAAAATATTACGTGTATTAAATCCGAGAGTGTCGGGCTCATTTCTAGAAGTAAGAAAAATTTTAATAGTAGTGCAGGTAGGAATTATTCTACTTCACCGGCGCGGGCGAAAGACAAAAATGTTACAATTCCCAGAAAGAAATCAGTAGAACGTATACAACAGTTGAAGTGCAAATATTGTAATTTAAATAATCATGATTCCAGTAATTGTAGATTAAAAAACGTGACGTGTTTTAATTGCAAAAACAAGGGACATTTTAGTAAAAATTGTCGCGAAAAAAAACGGGAGGAAGTTTCATCTGTGTTTGTGAATGCAAGTGAAATAAATTCAAGGTTAACAAGAAATACCGATCCCATTTATTTATCGTTAAAAGTTAATAACGGTATCATCATAAAAGGATTATTTGACACGGGTGCAGGAATATCGATCCTATCGGATAAAGATTATTGGGAACATTTTAAAGATGTACAATTGAAGCCGAAGAATTTAACCCTGAAGGGTTACAATAATTGTAAGTTACAGTTACTTGGATGTTTAATTTTGTCAATTAATTTCAATGGTATTACTAAAATAATGGAATTTTGTGTTGTAAAGGATGGTTCAACCACTGTGCTAGGTAGAGACTTCGTAAAAGAATTTAACATTGGTTTTACGGGTTTCGAGACGGTTTCTTCACAGTTGAAAAGTGAAATACTCACGCATAATATTCACGACGTAAACAATAATAGTGTCGATACGTTAGTGCGTAAATATCCGGAGGTATTTTCAAGTAAACTAGGTAGATTCAATAAATTTAAAGTTCATTTAAAATTGAAAGAAAATGCAGAACCGAAATTCTGCAATCCGAGAAGTATTCCTTTCGCTTTGAAAGCGAAAGTTGAAACGGAATTGAACCGTTTACAGGAAGAGGGAATTTTAGTTCCGATTAGTTATAGCAAGTTTGCATCTCCTATCGTGCCCGTAGTTAAAAGCGATGGAAGCATTAGAATTTGCGGGGATTATAAATGTACTGTGAATCCACAATTGATTGTTGACAAATATCCCATGCCGAAGATAGAAGTTTTATTATCACAAATTTCGGGCGGAATAATATTTTCAAAAATTGATTTACGTCAAGCTTATTTACAGTTGGAACTAGACGAAGAAAGTATGGAATATACTACGATTTCTACACATTTAGGATTATTTAAATTCACTAGGCTAGTGTTTGGGATTAACAGTGCACCGGCAATATTTTGTAGAACTATAGCTTCATGTCTACAAGGTTTGAAGAAAACAGCGGTTTTCCTGGATGATATTATGGTTACAGGAGAAACGATAGAGGAACATAATGCTAATTTAAATGCAGTTCTTAATAGGTTAAAAGATTGCGGTTTGTGCGTAAATATTCAAAAGTGCAATTTTAACGCTTCATCGGTATGTTTCTTAGGGTTTGAAATCTCGAAGGAAGGGATTAAACCTATGGAAGATAAAACGAACGCAATTAGTAAAGTCGCGCAACCAAAAGATTTATCAGAGCTACGCAGTTTTTTAGGAATGGTAAATTTTTACCGATCTTTTGTGCCAAATATGTCTATGTTATTAGATCCTTTGCACAAATTATTGAAAAAAAATACGAATTTTGATTTTAATCAAGATTGCGTAAAAGTTTTTAATAAAATAAAATTAATTTTATGTGATAATCGAGTGTTAGCACATTACGATCCAAATGTTACTTTGAAGGTAGTTACGGACGCCTCAACGAAAGGTTTGGGTGCAACATTGTTACATGTGTATGAAAATAATTTACAAAGACCTATTTCTTTTGTTTCTCGTAAACTGACAGAAGCGGAAAAGAAATATTCAATTTTAGACCTCGAGGCTTGTGCAATTGTGTTTGCTTTTAAGAAGTTTTTCGAGTACATTTACGGAAGGGAATTCATTCTAGAAATAGATAATGAACCTTTATGTAGAATTTTTGGTGAAAAAAAAGGAATTCCTGTTTTAACTTGTAATAGATTACAACGTTATGGTGTAATTCTCTCATCTTTCAATTATAAAGTTCAATACGTAAAATCAACATTAAATTGTTCGGATTACTTATCTCGCGTACCTGTAGGAGATCCTGTTGAGGAAAATAATAACTTTGATTCAAGAATTTTGTGTTTATTCAAAAATAATAGCGAGATGCCAATAGATGTTGAGGAAGTTAAAGCAGAATCTAATACGGATAAATTATTATTAGAGATAAAAAATTATCTTAGAACAGGGTGGCCAAATAAAGTCAATAAGGATGATTGCAAATGGATTTATTGGATAAAAAGGAACGATTTATCAATAATTGATGATTGTATTTTCTGGAACCATAGGTTAGTAATTCCAATAAGTTTAAGGGATAAGATATTAAGCTTATTGCATAGATCTCATCTAGGGATTGCCAAGATGAAAGGGCTAGCTAGAGGCTATTTTTGGTGGCCAGGGATTGACAGTCAAATTGAATTTTTAGTTAGAGAGTGCGGAATTTGTGCGGAAATTCAACCATCACAACCCAAGAGTGAGTTAACTCCATGGCCGATAACGGAAGAAATTTGGAGTAGGGTTCATATAGATTACGTAGGGCCTATCGGAAATAAATATTTTTTGGTAATCATAGATTCAACCTCAAAATGGTTGGATTGCGTGGAAGTAAATTCACCTAACTCAGATAATACCATTAAAATCTTAAAGAGATTATTCAGTTATTTCGGTAGTGTACAAACCTTAGTTTCTGATAATGGAGCAGCATTCATGTCAGCAGACTTTAAACAGTTTTGCGAGAGAAATGGCATTAAACATTTAACAACACCTATAAATCATCCTCAATCAAATGGATTGGCAGAGAATGCAGTCAAAACGTGTAAAAAATTTTTAAAGAAAATATTGTTAGAAAAAAAATTTCAGTCAGGTTATAATGAGAAGTTAGAATGTTTTCTCATAGATTATAGGAATGCACCACACTGTACAACAGGGTTAGAGCCAGCAGTTGTAATGTTTGGTAGAAGGTTAAGGTCAAATTTGAATAATTTTATACCTAGAGGGGGGAAGGTAAAGGAAAATGTGATTGATAAAGATACCAAAATGAAAATGTCAAAATGTCAGGAAAATCAGAAATTCTATTATAAAAGGAATAACAAAGTATCTACGAATTTTAAGATTAATCAGAAAGTTATGGTTAGGGATTTTAGAGACCAAAACAATGATAAGTGGGTACCAGGGAAAGTACATAAACGTTTGGGAAATAAACTATATTTAATTGAGGTTAAATTGAATGATAAAATCATGTACTGGAAAAGACATTTTGATCAATTATCCAAACTGTGTGTATCATGGGAAAAGAACCCTAGTATTTTAATCCCTGAGTCTGAGACGAGGAGGCTATCGTTCGATGAGTACGATGTCTCCGACTTTGTTTCGGATGACAATCTAACGGGTGACCCTCTTTTTCCTTCCAGCTCCAGTGAACCCGTGGCGTCAACGTCGGGGAACTGGAAGGAGCGCCTTCGACCAAGGACAGAGAAATCAAAATAAGCAGCAGTCAACTCTCCGAATCAACATGGTTATAAATAAAAAAGAAAATGTTGTAAAATAATAATTAAATATGTGTATGTATGTTTTATAATTATTATTATGATAATCATGTTGTGTTACTGTCTGCTGATTTAAGTGTGGAGGGATGTGGTGAACGTATGTCTGTCGGTATGAAAGAGACAGGCATATCTGAGTGAGACAGCATGACCGAGACGTATAAAAAGGCGTGTCTGTTGTAACTCGTCCTCTCTTTGCAACAACATCTCGAATACTGTACATTAGTAATAACACTAAATAAACCAAATAGTATGGAGTATCCAAACGACTATTATTTACATCTTATCTGAGTGATCGACACGGCAGATCACCACAATTATCAATATTCATTTTACTCCATGTATATTCCACTGATTCTAGGCTGCTGAAAATTTGTGTTATATAAAAAAATATATAATAGGAATATGACCTAAATCCATTAATATTTTCTAACTGTGATAGTTAGTGATTCGTTGCTGTGAAATAATGACAACAATAAATCATCGTAGATATTCCGTCTGATAATTATTGAAGCTTTTGTGCAGTCGTGGAAATAGTTCTCTAATGTCTTGTGCCTGACAAAAGCCTTTCAGAATCTATCTGTCACTTGCAGGAGATATTCATTGACGCTTAATTAGCCTAAAAGCCTAATTCCGTATTCATAGAAGGCGAGAACAGATCACGAATTGTCACAAAGCATTTATTTCAGCCCTGTTTTACGTGTTACTGAGTTATATGATTAATTATGAAGACATGGCAAACGTATCAAATTACTAAATTAAAATTATATGTTAATTGTAAAATTATACATTGCTCATTTCCCAACAATTGTTTGATGGAGTTAAACATTAATTCATTCCAAACAAGACTATTGACCTACTACTTACCTGGCCGTGTTGAATGGTGTTGCTGGTATAGTATGCTGAGATAGATGCTTACCTTATCGCCCAAGCATACTATTGGGAGTCATGTTGAATAAAATAAAGATGGTTATATTTCACAATTTATATTTATTGAGTTAACGTAACATATTCACACGACACTAATATCAGAAGAAATATAGGCGAATCACACACGCGAGCGGCTAGCCCAGACCAGTACTCAACAGGGAATCGAAGGCCACATGAACTTCTACTCAGTAGGTAAGTAGGGCGCTGCTTTCCTTTAGCTGGGATACCATAGGATAAAATATATTCTGTGGCTACTGAATGCGCCCGTGGTGATGCCTATATTTGTAATGAATCGTACATATTTATTTATTTCCTAAGTCATTAATTTCCGAGACAGATACTAACGACATATTGTTAATGGAATAATCAAAAAATATTGGATTCTTTATTCGATGAAACTTCATAATTTGGCATTTGCTTATGTTAGGTTGCAAGCGGTTATCACGACACCATATAATTAATCTTGACAAGTTATTTGATAATATATGGCAATGGTTAATGTTTCTGATTGCTTTGAATAATTTCAGGTCGTCTGCAAACATTAACACTTGCACATCATTGAAAATATACAATACATCATTGACAAATAATAAAAACAGGATTGGACCTAAGTGTGACACCTGGGGAACACCACTCGTAGCATTGAATTTGTATGAAAATGTACCATCAATTTTAACAGCCAGTAATCTTTTAGTCAAGTAACTATTAAACCACTTATATAGTGAACCTCCTATACCGAATTTATGGAGTTTATTCAGCAATAACTCATGATTGACTTTATCGAACGCCTTGCTAAAATCGGTATAAATAGAGTCAACTTGACATTTACTCGACATGGAATCAGATATATAGTTATATGAAGGGATCTCTCGGAATTTTTGGTATTTCTCTGAATTTGGGAGGTGGGTTTGGGTCCCCGCCGCCCCGGGAACCATTTATTAGATAACCAATACCTCTGCCATAGGTGATTACGTATACTCGCTACGTTTGGTGATTTAGCAGGGGTGTCCGGGTTCATCGAGTGAGGTGTGTTCAGGATCCGCCTACCCACCAGCTGCGTGGCGTGCCATATCGGGACAGGCTGGTTTGGGGAGACCCTTTGACCTCTCCAACTGACCTCTCTTGATCCGTCATCTTGCGCTGCAGCTGAAAGGATAGCTCATAAGTCCGTCATTCCTGAACACACTGATCTCTAGATTCCTACCATTTTCAAATCAATGTGGAATTTTATAAAAAAAATATATTATTTGTACGTAGTGACGTCATAAATTACAAAAACGGATTTTCATTTATTTTATTTTATTTTCGTAATCATAGTAGGAACTTCATTATAAAATGCGTGCAAGTGGCCTATTATGTTGAATCACAGCATAATTTTAATTAGGGCTTAAACTTTTAACATTTTACATTTTTAACATTAACCCTTACGTTAACTATTTTTTAAGCAAGTGGCCCTTAGAACACATTCCACTCTGAAACGAGGTGCAAATACGCATAACACAATATATAAGAAGTACAGTACAACAATTCCTACCGAATACTTTTTGGGCGGTCCTGGTACTGCAGTGCCACTGAGATGTTTGTAGAAGGGCGTGCTCCCGGATTCCGAGCACTAATGAAAAAACGGATCACCAGCTTTCGAACACGAGCGAAAACGGTCTTGTGATGGCAGCACTGCACTTCTGGCAGGGACCTATTTACGAGCGATGGAGTCAAATCCTGATGTCATAGATAAAAAAAATATATATATTCATATATATATATTTTTTAAATATTTTTTCTTTTTAAAAAACTTTAATCTCATTATGTTTTTTGTATTATTATTATTGTCTTTTGTTTTCGTTTATTGTGTATGTATTATTTTAAAATATTTTTTTTATATTTACTTTATATATATTCTATGTATAATATGGAGCTCGTGGGATTGCACCACCCTCCCCGAGATCTGATGAAAAAAAAATGTTTTCCGCTTTGGTACGCAGATTCTTAGAGAACTCTGCCTCGGATGCTGTTATTTATAAGATAATATTTCACCACAGTATGGGAAAAGCAACACTAATTTTAATTAATGTGGGGAAATACATAAATGATTTGAATGAACGGAGTTTCCAGCTTAAACGGGTTGCTATGGCACCAGCATATTCGCGGAAAAAATAGAAAAATTAATCTGTCATAAAAGCGCCACGTGCTCATTGTTGTATTTGACGGCCGGCGTGGTCTAGTGGTATACGCTTTTGACTACAGATCCGACGGTCGCGGGTTCGAACCCGGCGTGCGCAAATAAATTTTATTTGATTAATTTGTGTTATTTCACAATTAATTAATTAAAAATAATATATAGTATATTTGCGGCACGTTCCAGAGTGGAAGATACTCTCAGTATCGCCCTGGTGTAAGACCACCATTCAGAATTGAAACGTTGCTTGAAATGGCTTTAGCCGTGTTTGGTGACCAGATCTGAATAGCCAGGTACTTCCCCACCTTCCTCTCCCCCATCTCCCTCCCCTCCCCAATACCCTCAGCCTCACAACATACCCCAATTGGGGATGCCATAGTCTCACTGGCTCCAGACGGGAGCAGTTGGGACTCTTGTGCGGTATTAATGTAAAAAAAAAAAATAATAAAAATTCACCCAAGTACGAGATGTTCCAAACATCGTGTTAGCCTACAATGTCAAACGAACACTTGTCTATTATTCTTCTCGTGCATATTATTATAATATTACTAGCGGTAAATATTCTGTTATCGACGTGACGGCTGTCAGTAACCGTTCAAAAAACAAATGCTTTTTTTAATGTGAACATCGCACGATAGTGCCATCTGCTCCTAACCATTTGGAGCCAGTGACACTATGGCATCCCCAATTGGGTATGTTGTGAGGCTGAAGGTTGTGTGGACGGAGAAGAGATGTAGAGGAGGAAAGTGGGAGAGTACCGGCCTATTCACATCTGGTCACTAAACACGGCTAAAGCCATTTCAAGCAACTTTAAATTCTGAATGATGGTCTTACACCAGGGGATACTGAGCGTATCTTTCACTATGGAATGTGCCACAAGTATACAATATATTATTTAAAACGAATTAAATGTGAAATAACACACTGGGTCTTACTGGGACAATGAAAATAAAATAAATCGGATAAGTTTATTCGAAATACTATCTAGGTTACAAACCAATTTTGGAGAAAATTTGTGATCATTTAAAAAGATAGCAGTCAAAAATATGGGAGTAAATAGTTCCAAGAGTTGCAAGAGAAAAATTAGTTGCTAATTCTGAATTTTATATATAAGATTGACATAAATGACGTATAATTACTATATCCCAGTTGTCGAGTGTATAAAGACGTTGTCCTGGTAAGACAGAGATCCTGGGTACGATTCTCTGTTGAGACCGTTATCATTTTATTTTTCTGTGACTTGTTCTGTTTCATTTAGATTTTTTAGTATTATCTTCTTCTTCGATGATATATTTCATTGATGGATTTAACTATTAAAAATATTAAAAAATTATTCTACTAAAAAACAACTGGGGGTTACCACCATGCTTTGCCGAATAGATACGTAACCAGTTTTCCATGATTTCCACCAAAAAAAATGTATCCTTACAGAAAAGTCAATAGATGTCGCACATTAAAAAAATAGGATATATTAATTGAAGACACTATCTAGATTGCATTTAATTCCAGATGCATCTTGCGATCATAGACAATGATAGCAGCCAAAACGTATGTGTGTAAAACGATGTGTGATACAGTTAAATATGACCGAAGGAAATTAGGTTCGGATTAGATCAGTTGATAGAGCAGCGCCCCAGCAAGGCGAAGATCCTGGGTATATTTGTCGTATAGTTAGTTCCCTGTTGCAAATTTTCGTTACAGATTCGCTTATATTGTCGTCAATAATTAATTAAAAGTATGAAGCTCATACACCCACGTTAAATATAATAAGTAATTTATGTTAGTTAGTAATTAAAATGAAAATGAAAACACTTCCCTTCGACGGAATGATATTGATCACTTCCTTTGAAATTTGCCTACAAATAAAGCATTAGTTCCTAGCAATAAATTAACCGAAGTGAAGTCTACGACAGTGACGAGGATTCTTTATGTAAATATAATAAAAAATCTTATTTAAAAAATTATAATGATCGTAAATTGATATCTGATTTTAGATTCGAGAATTTGATAGTTGATTTCAAATTCCACCAAATGCCAGAATTTATTTTAAATTCTACCCCTACGAATAAAATTATATTTTTTTTTTTTTTTTTATGTAACACCTACAGTGTTTAATATAATATAATATAGATAAAGCAGGCAGTAGATAATATAGGTAGAGGAGCTACGTCGCCACTCGGCCGCGTTGAGAAGGGGCTGTAGGAAGGGATTTATTAATGCGGGTCTTGAAGATACAATGATCATGTGAATGAGGAAAAATAGATACCGATCACAGACATATGAATATTAATAGACGAGAAGTTAAGGACGAGGGGTTAAAACAAGAGTTGCGGGACGTAGAGAGGAAAGCTGACTGTGATTCGTCAATAAATCAATCTGACAGTAAATAGGCATCTCGCATTATAATATCACCATTTATGTAGTTCTTAAAAGTAAAATCTGCTTTTGAATGAATAGACATTTTTACATAGGAGCGCAAATTACTCGCCACGTTATGAACAAATTTGCGAAGTCCAAATTCGGCAAAATAAATTTCTTCTATTTTCAGTCGAATATTTCGTTTACGTATTTAGTTAAGACACTTTTATAAATGTTCATAATTTACTTCCCAGCAACCAACCAGCTTTGTGTTTCGCGTCCAGACGTATCTCGATGTGATAGTATATGTTTCTACAACTGATCCATATTACACGATGTAAATAAGCTTAAAATAAAGTAAAATAATGCTTATATATGGAATGTAATACGACAATTGGGTTTATTCTCTTTTTCACATCTATTTTTACAAGTTTTCATAGCACAAGGCACCATTTTGCCGTGTTATTTCGTAAAATGAACCGATGATGCCTCGACCATAGTTCGCACAAGAATGATGACGTCACGTTTTCTAAATTCACGGGAGGACAGACGTGAGCCCAGCCGGCTCCAATGGAACCGGTATGGGGAGTGGGGAATAATACGCTTTTAATCACTTAGGGCAGGTCTACTAATATTCATATGTCTATGATACCGATAGTTTGTTCTACATACGAGCCGTCTTACACAAACGAGTCAAAGAAGCGGCCCGTTCTCACGAAGCCTATATATAAATTATAAATTGCTTTATAGATTTTGAAAAATTTGAGAAG
Organism: Hesperophylax magnus; assembly: GCA_026573805.1. Lineage (NCBI taxonomy): Eukaryota > Metazoa > Arthropoda > Insecta > Trichoptera > Limnephilidae > Hesperophylax > Hesperophylax magnus. The sequence goes on from JAIUSX010000050.1 coordinate 2,149,988, forward strand.
CCAAAATCGCTTATAAACCAAAATCATTTTCAAAACGCATTCATTATAGGAGACATTAATATTGATATATCTGATGAAATTAAAAACAAACTATTGTTACTAAACAGGGAAATAACCGAATATATCAACACATTATCTGAACTCAATTTTAAACCATGTATTAAGAATTACACGAGAGAATGTACAGGACAAATACCATCTTGCATTGACCACATCTGGTGTAATACAAATGAAACAGATAAAATTGAAACAATAATCTGGAAAAATAATATTACCGATCATCACACACGCATTGTATCTCTTAAAACTGATGAAATTAAGGATAATAATTTGCCGCGCAATATTCTACAAAAAAAAATAATTGATTATAAAAAATTACAACAAAATCTCAATATTGAAAATTGGGAAACTGTTCTATCCTCTAATAATACTGATCTTTGTTTGCTTAATTTTGAATTAATCCTAAATAAGCATTTCAAATCATCATCTTCCATTGTCACACTCACCTCAAAGTCTAAATTAAGAAAATTAAAACCTTGGATCACACATGGAATCATGATATCTATTAAACATAAAGAAAAAATTTATAAAGAGCTTAAAAAAATCCCAAATAACTATAAACTGTACGAATATTTAAAAAAAATCAGAAACAAATTATGCTACATTATCCGGAAGGCCAAAGAAAACTTCTATAACGAAAAAATAAATGTTGCTGGCAACAATAACAAAAAGGTGTGGAAGACAATCAATGAAATAATGATTAACAAAAATCCAAAAAAATCTTATGTATACCAAATTACGGATGTCGGTAACACAATTTACAATGTATACACGGATCCAATGAAATGTGCTAATATTTTTAATAATTATTTTGGATTTGTCGGAAAAAACTTAGCGCTTAACATAAAAACACCAATCCTAGTAACATGTTAACATAATTCCAAAGAACTAGCACCGGTGTAATTTAACAGATTATAATGAATTAAAAGTTAATTTTACCCCGGATATGACAATATATCTGTGGAAACACTTGTTTGGTAACTTAGCAACAAAATTCTGACTCAGTTTGCAAACCACTGGCTCGCATAATTGACACTAGCTTCGAAAATGGCAACTTTCCGGTTAATTATAAAAAAAACTATTATTACTCCTATATTTAAATCTGGTGACCCCAATCTTAGCACTATTTACAGACCAATTTCTCTTAACTCAAACATTGCCAAAATATTCGAAAAAATTGTAAAAAAACAGTTACTCAAATTTATCAAAGAAAATAACATATTAAATATACATCAATATGCGTTTAGAGAAAAGAAGAGCACTGAAGATGCTATCGTAGATTTAACATCTGAAATATATAAAGTATTAGATAGTAAAAAAATGCATCGGAATATTTGTCGACCTAATAAAACACAGTGAGACAGTATATCACATTCTAATCTTATATCAAAACTAGCGAAAATTGGAATAACTAATAATGCTTATGCGTGGATTAAAAGTTACCTATATAACAGAGAGCAATTTGTCAAGTTAAATGGCTTTCTTAGCGAATCACAGACCACGGATTTCGGCATCCCGCATGGAACAGTACTGGGACCTATTATTTTTATTATTTATGTCAATGATATTTTTAAAATACCTATCACATCCAAACTTATCTCATATGCTAATGACACAACTTTATTAGCTGAGGCTTTAACCTGGTTTGAAACTCAAAAAATTGTCGAATTATATATAAACTTAATAAAAAAATGGTTCGACCAAAATTTATTATCATTAAAAGGCGCCTAGTTTCTTGGAAGCCAGATTCACTCGGGCTTCAAACGATATTAGTTGTTCTTAATTCTATGTTATGTTATGTTCCTAAATAGGTATTACATTAATTTTATTCCTAGGCTACCGCAGAAAATAATTCAAAATAAAATTTAAAAATTATTCGAAAATTCATACAAATTAAATAAAAGTCTCCCTATTGTAATTTTGCTCGTGTGCGCACTTCCATATATGATTTTATGTCCTTAACTGCTGCAATGCAAATCTCAAATATATAATTTCATGATATCCGTTTAAGAATGTTAGTTTCACTTTTAAAATAGCCTGTGGAAGTATGCAATATACAGGCGATTTTCTTTATTGGATAACCAACATATCTGCTGTAGGTCAACTTTACAGGTTTGCTACGTTTGGTAACTTAGCAAGGGTGTCCGGGTTGATGGGGTGAGGTTTGTGGAGGTCAGGTCTTTGCGGCATAAGTATCTGCCCACCAGCTGCGCTTTAGACAGCTGCAGCCTTTGACCTTTCTAGCTTGACTCCCTCGATTCATTGTCTTGCTCCTAAATCATAGGAGTGGATTCATAAGTTCGTCACTCTGGGACACACTAACCCCGAGATTCCTACTCACCCCTCATACGTTTTTCCTTCAAATAACTTCTTTTCACTTAAAAATACCCTTCACAGAGGATCACCAAATAACCAGCAGCCATGTGGCAAATATCCATCACAGAGCTTCCCCAAATAGCCAGCAGCCATGTGGCAAATACCCTTCACAGAGCATCCACAAATAGCCAGCAGCCATGTGGCAAATACCCATCACAGAGCATCCCCAAATAGCCAGCACCCATGTGGCAAATTCCCTCCACAGAGCATCCTCAAATAGCAAGCAGCCATGTGGCAAATTATTTTCCTCAGGGTCTCTTCCGTAGAGTTAATGTAAAATAAATGACGACAAAATAATTCAGCAGAAAATAATAAATTGCAAGCAATTATGACTTCCATATTCACCGATCGAGAGTTTTTGCTGCTTCAGAAAACAGATTTCTGGATTAGACTTAAGATTACAAAACGTCTCTGCCTGAGGATATGGGGAGAAGAACTCCACGTTTCATTGCACTCTCCTGGCTTCTTCCACACCAGTGCGTTAGGCTCCCCCAAAGTCACGCGTCGGCTGCCTTGTCATCTACAGAATGTGCTATGAATGCTTATGTGCTATACATACACAGAGGCACAATACAACTTTAGTTTTTGGGAGTTCTTGGAAAGTATTTGTTTATTTATCTAAAATATGTGGTGAATGTATGATTATCATTAAAATACATTGTTTCATTGTAAATAATACAATATTAAACAAGAAGAAACATGTGTGATGAAAATAATTGTATTTATTATAGGAATCACTTAATGAGTAAAACCTCAAATGGAATATTCAAAAAATATAATAAGCAATAATTTTAAACGCTTAAAGAAATATCCATACAAATTGAAAATATCTCCCGGGTAAAAATAAATGCCGCCGACGGGAATTGAACCCGCACCTTCTGATTGCCAGTCAGGTGTTCTGAACCACTAAGCTACGTCGGCTTATTCTCAACCCGCCAAATAATTCAATATGTACTAGTATTTCATTCAACAGTTATTCCTTAATATTTTTTCTCACCTTTATACAACCAAATGTATTTTTGTAGGAAAGGCTTTATAAGTGCTGAATTTCCCAGAAGATGGCGATGAGACATATTATATCTACATTCGTTGGTGAAAAATTATAATTTTTTGATGATAAATTAAATTGATTTTTTTTTTTTTTTTTTTTTTTTTTTTTTTTATTTTTTTATATATTCAATAATATTATTATTGGGTTTATAAAAACAGTTTATTTTTAAACAAGTTCTGCTGTGTAATTATTATTACGCGTGACAGCTGTTTCGCCCTCTGAAGGCATTATCAAACTGTGGGTAGCCCACTTACAGACGATACATTTATATTATTTCTAGGTAGGTATTTTAATTTCAATTACTGATTTCTTAATTGATTTTTGAGTAAGATATTAGAAATTATTAATGGTTATTACCCCAGCAAAGTTTCCCCAATTAGTGTAATGTTAAAAATTTGACTGAATGTCTTAATGTTAGTTATTCCCAAACGATGACTCATAGGGTTATTTTAATAGCATAATTAAGTACTTCATAGTGCACTCATATTTGAACTAGGTTTGAAGATATCTAGTAGGGGTGAACGAATTATATTTGTTTGTTCATTAATTAGAATAGCTTTCGGATTATTAGAGTTTTTGTTAATTTCTAACTGTTCTAAAAGGTTCAGTTTACGGCCTTTATTTTGTACGTGTAACGGAGTTGGTTTATTATTATCATTAAGTGAGTGATTTTCATCTAGGAGATGTTTGGCAAATTGAGATTGCATTTTATTATTATTTTTAAAAGATCTTATGTGTTCTTTGAACCTAGTGTTAAAGGACCGGCCCGTTTGTCCAACATAAACAGCGTTGCATTCGTCACACTGGAGTTTATAAATGCCACTATTTTGTAATTTGAGTACCTTACTTTTTGAGTTTTTAAGAGATGATCCTAAGTTGTTATTTGTGCGGAAGGCAATATCTAAGCCACACTTTTTGAGGACTTTTGCAATTTTATTAGATGTCTGCCCGATGAATTCTAAACACCCGAATTTATTATTCGTCTTATTATTAGTCACTGGGTAAATTAATTTAAGGTTATTTTTGTGTTTGTTATTATTAATTATTTTTTCAATGTCTCTACCCTTGAAGCCATTATTTTTAGCAATAGTTAGGATTGTATTTTTTTCCTTCTCGTATGCTTTCTTGTCGAGTGGGATGTTATTAAGCCTATGTACCATTGAGTGGTAGGCAGATAATTTATGTGACCATGGGTGTAAGGATTTATAATTAATGGTCGTATCTGTAAACGTAGGCTTACGGAAAATTTCAAACGTATGTTTATTATTTTCTCTACCGATTGTTAGGTCTAAAAAATTGATTTTATTATTACACTCTCTTTCAACCGTAAAGCAGATTTTACGGTTGATGGAGTTAGCAAATGTGACGAAAAGATCTAATTGTCTGTTGGTACCTTTCCAACAGACCAAAATGTCGTCAACATAACGAACATAGTAAATGATGTGTTTGTTAAAGATTGAATTTAAAATTTGTTTTTCAATGTAATCCATAAATATTTCTGCAAGAAGTGGACTGAGGGGCGATCCCATTGGTAATCCGTCGTTTTGTTTATAGAATTTATTGTTAAACTCAAAGTAGTTAGTTTCCACGCAAATTTTAAATAGATCGAATAAGTCTTTTTTAGTAACTGGGTTTATATTAGATTCGTCTAAAATATCTTCAATGATTTTAAGGCATTCTTGAATAGGGATATTGCTAAAGAGACTGACCACGTCTAAAGATATGAACTGGCAATTGTGCGGTAAATTTATGTTTTTTATTTTATTTACAAGTTCGAGAGAATTTTTAACGCTATGTATTGGGTAGAATTTAGTATGTTGTTTGAAAAGAAAGTTAAGTTTTTTGGCGAGTATTGTCGTTGGGGCGTTTATAAAAGAAACAACGGGACGTATGGGGATATTATCCTTGTGAATTTTTGGTTGTCCGTATAATGCAGCTGTCACGCGTAATAATAATTACACAGCAGAACTTGTTTAAAAATAAACTGTTTTTATAAACCCAATAATAATATTATTGAATATATAAAAAAATAAAAAATAAAATGGAGTTCTACAAATTAAACTTAATAACAATAAATAAATTGATTTTTAATAATAATTTACATATTTTCAATTTGTGTGGATATTTCAAGCGAATAATTACTGATTATAATATTTCGTTATCCGTTGTGCCATGCATAAAAAATCTTGCCTTATAAACATTAGTTTACCATGAAGAAAATTGTAATATTTAATTAGTGATGATAATATTAACGACTTTTAATCGAAAATTTTAAACAAAAAAATCAGAAACAAATAGGACCGTAGCTTTGCCGTGGCGCTGATCTGCCAAATGAGCTAATGGGAGCCTATTTCCTTCGGTCATATTTGATAATTTATTTGAAAATCGCCTAAAAGCTATTTTTAGTGTTAAAAGCAGAATAACTTCTCAAAGTAGGTGCTGTTTTTATTGAACCACATTGTAGGTAGACACACTTTATACAGTATAGGCTTACGCTGTATGCGTAAAGTCTTGTCTCATTCGGGGTAGTTTTTCTTTACTCCTCTCCCCGATTCATCATCCCTTCGGATTGCGGCGGTGTGTTCATATATATCATATGTCACCCCGCCTTCCTGCGTAGCTCGTGGCCTGACTTTCTCGTAGCCGTAGAGCTTGAATGTATCGTAGCATCTATTTATATTGAATCATATTGCGTTAAATAATGAGTTTTTACATTTTCTTTATAACAAGAAAAACATCGTTTAGGATTGACTCTCAACGATCTGGTCAATTTCCTTTTAATGCCCTTTGGAAACCAATGGTTTGGACGTGAATATTTCATTATTTTAGTTTATTTACACTTTAAAAAAAGTACATTGGTTTCATTGGTGGGATAATTTACATGTATTCAATATTTCATAGTATTTCTATTATATGTTTCCTTGTAATGTCTGTTTGTGGTAGGTACATTGTACGTAGGTACTTTTATAAGCATGTGTGGCAAGTATAGGTCTATAAAAATTAAACTATATGTAAGCTCATTACAATATATATAAAAAACACCCTTTTTTCAACATCAACTGACTTATTAATAGCCACGATTTTAATTAAAAAAATAATGAACACTTAAAGATTGCAGCATTGCTTAAGAATCGTGTTGGTTTTAATCAATAAAAGTGCTTATAATGTGTCGATTAATTTTTAATATTTAGCTAATGGGAGGTGAACGGAAAATATTAAAATCTAATCAATAAATATAAGAAGAATAAGGTCAATATGGAATAACCTTCCAAAATTTATTGTACAGCTACTGTAGTAATGTTAGCGACCCGATGAAGTCCCTGTAATTGGTTTTAATGGTCCTCGCAGCCTCCAATGCAGTGTTTCTTAACCTTATTAAAAGAATCTCCACCTTTAACACAGTAAAATTATCTAGTAATTAATTATCCAGTAAAATTCAACGTAAAAATTTTATTCAAAAAATTAAAAAGAGAAGACTAAGATGTATTACGCAACAACCCCACGGTGTAGAAAACTAAGATATGCTCCTACTCTCTTTCATGTGACGTGGCGCTAATTGTCAAAAGCTAAACGTATGCGCAATTACTTACAATTGGTTATGTGTGCAGTGTACGCAACAATTAAGCAAATGAGCATTAATTATTTTTATATTTCGACACAATGCCCACTCGAACTTTTGCAGCTAAATGTTACACTGCCAGACCAACGCCCGTAAAGGAGCGCTGGCGTGGCGCCACGGTTGAGAATCACTGCTCTAATGCCTATTAAAAGTCATACATAACGATATCGATAATCGAAAATTTTTTATATTTTTTCAATCGATTCACAATTGAAAACAGTCATGATAAACAAAAAATAACAAATAGACTTTTTTATTGCTGTAGCATTTAAATTACAAACACTTAGGACGAGTTGTTTCATAGAGTTTAAACCTTCGCAGAACTTGAAAAACGACTTTGAAATTTGATGAATTGGTCAAATTTTTTGTAACAACCCATTCTAAGGACGGGTTGTTTCTCAGAAATTGAACAATTCATCAAATTTCAAAGCTTATTTTCAAGTGCTGTAAAGGTTCTATTCAAGTTCTGTTCAACTAACTGAGTCCATAATAGAGTCATCTAAATAAAAAATAATCGACGTTATCCAAGAACGTAATCAAAAGATTGATCTTGCTATAACGTAACTTGATTTATTTTACATCAGATAAGAAAATCCTATATTTATATGTCTGCAGAAACAGACCTTCATTTTTACCCCCTCCAGGCAATTATCGATGTAAAAAATAAAGGATTTGACAGTGTTTTTTTAAATTATTATTTCAAAATTATTATTATTAAGCATTCACGAATGTCATTTTAGCACGATCAATTTGATAACTCAACTTCCAACAAATTTATATCTATATCCGTATCACAGTTGCGCTGTCAAATAAATAATTTCAAAAATCGTTATGTTATGGCGCCACTGGCGGATCTGTTATGCGTTGACATTAAAAAATTAAATAAATTGACAATGTAGAAATGAAATTATAACTTTACGATGCATTGTGATCCGTATGTTGATACTTTTTGACCCTAAAAAGGGAGTTCATTAGTTGAAAAGGTCAAAACTAATTGTTTGCGTCTTATAATAATAATAAGAATAATTGGATTATCTTGTTATTTTTATAACGAATACGAAGTCTCTATTTAATTTTATTATTTGCAAATAGATTCAGAAAAACATACATATTATTTACAAACAGACGCAGAAAAACATACTTACTTGGCTAGTCACTTCAGATAAACAGACTTTCATTTAAAAAGTTTATGACTTTGCATGCAGAGGACACTATTATAGTAAAACACTGTACATTGATTTAAATTTAATATATGTCTTCCCTCCATTACTAATGATAATACATTTATTATAAGATTAGTGGCAAGAGTTGAGTTGACATTTTTTTTAAAAGACTGGAGAATATACGACTCTTTAGGACTAGAGAATTTTAATGAAATGACCTTAAAAAGCTTACAAAAAACGTTAACATTCTTTACACATTTAGTTATTTACAATCTCGCGGTTTGTGAAGTAGAAAAGTTTCTCACTCTATGGAAATGACTGTCTAAAAAAGTGAGCAAAGTCTGTAATCATCCTTAAACCATGTGGCAGTCCATTCCAGGCGGTCCTGACACTCCGAAAGCATGCTAACCGAACTTATATATTCATATATAGTATTTGGTGTGCGCTTTGATTCGTTCAACCTTATGATAGATGAAGCTGCTGACCCAAGGGTTGACTGTCGTGAATTGGTATTTTCCGGAATACACATTTCCAATAGGTAAACCGTAGCCAATCCGTTAAGTGATTTAAATACAATAATATACGCTGACTTTGCTTACAAATATCACTTACCGACCTTATATGACGCATTTAGTCGAAATCGTATTGATAAAGGGTTTTATCGATCGACCGTGCTAGATACACGGGTAACCTAATGACATTATTGAATGTATTCATTGTTACTACTTCTTGTTATCTCGAGAGAAATATTACACTAATGCTCGGACATAATAAACTTTCAAATTTTCCATCCACATTACTATAAATTAAGGAACACCTTGTAGAATGAATATAAAATACGTAAGTTGCCTATATTTGTACAGAGGATTCTTGCTAACGATGCCACACGTAGCGATACGTAGTCTCGCGGTCACGGCAGAATAATATCTCACTTGAGAAATATCCCAATCTGATGGGGCCCAAAATGCCTGCGTAATGTGCGCTCGACGCTCGCGGCGAGGGGATTCACATGGCCTGAATTTGTCTCCCAATTGGTAGGCGTGAAGCACATTCTTTATCTCCGAAAGTACCGATTTTTACAAATCGTTCCTATTTTCTATAAAACAAGCGTGATTTTACTTGGCAACACGCGAAAAGAGAATATGTGTTTGTTCACAGATACGAGTAAAATTGCTTTAGTGTTCAGAATTTCTTCACCGGCATTTATTCTTGCATTATTAAAGAGTGTTACAGTACCTAAATCATATCGTTTTTATATTTATGTCAGAATTATATTTTTTTATACAATTCTATCCAAAAGGAGAAAACAATTATATTTCATTTATTTTATTGATACATGATTTAGAGAGTACATGTGGTTTTATGTGATATTTCACCCTCCATGCTAGGGATGACCCTATGTTATGGCGGGTGAATTTTACAGTTTGCGGACATAAAATCTATACGTTACTATAATATAAAAAAGAAAAAATAAATATATATAAAGATAATTTCACTATGCAGACCAGTGAAATCATCAAAGAACCCCCCAGAAAAGGATAATTGCTGCAAAATGAAAAAGAAAATAATTTTACTCAAAGAAATATTTACAGGAGCAACTCTCTATATCAATATCTTTTCTTGATCAATTATATAAGTTATCAAATTATCTCTGAATTCTTGACACATAAATTCCAATTTGGAAAATGATATTTAACATTTTCTCTGTTGAAATATTGGTCACTGTATCGCTTGTCTGAGTTTATCACAGAATCAGTTTCAATTTTGAAAATGACACTGAAATAAAAACCAGAGTTATACTCACTCACAAACAGACCCATAGCTGAAATGAGTAGGTTTGATGATTAATAATTAATAATGAAGAAATTAAGTGTGCTGATGAATCAAAAACTCATTGATATTATTCCACATTAAATTTGAACAGTTTTTATTTATTTTTTATTTATGGTTAATAGTACCGGTAAGAGTTCATTAATGGTCAGTTATTTTTTGCCCGTTTAATTTCATTTCTATAGAAGGGATGTCTAAATGTCTGAAAAGAGACAACCGAGTATGAGTGAGACAGTGTGATGGGTAGGCTAATAAAATATGTCTCTTGTGTTTCATCGTCTTTCGAACGTATAGTGTTACGATTTATACCAGTTAAACTCTACCCACAATTACCCCGAATTCTCTACCGATCAACAATGTGTTACTAGAAGTCGATGGCCATTATTCCCAAATGACAAATCACTACAATAGGCGCAGCCAATGTAGGAAAAATAACATGAAAAGGCTCCATATTATCACATTTTGGCAGCAAAATCAAGGAAGAGGACCATTAACCAACCCGACGGCACCAGCATTATATAATAAAAGAGCGCTGTGGGTTGTTGACCTGGTTATGATTTTGAAATTGAATTTGATGGTCCGAACGTGTTTGACAGTTTTAGTAAGATAAATCTAGTTTTTCCCCCTCTTCAATCGCACACAAGAACATTATTTTCATTCACGCGAGAATAAATTACAAAAATAGTGATTTATTCACCGGAACCGTGTCATGGCGCGTCGGTGAGAATAGTGTGAATCCAGATTTATCCATGCAAATAGACCTAGAGACATTGACAAAAGGACGAACCATCCTTAAGGAGCTTATCCCCTGTCCTTCAGGGCTGTCAGGCGGCAGGCGGCGGGTGGATAGCAGGGCGGGGGCGGGCGAACTCAGATGGCTGCGGCTGGACGACAAAACATCGGCGGCCGGGTCTAATCATCACTTCATTTTGCACGTTGGACTTAGGTTATATACTCGACCGCTGCCTAAATAAAATAAATTGTGTGCGTTTTTGCTGTCTCTCTTTTGCCGCGTTTTCTTGTTCATTTTCATTTTGTATTCTCTTATTACAAATATTGTTTGTTAACAATAAGTTAAAAAGAAAAAAATTCTTTGAATAAAAAGATCTTTGGAAAAGATCCAAGAAAGGAACCGAGCATCAATAGGTTGATTATAATCAACAAGTCCCTAGACAAACTACAGAGAAAGTTAATTAATACTCCCCTTTCTTCAGAATAAGGGCAGTTTCGGAATGTCAATTAAGATTTTCTACATGAATTCTCTCAATGATTGTTTAAGATTTTACAAAGACTAACCACAGCACTGCGTATTATTTGTCACAAGGAACCTACTGTGACGTTATTTTGGAAAAAATTTCGGTAACTTCATATTATTCACATAATTAAACTTAAATACGTAAAATAAATCCTCAGTACGGGAGATCCCAGTGAGGATATAGTTATCTCTACTTGTAACAAAAAGAAAATAATATTATTTTTTTTGTAGTACCTACTTGCTCGATAACCCGAGTGCCTACCTGTTTTAGCAGAACAAACTAATTATTTACTAACTAAATGATCATCTCGCCGCTTGACCTCAATGGTAAGCAGAGAGGATGAACCCATAAACAACTTCATCTTGGCACACACTCCTTGCATTCATTTTCCTTGCGCCACATAAAAAAAATAAAATTGCCAATACCCAAAAAAAGACCTAAGTGCCAAAAAGTTATGGGAATTTCAAATACCATCACTATTATTATTATCTTTTATCACACATGCTGCTTTTTTATTAACTTTTCATAAGGCATTTAGATCTTTGTACTAACTTATATATAACTTCAAGAAAAAAATATTTATCAATAATACAACATTGAGAATAATTATTATCGCTAGTTAAAAACGATACTGCAGAACATTAACGAATGAATTGATAGGTTTCCTGTTAAACTTTTTGTGAAAGGGGAATGTACTATGAGAATGTCAGAACACGTGTTCATAAAAATCATAACATTTTCGCATTTTGTCATTATATAGTATCAAGTCATTATATGCCAATTTAATGTAACAAATAATAACAATTTAGTGTTTTTGTTCGGTTAAAACCCTAAATTTAAATTTAAAACTTTGGCACTTAGTGCTTTATTTAATTTAGGTATTCAATTATAATAATATTGTTATATCTACTATCAAGAAGCGAAATAACCTGCAAGAAGTATAATAATTATTGAATCACATATATCCATTGTTTCATTCTTGGAAACATTTGCGTTCGACTCAATGTACAACACCACGAACTTTGTATGGTACCAAATACTAACAATTATTTAAATGTTTCTACATACACATTAACACATTGAATTTGTGTAATTATACGCAGATTTTAATTATTGCGATTGTTTAAATATTAAATCCACACGGGAGGCCATGTGGAAAATAATTTCGATCAGGGCCTATGTCGTATTTGGGGTTGCTGTGAGGTGGATCTTTTTGGGGAGCGGAAGAGGGGAGGCAAATCGTTCAGCAGGTTAGCTGTCTTATTGCACTACCAGTCGAACAAGGATAGCATTATTAGCTGACACTTGTGATTTAAAGATGAGAGAGGGGAATCTTTAAAACGGAGAACGCGTTTCTGCAGAGATTCATAGGTTTTTGCAAGTATTTTGGGGCTCCAGACCAGGGGTGGCTGTCAAATTCAACAATGAGGCGCACTTGCAATTTATACAAACTTCTTTACCGGCCTCACCAGACAAAGTCTCGTCTGAGGTAGGTAATTGTTTTATGGTATATGAAATGAGTGCACTTTTTTTAAATTATTGTTTATTACAAACGGGTTTTTCAAATGCCTTCGGAGACAGCTAAAATGATTTTTTTTCTTAATATATAACCTAAATTGAATTCGTAATAGCAATTGAAGTTTTTTTCGTGTCTACTAACAGTGTATTTATTAGTTTTAATTTTTTGTAGAACGCGTCAACGAAAGCAATACCTAAAAGAACGAAAGAGCCAATGTTTTCGTTTTATCAAAAAAATACAATATTAAAAATCTCTAGATTGATGTAAATGACACAGCGTACCGAGAAATAATTCTATTTTTCCCAGGAAAAGAAATATTTATTAATGGATTTGTGATACATTAACCAACGTACAATTCTTTTTTGGGTAGAAAAGGTGTTCTTAGTTTATTTATTTGTTTTTACCGTTTGACTGACTTATTGTAATACTATATTGGCAAATATTACAAGGGCACCATAGTAGTTGGATTGCACCAAAAAATCTTTTCCATGCCAGCCAGGATTTCCTTGATTTTCCACAGAAGCTATAGATACTGACTGGCCGATACAATCATTTACTTAACCACTGGAGCGCTTTGCAATATCTTAGTAGTACCTCTAGGTACATCCTAGAGTACTTATTGAGTCTAAAAATATGGAATAAACTGTGAAATCTAGGTGGATTCACTGGCTATAAACCGCAGTAATCATTTCATTTTGTTTTTTACTAATATTTTGAGGAATGATGTTAATTGTATCGAATGGCTGAATTGATTGCGCAACACGAAGCGCTCCAGTGGATTATATGAACTCAGTTTACACAGGAGTTTGGCTAACATCCGTCCTTTCAATAACACAAAAGGATATAATTTGACATATTCACAAACCCACAGAACGGACGAACAATCATCATCATTTTGACCGGTCGGTGGCCGAGTTGACATCGCGTTTGGGTCCCACTCAGTGTATTCAACTCCTCGGCTGGCTAAATCCTCCATCACAACACAAGCAACATTTTCAGCTTACTGTGGTGGTAGTAGGAGATTTTCAAATATTGTCTGGTTATTCGTAACCCGGGAATATTTGTTTTACTTTAAAAAAAAAAAAATCCTTCCGTCCTTCTTTCTATTATTATTCTATCATGTTATATAAATTACAAAAAATATAAATTTACACCTGTATTTACTGTTATCTTTCCAAAGCATTAAACATAACAAAACGACATGAGTCATACATATATCAATTTTTTTATTATTTTAAGTTTCTCTCGCCAATTATTCGTTGGAATCGCTAATAAGTATGCTTTAGGCCAGGCTGATCCTGTAAAGAAACCACATTTAAATACTGAAGCCAACTTCCCCTAATTCACTAAGGTGCAAACTAAAAAAAAAAAAAAAAAAAAACAGATTACAGACTGCCAAACAAAACACAATTTAATTAGCATGTATATTATGTTTTGGTTTTAGTAAATAGATTATTTTTATATAATTATTTGGTAATGTTTTTAACCTATCAGGCCTCTATCATATTCTGTCACAAGGTCAGAGTGTTTCCGTTTTGCAATAAAATCCAATTAAACGGAATATTTCTGAACATATACGAAAACTAAATATTATTTTTAAAAGCTGATAAAATACGTTCTCAAATTTTATACTTTCAAAAAATGAACATATAAGTATATTTTGGGAAATACATATTATTATTATATTTTTTTTCAAAATTACTCTTTTACGTTTTATGTAACTAAAATTACTGATAATATAAAAAAAACACAAACTTTTTATTAGCTAACTGAATTACGGACGTTTTTGTAATCTTACCTTTTTGTCGTTTCATATAAAACAATTTAAAAAAAATCGTAATTAAGTATCATAATTTTTTTCATGGAGGTGAACATTTAAATTATTCTGTGGTTAACATATAAATGTGAATATAAAGTGTCTTATTTTCTCTTTCTAACACCGTTTAGTTCATATTTCTCACTATGATACTAAGGGAGATACTACAATTTCCATGAGACCATAATAATATGAGAAATGTTATGCTGAAATGCATATGCAAACGTAAAGTGAATATGAAATGTATAAATAGGGACCTGCAGTAACGTTTTAAACAGGATTACGAAGAATTTGAAGAGATTTATAATAAATTAGCATTTTCTTACATTAGTTAGTTTTCTCCGTGCTCCCTCTTCAATAATTTAATCGGTGGTTATTACTTATTCGAATGGTTGGAGAGTTGATGAAGGCTGAGCAGTAGGTACACAGAGATGCTGAGATTATTCAGCCTTTCAATGGCATCCGCAATCGCTTCCTGCCACACCGACATGCCCCCGGGGAACTGTTGAATGGACACTCTACAATGATGCGCTCTGTGGTTTGAACCTGTCTTCATGTAGGAACACAATTTTAGATCTCTATGTCCCACTTGTGCTTCATGTACGGGAAGCGGCTGTGACTTCACTAGCCGGGTTTTATTATTCTCCACGCTTTCTGAGAAAGATATTAAAACTTGGGCAACTTAATTGTAGGTCAACTTATCTTTGACTTTTGTTAAAAATTATTATGTTTGATATATCCCACTTTATATCAGAGAGAGAATTTACCCATTTTACTGACAAATTATGAACCAGCGACAATGTAGAAAATAGAAAAAATTCATTCAAATAAGCTTTTGAATGAATTGTGTTTAGTAGAAGAGCGGAACTATCATGTTTTTAAGCTTGTCAGCTTATTACAATTTGGTAGAATGCTGAAACATAACTATATAATGATAATAATAACGGGGACTTAATGTAAAAAAACAAACAAAATGGAACTGAATGGCCTTTCATGACAATGTTACATTTGTAATTTTTGATAAACCACTGTCCCTTAGGACGGGTTGTTTCAGAGAATTTGAACAATTCTTTAAATTTAAACGTTAATTTTCAAGTTCTTTGAAAGATTATTTCAATCTTTTCAAGCAACTAACCTATAATAATATAATAACAGAACTTGAATAGCACTTTCACAGAACCCGTAAATGAATTGGTGAAACAACCTATCCTTAGTGTTATAATATGAAAGGTTTGAGAGTTTAGATTATTACAATATAAAAAATGGTTTAAGATTATTGGATGTGAGCTTCGATCAATCGGAGACTAGTGTCCCACCCCACTTCCTTCATGTTTCGATTAATCGGAGACTAGTGTCCCACCCCACTTCCTTCACGTTTCGATCAATCGGAGACTAGTGTCCCACCCCGCGCCCTTCATGTTGTCACATTATCTTCCCTCTAATTCACACTTATATTCACACTTTGCTCCTGTGGTATTTTATACGCTGTCAGTCTAACTTATAAAGATTTTCTAATACGCTGCTGCAGATTTGGTATAGTTATACGAGGAAGATGGCCGTATACTGTACCGTATAAATTGTCGGGCTCAAATCTTTTCTCATAATAATATTTTTTCCCAATATTGTTCTACCGGAAGGATTACGGGTTTTGATTTTTTAGTTTGGCATCACTTCGGTCCAAACCTAAAAAACGCGGTCAATTTCACATTCCACGATGTGTTACCAACTTCACGTTTATTTATTTATTAACGGACATCGTCCAAATTACAAAATAATAACAAGAAATCAGCAAAATGAAAAATACAGGAGTAGACAAAGGTACATGAAAGCAAAGACATAAGGCAGATATAATATAAGAAAATAAAGTGACAAGTCGAATCAAGTCACTACGTCTACGTCGTGGGTAGTTTCAAACAATTAATTTTACACCAATCATTGAAAGAGTCGATATTCGATTGGAAAAGAAGGCAGTCATCGTGATTTTTTATTATTTTTAGAATCTTATTGTCGTCCGCAAAAAGCCAAAAGCGTGTATGAGAGAAAATTATGTGTATAGAAAATTATTCATATTATGTCAAAATACAGAAGTGAATATCATCTACTTTACATCATATTTTCAACGCCGCGATAGTGCTGCAAATGGGTCGTACCGCTTTTTATACGAAACCGGTCTAGATTTACCAAACCTCGCTTCAAGATAATAAGACTTCATAAAGTCCGCCATCTCCGTCTTAGTACGATCGTAATACGTTCCTTTTCCTGGACGTCGGGTGATTTAAAAATCTGTTCGCTACTAATACTGCCGTAGGACCGGTATACGCAATGCGCGTGATTATGAGTCACGTTTTCTACTAACCCGTTCTTAACCCCCGTATTATCTATTATGAGTTAGAATGTAGTTATACTCCTGCTTATATTACGACGTATTCTTTGCAAGCCGCAAAGAGCGGAATATACACAAAAACAGTATGTTGAATACAGTATGCATGGTGAATACTGACGTTTGCTCGGAGCTAACACACCGTGAATATGTTCACCGAAGGCTCTCGCTTTGTGATCATCATCATCGTCAGGACAGTAGACGGTAGAGAGCAGACAGCAGACAGCACACAGCGTCTGCATCACAGTACCAGCAGACAGTCTGTAGTGTAGAAATAGCTTCATTATGAAATGGGATACGCCCGACTTTACAAGGCTTCACACCTTTATACGACAAATACAGAAATTTTGCATCTTTTTCCACACCGAGGTTGGGTTGTTTAAGTCTCAGTCGCTTTTGATGTCAATCAAACCAAGAATTTGACAATTTTTTGCATTTGAATGAATTCTTATCAATCGTCGAATATGGCGATCACGTTTTATACGTGACGGTTGATCAAAATTTGATTAAACACTAAAACGCTTATTCTGAATTTCGTTTTTATTTTTAATGGAAATACCCCACAAGGGTATTTGCAAAAACATCGTACTTAATAATTGCAAATTGTAAAATAGAATTGTTTACATAATAAATATATAAGGTTCATTTAGGACGAAAAAGGTTACATGTGGGTACATAAGTTTAAAAGTAAAATAATACTTTCTGCTGAAACATTTAGAAAGACAAAATTACCACACTTCCTGCGAGGCAGTCAATTCACCTAGTAAGTCTTCCCAGGGAGCATTTATTTATTGTTTCTTCACATGGTGGGTACATTTCATTTTTAAATTTCTTTATTTTTTAATGATAAACTAATGTTTACAAGACAAGGTTCTTTTATGCATGGTACAAAGAATGAGAAATTATTATAAGCAATAATTACTCGCCTGAAATATCCATATAAATTGAAAATATCTCCTGAGTAAAAATAAATGCCGCTGACGGGAATTGAACACGCACCTTCTGATTTCTGGTCAGGTGCTCTGAACCACTAAGCTACGTTGGCTTAATCCCAGCCCGCCAAATAATTCAATATGTACTAGTATTTCAATCAACAATTATTGCTTTTATATTTTTACTCGTTGGATATTTTTAATTTGGATGGATATTTCAGGCGATTAATTATTGCTTTTAATATTTTTTTTTATTTTCATTCCAATTTTTAACCTTACTAGGACCAGCCTGTGTTAGTAAGTTAGTTCTGCAACTGGAAAGAATAAGAAGCCTGTGTTGCTGGCCTCGCGTGAAAAACAATCTTATTTCAGCCAGAATGTCAGGAGCCAGTAAAACTATGACATCCTCAATTGGGGTAAGTTGTGAAGCTGAAGGTAGTGGGGAGGGGAATGAGACGTGGAAGAGGAAGTTGAAGTACCTGGCTATGCAGATCTCATCAAAAACATAGCTCAAACCAATTCAAGAAAAGTTTTCAAACGGTTTACCCCTCTACCACTGAGGCCGTCAGTATGTCAATATATCGTCAATTTATCTTATTTACCTCCATCATTTGGCAGTCCTATTTCCTCCTACTCCTCAGTATTTGTTTCGCCTCTATTCCTCTCATTATCATATGCACTGGTTGTGTGCACGTGACGCCGCCAATCGGATATCCGGTAGTCACAGGAAATTTGAATTCTAAATTCGAAACTCTGGATTGTAAATGTTTGCACTTCATTCCCCACATCAGTGAAGGTGTTAATTATTTAATCAGAAAGGATATTGTTTATTTGCAAGTCAAGGCTAATAATGTTATGGATTCACTATTATTTGCAATATTTATAGAACAAGCGTCAGGTAAGAATGCTGTCCTTGTTCTTCTGGTATTTCAGTGGAAGATGCTCGGAGAAACAAGTGTTATAAATTAGGGTTCTTTTACTTTAATTCTGTTATTTTTGAGCGCAAACTGAATCACTTTATTTAACAATAAATATACACTATCACATGATATGACTAGGCACTTTTACAGTAAATACTCTAGATATAAGCTAGTTCCTGTGGTTCTTTAGGAAAGGTGAAACCTTTGGTTGTTTTTGATCAAGAGAGAGTTTTTAAGGAAACCTAACCTTTTATATGACAAAGACAGTTGAAAAACTTCAAATTCAAGAGGCCGCTGATTTAAATACAAACAAATTGCAGAGGCGAGAACCTTTCATAAATAATATAACTTAACCTTCACAGGTGGCACTAATGGTATCTAATTGATTAAAAAATAATACAACAAGTGTCATTGATTTTTTAGACACCAGTACATAGCAAGGACTCGTACTTGAGATAAATAGCTCGGCTTTGTAACGATTTGTAGGCCTCTGTGTTTTCTCGCTCCTACAACATGGATCTCTTAAATACCCATGTTTACTTCTTCCTCTCTTCAAAAAGAACCTCAACACAGCATCCCCCAAGATGTTGTAGGCCCTAAGGGATATTATTGAAAAAAATCCGTATTCATTTCTAGTGGGTACTCAAATTTACCCCGTGAAAGACGAAAATTTTATTATTATTTTTATTAAGTCATGCAGGAATTTATAAATTAAATTGTAACAATTGTCCAGCGTTTTATATCGGGAAGACAACGCGCAATGTCAACATTAGGATTAAAGAACATCTTAGATGCCTAAATAGCAATGGCTTTTCAGAGTTTGCCAATCATCTTATTGAAAAAGATCATACATTCAATAAAAGCACCGGTGCTAAGATTCTCCATAGAAAAGACCGTAGTAACAAATTGAATAACCTAGAAGCACTAGAAATTAAGAAAGCCATTAAAACCAAAAGTTTAATTCTGAATAATCAATTAGATTTGTCAAAAAGCCCAATACTGGGAATATTCCCTGTAAACTGTAAAATTCCCAGTATCCCTTAATCACCTTACAATTATTAATGCCTATTCTCTATTATTATAATATTTATATACACTAATTGTTTTCTTTTAATATATTGTTGTTTCAAGTGAACTTTTACTACACAAAAAATGAAATCAAACACAAACCAAAAACAACAACAAAAACTCCAACAAAACAGTAAAAGATACGTTTATGTTATAATCTTTATCGTTATATGTATATATGTACTTACCTAATACTTTTAAATTAGAATACTACCCAAGCAGCAGTTAATCTTATGTTTAATCTAATATTTTATTTTATGGTATTTCTTCTCTTTGTTATTCATATTTATACAAACATGTTAGTAGGCTTAGGCACCAGTTAAAAGTACAAATACCTATTATTTCATTATTATTGTAATACTATACTTATCAAACAACTTATCAAAATGTTAATACTCATACTAATTTGACTGTCCTAAAACGGGAATCCTCCTAGTTGGGCAGTCAAAACATTTCTTAAATAATGTATTTAAATGTATAATCTTTTACTAAATAAAAAAAATAAATAAATAAATAAAAAAAAAAAATTTTGGTTTTACTTTCTATCTCCCTCTGTATGTATATATAATGACACATTTTGTATTATTGATTAGTTTAATTTTGTACCCTGACGATGCTCGAGTGTAGCGAAACCGGTCGGTCTTAAAATTAATAAAAATTCGTGGTTTTAAACAAAAAATATTGTTTTTATTTCATTAAATAAATATTGGTTTAGGAATAACTTAACCTCAATTTTTATCATATTTAAATATTAAAGATAACGGCGATGCTCTACCAATGGCGCTGAGCAACTGATAGAGCAGCGCCTGGCAAGGCAAAATACCTGGGTTCAAGTTGCAGATGTGACCTTTTTTTCTAATTTATCGGTTTCAAATTTTTGTTTAAAAATTGCTAGGATTATCTTCAATATCTGAATTAAAAAACACCATTCAACAAAATTTGGAAATAATAATATGTTAACATCGTTCTATTTGATTACGACGCAATTTCAGGTCATTTAAATTTCTTCTGATTTGACCACGTCTGTATGCGGAGAGTGCGCACTCTCCCCATCCCCGGAATACCGAGAGACACCCTCATCCCCCTTCAGCCTCTCACACACGAACCGACCGACGCGCCGGGCCGCCGGCGTCGCGGCGCCAGTAGCTTATATAATTGTCACTCTTCATGTTTGATTGCTACACTACGAATATAATCATTTTGTAGGATATTTTTGTCATGAAATTTTTAAAAAAACCATATGTTTACAATTTTTGAATCGTACGCTACAGAGAACAGACATTTGATTTCAAAAAATTCAAATAAAACAATATAGATGTCGTTGATTAGGCACAGTTGCATATTTTTTTTGCTAGAACTAAAATTTTGATTTTGTCCATAAAAAGAGATCATCTGTCCTAAACAGTTGCACATTTATTAATCGTTTTGTAGATTTTCTCAGTATCATCCCAGTGAGTCAGGTTTCTATAGTAACATAAAAAAATGTGTAAAAAATAGCAAAACTATATTTAGTAACCAGATCTGAATAGCCAGCTAGTCTCTATCTTTATTTTTTTATGTTATTACCCACCCACCATCCTTACTTTTCTCAATGTCTAAAAATACCTGAAATGAGTTGTAATAACCTTTTCTACATAACTCCACCAAATTTCTTTTGGCTTTAACTAAGTATTCAGTTTTCAACGTGACTTTTCTTTATAAACTATTCACTAAAATAAACATTACATTACAATTCATTTTATTTGTTTAAATATGCACTGAAAATGCAAAAAAATGTACAAGGTTCGATACACAACAAAGAATAAACGGTCGGTACTGATTTTACAAATTAAATTATTTCTTTGAAAAATCCACACAGGGTTGTTCTTTACCTACTGATATTTTAAAATATAACTCGAGTAAGCTTTTAACCAATCATTATATAATTTAAAAAATTGGAATACAAATAAACATTTAAATATTGATTAGAATCACTCCATTGAATATTTTTTCATAAAATTTCTTAACTTTAGAAATACATACTTTCTACAATGAAATTTCATAGCTAGTAGTCGTAATTGAATTTTTCTCATTCATTCTCTCATCAAAACTTGGGCATTTCCATAAACAACTATATGTTTTATTTTTTTATAGTTGAATAACATAATGGGTAAAATCTCAAATTATAATATTTTCAAGAAGCCACTGAATATTTTTCTGTTTCAGAGTCTTTTGAGAGTCGTTAATATTGTCTTCAATGATTAATATATTTTCTGTTATTTGGAAGACTTTGTAGTCTTACAGTAAATTCATTTTTAATTTAGCCATCTAGGCAGACTAAAATCAACAAGAAAATGATATAAATAGATAAAAGTGTGTTTTCGCGTAATATTTAAATTATAATACTTAATAATATTTATATAAAGGAAGCACTGTCTTATGCATATGCTACTGGATTAACTACATTTGCTTATAAAGCTATATATATTATGTAAAAAGTCTTCTGAAAACACTGGAAATCACTTCTTTATTATTTACAAATAGTTGGAAATCTTCTTCATTTTTCTTACCTTCTTATAATGAAATATTTAAATTGCTTTATCAGACTTTGACCAAAACTGCGCTTTTTTCAATAATGAAGTATAAAGCTTCCATCAACTACCTGCTTTATTTTTATTTCGATATAATAAAATGAAGCATTTGCAGTTTCATTAACAAAGCCATTTATTCTGCCCAATGGTAAAACCGGTCGGTTTATTAGCAAATGCTTTCTCATTTGTAGCCTAATAGTAAATAGTTATTGGAGCGTGAACTCGGGCTCAGAAGTCGTTCGTAGTTGAGAAATTTAGTTTTAAGCCACGGCGCCATAACTACCGTTAGATAACTCAAAGACTTCTGGCGAACAATTTCATTAATACCACATGAGTGCATATTTGTGTCGCAGAACACATAAAACTATGGAATTGCGTTACGTTCTAGCTACAAACTATCTCGGAAATGCAAATAATACAGCACTCACTCGTATGAAAGGAATGCAAAAAAATTATCGATTTAAAACAGCGTGTATTGCAGGAATTAACGAGAACGATAAAATTAAATAAATTCTTCATAACAGTAGATCATTTTTCGCTGTTTTTTCTACGTTGTTTTGTTTGACTGTACATATATCAATGAAATGTTTGGACTTTTACAGGTAGCAATGACTTTCTAGTTATAAATAATTAACTTTTTATTTAGATACCATTAATTGGGTATAAAAATCAACTTGTGTCGGTTGAGTCTGAACATTCCTCAGAGTTTCATAAAAACATACTAAAATAATTCTAATTTCATAGAAATGGGATAGGTCTACAACTGTATAATGTAGAAGTTCTAGAAATAAATGTATTAAATTAACAATTAGATTTATCGAGCGACCCAATTTTAAACATGCTAACCTTCCCGTGTCCTACACCCACTCTCATTCCCTCTCTCTCGTATCTAACATCTTCTGAACTCTCAAGCTTA
Organism: Hesperophylax magnus; assembly: GCA_026573805.1. NCBI lineage: Eukaryota > Metazoa > Arthropoda > Insecta > Trichoptera > Limnephilidae > Hesperophylax > Hesperophylax magnus. Next base: position 2,173,464 of record JAIUSX010000050.1, read on the forward strand.
ACTGAAACCGGTTGGTTTATATAAAATATATGTCTGAATATGGTGGTGTCTAACTAAAGTTATTTTATTCAAATTATGAAATCATTAGAGTTGTAATACATCTCAAACGCCATCTGTGGTAGAAGGGTAAAGCTCTCGACTAGGTATCTTGAAGACGCAGGTTCAAATCCCGGATCACTAAAGTACATTTTAGTGCGCCATTGACGATACTACCAGTATCGCCCTGGTGTGAGACCACAATTCAGAATACAACATTGCTTTAAATGGTTTTAGATCTATTTAGTGACCAGGTATGAATAGCCAGGTACTCCCCCACCTTCCTCTTCATTCAGTACATTCAGCCTCACAACATTTCACAATTACCGATGCCATAGTCTCACTGGCTTCAGACTGCTGGGAGCAGTTGGGACTCTTGTGCAGAATTCATTTTATCTTACAAAATAATATGTTTCATCTTTTCATAACAAAAATTGTATAAGTTTTATGTTTCAACTGGTGCAAAGATCGTGCAATTTGTGATTTATTTTTGATGAAATACGTTTAATCACAATAAAATAATCACAACAAAAATCCACGCCATTGACACTTTTGAAGCCAGCACAAAGTATTATAGAATCAGCAGAAGTAGATTTGTATTAAAAAATTCAATCTATTAGACAAATCTTTGTTAAAGAATGATGAACCAAAAGAAATTATGAACGGAAACAAAATTAATGATTGTTCCGACTGCAGTGAATAAAAGATGAACTAGTTTCGTTGTTCATTATTTTAAAGTGCATTCTTCTCTAGTTGTTATTGTTGTCTGTTTAGATGAAGCAATATTTCCCCGGTTCCGGTTATTTCCTTTGGTTCAAAAAGCTATGCGGGGCGAATACCCGGTTAGAATAATTGTAGCATCTCCGGTCTTCCGTAAATGAAATAAATGCATAACGTTACACCTGTGTGTGCATTGTACAGATTTGAAACAACAAAGACATTTTTTTTTTACAAATAACCACTGTTCATTGTTTGCAGTATCATGTCATTTCTCCACAGGGATAGATGAAGAATACTATATTCTTTGTTTATTCCTCATCATTTTTTTTCTGGGACACGTCCAGTGGCCAGAATTGCTCTGATTCTTCAATCTACCCGTCATAATTTTGCTCTCGATTCTTTTTTTACTCATGTCTAAACCTTCTAATCGATACTGTCTTTATCTAATTCAACATGATTACATCAATTTTGAGTACTTATCGAATATTTGTATAATGCGTAGTTTTACCACATATATAGATTTTATTTCAACCGCATTCTGCGTTAGATCTAAATCTGCCTTTCAATGCCTCATTGCTTTTGGTATTAAAACTCCGCTTTGGACGTTAAGAATGAAATTTAATACATATATTTATGAAGAAGAAGGGATATATGTTTATGGTTTTTGCGGACTATTTTTATGTGACATTCCGACTGTGCCAATCTGTAGTGAAAAATAAATGTAAAAAAAGCAGGTGAGAATTATGGTGATTTTCTTCGAGTTCTCGCTCCAGCTGCTGAAATGTTTACGCCTTCACGCGACTGCGTTTGAGCTCGCTTGTTTGTATAGAGTTTTGTTTCAACTCGCTGTAGTTTTGCAAAAAAAGTTGCCACTTTCGGTGACAATCCTTCGAAACAAGCAGCGATGGATCGCCTCTTTACCTTTGTGTATTTATTTTGTAACCATACGTATGATGTATCGCATACTTAACTTTAATAGGCTGTTGTGGTTCTGAGCACGTCTTTAGTCGCCAGACTCTCCTTGCAACTGGCGCCAAGTCTATATGAGCGACTATAGATGGTACTGGCCGAGTTGCTTGCAGCTTTCTGCCTTGTCTACTTACTTTTATGTTATTTTTTTTTTTTTTTTTTTTTTTTATTTGGTACATTATTTTGTTACAATTTATGTTTTCCAGTAATGTAGGCCTCACTGGGTGGCTTGCCCGTGCTGAGGCCTTCATTTTATAATATGAAAATCTAAGATAGTAAATTTGAAAAGAAAATAATAAATTTAAAATTAAAAATAAAAATACATAATAATACATTTAAAATTAAAAAATAATACAATGAAAATAATCTTGTGTGTTTGTGAGTGATGTGTGTTTATGTTGGTTTTGTGTGTTACGTGTAGGTTTTATTTTTATTTTATGCTATGACATTTTGGTAATATTGTCTTTTTTGTTGTTTAATCCATTTTGTAATTTTGTGTGTGAATTTATTTTTATTTTCCTCAATTTTAATTTCAATTTTTAGACTGTTGAAAGCTTTTATTGCATGGTATTGGTAGTGTCTTTGTCCAAAGGTTGAATTTACTGTTGGAGTTTTAATGTTTTCTTTGTACGCTTGTCTAACTGGTCTGTTAGTGTTATTTTGTGTGTGTTGAAATTTATTTTTTTTGTTAAAAATGTAGTTTAGTAGTGTTTTAATGTATAATTGGCGTATATCTAGTACGTCACAGCTGTTGAATATTTGGTCTGTATCGGTCAGTCTATGTTTTTTTAGTATTACCTTTAAGATCGTTTTCTGTGCGGTTTCTATGTAATTGATAGCCGAGTTTGTTGCTCCTCCCCAAGCAATAATTCCATATTCTATTATTGATTGGCAGAGTGCAAAATATATTGTTTTCAATTGTTTTATTTTATATATGTTTCTTATGTTAAGGAAAATGTGTATTGTTTTGAGAAGTTTATTTGTGATTTGTTTGATGTGAGGTATCCATCTAAGGTTATGGTCAATTACGATTCCTAGATACTTTATTTGATCTGTTTTTTCTAGAGGAGGGCAATCGCAGATGTTGGTTTTTAAACATTCGTGTATTTTTATGGTGTTTGTATTGTTTTTTGGCTGTCCCGTGCTATTTATACTGTATGTTGTGAATTTTGTCTTTGGTTTCTTAACATTCGAAAAATGGGTGTTCAAATTTGTAAGGTTGCTAATATTATGATTTGCAGACCACGAACTATGGTAGATATCTTATGAAATAATACTCACTCAAACTTCAGCGCCCTTGAAGTGATTTTTTACAGAAAAATGGCGCCATACAAATAATCCAATTGTTTTTATTATTATAACTATTTATTATTGAAATAGGTTTGTGATTATTCCAAATCCCAATGTCCTGTTGAAATTGTCATTTCCCTTGTACCTCTCCTTTCCTAAAAATCTAGAAAGAATTGAACATAAAAGACCGATACCAGTAATACAGAGTTTTTTGTAATTAACACACATATTTCATTTGTTTTTTGGTTCGTAATGTCTTCGTCGTTGTAAAGTGCATCTTATTTCGCAGCTCGTTTCATTAATCTTGTGAAAAAGCTATTTAAATCGTGAGAGTTTCATAATCAAATTCAATATTGTCGTGTGGTGAAAATAAACAGAGTTGTGATGTGAAACTGTTACATTAATGGTGATTGTATAAGGTGTACACCTATAAACTGTAGTTATGTCTAATTTTCAAGAAACCAACAGGACTCAAAAGGAACCAATATCATCACAAGATTAGGCTTCCTATACATTTCTCCTCGTCTTCCCAGTAATTGTAATTCGATCGAATGAACTAATTTTTGTTTCATTTACAAACAGTCCATTTTAAAAGCCATTTGGCATCAAAAAATAACTTTGTCATATAATAGCTGTCAACCCTTTACAAATTTCAAGTACGTCTAACAGTTAAATTTAAGAGTGACCTCTCTAGGTATGCTAAATATGTTCTACGGGTATATTAACGGAGTCTCCTCGTAGGAGCTAGCAGCTTCGATCCCCTGTGCACCAGCATACGTTTGGGAAACTTTATGTGAAACACTTATTCACAGTTGAATATATTATAACAAAATTAATTATATATTTAAAAATGGCATGCAGATGTCGACTAGCGAAAGAAAAATAATAAATCGCAGCGTGTCGCGTCGATTCAGAACGCAGAATGTCAACCCGATGCAGTCCGGCAAAGGAATCCTCCCAGCAAATGCACTTTAATATTTATGAGTCTGAAATGAGTTTGCAAGATGAAAGCATCTCGGGGCTTGCCCGATGCGATGGCTTTCTCGAACCAACTTTCCGGGCTCCGTTCATATGAAGATAGAAGATTGATCCTCGCATAGTTAATAACACATTTTCTTTCAGAATTCTACCAAGAGAAGAATTTCAGAACTCCGGAAAATTATTTCTTGTGAAAAAAATAAGTTTTTACGTTCGGCAACAAAGGTTTTTACTATTGCAGGATTTGCAAAGAATCTTTTAAGAGATTGAGAAAACTTAGAAGCTAGGAAATTATAAACTGTAGTAGTTGGCAGTTTTTGGAAAATTAGAAATTTACGTTTAAAGGTTCAAAAAACTTAATATATCAAGCTTGTCAAAATAGTGAGAAATTATTGGAATACTCTTCAAAATTAAACAAATTTATTAAGTCCGGGCACAGAAATTAGGCATTTGTTTATTTTTATTTTTATATCCATAAATATATATATTTTTTAATGTGAAACTGCGCAAGAGTTCCAACTGCTTCCAACCGTCTGGAGCCGTGAGACTATGGCATCCCCAATTGGGGTATGTTGTGAGGTTGAAGGTAGTGGGGAGGAGTAGAAAATAGGGATAGGGTAGTTGAGAAAGTACCTGGACATTTATATCTGGTCACCAAACACGGCTAAAGTTATTTAATGGTGGTCTTACACCAGGGCGATATTGAGAGCATCTTCCACTCTGGAACGTGCCGCAATTATACTATTATTTTAAATGAGTAATTTAAGAAATAAAACAATTTAATTGAATAAAATTTACTTGAATATTTAATGTTAATTTACTATTTTATGAGCAGCTTTAAATCGTTTTTAAAATCAAAATTTATAGATGAAAATATAAATATTACATATTTTTTGTGTGATATTCATAATCAGAAAAATAAAATTAACATCTTCCACACATATTTAACGTTGTGAAAATACCCCATCACAATAATTTCTATTGAAGTTTATTAACATTATAAAATAAATAAAATAAAAATAAACAGTATAGGAAATCAATCAATTAATGGTTTGAATAAAAAATATACATTTTATACCCTTGTGAATTGTATTGCTGTTCTGTACGATATTAATTCATTCATGTGAAATTTGAAATACCACCATCTGTTTGTATCGGAGCTTTTCGCGCAGTGTGAACGGCACAATTCCAGCTCCAGGAGTCAGATGTATGATATTTGCCTTTCGTATTTGGAAATTCAACTTGTTAGAATGTTAATATGCTTGCATGTTCGACGGGTATTTGTATGTTGCGTCGATTGCACGAAGTACTCGGATATCCTATTTGAAAACAAATATTCTTGTTACGTGTCAAAATACCATGTTTCTAATATGTGTAATGATTAGATTATCGGTGGAGTCAAGCAAATAAATTGATTAAACTTCTTTAGAATATGTGGCTGTTTTGTTGTTTCATTGTTACCAGGAGAATCTTCTGAATTTTCTTTCTCAACTTAGCCGTTATCATCTTGTTGACGTTTCGCTTGTATTAATATGCATACGTAAAGTTTTTGATTTACAATGCAGAATACCTCTGAATAACTATTACCTAACAATAAAGCGAAAACTTGATCGTTAGATAACTCCAGCAGCAAAAATTCTCCAGCGAAGAGTTTCCCTCATAAAATTTGATTATGTTTTTCTGTCTAGAATTTAGAGGCGAATGCAACTATTTTAAGTTAACAACATCTTTTTCTTTATTTTAATTTGATTAATTTTAAACAAAAAATATCAAAAATAGGCTTCTACGAATTGAACACATCAACAATAAATGGCACAAACACATTGACAACATCATTTCCATCATGAGCGAAGCTCAAAGTTTTACTTTTTCACAATAATAATGTGTCGTTACGTTGTTCATTCCATATTATTTTACATTATAAAATATACCCCCTAAAAATAAAATTTTATTTTTTCACAATAATAATATGTCGTTATGTTGTTCATTCCATATTATTTAACGTTAAAAAATATACCCCCTAAAAACAATGTTTTATTCACTATTTTTTGGTTTAACTGAGGATTGAATCTTCCTCTCCATGGAATGGAGTCAAATGCGCTCACAACTGAGCCGAATCCAAAATGGGTAGGACCGACATTTATTTTGTACATTAACTGTAGTAATGTCATCCTATTTCAGAGAAATGCGTATATGGCCGCTTGTGGATGCTTGATTGATAGAATGCATTGTCATCTGCGAATCTATCTGCCGAGTTTCAGGACGATTAGGCGTCAGGAAGAGCGTTAATTTCCACTTCCAAGATTCCACTTCATTCAATAAAACGAAAGAGAAATTCAAATAGATATACTCTATTTATTACGGGTTCAGCCTGACGAAGAGGTAATTACCACTACTTATCTGTACATCATAAAACGTTAATTTTCGAATTTCTGAACGAGTTTCGACTTCAATATCACATACTGATTATATAACGTAGTATCTACTACCTATAATGATTCGAAAAGTTTCGATAATGTTTAGATAAGTTTTAATGTTGAAGGATGGGAGAAATATTATTGCTTTGAAGGAGATTAAAATTTACGTACACTCGTGGAAATATTATTACCCATTATTATCAAACTATTTATCTATGGTCAATTTGGAACTAAAAGGTTTTAATGATATTATATTTTGTTATCTTATTTAAAGTCCTAAACCATTTTAAACTTTATAACAGTGCATAAATAATCTATTTATTTTATTTTATGTTAGTACCGCAAAACTGCTTCTAACCGCCTGGATCCTCTGATATTGTGGTCACCCCAAGATATTAAAAAAAACATAATATTCGAATTTCTGTTATAGATTTAAAATATTTTTCTGGTAAAAAAATATTAAATTGTAGGTAGGTACTTTATTGCTTATCAGAATTTGTCACATTTCTGTTCTATTTTTAAAATCATTTTCTTTTAAAATATCATGTAAGTTCATTAAAGCTTGTACGAATTTTTGACACATTTGTTCCAATTTTAAAAATTACATTAATTTCAAAACAAATCAGAATTCGTTGAACCATAGTTTAAATCTCAACAGATCGTTTTCAATATGTTTTAAATGATCCTTTATTATATCCAAATGAACACATTTAAAAATGTGAACGTACGTTACACAACAATTCCCGCAAAACCTCCCAACCACCAATTTTCTTCTACTGCAGTCGTCCTAACTAGTTTTCTCAGTCTACCTAGCTCTACCAGCTTTGTGAAATCGCAAGGTTTTGACAGTTGAAATGAACTTTATTGGCTGCCAACTTTACCCTCGGTACAAAGCTGGTTAATTGACTCTGCGATTCTTTTGTGTTATTTTTGTATTAGTAATTATTTTCTGTAATTGGGTAAAAATTTCTATCAACTAGGAAACTGCTCTACTTGATCTAATTTCATATAATAAAGTGATTATTTTTCTGCCTCTCGTATTTTTACTGTACTAGAAAACCCTTGACATGCCGATAGCATTTTATAAAATATTGTCAATAATTGTTTCTGATTTTTTTTATTTTTTTTTTAAATTACAGTTTTTTTTATTTATTTATTATACGCTCTTGTGAGTTTTTATATAATAATTTACTAGCTATTGTATTAGTGTAGTAGGAATTTGAGCGAAATCTTCTTCCGTTAGACGATGGTCAACCATAAACAATTTTAAATAGTGATTGTACCTACCATATATGCTACTATATGTACTAGTTTCGAGACCATATGCATTTAGTTACGAGGAATACATAATTGTTTAAACAGTTCAGGAAAAACACAACCAGTTCAAAAGAAAAACGCAAAATTTGAATAAACGATAAAATTTTAATTTCATCGTGTTCAAAAAATAGCTGGCTAATTTCGAAATATTGAATGGATTACCACGACCTATGTAGTGCGGGATGTAAACACTAGGCGAATAAAACTAGGGGAATAAAAATAACATTTCTAAATGTACGTTAAACTTCGATAACCTGGGCGGTACCTTCACACATTCTGCAACTGCTTCCCTTATGTTCTTAATTGAAAAAGAAAACATCGCCCACATTTAAATAGAATGTAACCTCATCGATATCGAGTCTCTCTGCCGAGTTTCACCTCAACCTGATGTCGGGAAGTGGGTTAATTTGTACTTCCAAGATTTGCATTAATTAATTATTACAGAAAACAAAAGTGAAATTTAAATGGATGTATTTAAAAATATTCGAGCTCGTCGCAGTTTGTATAAATACATAAATTATGTTTTATTGTATGAATCACTTACACAGATGTGCGCAACGTTATTTTTGCTTTAATAGTTAATTTTTTTTTACATATTATACATGATCAATAGATTTTGCAATGTACAATTTTGTACATTATAATATTCTTTCATAATGTAAGTTGGTGCGAGTGTATAGTGTTGATAACAGAATGAAATGTGTGCTTGCAGTAATAACAAAATATAAAAATACAAACGTCGTGCAATTTTGAGTTTATAATCATAAGTGTGATACAAACATAAAATAAAATTAGTTTTTTTACAGATGTGGCCACGTGACCAGATGGCCAGATCTATGCTTATACCTCTTATCACAGCATCATTTCTGTAAAATGTTACTGACTACCACTGGTGAATAGGTAGGACGTACCATTGAATAAATAATAATTAGTTTGTTTTTAATCTGTTTAGCGGTAGGTACAAAGAAAAGTACAAATTTTTGTTAGTAGTTTTTATTGGCAGAAATTTTCCAAATTTTGCATTCTAAAATTCTGTAAGCCATGTCAGGTTTATTTTAATTTTCAGAATGCGTGCTACATTTATGTGTTTTTTTTTACATTCTCGATTTTTAAATAAGAGATATTATTTCAAATGACTAATTTGACAAATTTACACCTAATTTTTTTTTTAAGTATTCACGCACAAGAGCCCAACTGCTCCCAATGGCATCCCTAATTAGGGTAAGTTATGAAGCTCAAGGAAATGAGAAAGGGAGGGAGATTGGGGAAAGGAAGGTGGGGAAGTAACTGGCTATTCAGATCTAGATTGCGATATGGGTTTACCAAGTTATTTTTTGAAGTAAATAAACTCTGGGGAAATTCAAGTCGAAAGCTTTCATATTATAATCTTCTTACATAGTAGATCCAATTGAAGAAATCTTATAGCTGTAACATAGATAAGGATGCTTATAATACTTGGTGAAAACTTTGTTCGCATCATTCTACTGCAGTATCTACTTTGTAGTAATGGCTTTCAAAAGGCTGCAAACTCTTGAGTCTAGTCAATATAGGAGTACCAACTCGACACATTATGCATAAGAACCCCTTTCAATGTCACCGTTCACAAACAAATTATGAAGCAAACTTGCCAATTCTTGGCCTCCGTAGTTTAACAAACGAATATACAAATTATATCGACATTTTTAACATAATCAATTTGATTTTTTAAACATCATGTAAATAATTTCAAAATATATCTGACAGCCTCTGTAGTCGTGGGGTAAGGCTCTCGACTAGCAATCCGGAGGTCGCTGGTTCAAATCCCGGGGTGTGCAAGTAAATGTTATTAAAAATTGTGTTATTTCATAATTTATTCTGAAATACGTAAGACCACTGTAAGACCACTATTCTGAATTGAAATATTGCTAGAAATGACTTTAGCCGTATTTTGTGACCAGATTTGAATATTCAGATACTTCTCCACCTTCCTCTCATACTTCTCCTCCACACTACCTTCTGCCTCATAATGTAAGAAGGACTTGTCCATGTTTTGGTAAAATTGACATTTGAATGCAGTTTTATTATACAAATGTAGACTAATATTTTGTGAAAGACTTGGACATTTTTGAATATATTTTCCACTTCAACAACGAATGTGAAATTTATCTTTAGTTTTATAAGGGGACGTATCCTGGACAGAACCCGTTTTAAAACTACACCGCAAATTGACAGCAATATTAAATAGGTAAATATTTGTGGGTCAACAACTTTGGCATCCATGAAATCTGGAAAGAGGAGTTTTTCACTTGCCACTAAAATCAAGGAAGGAAAGGACTTAATGAAATTTCTTCTTATGTAAAGAAATATATTAATAATATTTCTCATAATACTGAACTACATTATTTTCCCTTGGGTGTAATCTGTGGTGGTCAAAATTGAAACCATACGGTGGTGAAATGTATAACGGCTTTAGGTAATTCCGGAAGGTAAAAGAAAATTATTAAGTATTTTGCAATATGAAGACACTTTTTGCCAGGCGATTGAGATTTTGGAGACTGTAGACTGTCCAATGTGCAGTTATTATGATTGTCAAGTCCAGTTCAAAGTATATGTTTGCAGTCAATATGATTGAGAGCTCCGGCATACTTGACTTTAAAAATTGGTGACCAAAGTATTTAAAAGGTCCTCTCTATCGAATCCATGGGTAGAGCGATTTAAAGAATTGACAAAGTAAGTTTTGGAATATCCCAATATTCTATGTTTGAATATGACTGCATCGTTCCGGGTTACATAGACGCCCATCAATGTATTAATGGCTTGGTAAAAAACACACATTTATAAAAACAAGCTTTTACAAAGGACCAAAGTCAACAGTATACTCTTTCCTATTGATAAGGCATTTCCTGGAAGGAAAAACGCAATAAACACAAAAAAAAACAATATTCAATTATATGATTGCTTACGCAATAGATAGACGAAGACGCAAAGATTTATATCTCAGCATCGTAAACTGGCCAACTACAAAACGAGAAAACACCGAAAAACCGTATTAATAAGCTGATTTCGATGACATTTTAATATCGTTTATTATTAAAAGGAGACTATATTTTTACTCTTAATAAGTGTTACATTAGCGTTTATCGCCATGTAATATACTATAGGTGAGTTACACAAATAGTCATCGCCGCACAAGGCAGGCGGCAGAGCTTGTTACTCCAATCAGGGTGTGGATTATAGTCAGTTTCCCAAATAAAACATGTGTCCGTGATACCATATGTTTATTGTACAGGTAATACAGGTTATCAAACAGATCTACAAAAGGTACATAGCTTTTTAAGGCCTAACTTGTTACTAGGCAATCTATTGACTCTAAGGGCTCTGATTGACAAAGGTATATTATTCGCTCACGTGTAATTTGCGGCGTGTGCGGTGAACGATGGTGCTGATGCCATAAGCGGAATGCCTAGGCTGATGCAGGGCGGGAATACGACTCCTACAGGGCGGCGCAGGAGCGGCCTGGAGCGGTGATGGGCGGCTTAAGGCGAAGGGCGGCGCAGAAGCGGCCTGGAGCGGTGATGGTCGGCTTAAGGCGAAGGGCGGCGCAGAAGCGGCCTGGGGGGCTAACCCCGTGGGCGGCAGAGCGGCGGCAGAGCGAAGGGCGGGAGCATGGGCGGCGGGCTGCGAAAGCCTGCAGATGGAACCTCGTGGGCGGCGGCGGGTGCACGGCCGCGGCCCAGGTATGTGACGCAATCCTATCCATGATGGTGTAGTCGGCTGAAGATTGCCTGGACGTGATAAACTGAGTCTATAGACGCGGCACGTTATAAAACGTATGCACGCCGGTCCATATTTACGGCGTCACCAATTTGGCGGCAAATATTACTCCGAACTAATGCATCGTGTTGAACTCAACGGGGGCCGGCGGTGAACTGGCGCGTGGCTTGCTAGCTGCAAGTACTTGACCTTTGTCGGGCGCAAGTGGAAGGGATATTCTACGATATCGGATTGGTTGTAGGTACTTGTAAGCCTACGTGACTGGTATCAGGCGGCGATGTCGCGAGCTCCTGCGTATGTATTGGTGTTCACCCGATTGTAGACATGCCGAGATGCGTATATATTAGTGTGTTTACACGTACTGAGTGAGTGCTTCGTTTCCGGGCCGTGAGGATATACATAACTGTGCAGTTAGCTCTTGCAAGCTATGTGCAAACATAACATAAGTTCCTTTTTTTAATTTTACCATCGCAATGGCTTTGACTGTTGTTGTTATTGTTTAATGGCTGTTTTTCATGTGTGTAAAATTTAAAACATGTTTATTAGTTAGTCCCTTACTAATTAGATTCTTAAATGCCCGATTGTCCAAGGTTGGTGTGGTAAAGCCGGCCTTTAGCCTGGTTTATGACCGTTTTTTACCAAACGCCATCGTAATAAGTCAAGTTTTTAACTGTTCTGATTTTTTACAACCCCTTTTTAAGGTAAGTAAGTCTGTTCGTAAATAACTTTGTTTCGGTAAACGGGCACTAATGCACTTTTGCAGAATTTTGAGCGAAACTAAAAGTTGAATCATCAGAAAATCATTCTCATAAAATGTAGAATAAAAAGTAGAAATATTTGTAATAATTTATTTTTTTATGCAGAAAGACAAACATTCTTGGGTTACGAACAACGGATGAATATTTGCAAATCTCCTACTACGAAAACAATCGAAAATGTTGCTTGTATTGTGATGGAAGACATAGCAAGCCGATAAATTGAACTCACGACGACTGGGTGGAAACCAGACGCTACGCCAACGCAGCCACTAACCGGTCTAATATTTGTACGTGCTTAATAAGTGCTTACTGATGACAGACGCATGACCTTAAGAAGATGTGTAAGGTATTTCTAGTACTTACACTACCCCTTATTTCATAAAAATATTATAGTAAATTCGTTGTCCATTTGCTGTTTGTGGTTTTAACTAATTGTTAATTGGTGAAAAATTGGTAATCGACTATTTTTGATTTTAAAAAAAAACTTTGTCTCTTTATACCCTTTACTCACGATCCGATTTGCTTTAAAGCTTGCAGAACAACAAGTCTAGTGTTTTTAATTTATTGGATGGTAAATAGGTACTACCGCCGGCCTAGTCACTATTATTCCCTTTGAAGGGCCGTCGGAACAATAATAATTCGGTTGGCAGTCAACGTGCTGTCCAGCAAGCTGTACAGCAAATCGAATCGTGAGTAGAGGGTATTATGTGGGTATATGATTTACATTGAGCCTGATGCTTAGAAAAGATTTATTGATACATACAAATGATTCTAAAAGTGGTTTTGATGAATTCAATACGATTTCCGAAAAATTTGTAAAGGGTGACAGGTGGAAAGTGGTTTTAAGTACAATTTTCATTGAATTAAATAGTTAGAACGGGAATGTGGCAGTCTAAGAAAAACACCTTTTCTCTTCTTATCCAAAGTATCACAGCAAATAACGTGGCATCTCAAAATCAAGGTGTAAAATATAAACCATATGTTGGGGAAAGAGAATGTATTTACATTATGTTAAATTTTTTTAAATTGATTTTTATAAATCGCGGGTTCAAATCCCGGCGTGTTTTATTTGATGAATTTGTAATTTCACAATTTATTATTTTAATATAACATATATTACACTTGAGGCACGTTCACGAATGTAAAATACTCTCAGTATCGCCCCGTTGTAAGCTCTTAGCCTCACAACATACCCCAATTGGGGATGCCATTATCTCACTGGCTTTAGACGATTGGGAGCAGTTCGCACTCTTGTGTGGGATTAAAAGGCGACTAAATTTTATCGCTTAGCTTAATTTCGATTAGTTCGATTGGAAGCTGTTTCGATAAGATTATTTTCGATGAGTTCGATAGGAAGCTGTTTCGATAAGATTATTTTCGATGAGTTCGATAGGAAGCTGTTTCGATAAGATTATTTTCGATGAGTTCGATAGGAAGCTGTTTCGATAAGATTATTTTCGATGAGTTTGATAGGAAGCTGTTTCGATAAGATTATTTTCAATGAGTTCGATAGGAAGTTGTTTCGATAAGATTATTTTCAACGAGTTCGATAGGAAGCTATTTCGTAAGTTTATTTTCGTTGAATTCGATAGGAAGATGTTCGATAAGTTGTGAACAAAATAGATATTTGACAGAATTAAATCAGGTTAGTGTTGGTATCAAAATGCGATTAGAGAACTTTTATTTTAGATCTGGGTGAGTTGGCTAATTATTGCATTGGACGGTTTTAATACAGAATTTGAACAATTAATTGAATATCAAAGTTAATTCAAGTTATATGAAAGTCCTATTCAAGCTCTGTTATTATAAAAGTAACGTGAAATAATCTTGCACGCGATGAAATAATAACAGAACTCGAATACTTTGTTATTTGATAAATTGTTAAAATTCTGTGAAATAACACGTCGGTTTCTGCGTTCAAGGCCACTATCAAACTATACTGTAATTAAGGTATTCACTTATTTACTTTTGCCATATTTTTCTGTTTATACGGTTAAAATGATTTATTAATATTTTCGGTAAAAATTATTCACTTTGAAAATCACACCTCATTTTAAAAGTCTATAAATATTCAACTAGTTTCGGTTATAAATAACCTTTTTCGGGTCAGTAAAAACTAACTTAAGTACAGAAAGAGTTAACAATAAGAAGAGAGATATAAATAAATTGTTAGACGGGTAAAGAAATAAAGTGGTTTAAAACAAAGCGATAATTATTCTATGCTGTGGGGCGCTTATCAAAAAATTTTTTTTTTAGTTTTTCATTAACCATCAATCTGAGGAAAGGATTAGTTTTTATGCAGCTAATCAATATTCACGGGAAGTCGCTTCTTAATCTATTATGTTCACTCTTGCAACTGTTCGGTCAATAATTGCCTTTAATAGCGCAAATACCAAACCTATAATCTACGTATCAGCGAAATATGAATTACATAAACATGTCTGGCATTCCGGATAAGATGATAATATTTCCTTGATATTGCTTCCCTCTCGCTTTGTACTTACAGCATAGTGAGTATATTATGTAGCACGGTAGAGACCTGCCAAGGCCCAGAACCGCTCCAGAACGCAATAAGTAAGTACATTCCAGCCAGATCACTTGAAGGATGTTCTAAATTTGTAGCGAAATGGGATTTATTTCATACGTGTAATGTAGTATCCGCACCAACGCGCATAAACATGTGAATTATGTTCCATTATAAACGTTTACTGTGCAAAAACACGACGTTCCGGAAATTTACTCCAATTGTAACGCGAGTAATAGGAATTTTTTTTTAGATTTGGATCAATATACATAATTTCAACAATTCATCAATTTCCAAAGTTCATTTAAGTCAAGTTCTGTTATTACATTAGTATTGGCCAGTTGTTTCACATAGCTGAAATAATAACAGACCTTGAATAGAACTATCGCAGAGCTTGAAAATTAATGAATTATTTTAAAATTCTGTGAAATAACTGGCCCTAAACTATCCACCGTAAATGATTTTTATTTTATTTTATGTGGTAGGTAGTTCTAATAGGGGGGAGGGGAAGGAGATGGGGAAGTAAACGTTGAAAAGTACTTGGCTATTCTGATCTGGTCATCAAACATTGCTGAAGCCATTTCATGTAATGTTTCGATTCTGAATGGTTGTCGTTAACAGGGCGATACTGAAAGTATCTCACATCCTGGCACCAGCCGCAAACGTACTGGATATAAGTTTAAAGAATGAATTGAATTACACAAATTTTAATAGATTTATAACATATTTCTCTCTATCCTCCTTTCTTCGCTACTTCGCTCTGCGTGCCCAAACTCTCAAGCGTCCATTTGTCAATCTTACTTGTACGGTACGTTCACTTATCCAGGACGGCAGTGTTGGTTGTGGCAGGTGACTCATCTTTCAGTGAGAATCAGGAATGGTAACTCAAGTTATCAGGTGTTGCTTCGACGAGTTGTAAAAATTAAATAATTAAATATATTTTTTGGTGAAGTATTTATAGTCTTCCACAGTTGTTTGTGCGACGTCAGCTTGCAAAACATGTTACAGTTTCTGTAATATGTATCAATAATATCAGCCTGGTAACAACCATCCTTTGTTAATATTTTTATTTATTTATTTATTTATATATATATATATACGCCTAAAAAGGCTTTTACATAGAAGTGATACATGATGCAGTACAGTAAGAGAATATGTATTATACAGGAGATATTGACAGTAAATAGATGTAATCCATTTTAAAGAAGGAAAAAAAATAACATAAAGTAAAAAAGAAATTACAACAACATTACATATAAAACAAATCATTAAAACTAATTTACCAAAGCTACTCTAATTTGTAGGATTCAACAAAGTGTTGATGTAGATTATGCTTAATTCTATATATGGAGTCAATAAATAAATCAATAACACCCCCATACTTGTTGCCCAGATCATGCATCCTATTGGTCAGTGAGTATGTCTGATAGTTGGTCGAGTATGTATTACAGAAGAATGTTATATTTTGCCTTGTATTCCTAGTCGGCACATGTAGTTTAATAGTGGCAAGGATGGCAGGACTATCAATTAAGTTGTTAATGACTCTGTGTAACACAACCAGGTCTGAAATAATTCTCCTGTCAGACAATGTTATTAGATGCAATTGATTCATCAAACTGACATAATTAATGTAATCAATAGGAATTCCGAGCTTAAAATTTACGTACTTAAGAAATTTGTGCTGAACTCTTTCTATATTATTGGAGTGAACTTTATATAAAGGGGACCAAATAGGTGAATTATACTCTAATTGACTTCTGACTAATGAAGTATAGAGGGTTCTCATACAATCTATGGACTTAAAATCGGTTAAAGTTCTGCAAAGGAAGCCAAGCATCTTTAAAGCCTTATTAGTTATATAGTTGATGTGTTCAATGAATGACAAGTTTTCAACGAATATTACACCCAAGTCACGAATATGTGATACTGGTATTAATTTAATATTATTTAATGTATATTCATATAATATATTATAATGAGTTTTGGAAAATCGTATTACTTGACATTTCTGAATGTTCAAAAATAAATCATTTTGTTCACACCATTGATGAAGTTGTTCTAAATTACTCTGTAAAATTTGACAATCGGATAAATTTCGTATTCTTTTATTTTGTTTTAAAAATAGGGTCATCATACTCGTGGGTGTGCAATTGATATTAAATGCAACAGTATCATGCTTCATATAGTCGACTTGACCTGTATCGCCTGGTAACAGAATATTTTGATGCATAAATCGAGTATTATTGGCATTTTCAACTGGTAAATATTGTGATTTCGAAAAAAGAGTGTCATCAAACTTGCAGGTGTTTACTTCAAGTTAGTGACACAGTGGGTGGCAACAACTTAATCTAGTTGTATGATATGATGTACGATACATTACTGATTAGACTTTATTTTTTTTTTACCATACATACGCCTATGGGTCTCATTTAGTGTCGTCCATCTTCTGCCAATTTCTTGCCTTACTGCTATACATGAAAGTGGGTACCAGAACTCCATTGTGAACTGCGAGCTTCGCGTCTTTGAACATTTTTTTATTAGTGCTAATTTCGTTCAGTCCTCTATTAGACTTAGTTTTATTCGTGTTTGTACGCGGTTTGGCATTTTCAGCTATTCCAAAATCGCTGTGTTTTGTTCCCAAATACAAAAACTCATCCACTTGCTACAAGTTTGGGGATCAATGGTGAGGCACGAAATGAAAGAAAGTGTTGAAGGTCACATGTGTTTTATTGGTGAGTCAGTTGCCGTGACGAGAGTTGACGCTGGACAGATGTAGAATATTCGCTGATGTATAATATACGCTGGTCAAGCGCGGGTCAGTGAGTCGACGCCGGGCGCTGCTGACCGGGACTCGATGTAGGTCAGGCACTGGCGAAGAACGTAGGTCTTCAGGCACTCCAGTGCTGACGAGACGGCCGAAGGTGCGGCGGACCTTGTGGGCAGTTGAACCGGAACGGCGTGACCAGTGAGGATGCTGCGTGTCCTCGTGGTGGTCATGGTTGCGTGGAAGAAGCGCTGGTCAGAGACGCTGGAACCAGGGCGCTTGTAATCCGAGTAGCGCTGGCCGCGGACGTGGACGAGGCGCTATGATGATGTCCCGATAGAGTCCATGATGATAGGGGCGAAGCCGGGTACGTGTCCTTCGCGGGGCGCGGGACGCGCCGATCGTCACTCGTGAGATTTATCCACTGGCGGCAAAATTATGACTGACTGACTGACTCGCTGCGTCGGGCTTATTTATACTACTCGGCCGACGGCGGCAGTAGGTAGGTGGATGGCAACTAAATCGAAGACACTCGCTCGATCTGGATCATTCGCGAACTTTCGACGGCTTGGCAATTATGCCTAGGCCGTAGGCTCGAACCTTCTGGCGAGTTCTCGTAGTATTCGAGACGGACTGCAGTGTTATTGTCATCAATATGCAGGTAGGTACTTGAAGTACGTAGATTACTTTGTTTACGATTTAACGATGCAAGTACATAATTCAGGAGTAGATACTAAGTAGCAAGTAGCAGTTTATTATTAATTATTTAATCTGGATAATTCGACGCCACAGACACCCCCTTCCCAGCAGCTTTGCTGAGGGCTGCGATAGAAGAAATAGCTCGGAGACGAACGTCTTTTAAATTGTGACACTTCATAAAAAAAAAATTTTGCAAAACACATGTTCACAACACAGGCTAAAGATTCACTCAGATAACCATGGTGGCACTACTATCCGCGCTTGTGCGGAGATGGTCTGGTGCGTGATGCTCCGTGATGCCTTAACTGATCACCCATTTTGAGACGGGGCTGCAGAATCATGTCGGGCTGCAGATCACGTCGGGCTGCAGATCACGTCGGGCTGCAGATCACGTCGGGGTCACCACTTTGGGGATCAATGGTGAGGCACGAAATGAAAGAAAGTGTTGAAGGTCACATGTGTTTTATTGGTGAGTCAGTTGCCGTGACGAGAGTTGACGCTGGACAGATGTAGAATATTCGCTGATGTATAATATACGCTGGTCAAGCGCGGGTCAGTGAGTCGACGCCGGGCGCTGCTGACCGGGACTCGATGTAGGTCAGGCACTGGCGAAGAACGTAGGTCTTCAGGCACTCCAGTGCTGACGAGACGGCCGAAGGTGCGGCGGACCTTGTGGGCAGTTGAACGGGAACGGCGTGACCAGTGAGGATGCTGCGTGTCCTCGTGGTGGTCATGGTTGCGTGGAAGAAGCGCTGGTCAGAGACGCTGGAACCAGGGCGCTTGTAATCCGAGTAGCGCTGGCCGCGGACGTGGACGAGGCGCTATGATGATGTCCCGATAGAGTCCATGATGATAGGGGCGAAGCCGGGTACGTGTCCTTCGCGGGGCGCGGGACGCGCCGATCGTCACTCGTGAGATTTATCCACTGGCGGCAAAATTATGACTGACTGACTGACTCGCTGCGTCGGGCTTATTTATACTACTCGGCCGACGGCGGCAGTAGGTAGGTGGATGGCAACTAAATCGAAGACACTCGCTCGATCTGGATCATTCGCGAACTTTCGACGGCTTGGCAATTATGCCTAGGCCGTAGGCTCGAACCTTCTGGCGAGTTCTCGTAGTATTCGAGACGGACTGCAGTGTTATTGTCATCAATATGCAGGTAGGTACTTGAAGTACGTAGATTACTTTGTTTACGATTTAACGATGCAAGTACATAATTCAGGAGTAGATACTAAGTAGCAAGTAGCAGTTTATTATTAATTATTTAATCTGGATAATTCGACGCCACACAAGTATTCATCAATCACAACTAAATTGCGCACTGTTTTCGTACTACTCTCTCTTTCAAACACCATGACTCTAGACTTACTCTCGTTGTTAGATCATTATTCATAAATTAATAAACGTTTTTGATCTCTCCATACAATCTACAATTCTGATGGTAAAATAAAATGGCTTGTAGGTGTAATGCAGTAGATGTAGAGTGTAGAGTCTGTACACTTTCATATATCTAGTGTCTCCGGTATCATCTAGTAACCAGTAACGCAATGCAGTGGGAGTTAGGGACCCAGCGTTTAATGAAATAGCGTTGCATTCCACTAGGTTCTGAATTCTGTTTTGAATACTATTCCTAAGTTCTTGGTCCTCTGACCTCTCGGCATGTTATGTACATGCTAATGTGACACTGCCAATACGTGACAAGTTTCTTAGGAATTCCAATACAAAGTTGTTTGTTTCCCAAAGATATTTCGAATGAAGAAACCGGAACCGGCCTCCCTTTGCGGGGGGAAGTTAGCGGATAGTTGCGCGTTGTTACTACTTACTAGCAATGAAAAGTTTCAGCGTATTTCAATGCCGCTACAGGATGTTCAACCGCAAAAGAGGTGTATTTTAAACCAAAGTTATTGTTATTTATTATTTTACCAAACATATTGACTGACCTACCGACCTTAGCTCCGTTTACATTCCTTTATCTTTTGGTGTCTTCCCGTTTTTTTGTTTTTTTTTACATTAAAGCCCACACAGGCAGCCCTGAGGAAAATAATTTCGCTCAGGGCCTATGTCATCTTTGGAGATGCTGCGTGGAGGATATTTTTAAGGAGAGGAAGGAGGGGAAGTTCTGGGAACGAAAAATATATGTATGGTGGGTAGGAATCTAGGGATCAGTGTGTGCAGGAGTGTCAAATAAATATATCTCTCCCACTTCGGCTTTATCTTTTTTTAAATTACTTTTTCGTGACCAAATTTTTTTTTTAAATATCTCAATGATGTTTTCACCTTGAAGTGCACTTAACTATTTAGTGTTGGCTTACGTGACTTTACGCACAAAATATGGCATTGCAGTATCTCTTTGGATAAATAAATTTGAATGAAAGAATCTACTGCTGCTCATTGTGAATCGGTTTCCATCCTTCACCCCCTTGATGCGAGAGCTAAATTAAAAAAAATCCTTTTGTGTACCAATATGAAAAAAATACTAACATTGTGTAATGTATTGTGATATTAAAAATATTATTAATGCCTTTCGTCTCGCCAAAGGCACCCCGTGGCATTACTACAATTTGCGAGACAAAGGGGTAAGTTCACCGTGTAACTTACCAAAAATACTGATACTGTACTGCTACTCATTGTGAATTGGTTTCTGGTGAATTGGTGAAATTGCCTAAACGTATATTGAAAGATAAGTAATGACTAAAGTGCACCCGTCCGAGTGCTTGGCTGATGTTATCAGTACAGTCAGTACTCGGCGTAGTAGCGGGCAAGTGGTTCAGGCGAGACAGTGGATAAAAACAAGGCCCAATGACTCGGTCGAGTAGGTACCCACTGTACCTGCATACTTAACTCCACTCTCCACTCGGTCAGAACGATTAGCCGAGTCTGTCGGCAAAAGAAAAAAAAATCAGGAGTGTAAGAAATTTGTTGTTGTAAAACTCTAGTTTTTTCTCTTTTTCCTCCATCGCGAAATCTAAATATCCCGAAAAGATTCCCTTCGTGTAGAAATACCTACAACACGGAGAAACATGACTGTGGCCAATTTAAAAACGTGATGGGCGTCCATTTCCAGATAAAATGTGAGAACATTCAGAAAATATCGGAACACGTGTTCAAGCAGGTATTGTTTTCCTGATAAGTATAACGATATATTGTTATGAACACATGTTTGGCCATCCTCATAAAATATTCACGTTCTACAGATACTTTGTTAGGAAATCTGTCAAATCATTTGTTGAAGGCCTACAGTTCCGTTTTCAACAGAAATACGAATAATTTGACAAGATTTTTAATAAAATAGCAATATTTTATATCAGTAAGTTTTCTCCGGGTAAGGATCTAAGAAGGAGAGAAGAACATTTTCGATATGAATAGCAACTCCTAAAATATATTTACCTTCGTCAGCATTTCCCCCTGTATCTCAGTGTAACCATTCGCGCGAATTTAACGGTTAACAAGCGTTGACGGCGCGCGCCTAAATCGTTCCAGTGCTATTAATCCATTTCGGAGTTAAATAATTCATAAATTATAATGTTTCGATATAAGTTATGCCGGCAATAATTAACTTTCGTTCAACGCTTAAAGGAGTTTCAAAGAAAGACAAGCAGCTTCATTGTACTATTCCACAAGCGTGTGATTTGTGACAACCATTTGGAAGTGTGAATTTGAATTAAAGTTACTTTTCCCCCCTTTGAATTATTTCGTTTTGTAACTCGTAATTGCTTCGTGTCGTGTCGCACTCAATTTGGGAAGCGGGTACGGGTACCACCGCCTCGGGAACCATTTATTTGATAAGCAACACTCTTGTTATAGGTCACCTCAAGTGGTAGGCTAATTTTTTTTGCCTTAACAGGGGTGCCCGGGTTTATGGGGGTTAGGTTTGTTATAGTCTTGGTCCACCTACTGCGTGGCCGGATCTGGAGAGACTGGTTGAGGGAGAACTTTTTAGTTTTCCAGCCGGATTCTCTCGACCCATCATTTTGTATTGCAGTACTCTTGGACACATTGGCCCCCAGATTCCTACCCACCCCTCGTACCATTCCCTCCCAGAACTTCCTCTTCTTCCTTTCCCTAAAAAGACCCCTCTACTCAGCATTCCCAAAGATGACATAGGCCTGTGAAGAGCAAAAGTAAAAAAAAAACAGTTCAATACAATTTAAAACTTTCCGTAAATATGATAAATAAACCATTTATGAATTACGTAAATATTGAATCAGGGATTCGGAACCTCTATTAATTGAGTGGCGAACTTTAACGGACGTTATTTGTAAAATATCCGCCAGTTGTTCACAATTGTCCTCAGTTAGTTAGTTAAGTGTCAATAAATTAGCTCTATTTTTTAAAACATATTTCATTGCAATGTTACTGACAGATTAAGTCCGGTTTTTTTATAGAATTTGAACAATTCATCAAATTTCCAAGATATAATTAGAGTTCTGTGAAAGTGCTATATTTAAGTTCTGGTAGTATCATAATAAGTAATGTGAAATAACCGGCCCATGATGAAACAATAACTGAACTTCATTAGAACTTGAACTATTCATCTAAGTTATTATCTTACAGTTAAAAAAATATCTTACAGTAACATTTTAGACATGTTCCCTTTTACCGTCCGTTCTATCTCCTCCCCCTAATCTTCACTAATCACACACTGTCACGCCTCCACCCCCACTTTAACACTTATGTTTTTTTGTAATGTCAAGTCAGAATATATTGCCCTGGGGGAGGAACGGTTGTCTCGAAACTCGTCGGCGTATATAAAAAAAAGTTTGGTTTTAACAAAGTTAAATTGTTTCATTTTTTTTATAATGGATTACCACAAAGTTATTGTTACATTCAAAAGTATAATATTTAAAACTATTGGACAACTTATACATATTTTTTTCAAAGAGAACAACTGTCTCAAAACTGTGATCAATAAAATTAACCGGATTTTATTAAAATACTGAAGTAAAATTTTGAATCCAATCTGCAGTCTCACATGAACGAGGGATGTTGTCTATACTCGCCACCTTTTATGAATTTAATTGGTTTATGTGGTCGTGTCACATTAATTGCAAATAGGAGGTATCAATGCAGTTAGGAACAATGACTCTGTATTACGTGCACAGTGTAGAACGTAGATTAGATTATTAGCCAACATTTGTAGTGGCCCACCTATCCAGAATCTCACTTCTATCAGACCAATAATGTGTCATTATAGAATAAATCTCCATTGGTTATTGTCTTGTTAAAATGGCTGAAACATTACCATGCTGGCCAAAGATCATAGACTTGTATTATAATATCTTCGATGCTGGCTAACCAAAGAACTACATTGAATTTAGTGCATATTTCAATAAAAAATTCCGTGGCAGTGTGCTCAAGGTATTATTATTATTATTAATACCTATTATTTTTTTTCCTTTATTCTAATAATGCTTTTCTTTCAAGATCGAAATTATTAATTAATATCGCAGACCCGTAAAAAATCACGTGATTGTGGCGTCGGAATTCTCGACAAATCAGTTCAAATTTTAAAAATGGTAACTAAAACTATTTTCTTTCAAAAATAGATTATTAAAGGTGGATGTCTACTTTATCGCTCTGAATCGAAAAATAAAATAAATTTCGAAAATGATACTTAAACTCAAAGTAGTAATTTTGAGGTCATTGAACTAACTTAAATGCAGGAATAACTGGTAAATTTTTCATTCTCTTGCCGGTGCAGCCCTGATCATGGCACAGAATATTGATTCTGCATATTATGACTCTGAACATAAGAGGAAAGTAGAACACAATATCAAATTTACAAAGAATGAAGGCATGCTTGTACCAAATTAATACTGACAGCGAACCCCGGAATATGACGTGCCTAAATATTCAACATGTTACCAAGTAACATAAAAAAAAATATTGTGAGTTACCAATTTGATTCAGATATTTTATGCTGAAAACATGACATCTAATAGAGATAATTTATACTATGCGATTATGTCAATCAGTAGTTTTTAATTCAATGTGGCATTTATATACGGTATAAAAATAATATTTTCCTTAGATTTTTCAATATGTTTATAATTTAGTGTAATAATGTTACTTAATTTCTGAGTTTTCTTTACATGGGAGAGTATGGCTACTGCCCGTGGCTTAATCCTACCGACTTTATTTTGGGTATGCTCGGAATGAACTATCTACGGGTCAGAAAGGATATACACATTGCTACACATTTCTTCAGACTGATTCGTGGATGGTTTGAAAACTCGGTCATCATAGAGAGCATTCATTTTTATGTTCCCGATGATTATCTTCATCGCCGACAGCATAGACTGTTCTATCTTCCAGCCTGCATGACTAGGGAGTCGCTATATGCACAGCGACTAGTCGACAGGGGGCGTGGCCAACATATCGGAGCATACCCGAGCTGTTCCGAGTTGCAAAATCAGTGAAACGAAACGTCAGAAATGGCGTTGTAATAATATAATGTAAACAAACCTTTTTAGAACTACGCTAGGTTTGTGTAACATGGTTTGTGATTCAAAAGAAAGTGTCCCCTTAATACCGCCTGCTCGCGTCAAGGCAAGAAAAACATCCCAGTTTTCAATTAGTTTAGCGGCTACGCTAGGTTTGTGTAACATGGTTTGTGATTCAAAAGAAAGTGTCCCCTTAATACCGCCTGCTCGCGTCAAAGCAAGAAAAACATCCCAGTTTTCAATTAGTTTAGCGGCTACGCCAGGTTTGTGTAACATGGTTTGTGATTCAAAAGAAAGTGTCCCTTTTATACCTTTACTTCACTTCGGGTATGCTCGGATATGTTGGTCACGCCCCCTGTCGATTAGTCGCTGTGCATATAGCGACTCCCGCATAGGGTTGCCAGATGATAATTTGATAAAGGAGGGCAGATGGGTCCAAAAAGGAGGATTTTCTGTAAAAAAAGGAGGACATTCAGAAAGTAAACGAATTTTTTATATTATTTTACTTTATTTTAATCATATTTAGCTGAGCTGCCAATTTCGGAAAGAAGTTCTTGGTTTTTTAACAAATAATTATAAAAATCTTCACATGTCATGTTTTTGAAGTTGTTTTGATTAAGAATTAAAGATTTAACTGACTGCACACTTAGTCTATTGCTCTCTTTGCTCCACCGAGTATTAATCAGTGAAAAAACTCTTTCCACATTTGCGTTATGTGCGCTTATACAAAAATAAAACTCGCAGATCTTGAGCAGTTCTACGAAACATTCAATGTTTCAACACTTCTGAAGTAGATTGTCCACTGCTCGTGCAACTTCAAATCATAATATGCTTCATCTTCATCTGATTTTGATTTAAGAAATGAAATCAAGTTACGTAGTTCGTAGCTACGTGTCTTTTTAAAGCAATAGTTCCCTTGTTGCCCACATCCACATGGCAGTCTTAAATAGAACATTTGGCGTCAAAGTCGTCTCGCTCGCTGGTAAAACACGGATATTTGGTTGTTTTATTAATATTTCGGATGTTTAGCAAAAAGGAGGACTTACAGTAGGTAAGGGAGGACGGGAGGACAAAACATGGAAAAGGAGGACATGTCCTCCTTTTGGATACCATCTGGCAACCCTACCCGCATGACTAACTTAGCATTGGTCATGCCGGTGGGGAGAGCAATCTCGTTGAATAGAATCAATTCGGATATCGATATGTTTAGCATCAATGAAGCTGCCTTTAAAAGACAAGTTTCATTATTTTATTCATATGTTTCCTTTTAAATTGTGGCATAATATGTTGTATATGTCTATTTTTTCAGCCGTTTCCTTTCATATTGTAATGTTTTCTCTCTCTCTCTCTTCTCTTCTTTTTAAAATAATAGTTTACCATATATTTTTTTGCAATTAAATATCAATGTATTTCGTGGTCACCCTACATGTTTACCCAACATTATACCGTAATGAATTGGCTAGAATTAGATTAATAGGTACCATGTGGGTACCCCATTCGTAGAAATGATAATGTAACAATATTGTTCTCGTAATATATAATCTTTGTGTGCTTTTTACTTTTTATTATTTTGTGAAATTATTAACCTCAACAAAAAAAATGTAAAGAAACAATTATTACTGATATAGTAGATATATTACACTGTAACAATTTTTGTATTTCTTAAACGCATTAAAACAACAATTTTGTAATGTTTTTAAATTTCATAAATAGGTATATTTATTGTTTTTGTGTTTAATTCGTAGAACTCCATTTAATTTTCAAAAAGTTTAATTAAAATCAAATTTAATAATATAATTATTAAGTTCTGCAAGTATTTTTTGGTTTTTGTTATTGTAAGTGCTGTTTCGGATTTGAAGGCCATTTTCAAACTGTGGTTTTAGCCACGTTTAGACGACTTATTGATATGATTCTAATTTACCCCCTCCCAATTTAAAATGATTTATTACCGGTTAAACCGATTTACTGATACAATAATTGTGACAATAGATTTCATATTCTGTGGGGGTATTTTGAGGTCTGTTTTCCCCACGTCTGTTTTCGTTTTGGTCTGTTTAATAATGATGTAGCAGTTATTAATTTATTTAAATGTGTTCACAAAACCTAAGCAATATAACACATATGTACATCGTAATTGAATATTCTGTTGACAAACTGCATATTTTAACAGTATAGTACTTTTGAGGATCCAATAAATAAATACCAAAGAATTAACTAAAACTACAAACGTCCCCGTTAATTAAAAAACTGAGGTACAGTCAGTAAAAAACCCTGAACATTTCAGCGAACGTAATAAACTAATTTCTCTGCAAGTGGGAATGGATGGCACTGCGTTTTGCGGTGTTAATTATTCCTTTGTAGGAAACTAGATTAGCTGAAAACAAAATCTCATAGTTTATTCAAAGTTGTTTCCTCGCGAGGGGTGTTAACTCTGTCAGTCTGTCGGCGTTGGGCGTTGGGCGTTGGGTGTTATGCTAAACAAGCTGCATCCGAACCAGTGCACTTTGCACTTTACACTTTACTCTCCGGTCGTGGTCGCTGCTGCACTTTTGCTATAACTACCAGTGATGCGCAGTCACATCCATTATCGGCAATGCTACGTGATTTACGTAATACCCAAACATTAAAAATTTTAACGCGAAAAGGTAAATTTTATGTCATGCCAACATGCTATTTAAAAATATATATATATTTCCACGCAGGAGGCCCAGAAGAAAATAATTTCGCTAAGTGAATATGTCATTTTTGAAGATGCTGTGTGAAGGATCTTTTTGAGGAAATCAAGGAGAAATTTTGGGAAGGAAAAAGGTGAAAGGGATGGTTAGGAGTCTGGGGGTCATTGCGTCTAGGAGTGAGGTATAAATTCATCTCCTGCTGTCGTGCAAGGCAATAGATCGAGAGAGTCCACCTGGAGAGGTCAAAGTATCTCTACCAACCAACTTCTCCCAATCACTCCCCAGTGACATACGCATTTGCCGCCAAGACTTGACGCCATGATGAACGATACCCCATAAACCCGGGCACTTTTGCTAAGTCACAAAACGCAGCAATCTACTTGGAGTGACCTATAGTAGAAGTGTTGGTTACCCGCCTCCCATATTGTAAAAAAATATTTTGCCACTATTTAGTTTAGTTTTAGTTGTTATTTTCCGTAGGAGCCGTCATTTGTAATATATTTTTGAGTAGGTTAAGCCTACTACATTCAACCTCACAACATACCCTGATTGTGGATGCCATAGTCTCACTTGCTCCAGACAGTTTGGAGTAGTTGGGACAACACACAACAGTGCTGTATTTACATTTAACAAAAAAAATGTATATATTTAAATACTGACTTAATGGCTATGAAGGAAATTATTTTCTTCAGGGTCTCCCGTGTAAAACAAAATACAAACAAAATGTTTGTTTCATTTAATAATATTTCAAATTAAAATTTGTTTTTAATATCTACCGCACACCACTGCCGCAATACTCGCCGAGAACGTCCACATTTTGGCACAGATGCAATGCGCTGTGCGTCATTAAATCTTCACCAACAATTGAATACAAGCACGCATTTGTCTTGTCTTGTATTACTCTAACAATTGAATGCAGAGATGATATCAAGCGTACTGTACGTATTTTGTCTTGTGGGTCAGGAGAGGAGAAATGAATGGGAAGACACATCGTCTTCGTACTTACATCCGCAAGGAATGTGACTTTATGGCAAGATTTATGCAGGACGTGGGTTGTGATAACGCTGCAAGAACCATTTCAAGTGCAATTGCCAATAACTGCATCCAATAAACGGTGGCAATGGGATTGGACCACATTTCACCGACTTTTTTTTAGGAATTTTGAAGCAAGTTTCTACCAGGTTAAAGTTTACCTGGCAAAAGTTAAATGAATTCTATTTTTTAATGCAACATTCGGAAAAATTAAAATTAATATATATGTGAACAATTAAGCACAAGCGGGGTATTTCCACAGATTGTATTTATTCTCGAAAAAAATAATCATAATTAAGGTATTTTTTGGTATTTTTATCTTGACGAATAAATTTTCTATGCAGATTGAAATTGTACCATTTTCTAATTGCCGCCAATACGATAAGTTCGTCATTATTCGTAAATTCGGCGGCGTTTTCGTCGATATTATATATCATATACTGGCGTTTTCTATGTCATATTGACGTTGTAGCCAGTTGGAACCATTTCCGAATATGCCATTTTAGATCGCTTTGTAAATCAATAATTAGAATGAAAATATTCAAATTTTTAATGGTATTCATAGGTTGTGAACATACCTTCTTTGCGGTATTAATGTAGAAATACTACAAACAATTAAGTAACCAGAAATTATCTATGGATACTACACCAAAACTATATTTTTTACAATTGTAAATGTTGTTTATTAAATTCAGAGGTTAAACAAAAGTGTAGTGGAATTGGGACGATTGTGGGTGCGGTATGCGCCGGGCTTCCGGGTAAGGTACCTCCGGGTGAGGGATTCCGGAATTCCGGAAATATTTTCAAATAAACTACAGTTACAAAACTCACAAGCACACCGCAATGAAAAACATACACTACTTACTACTTGTGGCAGAGCTGGATGGAAAATGATAATCTCATGAATTTAACACTCATATGAGTATAACTGCTTCCTTCCTTTAGGTTCAATGTAGTAATTGGAGATTTAGAAAGAATGTAATTAACCTGGGTCTCGTGGAGGTCCATAATGAGGGGGGAGGAATTAGAGAAGCTGGCAAATGATTCTGTAATATATTGAGGAATTTATAACATAATAAAAATTGTGAAAAATTTATAGTTGGATTACTGCGAAGTAATTGTGTCAAAATAATTTAATTAATTAATTTTTTCTGGGAATTTTTATTAGAGATACCAATCTCCCGAGAAACATTTTAGTCTTTTTTTTGGAAAACCTGTTTTAAAATACAAATTATTCTAGGAGTTGAATTAGTAACCAAATAATTTTCAATGCTTAACAAAAGATGAAACAGTTGTTTTCCTTATTTTTCCCATTTTTTGTTTTGTCAATAATAATAAAAAACTTTTACTGAATACTCGTATTTCTTGTACTAACGGGAAATATTCAGAGCTCAAAATGGGAAAAGTTAAGCATACAACCTACATTAAGTTAAAGGAGACATGAAATATTATGTGACGATATGATTGCTCCAGTTTCGATGCCATTTTGATTGTGTTATGAATCAAAATGATTCTATTTTATAATTAAATGTTACTACTTACAATAAAAACCAGGCAACTAAAAGTACGTACTCACTAAAATCAAATGCCGTAAATTAAAAAAGCCTACCTTGTTAATTTTTACGCTGTTAGTGTTGGGCAATTAACAAATATAAAGCTCCAATAAGATTTCGTCGGGTTTGCTGAGGATTGTTATATATATAGTTAAGTATGATTGCCAATTTGGTAGAACGCCGTATTTCGAGGAAACTTGAAGCGTTCCGTCGAGTTGAAATGATACATTTGAGAGGCAGGGCTTGTAAAATGATGCTCTTCCTCTGCGCAAATAGAGGAGCTTATGATTAAGGTTAGTAAACTAATTTACCTACATTTATGTTATGGCAGCAGAGCCAGGAGCGCAATTAAGAGATTTCCCCAGTAAAACTCACGTTTTCAGTCTCATACATTCGGTAACATGAATTATTAAGACCTGAAAATTTCGCGATCGCGAGAAAACGAGCTTTGTGCAATTTTCACCAGCTTTTCATAATTTTATAACAGTTTCGAAAACCTTTGTAAAAAATGGAGGTTTACTCGTTTTGTGAGAGTTAAATCGAAACCTCAAAGCTCCATAGCTCACGATGATGGAGAATAAGTTGTCAGCTAAAAATTAGCGCGGTGATCTGGAAAATCATCGGCATTATATTATTTTTTTGCGATACGAGAGCTGTCGAAGCTTTTTACAATTACAATATGTTCTGTTTATGGCTAAGATTATTTTGAATAGAATGTACACGCGTTCACTGTTTTTTTTAAGTGACTGATTAGGCCAAAAATTCATTCAAATTAATTGCATTGATTTCCAAATTGTAGAGTGTTAAGGAATTTAACAAATATCTGTCATGGTAGGAATATGAGAAATAATTAATCAATAAACAGAAAATGACTCACTAGTAGTCGGTTTTTAGGTATTTGAAAGAATTGATACATTTAAATTATTTTTATTATATTTATCTTTAGCGTTCTCATTTAATATTCATTTGGTTAGTCGATAGGAGTGCTTTGCATGAATCCACAGCTGAGAATAGAACCACAAATAGAATTCGGCTTTACGGTTAAGCTATTTAATTTGTTTGTGAGTTTACCGATTATAAAAAAGAAAGTAAACAAAAAATTTTTTTTTGCTGTGATACCATGTTCTAAGGCCACATTGTATGTGATGTTTTCATAATGCAAATATGAACATGTTAAGTACATGCAATATTTAAATATGTTTTATAGAATGTAGGTAAAAACATCAATGTTGTAAAGCAATAATGTGATGTGATTCTTCTTTGAACAGCGATTCCAAAAATAGGAGGAAGAATAAATTTAAAAAAATTATCTTAAAGCTTGGTGTTTAATAACTGTATTGACTACAGTTGATTGCAATCCTCTGAGCATTCGTATTTATTTTGATGATTTGCTAAAGTTGTGGGTGGGTTATTTTAAATTATGAGGTGTTGGTTGAAGTAAGCTTTCTGGTAATATCCATCAGTTGAAGAATAATAATGGGATAATGTCAAAGTGGAAGTATCCGCCGCTGGATGGGAAACAAAACGTCAATCAAAAGGTAATTTTTATCGGGGGGATCAACACCATTGGCCCTGTGAAGGTGAGGAACTGCTTTTTGGCAGTTGGGCTATGGCAAATTTGAATTGTGACATGTTGAGTGGAGAAAAGGATATGGTGATTTAATTAGGAATTTGAATCATTAATAAATACTTTACTACGAAAAAAATATATCTGTAAATACCGGGATCTATATTTGTCAGCGCAAATAATTAATGGACAATATAACTGAATTATAAAAAAGAAACACTTCTGGCAAAATGGACATCACAATTAAATACATAAGCAACAATCCATCAATCGTAAAAATGCACCCAAAAAACTAAATGTAAAATTATTTTGTAAAACCATACGTGGACTTGGAAATAAATTACAGAACCTGACATCAACATTACCTGCATCGGATCATGACTCTTATGCCTTCTCTGAGACATGGCTGAATGACATTATTTTTGAACATACA
Organism: Hesperophylax magnus; assembly: GCA_026573805.1. NCBI lineage: Eukaryota > Metazoa > Arthropoda > Insecta > Trichoptera > Limnephilidae > Hesperophylax > Hesperophylax magnus. The sequence goes on from JAIUSX010000050.1 coordinate 2,205,395, forward strand.
GTGTACAGGATTGATAGAATTAATAGAAATGAATGCAATAAAGCTAGATGAGGCGTTGTGTTAGTATCCATTAAAAATAAACTAAATTCAAGAAAACTGAAATCCATCCACACACATCTTGAACAACTATTCATCATGGTGTCATCAAAAAAGGAAAAAAAATATATTAAAGCCTGCATCTTCATCTTCTGACGCTCAAATACATATATTCCACTACCGCGAAATTTAAACTTTGCGAAAAAGATTTCCTGCTTAATGTTGTATTGGACATAAATACCAACAAGACTTCTTGCACGAACAACATCAATAACGGTTCTCATGAAATAATCGAGATGTCAACATTTTTAAGTCTCCGGCAGTTAAACTATGTATACAATGTTAACTCACGTCTTCTCTATCTATTATTAACCAATTGTTCCTCTATAAAACAATCGATAAGTATCACCTCCCACCAACAATTTAATGTTACAGTTCAATAACAAAGAAAAATCCATCAGCCTTAGCAAAATTGAACTTTTTCAAAGCAGGGAAAATTGCTAGTAGAACTAAATTAAAACCCCTTGATCAAATCGACTGGTCCTGATAACATTTCTCCAATCCTAATATCAAAATGTTTATCAGTCTTTACTTATCCTATTACTTAACTTTTTAACTTATCGTTAAAAATCGGCACATTTCCGAAAAAATGAAAAAAAAAAGTTTTTGAAAAAAAACTCTTAATTTTGGAGGTAATAAATCGGATATTTCTATCTATAGACCTATATGTTTGCAGTCGTCACTCTCGAAATTATTTGAATCTGCTCTGCTCTCTTAACTCTCGCTTGAGATCAATCTAATATTTTTGTACCGTCAACATGGTTTCATGGCAAGGAGATCTACTCTACTAAATTAAATGTATTATCGGGAAATTTAGTTAATTTAGAACAAACGTCTTTAAAAGACGTAGTGTACACCGATTGAAGTGAGGCTTTTGACAAAGTCTTACATGAAATTTTAACTAAAAAAATAAGAACCCTAAGTAATAACGGGGAATATTTTGAGATGGTTAGAAAGTTATCTGCACAAAAGAAAAATATCAGTTATATTCAATTCATACTTTTCACATCAGTTTGAAGTCTTCACCGGCGTTCCACAGGGGACTCATTTGGGACCAATATTATTTTCCTTGTGTACCAACAACATAAATACCGTTTTTGATTGTGCTATAGGATACTGCTATTTGCTGATTATCTTAAAATTTACAAAGCTATTACTAATCTCAATGACTGTAATGTATTACAATTAAATCTGGTAAGGTTACGAGAGTGGTGCACCCGTAATGAACTTTTCTTAAATATTGAAAAATGTCAAACGTTAACAAATATTATCAAAAATCCAATCATTCATTAATATACCATCAATGATATTATTCTAAAAAGAGTGATGAAGTGTACTCCTGATCAGCTTACCTTACACATTGTATACATGTTAAAGCCTTTGTAGCGTGAATTAAGAAATAAATAATTTAACGCGACTTTTACATATCATGAATTAAAGTATATATATGACAATACAACATCAGGTAAATCACGTTTATTAGTCAAATGCATCGTACTAGTGATCGTTGTATATTGACTATTGTAATTTATTTGCATTAGTGATCGACGAACCAGTGGATGCAATCTGTCAACCATAAGTTGTCATAATAGTTTGTCTAGTCTATAGTAATAAGATTGAGCATTTTATAAATAAATTGTATATTTGTATATTGCCCCTGAGGTGATTTTTCACAAAAACTCTGCAAAGGGGCTATACAAATTATCCAAACATTATTATTATTAATATTATAAAAAACTAAAACATGATAACTGAGAATTCCATCAGTAATAAAGAGCTTGTTAAACCGCAAAATATAACACAAACATAAAACCAACTCGTTTCCGCACAAAACTAACTCGTTTATGCATAAGACGAACTTATTGAAGCAAACCTCCTGTTAAATTCCTCATAACTAGTTAAACCTCACTTCTGAAAGACAAAGCGACTTTAGAAGCAGATAGATATATGAATAACTTTGAAACCATAGAAAAAACGTTACTACCATCATGAAAGTCTTAACTAGAAGAAGTACTAACTTCCCTTGTCACAAACTATCATACATTCAAAACGAAACCAGACTGCTGATTGTTGCAGATAGAATAGGAAACTAAGATTATACAAAGTTCAGATTTTTTACGGCTTCCGTGGTCGAGGGGTAAGGCTCTCGACTGGCGTAGGAATTTAGAAAAAACTTATTTATCTTACTACATCTAAAATTATGTAGAATCACCTTACCCCAGGATACTATGTTTATTACGTTTTAGTAAGGTAAATAATATCAAAAATTTCTTAAAGGTAAAAAAAAACAAGTTATTTAAAACGATTATGATTTTTTATTAGAAATTAATCACTCCCTGAAGTTACGTGGTAACTTGTGAAGTTACGTGGTAGTAATAAAAATCAATTTAGGTAGGTAGGTATAGGCACATATAATATCCTATAGAATTGAATCCATTATGCACATTTTCTATTTCTGTTCTTATATATCTAAAATTACCTTCAATCGTTCGCATGTTTATAATATTTATGTATCCTGTAATGTTTTAAATGATAAGTTAAATTAAAAATTTAATTTATCTGATACTTGAAAAAAAAATTAAATCCGAAATATTCACTTGATTTCTAAGAAACGTTACAAATAATTCTTCAGAATATTTATAACTTCAGCCTTCCAAAGTTCGCGATTCCGTCAATTTTCATAAATGGAGATATTTGTTTTGCAAAACGTTTATAGGGTAGCACTTAGAGGTACGGGCCACATACAAAAAGGCCAGAACAGAACTCGACAAGTTTTCAGAAAGATTTATTTGCCTAGGAAATGAATTCTTCACGTCTTCTCAAGAAAATTAAAAAGCTTCCACTGTGGAAAAAGCAAATAATTCCTGCCTTCTGGGTGGAAGGTTTTCTATGTAGGAAATATTTATGACCTTTTCTTTGTTACTTTACAAAGGCATTCAAGAAATAATTAGAACTAGTGGATTAAAAACTGGTGTCACATTTTTTTTGTGATAGGCCACGCAAGTAAATTGTAATTATTTGTTAATTTAATAATAACAATTTAAATTATATTTAGATGATTTATATAGCGCCGTTTTTTTGTGAAAAGTCTATAAATATGTAGGACCATACTTACCTGGAGAACACTTGAGATCAACACTTTATTTGTAACACATGTCATTGTAAATGCTATTATTTATTTCTGGTATTTATTTTAATATATATTTTTTTGTTGTTTATAACATTAAGAGTATTAACAATTACTTTTATATAGAGTGTTAACAATTATTGCTTCAATGAAATTGCCACTGGAATCGTTTTTTATGTGAAACCGAACAAGATTACCAACTGCTCCCAACCGTCCGGAACCAGTGAGACTGTGGCATCCCCAGTTGGGGTATGTTGTGAAGCTGAGGGTAGTGTGGGGAAGGACGCGGGGAAGGACGTGGGAAGGACGTGGGGAAGAGGCAGATGGAGTAGTACCTGGCTATACAGATCTGGTCGCCAAATTCGGCTAAAGCTATTTCAAGCAAAGTTTCAATTCTGAATGGTGGTCTTACACCAAGGCAATACTGAGAGTATATTCCACTCTGAAACGTGCTGCAAGTATACTATAAATTATTTGAAATGAATAAATTAATCAATTAAAATGTACTTGCGCATGTCGGGATTTGAATCCATTACCTACGGCTTGCTAGTCGAGAGCCTCACCTCTCGACCACGGATGCCGTCAATATTCTTGATGCATAGATATTTAAAGTTCAATTAAAAATATTCAAAACATGTGTAAATTAATTTTAATTGCTACTAGATGGAGATGCTACTAGTGAAATAACATAAATAATATTTTGCAAAATAAAATAAAAAAACACGGTAGCACAGAGATAAGAATAAAAGGAAATAAATAATGATCATGCATGTATAAATAATGGTATAGCATGTATAAATAATGATAAAGCATGTATAAATAATGATAAAGCATGTATAAATAATGATAAAAGCATTTATAAATAATGTTGAAGCACGTATAGATAATGATAAAGCATTTATAAATAATGATAAAGCTTGTATAAATAATGATAAAACACGTATAATATAGATATAACATGTTTTTTTGTTCAACTACTTTTATTAACCGTGACATCATATTAGCTTAGAGCCAATAAAATATGCGAACGTTTTTTTTTAGGTACGAGGCTTTTATTTTCAAAGATGTCTACAAAGTTACATTCTACGGCGTTATACAATCTACACATTCGAGATATTGGATTGAAAAAGGCAATATTATTATTAAATAACTCAAGATGAAATATTTTATGACTCCTTAAACAACGTCTATTAGGAACTTTAATAAGAATATTACTCGTTGATGAATAATTTTGTATAAACACATTTAGTCAGTAGATTGCCTTCTATTTTTAATGTAACAAAATTAAAGTATTTAGTTGTTCATCATAAGATTGGAGTAAGTCATTTAATACACATTTGAAAGATAAAAGTCTTTTTTGGTACAGATTCAATAGAATATAAATCTTTTATGAAATGTGGGTTCAATGTAATATTTATTTTTACAATACTCTTTAATGATCGTATTTGGGGAAGGAAAAACAAATTGTATGAGGGGCGGTATAGCAGTACAAGTATTTATCTAATTCTTTTCTCGGTATGAGACTGATTGAGGTGTAAGGCTTCGAAAAATGAGAAAAGTGTAATTGGAATATATTGCAGGTAATACAAAAATGCTAATCTCAGGTAAATGTATTTAATGGGTATGAGAGTTTTTAGTTTGGACCTGAATTCTGTTGGCCTTTTTATGTATCTTATTTCCCAAGCGACTTCATTCCAAAACTTGGGCCCAGATATTCCAAAAGCGCGATCTCCATAGTAATCAAGTATTATCTTATCTTTTAAATTTATTATATTGGTTTATAACTACTTATAGGTTTATAAGTATTTAAAGGTTTGAAACTATTTATATGTTTAAAACTATTTATAGGTTTATAACTAATGTGTACCTCAATTAACGAAATTTCACACCATTATAAACACGAGAAATAATTTCTCAATTGAGTTGGGCAGTTTAGTTAAAAAAAAATTCAGCAATCAAACTCGAAATATCTACATTTTAAAATTTTTGTTATGTGTTTATAAATTCTATAAATAAAAAAATAAAAATTGGCTTGTGCTAAGGTTCCGTCAGTCTGTCTATAGCTGATGTTGCTGATCTAAGAGGCCAGTCGTTTCCGGGACGCATAGTTCAGAGATTTAACGTGGGACCATTTCATTGGAGGATTTAAACACCATCCTGCAAAATTTGTATTGGATTTTATCAAGGCACTTGAGCTAGTAAAGTTTGCGAAATATGCGAATATTTAGATACCCCGATTATGATACGAACTGCTGCATTAAACACGGATTGAATTGAATTTGATATTAAGGCTGGCGTATATGCTCGGAGAAAATTTACTAAGTACTGTCAAATTATTCGTTTTCCTGTAAAAATAAAGGGACTTGAGGCCTAAAACGAATGATTTGACAAATTTCATAACAAACTCTCAGTAAAGCACGAATATGTTATGAAGAAATCGGAACACGTGTTCAAAAAAATAATGATAGTTTCGCATCTCGTCCATTATATTTATTTCGACAAATTCATCTGCATTGACACGTGTTCAGAAATATTGTGAATTACTAATATTTTATTTCGTAATGATCATGCAGTCATATTTTTAACAGTATCTTAATAAAAAAGCAGTACTCATTTTTCTCCGTCTGCCGTTACAAAAATCGAGACTAAAGACTACATTTGAGTTAATTAGTAGATTCGTTCCCTATGTGGAAAGGTTTCTTCGGACTGACTTGAGTTGTCTTCGATGAAAATAACCAGTGATTACAGTCCTATTTATAGATACCTAGATGTTTGAACATGTGTTGACTTGACCTCCTAATTGTACTAACTCGCTTGAATGAGGTTTTTATACCTCTTTCTCTCCAGCGTTCAGTTTCGCTTTTGCAAAATGATATCGTGCTGAGCCTAGCTAACTCTGAATATTCCCCGCCCCTGTGATATTGCACACAGTAAAATAAGGCCTTCGCTTTGGGGTTGATCTACAATAAATCCCTTAACTTCACGTTGTGTGATTTGTTAATTCGAAGCCCACCGTTATGGGGTGGTAGGTATTTAATGTCTCCTTTCCATGGTAACTCCCGGTTCTTTTTAGCCAAAGTGTGGGGAAAACGTCCATCGACCCTCAGCGAGTTCTACAAGGAACGAGTACGTGTCTCACCTAACTTTCGAATACTGGACTCTATTACTAATCGACCTATCAGTTTCTATCATATCCCTACGATTGCCTTGTATCCCCGCCCTTATCTAATGTCCCCGTGTTTATAAATTCTAGATTGTGACATAGAACCGTACCCCCCCCCCTTTGTGTGTACGCGCTATTAGAACCTTCGTTGAATAGGGTGTTGTTTCCGCATAAGTACTGGGACTCCCTCGTCGACCTCTGTAATGGTGTACTGAAACTAGATAGATGAATTTAGCGGTGGTTAGTAAACTTTGGATGTTGCGGATGGGAGTGGAAACGAGAGAAAAAGGAGATGGGAACGGATTGAATGACGAGAAAAAGGTTTTTTGCAAACTGGGTCGGCACCTCACTGCCCCAAATGAAATGGTCGCTACTCTTCCAAATGCAAAACCCCAAGAACCAATACGTGTCTGGCTTTCCCCGAGGTCTGGTCTAACTTCTTCTTATAGTCGCCCTGACACCTCCGGACCGCTCACGTCAGAGGGAGAGGTAATACACCTGTTGGAATATCCCAAATCACCCCGCCCCGCTTCCTCCGACGGACTACGTTACTGACTGTAAAAGGGGAATTTTCATTGCGTCCCTTGTCACGATGGTAAACGCGTGCATGTTTCAAGTAGGTTTGTTCTGGTGGGGCTTTCAACGTCCACTAGCCGCCAGGCCTACTATCCACCTCACGAAGGCTGCTGCAAAGGATCTCGAGGGATTTCCAGTCGAGTTGCATCAACCTCCGGGTAAACCCCGCTTTAGTATGTGTTCGTCCTCCGATTTTGAACCCTCGTTCATCACGCCGACGTCCCCTCCACGCGATTTTGAAAGACTTGGAGCCCGTTCAATTAAACGCCTTCGCAGCGAACCAAGGCCCAAACATTCCAACTTGACATTAATTTTCATACTGCCTCTCGTGTCCTCTCACCCGACCCGGCTCCGCGAAAAGGGATGACCTTCCGGACTCTTCGTGGTTCTCTATACAACGTTGACGCCCCGAAATCGCGTGATGAGGAAAGTAGAAAATCTTCTGAGCTGAGGAAGTTGTGTGCTTTCCCAAGACAGCTTACGGACAACATACTCCAACGGTGAGTTCTAAGCCGAGGCCAAAGGTACTTGGTAATTTGTTAATGAACATATAAGGTTATACAAATATTATTAATTTGATTTTTTTATTTGTTTTGAGCATGAGTTGGTTGCAGTTAGTCGCTTCCATGTTGATTTGAGGTGCCTCTGCGCGGCTGCCAACTCGGTAGAATGTACGACTTTTGTCGTCAGACACGGACGTCAAGTGATTTATGGGGGTCCCTTTTCTTCCCTTTGGGTCGTGCGTCGACACCAACTGCTTACAAATAAGTAGGTCATTGGCCTCGTGCTAAACACAGCTGTTAGAAGCAAGCAAACAGTTCTAAATGTGATACTATCTTATCAGTATCGCTGCCTTGTCCGAGCTGCTGGTTGCAGCCCCATCTTCGTCGCAATTTTAACGTTCTGGAAATATATATTCATGCAAGATCACTTACCCAAAATCGTAATATTACCAGTCCAGTCGGGATATCGACGACATGTACATCAATCCACGTCCAGGAACTCATGAGGTAGGAATGAGTAAAAGCCCCTAAACCATTAAGGGTTCGTATTAAATTCGAAACCGATTTTCTATGTCACCCGTCTACTCGCCAGTAGAAACTATAACCATATTGAATCAAATTTTTCTAGCTAAAATTTCTACTTCCATACGCCGCCCCGTGGATAGCACATAAATTACCGGATACTAGATTTCGGAATGTTTAAGCGGATCATTTCCTTTAATAGAAGGTCTCTTCCTTTTCTAACTGTAAATTGATAGTTGACATGCATAGGTATTTGTTGGCCTCCACTGTACCTAGTCTAGATGTCTCTCCCTATCGACTATCCCAGAGTATCTAAGTAAGTATTTGCCGAGATCTACCCTGTTTTTATTTCCCGTAAGCAACTCTCGAAGGTTATTAGCTAGTCTTTCATTACCCCTTTGAGTATGAGCGTGTAAAACACGGGAGTAACTTCAGCCGTGTTTTATTGCGAACTATCGATAATTTGTATAGCGCCGATCTACTATGGAGGGTCCCCGACCCCCTCCCCCTCCCTAGAACCTTTCATATATTATTTGCCACGTTCACTTCGATTTTTTCCACTAAATTCTTATATCGTGTAAACCGTTAAAATCCTTCCCGTGCTCGCAAGGAAAAACACTGTCTCTTCAATTTCACAATAAATTTGGAACTTTGACTTAGCCGTTTTCGTCTGGTCATTTGATAATTATTATGGTTCTCTATTTTTTTCTCCTCTAATGGCACACGCGTTATTATTAAACATTACTGCAGTTGAGTTTCATCGTTTTGTATTAGTCTAAACCAAGAGACTCCAACCCGTGAATTTAGTATTGTCTAATTATGAGTTTACCCTTTTTTTTGGTTGAATCTAATTAAATTTTAAAACACTTCAATTATTTCAATTAATATTAAAACCACAACTTCACTATATTTAAAACTCTATCGGTTTAGTTTAAAAATAGCACACAAAAAAAAGCTGTCGCGACGTAAGGATCTCGAAGACCGACTCCAACCAAGTTAAAACGAAAAAAGCCCTGATTTCCTCTAAACAACGCTATTTAATAATGTCTTTTCGAATAAATCGACTTAAAATTTGTGCGACTTTCGCCTTTATGAATTCGAGGTTTCACTTCCCGTTAAGTTTAGAATTGCATAACCCCGTTTCAGGGTTTTTGGTTCCCGCCTTCCGATTTGAGGTAGACACCTACCAATCTGTCGAGGCGGGTACAGGCGCGTACTCGGTGGTCAGACCCCCGGGCGCCCCCCCGTAAATGATATAAGGCGATGTAAAATTATTTGATTATTTTTTCTCGAACACGTGTTGTGTCCGTAATATTGGTTGATTTCCGGCCTATAGACTAGGTGTAGCTCATTTCTATATCGTTGTCTTTGAAATCTTTCCGAGGAATTCGCTATTGATATTGCTATTGTCACTCTACCTACATTCATCCAGTGTGACGTATTTTTATGTCTACATAATTTTATTAAAAATCACCAAACAAACCAATAGTGAACTGAGTTTAAAGTTTCGAGGTTTCACTTCCCGTTAAGTTTAGAATTGCATAACCCCGTTTCAGGGTTTTTGGTTCCCGCCTTCCGATTTGAGGTAGACACCTACCAATCTGTCGAGGCGGGTACAGGCGCGTACTCGGTGGTCAGACCCCCGGGCGCCCCCCCGTAAATGATATAAGGCGATGTAAAATTATTTGATTATTTTTTCTCGAACACGTGTTGTGTCCGTAATATTGGTTGATTTCCGGCCTATAGACTAGGTGTAGCTCATTTCTATATCGTTGTCTTTGAAATCTTTCCGAGGAATTCGCTATTGATATTGCTATTGTCACTCTACCTACATTCATCCAGTGTGACGTATTTTTATGTCTACATAATTTTATTAAAAATCACCAAACAAACCAATAGTGAACTGAGTTTAAAGTGCATAATTCTTCTAAATCGTAGACCGCGCGTCAAACCAGTGAATTTTTATCGCGTGAAGTGACTGTTTTAGTGCTTTTTACCTACATTTCTAAACTACCTCAAAGTGTCAAACTGATCTGAAGAGTTATCTCTACCTATTGGAAAAAATCATCGGTTGTGACGCTAAAGTGATTAACCAGTACTATCTTAGCCAATTAAACATCACTTTTTACGTAAAGACTGTGTCAAACAATACTACCATGAATACAAAGTGCATTATTTGCGAAAAAGACATTGAAACTCCATCGGATTTTATTTGCTGTAGTGTCTGTGAAAAAAGCTACCATCTTAGCTGTGCTGACATTACTGAAACGACACGCCGTAGTGCAAGGAGTTTGCAGTGGAAATGCAAAAAATGTATTAAAAACAGTAAAAATATCAAATCAAAGCAGGCGAATAATGAAATAACATTGAACAACGAAAAAGAACCGCCATCTATCGCTATACAAGCAAAACAGTTTTCTCAAGCGCCAAAACCTAAGCTCGCAATTCAAACAAACACAGAAAGCTTACCAACCTCAAATATAGATGGAGCTAATGGTCCATTAACCTCGCAACTATTTTTAAAAGAGCTCACTGAATTCAAAACAACCATAATGAGATTCGTGGAAGACAAATTTGATTCATATGTAAATAAATATGAATCTCTAATCTCACAAAATAACGAAATAATAAAAACTATCCAATTTATGACAGATCAACAAGAAGACTTAAAAAAACGGATAAATGTTATCGAAAAAGCACAAGAAATAGTCAACGACGAATTAATTGCACAAAAAAATCATAATATTATACTACTCAATACTATTTCTAAACAAGAGGAAAAAATTGATAAATTGGAGTATTTAAGCCAAATCTGTAACATCGAGATAAGAGGTGTCCCGGAGTCTGACATTGAAAATAATGCAGAAGTTCTCAAAAAAATCTTTAATATCATCAACTACGAAAATACCGACGTGCATTCTGTAATAACAAAAATAAACAGGATGGGACCGAAGTTCTCCGACAGAAATCCAAGATCTATCGTGGCGACATTCAATACCATAACATCGCGGGACGAGTTCCTATCCAAATGCAAATCTTACAAGAAATCCACTACCAATGTGACAAACAAAATAAATACAAGGGACCTAGGATTATCGCAAACCGCCAATCACATTTATATATCCGACCAATTAACTCAGAAAGGAAAATTTTTGTTATCACAAACAAAAAAATTTGCTAGAGACCATAATTATAAACATGCTTGGTCCAGAGGAGGGCGCATTCTTTTGAGGAAATCTGATACATCCAAGACAATTCCAATAAATAATATTGCTGATTTGGACCGTGAAAAACGTCAATTTCTGTGACTACTGATACAAATTACTGTGCTGCTATACCACTCCACTATATTAGACATTAATGTTTGTTTTATAATATGTTTTTATCCGTTATTCAATATGTAGGTGTTCTTACTTTCCCTGATGGATAATTTAGACAAGATAACACATACTCATAATAATGTACTCGCTCTCTACCTAATATTATTATTATCTAGATCGACTGTTTTTTATTTTTGTTTTATGAGTCATAATACCACCATGATATTGTACACGAAATATAAATTGTTCTCCTATAATCTATCAAGCATGTACATTAATGTTTGTTTTATAATATGTTTTTACGTTATTCAATAATAGTCAATATTTATACTTACTTTCCCTGATGGATAATTTAGACAAGACAACACATACTCATAATAATGTACTCTCTCTCTACTTATAATTATTATTATTTAGATCGACTGTTTTTTTATTTTTATTTTATGAGTCATAACACCACCATGATATTGTACACGAGATATAAATTGTTCTCTTATAATCTATCAAGCATGTACATTAATGTTTGTTTTATAATATGTGTTTATCCGTTATTCAATAATAGTCAATATGTATTCCTACTTTCCCTGATGGATAATTTAGACAAGACAACACATACTCATAATAATGTACTCTCTCTCTACTTATAATTATTATTATTTAGATCGACTATTTTTTATTTTTATTTTATGAGTCATAACACCACCATGATATTGTACACGAGATATAAATTGTTCTCTTATAATCTATCAAGCATGTACATTAATGTTTGTTTTATAATATGTGTTTATCCGTTATTCAATAATAGTCAATATGTATTCTTACTTTCCCTGATGGATAATTTAGACAAGATAAAACATACTCACAATAATGTACTCTCTCTCTACTTATAATTATTATTATTTAGATCGACTGTTTTTATTTTTGTTTTATGAGTCATAACACCACCATGATATTGTACACGAGATATAAATTATTTTTCTTTAATTTATCAAGTATATACATTAATGTTTGTATTATAGTATGCTTTTTTCAGTTATTTTATAATACTACATTTGTATTCTTACTTACCCAATTGGCTACTTTCGATAAGAAAACACATACTGAATATAATGTACTCTACTCTCTACTTATCATTATTGTTATTATATAGATCGATTGTTTTTTTATTTTTGTTTTATGAGTCACACATAATGAGATATATTATAGCATAGACAAATCACACACTTACTTTTACATATTTTTGGTTCCTTGGAACGGGCAATTTGCCTAGTTAGGAACCTATAATTTCGACCTGATAAGGTACAATAATCTATAACCACTAAAAATATGTTAATTATATCTTGTATCATATTGTACTGTGTGTAAATCTAAAGGAATAAATAAATAAATAAAAAATAAATAAATAAAAATATCAATAATATAATCGATAAATTATCCTAACTAACGGAAGCTTTTCACCTATTATGTCCAGCGCTTGCGCAATACAGTATCCTTCCTTGTGTGCTGCCTTCTAGCATTTGATCGGTGTCTACACGATCCGTGGGTGATCCCAGGACACATATACCTTCCTCTCGTTGATGACATACGTAAGCATTCGTTCCGAAATTTGATTCGACACGTTTTTTGTAATTTCGCCTACCTGTTTTGACTCTTTTCGTGATATCCGCCGCATCTCTTCTGGTAATCTTTCGTAACCCATCGCTGTCCACTACCCGAGTCGTTGAAACCTCTTCCATCATGAGCTAAACTACCTTTCGGGTTTCTTTTCGATTCCTGGTCCTTTCTTTTCGGTGATCTACGCCCAGTACATCCCTGTTTTTACAGTTTTTTGCGTCTAGTTTTAGCCCAACCCATATACTCTTTTCTCGCTTCATCTAGGAATTTCAATATATTATCCTCGTAACTTTGTTTACGCGCAAAAAGGTCGTAAAATTTTGATCGTTAATCAAAGACTTCGTGACCCATTAACTTTTATGTCTTTTCTTAATTACCCAACTTGCATCTCCCCCGTGTTAATATAATTAGGCAATTTCGGCCAAACGTCCTATCTTAAGTTAAAATTTGTGTTCACTGTGTCCACTTGAAATAGCACTCAGAACTCCAGCGAACGTAAACAATTCTCTCTACAAGGATCAACTCGTAATATGTCTTCTGGACCAAAATATTCTAAAACACCCTCTTCTTTCACCAAACCGTCCCCCCCTTTTTTCGTTATCGATGGTTGGGTATCGCTTCGTTTCTGCCTTAGAATGCAAATTTATCGTCAATTCCCAAGTGCCTTTGCACGTGTCGTGAGACCGGATCCCAAGGTTAACTCAACAGTAAATCAATCTCGAGTGTATCGTGTCTTAGACCGCCCTTAATCTCCGTGATTGGCGAAAAATTATTTAATTGATTTTGGGAATGATCTGATTCGTTGAGTCCCATGACGGCCCTTTTCAATTATTACGTGGTTAACACCTATTACCGACGTAGGTTTCTACAATAAAGCTTCTAGTATGTCCCAAAGATGTCCGTAGTCTGTTCGTTTCTCCCTATTCTCTGAACGTATTTTAATTTATGAAAAAAAATTCTTTACGTTCTTTTACCCCAAACAGGTCCATTACAAACATTGGTTTCGGAATAATATTGCTGACGGAATAAGAAATAGGTGAATCGTCTATAACATGTTGGCGTTTTTTTGTAGCCGCCCAGAGAAACTCAGTATTAGGTGGATTTAGCGTCTGTTTGTTTGAAGACATCCAGCTAGTAACTGCTTTTCATTGACATTTAGCTGTACGGATTTTGATACTGTTGATTTTGTTTGGAGTGAAATAAAAGTAAACTTGCTGCTCGTCAGCGTAGCAGTGAGACATGAGACCAAATAACTCGATTATTTTAACGACATCATTTGTAAAAAGTATAAAGAGAAGTGGACCCAATACGGATCCTTGGGGTTTTTCTGAAGAAAGTGTATCGAAGTTAGACAGTTTTTATTCAACCTTTAAAGCTTGAAAGCGATTAGATTAGATTTTAATGTGTGAACTCAAACCAATTTTTCCTCTAATCTCTTAATGAAGAAGTCATGATCAATCACGTCAAACGTTTCATTTATAAAACGATTCCGAATCTTTTTCAGCTGGCGTTTCTTACCGGATAGTAAAAAATAGGTTAGAAGAGTAATGATAAAATTTCATACCGGACAGAATCAAGAAGATAATGAACCGTTTGTTTGAAAAACATCCTTTGTTATTGCGACGCAATTGTTGCCTGCAACAATTTGCTCGTGTGCGCCTGGACCTAATAGATAAAGAGAATTATGTTGTAGACATGTAGACGTGTCTGTATGCCCGAAAAAAATTAGTTTTCTTCAAATAGTGGAAGATCGAACATTTAGAAGAATTCTGTTCAGTGTATCGATTACTCTAGTTTCCCCGCAAAACTAACCTAAAACATTAAACGTATTAGGTTCTTGATTAAAACTTATAACTCAATGGATCTTAAGAGTGCTTAACTTTGAATGTGTTTATTATAAGTCATTGACATCAGTGAAATGGAGTAAGGCGAAGAAAGTGTACATATCAATAAGCTTCACGATTATAAACTACTTTTCAAACAAAGTTTTAATAGAAACGTCGAAGCATCACGCACGTGTAATAAAACGGCCCAGCCCCTCTATTTCACTGCGAGATTAGCTTTAACCGTCGCAGTAATAGCTGAAGATTAAAGTGGATTTTAGTTAAGTCGGAAGCGAAACGTAACTACTGCACTGAGTGAATCGAATTTCTATTAAACATAGAAATCCATTGTTATAAACAATAATAAAAAAATCTTTGTAGAATATAAATACCAATATTTTTTCAAATAATTTCTGAGTGCAAACAATCTTAATGCAGAGTTCACACGAAGACATAGTCCTAGGTCATAGAACTTGGCCTAAAACAGGCTGAAATGGTTATAGTCTCGTAATTGTAAAAAGCATTCACTTTGTGGCTCATCATAATTTATAATAAAAACACATAAATTTGTTTTTATTATAGGTTATAGTCTCGTTTGTGACCAGGTATAATTTTTTTTAAATTCGACTACCTATAAACAAATACATGATAGGTCCTGGCCTGGCTCTTAAAATATATCAATTTTCAAGATTTAAAACAAATAAAATATTTATGTATTTTATTTTTATGAAGTATCAACCGTTTCCCGGGCATTATTCTGTTTTAAAGGGTGGAAAGAAGTGATGGGTGGTTCATTGAAATATCGTGTAGACAGTAACCCTTCTCTTGTTTTGATGATCCAGCATTTAACATTTCAGCCATGTCGGAATAAAACTATGAATTGTAATATTTAATTAAAATAAACATTTTTATTTAATTTACGACCTCATTGATTTCTACCATATCTGTTTCATGTTTTTCACGTTTCGGCGTTCACAGCCATTTTCATACAAAATGAAAAATTTAAAAAATTATTATTTCTTCAATTATATTTTTGTCCCTGAAGTGCTTATTTATGTTAGAGTGGGCTTGCATGATTTTTATGGTGTGTGATGCCAAATGCACGAATACAGTATTGTCGTACGCATACTTACTTACATATACATACATATTACATACATATACATATTACTTACATATACATACATACTTCCCGAATATCTCGTAACCATTTGTACATCGTCTAATGTTTAAAGTACAAAGAACAAGAAAATGTTCTAGGTTTATCGTTTTTAAGCTCCGACACACCTGGAATTTGTCTAGCTAGACAGGTAGCTACTTATCTTAATGAGAAAGGGGGTTATCGAGATAAATAGCTCTGTGAAAAAAAATAAGCCGGGTAAGACATAAATCATGGTACATGACAAAGCAAGGGTAGTTGGGACGTTTCCAGGATATATTATTAATTTAGGAAACTTTTCAATGTTTTTAGGACTTCTAGGTGATGCATAAAATTGTTGAGTCTGCCCCGGCGGAGCTTTAAGCCGGACTAAGCTCGCAAAATGGACTTTCAAAATATTTTTTTTTAGATATTTGAAAGCGTGCTTAAAATGAAATGCAATGCTTAAATTCGGTGTTTCAAAATTAAGGTAAAGGTTTTTTTAAAGAAACATTAAATTTGTGGATTATCATTTTAATCGAATACCTTATCGAAAGTTACCTACGTTTTATACCTTTTCAAAAATATATTTACCAACACTACTTTATCATCCGTGACAGAGCGGAGAGCTTTATGGTTCCGAACCCAGAGGTCGCGACTTCCTAATAATAATAATATTGATTACTATATTAACTCTAAGGAAGAGTGGTAGATAATCACAGAATCGCTGGAGAACACTATTCAAAAGTGAAACTTTGCTTGAAATGGCTTTAGGGACCAGATCTGATTAGCCAGGCACATTCTTTCCGACTGTTCTCTTTTCCATCTCTTTCTCATCCCTACCCTTCTTCAGACATACAGCATTTTTAATTTGAGGACGTCATAATGACTCAAGACGCATATACTCTTGTGTGGTATTTGCAAGAAAAAATATAAAAATATATTATATTTTATTAAGAATATATTATAATTTAATAAAAATAACAAACTTTGCACTACTATTTAACTCTTGACATGTCAAGATGCCAAAAAAACGTCTGTTACCAAGTGGGTCTTCCGACGACCCCATGATTTTTCTGTCTTAATGGCTTTTACACTATAAAATTCAGTCAATTGTTAATGGTAACTTATGTATTTGCGCAGGTATACGTAAAATACTAAAATGATATTTTATTAAGTATTTAAGCTAATATAAGGAGGATGGTAATTTTGTGTACTACCTACTCCCCCATTTGGCTGCGGGATGGATGATAAAACATTTCAACGTGTTTTAAAAGAAGAATATGGAAATAAGTAGCTGTAGGCAAAATATAAAAATATAACAATAAGCGGTGGAAGAAAGTAATACATTAGTTACTAGTCTCGGTCTGTCTGTGGAGATTGAGAAACAATAGCGCGTGCTGGTTTTACGTCCACAGATGGCGCTATTTAAAAAAAAACAGAAGAAACTGTCACAACTGACATCTATATTATATAAGTATATCAAAAGACACACGTATTCGAATGCAAAATTGTGTCCAAATTTCAAAGCAATCGGTGAAGAAATTTAGGAGATTTAACATTTTGAACTAATGAACATTTACATTTTTATTTAGAAGATTATTGTAAAAGTAAATCAAATTATTATTGTATTTCAATAGGTGAATAGGTGTGAATAAATTTAAGAGAAAGCTTTAAAATTGTAAAACATATTGAATGGACTGTTAACAGTATTTCTAGTTTCTAAAATAACAACTTTATTTAATTATAATCCCATTGCACTTGTTTGTAAAATTTTAAACTCTATATTTCCAAAATATTATGATATATTTCAAATAATATTTTTATTCAAACACATTAGGTCCGCCTTAACACTAGTATTAAAATATATAGAAATATACTATCATAATAGTTTTAGTTATTTAAGCAACTCTGTTGCTCATTTGCTCTGTTGTATTAAAATATATTTTTTTTGTTTGTTATGTAAATATAATAATCATTTTATGGTGGTTTGAAACACATTTTTTTCACTTATTTACCCTTTCATATTTTGCTAATTCGTATTTGTTTTTCTTCTCTCTTTTTCATCTATAGGTGCCTTACTAAAGTAAATTATTTTCTTATTTTTGGTTTACTATTTTTTAATACTCATAAATAATTATGTGCACATTCGTACATATTGGCTTTTGATATTGTATACTTATTTTTCTTCACTATATCAGGTCTAAAGGTAAACTTAAATTAAATATGTTTGTACTTGGGGTGAATTTGTTTTCAAGTATATGTAGGCGAGAAAACGGTACACATAGAGAAAGGTGCATGTTTGTGATAGTTAGTATGATTGTTGCAGAATAATTAATTTTACCGAGTAGCTCGATGTACTTTAAATTTGATTAGGCTGTAACCGTGACAATTTAGACATCATTGGTCGCCAGTGTAATGCAAAAATCTCACGTAAAAATTCAACCACTCTAGGGCCATTGTAACATGATTAGTAAAAGACAATGAGGATTGTTTTGTTATTGAATAAAAGAGGTACGATGATTAATATTATGTTTATTCAAATAACAAATAGAGCTAGAGACTCTCAAATAACAAGATTAGCATGATCGCACGGAAGGAAATTTAAAGTAGCAATAAATTAGTTAAAAGTGTGACATTGTGTATAACATAAAATATCTGACCTGATTCACCGAAATGGGCGCCATACAACTCTTAGGAAAGACTTGTAAATAAGTGAGAGATTGACATGATGACCAGCGATTAAATATATCTAGCTATGTCCGCCATCAGCGTCTCCCGTGAAATATGTCGACTGGAGCAGTTGCTCGTATCACATCAGTTGGCGCGCCCTCTCCGCAAGGCTCTACGATTGGTACTGGCTTTCGGAAATTATCTCTTCTGCTTCCTTCTAGGAAAGCCCATAGAGCACGAGTCCCATAGCAAAGGCGGTCTTGGATGGATTTTTTTAAGGTTTGTTTAAGTTTGTCTTAAGACGGTAGCGGAGCAAAAGTGAACTGCTACAAGGCGCAGGAGTTGTTAGATTAGAAAGCGAATTATGTATGTTTCTTTAAATATAATAAATATATAAAAGCCTCGATATTAAAATAATTCAAATCAATTAATACCTAATCCACGTTTCAAATCCACGTAATTAAAAAAAAACACCACGGGATGAAAAAACATTTATGAAAATATTAAAAAGCTGGGCAAATAAGATATGTTGAGGTTTAGACGCGCCTGCACCGCGCCGGCACTGCGGCGGGGGAATATTATAAACCTGATATTATGAGCAATTTACTCCACGAGACGGTGACGGTGAGTATGCAGTGACGAGGGTTTCGTCAACCTTTTTTAATACATTACGAAGCATGCTCACAATCGTGAAGAAGTATGTGTAATTTGCATTTCTGTGACATTCATTGTTACGCTCGTATATCATTATTTACCTTCCGATTTAAGAGGATTATACAGAAAAAAAATTGCTTTCGATTAATGTTTTCATGTACATGTACAAGTAAAAAATAGTAAGCGTACTTAATTCGGCAGAAAACTTTTGAAGGAAGGAGATAATATACATTTTTAGTTGAAGGAAAAAAAGTGAACATTATAATAAGTTCAAACAAACAAAAAAAATCTGTACTCAACTTTATTAGTGACTTATTTAATCGTCAATGTTTTCTAAAAAAATGTCCTTGGTGAAGATATGAAGATATTCTGTAGCTATTATAATAATATTATGAAGGACCTCTTTGCAAATACTGTTGTTAAAAAAAGGTGTAATGTACACCTATTCAAACGTTGTAATTGTTGTAGAAAGATAGCGTGATTGTTGACAAAATGTCAGCATTGTTTAAATGCGTCATTGAATGAGTTGATCTTCCCTTCAACATATTAGGTTCAGTTCTTTAAAAAAATCGTTTTATATTTTTAAAATATCTCATCAGATGCCGAATTGAAAAATATTTAGGTGTATGAAATTTTCTCGATAGAAAAATAATCAATACAAAAAACTTCTTGTTCTCTTATTTAACATGTTAAAGGTATGAAAAAATTAATTGTTTCTTCAAATGCTATTTAACTCTTAGAGATTTTTACTCAGTTTTAAATAAGTCGTATTTTATAAAATATTTTCGCAACAGTTGCTTGCGTTCATTAAATATAAATATATTTTTTGTAATATTAGCGCATCCCTCAATTGTTCGTATTTATATATCTTTAGTTATCTTTGTCTTTTTTACAATTATAACGGAGTCTTAAGCTGGGTTGTTTCACAGAAATTAAACAATTCATCAAATTTTCAGTTTTTGTAAAGGTTTCATTAAAGTTCTGTTATTATATCCATATTGATAAGTTGTTCACAACTAAAATAATAACAGAACTTGAAACTTGAACTTTAAACAACCCATACTGAGAGTTAAACCTTATCTGAGTGGTATTCCTATTACTAAAATAAGAAAAAATGAACAATTACCGAGAAGCTGTTCTACTCAAATGTTGCAATGGCATATTGATTCCACAGAGTTAAAACAAGTATTTTAAATGTCATGAAAAATTAACAGATACTGGATAAAATTAATAATTTTATACACACCAATACTTATGTACGTATGTTTCTTCGGCGAATATTAACAAATTTAAAAATAGAGAAACACAATGTAGACCAATAAGTAGAGACAACAATATTATATTGAGCAGTGATATATTAGTAATTGATATTATAAAAAGTTTAATTAAATTATCTTAAAAAAGGTAACTTTTGCATTTGTGTATATGGCACAGACTTTTATAAACTAAATATAGTTAGTTGTAGCTATCAAATTGTTCATTCCACGAGAAATGAACAGTTTTTTTCTCCACTCTCTGTCCGTATACCACAGTTGATGCACCCCTTTTATGTTGGATCACATTTGCTGTGAACCCGATCTACATGTTATTAAATAACATAGAAATATGTGTAACTTTTAAAAATATTCTTACAAATAGAATAACGAATTCTCGTGTAGGTATTTAATATATTTAAATCTGGAAATCACATTTAAGCTCACGATATTCTTACTTCTTTATGAATACAAATACGAAAACAGTCCTGAAAATCCAGAGAATTTGATGTAATTCCTGTCTTCCAGTATGTGTAATGTTTTACAGTATAAATTGTTTCCCATGAAATGGAATCCGCTGTGGGATTCGAGTTCGATCCTTCTTTTAGACGAGGGTTCCACTTGAAGAGTTTTGGTAAAAAAATATTCTGGACGGTTCTATAACCCGATATTTATACAATTCCTCGTCTTTTTGATCCTACTCTTAAGGTTGTAAAATGGGGGCGTGTGCACGATGATTTTTAATAAAGATTTGCAAATATTTTTCATGGACCGTCATGCTTTTGATAATACTTCAATACAGGATATTGGAATCAAAGATTTGCCATTTTTTCACCAGCACTGATGGTAGGTGCTCTAGGTACAACCCATTGCAAATCGGGCTTGAATAAACGAAAGTTGTTCATATAACATGTTGTGAAGAAAGATATCTAATTAACTCCTTTTTACTGTCACAGGGTAAGTACGGACTGCCAAGGCATATTTTCGTTAGTATTTCAATTCAACATTGTAAATGTATTAATAATTGTACGTAACTGTTTGATGTTTGACGTTTCGGAATGTTAATTCATAGACAACAACTCCAGATTTACCAGCGTATATCGATTTATTATTTATTGCATCATCAATATCGGTCTAGCTATCAATAGAATCGGTATAAAATCATCGATTCGATATTGCAAATTTATGGATTTCTCTGTGGTAGACCCCCACAGAAGGTAGAAGTACCTAACAATTTTTTACTCATCAGTATTTTCATAACACAGACACAATACAATTCCTTGGAATAAATCAGAGATTGGGTGCCTTTGTAATTATTTCCACTGCTACACTACGGTGACGGCAACTATAAAGGCGTGATATTTCTGTAAGTGTAAGGGAGATGTAAGATTTTTCCTTTGGGGTAAGCAGACATACATACACCGTTTGTATCATTTATAACTACCTACTATTATTTAGTATGTAAAAAAGAGCTACAGCATTATTGTGATAATATTTTTATGTGATATTGTGATAATATTTACCAAATACTTTTTAAGAAATTTTCACAACCGGAATTTTAAGAATGGCTAATAGTATTCCAGTAATTATAATTTTTTTAAGTCAAACCTGCCATCATCAAAGGGGGAAATCAAAGTTTTAACGGTAAGTGCCACACACAATTAATTTTCCATCATAAGATTCCCCAGCTGCCCGGAGCCAGAGTGACTACGGTATCCCTAATTGGGGTAGTTTCTGAGGTTGAAGAAAGCGGAGAGTTAGAGCGGAAGTAAAGGAAGGTAGCGTGTCGTGACATTCTGTGAGATAAGTGGAAACGTGTAAGGTGCAACGTGAAAAGTAAAAAACTATCTTTTAGTGATCATCGACAAAAATTGCTCCATCCTTTGGGAGAACTTGGCTATTCTGGTTATTAATGACATTGAGGCTCTTCAAGGAACACATTTTCATGTTCTGTTTTTTAGGCATTCATTACAGGTAAGTGTCTCATACAGATTTTCTAACTTAATTAGTTTTCACAGAAAAATTAATAGTTCACTTGAAACAAAATTCAATAAAAATGGGGGAAAGGTAAATTAAATCGTAAAAATTAAGTCGTCCTAATGTAGCATAACCGTAGTTTTATAATGACATTGAACTCCGAAAAAGTTTTTTCGATAATAACAAAAAAATATCTAAAATACTTTCATAACTTAATAATAAACTTGTCCTTGAAGAAGATAATACTAATAAATCTAAACGAAACATGCAACAAAAAAGGACACAGAAAAATAAACAGAGTATCAGTCTCAACTGGTAATCGAACCTAGGATATTTGTCTTACCAGGAATACACACTGTATAAAGCTCAGAAAACCTTAATAAAAGTAATACTTAATGTACCAATACTAACACCCACTTCAACCATATTCAAAAAATTCCCAGTGTTGAAGATTCAAAAATTATATTCAAAACAAATACTTACTTTCCTTTACAAGAACCTAAAAACATTTAAAACTTCACAAACTTCTCTCAATACTAGAACAAGACATGCACACCAACTACTAATACCAAAAACCAACACATCCTTTGGACAAAAACACTACAGATTCCAGGCTATAAAACTATTCAATTCACTTCCAAACCAATATAAAACATCTAATCTTACAGAATACAAAAAACACATATGGAACTGGCTACAATCCTTTTAATATTTAATTTTTTATATTTCACTTTTTTGTTGTTGTTATAACTATGGAAAAATCGATTTTATATTTTAATTTTTATTGTTTCTCTGTGTAACCAACTCCACTGTATTGTTTTAGTATTATATAACTTTACAATTGAAAAATGTTTTCCACAACACAGGTGAACTCCTAGCGTGGAGGACAATATACTATACCATTGTAATACAAATATATTTAAGAATAAATAAAAAATTTAAAAAATTTTGAGTAATTTTTGTCAATCTTCATATTTTAAATTCTGAATTTATTTATTTTATTAAAACTTGACTTCTTAATAAATTTAAAAAAAAAATATATATACATATATTTAATTTTTCAAAAACTTGATTTAAAAAACTTTAAATTAGAAAAATAAAACATAAAAATTATTTATTTAATTTTTAAAAATATATATTTACGAGTAATATAAGGTTTTTTTATTAACGAGTAGTATAATAAATATTACGAGTAGTATATAGAATATATTTATAAAAAGCTATACTATTAAGAGGCTCTATCGCTTTGAACGTGTTCCACTATCAGAACACCATAGAGTTCGATAGTTTTAGTTAGCGTTGGAAGCATTGAAGGTCAAATGGAGGTAAAAAAGTCGAACCTATTTTTTCACTTTGTATTTCATCTAAATATAATACATCATTGCCTCGAAACATTCTACACGAGACTTACTATATAAAATGGACATGTTTAATTTAATAACCAAAAAGTTCTCGTAATAATATTTGCTGTGCTTTTTTTTGATTTCCCCAAGGTGAACAAACGGAACACGAATTTCAAAAATGTAATTCCATATTAATTCTTCTTGCCCGTTCGTCGTTCGTCACTACAAAATTCCCAAACAAAGCCGTATTGTTTTATTTAAATATCTTTTTGACTTTAGGGGAATTTCAACAGGATAGGAAAATATTTTACCAACTTTGATTTCAATAATTACTCCGCTCAAAGTCTTTTCTGAACCGTGAAACTAAAATCAAACACTGAACGCGGTATTTGAATTAAAAATTTTGCCTGTCAAAATATTTTCTGCGCCAAATAATTCTTTGTATATAGCTTCGGATTTTTTTTAATTACACGCTCGCGTGAATTTCTGTTATTACATCTTTGATGAACCCTTCAAAGTACGGGTTTTTAATGAAATCAGAAAATTAATTGTTTTGATTATGTCTTTGATGAGGATGTATAGTTCAGGTTCCAGCGTCAGCCGTGACCCAAATGGCGTTGGAAATAGCGGAAATTTTTAATCTAAAAATAATATGTATCTTTTATATTACCGGCACAGTTTTGTTTCTTTCTAAATTTTTTGGATTTTTCTGCGTTCTATTGTTTCATTCCGCTGTTTCAGGTACCTACTACATTCACATACATAAAAATGGCCAAGTGGCGCTCGTCATTGCCGGTTCGATTTTATTAATTAATTTATTGTTATATTTGACCTCACAAGAGCTCCCCTGTCGAAGTCTAAAGACAGTGGAATTATTTCGACAAAGTTTTGAAGCGGTGTAAAATAGGAGCTGAAGGAAGAACAACAGCTGCCGGTAGTTCTTTCCACATGCAAGCCGATTTACACAAACATATGTCGTCTGGAAAACTGGCGTCTCGCTCGTGTCCGTTGAGTGTCGCAAACGTGCATCGGTGCACATAGAATGAATTCTGCTAGCTCTTTTGAGCAGGTTCCATTGGAATACCATTAACACATTTACCTACATTGCATTTATGCATTCGGTCAGTCAACGACGGATTGTTAATCAGACGAACCGCACTCTTTCGTACGTCGCTACGTCGCTTACGTCGCTTTTACTCGCCGTTCTTCGCATGTGCTCCGCTCATGGTCAGTTTATTTTTTAATTGTCCAATTGTAATCCAAGCAATACCTGCGCGTTATAAGAGTGAAGAGATTTGCACTGGGATCCCTCGCCTTGAGTAAAGTCTCGCCAAATGTCTCGACAAGATGTTATGCAGACAAAAAATATGTATGGTCCGTAAAGCGGCGTTGCTCTCAAATCGTTCCGTTCTAGTATTTAATTAATATTAGTAGGGAGGGGGCTGGGTACTAGCCGTCTCTGCAGTCACTTACGGCTGCATCTATTGCATAGGATTCATAGCCCGAGGGAGTTTATTGGACGATTTGGCAGCAGTTGCTTCATGAATACTGATTTCAATAGACACGCTGAAGATACATGTCTGTAATACTGAAGATCTCATTAAAACGGAATTTAATATTACCATAGGATATACTAATGATCCCGCTTTTAAGTATGAATCTTGACAAAAAGAGTAGATTAAGGTTGAACGGAGATATGAAGGGTTCATTTGTTTTCGATTCAAGGTGAGAATAAACTTTTTAAATAAATTGATTTAGATTGGATATCTGCATACAGTCTTTTTTTGGTCTCGTTTAGCTTTATTTATAACTATCTATATGTTCCTGGCCTTACCCGAGCTTTACACAGAGTTTTTAGAAATCAGATATAGAAAGTAATTTTCGTTTTATTTTGAACATCAAGTGTGCGAAATTTCATCAAATGGTACTTTGAGTGATAGGAAAAGGGGATTAGCGTGTTTTTTAGAAATTTCGTATAAATTTTTACCTTTTTCTCTTGTCTTAGAGATCAAACGTGCGAAAATATCATAAATCTCTTAATAAAACTTATATTTGTATAAAATACAAATTCAGGCCGCCCATCCGCCAGAGACAGTACAGAAAGATAGATAATGATTTTAAAATTTTAAAACATGGTGAAAAATTAAAACTATTTTAAAAACAACATAAAAAGCAAAGGACCAGAGCAATCGACTTATTATCAGGTAGGTAGACAAATGTTTTGTAAAATTCAGTCGGACCAGTGTGTGATTTAAAACGGTTTTTATTTCTTCATTTTTTTGTCGGAAAAACTCTGTTATACAAACACGTCAACCTGTGTCGTCGAGACAAATATTAACGGCTTAGTGTATTGCATAATCAATTTTTATAGGAATACGTTTTACAAAAAGCTTTTGTGGATCCAATTTATTTGATTTTTTAAAAAGGTAATTATTACAAATAAAAGAAATGATGTTACATTCTTTGAACCACTTGAACCATGTTTTTTTATATATGAACAACCAATCTTTCGTCAAATTTAAGTATGCTAAATTAACATCACAAAACAATGAGTAAACATAATATATAAATAGGTGTTGAAGTGGGAGCGGAGTGTCACTGGGGATTGGTGAAGAGTGGGGAGAGGAGATGAAACGAACGGTGAAAGGGACATGTCTAAGATGGAACTGTAAGATGATATTTTTTATTTATTGATTCATTTTTACTAAGGGATTTATTTATTTTTAATGCTTCTATGTTATCTAATCGCTTTCCTTTATTATCAATATGAAGAATATTTATCCCCGTATTTTTTTTCAAAGCTGTTATAATTATTACATAGCGCCCTTGAGACATGAAAATTACCCTATAAAAATCGGCCAAATTTTATTATTATTATATTTATGTCGGACAACTCTGTTTCAACGTATTTTAAACATACCAACCAGCTTTTTCAGCACAAATATTAATGCGTAATTGTAAAAAGCATTCACTTTGTGGCTCATCATAATTTATAATAAAAACACATAAATTTGTTTTTGACCACGATAGTTTTATTTTCACTCTACCGGTTTCGGAAGATCCCTTCCTTCGTCAGGAGAATATTTAAAATTCTTCACCGTAGTAATAAAGGCAAAAAATTAGATAATTTAGATGCACTTTAAATCAGAAAATCCCTCAATAATAACTCCAGTATAATAAATAACCAAATTAATCTGTCTTATAGTCCTATTCTTGACATATTTCCAGTTAACCGCTCTGTTCTTCCTGGAATTCCCGTAATTACCCCTTCCACTTTGTCCACATCTCCCTCAAACACTTAACATTTTTGTATTTATGTGTCAATATTTTGTGTAGTAGATCAGTTTTAAATATTCTCCTGACGAAGGAAGGGATCTTCCGAAACCGGTAGAGTGAAAATAAAACTATCGTGGTCAAAAACAAATTTATGTATTTTTATTACAAATATTAATGGCTTACCTATGTCGGTAGGTGGTAGGTGCGTTCGAATAAATAAAGTCAAAACTCAAAAGTTCATACCTACCTGAGCCAATGGTATGAAATCAAGCATGCTTGAAAATCAATATAACATAGAAAACATCAAAATTAAAGGTTCCGCCTTCGCCTGGGATTTACACCAAAGACCGTTTTCTTTCCGGATGGTTGCGCCGCCACCTGAGCTAAAACGGAATCAAAAAGATACTTAAGTGTAAACAAAACGTCTCGTTGGTGTAATGGCTTTATCTCCCATGATGCTGCAAACTCGAACAATAAAGGAAATACTGTTCAGAAAAGACACTTTGTTGAAAAAAGACATTCTACTGAAAGCTTCACATACTCCGAGTTGATTGGATTTTTGTTCCGCTGTATTTATGTCCTGTTCACACGAAGAACATTCTCGTTGGTTCAAATGCTGAGAATCATGAAGTCAGATGACTAGCGGAGCGGAAATCTTATTTGAACCGTTTTGAATATGTTTAATGCTGTTAAGAGTGAATTCTGAATTTGTCAGACATAACTCGGGTAAAATTTCATTCATCTAACCACATGCAAAAATAAATGTAATTATATCTTAAACATGTAAGAACGCTATGTAAATTTTTTGTAAAGATGTCATTATGTGAATTTATTTTAATGTATTTTTTTGGCAATTGAAGTCACAGAAACCATTAAACTTAATAATGTATTGATTTGCGCCACAACAACTTTGCAAGGGATTATTTTAACACTCGATAATCCCGATGCTGAGTTTATTCAATAAAGCTTTATGGGTTCTTCGTGTGGTGGAGATGATACCTACGTTGGAAGTCTTTAGAAGCTGCACACATAAATTGAAGCATTGGGTGGAAAAGAGGCGTTATCGCTAAAATAGCGTTCTGAGATAATCGCCTTCAAAGTTTTCAGTAAATTTTAATTTGATGAATCTTTACGTTAGATTATTGAAAATTTAAAAAAATGCATTTTATCGCACTCGGGTACTAAGTCAATTTTCCACCCATCGGACAAATTTATTGATGTTGTAAGTAAAAACAGCGTTAAAGTATTAGAAATAATATTATTTCATTATTTAACATAATACGTGTCATTAACAAGCGACCGACAAGATACCCCTCCACTCAACTCCTCATAGAGTATAAGGTCTTAAACATACGACAACTCCACCTAAAATTTTCGTTAATACATTTCCTGTTTAAATATAAAAACAAAACTCTTTTAGAACACAACTACACCACCAGAACAATAACCAACGGTCACTACAAAGTACCTTCACTACATACCACGTCAGCTCAAAGACAATTTTTCTTCCTAGCTCCTAAAATCTTTAACCTTATCAACCTCATTCCTTTGAAAAACAAATTACGAAATGGATCCTTACACACGGAATACATTACAATTACAATACCCATTCATTCTACACTCTGTCAATTTAATCACCTTTTGGATAAAACATAACATATCCTTATTCCCTAACTTAGCGGTATAGTATGTATATAAATAATTAGTCTGATCTATTTACTAATAATTACTCAAATTATTAGTAATTAGATCTTATAATCTTCTTATAATTCTCTAACTTCTCCATTCTCTTCTTGCAACCCAAACTTGCTTTTCATCAGTTTTCTTATTTTTCTTTTGCATATCATAGTAATGTATATATTCTGTTTAAACTGTAAAATTCACCCGCCATAACACAGGGTCATCCCTAGCATGGAGGGTGAAATATCACAAAAACCATATGTACCCTCTTAGTCTTGTATTAATAAAACAAAATAAAAAATTAAAATTAAAAATAAATAAATGTACAAGATACACATATTAATTGCGGTGTAAACCGGGTGGACGGGAAGAACGACTTACGACACTAGTCTATTTAAATCAGAGATGGAATGTATGTCAGATTGAAGTTTTTGTCAGGCAGTAAAACAAGAAACCGACTATCATTTTAGTTAAAAACTAATAAAATGAATAACCATCACGCCGTTTCCCCGCAGGAGTAGGCAGAGAGGACAGACCGCCAAACAACACGGACTTGGCACATACTCCTTGCCTCATTCACATTCAGTCTACTTGCATCCTTCCTCGGTCAATTAAATGCCTAACTGCCATACATCAGGGTAGGTATTAGCACTCTATTGTGGATAACTAGGTTTGCTTCATTAGACATTGTTTAGTTTAAAGCTAAATCACTTTTTTCGATTAATCTTTAAAACAAATTGGTATACATTATGAATACCAAAACATGTGCTTTAGTTAAATTGACGCCTTTTCTATCGTTTCCCTTGAATAGGATTCAAATAAAAAGTTACTTAATACAAAACATAAATGGAAGCTACTTAAAAAATGTATTTATTCAATAGAAATGTATGAACGCATAAATGAAACAACTTTAAAAAAATACAATATTATGGCTTAGATTATCTGTGACAGTTTCCCTTGATTGTAAAATTGCTTACAAAATAAATAAATTTGCTTTTGCGCTTTTAAATGAGCGTTATCTAGTCTCCGTTTGAGAAACGATTTTAATGCCTATTAGATACATTCGTGACAATATAAGGCATATCAAGAATTCACACATTTTTGGCTTGCATTATTGTTGGATTTACCTGCATTTACCCTTATTTCAATATCTCTATCAGCCTTTCCATCTCTCGTAAGCGGTTCCATGATAACTCAACATAGTGACAATTTAACACACTTTTAAAAAGTGATATAAAGTCATTAGAAACGATGAATAAAAATTAATTTTAACCTAACCTAACCTACTTAACCCAGTTAAAAAAGTTTTTGTTTTATCACTTTCCATGACTTTATATAACTTTTTAAAGATGTGATGAATTATCATTTTGATAATTTATGCGGTCACCCTCGTATGCATACCTCCCAAATACACCAACTCATTCATCTGCTCCAAGTATTCATTATTCTCTCTCTTTCAAACAAAATGACTTACTTATTTTCATCAATAACTCATTATTCATACATACTTCGATCATTCTATACACGAGAGACTGTCGGTAGATCTTCCATGGCGTTAAAAATTAGCACTGCGTCATCAGCGTACAACAGGCAACATACTTTCAGATTACTCAATTTCGCGCCTAGTCCCACCTTTTTCAATTATTGCATATTATCTATTTATAGATTAAATAACCGTGGTGTCATTTGAGCTAATAACAGAACAAACGGCGTTAGGTTAGCGTTAGTTTTAGCCTTTTCCCATACAAAGCTTGCATTTGATAATATAAACTTCTCACGAGGATGCCTCCCGGGTTCCATGATTTTTCATATTATATTTCTTGTATTTATTTTTTAGACCAGGAGAAGTCCGAAGGTATGTAATTCCAATTGCAATACCGACGCAACTTTGCCCGTATATTTAAACTTTTATTCTTAACTTCCGGGCATTTCAAGGACTACTTCCTTGAACCATTTTAAGTTTTTCAGCTTTCGTAGGTTACAAATGGATATGAAGTACTCACTCCCGATACAGCCAGGTTTTAGAACATAAGTGGCTTACTCTCTCGGAGATTTTAACGAAGTGAAATCGTTTGGTAGGAAAGTTTTAGCGAGCAAATAAAACTATCAACGAATTATAAAGTCTTTGGAAAATTATTGTGTACTCGGGGGAATGAATGCAGAGGAAAGGCAACCGGATTTAAAATATGAAGAAGGGAATAGTAAACAAATTAAACTTGTAATTGGAAGAATGCGCGGAGAAGCTCTCTCTGAAAGTTGGAATTATTTTTAACATTGTTTAGATTTACAAACAAAAGTTTAACTGCAAGCTTTCTTCTTCTATTCCTCATTTAACGGGTTTAAGCATAAGTCTTTATCGTATTTCATTTAATAAAAGTGTAGTTTTATCGTTATGTACTTACTGATTTTAGTTATTATAAAATACAACTTGGACAACTGAACTTGAGTTGAAGTTGGTAAATGTAAGCTGGATCCATACAATTTGAATGTTGATCATACTAAAATATCAAGGAAATTAGAATAGTTTTCTATTTTATACAAAAGGATGCTGCTTGATTTTGAGATGAAAATATGCTTAATTACTACCGGGATGTTACTTATCCAGTTCCTACCTATCCCTAAGTATTTGAAATTTGGAACAATAGCATAAATTTAGTGCAAATAGAAATAAGGATTGAGACTAACTTGGACATCGTTTAAAGTACTCAAGATATTGCAGTGGAACTCACTATATTGTGATTGTGTTGTGTGCTCCTTTGTAGAGATACAGTGGAAGTGATTGATGATCCCTTTTTACTTTCTTCCATACCTGGTTCATTTATACACATAAAATACCCAATTCGGTCAACCACCACTTCATTTGGTCTCGTTTAAATTATTTACAGTCCACTCTCATGTTTATCTGAAGCTGTAATTCATAAGCAGTTTCAGATACAACAGATGCAATATTTCAACACATGTATATGGTATATGTATAGTATATGGAATGTGGAATGTCAAGTATATGGAAAATTTAATAATTCCATATAATGAAAAAAGCGTTAACGGAGCACTCGTGCATACAGAAATGTGGTAATTATTTATTATTTAGGTACATCTTAATACGCTTAATAACCAAATACAATACTTCGTTTTACTGAAAAATAAAACCATTGAAATTATCTGAAATTGAATTTATTGCATTTAAATAGCAAACGATACATTATAATTAATTATTTTGAGCTTTTCGTTTAAATTTCGTTCTGTCTGTCAGTATTAACCGTCAAATGTCGCATTTATTAATAGTTGGTAATAGTTTTATGAACATTCTAAAAGGCCGCAAACTAGACGGAAAATTAAGCCTGTACATTTTAACGAAATTGCGGATTTAAATGCATCATTTTCCATTTCTAAAGTGTGAGTGAGTCAAAATACTAAACATTTACCCCGAAATCATATTATTATGCAATCTGTGGGCGTAAATACAATTTCGACAGTTGCATATTGTTTATAGTAGTACAAACGTGAACCAATTGCACATTTTCTTCAACCATTATTGGTGTTTTCTACTTCAAAGAATGGTGAATAATGCAATGGCATAACAATAACACTATTATTTAATGCATTGGAATAGAATAAGTAAGATCGACACATTTTATGTGAAAAGGATACGTCATAATTACAATTTTTACTGGTAGAAAATCATTTGCTGAATAAATTGTAAGTTGAGTTGTAAATCATGGAACAATCATCTATTCCAACCCATTCAAACTAATTCCAACCTTATTATTGAACCTTTCGTTGTCTCTTTGTTAACCTATGTAATCACTGTATCTTTAAAAAAAATATATTTCTTGTAATTTTATTTCATGTATGTATGTATTTTTTCTTTATTGTAATCTTATTTAAATCTTTTCTTCCATTTGTTCTATGTTATATAAGGGAAGTTACACCCTTAGTGTGAGCTCAGATGTTTTGGAGATCACGGTACTTTTCAGCCGTGGCTGATAATTGTTACCATTTGTATTTATATTTTATTAAAAAAAATTTATGTTAAGAAAAATCGAAGAAAGTGTCTTTCTGCCTACTATTGTGTGTTTTCGTATCAATATAATAAACATTACCTATAATACAGTGAACGGTGTTTTTTTATGCAGTGGAGGATTCCTCTCCTTTGTTGGCAGCCAACGGGCACTTCTCTTAAGGGAATTAACGGAGTACGACGGTTTTCTCAGTTGACACTTAAATTATTTTCTATGCGTTTAAAGTTTGCGTTTTATTCTGTGAAGGTTGCTATTTCAAATCTACGTGAGTAAAATGACTACTCTTTTTCATCCAAGAAAATATGTATGCCAGTGAAGATATATCGTTAAAGGTTATACCCACTCGAGCGATTAGTATCATTCATTTACCATGTTTTTTAATTAATACAATTGCTCAAAATATTCATATGTAAATATATGAAAATGTTAACTGCATTTTAAAGCCAATGAATCCACAAATTTCATCGCTTATCCCATATTTTTAGATTCTATAAATTTGGGACATTATGGCAAGCCACCGGTCAAAACGTTTTTGCAAACTTGGCATAATACGCCAAAAATCGCTTGAGCGGATGTTGGAAAATGGACTCACCGTAGTGCAAAAGAGGTTGAAAGAAAAGTCTATTTCAGCAAATGATGTCAGTACAACAATTTACCAATTACAAACCATAGTTGTAAAAAGTGATGTTGACGTTCGGTACCTTTCCATATACAAAATATGTCATCAAAATATCGCTACTACGTATAACATTTGTTAACAGAGGTGAGTGAGAACTAATAAATATTTTTTTCCAGGCTATCCATAAAGATATCAGTAAAATGAGGGTCGTAGGTAAACCCATTGGTAAACCTTTATTTTGCTTGTTTGAAACATAGTGAAATTTAAAATAGTACCCAAAGTTGTTGTTCTCTCTCCCTCTTCTATCTCACCTATAAATTCACTGTACCTCTATTATTTGTATAACATGTTTTTATATAACCCTGGTGAATGTTCATGGTGAACCGAAACCGGTTGGCTTTATATATTAAAAATATATACAATTAAGTGTTTAAAAAATTAAGTTATTTTATTCTAATCATTATTTAAAATTTGGTTTGATTGAGGATTGAACCTACCTCCCGAGGGACTGGAGTCAACTGAGATAACAACTGAACCAAATCTTGATCGGGTACGACCGACATTTATGTCGTATATTAATAACTGTAATATAATTCAGTGTCAGAGAAACGCGTCTACGTGTGTATGCGTGATTTACATAAAAAATTGATAGAATGCATTGTCATCGACAACGATCATTTTAGAAATATATATATATTTTTTTAATTTTTCACAAAAGTCATTCAAATAATATTATTATAATATGATTTTTATTAAAGAGGCTATCTACCGATCTACAGCTCGTTCGAATGTCAGGAAGTGGGTTAATTTCCAATTCCTAGATTTACATTTACAAAAACAAAATCTAAATTCAAATAGATGTATTTAAGAATATCCTGTAAACATTTTTATGCAGATCAGGTATGAAATAGTGATGTGCGTATTTTTCCAACTTGAATTTAGGTGAGTTATCATAAAATTATTGTACTTTCCGCGCTGTGTTGATTGTTTATTTAGAAAAAGGATAAAGTTATGAACGTGAAAAGTCTCTCACGGAAAATATCAACTGTGCACAGATAAATCTTTGGCAAGCTTTTTCGTACCACTATCTGTAGCGAAGATATCAATGGCACTTTTTTCTTCGGAGTACCTTTAGTTGAATTATTGGTAGAACCACTGAACCAGTAACACCAAAAGTTCGATCTGAATCGATTTATAAGAAAACTGACGTACGTAAAACCTAAGACCTGTCACTCAATACAAAACTAATGATCTGTTGAATTCGTAACTGCTTCTTTGGCAGAAAAGAAAGAGCTGCGCATTTGAAATTTATATTCAATAAAATTGCATCGTAAAATAAACTTGCAAATGGAATGGTGTGATACCAATTTGAAGCGTATTTATTGTTTTGGTGTTTAATTCGTAGAACTCCATTTAATTTTTTAAATAAATTTAAAATAAATCAAATTTAATAATGTTATAATAATTATTAAGTTCTGTAAGTATTTTTGTTATTTTTACAATTTTTAATGTGACAGCTGTTTCGGTTTTTAAGGCCATTATCAAACTCTAAAAGTAAAATCCCTAAACTTAAAAAAAGCGGCATTTATGAATTAAAATGCGACCATATAGACTGCGATGCCGTTTATATTGGACAGACTGGGAGAGCCTTTTCAACTAGATTCAAAGAACATATGCGTTGCTATAAAAATAATAAAATTGATTCAAAATTTGCAGCTCACCTCTTGGAGAAAAACCACGTCCCGCTTGACAACAACGAGCCTAAACCTTTACACATAGAAAGAAAGGGTTTTAGATTAAATTTACTAGAACAATTAGAGATAAATAAAAGAACTAATGATCCAAACATAACCCTAATTAATAATCAAACAAAAATGATCAATTCTCCCCTGCTTAATATTTTCAAAAAACCCAAAAAATATAATTCCTTAACATAATCACGTACCAACAATTAAGAAAACCCTTAGGTCATTAATTTTAACAGGTGTGCAAAC
The DNA here is from genome assembly GCA_026573805.1 of Hesperophylax magnus. NCBI lineage: Eukaryota > Metazoa > Arthropoda > Insecta > Trichoptera > Limnephilidae > Hesperophylax > Hesperophylax magnus. The sequence goes on from JAIUSX010000050.1 coordinate 2,240,768, forward strand.
ACTGCTGGATTCCCAAATATTTTGGTTATTCCAATTCTTAATGAATCATTTTTGAACATTATAGAAATTTAAATGGGAGGGGATAAATAAAATCATATAAATAAGTCGTCGCCGTGTGGACATATCCACAGTTTGATAATGGCCTTAAAAGCCGAAACAGCTGTCACATTAAAAACTGTAAAAATAACAGAAATACTTGCAGAACTTAATAATTAATATAAAATTATTAAATTTGATTTATTTTAAATTTATTTAAAAAATTTGAAGCGTGCTTGAAGACAGCTTGTGACAGCAACTCATATTGGGTTGAATTGCAACAAATAATCTTCTCGTCAGTTCTAGAAACGCCTTGTCAATCTTAACCCCAAGACAAAAGCATACAAAAGTGCAGGATGGAAACCTGCTTTACGATTAATCATCGTCCAAAAATGAAGACTCCAGTTTTATAAAATTAATGATGACAAAATCGAGCGGATCCACCGGTCAAGCAGAAAAATCCCAACTGCTCTGGGATGTTGAACAAGGAATGAATTCTGCTTTCATTTGAACTCTTCTGGTTTTATAATTCGAGTGCATGTGTGGCAACCGATATGTCAGGATAAATTTCAGGGTAGACAATCTAACCAATGCTCAACGGTTAATGCGTAAATACTTGATATGCGACATACCAGAACCACAGATATAAAATAAGTTGAAGGATCCACACACCTTGTTACAAATCCTTTGTTGAACAAGGTAAATGAATTTAAGAAAATATTAGAGCAAATAAAGTTTTCCAATAAAGCATCTAAAGATTGCAATCCGCTCATTGACAAAAGGTGATCTACTAACCAAATGGTGGTGTGTTTGTTTTTACCCAGAGTCGATTTGGATAGTTTGAAAACATTTATTACTCATAAAAATTGATTCATTAGTGTATGAAAGCATTGCATAGTTTATTTCTGTGTAAATAAGTTAACAATAATATTTAATTCCCGGAGTTATTAAATAAGTCGCTACACACGCTCTTCTTATCAAAGTGGGTAAATCCAAAACAAACTTCAAACAAAATTCTTGCTTCAACAGACTATGAAATAATTATAATAACATGACATCAAACGTAGAAATTTTCATTTGCGTGCTGAATAAACGTAAAAAGTCCAAAAAAGTGTATTTATCTGACATGTCAATATAAACTATTCTGTTTATCTGACATGTCATAAGTAACTATTTTGTTTATCTGACATTTTATAAATAACTATTCTGTTTATCTGACATGTCATAATTAACTATTATGTTTATCTGACATATCTGTAACTATTCTGTTATAAATTACATTTGTTTGATGTACATCCTTCTTCATCTGTAAGTCTTCTTATTATTTTACAATATCAAAGTTATTGTTTTATATAATTCGGTTTTATTCATTATTTTTTTAAATTTATTAAATAATAATATAAAATTAAAACAGTAAGCAAAATTGAAAAATATTTTGATAATTATTCTACCACTCCATAGGCTAAGCTACATTCGTTCGTGTTTATGGAAGGAGTATTTAAATACATAAAGAAAATAATGCTTAAAAGTTGATATGAAAACAATATTTAAAGACTTAATTCAAAATTACAAACGTATTTTAACATAAAAATTAACATATTTCAATATTCAAACTAACCACATACACAATTTTAGAGAATTTTTATAAAAATAATAACAACAGCCAATTTTTTTTAATGCTAGATAATAACAACATAGATTTAGTAAACATATATTAAGGTTACAATACCGTCTACCGCATGATGTTTGACCTTCCCAGATACTGCAGTGCTTCCAACATGCTCACGAAAGGGCAAGTACCAGGTCTAGCAGCCCTCATCAAGAGTCCGGGAAGCAGGTTTAAGGGAGAGGACAAACAACTCCAAAAATGTCCTTATCGTGGAATCCCGCCAGAATCCGGACTCAAGCGTTGCAGCACACTGAAGAAAGGTTTTGGCCCCGTCAATCTAATGATTAATGTCTCTTAAAAAAATATATTGTTATTATTATTGTTTATAATCTTTATATTATTGTTTTTATATTTCCGACTTTATATCCGGGTTAAATCTTCCTCATAGGAAAAACTAAACCCTTCCACACACTTTTACACAAATGATCATCTAGTCAATCAACATTTTGCAAGTGCATTATATAAGCAAAATAAATGCAAAACAATACAAGAACAACATGTCAACTCACCAGAGATCAAATGGGAAAATAATTCACCGACTCCAGATATTTTCATATCAGAGGGTTCGGCTCGGTAGAACTCCTAACAGGGCCTATAAATCCTACTGATCCCTCAACATAAATATTAAAAAAATCTTTCGTACTGTTGTTGTATTATTAATTAATTATTAATCTTTATTGTAATGTTTTTGAATTATTATTGAATATTTTTTATTTGATGTGTGGGGTTGCACAAACCTCTCCACATTCCAGAATAAACTGGTTATTACTATTTATTTATTTATTTACACAATACATGTTTTTTTTTAATGAGATTTAAAAGGCATTGATACATTGAATATTATAATAGACAACTAGACAACTTTACGTTTTATAATATATCATTCTCATATTTCATAGAGCTAAATTGCTGTTTGAACTGTTCATATTTGCTAGGTTTTGGTTACATTAATTTTATTTTTGGACAGTGATATATTGTCCCATCTCACACCTAAATTATCTATGGCCTAGCGCACACATGTGTTAAGTGCAGTTTTAATTAAAACAATAATGTGTTTTGAAAAGCATTTATTGAGATTACTTACTTTGTAAATAGATCTTCCAAAGGAAAATATACTTTATTAATTTCAACTAGAATGAATAAAAAGAGAATATTCTAAGTAGGAGTATTCTAATAAATTTAATTTTAAAATTGCAATTACGTGTAAGTGCGCTAGGTCATCGTTATGTTCATTTCAATTGGCTGCATTTTTGGTATAGTGTAAAAAATGGTAAAACTCACATATAATAATCTTACTTGTAATTTACATGACTATTACGAAGGCACAAGGCACCTGCGGTACAAGAGTCCAAGTAAATTGAAGGCAATGGAAAGTCCGAGCTTTACAGCTGGGTATTTGATTAGTAATCCCCCCAGTTAACGATTACCTACCCACTCGGCAACGGTCGTTCCTTTGCAAAAATAATATTACCAACCCGATTATGTTGCCTTTTTTTATTAAAGTTGGTTCTAAGCTCAAAATTATTGGATCGTAAAACACGTTCGCCTCAAAGCAGTAGGATAATAGTGATTAGAGTCGAAGGAAATAAACGTTACATTTTAAAGATGTTCAACTACTAAGGCATTTACCAACTATGTTGCGATGATTTTCCATCGTTCTACATAGGTAAGACAACTAGAAATATAAATATTAGAATCACGGAACATTTTAGATGTTTAAATAACAATCATTTTTCAGAGTTTGCAAATCATCTCATTTCCACCAATCATACTCAATAAGATAAGGAAGCAGGGGTTAAAATTCTTCATTCATATTAAAGGCAAAAAATTGGTTAATTTAAAAGCACTCTAAATCAGAACATCCCTTAATAATAAATTTAGTATAGTGAATAATTAAATTAATCTGTCGTTTATTCCGATTCTAAATATAATTCCAGTTAACCGCTAGTTATTCCTGGAAATCCCGTAATTACCCATTCAATTTTGTCCACCTCTCAATTTAATATATAATACAATATTATTATATTCCTTAAAAAAGGCCCGACTACAATGTCTAAACCACTTACATTACTGTTAAACCGTAATTTGTCCCTGGGATGTTTATTCATTTCACCTATCTTCAAAAAATGGGATGACACTGATGTTTTCAAATTCGTTCCATTCCATTTATTTACAGACTGAGAAATGATGAAATCTTTTAAAAAATAAATAAAATTAATTGACTAAAAACAGTAGGTTTTATCAGATGATGTTATTAACCACAACTAACTTAACAATATTTCAAAACTTAATTTTAGAATGTTTCGTAAAAATTAAACAAGTCGATTGCATATATATAGAATTTTCGAATGCATTAGACAAAGTATCCTTTAATATACTAAACCAAAAACTACATACCATACAAATTGTTTGTTAAAATAAAATCCTTATTTCCAAAAGCTTTCTGTACGACTAGTAAAAAAAAATAATCTCGTCGAATTTAATGTTTCAAAGACCCAATCCTGTCTGATTACGTCTAAAAGGGATCCAAATGATAATCTAGTCTCCTTCAACGGAAGCAATCTTCCGAACAGGCCTTCCATTGATATGCTTGGTGTAACTATAAGTGACCAGCTCAGGTACGGGGGCTCCATCGAAGCCAGAGTAAAGTTGGCCTCTCAGAAGCTGGGCGTACTGTACAGGGCCCGCAGATACTTTAATAGTACACAACTGCTCACCCTGTACAAATCGCAAGTGCGCCCTACTGTCGAATTTGGCAGCCATCTCTGGTCTGGAGCCCCAAAATACCTGAAAAAAACCCTTGACTCTGTGCAGAAACGGGCGGTCCGTTTGATAGATTCCCCAATCTTAACAAACGGACTGCAATCTTTAGAGCACAGACGTCGGGTAGGTATGCTGTCCTTGTTCTATCGGTATTACAATGGAAGATGCTCTGAGGAACTAGCGTCATTGATCCCTTCGGCGCCGGTGCGTAGTCGGGATACACGCCAAACGCGCGCCCAACATTTGTACACAGTTGACACTTGTCACATGAGAACGGGTCGCTTCTACGATTCGTTCTTAAGTTCAACAGCTCGGCTGTGGAACGAACTGCCGGCCTCTGTGTTTCCTCCCTCCTACAACATGGGACTCTTCAAGACCCATGTTCACTCCTTCCTCTCCACAAAAAGACCCTCCACACAGCATCCCCAAAGATGACATAGGCCCTGAGGGAAATTATTTTCTTCAGGGCCTCCTGTGTGGAGTAAATATAAAAAAAAAAAAAAAAAAAAAGTAAGCCACTAGGTCGGCTAAGGTCGACTAAGGTCGGCTAAGGTTGGCTAAAGTAGTCACCTTGGTCCGGTTTTATGCCTCGTTTGTTCTAAAGTTTGTTAATCCAATATTTGTTTTAACGATATGTCGATAAACTTTTGCAATTGTATTCTGTGAGTGTTTTTACTGTGGAAATGTTTGATGATGCAAAAGATTTTTTTAATAATAATTATCATGATAAATGTTTTATTTTCATCCTTTCTCGTAAGAAATAGAGATGATGATTTCCTGACTAAAATCTCTCAGGATTTTATTTAAATGTTATAAAAATTTAGTTGTTTAGATAATATGAAGTAATTTTAAACATATTATATAGGGATTTTCCGAAATAATATTAAATATATTACATTGTGATTTGTAGTGCAGTTGAGTGGTTTCGTTTTCAGTCTGTATTCGGTACGAGTATATTTTCGAGTTTCCACCTTTTTATTTGAGATATTAAAGTTATAATATTATATATTCCTATAATATTGTATTATATTATAGGAAGCTCTTTTGCATAAATTTTGTATTTGCGGGTGCTTGTTGGATATGTTTTTGACCCAGATATCTAGCATTTATTGGGTTTTGTATTTATGAATAAAATTATTTTAAAATGAAGTTACATTGAGATGATCTTAATATTGATTTTTTTGTGTTTTTGATACCTACTTCAGAAATCAGGTTTTCTGCATTATTGTTTAAATTTCCGACATTTTATGAGTAAGCCTTAATGAAAAGATCTTCTTCCTATTATTCTACCGACAAAATAATGACTCTAAGTGCCTTTGTTTGGTTGCATTATGCTATGCACCCCTGGTGCAGCCTGAGCGGCTTGATTTGTTAATTATTTTGAATAAAGTTCTCACTGGCAGACCAGCCTTTGGCTTCCTCCCAACTGTGTTAGGGGTGCAGCCAGCACAGCCGGGTATATAGCGATCTCTTGTCGCGCTCGTTTATTCACAAGTTTTGGCAGAGCCACCCCTGGAAGCAGGGGTGGGCACTGGCAGTACATCGGGACTGGGGACTACAGCCTGGTCACTTATTGTCTCGTAAAAGCGTCTCGCGAGCCGGATGTGTGTCATTCCCTGAAATATGATCTCGGCCGTTTTATGGATTCCTTCGACTGGGCCAAATTTTGATAATAAATTACCCGTCAAATGAAAAGCAGAAAGGACTATCTAAAAACAAATTTATAAATACATTAAATAACATTATGTCACAAGTATACAGAGGAAATTAAATAAATCAGATTAATTTTAAGCCGCTAAATTAAGTGGTTTTGGTTAGGTATTTGTTTAATTTGTGGCACACTGTAACCGCTTTTTACAAACATCTAGATAAATCTATTTTACAATAACTTACGGCTAATTGATACGATTTAATTTTTCATATTGTACATATTTGTAAATGGATTACATGACTAAAAGTTTAAAAAATATCATAAATAAATTAAATTATATCGCAGTATAGCATAAAATTAAGCACAGAATTTAAGATTAAAAAAAATTAAAGTTACACTTCACATTCGCCAATTCTTTATTACGTTTTAAAATATTTTTCTCGTTTTTAAATTGTTCTGTATTATTACTTAAAAAAATTTCATAACTAAATAAAGTAAGTTTAGTATATTTGAGCACATATTTTTTTTAAATTTTAATGAAAATTTAATTAAACGTTAGTATAATTCCGATAGAGTTTTAACACCATGATGACTGTAACTAAAGTATCAACAACATCGCTTTTCTCAAGGCAGATCTGTTGAATCGAACCTAGGATAGTTTACTGATTTTTTTCTCGACTCTGTGGATGGTGGGAAACAGGTTAATTCCACTTAAACAGATTTTTCAAAGGCATTTGGCAAAGTACATCACGACATACTGTTAAACAAGCTCTTGAAAATTGGTGTATGTGGAAATCTTCTGGAATGGTTTTTTTACTTATGCTAAAAATAGAAGTCAAGCTGTTGCCTTAAAAGGTTACATGTCATAAATTATAACTATTTCCTAAAGGGTACCTCACGGCTTCCATTCAGGGCCTCTCTTGTTTATTTTATATATAAACGTCATGAAACGCTTTATTAATCATTTTTATTTCCTATTTTACTCAGATGACATGGAATTATATAAATGTATTGACTCCACAGATGACTGCAAACTGTTACAAGAAGACATTAGCAAAATTAAGCAATATTGCAATAACAATCAACTTTATCTAAATACAGAAAAGTGTTATGTATTACCTCTACATGTAAAAACTGTCAATTAATTATACTTACAAATTAAACCATCTATTCTTACAACGAGTAGAAACAATCAAAGATCTTGGAGTACTGCTAGATTCTAAAATGTTGTTTAAGGACAATATTGAAAATATTTTTGAAAAAGTTTATAAGCAATTGGGCTTTATTATACGTAGTACAAAGCCTTTCACTGCAGCACACACACTAATTATGCTATATACGTATGCTCGTATGTCATACGTTAGGTCACAACTGGAGTTTTACTCAGTCATTTACATCATTTTGCACAATGTATGTTATTACAACATACATTTCACCCACCTACAACTTAAACGACATTTGGGAAAAGAAATTTGCAATATTTCCATATAAAACTATTTAATATCCTGCTTCATGCAATAATTTTTTTTTTAAATAACGACTTTAAAGAAGTATTAAGACATGAATTTTGGATACGGAAAGGAAGAATATAGACAAAATGTTGCAACCTAACAAAGATTAACCTTATATTATGTTTTTCTTCTGTATGTTTTACGACTATGCATTTTTATTGTATAACGTTATGTTTTATTCTATTATTTTGCTTTATAATTTACCTCTTGTTTATTTTGAACGTTTACAAATTACCACTAAAAAAAATTTACGTACAAAAAAAACTGGACGAAATTTACAATTTATAATTCACCCAAATTACCATGTACAATGTGACCTTAGAACGGGGTACCCCAGTAAGTTCACATTCTTTTCAAAAAATATAAAAAAAATTATGAAAAAATAATATTTAAAAAAAATATAAATAAATTGGAATCCTCAATATCAAACATACATTTCTAATAACACTAATTCATAACTCTAACATTTATTTAACACTAATTCTGCTTTACATATCATATGTAAGGTCGTAACTCGAGTTTGCGTCCGTCATTTGGAATCCTCAATATCAAACATACATTGATCTTATTGAAAATATCCAATCCAATTTTATGAAACACCTATCGTATCGCTTAAGTGATCATTAATTTTATATGAACGCAGAAAATTTTCTGATGCCCTATTCTTATACAAAATCGTGAACAATCTTGTTGATTCATCATATATGTTGTTCGTTGCCCTGAACACACCGGATCGAACTGCTTACTTAAAACACCACACTGGAAATCCAAATATGCTTAAAACTCTTTAATAGGACGTATCTGTTAAACTCACAATGCCTCTAGAGATGTACATATTTTCAACTGTAACTTGAAAACATATAAAATGCACCTTACTTAACTGATAACTTCATTTTTTTTTATTTTGTGTATAATATCATCGTAGTATATTTTATTTTTTTTAGTATAATCATGCGAAAACTATATTACTACTAACTGTCTTTACTTGTCTTATAACATTTTGTAATTCTTTAAAATGTTTATTTATTTTATAAAAAATTCTAAATCAATTACTAGACTTAATGAAACATTATTGGCCTAGAACACATGAATAATTACTGTTTTTGCTTAAATGTACCACTGTTTGTTTCCTAAATAAATAAAAAAAATCACATGGCGAGGTCGTAGAAAACTTACTTCCTTTTACCATCACACCGAACCTATATGTTTCACCAAGGGCACTAAACAAAGCAAAGGGTGTGAGTTGTGAGTCAATACATTCTGATTATACAGTCGCCGCGTATATATACACCGCAGTAAAGTTAAGATGTAAGCTACAGTAGTCTAAATCCATCTTAAATCTATGGACATCTAAAACAACTCTACGCCTTTCCCTCCTTTTTAATAAAAAGTCACCTACTGGCAAAACACTTGTTTTTCCGAGCGAGTAGAATCTTATATATTTTTCCCTGAGTTTTATTGATTTAGAAAAACACAGAACACTTTATTACAAGTGATGAGGTAGATACGTATATTAAAATGATGAGGTAGATACCTATATTAAAGTAATAAGTCAGATACCTATATTAAAATGACGAGGTAGATACCTATATTAAAGTGGTGAGTTAGATAGCTATATTCAAGTGATGAGTTAGATACCTTTATTAAATTTTGCATAACTAAAGTACCTCCTATGTTACAACATGTTTGTAATTTCATCTGGGATATAGTTATTAATCTAATGAGTGTAGGTATGAGTAATAATAACAAAACATAATACACAAAAAGAAAGGGTGTGGATAGATAATGATAAATTTAAAATTCAAGCATTACATTCTCTCCAATTGGTTTGTATGTTAACAAAGTATAATGAAAAATGTCTTAGTAGTGCAGTAATATTTCATAGTGGGTTTTGATCGCAGGAGTAGTTGGTGAGTTATTTGCTGATAAATCAGAACGCTGACAAAAGTCATTAACGTGATAAAAAAACTGTCCTAAGAACCTTACCTAACTAGGTTAAAAAAATTAGATCAACTGATCTAGTTTTGCTATCCTTTTTTATGGCTTGATCACTTTTCGAAAGTGATTTGTCCGCTTCATAATTTCATGAATGATCATTGAGCTCGCCGAACACGGTATACCATGTTTCGTTTTAGGACGAGACAATACTCTAAAAAAAGAACAATCCATCCACAAAAATATGCGACACTCGGCCCTTGCCCTTGTAAATCTCTGAAATAAAGTGCTAACCTTGACGACATAAGTAATGAAGTCGTGTAAAAACAATATTCGGCGTGCGGTCCGGCGTAATGGGCGGACCTATGGTCGAATTTGGCCTAGCAGGCCTAGAAAATTGATCTTTCCGTGGAATTTATTTTATTTTTTTCTGATGAACGTATTACTTAAATCTTCAGATGTTTCTGGAGAGATCCCTCGAGAAGTTAATAATTCATCGTCTAGAAAAATAAAATATCTGGTGCTTACCGCTAATTTTATAGTTGAAAAACGTTTTATAAAATTTTCAAAACATTTAACATAATATACATTAATGGTAAGTTACTGTTTTATTCATGTTAAATATAAAAAAACTTCTTGTTGTCGTCGGAATTAGTTAAAATGTGAGCCTCGAGAGAGCTACAGTTATTAGAGTTACAGTCTTGTATCACCTTAATGTAAATTTTCGATCCACTTAGTTTTATGTTAGCTTTCCATCGCGCCTACTACGAGCACGTTGCTCGTAGCAACTTGAACTTGAGGGCGTATATTTTCCCATAGAACAATTTTTGCTCCCATTATTCGTTAGATTATTTTCAATTTAAGTTTGCTCTACGCAATTTCTTGTTCGGTGGTTTTTATTTCGGTTAGTTAAACAGCTAACTTATACGTCGCGGTTCCAAAGCTTGTGGTTGTACTAAGGATACTGTAAGATTACTTTAATCACCCGATAGAACAGTGTAGTTTGTTAAAGCTGCGGGAGAGGACTTTTGAAGTTTTAACAAAACAAACTATAAAATAATGTAGGGTAATGAAAAATATCCTCATTATTTGGGAGAACAGTTTGGAAACGCATTTTATTTGTAAACATAAAACTGTTAATCTCTGTTCGCAATGGACTCGTGATAATATTGTGGTGCAACAAATCCAAGTCCCAGGGGAATCACCAATACAAATGTGTTTAAATTTTGTATTTTCCAAATGGTTACAGCTTATTTGCATTTGCAGGTAATTATATTACGTTTTAGTTTTGTTATTTATGTTTATTTATCTATCAGTTTTTCTTTTATATATTCGATAATATTACAATTCAATTTTTTCGAGTTCTACTATGTAAATAAACAAACCGTTTTTTTATAAATTAAATAATAATATTGTTGAATTTATGAAAGAAAAACATGAAATTAAAATTCCACAAAATAAATTAGACAATAATAAACAATATAATTAGTAAATTAATCTAAGCCATATAAAGTTAGTGCAGCCATATAAATCATTTGGATGATTCCCCTGTTTGTGTGTTTGTGTACTGGATGGTGAAAAAATAATTTAATTTGACAATAGTTTTATTTTTGTTAGGAAGCTGAAGATTGAAAAAAAAAAACAAACTTTGTAAAATTGAAAAAAATATTTAAAATATAAACGGAATTGTTACGTCACTACGCACTTTGTTTTTTGGGCACTTATGGCGTAAGAGGGGACTGGGGGCGTGTGTGTTGTTTTAAAGTGATCTTCTTTAATATTTGGATTTACGTACATTTTAAAAATATTAATTTTAAGACATTTTTTAAAATAATCTATTTTACGTAAAAATATATTAGATCACACTATTCTAGTAATATTTTTTTAACTTTTGTTTTTTAACTTAATTTTTATGATTTTTTACTTATGTCTGAATACACTACAAATTACCTCTCCAAAAATAAATAAATAATATGTTTCCGTTGATAATTAATTAGCTAAACATTAATCTTGTGGTTTAACATGCACTTTTTTGCACCATATTGTTAACAAATGGTGCAAAAATGAAGATTTAACTGTTACCCGTATTATATAATATTACTAGTGGGCCCGGGCAGACGTTGTCCTGCCACAGACCGCCTTCTGTGTAGACCCTTTTTATATAGATCTCATTTTATGTAGACCACCTTTTTATCTGGTGGCGCTGTTGTCGGAGATATTTTATGCATTTGACATATCTGATAGTATTATTGTCATAGCGTCTGGACGATGTACGCCCTCTGATTGGTCAAATTAAAATTGTCTGTTTCGGGTAAATTCAGCTAACTTGAAAATTAAGACACGATTTCATACTAAAATAGGATCGCCTCATAATAATACGAGATTTCTTCAAAAGCATCGTTTCTGCTCATATAATTTTTGGATAACATCGAAGAAAATATGTTTTAGAAAGTTCATAATCCATTGGATTAATTACATTACAATGAAAATTATCCACAGTTACGTGATTATGTTTGACGTTTATAAAAAAATCACGCGTTTCTTCAATATGGCCGATACGCACGGCTATAGATGGCCGACAGAGCGCACCTCTGGCGGTATAAAAACGAACCAAATGAATGGCGCGAATATTTAAATATGCAGCTCACAATATTTGACTACTTACGATTAACAAGCGTTTAATAAGAAAATTTCTTCTGGAAGCTTATCACTTTGTAATGGCATTTTTCATTATTATTTATATTTTTTTGCTTATTAATTATATCTGATTTTATATTGACATGTTTTCTAATTTCTAAACTTTCAAAATTATTTATTTGCGATGCTTTATATCCTGAGTGAAGTATTTCAAGACCTGAATTTTTATCGAAAGTGTGATCATTATTCAAAAGACGATTTGCAAACTCAGATTCACTATTTCTATTTAGAGCCCTGCGATATTCTTTAGTTCTGACTTCAAAATTTCTATTGGTTCTACCTTTGTAAAAGAAATAACAATCATCCCAATTGAGTTTTTAAATTCCTGTTTTTTTGTTTGAATTCTGCTATCTTTATTATTAAGAATATATTTCTTCATTGTTATTAGTGTAAAACGCCAGTTGAATAGTACCAGGATTGTTTTTATATATAATTTTAGAAGTATCGTTATCCACGAACAGAATTCTACGCCATTGTTTATTTCTATCTTTAGAAAGACCGTTTGAAGAGAATATGTTTAATTTTTTTATTTAGTATTTCAACTATCAATTTATTAGAATAACCGTTATTAAATGCTATTTGTCTTATGAATATATTTTTTTATGGTTATATGCTATTTGTTTTTTTCAGGTCTTAAAATACTTCACTATAAATAATTTTGAATTTTTAGAAATGAGGAAACATGTTAATATAAAAGCAGATATAATTAACAAGATTTTTTTTATAAACTCTCTTTTAAATATTTTCCCACTCAACTGGTCTTTCCCGTCTAACGATATTGTAATTCCTAATTATTATAAACCCATCCTACTCTTACCCCTCCCCCCTCCTTCCACTTCTTCTTTCCCAATTGCAATCTATATTTAATTTTTGATTTCGGTGTATACACAATAAAATATAAACATTATATTTATTTATTTATTGGACAATTTGCATAGCGCCGCTTTTGTGAGATATCACCTCAGGGGCGCTATATTGTAATAATCTACCTTTATATATAGATTTTTACTCTCCCGATGAAGGTGTATATATAATCTAACTTTAAACTTTATTAGATACAGTCACAGTTGTAGGTAAAGAATTACCACCAGTTGGAGTAAAATTAACACCTTTTAATTAAACCGACTGCTAATCTCATCGAACAATTACCCTCCTTGTATTCATAAACACGGGTACAATTAATCAATATGTAATAATCTATTATTTAAGTCAACTTTGTTATAACTATCTTTAATTGTGACAAACTAAACGATATTGATTCAACTTTTGAAATTGACGGTTGTAACACCTATTTAAGCACTGCAAGTCTCCTATGAGCTAATTATATTAGGAACCTAAGATAACAGTTAATATCAGTTGTAGACATGTAGTCAATAATAGTGTTTCATTTGAAATAATCCATCACAAATACGTAAAATTTCATTTATTCAAACAACTGTCATTCTTATTATGCGTAAATTTAGCATGTTATTATTAATTAACTCCTTCCTGTTCCGTGTTTTAACAATATATATACTCATCCTCTCTCTGTGAATGTCCTAATATCTATCTATTAAATGTAACTGTTGTTAATATCACTTAAAATGGGCGAAGCCCAACTAAGAGCCGCCCGCAGGTTTTTTTCTGCTAGTTATAGAATATTTCACCATTTTTTTTTAAATGTATTTAACGAACCCATATTTTTTTAATATTTTACTGAGCATATTAAAAGCAACAGAGCTTTATAAGAAAAACTCCTTTGTCCAAAGGATGTTCTGATATTCACTGGCTGATACATTAAAGAGGAACCCAATCTAGTGTTGCGCACTTGTTGTGATCTTTTGGGAGTATTGATGTTGAATTTACAGAAAGCCTATAGGTACTATGTACAACTGCTTTACTGACATAATTTTGCTTTCACTATATAATAACTGTGACGAATACAAAAAACTTTTCTTTTACATTATTTTTTTAAAACTATTTTTTGTGCAACATTTAAAGTTACTTGGATATAAAGACAGCGTGACAGATTGCCGTACGAGTACGATCCATAGAAAATACTTTCGATACACATCCAAAATTATCTTTTAAGCTTTCCAGCCATGCACATTAAAAAAAAATCACTGAAATCGTCTTTGCGGTTTCGGAGATCAACTTAAACGAACACAGTGACACGTGATTTTTTATTTATTTTAAGATTATGCATAGTAAAATTCTGATGAACAATACAAGTAAAATATAAATAAATTTCTCTAAGGCTAAGTTAACAGAACGCGCACGAACGCTCTGATTACTTAACAATAGCCCGCCTTGTTGAATACGAATATACTCGTAACCTAATCGAAACAGCCCAATCCGAGCTGATAATTCAAGCTCTATTTGACTTTACAAATTCAAAGTAAAGTTTGTTTTCGGTTGGTAAACACATCGATTCCTGCAAACAGTCGCTAGTGATTTGGTCGCTAAACCCAAACTACCGACTCGGGACTAGACGACTGCTGCTGCAGTGCCGCCGGGACCCGACACCAAAGCCACAACCGGGATTCGAGCCCGGGCTTAGAGTTTAGAGTCTCGATGCGGTTAACTAAGCCAATCTGGGTACAACGCGGGACGCTGGTGCATTTATGGGCTTCACCTCAGCTGATGGCCGAATAATGCATTTGGGTGTATTGTTATTAAGCCAAATTCATTTTGTTTCGTTCCCTAGAGCAGCGGTCTGAAAAGAACTTTGAAAGTTTTCGTTTTCCCACAATAATATAAAGGGTGTAACGACGAATGTTAACATGATCTCTGTGGAATAAAGGTAAGTTTCCTGGATATAAACTTCAAAAGTTACTGGTTTAAAACACGCTGTAATGCTAATAAAAATGTATTATATTGTATGTTTGCAAGGTTTTTGTGCAAAGTATTCAATAAATAATTTACAAGCGGTTGTAATTAATTTTGAAATATATGAACTGCTTTAGGCGGCCTAAGAGGAAGCTACAAGCCAAAAAGGTGTATATTCTTGGTGTACCTTATATTGTAGGTAATAGGCATTAAAATCGCTTGACAAACGAAGTCTAGAAACGTTCGATTTCAAGCACAAAACTGGTTTTTATTTATATTGTAAATAATTTTATAAGAAAGCAAAAAAGTTAATCAAGTGAAACTGTCACAGATAATCTTTGCCATAATTCTATATTTTTTAAAGTTGTTTCTATTGAAAAAAAATAATTTTTAGTAGTTTATATTTATATTTTTTATTGAGTAATTTATTATTTTATTTATATTCTACTCAAGCGAAACGATAGGAAAACCTTCAATTTATCTAAAGCATATTTTTTGGTATTCATAATTTATACCAACTCGTTATAAATATTAATCAAAATAGTGATTTAGCACTAAGCTTCGCCTTAACGCCAATGAATCTACGTAGATTTCACCGGATATCTTTAGATTCCATAAATATGGCACACTATAACAAGCGATCGCTTAAAATGTATTTGTAACTTGGCATGATATGCAAAAAATATAATGCGTTTAACAAATAACAAATTTAATGAAGTTCGAGTTCATTATCATTTATATTATCCATGTATTGTCAGATCCCCGAAAAAAATAACATTCATGCAGGTAAATGTGGTACGATATAATCGAATCATACGTCTATTACTGATATTCCTTGATGATGGTGTAATCAGTCTAACGATCATGATTAATCGTCATTATCGAAGGCTATTGAAATATAAATTCCTCGAAATCTGCGGTAACCTCCAGACTCTCCTGCCGCATGCAGGTTTTTTTTATTTTTTTTTATATTAACTCCACACAAGAGTCCTCGATAGTCCTCGATATGGTTTACCCCTTGAAACGCTCTACATTATCTGGTTCATGACGCCGAAGTCAATGGCAAACCCTGTTTGTAGTCGACAGGAAACAATACGAATAGCATGGTAGAACACTAGTCGAAAACGTAGTAGTAAACTAGTAGAGTCGTCGATGGAGGTCAGCAATCGCATAGCGCAAGATTCGATGGAGCACGGTAATCGTTTGTCGGGCGTCGCGATGCCGATGGCTTTAACGAAATTATCTGGCCGCTGCGGCGGAACGGAACAGAACGGAATAACAGCGTCGGCGTCCCGGCGCCTGTTTCGCTGCCTGTTTCACTGGCTGTTCCCCGCCTGCTCCACTGCCACTGCCTGTACCTTGTTCCTAAAACCTAACACTAACTGCCCCACTAATACTTAGATTTTATTGCTGATTTACGGTTTGGAGGTTTCGCGTTGCAAAGTGCTTAATGTGAAAATATAAATGATCGTGTTACGGTCGGAGGTTTTAGGATTGCGCGCTCGTTTATTTAACGATGCTCCCCGTTGATAATTCGTTAATTTTCTAGCTATTCTCAAATCCCACCCTTACGAATTGCCCGTCACACTATGAAACTTCCCTATTTAACACAACTGTTACCCAAACCACATTAAAATTTTGCTGGAAGATGCTTACACTTTACCATTCAAAATGCAATCGAAGATTTAAATATAAATCTTAAGTATTAATAAATTAATTGCTGATTCAAAACTATTATAATGATTATTAATTATTGTAAAGCCATAGAAAATTTCAAACATATAAAATATATAGGCGTAATAATTACTGAAGAACTGTGCTGGACTGACCACTTAACTTAATAACAACCAAACTTAAAACATATGTACCTCTTAAAAAATATTAAAAACATATTCCCTCCCAAAATACTATGATCTATTAATCACTATGGTCTACTGTCTTGGGATAATGCATTTAATATTACTCCAGTTCCTTAGACTAAAATCACAAAAAGCAACTATTAAACCACTTCTGTAAGTACCATATGATACAAACAAATTACAAGCTGCTTAATATTTTGTCAATTATTCAACTTTATGCCAGATCTTCTATTCTTCACCTCATGGAATTTGAACTACATATTCTCTTACAATTTCAGTTCTCGGTAATAAGCAGGTCTTTAACAAACCTAACCCTTAACATCCCACTAAAGCATTCCACCCACGGACTACGATTATAAGTACTCTTCCATTTAAACAGTAAAACCGTATGCCACCCACTTTTAAACTACCTGCTGATAATCCAAAACTAAAAAACAGATTAAGGACGTGATAAATATTAAAGGTACATAATTGTTCTAAAACCTACTCTCTCAAAACCAAACAAAACACAATGTGACCCTTCAGGCTAATTTGTTGGCTTTTGAGAACAACTCCTATGGTCTCACAGAAATCCTTGTTTTCACTATTCAAATATTCAAAACTAGAGTTTACCAAAGAACAAGTAAAATGTTTATGGAACCAAAGGTACCGACCGCAATTTGAAAAATACTTTCAAAAAAGTTAGGTGACAATGACGTTTGTAATGCATTTGTCTAATAAAATAAGTTTGTTTTTATATATTTGTTCGTCATCAGTAATTTAAGTTAAAATGTAAAGTGAGCCATTTTAATTTATTTTCTATGTGTGCATTTTAATTTTAATATTTAAAAAAATATATGTTTATTCCTAATAATAAAATATTACAGCGTAGTTCATAAATATTCCAATTATTTGGAAAGCCAAGCGGAAATACTCCGACGAAAATATTAAAATTATGTAAATCTACTTAAAATAGATAATTATTCTGCAACTATTTGCTAATGTTTTAAAATATTGGCAGTAACTATCATCAAATTCTAATTTGTTGTATTGTTTTATTGTCTTTACGTTTTAACTGCTTCATTAAGTTCACTTCATGTAGTTCACTTTTTTCATTCTTTACATTACATTGTGTTAAGATAATATTATTATGTTGTTTAACTTCTACTGACCTCATATACAATTCTGAAGCTATGGATGGAACCACAATACCCTCCTTGAGTCTTTCTCTTGAGACACCTGAATATCTAAAATATGTGA
This sequence comes from Hesperophylax magnus, assembly GCA_026573805.1. Lineage (NCBI taxonomy): Eukaryota > Metazoa > Arthropoda > Insecta > Trichoptera > Limnephilidae > Hesperophylax > Hesperophylax magnus. The sequence goes on from JAIUSX010000050.1 coordinate 2,258,936, forward strand.
ACATCTCAGCACAGGTTCTCCTAGTTAGGTGTTTATAAAACGCTACTAATAACCAATTTACAAACGGTTACATTAATAATAAAAATATTTTTACTGCTGGAACTTATTCTATGTAAACTGTGACTACCTCCGTGGTTGAGACATAACATAACACATAAATAATCACCTGAAAATATGTGCACGAGAATAGAAATAAATAAATAATAATAAAAACAATCCAATTTTGTGTGATAAACTTAGTTTTTCGCATTCGAGATATGCGTTAATATTTATTTTGGAGCTTCATGTTTCACAATTATTATTGAAACTACAAGTACCCGCTGGGGTACTTGTCACGCGGGATTCGACTTTCAATTTATTGGCCCAATAAATACGCAATGTGGTTGAATTTTTAAAAGATGATGGTTGATTTTGAAATGTTACGTACGTACATGAAAATCACATTTTATTTATTTTTTAATTTACTGAATGATAAAAAGCATCGCTGGCGTATTTAATTGCAAAGTGGTATTTGTAATTAACAAATACGCAATATGTAAGTTATACATTAGTTGAAATGCTTTTGAAAACATTAAATACTACGCAGAAGGTTTTAAAAAGTATGTTAGGAAGTCGTGTATGCTAATGAAAACCATCGTCTTTGCCTCAGGCAAGTTTTAAGGTTCAGGCAGAACGAAATGAAAATGTGGGTTGGTTCGTACTTACAGTTGATCTTATTGGCTTCTTCCAAGTCTTTAGAATGGTTATTACTTTTCTAAGATAATAATTTCTGCCTAAATTTTAAGGGTAGTCTAGTCTCTGGTCTTTGAGACATTTAGGCGCCAGTTAAAGCCAAACTCCGATTGAGTTTACTGAGTTTAGTAATACATGTTATTTTAATGTTCATTTTTAAAGCGTTAAGGCGATGCACTACGTCGTGTAATATTTTAAATTGAACCGCTATCAATAACAACCATTACGTAGATGGCAATAAGGTTTAAATTTCCGCTTAACACCATCCGCCTGTTTTGAATTATGCAAGAAAAAAACATGGCCAAAAATTGCCTTTTATTTTATTTTGTGAATGTTCAGGCATAAATATTTAAGTTTTTTTCTATCATTTTATAAATAACTTAATTTGCCATATTATACAATAAAATCATAACCAAAAATTGGTTCGTAAGTAGGAGATTTTGAACTTTAAAGCAATTTTCATAGGCCTTTATACTATTTTTTTCTGTGCTTATAAAAAGACATATCTAAAAGATACTCGATTATTTCAAAGGACAAGATGTATTCTACTCGCAGTATTTAATTAAGGCATCTGAAACATTTCTAGGCGACCAAATTTTCAAACCAAAAACAAATGATTTTGCATTACCTACTACGTATGGCATCGCCTTAATTATTTGCGGTTTGTGATGTCTGTTTGAATGTGTGTAAGTGTAAGCGAGATAGGATTGTCCCTCTTTTGTTACAAGCAGCTCCCCAATAAATACCAGTACATAGATCACTATTAGTATCACTAAGAGTATTATTGTGTACGACCTTCACCCACTACAATACTCCATACATTACACGGTTGTAATAATATTGTAAAAAATACTAAATTTGTTCTTCGGGTGAGGTTCAGAATTCGCCTGCCCACCAAGTGGGTGGCGTGCCAGATCGAGAGAGGATGGTTTTTCGGAGAGCCTTCGACCTCTCCAATTGGTCCTCGACCTATCGCCTTGCGCCGCAGTTGGAGGGATAGATTTATAAGTCCGTCACTCTTGGACACACTGATCCCTAGATTCCTACCCACCCCTCATACCTTTTACCTTCCCGGAACTTCCTCTCCTTCCTTTCCTTAAAAAAGACCCTTCACGCAGTATCCCAAAATATGATATAGGCCTTGAAGGAATTTATTTTCCTCATGGCCTATATCATATTGAGGTTATCATGTGAGGTTTATGGAGTAAAAAAAAATTGTTAATTTTCTGCCGGAGTGGTTTCTCTTATGGTTTACCCAATAAAAAAACTTTCACCAAAAATGTTGTGTAATTTTTAAAATTTGGACGTATATCGCCAAAATAAAATGTCTGAAATCACCAAACGCGTAAATACATTCAATATTGTCAGATATTATTTAACAGAACAGACCACTTAACCGTACTTATTATGTGGCCTTCCAGTGAGTAAAAAACCACAAAATTAGCAGTTAATTTTCACTACTTTGGCCAGTTAACGGCCGAGTGGTGTAAAGCGTTATAGTTACACTTTGGCAAAATAAAATGAAGCGAATTATTTATAATTGATGTTCGATAAAATCAATGTTTAACTACAGAATCAGTAAGTAAATATATTTAGATATTATTAAACTCTGTAATTATGCGTAATAGTGTGACGTTTATATATATATATATATATATTTTTTTTTATTTTTTATTTTTTTTTTTATTAGGTACAATATTTTTTACAATTAAAGTTTTCCAGTAATGTAGGCCTCACTGGGTGGCTTTCCCGTGCTGAGGCCTTCATTTTATAATATGAAAATATAAACTACATAATACATTTAAAGAGAAAAATTATACATTTAAATTTAAAAATACATAATAATATATTTAAAATTAAAAAATAGTACATATTATTATTATTATCTTAGAACATGCCCTGCCCAGGGGTGCATTCCCCCTTAAATAAAACTATACAAAATTAAACCAAGACTTTATTTTACCTACAGATTTCGGAAGAACCGCCTATCAACCAGAAAGAAAACTATAATGGTCTAAGCCAGTCTGACGATGCTCGTCATAAAGTGAAACGTACAAGAGTCCCAATGCTCCCAACCGTCTGGAGCAGTGAAACTATAGAATCCCCAATTTGAGTATGTTGTGAGGTTGAAGGTAGTTGTGAGGAGAAGGAGATGGTGTTGAGGTCGGTGGGGGAGTACCTGTCTATTCAGATCCGGTCACAAAACGCGGGAAAGCCATTCAAGCAAAGTTTCAATTCTGAATGGTGATCTTACACCAGATCGATACTGATAGTAACTTCCTCTCTGGAACGTGCCGCAAATCTACCATTTAATGTTTAAATTGTGAAATAACGAACAATAATCAAGGAAAATTTACTTGCACGAGCCGGGATTTAAACCCGTAACATCCGACTTCCTAGTCGAGTACTTCAAATAGTGCTTTTTTCATATACCTTATTCCTCGACAACGGAGACCGTTCATTATAGTATTACAGCTTTGTTTCGGACATGAAAGGGTTTAAGATTAATTTACTTCAATTAATCTCACTGCTTTTTCAAATAATCGTAATGCACCTTTCTATATCTTTGGTTAAAGAATTTATAAAAACGTATTATATCGTAATTTGTTTTATGAAAAAAGTACCGTGCTTTACATAAGAGAGTAAACAAAAATGAAATGTGAGCCTGTTATCAGATCGAAACTCCGTGCCATTAGATTGGCAGATAGGGAATACAACAGATACGCACTATTGGAAAAAACTATTGAAAGAAAGCAAAAGAAATAATGGTATTTCTCACAGTGAGTATAGTAAAACACCGAACCCCTATTCCCGGCCGTCTTTAATCACGCTTTAATTATCGAGTTGGAGTATTTAGCAGCCTAATTTTCTATGGAAGTACTTTGGGGGAATAACGGCCATCAGGGGAAAATATAAAAACAAAAGAATTGTCTCAGTAGTGTGTCCGCTTTGTGTGGGGTACATACAAAGCGGGAACCTTGAGATAAGAAATATTTGCGGGAGACGCAGAAGTCGAAGGAAGACGCAGAAGTTACGAAGTCGGCGGGATAAGTCAGGAGAAAGCAGGAGAAATCTAGGAGTTGGGCACGTTCCTATCGCCCATTGGGCTATATAAAAATACGGCAACTAAGCCGGCATTCTTCCTTTCGGCGTCTCCAAAACACTCAAAGGATTCACAAATACCCAAGTGAAATTATTGTGACGCGGAATTTTTTTCGAAAACCTGGCGAATTCTGCTCTACAAGGGTTGCTTGATTTTTTTGTTTTTGTTTAAAACGCAAAAAAATGTTTTCCTTTTCAACCTGCCTCAGTAGATTTATGATCTAGGTCGATTTACATTAAAATGGTCTCGGTCGAGTATTTAAATATTTTAAATGCTGGAACTTAATAGTCCATTTATTACAAAGAAAGCACTGTTTTCATTGTTTTAAATCTAAATAAGTAAATAAAGATGGATGAATATGAATTAATTTTTATCTAAAAATTCCCATTTTATCTCAGCGGGGATCACATGAGGGGAAGGAGATGGGGAGGAGGCAATTAGGGAAAACAATTCAGATCTAGTCACCAAAAATGTACGGGAGACAGTGCCTACAGACTGTTACTGAATCATCAATCGCATTCGTAATTTGTATGCTTACTATGGAGAATGCAATTTTATTGAGTTCGACGACAAGTTCAATTTTTTTCTCTAGTTCATGATAGAAATGACAGCATAAAATTCCGTGCAATTTGTATAACGCCACTACTCACAGCATTCTCAAATGCACGAAACAGATTTTCTGCTTCATAAATAAGTTGTTTTTAATTTCGCGGGACAACAGAACTTTCAAAACATTAAATAATAACGTAGTAACGAATAGTCGTCAGGATTTTTCAATTGAGTACAAAGTGTAGTGATCATAAATAACATATCTATTTTGGGATAAATGACTGAGTAAAGGAAGCCCACATACTTAAATAGTGAAACAAAACAAACAGAAAAAAACTAGAAGAACACCGAACTATCGACTTCCGGCATTGAATTCAAAGATAGGTACACTATTTATACCAAAAATTGTTTCACCACTGTGTGTTACAAGAAAGGCGCAACAGAGGTAAAATTGAATTACCACACTGTGTAATTTTAACAATTTCACCAACTTCTGCAAACATAGAACAATTTTTATCGAAAAACTTGAAAGAAAATTTTTATTTATTTTTATTTATTTGTTAAGAAATACACAGTACAATAAGATACAGTTAGATATTTTTAGTTATTACATAGTTGTAGTACCTATTACGTATGTCCATAAAATATCTTTACGTAATTTCGCCTGATATTGTTATAAAAGGAAGGAAGTGTGTGGATAGATAATAATAAATGAATTGAAAACAAGAATTACAATAAGCTCACGAATTGTAATTGACTGTTAATACATAGGAGTTTTGAAAAATGATGTGAAAATATTTTTGAAATATGTCATACTAAGAAATTTAATAAGTTAGTTTTGTATGTTAGAAAGAAATCATGAAAGATGTCTAAATGTAGTAATTTTTCGTAATGGGTGTATGTTGTGATTGCGCGAGTAATTACTGAGTTGTTTGCTGCATTGGTATTGTTGGCTTCAATATGAAATAGTGTAGTGTGCCTGGTACGCCTCGTTGGAACATTTAAACCAATGACGGATAGCAATTCGGGACAATCTATTTTATTATTTTGCATATTATGTAGAAACAACAGGTCCGACAATGTGCGTCTTTTTTGTAAAGTTAACATATTATTTGTAGTTTTGTTGTATTTCTTGAGTAAATGTTTCGAAAATTTATTCTGTATACTTTCTACTAAATCTATGTATACCTTATATTGAGGATTCCATATTGTGGAAGCATACTCCAGTGGACTTCTGACCAACGAACAAAACAAAATTTTCAGAGTCTTAGCACTTTTGAAAACTTTGCATATTCGTAATAAGAAACCTAGCATTCTGTAGGATTTTGAAATAATGTGTTCAATGTGTTTGTCAAAAATTAATTTGCTATCTAAGTAAACACCTAGATCTTTACACGTAGACATAGGTTGTAAAGGTTTGTTATTCAAGTTGTATGGATAGATGATTTTGTTTTTATTTCTAGTAAATGTAATAGAGTGACACTTAGATAAGATCACAATTCTTTTTTTTATTTGAATTGCACTTTTGAACGAATGCAAATTTTGGAACAGGAAATTAATCCCCTTACCGATACACAATCAAACAGAAACTCAATAGAATGAATTGTTATCGATAACAAGTCTATCTGACGAGTTTCAGCTCGATCGGTGTCGGGAAGTGGGTTATTTCTACTTCCAATATTTGTTTTCATCCACGAAAACAAAATTGAATTTCAAATAGATATATTTAAAAAAAATACAGTGTCTTCAAATAACTTCGCCCGGCCCTGAATAAGAATATAATTAGGTTCATAATAAGACTAATCTCATAATGTCTGTGACGTAGTGACTTAAAACATATGGATGTCACCCTCTTAAGGCGAAGCTTAATACTAAATCACTATTCTGAATAATCTTTATAACGAATTGGTATACATTATGAATACTAAAAAATATGTTTTAAATAAATTGAAGGTTTTCCTATCGTTTCGCTTGAGTATATTACAAATAAAATAATAAATTACTCAATAAAAAATACAAATGTAAACTACTAAAAAATTTTTTTTTTCAATAGAAATGTATGAACGTGTAAAGGAAACAACAACTTGATAAACGTTTTTCCTTTCTTATAAAATTATTTACAAAATAAATAAAAACCAGTTTTGTGCTTGAAATCGAACGATTCTTTACTCCGTTTATCAAGCGATTTTAATGCCTATTACCTACAATATAAGGTATACCAAGAATATACACATTTTTGGCTTGTAGCTTCTTCTTAAAAACGAATTATACGACGATTCCACGGCATATTTACAGTAAAAATGTTGTTTAGATTATAGTGTTTTGCTATTCGATGAATATTTTTCACTTATTTTTTTCTGTCACACCTCGCCACTGATTAATCTAACATACGTCGCAACAGATCACGTGGTATGCGCTGTATCTCGTAAGCACGGTGCCCCTGAAAGTATGTACCTGGTGGCGAGGTTTGATGGAAAAATATATTTTTTATTTTATACACATGTTTTAACTCCAAAAATGCCGAGGAATCGCTGGTTAGAGTATTTCAGATAAGTGCTGAACTCTGTACGTAGGTTATGTATAATACCATTCGCACTTTTTTTTATCTTTTGTTTTTTTAGCACTGTTTTATCCTATTCAAATACAAACAGGCACGTATTACTTACACTTATCTAGAGATCAACAGCGGCATCAAAACTAGGCCACTACGAGTACCAAATGAGACACCATGAATCAGAGAGGGAGAATAAATACTTCTCTCTACAGTCTTGCTGGGATATGAGTTTGAGGTATGAGGTAGCGTGGGAGCCGTGTGGAGAGATTTCTTTGGCCCGCTGTGATTGTATAAAACCACGTACAATTGTAGTTTGACTGGCTGCTCGCTAAGGGAAGAAAGCAATATCACATTATTTTGGTTGACATCAAATGATTTCTTTGCTAGCAAAGGAAAAATATTTTGAACAATGCCGCATAGGTACCGTGCTGTGGGCGTTGTAACCACTCACTACTTTGTTATTTGCTCGATATTTTCCACGCGTACTAAATCGAAATGTGATTGAATTACTTAACTGAAATCAAAAAACCTAAGTTACGTACAGTAATAATGTCAATGTAAAGGTTAAAAAACAATAATCGATAATACACATTCGAAACACAATTGATATGCAAAGTACGGTATAATATAACAGAAAATCTAAATGCTGGAGGTAGTTTTAGGTCAACGCCAGATACCATTACGTACACCCGTAAAAAGTCACGGTGTGTATATAATAATTATTGTAGAATTGACAATTGCATGTTACAATCCTCGAAAAATTACAAAATCTGACATAACCTGTAAAATAAACAATTTAAATATAGAATTCAAATAATTTCCTGTAAAAAAATATTATGTTACTTGTAGGTACTTTATTGCTTGTCTGAATGCTTGATAAATCAATCAATTTCAATTTTGAAAATGTTTTCATTTTTGATTATTAAAATAATTTTCCGTCAAAATATAATGCATAATATTATAGACAGGTACTTTAAGGCGTATCTGAATTCTTGCCACAATAATTTCAAAACAAATCCGAGTTCATTGAACCAACGTAACAATCACAGACCTACAACCGAAATTAATATTTTTGATGATTTGATGTCATTAGTACGTATATTATTGTGAAATATTAAAAAAAACAATCACTCGATTTTCAAACCAACCTATAAAATTGCTTTGGTCGAATTTCATCCATTTTCTCTTTGAAATAACCTATTTTGTATCGTTCGTTTCACGACAGTGTTGTTTTCTCGAATGTAACTTGGAGAGTTACATGGGGAATTGTTTATTTTTCTTGAGAATGGCCAATGGCCAGTTAGTTACCAGCTGGATATGACATTTTTACTGAAAGTGCACTATGTACCTGTTCTATATATCATAATAACATCATACTATCTCTGGAATGGAAGGTATTACAAATGTATTTTAAAAATCAAGTGCTTTTCAGTGTTATCAACCAACATTATCAACTACTAACCAGAATGAAACCAATAAGTTTTTTTCCCTCTAATTATTAACAATGGTGCTAATCGTTGAGATGAAAAAACCACACGCGCTATATAAATTTCAACTACATACAAGCTAACTACGTATCTCGCAAGAATAGGCAGAGAGCGAGAGATTATTTTTTTTCTATTATAGAATATTTTTTGAAGGTTATACACATTAATATAATATTTAATCACTATAAGAAAATGATAATATTATTTAATCGAAACGAAAAGTTCAACAGAACAAGACAAAGAAAACAAATACAATCAAATTTCAGTCATAATTTTTGGATAGTATTGGTAATTAATCAGGTCTCAAGAGCGCAGTGGTTAAAAGCGTTGTCCGGGTAATACAAAGATCCTGGGTTCAATCGCCAGTTGTGTGTTTCTGTGTCTCGTTCTATTTAATGTTTCATATAGATTTATTATCTTATATTATTACATCATTTTTTTGACATGTTGGTGTTTATGTAAAGATGTTCATAAAAAATATTATGATTTTTACCTTGTGATAAAATAATAATTATACGTAAGTTTATGTAAACGTACCCAGAATAAAAATGTGTTTATTTTCACTAGTGAAATAATGGAAATACTTATATGCTGCTGTTTAAAATTTTAGTATTGGTCGAAATCCGTCAGATCTTATCCGAGCAGATAATACATAAGACCACCTTGACAGAAGACAGAATCCTTCCCCTATCCCTCTGAATTCCCCTCCCCCGGCGACCAAGAGTCAAGAATCACCATCAACCGCGTCTTGCGGAAGAAGCAACGTGAAGGAAGTGTTTGCCGCGCCTGCGCGTCGCAACCGCCCTCTCGCCGGCAGCCGAACGTTCAGTCGGAATAATCGCGCCGAACTAAGCGCTCCTCGGCACACTCAACTAGGTCACCTTGTCGCCTCGTAACCAATCTCGTCACCTCGTCACCTAGTCACCTCGTCACCTCTTCACTTGGGCTTGTCATAAGTTCATACTGGCCTACTCAGAACCCAGAACAATAAAAAAAATCGAAAAAGGCACCAAAAAACTTTATAAAAGTTCTAAACAAAATATCACCGTCAAACTTTTTAAAAATTAGCATTGAAAAAACTTTTCTCGTCTAAGTTTGTGGTAGAATTTTGGTGATTTGAAATTAAACTGAATCAAATTAGCATTAAAGTGTTTAATGAGACTCAGAGTGTAAGTTTTTAACTTTTTGTGTACTTTTTAGCTTTGTGTGTAAAAGCTTTCTAAAGTAAAGTTTTTACTAGTTTAAGTGCTAGTTCGTTTCAAGAAATGATGACTTCGTATTACAAAGACCTCTCAATGGAAATTTTTAAGATTGCAATATTCGCAGCCTTGATCGGTAAGTTACTTAATTTAAACGTAATTAATATATTTGCATAATTATTAAGAACTTGAAAGAGGACCAGAATGATAAATGTAAGCTTGTGGATGTATGTTTTCTCTTGAAGAAGCCGTAGTTTGTCAAGCGACAAAGAGAGTCCAAGTATTTGTTTGGAGCTGTTTAAGTGGAGGTTGAACCATGTCTTTTGTCAGTGTTTATGCGCATTCTTGGTTGAGCCGGCAAAGGACAAAGGTTAGACTTAATCACCGTATAAAAGGGTTTGTCCGCCCTTTAAAGACGGGTAAATTTCCCTTAACTTTGAAGAAAAACATTCAATATTATATCATTCAGTTCCACCGCCTCTTTAAAAGTTCGCATCTTTATTTTCTGCAATGTTTTTATCAATATTAAATGTATTCAGGAATTGATATAAGTTTCGAAGAAATATTCTTCGAGCATAATAATAAAACATAATGTTCGACAGTAGACTACATAATGGTAAGTGCAAAGGTTTTTAATTAGCTCCGAAAATTTAATGACAAGTGTATTTGTTAATAATATTACATTAATTGGGTTCTGAATGAAGAAACAACGTGCTTGGCGAGGCTGACAAAACGGAAGAGAGTTTATTTCGTATCATGGACACGATTACACCGTAAAATACAAGTACTTAAAGACATGGTATTTTTTATAACAGTTTTTCTTAAATAATTATCTCAATTGTAATAAAAAAAACGTACTTTTTTAAAATTTTTTGAATTAGTCTTTCTCTCATGACATCATTGTTAACGTTTAACCAGAAATGTTTCCATTATCTTTACAGTACACAATCCACACAATATTATTAGGATGAATTACACCACTTTTAAAAGAAAAATAAAATCGCAAATGACATTAACATGAAAAAATTAATATTTTTGTATATTTTTCAAAAATAATTATTAGTGCAAATCGGAAAACGTTTTTTTAACAAAACTCACAATATAACTTAATTTGCGAATGGCTACGGCATATGATCATATAATGGTTTGAGATTTGTGTTAATTTTTCCTCTTTCTTTTTAATTTTTTGGTCATTCAACCAAGGCTTTTCGGATTTCATGAAAAAATTTCCATTTTGCAGTAACAAAGAAAATAATATTTTCGCAAAACTCATGCGGTATTAAAAGTTCAATTAACAAGAATAAAACAAATCAGGTTCTCAGAAATTACTCCTGAATTCTGAAAAAAACTAGTTAAGCATACTTTTCATTCGCAAAACGAACTGATAATAATACTAGGTAAGAAGTACGTGGTACGTTGGTTTTGGACTACATATCTGTTAAGTTAAGTGATAAACAAAAATATATTCTTTGGTCATTTATAACCGGGAGATCTGTCAATCTGCAACCTATCAAAATGTTACGTTTTTTACTTAAGGCGATGCCATACGTAGTAATGCAAAATCATGTGTTTTTGGTTTTGAAAATTTGGTCGCCTAGAAATGTTTCAGATGCTTTAATTAAATACTGCGAGTAGATACATCTTGGCCTTTGAAATAATCGAGTATTTTTTAGATAAGTCTTTTTATAAGCCCAGAAAAAAAATGTATAAGGCCTATGAAAACTGCTTTAAAGTTCAAAATCTCCTACTTACAAACCCATTTTCGGTTATGATTTTATTGTATAATGTGGCAAATTAAGTTACTTATAAAATGATTGAAAAAAAATTAAATATTTATGCCTGAACATCCACAAAATAAAATAAAAGGCACTTTTTGGCCATGTTTTTTTCTTGCATAAATAAAAACAGGCGGATGGTGTTAAGCGGGAATTTAAACCTTATCGCCATCTACGTAAGGGTTGTTATTGATAACGGCTCAATTTAAAATATTACACGACGTAGTGCATCGCCATAATAGAGCGATTTGGGTAGGCCAGCCCAATTCCGCTAATGAAGTCTAAGTTGTTTTTGGTTATTTGGCAATATCTCCAGATTCGTAAACTATATATAAGGCATTCTTCCAAGTGAAGTGAAGACGTTGGCACCAAAAATGAATTGGTGTTTCTGCATTCTCTTTACATGTCCTACTAATATGAGTGCTTTTCATTATAAACAGTTGCTTACATCTCCTAAGAAGAAATTGTCCTGTTGATTGATTTGCTGGCTCTCTTGGTGAGAATCTATCCATATTCAGTAGTTGCCTGAATCGCTTGGGATGTAAACTGTCAATGATCACTTTAGATTGTCTCCTGTCGCGTGCATTCTCATATTTCTCTAAATATAGCTGTAGCAGGCCACTTTCGCACCTTGCAGTCAGCTATATGTCCTTTAAGGGGTTCACCCATTTCCTTGCAGTCTGCTCCTTGCCCTCGATGCCTTTATTTGCTGACGCCCAGTTTAGAGTTGTCTTATTGATAGTAGACAGTTCTACAAGAACACTCGTGCATTACTTTGATGCTTTGATATGCTCAACGCGAACTGAATACTTTGATCATCAGGGAATATTTGTACCTAAATGCTATGGGTACATAGGTATCAACCCCGCCCAGGATTTTGTGGAGGAAAGAAGAAAGCAGTATGAATGCACTGGAATGAGAGTATGCACGTTCTGTTACGAATGAGGAGATCAGATAGTACCACAATTAAATTACACTGAGATTATTTAGATATGTTAAAATAATGAAGCAAAAAGAAGTTCATAAGTGGGGAACGTCCCACGAAGACATGTCACTAACAAGCAAATCGAATGTTTGATTTGGGTCATATCAATCAAATAAAAAGCTGTAATTGTGTGTATAAGGAGGGAGGGAGGGATGATTATTATTTTAGTCATTTAAAAGTTTTTATTGATTTTTTTTAAAGTTTATTTATTTAAAATGTCAGTTAACATACTTGTTTAGTTGCGTTTTGAATGGTAATGGGTATTACTATAGATATGATATCATTATTTATCAAAGAATTTTATTCTTTTGTATTTTGTAATTATGTTATACCATAGTTTTTTCTATAAATCGATATCGGTAACATATGTTTTTGATGGCGAAAATAGGTCATTCTAAGTAATTCTGTATTCAAAATATATATCAAACAGCTAAATATATAGGTTATAACTTTCGTACTCTGTTTTTTATATAAGCATTTGTCCATAGTGATGCCAACTGAAGTTTAATTTTCAATATTAGTGATAATATTGATTGTTTGCTACATAATGTAAACTCACTAATAGAAGATTATGTATGAACAGTTAAATGAATGTTAAAATTGCAAGAGATGTGTTCCAAGATATAGTTGAGTAACATTCCACCCTTTAAATGGCGTAATGGTTAGTTGACTTCATTTTTTTCTTTGTGATGATAATTCATTGCAATTGTCCATGAATATGATATGCGTGGCATGTGAAGTAACACGAACATTTCTCACCTAGTGATAGCAAATAAATTTAACAAACACAAATAATCAATGGGTAGTGAGTCACTCGCATAATATTTCAAGTTCATTTACACAATGCAGCTATTAGACAAGTATTTATTTATGGCAGTACATGTTAGAAATATAAAATTGCCAAAAAGTGAGTTAATATTTAACGTGGTAATAGAGGCGCGTCAGTTTCATATAACGTCTGAATAATATCTACATAATAAAAGCATTATAACGAGCACGCAATTTCGGGTGATAATATTATTTCAGGATTTCATGTTTTAAGAGAGGTTTGTCAATTTTACACTTTTTCTAGTGACTTTAACATTAGCTCAACACATACAGTGTGGCACAGGAGGCCCTATGGAAAATATTTTCCTTCAGGGCCTATGTCGTCGTTGGAGATGCTGTGTGTAGGGTATTTTTAGGAAAAGAAGAAAAGGAAGTTCTGCTAAGGAAAAGAGTATAAGGGTTGGGTAGTCATCCCTCCCACTGAGACCTGCTGGAGAGGCTAAAGGTCCCTCAACCAGTATCTCCCGATCCAGTCTGCTAGGCAGTTGGTGGGCAGCCGCGTCCGAGATTCGGACAAACCTCACCCCATGAACCCGGGCACCCCTTCCAAGTCACCAAACATAGCAATCCATTTGGGGTGACCATGGCCGAGGTTTTGGTTATCTAGTAAACGGTTCCCGGGGCGGTGGTACCCACATCGACCTCCCAAAATTCAACACTGCACGATAGGTTAATTTTTATGTAATCACAAATTAAAACAGTATTTTTAATCGGCTGTATATTGTATGCGGTGACCAGGAGTGTGAAGTTCATATTTTACTTGTCTGCATAATGTTATCATTAGAATAATTATTCAAAACAATTATTAAAAAAATGCCTGCTAATAATATTAGCACGCATAATATAATTTTTGTAAGGTACTGGTATTAGAGGTGCGACAATTTCACGTCTAATTTATTTTTAAGTATCATGCCACAGTCATACCAAATCGTGTTTGACAAAGCTAATTTCTTTGTTAGAATAAATAATAAATTCGATAAAACAATCACCTCAATCTATGTGTTAATATTGAATGCGACAGAAGTAGTCAGTTAATGTTGAATGCGACAGAAGTTATGAATTAATATTGAATTTGTGAGTTCATTTCCGTTAAAAATGTTTTGTTTTTTTACTATCCAGTTTTATAAAATGGGATTGTCAATTTTATGTCACATCAGCTCTGCTTCGGATCGGTACTGCCTCGCCTCATTTCACTAGCTTGTCCAAAGGCGAGGCGATGCCGTTGCGTAGCAGAATGGAGTTTCATGCAAAGAATTTTAAACGGCTCGAGCTTATTATATGAATACCACACAACAGTCTCTACTGCTCTCAGCCGTCCAAAGCCATTGAGACTATAGCAACCCTGATTGGAGTATCCTAAAGGATTAAGGTATTGGGGAGGGAAACAAGACGAGAAAAAAGGAAGGTGGGGACTACCAGGCTGTTTACAACTGGTCAACAAACACGGCTAAAGCCATTTCAAGCGAAGTTTCAATTTTTAATGTAGGTCTGCAATTACACTATATATTATTTTTAATTATGAAATAACTTTTTTCGTAGGAAACAATTACTCTGTGATTCATTCGGTTCATTAGTTCACTTGACTAAAGCGAAACCGGTAGATATGTGAAAATTAATAAAAACCCTTGGTTATTAAATAAAGTATTTTATTTAAATAAAAATAAAATTTACTTACGCACGCCCGGATTTGAACCCGCAACTATCGGGTTGCTGGTAGATAACCTAAGCCCTCGACTACGGAGGCCGAGCTATAAAGCCGAGTTGAAATACATTTTTATAACTCACCCCTGAATTATTAAACCATACCTTAAATTCTCGTTTTTTCATAGCGTATTACAAAACATACGAGCCAAAGCTGGTTCTCTTCTTTCAACAAAATTACAAAACCCACTTAGGTGACGCTTGATGAATCGTAAAATTTTATAAAAGCTTACATTTGGGTGTTATTTTATGGCCTGGGACGTCAAAGCTGAGGAAACCAAGCTGTCTCGTAATTTTCCTTTAAGTAAGAGTATTAAGATACGAATATTTGCTAGGTCTCGTAAAAACTGCCTTAAAAACACGGCATGATTAAACAAGCGTGAATAAAAACCAAGCTAAAAGAAAAAAGTCAAGAGGCCTAAAGGTAATGTAAACTGGTACAAGGGTATTAGAAGAAGAAATGTTCTAACAAGTTTTCTTCCAGGAATAATGTTATCTTTTCCATGCGTACGAATTTATCATAATTATTTTCAATTTTAAAGTCGGAGGCATTTCGACGTTTCTGTTCCCAGTAAATCCTAGTTTTCTCTGAAACACGGAACCCGTTTTAGGGATTTTTTTCAATGTCAGGTTTAACAATATGACCTCTGAGATTTGCCACTAAATTTGCCAGTTTAGTAGCAGAAACAATCGAATCCACGAGATCAAAGTCGATTTTTTTTAAACTTTGTAAAGCAGCTTCATTACAGAAATAAGAAATTCATGAATTCTTATCATCTTCTGGAGAAAATTGCTTCGGAGACTACGTGAGCGTGTGACCTTATTACGGAGGATCTACAGTTTTCGTATTTGTAACACACATCCTTTTCCATAAGCTAGCCCCTTTCACACAGAAAAAACTTCAAATATTTTTTTAAACTCTCACAAATAATAATGTTTCAAAAAAAAATTATCTATACTAATTCACGTACTCATTGACATAAATGATTATGGCACACAACATTTAAGATAATAGGTAAAATAATGGCTTTAAAAAACGTTGAACTGACTCAAATTATGTTGTGAAGATGGAAAGATCCAACTTTCTTAAGAAAACATGATTTTTAAAGGGTTGTTTTTTTTTTTACAAAACACACTAAGAATGCTTTATGCAGTAAAAAAATATGTATATAAATGCAAAATAAATAATTATTTAAAATAAAATAAATAACTTTTTTTACACCACTATTTAATCAGAAGAATCGACAATATTTCTAAATAAATGTTTTCTTCGTCAGGATAAACGGATAAAATAATTATTATTCATTAATAAATTATTAATACTAATTATATAATTATAAATCATTGTTTTTGGACCGGTCGGTGGCCGAGTTGACATCGCGTTTGGGTCCCACCCAGGCGTAGTGTGTTCAATTCCTCGGCTGGCTAAGTCCTCCATCACAACACAAGCAACATTTTCAGCTTACTGTGGTAGTAGAAGGAGATTTTCAAATATTGTCAGGTTATTCGTAACCCGGAAATGTTCGTCTTTTAAAAAAAAAATAAGAAAAATTGTGGTAAATACTATTATTATTATTTACTTTATTTAAATTGAAATTGCCACAGTGAATTTGCAATGATTGAAGAAATATTTATTTAGTTATATTATTTTATAGGTAAAAACGATTTATAATTAACAAATAATTGCTACTAATAATCCAATATGTATATTTGCATTGGAGTTGATTGAACAGTGTAATATCGTGTGCTCTATTATATATCTAATCATAATCATCATATGCACATTAGCTAGAAATATAAATGGTAATTGAGGAAGAGAGCCAACTATATTTAATTGGTAAACGTTACTATACCTATACCAAATTAATAAAAACTTTATTGGAAATAGTGAATAAAACAGTACCGTTAGTACCTTCCCTTAAAATGTGGATTGAAAAGTTCGCATTGAAAATTCAGAGTGAAGATTTGCAGATTTCCCATTTTACCGGAGCACTTTTCTTGAAATTTGGATGCTTGCCAAGCGGTTTTAACTGAACCCAGAAATCATAAAATTAAAAATGATTACTTTCTGAACCGTTATCAGAGCTCTCGTCGGGTCATTTTATACCTCAAGTTATCGGCTAACGAGGAATACTACCGTCTCATTAGACTTAACCTTTTCTAAGAATTAGGGTCTTATCAGCTCGGCTGAACAAAAACAACACGGAAGAGTAATAACAGACTAAGTTAACAACTTATCTTCATGTCTTTTCTGAGCGAGGGTGGTCAATTGGTCAATGGAAAAGGAAAAAAAAGGAAACGTTGACTCTGCAGTTTCCAACAACTCTCACTTCCAGGAGATTTGAGGTATTCGGGCGAGGTTTATTAAGTCGTTCGATATTGAACTATATAACCCCGAGAATTTATCTTCCCTTATGGCTGTAATACGTTTTATTTATCGTCCTGCTCATAATGGAACTGTTGTTTAACCGCTATTATTTATTGCGCTTAAATTCTGTCCAAAGGAGCGAAGCTAGCAGCCAATAATTGAATCCTGATACCAACTCTGATATATGGCAGTGGGGCATGAAAATTGAAGTGGAATGATGATAATAGACTGAAAATGCTGTATAAATGAAATCCCTGAGGCATACGTCTGGTAAAACAATGTGCGACCCTGTAAAAACTCGAGATTCGCAAATAATGCAAGGTACGGCAATGAGTAAGATTAATAAAGAGTCGTTTAGATGGTTTGGTTGTACAACAAATGAACGAAGAAAGAAGTGTAAGGAGAATTTATAACGCGAATTTCATAGGTATAAGAAGTCGAGGACATCCGAGAAAGACATGACGCGATCAAGTGATCTATATATTTGAGTCGGGAAATATCGAAAATCCGAATAACAGAAAGGTGTGTATGAAACGATTAATGAATGTTAATGAAACAAGAGGTTTGGCGGTTCATCCTCTCCTCCTACCCTTACAGAGGCAGCATGATTGTTATTTATTTTGCTTAAATTCGAAATAAGGTTTTTCTGCTTAAGCCACCTTGCGCTATGGATTTCTAGTAAAAGTTTTTATCATCAAAAAACTGTTTACGTTCTAGTCGCGTAGAATATGTATATTCTTTTAAAGAGTTGCAATTCATTAATTGAAATGTTTATAAAATGGTATAACCTCCGTCGGATTACTTCATAAAACAGTGCAACATAGAAATGAACTCATCTGAAATGCGAACAGAGAAGAGCTAATCATTAACCTTTTTCATTAAGTGATTATTTACAAACAGAAATTTACAAATGCTGCACTAATTATCTGTTGAATTAATATTACCGGAATACATTTATATTAGCTATATGTTACTTTATTGCACGTTCTGAAACATCGTCACTCCCAAAATCATCTTTTACCAATTCGCATCTATTTTGTATTATTTGAATTACGTTTCATTTAACCTTATTTCTGGAATGTGTTTCGATAACCCACTTCATTCTATCATATGAACCTTTATCAAACGTCTAACTACCAACACTTACAATTGTATCGTATTGAATTTTATTCAAAGGGTAGTTGACCGCCTAACTGAAGATCGGCCATTCACCGCTACTTTTTTAAACAACAACCCTTTTTCGATATCCCAGACTAGAATATATTGGAGCGTTAGATGTGTAGATCTGTAACATTTCGCTCACTCCCAGGGACATCGAGCGGGAAAAAGAGTGACCATCGATCACTTTCAATGAATGGCATTTGGAAACATAGTTCTCTGATTTGTGCCACCTCCACAGAGTTTTATATAAAAGTCGAGAATACCCCTGTGAATTGTTGACCCCGGCTTCATACAGCGTTTATAAATTGTCGGCAATATTTTTCATGGACCCTCGAAGGTGAATATATTTTCCCAAAAACTTTTTCCCTAATTCCTCGATAAATTGTCGACAAAAACTTTCTACTGTTTTGATCAGATAAAATCAAAATATACACAAAGGCACTCTTCAGATTGTCTGAATATTTTTCTTCACACATGAAATTGGACGAACTTTTAAAGTAACTTAATATTATTAACTGTAGGGTGAGGAGTCTCGGAGTTTTGTTTTAGCTGTTTACACCTGGCGACACGAGGCCCAATTCAATTGGGGTGCTAAAATGGGCCAGCGACGATGACATGTATGTATAAAGGAAAAGACTGTTTCTTAATACATTGTGAATCAAAAATTCCTTTTTATCTGCTTGCAAGGATGCTTTCATCCATAAGTTGGTGGATTTAGACATGGAATATATATCTTAGCGCAGGTGTGATCCCTTGTCACGTGCTGCCTTCGAGTAGATTTTCAGCAAACTTCCAGCAAATTTTCAATACGAATTGGCCAAATTGAGTTCGAAACATTGAAAGCACTTGGTGGATACCCTTCTCCCCATTGAATATTGTTGAAGGTTTTATTTCTTTGGAACTTCCTTTGAGCAATTCCGAGATTTGAACAATGTGGGTTGTTAAAATTTCGACAAGCGCAAGGCGCGATGGCTTTTCCTTTCTTCCTTTTTCTCTTAATTTTTCGCTTGACTTTTCATCTCGCCCCCTGAGAGCTTTCTCAAGATCTCGACATGAAACCGCAGAATTATAGCTTTCACTGCGGTCGTTAATTTTCGGCTTTACAAAATTCGTGTTCGTGACACTTCAGACCATTATAATTACTATTCATTAATTTATTAAAGGTAGAAGGTACCTTTATCAATTATTCAAAGCCACTTAATGAATTGGATTCAATGACTGTCATAGTTTTCGGCTACCCGTATGGAGTTAAATAAATTAAAAGCTTTTGTATGTAATGACAATGACGATGCCATGATGCGTACAAACAAAGAAAAAATTCTTCAACCTACACGATCATAGCATAATTAAAAACATTTTCATAATTTGTGTTAGTAGATTACACCCATCGAACTTATGTTTCAAGCATTGTTTTCGTTTTAAAACGTTTATCACTCATAGTATGTTTATAGTAAATATTTGTCATCGTCGTCAATTAAATAATAAATAATATAGCCCATGAAGAAAAATGTTGACTTGTTTTATGATTTGTTGAAAAAAAAAACAGCAATATTCGAAATTAACTTTTAAATTATGTTATCCTCCCAATTTAAATATTTATTGATAAATTCGCAGTTTTATATATATCATATTATTTCATAATGTTAAATAAAAAATGAACCTCACGAGGTGCTTATTTAAAAAATATGAAAACTAATATTGTTTTGATTTCGAATTACAGTTTTGTAAAATAGCTATCAAGCAAAATAAACGAGTACAGGTGATGGTTATGTTAGGTTAGGTTAGGTTTAGTTAGGTTAGGTTAAGTTAGGTTGGGTTAGGTTAGGTTAGGTTAGGTTTAGTTAGGTTAAGTTAGGTTGGGTTAGGTTAGATTAGGTTATGTTTAGTTAGGTTGGGTTAAGTTAGGTTGGGTTAGGTTAGGTTAGGTGATTTTATAAACCATCGGAAATGATCGAAAAAAAATTAAATATTTATCCACAAAATAAAATAAAAGGCACTTTTTGGCCATGTTTTTTTTTGCATAAATCAAAACAGGCGGATGGTGTTAAGCGGGAATTTAAACCTTATCGCCATCTACGTAAGGGTTGTTATTGATAGCGGCTCAATTTAAAATATTACACGACGTAGTGCATCGCCTTAATAATATTTTTTAAACGCTCCACAAGTTACAAATAAATTACTGTTCATGATCATTGTTTAAAGTCTAGGTTAGATTTAAAAAGGTTTGTTAGTTTTAGGTACTTAAGCTTTATCTGAAATCATATTTCGGGTTAGAATACGTTAAGTTAGGTTAGGTTAGGTTAGGTGGTACGTAAGAATTAAACGGAATAATTTTAAAAACCTAACCTCAATAAAACTATTAAAGTAACTTTAATATAGGTACCAAAAGCGATAATATTGACTACGAATAAACAAAGAGCAAGCGCGGGTATTTTGAACCTCGTAGATGGTCACCACTTGAGGCAGGAAGAAGCCATTTATCTGCAGCTCGCGCGTCGGGCGGACCCCGCGGGACGCCCACCGGACAAGTGGCCCTAACATTCGTTCTCAATTAACCGGGTTAAGCCGGCTATACTACTCTACTACCAACTTGTATCGCCGACAACAATAATACTACACAATACTACGTACTACAAGAGAAGTCGGCGCTGCGTGGCACACGCACTTATCACTTACGCTCAGACGTGCTTGACGAATACAATAATCTGTCATGGTTGAAGCATTATTAAGGACTGCGTTTGCAATGTTCCCTTTCTATTGCGTGGTGAAAGGGCTTGGTGACTAATGTTCCCGGAAGGCAGTGGTTCCCAAAGTGGGCGATATCTCTCCAGGAAGCATTAGAGCGATCCAAGGGGCGTTGGTGGCCTCAAGGGCAACAGGAGACGCATATAAGGGCAGTTGGGGCCGTTGGGGGGAAGCTACGTTTATAAGAAATTTATTTATTTATTCACGACTTGAAGACTTTTACATGCCTACATTAAAATATGCGAGTTCGACAATGGAGTTTCATCATAAGCGTGTAGTAAATAGCAAAATAAACTAAGAATAAAAAAATATATAAAGGTAATCTCGTGTTTGTACCAATAAATACCACCATAAAAGTAATTGTTCTTGTACAGGGTTTTCCAATAAGAGGTGTTATTTTGATATTCAATCGTAAAAGATCAATGTTTTCGTTGCTTGTGTGGCACGTAGCGCCGTCTTGTTGAAATTAAACGTTGTCCAGAGCAATACCATCCACGTCACAATTTTGCTTGTTGACGAAGCCACCGAGGTGGAAATGGGCCTCATCACTCAAGATGATTTTCATTTGATTCACTCAAGTGAATATTAATAATTTCAATGCGTTTTTGAAGCGTGTATCGTTCCATTTTTATTAATGGCGTAGTTTCTACTTGTCAAACGTCAAAAACAGCTTGAGAGCTTCAAAAGTACCAACTACCGAAATAGCGGGCTATTCAAAATAACACCTCTTATTGGAAAACCCTGTACTAGTATTGTTTTAGTTTCTATTTTATTTGATGTTACTGTTAAATTTATTACTAATATTGTTTCATGTTAATTAGTTTATCTGTTTTATATCACTTCATGTTTTAACCCTTTAGTAATTTCATCACATTTGTTTAGTTTGCAATTACATTTTAATCAATATTACTTTTTTTTTTAATTTTCCTTACACCCAAATAATGTTATAGAAACTATATAAAGTCATTTTTCGGTGTACGCGTTTAAAATAAACATAATTATTTCTAAATTATGATATTTTAATATCAAACGTGAAAAATGTTGTTAAGAACGCTAAAAAATTTTCACTTATTTTTTTTACTCCAATCATAGAAGAATTGAGAGATTTCGATGTTTCGAAAACATATTCGTTTTGTTTGGGAAATTTGTAAGAAAACTGTTCCTTCATTTTTATCTCGAACATATAATAAAAAAATAAGAAATAATTTTTAAAGTAAACCGATTATTACGGCAGCGGCGCGCAATGTGAATAATTAATTCATTTTGGCTGTTTTTAGGATTTTTTAATGCAATCCAGTAAAAATATTGGAGGCAAACTGAAAAAATATGTTATTTCTCTTTATAACGTCAAAAATATTTATTTCTGCACGATAAGAATAAGATAAAAATACTTTTATAAAATATGGACGCACGGTTATATATGACCCTCAAACGCTGGAGGGGTTAAAAACTTTTCGATAGCTAAATAGGTATGTTTTGTTCTTATAATCTATGTGAAGTCCAGCTGGGCGTAAAACAAAATAAACTAAAAGGTGCACATGAAAAAATCATGACAGATACAATAAAAGTATATTGTTACATTATCATAGGAATTTGTACAAAGGAGTTCAATAAGTGTATAATAGAATTTATTTATTTATCGACTTATTCACGCCCGTTAAATAGACGTCTACTCACATAGTTTACACGATTTACTTATTAAAATATATGTAAAAGAAAGAAAAAAACAACCAGCAAATGGTGGTATTATCGGTTGTTAAATGCGTGGTACGGAATTAAAAAAAAAAGTTATTGATTAAAAGGCCACACATCATACATTTGGTAAATACGTATTTCATAAACAAGAATACATTACATATGTGTGGTTAAAGGAACACACATAAAATCGCTGGATATTTTTATTAAATCAAAACTTCCCATTATAATAAAATAACCGACTAATACTATCCAAGACATCGAATGGCATAAAAGTTATTTTGTATTAATGTTATTATTATTTTACTATTAGTTAAGTAAACACCTTTGTATTTATACCTACCCAAAATCAATTGTAAGTAATTGTTTTATGTGTGTTCCTGCTAAAAGAATATCAGTTTGTTGACTTTTCTAACAAAGTAATAAACCATACCACAGACTACAACCGCCGTTATTTTCAAACTACCTCGAACGAGCATAGCAGTACCAACGGTACCCTGAAAAACCATAGTTAAACGATATCACCAAATAAATGAAAACAAATATTTGACAATATATGACAATCATGAACATTTCTTATTGCCTTGCATAATTTTAGATCATCTGCAAAAATTAGGACATAGACATCATTCAAATATACAGAACATTATTAAAAAATAACAAAAACAAGATAGGTCCTATTTGTGACCCCTGCTGAACGCCACACATGGTAATTCATGTATATGATGATATCCCATCAATGTTCACAACCAGTACCCTGTTGATCAAATAACTTTGTGATTAGTGATCCATGTATACCGAATTTTCGCAATTTTCTAGCCTTACTGAAAGCAGCACAGATACAGACAGAATCAATCTGATATTTACTAGACATTGACTCAGATAAATAATTGCGATGTATTAACAAGCAGATAGGAATAGATTTTCTCCCATTAAAACCACGTTGTTAAGGAGAAATGACTTGGCTTATTCCGAAAAAAACAAAGTTTTAAAAATAAGTTTTTCAAACATGTTAGGATTTGTCTATAGAAGGCACACCGGTCACTTCACGTTGCTGAAAACAAAAGACTTATATTAATTACTAGCGCAGACCCGCGAAAAATGACGCCATATTATCTTAATAAAACTGTTTACTAAAAATGTGCTGACTTTATTATAATTTTTAATTATATTCCAAACAAATCTGAGTTCATTGAACCAGAACTACAATCACTCTCAGATATACCCATGCACCGCTGTGGCAGGGATGTATTCATACGTCCGTCACTACTGGACACACTGACATGCTCTCAGAACCCCCCTCCTTCCTTTCGTTAAAAATACCCCCTACACAGCATCCCCTAAGTAGAAAATAAATCTACTTAGGGCCTCCTATGTGGAGCTAATGTAAAAAAAGTCAAAACCGAACCTGAGTGAATCCAATTAAAAATTGAAATTACTAAAAAAAATGAAAAGTCACTGCCTCTGACTTTTTGCGGTCGGCTTTTAGCTACGCTACACCCAGCTTTATTTATCTAAAACACATCATTTTTAAAAACGCTGCTAACGTGTTAATTTGTGATAAATTCACTACAGAATAAAAAATGGTACGAAATCTTATAATACTGTAAAAATGTAAAACACGATATTATTAAATTATAAAATGAACAAATAAAATGAAAATTGTATTTTTTTACAATAAATAATTATTATTTTACGCGATCGCAGTGATTATACAATAAAATCATAATAGCTCATATACAACAATATATTCAAAATTCACAAAACAATGGTTTAACCGGATAAAACGAATCTAAATAAACAAATTGATGAAAGTAGACAGTGTTTTGTAAATATTAGAGCACATATGTGAAGTGAATAATTATTAATATTAATATAAATATTGTCAATTTATCGAGATATATGAATGTTTGTGTATATTTGTGTTGTTAACACAATAGCTGTTCATATGAAAGAAATAAACAAAAAAATTTATCCATTATATCCATTTAGATATGTTATCTATCTATTGAGCTCTTGTTTTATGGATGTTTATGTTTCTAGTATGTTTGTATGTTTTTGGACATTTACGGATATTTGTGGACAATAAATGTCCAAGGGACAAGAATACTGTCCAAATGGACACAATAAATAATTACAAAATAGGTAAAAATTGTACAAATTGACAAATTTTTGTTATGAAATTTCTTGATATTTGTATGGTTTGATTTTTCCTTTGACGGTTTTGGAAGTGTTTATACGTGTTTTTTTAGGAATATTTGTAGAGATTGATTGGAATATTTTACAATATATTGCTGACGTAATTTAACCATATTTACCACATACCAAGAGATTTATACGACGAACGTAATTGACAATTAATTTCAACATCACTGCAGAAGATTATACTGAAAAATCTAAAAGAAACATGAAACAACACAAGACACAGAAAAATAAAATGGTAACGGTCTGAACTGGGAATCAACCTAGGATCTCTGTCTCACCCGGGAAACGTTTCTAAGCACTCAGCTATTGAGAGCTAATTATTTTACGTCATAGTAATCGACAGTAGTCGATCATCTAATTTTTCACATATTTTGGTTGCTATCTTTTTGAATGATTACAATTACAAAAATAATTTTGTAAATCTTCGTCATTTTGAAAAACAATAGGAGATTAAACGAATAATTAAATATCAGGAAAGTACATACAGCACACTTTAGGGTAATAATTTATTTATTTACGCCCCGAGAGCTTTTACATAAAACAAGTCGTAAAAAATTACATTAGTGCATTAACAATATGCTAATAATAACATTTTATTCCAAACTACATGGACGGGATATACATTTCATTTTTTTAACCACATTGGCAGAAAAGCAAACAATAAAATACAACATAAAAAATAAGAGGAACAAATAAGAATAAAAAAGAAGAGAAAAGTCAAAAACATAAATACCTCTTCCGTAATATAGTTATAGATAGTGACTTTAAAAGTAATGTTTTTAGATTTACCATCTTGTTTACGAAATGTTTTTCGAGCAAATTCATCTGAATTAGTTGGGTACAATAAAACAATAGGGCGAAAACATTACAGGAACGAAAGATTTGTTCCTTTCTAAAATAAGTTTGAAAAGCAATGAACCGAGTCAGTTGGTGATTGTCGGCCAATCTTGATTTGTTTTAACGGAAACTTAACTTTAACAGTAAATTAACTCATTTCAAGCTGCGAACAAATTATCCGGTTCTTGTTAAATTTAATTCCAATTCATCACACTCTGGTCCTTAGGAAGGCTTTAGATAAATTTAAGTTAAAAAACATACTACATTCACGTTTTATTTCCAAAACAACAGGATATCTTATTTACGAACGGATAAATTGATCTAGATTTATCGCTTAAGTAAAATTTTCAGCATCTTCATACATTTAGTATCACCTTTATCCAACATTGACGGTGTCTTCAATTGTTTGGTTTTGTTTCCACTTTTTTTAAGACTACTATAGCGAATTCCATGGCAGCGTGGTAGGCTTCTAAGATATGGTTCAAAACCCGGCGAAGGCATTATTTGGATCTCGTTCCAGAGTGAAAATACTCTCAGTACCGCTTAAGTGAAGACCACCATTCAGAATTAAAACTATGTTTGAAATTTCTTTATATCTTCATCTTTCTTATCTCATTCCCTTCTCGTATACATTCAACCTCACAATATACCATAAATAATTTACGTAAAAAAAGAGTGGAACATCGCCCTGGTAAAATTCCACAATTCAGTATCAAAGTTTTGCCTGAAATACTACCAATATGTTTAATAAACGTATCTAAATAGCCAAGCCCTTCACAACCAGTCTTTTCTAAGCCTTACAATATTTTCCAATTTGGGAATGTCATATACTGATAGTTGTCGTACGAGTTCGTGCTGTGATTGTCACAATGGAGCACTTTGTTGAATTTGGGTGGATCTAAAGGCTAGTATTCAGTGACAATATTTCTAAAAAACTAACTAAATGTTTGTACGAACATGAAACATTGGGTCAGGGCACAACTTTTTGTCGGTGGAAAACAAAAAACGTTGTAGCTCCGAACTTATGTTTTTGTTTTTGCCCGATGATTTGAAAATATTTGGTCGTAGACCCAACTTAACAGGGGCACAGATCTTAATCGACTTTATATTTGAGGGCGGTCTACGAAGTTCAATAAGAGGAACTCGTAGTAATACAATGAATTATGATAATAAATAGGTGTGGTGGCACGTGGTTCCGTTTAGGGCAAACATCAACATTTAAAAAAAAATACTGGCCACTAAACGAAATAACTAGAACACTTGTTAATAATGTAAAACGGTGAAGTGTGTGTACGAAATTAGAAAGCGTTTAAAATATATGTCAATTCTTAAATCAAGCAAATCCAATTTTAGTTCACACGATTCTACGAATCATGTATCAAATAAATATTAGGGTGAATAATCAATTATTATTTTTAATCTTTAGTATATACCCTCACAATACTACAATTAAGTTTGAGATCATTTACTTTGAATGTCATTTCTCAATTTCTGAGATTGGTATATTATTGTAAGAAACCAAAAACAGTTTTATTGATCTCAAAATATTTACTTATGTGATACTTATATGATTCTTTTTTACCCCCTCAAAAAAAAAAAATAAAAAAAAAAAATCAAAATTGGTTCTATAAATTTGGTACGTGGCAGGTACATAGTTCATCTACTAACTGAAGGCAGTGTAATTTTAATTATCATTAACTGCTCCCAACCATCTAGATCCAGTAAGACTATGGCCTCCCCAATTGGGTTATAATAATAATAATAATTGGATGACTTGTATAGCGCCGTTTTTGTGCAAAAACACCTGAAGGGCGCTGTTCAAACTTATAATACATTTCTACAGTGATCTATGTTATTACTTAACTATTTATGGAGAAAATATACAGTACAATACTTACCTGGTAGGTCACTTAAGATTAACACTTAATTAACATTATCTAATTGTTTTTTGGCGAAATTTAGATACAGGATTTAGGACTTAATTGAAAAATTGAATATAACTGGACTTTCTCTTAGGAATGGTATATTTAATCAAAGGGTACGACAGCTTAAAAAGGTAAGTTTTTAGTTTAGACCTGAATTCTGTTGGACTTGTTATGGATCTTAGTTCTGGAGGGAGTTTATTCCAAGCCGTTGTGAGAATTGTGTTGATGTAAGACTTTATTATTTTTATTAATTTTTTGTTCGATTAACAGTAGACATTGCGTCCAAATAAGTGTGTTTTTAATTTTCTCTTTTTTGACAAGTCACAACCAAAATTTCCTCTGAAGATTTGTGAGTAGGTACCTGCTTAAACGCCCACCTACTTAATTAAGTATAAACCATAGATATTTTACGTACAATTTTAATATTTCAAACAAAGAATTATACAATTTGTCCAAAAAAATGTCACTACCTTTATAATAATTCTGTTTACAAACTTTCTTCAGGCAGGTAGGTGGCATAATATTTAAAAATAAATCGAATAAGAAAGTCCATATATACACGACGATATCTAAATGATAATTGGTTTTTTCAAACGTTCTTCAGTAGGTAGGCCATAATATTGATTATTATGATTTGACAGCTCGTTACTACGAAACTTGTTACTGGAAACATCCCACACGGTAACCATCTTGACCTGAAACCGGAACGTAACTAATAAATTTACAGACCGATAAGTGCCGAATGGTCGAGTTAAAACTGAACTTTTAATTAATTAACACCGTTAAACAATAAAAATTTATGTTTTACTAGCTGACGTGCACCCGGCGTTGCTAGTGGACTTATTATTGGTTTCGGGTAGTTTTTGAGGTTGTGAATTCTAAGGACGGGTTGATTGACTGTTCAAATTCTGTGAAACAACTGATCCTAAGTATACCTGTCAACTGGGTGCATTTTAAAGGTGCATTATAATAAGTATTTTTTTTTATTAATTTATTTGTGAAAATCAATAGATTAATTACATATAAAAGAATAAACTAAATAATAAAGATAAAATCCAATAACAAATTTTCACTTAAAATTATAATAATAATAAAAAATATTTAAAAAAAACTAAGGGTTCTGTACCCGTGGCCTGAGAGATTTACAAAAAATACAATAATGTTAATTATAAATAAAAATAATAGAAGATGTAAGAACACAAATAAATAAAAATTTAAATAAAATAAAAATTTTAATAAAATAAAAATTTATATAAAATAAAAATTTAAAGTTATCTGATATATCTACTAATAACCAGCTAAATTTCAAAAATTCATATTCATTTGTTTCACTTGATCGTGCTATGTCTTCCTCGGGCATCCTCGACTTCTTCAATCATTCACTTCTAAGTCATACATTGTCCTCACAACTATTTCTTCGTTCCTTGCGTACGCCTCATTTTTCCACAATTGTTCCTCGCGTACGCCTCATTTTACCACAATTGTTCATCGCGTACATTTCATTTTACCACAATTGTTCATCACGTACGCCTCATTTTACCACAATTGATTTGTGTCTTTTCTACCATTTTCTGCATGCAATGTCATGAAATCCACATTTTTACTATAACACTACATTATATCAACTATAATTTGACTCATATCTCATTCCAGTGCAGAAATAAAAGTTAGGTGTTCCTCAGGGGTCCCCGACTTTTCCCACCATTTACTAATGTATACCACATTGTTACTATTAATATCGACTTACATCATACCGACTTTTATTCGAATCCGAATCTCATTGCAGTGCAAAGATAATGCACTGGAATGAAATATTTATTAAATAAAATTTTAAAAAATTAAAATTAAAAATGAGGTCTTCCTCGGGTATACCCGTCTTTACCATTAAAATCACTCTCCAATCACTCTATGACAATAATAAGAACAAACTTGAAAGAAATTTTCAGCGAACTCGGTCTAGTAGTTTTTGAGTCTATATGGGACAAACAAAGAATCGTTCATTACATATCAAATATCTATTCAATAAATGCCTTGAATATTTAGATTGATCAGTTTATCAACTGAGTCGCCCTTTAAAACCCGTCAACATCGTGACTGTTTGGAAAATACTGGGATTCAGGAAAACCTATTGTCCGACTTAATGGTTAAGGATTCACATCACAAAACTGCATTAATTTGTTCTTTACTAAGTATGTCACGAATGCGGATTTTTGATTGAACAGAATATTACTAACTCCGTAATCGAGGAAAACACTAGCGAAATAAATTGGGTCCGCCGTTTTTTGGAATGTTTTTATTTGGCTAGAAATAAAAGCAATTTGTGGCAACAAGGGCGATGTTGCATACCCCGTACGGGCATTTAGCTTCTGGCGCTTTCACAACATTGCCACAACACTGAGGGCATCTAGTAGAATCGGAACATGGAACGTGACAACCAGAGAGAACTGAACAATCAGGTAAACTCTGCGGTGTTGAAAGTGGAATACAGTTGCTCCAATTAGACCTTCCGATATGAACTACACTCGCAAGGCTTTTGTCACTTCAAAACTTAGCGTAAAGTGCCACTTCTCTGCAAACTATAATTAGACCAAAACAATATTGGAATTATTCCACAAACTAAAAAACTAATGGTTCTGTGAAATTTCCTCTGAAATCATAAGATTTCTAAGTTGGTACATAAATGCTTACCTACTCATTTATAAACCATAAAATGTTTAATTTATTTTTAAAATTTCAAATAAGGAATTATAGAATTTTGCAAGGAATGTCTACAATTCTTTTTCAAACTTTCTTCAGGCAGTTAGGTGCCATAATATTGAAAAAAAATCTAATTTTTTTTATTTTTTTTTTTATTATTTTATAGTAAAACCGCACAAGAGTCCCAACTGCTCCCGTCTGGAGCCAGTGAGACTATGGCATCCCCAATTGGGGTATGTTGTGAGGCTGAGGGTATTGGGGAGGGGAGGGAGATGGGGAAGAGGAAGGTGGGGAAGTACCTGGCTATTCAGATCTGGTCACCAAACACGGCTAAAGCCATTTCAAGCAACGTTTCAATTCTGAATGGTGGTCTTACACCAGGGCGATACTGAGAGTATCTTCCACTCTGGAACGTGCCGCAAATATACTATATATTATTTAAATTAATTAATTGTGAAATAACACAAATTAATCAAATAAAATTTATTTGCGCACGCCGGGTTCGAACCCGCGACCTTCGGATCTGTAGTCAAAAGCGTATACCACTACAAAGAAAGTCCAAATACATTCGACGATTAAACATTTCAAAAAAGAATCTTTACTGAAACATTGAAACGGAAACGAAACGTACAAACAAATTTTCATACAGACAAAATGCATAACGGTCGATTAAAAAAAGGATATTTTTTATGTGAACACAGCACTATTGTCCCAACTGCTCTCAACCTCCAGATGGCCAGTGAGACTATGGTATCCCCTATTGGGGTACGTTGTGTGGCTGAAAGTAATGGGGAGGGAAAGGAGATAGGAAAGGTGAATTTGGTGGAGTACCTGACTATTTAAATCTCAAACACGGCTAAATCTATTTCAAACAAATGTTTTATTTCTGAATGGTGGTCTTACCCCAGGGCGATACTGATAGTGTCTGCCACTCTATCTGGTGCCTTAAGTATATATTATATTATTTTAAATGAATTAATTGTGAAATAACACAAATTAATCAAATAAAATGCACTTGCCCACTCCGGGATTTGAACCCACTACCTTCGGCTTGCTGATTGAGAGCCTTACCCTTTGACCACGGAGGCCTTCGAATAAATCAGTAAAAGATTAAATTACCGACAAGCTTGTTTACATTTTGTTTGGTGAATTAAGTTCAAGGGCAGGCTACTATAAAAAGTATTCGTAAGGAAACAACACCGAAAAGAAAAATGAAATGTTAAAATTTTTAAATAGTTATTTTTGAAACTGCCATGAAAAATAAATTTGGTGAAACAAAAACTGATGCCCACGTTAGAAATAGTTTTGTGTCCAACAACCTCTTATATGTTAAAACCTTTCAATACTACTTTGCCCTGCGTGCTTAATGTAGGGAATCCTTTTTGGTGGTCGGCTATCTTTTATCCTTTTCTACATATCCTGTCCAGCGGAACCATTCCATTTTAACAAATGTTGATGAAATAGACACTCGCCAATTTACCGGACGGAATTAATTTGAAATCTAACCCAATATCCTTAAAAGTGAAGTCAAAGCAGCCATACACAAATTGAAAAACAATAAATCAACGGGAAACGATGGAAACCCATCCGAGTAAACTCACGACAGACAAAACCGCGTGTCGGTATTTCAACGGAATTTCTTGCGTCGACCCTTTTTAAATATTTCGGCAACAAAATTGTTTTTCCCTGCTCTTTCAAACATTTCTTCCGATAAAGAACAACTGGAATTCAAGAGACCTTTTGTAAATTTCTGGTCGCCGTTTGGCTGACAATTATTTGAATTGTTTTTCAAAACTTTACACTTAGAACTAAAGCGATTTAAATGATCACTTTTGGATTTATCACGAAAGCTATAGATTTCTCCGATATTATTTAGTTAATTAATAGGTGATTGTGTAAGAAAACCGCTGAACTCCGAGATTATTTTTTATTATGAACTATGGAATTATGTTATACAAATTTAACTGTCATAAAATAAGATAAGACACGATGTTTTACGTTTCGTAGTATTCAAATAATGATCAGTATTTACAACAAAAACACCATTAGATACTGTAACAAGAGCAAAGCCGGGTACATTAATACCAGGAAATAATTTAAATGTCTTGCTAAAAAATAAAACTGTTCATACGTAACATATTACATATCTTGCTTTATTTGGTATATTGTGTATACTATATAGTGAGATCCTACTTGTAAACATGACTTATATTATTACGGTATATCAATTGAGGTGAATTCAATTTTTCGTCCTTGTTAGTGGAAATTAAAGGTTATATCAATAATAATAATAATATTTGTCTTATTTATAACGCACCGTTTTCGTGAGAAATCACCTAAAGGGCGGTGTACAAATATATTTCTTAAATAGTTAATACTAGAACTACTGACTTAAAACTAGTGATTTACCTCTAAGACTTATATGTGACCTACACCTCTGTGACTAAGGCCTATAATTGCTATCTTAATGACATATATATTTACATTTGCAGAAACTTACAACTAAAATTAACATTAACAATCTAATTTTACTAGCGCTAGAAGAAGGAGGAAGTTTTATTATTCAAGTCCACAAAGAATTAGATTTACATTGAAGACAATAATGCGCGGTTGAAAATAATATTCAACTTACTTGGTGACAAAACTTTTGCCTTGATAGAAAAAAAAATTTGCAATGAACCCTTTTTGTACGAACCAGTTGATTACCTAGAGCTTCGTACATATACGAGTTGATTGAATGATAATTGTGTTATTTACAAAAACCCCTTGAAGGACGCTTTATGACATTTGCCGTACAGCAAAACTTAATGAATAACTTAAACATAAACGAAAGGGGTGGTCATTCGTAATAATCTAAGAAAAAATCCTAATACTTACAGTTTTTTAAACGAAGCAATACTAATTACTTACACTAAAATGTGATATAAATATTCCAGTTTAATCGTAGTTTTACTTTTGAGTGTAATGCATGTGTTCGGATAACAAAATGGCCACCCTCACATTTCAAATACATAAGACCGAGGTCGAAGTAATAATTATTCATTCCAAATAATAATTATAAAGCTTTTACAGTTAGTTGGCTGCCGCCTCAGCCTCTCGAAAAGTACAAAATGACACTACCGCATTATCAATTCGATCGCATTAAATATTAACCTTAAAAATAAAGTACACATCAATCACTTCTTTGAATTCTTTGAAAACTCCTAAGATTAGCAAAATAATGTCGTGAGCGAATTATTTGTAAAAAATATACAAATATTTCAGACACACTGAAAATATATTTTCTAAATTATAATTCCGAGAAAATACTTCAAGTGAAAGCACAATATGACAGATAATGCACAGTGTAGAATACATATACAGGTACTCTCTCTGTATGTCTGAATTGTACCCGTCCCACAAAGAAGCATGATATATTTATAACCATTTCATTTCAATGAAAAGACTGATATTTTTATTATAAATTTCGCAGTGACATTCAAAAATAGAACCTATTCAGCTTATGTTAGTATGTGTGACAGAACCGAACTGAGAGTATTCGATACAATCATATACAAATACATATTTCGAACACCAACGAACAGTCAATTATTTAAAGGCTTGCATTGTATTTAGTATTGATAAGTTATTGTTGATTCGTATTTTGTAGGAAATAAATTTGACCTTTTGATCTCGCTCTTTAAGAGGCTGTTTGCGTAGGTGTGAAAGCGATTGAGTAGTTGCCTCATCTTCGGGATTAAAAGTAAGGGGTGGAAATAGGGGTGCTTGTCTGGTGACGGGAGCCTAGATCAAAGTGGTGTAGTGGGCAGTCAAAGATAGAGTTATTTAGGGAATGGTATATTTCTTTTCCAGAAAGATGTATTAGAGCTTTTGAAGTTGTTTTACGAACATTACGTTGAACGGATGTGTCATCAATGGGTATCACTGAATCAGTGGTTTTAACACATTCTGAATTTGACTTTCAGTGGTTTTTATGTTATTCAGCAGGTGATGACAAAACTTGAATGAAATTATTTACGCCTATATGGTTGTCAGAAACTAATTTAACGCATTCAATTTAGTGTACTTATTTGTTTCAATGGTTAAATTAAATGATAAAAACAATTTTGTTAGTTCTTTCAAAGACGTCTATTTAATTGTAGACATCTGTTTCACATTACGAAGGCTATTTGGAAACTTTGAATCATTGCACTTACATACAAATTCTTCTTTGAATTGATGAATTTTAGAAGATTTATTTTACAACATCTGCAGCTAGTGCATAGAGTTCAGAAAATTTTATAAAATCTGCAAAAATTCAATAAATGAAAAATATTCCAATTAAAACATAGGTATTTTCTAACCGACTCTGATTCGTGACCTATACCATATGGTATAATCTACCCTTTTATCCAACCTTTCAGACTAGATGAAGCACAGGTATCAACCAATACAACTCTTGATCAGATATTTTGTATAGAATTTAAGCCGATCGATTTCAGATTAAATTATGTACTTGATATATTTTTATCTCTTTTAAAAATATGTGATTTCAGATTATTTTTATTCAAATTTAATTAATTATTTCTCTTGTATTTTCATAAAGTTTTTCTTTTGAAGTAGTAGGTGGATTTAAATTACTTTTAATATTTCAATAAGCCGGGAAAAACGGTTTCACTGGAAATATATTAATTTCTTTGACCAGTTTATACGAATATCCCGAAAAGGTTCTGAATTAAATTATTATTGTAGGGGTATAACTATATCGTCCAGGCGTCCTTTTTTCTTTCGACTTCTAGAGTATTTAAATTGAGATATACCGTATGTATTTTTAATTGACCGCAGCATTTCAGAAAAACCTTCTTAGTAGTACTCGAATTTTTAGTAAATTTCCCGGAGTTCTAATCTAATTAAGACTGTTGCTAAGCGATTTTGTATGTTTAAACTAAATAATGTGGTTACTATCAACATAATCTCAAATTGATTTAGCAATCTAGAAGAAGAATCTAGTTAATTATTTTTAATCCAGTGATGCAACCGAGTTGTGAAAAAAGGAATGTAATATTCATGTTCGTAATAACAATATATAGAGATTTATTAATATTACTAGTAATTGGGTTAAATTCTGCATTATTTATCTTAACTAACCGACCAATTAACTAACCATCACGCCGTTTCCCCGCAGGGGTAGGCAGAGAGGACGAACCGCCAAACAGTCTTGGCACACACTACTTAAATATATATATATATTTTTTTTTTTTTATTCAGTGTGTTTGGTTATTACATTTTATGGGTATGTTAAGACCACCAAACTAGACACATGCTCGTGTTGTGGTGGTTGATTATATATACAGTACATTAAAATAATAAATTAATTATAAAATATAAAAGAAATTAAAATAAGTATATAATTTAAAAGAAGATGAGGAGTATATAGTTTAAGATACTATATGTAGCATACAATTAAAAATTTCTACATATAAATATATATAAATTCAATTTACGAGATCAATGTACTAACAAGAAAAAATTAACTGTTGTTTTTTTTATGTGCGACTTAGTGTTTATGTGAAATACATTAAAATAAATTGAAAGAATATTTCAAAGATTGAAAATATAATAGAATTTAAAAAGAATATGGTCACATATATACTCTATCCATTATTCTGACTCTTGACATGTCCTGACTCAAGTACCTGATCCAATTGATCATGCCATTTCTAAGCATTATTAATCTTATTCACAATATAGTAATACGGAAATGTATAATTCATCTTTATTACTCTTTCATTAATTCTTCTTTTTATTTCGTATGATGGAAGGAATATTTCAATATTGCAACTCCGGTAAAATAAAATACAACAGCGGAGTTGGGTACTGATACACTCTTCTAAAAATCGAATTTAAGTGCTATTCATCTTTTAATTTAATTAAGAATTATAGAAAATAAATGCATGCCAAATTATTTTATTATTAAAAATAAACACTATTGGCTGGGCAGTACGTTTAATGTTGACAACAATAACATTCCACTGGCTAAATAAGTTTTCAGAAATTAATAGTATTGGCTTATCAGCCACAATTACGGGGTGACCAGGCGACCATACTGACAAAGACAAGTGGGATGGGATTAGTAATTATTAACAAAAATAAATTAAATGCTAACAGGCGATTATTAATAAATAAATAATAGTAAGTAAATAAATATTAGTTAAAATATAAATGCAAATCAAGTTATAATAATAAGATATTAATAATTTGTACAAAAGTTATGTAGATAATAACAGGCAAATTAAGTAGATATATCACTAAAGATAATCACTATAATAAGCAGATATTTGTACGTAAAGTAGATAGTTATTGCGTAAATAAAACTAATAAGTAAATTAAGAATATAAAAATAAGTGATAATGTGATCTAGTATATATATTTATATATATAGGTACATATTCCATATGTTTTTGTAAGAAATTGTTCAGTTTTAAAGGTTAAGTTAGGTTGCATTAGAGCGAGCGAGATACTATCCGAATACATTCATAATTTTACCTCAAATTCTGGCAAAATATTTGACAAAATAAAACTTACGGAAATTAACTTCAATGAAATATCTATGGCGTAATATTTTTTTTGCAAACACTGGATAATCTCTGACCCATCACCGTATGAAGGGGTCATTGTAAAATTACATAAGTCACCACTGACTGAAAATTGCGTACTCTGTCTTTCTTATATTGCCTAACATCGTATTTGGCATTGTTATTTCGATATTGCATTGATAATTCGAATTTCTGAATTCGAAATTTAAGCAAAGAATGGTCAGACTTTTGGATCACGAAACACGCCCACATCTCATTTCTTGTGTGCTTCTTTTTCCATGACTGCATGTAAATGTAGATTACGCGTTCAAAATCAAGCTACTTAATTTAAATAACAAAATACAACCGAGGTGAGGAAGAGGAAGAGGACAGTTGGGAAGTACCTAGCTGTTCAAATCTGGTCACTAAACATGGCAAACGCCATTTAATTCAACTTTTCGATTCTAAAAGGCGTTCTTTCACCTGGGCAATAAAAATCATTTGACGCCGTTTTAGTAAACTACCTAAAGGCACTATAAAACAACATTGGGAGTATCTATCTCTCAGATGATTTTATCAAAATTAACGATTTGACCCGGCTTTTCTCGTATGTACCGATACAATGTTTGTTAATTACACAACGGCTGAGGCCAGTCGTCCATTTTGGAAACTTATCAAGTTGCCTTCACGCTTCTCACTTTTGACCTACTACCTACCCCCGCGATGTGACAAAACTCGGTTAACACATGAAAGCGTGAGAAACTTTTCGAAAGCGTACACACTTCAGCGGTTAACAGCGAGTAAATATACACGGTGTCCGTAATGTCATGGTACAAGCAGGAAACCAGTGAATCTACATCATAATAATATATATCCCAAAAAAATTTTCTTCGATCGCGGCATTTCAAAACGAAAGCTGAAATCGAAAAGAGTTATTCCACAAAATCCACTCCAAATGTCAAGTAGATTCACCAGCTTCCCACTAATTTCCAATGTATATATATATTTTACTTACATGAACAATGTACATGTACGGAAAGCATATTAACCAAGGTACCTGCTATAGGTCTTACTAATAAACGTATTTTAAATTTTACAAACCATTGGCATTAATGTATAGTAAATGGTTGTTAATTAATGAGGGGGTATTAATAAAACTATATCAGAATTTATAGATCTTTTTTATCGTTATTATTTTTTTTATTTATACAATAGCAGTATTATTTATATTACATGTATTATGACGCCTCCATTTTACAATTTTATAAAACAAAATATGTACGTAAATAAAATTGACAATATTGATATTAAAGGACGGGTTATTTCACAGAATTTTAACATTTCATCAAATTTTAAAGCAAATTTTCAAGTTCTATGAAACTTCTATTCAAGTTCCGTTTTATTTCAGTTCTGTAAAGCAATTCGGCCATGATAAAGTAATTCCGTTTACCTCCCGCCACTGCACAATATGAACAGAAAATAAAAGAGAGGAAAAATGGGAGAAATGTTTTTATTGCGGGTCTAAGTCGATCGAGTTAAAACAGTAATTTATTCTGCTCTGATTAACAAGTGATTTAAAGTTTAATTCAATTACGTAATTGTTCATACTTCGTACTCGTATACATACGTAGGTTGTGAAGTCTGATGAGCAAATTCATTTGTTATTCCATGTATTTACACTGTCAAATGTACGATGTTTTGTTGTTTATGTAACTTTTCTCTAAAACTCTGTTTATCCGAAAACGGCCAACAGTAAAATTATCTTAGGGGTACAGTCAATGTGTTAGTTTGATGAAATTATTTATACTCGCGTATTATTGGTAAATGCTCCCTCTACTCGAATAATCTCATAACCTATCTAACTTGTTAATGTGAAATTTGATTCTGACCTGAGTCCCTCTTGTCAGCGTGCATATTAATATGTAGGCATGCTCAACCCAGTAATACCAAGTTCATTATCCAATTAGCTCCCTTTGGTTAGGCGTTGGACCCATACCAGCGCAGATTCAACAAACACATAATAATATCTTGGACTATACGATTACCCGCATACACCTACACAAAACGCAAAAGCATACTTGTACCAATTACTAATACATACTAGAACAAGTATGCAGCTACACAGTCACATGCTTATAATGGTTATACTAATACTGGTGCAAGTACGTTCTAGTGCCAACATGTATTCAAATACTGATACTAGTTGGACCCACACAATCACAAAGGCGTGCATACTTATTTTGAACAAGTACCTACCCAGTGTATAATGGAATTTACATGGGAGACTTGGTACAACAAGTTCATGATAGCGAATACTATATCATCGTTCTTGCGTATTGAAATCACTTACAAGAATAATAGGACCTCGAGTACTGTAAGTTTAGCGAGGAGGTACTCGTAATTCAGGAGAAGGTATCTACTCAGCTCCATGGTACACTTGTAACTCTACACCCTTTCTTGGTACAGGGTTTTAACATAATTGGTAGTATTTAAAAGATCACATCAAGAGGTGTGCTATGATTTACAGTCTTAAATATAATTACATGCATAAATAATATTATTCTATTTAGGAATAAAGTATTTCAACAACCTTCGGATTGAAATAAAGAAATTAAAGGATATTAACATACTTAAACTAAAACTGAAGTTACACTTTCAGAAATAATTAACTTAATAATTGCCTGTTTTTCCCTTTATTGATATTTATTATCAGTCTATACTCATCTCCACTGTATTTAGATGTTTTCTCTTTATATATTGTTCCTATTATATATATACTTACCTATAGCATAATGGTATTTTATTTTTCTTATAATTAGTGTAACTCTCTCACAAGCACAAAAACCAGTTTCATCATTGGTGAGATTGCGAACATAAATATACTTTGTAACCATATGTACTCGTATAACATCCTGTACCCACTTATATATGTCAAATTTAAAAAATATATCAGTTTGAAATCTGTGAATGTTTTCTAATTGACTTATTTCCACTGAAATATGATAGTATTTTTGTTTTCATGTTTAATTTGAAGAACTTCGTTTAATGAAATATTACCTGACGTTACCCGGCGTTGCTCGGAGACTTGTTGATTGTTTGGGGTAAAGTTTTGAAGTTGTGAATTCTAGAGTACCTGACAACTGGGTACATTTTTAAGGTGGAAATAATTTTATTGTATTTTAATATATAAGTATTTGTTTCACTTGATCATGTCATGTCTTTTTTTGACATCTTCGACCTCTTTCAAATCATACATTTTCCTTACACCTCTTTCTTCGTTCATCACATATGTCTCATTTTACCATAAATAATTATTTGATTCCTGTCTTCCTCGAGCATCCCCATTTTTCTACCATTCATCTTATGTATTATCATGAATTCCATATTGTTCCTGTTAAAAAAGCTACGTTATTGCGACTATAATTCGATTTCGAATCTCATTATAGTGCAGAGATAATGAGTTAAGTATTTCTCGAGCGTCCCTAATTTCTTCTACCATTCAAAATTCTCTCTAAATACTCCTTGGACTAATTAAAATGAACAAGAAAAGGAAACCAATGGTAAATGAACGCGTACGGGACAAAGAAAGAACATTTTTGTACAGAGTGTCCTTAAAAATAGTGGCATGACAAAATCCAGAGGTAGAGCACCTCCAGGGGTTACCAAATTTGCTCCCGTTTTTTTGTAGTTTTCGAGTTATGAATTTTCCGCTATGTTTCTAACTTATATGACGTAAACGTAGATGAAAAAACGCCACCACGCTCCGCATCCCATCATGCTCCAAACTTATTTAGCTCACGGGATGCGGGACGTCGGACTTGAACTCCATTGATTTCTTCATCTGGTCGTTATAAACAATCTTGGTGGAATTACGAACAAAATTAAGACAGGCAGAAAAAACAAAAAATTAACAGAGTAGCGAACTTGCTACTCAAAAAAAACATTTTAAGAAAATGTAGGGTTTGCATTGAGCACGAAGGTCATCATTTTGAATTTCTTTTGTGATTCAATAATAAACAATGAATGATTATTACTATATGGCTTTATAAAGCTCACCCTTTTTTAATTTAGCATGCTTTCGAAAAAAAATTAAGTGACGTTGCAGAGATAGCTCAATAAATTTACAGGGTAAATAGATGATGAAATTGGCAAGTTTTTAAAAACAGCGTTTTCCATGTTTTATTTTCCTCTTGTTTTGAAGGTTCAGTGTACTAAATTTTACCTACACAAAACTGCAGATTTGTATATAAATCAAATCTACGCAGTCCGCCCGGTGTCTGCCCGGTGTCCGCCCGGTGTCTGCCCGGTGTCCGCCCGCTGTCCACCCGGTGTCCACCCGGTGTCTGCCCGGTGTCTGCCCGGTGTCCGCCCGGTGTCCGCCCGGTGTCACTTTTTTTCTTTTTAAATATATATTAGATCATTGTATGACAAAGTATATTGTGTGTGTTTTTATTTAATATTTATTGGGTTTGTCTTAAGTTATTATTTTTTCAACATTTTACATGACTTTTAACTTGTAATCAAATAGTTAATATGTTAATGCCTTTGTTGTTTAAGTCCACGGTACATTTTTAAATAAATCCCAAATGGTGATTACTAGCTTACTTGATAATTTCGTAAATGTAGGTACGCTTTTAAATAAAATTTATTAAAACAATAAAATAAATATATTTACGACCGTTACCGATTTAAGCCCATCACGGCCAGTTTCAGATGTGTTTTTAGGAGAAGAAGTTTTTACGAGATTTAAAAAAAATCCGTCTTTAGCGAGGGTAATAAAATTTGTATTGTTAAACTTCCTCTCATTTAAACACTTCTTCGGAGGGTTGAAAATCGCCTTGAAAATACGTCCGTTTGAATGGGAAAAGAAAACAGATCGCAATTATAATTTTATTTCGTACTAACAAGGCCCAAAATCTGTGTTCATAGTTAATTGGCAATTTACAAGAAGCCTTTAAATTATCATTACATGTCTCCTTTTTTTCGACAAACGTTCAAAAAC
Source organism: Hesperophylax magnus (assembly GCA_026573805.1). Classification (NCBI taxonomy): domain Eukaryota; kingdom Metazoa; phylum Arthropoda; class Insecta; order Trichoptera; family Limnephilidae; genus Hesperophylax; species Hesperophylax magnus. The sequence goes on from JAIUSX010000050.1 coordinate 2,301,038, forward strand.
ATTTACTTTGTCTTTGTTTTGTAAATCATCGTTGACTCTCTTAAGGACCAGTGTTATAATGTTGACGTACATAATTCAGGCAAAAACGGTTCGTCTGATTTTCTTTATTTGAACAATAAGTAAAACTGTATATTGCTTTACCCTCTTACTTGACATTCACAGAAAATGTGTATTCCAACAACCCTACCGAGTTATAGTGAAAATTGTCAGTCGCAGTCAAATAGCTGCTTCACATCCAACGCAAATATTTCAACGAATCGGATCACATGCGCCTAACTATAAAAACTGGTGTTTAGAGTTAAGCTTATTTTCAGTAATGCCATAATCGTATTTATTAGTAACACAACGCTCTATCTCGCACATACAGCCGTTTTTGATAAACAGTTGGGCATATGAGCATTCCAATATCTAAACAAATATATTTTTGTAGATAGGCCCCTGTGATACTAAGCCCCCGATTTGTTAACTGTAAAATATCTTATTCCATTAATTTAATACTATTTTTTTTACTATAATACACACATTTTGAATAATTATGAATATAATTATTATGAACTGTCGAATCGAACCATCCTCCCCAGGTACTGGCTCTCAACTGCTGTGAACTTATATTTTTAATAAAAAAAAATTGGTTTGACTGAGGATTTAACCATCCTCCCCAGGGACTGACTAAAATGAGTGAAGAGTGCCTCAATGAAGCCAAATTCTAATTGAATAATTCCGATAATTTCATTCATTAACTGGTGTAAATTTGTATAATGTCGTCTAATTTCAGAGAAATGCGTGTGAGCGTCTGTGTACGCTTCAGTGCCACCAAAATATTGATAGAATGCATTGTCATCGATAGCAAGTCTGTCTGCCGAGTTTCAGCTCGGTCGGATGTCATGCATTTAATCATTCATTCAAGAAAATAGATGTATTTAAAAAGATAAGCGATTGCTTACTTCCTATTGAAGTAAAGACAGCCACAATTCCGGGTTATAAATAATTTTAACAATTTACTGATATTTCTTAGATAAGACTAATAACATAAACACCTGATAATATATCCTGGCCATATCTGACAGTCAGGTAATCACGCAATATTTCTTGACAAAAAAAGCCTTTGCGTTGGGCCGAAAATGATGTAATCAGCAAGCTATTAAATTTAAAAATACGACATCAAGGGTTTTTGCTACATCGGCTACCTCTTATCGAAACTTTAGAACATGTCGCATTCGTTCTAAGGTGAAAGTGTTTCCCCCTAAACAGTTATGGGTAGGCTCTGTACCTTCCAGGGGTACGAGTGGAGGAATTCATCAACTCTTCTAGAGTTACGTCTGAACAAGTAAATAAGCTCTCAAGTTCAATTCCAGCTCAAGTGCCGGGTGCTCTCATTAATAAATTAATTGTTCTTGCGGTGATTTTATTGTTCATAAATCATATGTTTCAGTTTATTTAGGGGAAAATTTTTGGCGTATTGTTCGCAGTGAATGATTGCGTGAACAATTCACACGGCACAAAGCTTGCTGTGCCTTACGTTTTTAGTTAGAAAAAGCCATTGTTTTTGTGAAAATTGCCTATTAATATTTTGATTCATGCATTAATTACATGGTTTATTTTCAAACCGGCGTTAAATTAAAATTTTCGTAAAATTGAATGGAGTACATATTTTATAAATGATAATGCATTGCGTGGCTGAAACAAAGAGAGGTGACAAATAAAGCTCTCTACGGGGTCGGTAGTTCTGATTTATTGGAAAACGATGAGTAACATTAATTAAAAAAGGGAAAATAATCGTAAAATTCACCGAAATAACAATGAAGCAATGATTTGGTGTCAAGGGAAATAAAATGTTTCAAATAAAAACCTGCTAATAATTATTTTACAAGCAATAATTATTCGCCAGAAACACTCATCCACATTGAAAATCTCCTGATAAAAGATACATGACGCCAACGGGACTCAAACCCCTTGTCGACCGGAAATCGTGTCCCTTCGATTTCCGGTCGACAGCTCTGACCACTGAGCTATGGCGGCTTACCTCTTATCCGCGAAATAATTCAATATATACTAGTGTTTCATTCAACAATTACTGCTTGTTACATTTTTTCACCTAAAAACAACCAACTTTATTTTATATGAGAAAAGCATTGTAAGTGCTAACTCTCTCACTAGATGGCGTCGAGACAAATTGTCTACATTTTTAGGTGAAATACTAGAATTTGTCAAATATTAATTATTATTTTTTTGGTAAACTAATGTTTAAGACAAGATTTTTTATGCATAGCACAAAGGGTTTACCCTTAAAAATAAAAATGTATCTTTTATCAGGAGATTTTTCAATGTGGATGAGTGTTTCTGGCGAATAATTATTGCTTGTAAAATAATTGTTACCCTTTGTGCTATGCATAAAAAATCTTGTCTTAAATATTAGTTTACCAAAAAAATAATAACTGGTAAAAATTGTTCGTATTTTCATCAAATTTCCAGTCTTCATGGAGTAGAGAAAATATTTAAAAACAGGATCCCCGGGGTAATGAAGGTCACACAAAAAGTGTTCCACTCCATTTCGTATTTATAGTGGCATTTGGAAACTAGGACAATATATAACTGTAACGAGCTCTAAATAAATGGTTCATGGCGTATTTTTATAAATATTTTAATGTGTTTGTTCGCAACCATATACATATCGTCTCACGAAAAATCATTTAAAACGTGACCTAACTCTAGTAAAATGTATTGGATATTGCAAAAGTAATTTAATTTATTTTCTGCTGACGTTAAATTTTATGAGACAAATATTAAACTTATAATAAGCACTAAGCGCCTACCCGTGATAAATCATGTGATAGTCTGAATTCTTTACTGTTTCAATTTTAAAAATGACAGTTGAAAATATTTCTGTTTAAATATCATATTAATAGATATCACTGCATTACTTATCTGAATTCCCCACACAATCAGTTACAATTTCGAAAATGTCAATTGAAATTAAAACAAATCCGTGTTCATTGAACCATAGTAAAATTGACAGAAAGACAAGGTTTGGTCATCAATTTTTTTCTACCGGCTTTAAATTTCAACATAGATTTCATCGCACAATCATAGAAATATGCAGAATAAATTGTTTCGTGTTCGAAAATAAAGTTTTTTTTTTGAATAATTTAATGCAATGATCCTGGGTTAGTGTCCTAATATCCTAGTAGACTGTTTCCTTTTCTGATTTTTCTGTTTCAAATTTTCGTTTAAGAATCGGTAATATCGTCATCAATAATTAAAAATTATTTTGTTTATATATCATACGTGACGTCTGCAAGTGAAGATTTATGAATTTCAAGTCAGACTTTTAATGTGATTACTTCACAAGAGTCCCAACTGCTCCCAACCGTTTATAGCCGGTGAGACTTCCAAATTGGATTTAAAAATATATATATTTATATTTTAACGACTACATAAAACAATGAACGTACAAAATATTAGGGTAAATTTAAGTATAGTAAGGTGTCCTGTGCTGAGGCGGAATAAAGTTATTTAATTATATTCAATTTGTTTTCCATGTCGTTTTTATCCAGATTTTTATTCTTGATTTGTATTCATTAATCTTTAATATTTGTTAAATATGTGAGGGAAGGGGTTGGGAGTTTTGTTGCAAAATGAAATTAGTATATTTGTGCAAATATGTTTTCATTACTTTTTAATGTCATTTTAGTGTGATGGATACGCGGTATTGTAGAGGATTAAATATTTATGTATATTTTTGGCATATATTTGTTGGACATTTTGTACGTCCAAATTATTGAAAATTTTAATCAAAGACATTCGTATGGGTACTTTCAGTAAGGTATATTACGAATCCTTTATGAATTTTATGTTAGGTGTATCAGATCCCCATCCTTTATTTCTATATTCGATTCGAGAATACTATAATGCGCAGCTTACTTTTTTCATATCCTTTTTAATAACTTGATTTCTTAGATTTTTAAAGAAAGGTATAATAAGGCTTATGAGTTTCTCCGCAATACCTTTGATGTGTAGGTCCCATCTCGAATTTTCATCAATTATTAATCCGAGATATTTTATGCTTTGCAATTATGTTGTGAGGCTGAAGATAGTGTGTAGGAGAAAGAGAAGAGGAAAAGGAAAGTACACCTGACTATTCGGATCAGGTCACCAACTCAAACAAAGGTGATCTTTCCCCAGAGCGATACTGAAAGTATTTTTCATTCTGGAACGTGCCGCAAATAAGCGATATATTTTTAAGGCGATGCCATACGTAGTAATGCAAAATCATGGGTTTTTGGTTTGAAAATTTGGTCGCCTAGAAATGTTTCAGATGCTTTAATTAAATACTGCTAGTAGAATACATCCTTGCCTTTGAAATACTCGAGTATTTTTTAAATTAGTTTTTTTATAAGCCCAGAAAAAGATAATGTATAAGTACTATGAAAATTGCTTTAAAGTTCAAAATCTCCTACTTACGAACCCGATTATGATTTTATTGTATAATGAGGCAAATTAAGTTATTTCTAAAATGATCAAAAAAAAATATAAATTTTTGCCTGAACATCCACAAAATAAAATAAAAGGCACTTTTTGGACATGTTTTTTTCTTGCATAAATCAAAACAGGCGGATGGTGTTAGGGGGAATTTAAACCATATCGCCATCTACGTAAGGGTTGTTATTGACAGCAGCTCAATTTAAAATATTACACGACATAGTGCATCGCCTTAATTATAATTTGTGAAATAACACAAAAAAAATTACTTGCGCACACCGAGATTTGAACCCGTGACTTCCGGATTCATGGACGAGGATCGTAATAAATCAACCACAAAGCAGATTTAATTAAAAATGTATCATTTTATCCCGGAACATTTATTCGTCTTCGTTGATGAAATAAATATTTTCTTTTTATTTTTCCAATCAAAGGAAAACCGACAAACTTTTTAATTAAAATCTTATATTACATCCGATTTGCGCCATTCAAAAACAATCCAATACCGTAGGCCATTTATAGGTAATTTAATCCGCGTTAATAATTATTAGCAATATTAATTAGTCATGAATCATGAATTTATTGAACCGATAGCCGTTAAGAAAAGTCAGATTATTTTTCGTTGTAAGCAATGACGTTGAAGGAATTTCTTGCGCGACGGTTTTTGTTATTAGATTACCTTAGCCTGCGTGAGGTTTTTATATTGGGGCCGTTACGAAAGTTGACCACGTAAAAATACTATAAAATATTTGACATGTTTCCACGAAGGTAGATAAGAAAGCTATAAAAGTACAAAAGTTTGTAATATGAAAGCTGTTTCCTGAGGCAATATCGTGGTAAGCCAATGATAATTTTGTAGATATAGGCAGATAGAGTCTGAATACTTGTAGATTTTCTCCGAAATAGAGTTAAGTATGATATTCACTGTAATAAACTGGTATGATAAGATACGTCTACGGAATTTGGAGTTCGTTCCCTTGTCTTATATTAGTACGTTGTTATTTCTTTAAAAAAATAAACATTCTGTTGAAAAGAAACGTCTTTAGGAATTACGTTAAAGGTCTTGTTTCCTTGAGGAAAAAAGTACCCATAGAAAAACGCGCTAGAATGTTATGTGATATCAGTAATGGATTTTGTGTAAGAAAACAATAACGCTGTATGCTGGAACTTCTCGATTCTGATTAATTCTCTCCCCTTAAAGAAACTTTGAACTGTTTTAGGTATGAAATAATCGTTAATTAATTGGTCGTCAAACAGTGTTAAGGAATAAGTTAATACTGATAATTACTAATGCTGAAAATCAATTCATCAAGAAAACGATTATTTCATACGTTAAAAAGTTCAAAGTTTCTTTAAGATAAGAGAATTAATCAGAATCGAGAACCACCAGGAGTTGATTTTCAACATTAGTAATTACCAGTATTATCTTATTCCTTAACACTTCTTTTTGAAATTTCAACTTTTTTCCCATACCAAAATGTTTTTCCATAGAAGAATATTTATTTTATTTTACAAAAAAATCTACGGTTTTTAAATAAAAACTACCTTAAAACGTTAGAATTAATAAAAGATATTTATCATTTCTACTTATCAAATCATCTTGAAACACCCTCCGAAGTCAACGCACTTTAACCCCTGGACACCCTGTATAACATATATTTAGTATAACCAGAAAACACATTTTTTTAAAGGTAAAATAAATACACGAATTAAGTATTTTTTTAATAAAATACCAAAGTTTACCGATTCCGTGAGAAAAAACCTCGAAATAAAAGTTGTGTTTCCAACCCTTCTAAATCCGTCTACACAGATAAGGTTTTGATGATTTTGCATAAAAAGTATAATTTGCCTACGTCGGAAAAAAAATTCTTCCTTGCTAAGGATTTATTTTTGCTAGCGTGGTTTTCTTCTTGAGAAAGAAGTAAACATTGATGATAATTGATATTCGGCAAAAGTGTTTTCCCAGATCAAGTTCATTCAGAAAGTTACGAAAATAGCTGTATATTACCATGTTACATTTATAAGCCCAGTATTTTCTGCTACCTACGGATTTCAGAAAAGTTACATAACATCTTCTTTGCCGTACATCGGGAGTTCTTAATCCATGGGTCGTGACAGAAAAGTTTATTATGAGACTAAGTTTTTTTAGAAATTACAAAACAGCCCTTTACAACATGTTAGTTTTCAACTCTATTGATAATATTTGAATGATTTGTAACCCTTTTTACTATTTTTCAATCGTAATTTATAATTATACTTTTCTTTATTCATACCTATGATACCCACAAAGTTATTATTTTACTATTCTTTATTCATACCTATGACACCCCAAAGTTAATATTTTACTTTTCTTTATTCATACCTAAGATACCCCCAAAGTTATTATTTTACTTTTCTTTATTCATACCTATAATACCCCCAAGGTTATTATTTTACTTTTCTTTATTTATACCTACGATACCCCCAAAGTAATTATTTTAATTTTCTTTATTCGTACCTATGATACCCCCAAAAGTTTTTTTTTAGTAACTTGACCTAATTTTGAGAACAGCTACCGTAAAAATATTTAACATTCTCTCTCCAACATTGAAAATCTTTCCAATCTTTGAAGGTTGAATAAAACTCATAACTCAGTATTACAAAAGGTAAACTAAACGACATTTAAATTAATCAAGAAAAGAACGGCGAGTTTCCAATTTAGTAAAAGAGAGTAATATTGCGAAAGTGAAGTTAGTTCTCTAAGCCAGATATGAAAAAAAAAACTGCTTCACAAATTTGCAGTAATTAATTAGATCTCTTTTACAGGAGCAATTACGGCAAATTATAATAATTCTTAACATCCCACCGCACGTTGCAATAATTACTGAAAATATGCCTTTAACTTTCGCAGTCACAGTTCAAATTTATTTAAAGATTGGTATTTCTCTGAATTCATAAGCAAATTTAAACAGAAAAACTTTTTATTGGGTTTGTTTGCAATAATCATAACCTAATACAATTTTTGATTTGTAGCAGTGAGAAATTAAGTTAAACATTTCAATAAAGGTTCTATGAAGTCAGAAATAAAGTAGGTACAACAAAAAAGGCTTGATGATTTTATAACTTTGTTTCGTAAAATTATCTATTTAATCAGACACCATTAGCTACATTATTCATGATGTGTAAAATGTACCCTTACTACGGCACCCCTCTGATATCTTTGTTTTTCTCGCTTGTTTTAACTCTAAGGCTTCCTTGAAATAATGACGCATGAATATCAGACACTTATATGGTATACTAACTATAGTGTTTCTCAACAAATAATTTGTAACATTATGACAAAATTAATAATAACGTTAACACCTAAATCCATTAAAAACGTAATCTCGAGCAATTTGTGGCATTAAAAGTTTTAAATTTTATATCGTTATTGACGTATCATTCTGGCACATAACACAAAAGGCTTTACCAACTGCTGTCTGAGGTAATTTGCATTGTGTGTGCACGCGTGTGGCTTCCAGATCGATAGCATTAGCCTTGTGCGAATATAAATAACTCCACTGCTGCTATTTGCGCGGTGGGCTGTTGTGTATTTTTACACAATAGCCTATGGCATATTATTAAAGGACACTATTCATGTGACAGGTGCAGTGGCGGAGCATCTGCCTGAGCAAACAGAGCAATCGCCTTGAAGAGAGTCGTGGAAAGAAGTTCACATACGTTGGTAGCACCACACGAAAGAGCAGCGATGATTTCTACGTAATGAAATTTTCTTTGTTACTTCTCTGAGGGACGGATTGTTTAGATTAGGAACTTGAATCCAAAGGTTGAATACTCTTACAGCATTAATTAAAAAACGTGGTGTAAATATTACGCGGTGCGTAAGGTCGGAACAGTAAAAAGCTTGACTTATTACCATGGCGTTTGATTAAAGCGGTCTTAAACCAGATTTGAGACAGAAAACACTCGAACGTTGAACGGGCGTGTAAGAATCTAATTAGTAAGACGGTCAGAATGTAAGTCAAGATCAGTCGGATTAGCGGAGAAGCCAGGTTACAAAACAGTATTTCATTCTGGAATTTCTAGGTAAATGCAACTTTTTTCAGCTTAAGACAAAATGTCCAACTTCAGCCGCTGAACAAACCGCAGGTAACCATATATATATATATAAAGTAAGTAATATTTTGCAAATGTTCGAAAAGAAATACCTACGTATATTTCAGTTTGAAAACTACGCAACAATATTATTTAGATAAGACACCAATCGAAAAAATATGTTCCGCTTTTTTATCTGCAACTGACCTCCAACTCTCCCAACGCTCTAACTAAAACTACCGAATCACGTCTACTCGCACCGTTAATCGCGTTCTAGTAGTGAAACAAGTTTGGACAAGATATTAGTACGCAGTAGCGCCTCTATTTGTAGCTCTATGCAAAACAATTATTTTTTTTTAGCGGTTTTCATAGATATGAGAAGGAATATAAAATATTTAAAACCGAGAACTAATATAACTTTGCTATTAAAATACATTAATTAACTCCGAACAAATGTTTAACACGATATCTTTTCGTAAGAGCTCGTAAAATATAATACACAATCGTACGCAACAGATAAATCGGCCGTCCACCAACGCGGCAGTGCGTAGAAAACAGATCGATATTCGGTCTTCAAACGAACTAATTGTTGAGGGTAAGGAACAAAAATATTGAGTATTCCGCATTCTGCATCCGTGTATAAAGTAAAATTTATCTATTCGATAATGGTTTTGAACTCCGACATTTTTTTAAATACCTGCGGAAATTAATAATAACCTAATTTGATTTATTTAAAATGAATAATTAATTTAGAACAATAAATAAATAAAAGCGGTTAAAAAAATATTAACCATAAATAAATATCTTAGCGTCAAGTAAAAATTATGAATGCGGGTCAAAATTACACGCAACGTTCCCAACGGGGAATAAAAAATTTCTCTGTCTGTCTCTCTGTGCGCTTACTTCTACTTAACTACTCAACGGATTGTAATAGGTTTTTGATTGTCATTCAGAGGATTTCTTCCGTTAGGTTTGTATATATAATACATTTATATTATACTTATAAAACGTAGAGAAAAGTCGATGTTTTGTTATCTAGTCGAAATTTTTTTTGCATTTGGCGATTAAATTGCTAACGCTGGTTAAACCTTACGAGATACATCAAAATAATGTGTTACGGAATTGTATATCTTGAAGAAGCCTACAGGAAAGTTTGCAATGTTATATGTCTATCTCCTAAGGATAACCCCTAGCAACGCCGGGTACACGTCAGCTAGTAAATTATAAATAACATTCGAGAGAACACCCTTAGAATGAATATGGAATAAGGAACGACTCGTTTCAGAGGCGTGGTGTGATGCTGTGAAAGAATGTGCGAATGATTTAGCGAAGGGATTTCGATGCTGCCCTCATGACTTTAGCGAAGAAAGGGACCATGTTCCCAATCATTCTTGTAATGACACTTGTCAATGAAAAACTTTTCATTTGAGAAATGAAACTGACTTCGTATTGTGTCTCTCTTCTTCTTTCATGCTATGGTCTACGAATTGCTTTATTGATTAAAAACATTCATGTATAATGCGAATGTGTTATAACTTTCTACAGCGTAGTGTAAAACGTTATTTCAATATTACACAGTATCAAAGTGCGGGTCATTTGATAAACACATTTTAAGCCATTTATCTTAGCTGTCAAAAGCTTATAAATCGATAACGCCACCATTTTTACATTACCATTTTTATACCATTAAGGTGGCATCGATAAAATCGTATTTCTGTTGGTGTAGTGACCACATTAGAGCGCTATGCGTAGAAGAGACACATACAAGACATTATGATGTACAAAACATAACATTACTACTAATACGTCTAAGATAAGCAATATATCCGCCTGCAGAACTAATTCACTCCAAGCATTCATTGACTTAGTGTATTTTTGGTTCGAGTGCATATTTTACTCTTCAGTGCAATAAAAACATATTTTTATGAATGTGGAGAAACTTTTAAAAATAACTTGCAACTAAAAAATGTAGCTAAGCAGTTCAAAGTATCTAGAAAAGCTTTGCTAATAATTCAAAAAAACTCATAAACGGGACACAACCATAACCATATTATGTAAACATATTAAGGCGATATGAGACTCTAATAACGGGGGTTTGCTCGACGCTCACAATTTAATTATTTCTGATGAAAGTATTAATTAAATCTCAAATGTTTCAAGAGGGATCCCTACTGATTAAAGTTATTTTTCTTTAATATTAATAAAAAACAGGACTTTACCATTAAAAATTTTTATGTAAAACGGTTTGAAAATTTTATAAAACGTTTTTCAACTATAAAATTTGCGATAAGCAACAAATTTTATTTTTCTAGTCCTTGAATTAGTAACTTGCTGAGGGATCCCTCTAGGAGCATTTGAAATTTTAGTAGTACGTTCATCAGAAATAATTAAAATAAGCCTCACGGAAAGATCGACTTTCTATGCCTGCTAGGGTAAAATCGACCATAGGTCCATCCATTACGCCGGGCAGCGCGCCGAATATAGTTTTATACGAGTTCATCACTTATGTCGTTAATATTCCTACTTTATTTTAGAGATTTGATGCACAGAAAAAAACAACGGCAACGCATCCCATTTTTTTGTGCACGGCTGCTTCACATACGTCGTTAAGATTGTGGGTTTATTTGAAGGTATTGTCTCGCATTAAGGGTAAAAGGAACACACTTTATAATCATGGGTTCACAGATAGCGCTAATTGAATTTTTTTTATCAAAAACACTCTTTCCTAGTCATGCTTTAAATATAACGATTAATTATTTGTTTTTGCATGTAGGTACGTACGAAATATGAATACGAATATATATTTTTGTACTTGTAAAAACTTAATTCTTTCAAGACAAAAATAATGGATCGAATCACCGATGCAAAATTGTATTTATATGCTTTGCTTAAAAAAGTTTTAGTTCTTATACTCGTACATTCAAAACCATTTATTTATATTCATATTCCGTATATAAATGTGCAAACAATTAATTAATCTTAATATTTTAAAGTATAATCTGCAAAATGCGTTTTTTTCTAATAATAATAATAATATTGGACAATTTGTATAGCGCCGCTTTTGTGAGATATCACCTCAGGGGCGCTTTACAGTTGATGCAGGTATTACAAAAAATATAAATATTACAAAAATAAATAAGTTAAGTAAAATGAAGAACAGGAATAGGTGAGACTCTGCAGCAAGAATCCTAGCAGCGAGAGTCAACCACGTCCACCAACAGTGCTAGCACGAGGTTCGTCATCCGTCCAGGCATGTGTCTGCTGCTAATAAAGCGCTGACACACTATCCTCTCACAGATACCAGACCTTGGTAGCACGGCTGTGACGTTCGACGAAGATAGAAAATGGAGACTCTGCAGCAAGAATCCTAGGTGGTGAAGAAACTATCACAGCTGCTGCAGCGAGAGTCTACCTCGTTGTATGTATGTATATGAGTATGTTCCGCTTTCCCTTAATCACAATGTGTACATTGAAAAACTATGATTTGTATTTGTTTTCGTATTAATTTTGAAAGGATCGGGACATATTATGCTTGCCGCGGAGCCCAATTGTCAATACGCCGCGCCACTACTGAGGACATAATAGTTCTAGGGTTTGGTGACGCGTAAAGTTTTGCCTCGGGCGAATCTAATAAATAATAAACTCCAATATTTTTATCCGACGATAAATCACAGAGCCCGTTAATAGCCGATATACCCACCGGTAGTCTAACATGCTCCCTGTCCGTGAAATGAGATAGCTACCTTAATTAAATTCACATCAACCGGAAAAAAACTTTATTAACTTTTGCCGTGTATTTTAATAAATTACGGTTCCAATATAATATTTTATCGCGAGTTATAAACATGTGACAGTCGCTTGTATTGAAACCTGCCAAAATAATAAAATAAATTATGCTTGTAACATACTACTTACTGAAAATGTTTGTTAAAGCCAATAATAAAAAAATTAATGTATTCCTCTTCCTCATTATTTAGCCAACGTTTCGGATATCATTATGACCGTCATCAGACCAGAGATATCACGGGGTTAGTGCCAAAAGTTGTTAACTTACAAAAACATGTTTTTGAGTAAACTTAATTTTAAAGTTTGATCTTCATTATAGTGACAGAGTTTTGGGAAATAATTTTAATGTTCGATTTATTTCATTACGGAGGCTCCATCGAAGCCAGAGTCAAGCTAGAGTCACAGAAGCTTGGTGTACTGTACAGGGCCCACAGCTACTTTAATAGTACACAACAGCTGACCCTGTACAAATCACAAGTACGTCCCGCTGTTGAATTTGGCAGCCACCTCTGGTCTGAAGCACCAAAATACCTGTATAAATCCCTTGACTCTATGCAGGAATGGGCGGTCCGTTTGTTAGACTCCCCCAACTTAACAGGCGGATTGCAATATTTAAAGCACAGGCGTCAGGTAGGTATGCTGTCCTTGTTCTACCAGTATTGCAATGGAAGATGCTCCGAAGAACTAACGTCATCGATAATTTCAACACCGGTGCATAATTGGGAAACAAGCCGAACTCGCGCGCAACATTTTAACACGGTTGACATTAATTTGTCACATAAGAACGTGTCGCTTCTACGACTTTTTCTGAGTTCCATAGCTCGGCTGTGGAACGATTTGCCGGCCTATATATATTTAGAAACTATTTTTACTCCTTCCTTTTTTCTTAAAAAAGGACCTCTGTATAGCATCCCCACAGATGACATATTCCCGGAGATATGATGGAGTTAATGTAAAAAAAAATATATATATATATATAGAAAAAATGCTTATTTTTGTACGTGCTTTTACAATATTTTTGTCTATTATTTGTAAAAAAAATAAGCTAAAAACCTACTCAATGACATGAGAGGAGACCCAAACTTATTCTATGTATATATTATAATATAAAAAATATTAATCACATCGCTAACTCAAAAAACCAAAAAGTTACGAACTTTTGGAAGTAACCCAACGATCGCGGTAAAGTACACGTGTTAATACCATGTTGCGCGCTTTAATTCTCTTTTGGTCGGTATGTAACTACAATAATTAGTAAAAGAAATGTGGTTTTCGGCGTTTAGTTATGATGCAGCCATGGACTACCGGCTACCAAAAACTAGATACAATACAATATGAATATCTACGATAATTTCCAACATTATTTAATTTACGTCACTAGGTATTTACATTTTAGTATTTTATTACATTTTTTTTCCATATTTTACTGATCTTCCCTACTTGGTATGCTAGCTTGGGTCGTGTTGTAGCAAATAGTCTAGAGTACTTCATTTAGAGTATGATAAAAATTAAGCATGTATGTTATTATAGCAGTATTGTTGATTTAAAAAAAAAAATTCAATAAAATAATAACAATACCTTATGGTAAAAAAAAATTTACGCGTTACATTTACCGTGTGATTTTCAATAATTAATTGAATGGGTAGCTATCTGCTTAATTTTAAAACAATTACAAAAAAATAAATATTAAAAAAAACTTTAATTAAACTACTTATTACTTATAACAGTCCAGAGTAAATTTGGGGGGGGGGACGAGTATGGGTACCGCCACCCCGGCAACCATTTATTGGATTATCAAAACCTCAGCCATAGGTAACCGTTATTTAAGGTAGGTTTATTTCCTTCCGCGAACTTCCTCTCCTTCATATCCTTAAAAAACATCCTCCACACAGATCCCCAAAGATGGTAAAAGTAATGGTAAATGTAAATTAAATTAAGTGATATTATCAACAGCCGAGAGATTACTCGTTAAAGAGTTTTTTTTAAATCTAGTATTGAATACCTTTGATGTTTTTAGATGGAGATCAAGCCTATTGTATATCGAGTACAAGTGGTGTTCAGTGGAGGGAACTTGCAAAAGTCCCACTGTCGCGCTTTTAGTACTGCATTCGTTGGTCACTGATTTGTTTCGATTTGACGGTTTCCATAGTATTATAATAAGCAGAAAATAAATAAATGACGAACGGTAACATAAATCATCATACGAATTACCATACCAGTAATTATTTTTGTATAACACTATATACGAATATTTAATATACCCTAAACTATCCTTGGGTAAAATATCCTTGTAGCTAGTAGCTACCAACTCTTTGTTTGATGTCCTTGTTAACAATGCTTCTTTAATTAGTTTTGTTTGATATCATATATATTGGCCTCGTGGTCGAGTTTTAAGGATTTCGACTCGTAAGCCGGATTTTATTTGATTAATTTGTGTTATTTCACATTTTATTCATATAAAATAATATACAATATATTTGCGGCACGTTCCATACTCTCAGTATCGCCCTGGTGTATGACCACCATTCAGAATTTAAAAGTTACTTTAAATGGCTTTGGTCGTGTTTGGTAACCAGATCTGAATAGTAAGGTACTCCGCCACCTTTCTATCCCCCATCTCCTTCCAATCCTCACTACCGTCAGTCTCACACGATACCACGATTGGGGATGCCATAGTCTCACTGGCTCCAGACGGTCAAGAGCAGTTGGGACTCACATAAAAAATATATACTATTGTAGTAAAGTTAATCTACGCAATTTGTCATTGAAAAAATGAAAGAACTGTTTCTATAGAGCGTCGCTCGCAATATTGCCGTAACTTTTATTAAATTTAAATGGCATCCACTTATCTTCTGTCATCCGTGTCACATAATACAATGTATAAAATAAGGTCGGCCGCTGATATAGGTTGGTTTAGGTAGGAAAATTTGGTAATAATTTATCGCTTCCTTTATTATTTCGTTTGGCCATCAGAGGCGCGTCTCGGCATTATCGGGCTCCGAAGAAATCGCACGGCCCCGTCGGGCGGATACCTCACACCCCACTGCTTAAAAAGGTCATAAGGCCTACATTTTTACTTATGAACTCAGGCTCTAATGGAAAATATAAAAGATTACCAGAAAATAATTCATGTTAAATACGTGACTGGGAACTGAACCACAAAATAATATATATATTTTTTAATTGTTTGTTTTTCGCTTTCATAGTTCGGAGGCTTTCCGAACCATCGATTCAAAGTTCTGATGCGTGAAAAGGTAAAATTGAAGAAAGCATATAAACCTCCGGAGAACACAGGATACATGGAACCAACTTCCACAATATTTCATCGATGCTACTAATTAAAACCTCCGAGGACACAGGATGCATGGAACAAACTTCCACAACATTTAATTCTTTCTTGATTGGATTCTTGTTTGAAGAGAAGAAATAATCAACTTATTTTTAAAATTAAAATAACTCGTTTACGTACTTTTAAACCTAAATCAAAAATTAAATCAGGTATAAGCGCGTCAAAAGAATGCTGCTGCTCATTAAATAATAAAAATAATAATTTGAAAACTGCCGTTGCTTGAGGGCACTGACTTCACCACGTGGCCTTTCAAAATCCGTCGCGCCTGTATCCTAGTCGGCCGTGATATAAAATATGAAGTACGAGTATGTGCAAAACTACCCTTCAACAAAATATTACTTTTTCTAAATCGTTCTACTATTAAAAAATATATTATGTGTCTATATATTGTTTATGTTTGTATTTAACTGGGACGTGCAATTATTTTTTATGGTATATTTTAACAGTTGATAATAAATAAAGAAATATTTTATGTGGTGATATAATAACATGAGTATGTAACATTGTTGGTTCTTTAAATACTTTATTTCTTACCTTTACTTTATGTGTGTTTTACGACCGCCAAACCAAACACAATATGATTATATTGCTCAATGAAACATCGTTGTTTTATTGCTCATTGTAAACCAAGTTGGTAAATAATCGACCACTGTACATGTTTCGTTATTACGAGTGTTATTATTGATAATATTTAATGTACGGAATAATATTGACGACAAATGCCATATTGTATTAACGGAAATTTAAAAAATGAATTACTTTAAAATTAATGCACCTAATTGCCACATATGAAGTCACTTTAATTTTAGTCGTATTAAAATTGCAACTCAAATAATTATCCCTAGTTACATCACTGTTGGACCCAAGTAGGCTGCCTCTGTAGTGGGAATTGTATTAGACATGGGCAAAATTGAATTATAAAAACTTATGAATTAATTCAATCTCGTAACGATTCTTAATTTGACGGAATTATCAATTCCTAAAAACACTTCCACGCGTATCATACTTGCCCACTTTTTTTTAAGAAAACATATGGAAAGAGAACGAACAATGACTTCAGTTAGTATGAATGAAGACAGTAATTCGAAGGCACTATTAGGCCATGTTCAGTCCAGTTCTGGAGTACGTGAATCTGACTGAGTTGTTTCACTGCTGCGAATGAATCTGCCATATATAACATACATTGACTTACAAATTTGGTTGATGGTCTAATACCAACTTTTGACGGAATTTGCAAACATACTTTTACGGCTATCCTTTTGTACTTTGATAAGTTTTTTAAGCACGTTGAAGAGAAAAAATGATATTATATCTACTTTAATTTGAAATAAGTTTTCTACGTTTTTCTATAAGTTACGAGTAATTATTATCCACTCTGCCGAGAGATCTCTCCCACTTTAACAAAATTAAAGTACCCCTATCAATATGGGGCCCTTGGGCACTGCCTAGTATGCCGAGCCGAATTACGGTACTGGTAAACTGGTACTTTAGGAAGAAGGTTAAGAAGAGAGACCAGGATTTTCTCTTGACTCCTGGCACTTCGAGATGTATATATTAAGGACTTCTAACTATTTAAAATTTAAATTAGGCTACCGAAAAGCAACTCGGTGATTTCGCCGGATTCACCCCGGGAACCACGTTTCACCAAAACTACAAGAATACGTGACCCTAGAAACTGGGTTCTAACTGTTATTTGTTTACCCGGGAATAATACTCGGAATGTCACGTTTTTAAATAAGCATTAAGATTCTTATTTAAGATGTAGAACAAAATTAAATACTTCTACTTTTGAAACATAACCAGTTGTTAACCTTATAAAACGCTTTACTACCTGCCTGAGTTTTAACACTTTTTTTTCTTTATCTATTTACTTTTTAAAATTTTTAATTAGGAAAATAACATAATGTTTGGCAGTTATGTACCTAATGATAATATATAAAAAAAAACATCTGAATAATTAAAATTTACATTTAAATTAAAAACAAATATTTAATCAAAATTAAGTAAAAATAAATTTAAAAAGGTAAAATAAATTTAATTAGAATTTTAATGAGTAAAAAAAATCTTAAATATTTTTTTAAATTTACAATTAAATCTTCAATTAAATCGTCCATAAGTCACCTCATCATCTACATACATTATTATGAACTTTTGTTAATTTTGTAATAAAAAAAATGAATTCTGTTTTATTTTAGACAGACAAATGATTACTTTCGTTCCTAATGAAAGTAACTTTTTTTAAATACCTCCACACAGGAGGCACTGAGGAAACAAATATCTTTTGGGCTTTTAACATCTTTCGGAGTGTCGTGTGGGGGGTACTTTTTAAGGAAGTTCTAGGAAGGCAAAGGGTACGAGGGGTGAGTAGTAATCTGAGAGTCAGTGGGTTCAGAAGTGAAGGACCTATCAATCGATTCCTCCCATTGCGGTGCAAGGCGATGGGTCGAGAGTACTGTTGGAGAGGTCAAATGGTCTCCCTCAGTCAGTCGCTCTCGATCAGTTAGTGGGCTGACACATCTGCCGTCAAGACATAGACAAACCTTACCCATGAACCCGTGTACCTCTGCTCTGTTTTTTTAGCGAACACTTGAGGTATCCTATGACAGAAGTGTTGGTCATCTAATAAATGGTTCCCCGTGTTGCGGTGAAAATATTATTCGCGAGGAAAAAATGCAGGGCATGTAGAGCAAACGAGCGAAGATAGGAGTATAAGGAGGATATATGATGCAAATGCAAATGGTAGCAGAAGTCGGGGACGCCCGAGGAAGACATGGCACGATCAAGTGATTCAGATACTCGAGTCGGGCCATGTCAAGAGTCTGAATAAAAGAAGAGTATGTATGAGACGATGAATGAATGTGAATGAGGTAAGAAATGCGTGCCAAGACCGAGTTGTTTGACGGTCCGTCCTCTCTGCCTACCCCTGCGGAGAACATTAGGAATATTACACATAATTTTTGATTTCAAAATTTAAATTTATTTAATTTTATGTACTGCATAATAACCATAATTTACTTAAATTATTAGAATTCAACATAGTTCCAAACGTTGAATAATATTTCTTCCTTTGATTGAATAAAAGATCATCCATTGATTGAATAAAAGATTATCCATTGATTAAATAAAAGTTTATCAATTGATTGAATAAAAGTTCATTCAATGATTGAGTATAAGAACGTCCATTGATTAAATAAAAGTTTATCCATTGAATGAATAAAAGTTAATCCATAGATTGTATAAAAGTTCATCAATTGATTGAATAAAAGATCAACCAATTATTGAATAAAAGTTAATCCATTGATTGAATAAAAGATCATCCATGGATTGAATTAATATTCATATTGATAGAATCAAAGTTCATCCATTGATGAAATAAAACTTTCTTAAGTTCGTTTCACGGGTTTTCTTCGCCAGATGTAAAAATTTATTTGTGTTGTTTTGTAATGCAATACAATTTGTAAAATAACTATACACTTCATCGGCTATGAATTTCAAGCTATACAAATGAAAGGAATAATATTATTGAATTAAAAACATTCCACCTTCGAAAATTCGCTCACTAATTTATTGTAGGTACAGATTAATAATTTATATATTCGTAAATTGGGTAACCAAAATATTACCAGATGGATTAAATTATTGTTAAATGATTTATATTATTTTATGTGGGAATGAGGTAAACAAACATTGCGTTATAATCTACAAGTTAATAGGTAGCTTTAATTTAGTTATTTTATAAACATACTCCTTTTGCAAGTTACGCTTTAAAATAATAAGTGGAATTATTTGTTTGCGCACGTATATACGCAATATATTCTTTCATAAAAAAACTCAATGCTTTCAAGAAAGGCATGCAAACACAATATTGGCTTGAATCACCGATACAATATTGTAATGAATCACCGATACAATATTGCATTGAATCACCGATACAATATTGTATTGAATCACCGATACGATTTTGTATTGAATCACCCTTCCAATATTGTATTGAATCACTGATACAATATTGTATTGAATCACTTATACAATATTGTATTGAATCACAGATACGATATTGTTTTTGTATGGGTTTTTTGAAAGAATTGAGTTTTAATGTGGACAAAACTGTGGCCTGGGGCACCCAGTTAGGCCCACATTATCAAACAATTTAAGGAACATTCATACGAGTACGTAGGTTCATACATCAAAAATAAATCAGAATACCTGTTTTCTTACATCTCTTACGTCTCACATCTTTTCTTCAGTTGATTTTTTGAAAACTATTACGACGTGGAAATAATGTTCTATTTAGTTCAGTGTCACACTCGGATCAATACAATAAATATGTATTTATTCCAAAATGGAGGAGGTTTGGAGATAGATAAAATCGCAAATCTCCGCGGACTAAATTCTACAGCATCACAAATGCTGGAACTCTCGCCGCAAGCACGTAAAGAAATATTGCAAACAGGCTGATAAATTAAGCCCCAGATATTTAAAAGGTTCATCCCTTGATTTATTAATCATTTTACGGGCCGAATGATTTATTTAGTGAATTTCTAGATCGGAGGTGAGAGGAACCAATTCCATTTTCTCTTCTACCTACGTTATATTCAAAATAATGGTTTTGTGAAAGAAAGACTTTTAGAACGTTTCTGGTGTGAAATTCGAAAACAACACGATTATTCTTCTAAGCTCGTCTTTGTTTCGATAATGTCAGTATTGGTTCTTTTATAACTAAATTATACCCGGGTTGTTTTTTTTAGTGTTTTATTAAAAAGTGAACATTGCAGTCTCAATCGCTTCAAACTGCTTGAAGCCAGTGAGACTATGCGCGGAGAAAAATGAGTGTTCATAATTTATTAAGAATATTTTCAAATTATTGATAATAACGGATTGATAATAATCAAACCGTTTCCTGATAATTTTATGGTTAATTCCTAATATATATAATGATAGATAGATAATGCGAGAATATTGCGATTTGTATGAACATATGTTCCAACATCGTGATGAAAACCTATTAAATCATTCTACAAGGGCCAGCAAACATAAACAAATAAATAATTTTTTAATCTTCCACCCAATTTTAACGGCATTCATAGTTTGTGAAAACATCCCATTAAGCAATGTTGTGAGGCTGAAGTTATGGGGAGGGGAAGTGGAGAAGTACCTGGCTATTCTGATCTGGTTATCAAACTGGCTAAAGCCATTTCAAGCAACTTTTGGATTCTGAATGACGTTAAAAGGGAGGGACTTTTCTAAATGTTTTTATTAAATTATGCAGGCATGTAGTAACCTACAAAGAATAGTGGGCGCCAAGTAATTCGGTTTACAGGGAACAAAAATTATCACAGGTGTGGATTGATAAATTGCTCTGGATTTTTTTTAACGAGGGGTACTTAAAACAAATGTTAATTCTGCAAAACCATTAACAGCATAACAGTTGTATCGAAGCCAGTGGGACTATGGCATCCCGAATTGGGGTTTGTGGTAATTAGAGAATTAAAGAGAGTTGGGAAAAAGTTTGTGTATGACGCTTGGCGATCAGTCGCACGAATCGTATTCGACTTCTTTTTATTTGTTTATATGTTTTACTTCAAAAAGTCCACTTCATGTGGTCTTATATTAAAATTTATTATAAAAAAAATAATACGTTATCATATTTAAAAAATGCTATTACTCCTTTTTTAAGTATTTATTTAGTTTTTAAATGTTTCTGTAAAAATGCTCAGTCTTACTTTTTATTTCAATATTTTAAATTTCAATATCTCGTTTGTCTGGTCTTTATTGTCGTGTAGTTCATTTTTAAAGTAAAATGTTAAAAACTGTGTAGAAAAAATAAAACCTTATTAGTGGTAACTTGGTAGTGTATGGCTAGCGATACGCTGAAATAAGCCAAGAAGCGTATAGCGTAATGTGTCGCCTACCCCATGAACAGGTTTTTGTTTTGTTTAAACTTACACTAAATTGAGTTTTTTTGAAAACGAAATCTAAATTTTATAAGGTTTCAGTTAAAAATCTTACTCCAAACTCTAGATTTATGAAGTGGACAGTGCACACTATATTTAACGTATTAGATACGCAGAGTTAATATAATTGGCCACTGTAGTATCCTGTAGATTCACCTTAAAGGAGCTTGGATTCAGGATTGATAAAATACGTAAGGCTGGTTAATTATTTACAGAGATCGTTCATTGATTGTTAACTGTGAGACTACAGAATACCGAATGAACAATACAGACTACCGCCGAAGTGCTCCCCGCACCTCGCGGCCCGTAGGTAGGTACCGAGTACCACATTCTCCCCCACTTAAGAGGAGAACTCCTACCAGGTTTACATCTTACCTGAGCCTGTTTACAACATATTTATATAGTTATCATATATAGCAGAATAATAATAATAGTAATACATTATCTATAGGTTGTTACACATTAGTTTTTTCTATGCCGCAGCCTTCCAGTCCAAGGAGACTGCCACGGTGGTTCCTGAAACAGAGGAGAAGACCCATTAGCCCCTTTCCGAAAATAATGGGAAAGGTCTAGGTCTGATACTCTCATATCAGACCCTAGATCGTCACTATACGCTTTTTCACACTCTTTGGGATTCCACCTTACACTCATTGGTGTCAGTTGATCCTCATGTCTTTTCCAAATTTGCCCTGTATCTTTTATGAAAATTAAGTAGGTATTATATCCAATTCTTTTTTTAATGATACCTACCACCCAACCTTTTTTTCCTCTAAAATCCCTAGTCATCACCTTTTTCCCCACTACATATATATTCATATTTCTTTTCTTAGATTTATAACTCTTTTTCTGATTTTCTCTACTAACTAATATTTTACTCTTTACTTTATCCGACATACACCTCTCCCCCCTCCTTTCCGCAATCACTGGAGAAATGAAATCAAACACGGACCTTAATCGTCGTCCTAACATAGCTACCGCTGGCTCTACACCAGTCGTGATATTTGGGGTATTCCTATAATCAATTAGGAATTTGGTTAACCTATCATCGACGTCTCTCGGTAACCCCCCATTATGTAAAATCTTTTTTAAAAAATTTTTACACGTTTTAACTCCGTTTTCAGCTAACCCATTACTCTGCGGATGATTCACAGGAGAAGTAATGTGCTGGATTTTTCTATCTTTACAAAAACGCTTAAATTCTTCTGAACAGAAAACAGACCCGTTATCTGATACAATAGTTTCTACAGTACCAAAATGAGCAAACATCCTCTTCTCTGGATAATTGGCTTATGTTAGTGTGTAGTATCGTTTAAGGCTCACTGTAATCTGGCCTTATGCAAATGCCAGCTTATCGTGCCGATTTCACAGTTGATACTGCGTTTCCATTGAATACAGTTTGTCATCCTTCATGCTTTGAGATGGTGGGGATTAAAGCTCCTTAACTTGATAATAGATACTACAAAACCCGGAAACCATTTATTGGATAACCAACACCTCTGAAATTGGTCACCCCAAGTAGTTTGGTGATTTAACAGGGGTGCCCGGGTTCTTCCAGTGAGGTGTGTTCAGCATACGCCTGCCTACCAGCTACGTGACGTGCCAGATCGGGAGAGGCCGATTTGGGGATACTGCGTGAAGGGTCTTTATGAGGAGAGTAAGGAATGAACATGAGTCTTGAAGCGGCCAGCAGAAAATCTGTTTGTGCATTCTGAAATATATACGTCACTTTTCAGTGACGTATATATTTATTTTTATATTTTTATAACAGTCATGATGATGGTACGGAGGTACCGAAACCGGTAGACAGTGAAAATATATCAATAAAGTGACTTAAAACCAAGTATTTTCACTTCTTCTAACTCAGCAAACTTATTTTGTGGCACCATTTTAATTAAAAATTAATAAAATACTTCGTTTTAACCACTTTTATTGTTTATTACCAACATGTTTCATGAGCAACGCTCACTTCTTCAGGGTTTTTTGATAAAACTAAAAGTTTTATCAAAAAACCCTGAAGAAGTGAGCGTTGCTCATGAAACATGTTGGTAATAAACAATAAAAGTGGTTAAAACGAAGTATTTTATTAATTTTTAACCAAGTATTTTCGTTTCATTTATTTAATATTTAGTAACATTAATAACTGGATAGTTTGTATCGCACCGTTTCTGTAAAAAATCGCATTAAAGCAATCATTTTATTATTAACTTTGGTGGGAAAATATAATTTGTGGAAATAAATAAACAAAATATATATTTTTAATGTTTTGTTAAAACCCCATAACATTATTACTGTTTGTGACGCGGGGCCAGAATTCCTATAATTTTTAACGTTTTGTTAAAACACTGTAGCAATATAACTGTTTGTGGCGCGGCTTCAGAGTTCATATAATTTTTAAATGGAATAACATACACTGCTTACTTTTATTTCAAAATAGTCAGTTACTGAAATTCTTTCATAATGAATACAATGGGAGAACCGAGCATAACTATTATTTTATAACAATTTTATATTTTTAATACCTTTGCTCTATTAAAGCGCATTAGAGAAATTTCTATGCATTTTTTTAGCAAACGCAGACCAGAGCAGGACTCTATTTGTAGAAAAGCATTGTATTCGTATAGCGGAATCAACCTTTTTATATTTTCCAGGTGGAAATTAGTTCCCTTTGTGGAAACCTCGTTCGGTTTACATAGTTTTTCCAGCGTGCACGAAAGATGTATAATTTCCCTGGCTTTATGGGTCTAATTAGAATCTTCTGCTGCTATCTTGGCCAAAGCCATCAATAATACTTGCATTGTTCTACGAGTTCTTGCATTTTCCAATTGATTATATGGAAAGAATTGAAAGGGCTAACTTATTGTGATTTGTTTTTAGACAAAAAAAACGTTGATTTATATTTTGTATTTTACAAAAGTATTTATGATAATTTGAGTCAAACCTACTGAAGCATTTTGCACACGATAAACTGAAATATTCTAATTTAAATTCTTGGACAAATAGGTACCTAATTTATCTGAACTGTATAATTAAACGTGTTTTGTCCTATAGTCCTCGATAACCATAATTGATAATATGTCTGTTCTCAAATTCTGTGAAGAAATTGTCTTTCTGTCTTCTTACAGCTTATAGCTGACAAAAGCAAAGCAGTTATACAGGATAAAAAACAACAAAAAACATTTCATTTTATCTCTTTAAAACTTGTTTTAAGACCTTTTCATTCTACAGATTGTAAATTGATCGCTAGAATTTCCGATAAACAATTTTTTTTAATATTTATGGAATTTTGGTGTTTTAAGCTAATAAAAGAAACAAAGGATCATGAATTCGTTAGTTTTGCATAGTTTTGTGCTACAAAAATACAGTATATCGTATTCATATTGATCCCTTATAGAACTTAGAGACAATTAAATGTTTACGTTGTACATATTATCTCCATAACACTATGAACTGACGGAAACAAGCTACAGTTATAGATGAGCATTATCATGGTCGTCACAGTAAATAATGCTTTGCTTGGGGCTATTAATCTCCTCGGCCAAGTGCAAGAGTAATTATTAATGGGTGAAATCATACTCAAACAGCACGAAGATGAGGCAATATGAAGCCTCCAGCTGTTTATTCAACTTTAGAGATATTTACTGAGAATTTAGAACTTAAATGAGAATATTTTCCCGTTGCTAATTTTCTCATAAAATATTCTGCATAATGAATATTATGCACTCGCACGAGTCGGGGAATGAATATAGACATGTATATATTTTTACACACTAACCCCACACAGGAGTGTCATATGTCATCTTTTGGGATGCTGTGTGGGAGGTGTTTTAAAAGGAAAGTAAGGAGAGGAAGTTCTGGGACGGTATAGAGTATGAGGGTTGGGTAGGAATCTAGGGATCATTGTGTATTTTCCTCAGGGCTTATGTAATCTTTGGAGATGCTGTGTGGGGGGTCTTTTACAAAGTCCAGTGTGTTCAGGAGTGACGGACGAATGATCTATAGCTCCCGCTGCGGTGCAATGCGATGGGTCAAGAGAGACCAGTTGGAGAGGTCAAAAGGTTTCCCTAAACTAGCCTCTCCCGATCTGGTATGCCACGCAGTGGGTGGGCAGGCGCACCCTGAACACACCTCACCCGATGAACCTGGGCACCCCTGACAATTCACAAAACGTAGCCAACCACTTGGGGTGACCCAATGCAGAGGTGTTTGTTATCCAATAAATGGTTGCTGAGGCGGCAGTATCTAAACTCACCTCCCATGAATTATTTATTTATTTTATTAAACGTCTGTTATCGGTGCTGACGTATCGCACATCTCACTCAACCATTTATTGAATAACAAACATTTCAATACTCAACCAATATTATAACAATTTCCCTTTTTCCTTGCTTTGACAAGGCGCCTCAGGTCACTTATATCTTGCGCTATATCTGTGGCTTAGAACTATCGCAGGCATGGTCTCTCCTCGCCTATCTCTGTTTTCTCTGAATTTCCCAACCAACTAAACCTCTTCCCCCGGGATTTTTCCATAGAATTTTTTAACTACTATAGCTGTTCTCTTCTGCTATCATATTAAGGTGAGAAGCGTTAATAAAAGAAGAATATGGTTTGAAAAGTAGATATTTATTTTTTAATTCTTCATTACAAACACCCACTAAACTGCCAACACAGTTTGTCAGCAGGTCAATTATACAAATAAAGCGCACATTTAATTGCCACAATATAGAAAATAAATTCAATTGATTACAATACAAAGGCATTAAATATATATAACATACTCCACATACATCATAAGCATACGTACACAGGGCACACGACAAACTTATTATTTTTATTTTTATGTGAAACCGCGCAAAACTCCCAACTGCTCCTAACTGTCTAGAGGCAGTAAAACTCTGGCATCCCCAATTGGGATATTTTGTTAGGCTCAAGGTAGTAGAGAGGGGATGGAAATGGGAAAGAGGAAGGTGGAAAGTGCCTGGGTATACAGATCTGGTCACCAAACATGCTCAAAGCTATTACAAGCAACGTGTCAATTCTGAATGGTGGTCTTGCACCAAGGCAATACTGAGAGTATCTCCCACTCTGGAACGTGCCGCAAATATACTATTAATCATTTTAAATGATTAAAAAGTAAATCAATTAAAATTTTCTTGTGCACGCTGGGATTTGAACCTGCGATATGTAAATATCAATATTCGAGGAAGCGCACTATTGAAAAAACGTTCATAAATTATCAATAGGCGTAAACGAAAATATTTAATAAAGCATGACTTATTTAAATATCTTAAAGAAAACACCCTGAATTTAATCATATCTATAACATGTTAAATAACAGAATCTGATGTATTTTTTATAACTTTCCGAGCATATTTACCGATTTTTTTGGAAACTTGACGTTTAGATTTAAAGCTAAGTTTTTTTTCAAAAAGAGGCTCCTATCTACCTGAGAAAAGAAAATTAAAAAATAAATATTATGATTAATACAGAAAGTTTATTTAAATTTTACTTTTAAGCCCTGAATTTGAATTTCAGAATTAGAACAAGCTAAGCCTCTCTCCAAAAGAGAGTTTTCTCGAGATTTAAAAAGTTTTTTCTTAAAGGTTTGACCAGCCAACTTCTGTGAACGTATGCAAAGTTTAATTATTTTTAACGAGGGTAATTATCATAGCTTAAGTTAAGGTGAAGCCTTACTGAAACCGGAACGTCCTTGGGCGGGAATAAATGTCAACGTGCCCAATTAAATAATTTCTTATTACTGCAACACACGCAAGAGCTCAGGGAGAATGTTAATAATCTGAATGAAAAATGTTTTTTAGATTAAATTCCGAAAACTTGGATTAAAGCTCACATAGAAAACTTTAATATATGAAGCCTTTCCGCAAAAGATAGTGTAAAATTATTTTGCTATTTGTGTGATTGAGTAGAGTTAGGTGATGTTATTTTTTATGGAACAGAATATTTTAGAATTTTTTTCTCTGGAATTTTTGTTGTTTTTGTAATTTAAAGAAACACACTATTTATGCATTAATTTTGCTCCCAGTTTTTGTGTTGTTTATTAAAGTTGAAGAAATGTAAATGCTTCACTTTCTAACTAACTTTAATAAAAGCTACGTAATCAATATGTATTATAAAAGTAAGTGTACAATGTGCGTGCCGCTGAAAGTCAAAAACGAGTGCCGGTACGACCAAGGGAGTTGTATGGTGTGGTAGCCATCTATCCCCATCCATGAAGAAGGTTTCCGTTTTCACCTGAAGGGCGTGTTTTTGAAGATATAGTCGTGAAAGTTTTGCCCTCTTGAAATTTCTAGAATATTCGAGATTACATCATTACACAACATTGCAGATCATCTCGGAAAATTCTGGAATATTATGGAACGTTTGGGAACGTCCCGGAACATCCCAGATCATAATGAATTAAAAACGGGATTACAGGCCGTTTCCTGATAAACTTTAAGTAAATTCGCAATTGTGACAATACAAATCTCTAAATAACATTAAACAGTCACTATCCGCGTCTGTCTGTTTGTGCGCTCAGTACTTCTACACGATGCAACGGAGCAAAACTTCAATTTGGCTTTGAGGACAAAATACTTGACCAAACTGAAAAATTATTTTTCAGTTTGGTTACCCCTTTTAATCAAAGGGTATAGAAAATATCTAGGACATGTATGTGCTACTTTATTCATTTGTGGTTTGAATTATAAAATGAAGGCCATTAAATAATTCAAATTTGGATGATTTTTGAGGCAATTTTGGCATTTTGAGTTAATTGTAATTGTTTGAAAATACCTTACCCTACCTACTGTTTCAACATAATGAAAAATAATATTAAACATCTTAAAAAAATTGCTTTCTTGTCTAAAAATTTTATTTTATTTACAACCATTTTTTTTCTACGTAAATCGATCATTTATAATTTGAATTATGAAAATATCATATTTGCACAGTACACAGAGGAAATTAACTCAAAAATAATTTCCAAATTTGAATTTTTTAATGCTCTATAATATTTTATAAAAATTAAATAATATAGCATATATCCGTGCTAGATATTTACTAAATGTTTAGATTATTTTTTTAAATTTGTAGTTATGTTAGATATTTTGGCTTATAATACAAATTTAAGTTTTCTATTGAAAAGGCCGCGCAGCCGTTCCCCCTTTTCTACATTAGGGCATTATAATTTTTTCACTTATTTCAAGATTGAACAGTTTTTTTTCAATGTATTTATTCGATTCACCATTTCAGGCTATCGGGAAGGAGATTGTAAATGTGTATACCCTCATGGTCTAGGTTTCTCTTACCATTTTCACTCTTTACTGTATTATTGGTGACCGGATAACTCATCGATATGACAATTCAACCCATCTTTAAAAAGTAATATAAAGTCATGAAAAGTGGTGATACAAAAACTAGATTAAATATGTTACGTAGGTTAGGTTTAGACTCAACAAAGGTATTGAGTTATCATGGCGTGCTGTTTATAATGCCAGATGTTTGTCAATATGTAGGCCCAGGTATTTTTCACCATCTAAAATTTGTAGATTTATTTATTCTATTTGCTATGGTTTATGCAAAGTAATTATTTTTTTTTAATTTGAGCCTAAGATCATGTAACCATTTCTTAAAATATTTATTTTATGTTTATTTTTAATCAGCCAATTGTTTAATACGTTAAGGGCCAATTTTTCTCGAAACATGAATAATCGAAAAAGTAATCTTCAAGTTCTTTGAAGTTTTATTCAAGTTTTGTTATTATTTTAGCTATACAAAATAACTGGCCAATAATGATATAAAACAGGACTTGAAAAATAACTTTGAAATCCGATAAATTGTTCAAATACTGTAAAACATCTGGCCCTTAGAAAATAAAAATTAAAGTGTTTGATTAATTCCGCCACAAGAAAGATAAAATTTACCTTTTTTCTGGCACTTAGACACGCCGATAACATATTTAAACGATTTTTGTCTTCAGTGTCTCAATGCCTAGATGATGGATATAAAAATTATTTTCTATGATAATTAAGTTAAAATAGACTGTGGCAATAAAATTTTCATGAATTAAGTTATTGTAATAGAAGAATAATTGTCACTGATTTGTCACCGCTATTCAAATATGTCAATGCCGAGCGTAAGCTGTTCTGGGAAATCACAATAATTACGTGGTTTAGTCATTGCCCAAAGCTGATGCTGCAACGCAGAGTGGGATCGCTTCTCGCTTCCAGTGAACTGGCTTTATTAACGTTGTGACCTTAGCACTGGTCAACAATTAATTCATTACGCGGATCACCGGCTTAATTCTTGCTTATGCGTTCCCATCAAGTGACAAGTAGGTATATAGGTCTCGAACAATTATTATAAACGTCTTTTGATGATATTTTTACAAGGTTTTTTATGCATAGCACAAAAGATAACGTATTATTTTAAAGTATTAGTGTTTCAGGCGAATAATTATTGCTTAAAATAATACGTTATCTTTTGATGTTTTCATTTTTGCGAAGAACTAACGATTTCATTTTAGAAGAGTTTTATTTTAAATCTACCATCATTTGTTTTAGAAGACTTTTATTAAATTGCATCTCACTATAGTTTTTTTTCACATAAAAATTAACCTTACTAGGTCTAAGCCTGTATCGAGGTTAACAATTTACATTCGAGTGAAGCAAATATAAGAGTAATCACAAACATAAAGTAAATCTATATACAAACACAAAATATTTCAAAATTAAAGAAAAAATATGTATTAGATGTGTTATCAGATGGGTAATTTGACAGTATATTGTAACAATATTTGAACCATAACTAATCATTATTCAAAAGAAGAAACAAAATAGATAATAATGATAGATAGGGTGATATTCAGTTTTTAGCAAACGGGACTTATATAAAATCTTATTATTTAAGAAAGGAATTAATTTATAATCTACCAACAATTTTTTTAGAAGACTTTTATTTGTAATCTGCCAACATTTGTTTTAGAAGAGTTTTTTTTTGTAATCTACCAACATTTGTTAAAGGTTTTTTAATAAATCACTACCGGTTTTGACACATCCGTATCATTAACTAGCGTTTAAAAAAAACTAACTGAAAATACAGAAATAACTTAATATTATTAGGTGGGGGTGGAGATTTGCAGGAGGAGAGTGGGAGGAGACAAAATAAGGGTTATAATAATAAAATACATGGCTAGCAATGGTGATGGTGATGGTACAGGGGGTCAATATTTTGTTCACAATATTGATTTAAAATTTTATTTTTATGTTAATTTCTAAAGTTTCCAAGGCGAACAATTTAAAATGTATTATTTGAACACAACTAACTAATCATCACGCCGTGTTCACGCATTAGAAGGTAGAGACGAAGGACCACCAAACAGCTCTGTCTTGGTTATACGCTTCTTGCTTTATTAACATTCATACCTCGTCTCTTCCTTATCCTTCTGTTATTTTCTTTTTATGTTATGACTCTTAATTCGAGTATTTGGTTTACCTAATAGTGTTATGTCTTAGGTTGGGTTTTGAGTACTTCAGCCTTACACGATTTGCAAAGTTTACATTTGTCATACGATAATACTTGGTTTTGCCACAAATATGCTTCGGGGATATCCTTTATACAGCATACAGTTTACTTTCATACCTACTATGTCGATATCATGTCCCACTGTCATAAATCAGGGAAGGTACCATCACTCCGTTATGGACTGCTGCCTTCGCTTCTTTGGACAATTTGGAGATGATAAATAGTACCACCAATTTATAAAAAATAAGGACTGATATTAGTCAAACGAAGAACGTCAAAGTATAAATAAATAACTCGTTAAGAATTTTAGAAGGTCTGTCTCAATTTTGGTAATATACTGTAAACTGATTGGGCCTATACACGCTAATTTCAAATTAAGAATAAACTTTATTGTCTGATAAAATAAAACACTTTATGATAAAATCTGATAAAATGAAGCATTTGGCTGAATATGAAAAACATTATTTCTTGTTCATTTCCTACAATCAAACAAATCAGCTTGACACAGAGTTTTGCGTCGCTATTGAAGATTTTAAAGATACTTTAAAAATACATTGTTTGGAAAAACAGTTATTTTGATCATTAGTTCCTCATTTGACCCTTGCAAATTACTGACCAACTGTTCATTTGGGTAAGTTTTTTCATTCCTTTGTTAGTTTTAGTGTGATTTATTTTCCCCTATAAGGCGTTGTAAATACCCAAGTCAAATAAAATATTGAGCATTGTAAATGGAATAATGAACAAATTTCTACAACATCAATTTTTATTTTGGAATTTCAAAAAATTATAAAACTAGCTCTACACATTGCACACCTCAAGATTATAATAATTTCACTGGACAATAGGAGTTAAACATTTTAGTATTCACTAAAACTATGGCAAATGGAATGTGTGTGTTCGTGCCTACACTTGCTAAATACAATTTATTTGTCTTCGGTATTGTACAAAAGAAAATCAATGCAAAACAACGTTTAAACAAAATTCCTGTCTGAACAGACTGTCTTTGTTTGAAAAGTGAATATTTGCAATGGCGAGTTTAACATGCATACAATGTCCATAAAAGAGTATTCCTCTGATATTTCATAACTTTTTTGTTGTTTAAATTTATAATGCTGTTATGAATTTAATTTGTTCTATATACTTTCTATCTTCTCATGGTTACCAATAAATGACAACAGTGACTATAATTATTCACATTGAAAAGAAAATTATGAAATATTATTATCATGAATGAGTTTTGGTTGCTGTAGTCTAATATCATTCTGTATTTAACTTATTTAATGTTATATTCTTTCGTATATTTATTATAATATGATATCTTGTCCTAATATGACACCTTCAGTTACACTAGAATAAACTCCATAAAATAAATATTTTTCTTACTTTTCACGAGAATTTTTATGTCTTATTACACATTAAGAAATATAAAATTGGTTTTATTTTTACTATACTATATATATATATACAAACTGTGTGAACATACAAATATAAACTGACGATTTCCCGAAAAAATGTACTATTAAAATTAAATTAATTTAAAAACAAAAAATCTTTATTTTATCCACCTGATTATTTGAAGTATTCGTGTTTGAAATTTTTGTACCATGCGAGACCATATTCAAGGTCTAGCGAACAGATTACTTTCCAGAATATTCTAAAATTTTATTGAACAGCAAACCATTTCTCTTCATAATGCTGCATCCAGTTTCTACATAGTTCTTCATAATGTTGCATCCAGTTTCTGCTTAGTTCTTCATATTGCTGCATCCAGTTTCTACATAGTTCTTCAAAATGTTGCATCCAGTTTCTGCTTAGTTCTTCATATTGCTGCATCCAGTTTCTACATAGTTCTTCAAAATGTTGCATCCAGTTTCTGCTTAGTTCTTCATATTGCTGCATCCAGTTTCTACTTAGTTCTTCATATTGCTGCCTCCAGTTTCAAAAGTAAATCAAAACTACTCTCCCTGAATACGACTGTAATAACTTATTTAATACAAGCGGCATAAATTTGGTAGGTACACTATTTTTACATATTTATTAGACTTACTTACGTCTTACACTCTCTTTGAAAGGGGTTTTTTATGTGAGTTCCGCACAAGAGTCCCAGCTGTCTGAAGTCACTGTTGTGAGGCTGATGAAAGTGGGGAGGGTAGAAGATGGGGACGAGGAAATTGGCCTGGTAAACCCAAAAAGACCTAAAAAGTACCTGGCTTTTCAGAAAGGATTACCAAATATGGCACTACTTTTTGACATTAGCTCCATTAGGAGGCCCTGCGGAAGATAATTTTCCCTTTGATCCTGTGCCATCTATGATGATACTGTGTGAAGATCTGGGAAGGAAAAGGGTACGAGTGGTGGGTAGAAATCTGGGAGTCAGTGTGTCCAGGAGTGACGAACGTTTGAATTCATCACTCCCACTACGATGCAAGGCGGTGAGTCGAGAAAGTCTTACTGGAGAGGTAAAAAAATATTCCTCAGCCCGTCACACAGTAGGTCAGCAGCCACCAAGACCTTAACAATCCTCGCCCCTGCTTAGTTACCATACGCAGCAAACTAGTTGAGGAGACCTATGGCAGTTGGTTATCTATTGAATGGTTCCAGGGGTGGCGGTACCCATACTCACATCCCAAATTTACATTTTCTGTAAAAAGTTGATAAGTTAGAGAATCTTATAGAATATTGGTTTTTCACAATTCCTGAGCGCGACTCTGATCCCTTATTTAATATTATCAGTTTGAAATAGGTAGGTACTCGTATGTGCGAGAACCTCTACACATCTTTTCCATATTGGATTTCTAACCATATCCCACGTATCGTCATAAAATAAAATCATATTTTATTCCAATCGCCTCCGAGGCTCCAATGAATTGATATTTGTGGGGTTGGGTCGAGCCCCGAGGCAAAGGCGAAAATATAACACAATTGATTTTCAGCAGCCATTGTTTATTCGCGGATATTTTCTACTCTGGTCAACTTAAAACTATCCCTTCGCTAAACAAAAAAGATGTGTAATTTTATTGATCTTTGGTCATGCTTTCTATGTTTTGACTTCTTACGTGGTTTTCATATAATCACCGTTTTGCCAAGATTTCAAATAAGAGAAGTTAGTTGAGGTTTCTCTAGGTCTCGGTTCACACAAGGCCGAATGATCAATTTACCATGCCAAAAATATTTTTGTACGTATCTTCCTTTTTATATGTTGTTAAAATCTATTCTTTTAAAGCCTTACTTTGAATTTGTAGATTATGCTGGCTATTTTTATACATATCTGGAAGATAGTTATAGAGTGTGTAGGCAATATAGTTAAGAGATTTTATTCCATATTTCGTAGTGTGTGTAAGAATTGTTATTTCGAGAATTGTGGATGTCTTGATTGTACAACAACAGTCAAACTTCTCGGTGTCAATTTAGATTCAGACTTTTCGTTTAAAAGTCAAATAAATAGGACTGTAAGCACCGGTTTTTTTCACCTAAGACAACTCAAGTCTGTCCGAAGAAACCTTCCTACAGAAGCAACAAAACTACTTATCAACTCCTACGTAGTCTCACGTCTCGATTACTGCAACGGCATTTATGCCAGCCTACCAAAATATTGACAAACTTCAATCAGTGTTTAATGCAGCAGCACGGCTCATAACCGGGGTTTCAAAATATTCGCACATTTCAGAACACCTTCGTAACCTTCACTGGCTCAAGTGCCCTGAAAGAATCCAGTACAAACTGTGCTGGATGGTGTTTAAATCCATCAATGAAATGGCCCCACCCTACATCACTGAACTATGCGTCCCGGAAAACACTGGTCTGAGGCAGTCAACTCTTAGATCAGCAACATCATCAGCTGTAGGAAGACTGATAGAACCTAAGCGCAAGCCAAATACTAAGTTTGGTGATCGCGCTTTCGGAGTATCTGGGCCGAAGGCTTGGAATAAACTCCCTCCGGAACTAAGATCCATAACAAGTCCAACAGAATTCAGGTCTAAACTAAAAACTTACCTTTTTAAGCTGTCGTACCCTTAGATTAAATATACCATTCCTTAGAGAAAGTCCAGTTATATTCAATTTTTCAATTAAGTCCTAAATCCTGTATCTAAGTTTCGCCAATAAACAATTAGATAATGTTAATTAAGTGTTAATCTCAAGTGACCTACCAGGTAAGTATTGTACTGTATATTTTCTCCATAAATAGTTAAGTAATAACATAGATAACTGTAGAAATGTATTATAAGTTTGTACAGCGCCCTTGAGGTGATTTTGCACAAAAACGGCGCTATACAAGTCATCCAATTATAATTATTATTATTTAAAGTAGCTAGATGTTAGTGTGGTTTGATTTTTGGGTAATTTGTAGGATGGTGGTCATGATTTCATGTTTGGGAAGGACTGTAATTGGAAGGATACCGAAAATTGAATAGATTTCCTTGACATGTGTGTACCATGGAAGACCAAGAAAATTTCGGAGAGTTAAAATAGTGTTTCATAAAACATATAACATTAAAACTATTTTGGCAAATTAAATAATGTACATACCTGACGCTTCAATTTTTTTTTATTTTTTTTTTATAGTGAATACCTCACAAGAGTCCCAACTGCTCCCGTCTGGAGCCAGTGAGACTATGGCATCCCCAATTGGGGGATGTTGTGAGGCTGAAGGTAAGTGGGGAAGGGAAAGAGGAAGGTGGGGAAGTACCTGACTATTCAGATCTAGTCACTAAACACGGCTAAAGCCATTTGGAGCAACGTTTCAATTCTGAATGGTGGTCTTACACCAGGGCGATACTGGTAGTATCTTCCACTCTGGAACGTGCCGCATATATACTATATATTATTATTTTAATTAATTAATTGTGAAATAACACAAATCAATCAAATAAAATTTATTTGCGCACGCCGGGTTCGAACCCGCGACCTTCGGAATGGCAGTCCAATGCGTTACCACTGGACTATGCCGGCCGTCCGATGAAGAAAACTTTTTGATTTTAAAATAGGGAAAATAGAACGTAGCTACCCCTATGATGAATCAGGCACAACTAAGCAATAATGGCAGCATGAAAAATAACTCAATTTTGACTACTGATTTGTTGTGTAGGTATTTATTTAAAAAGTATACTATGAGATGAAAATATACTTTCATAAGCATTTACGAACTCCCTGTGTAATGGGACCTTTAAAATTAGATGAGTGACTTAATGGCTCTTGGCTTACAATGTTGTGCTTTTCCAGCAATTTTGAATACATAAAGCTTTCTGGAGATCATTATTAAAGGTGTTCCATTGTTAAAATGCACAACAAAACCCTTTTGTTTTGAAAAGTCACAACATCGTAAAAAAATTCCAGCATGGCCCCTGCTGTAATATTAGTATTTTATTTGGGATAAAATCTAACAGTTCATATTCCCGTGATAAAATGGTATGGTTCTAATATCAGTAATATTAATCCCCCACTATTTGGGGGAGTGTGGTTTGTTTGAGTTCTTTACACCCTGTTGTTATTGGATTCTCGTGATATTTTATATCAATGTGCTAATGATTTTGGTATTCTTGGTATTATTATGTAGTTTCTGTAAGAAAGGGTCAGGGATTTACTGTAAGTGTCCTTTGAACGACTATTTGAACGGAAGCCAAGGCAGTTCTTCTTGAGATATATGTTCAGTGGCTACAAGCTTTGCCAAAAATATTTTACAAACGGTTTGCAAATAATTCCAGTTAGTGCTTTAACATTTGTTACTTTGTATTTCAAAAAATTAAAAATGAGTACGTTTAATTCATAAAAAACGAAAATGATTTCTTTCAACAGATATAATTAATAAAATAAAAATATAAGTTTTCTTTATTTTAAAACTTAATTACGGACAGGATGTATTTATATAATTATTTATTTAATTTATTGTATTTATTTAGCCCATTTAGGTTTAACTTTTATAGATAAATAAAAATTATGAATTTTACTAGTACTTAGTAATGATCTTATAATCATATTAACAAACTGATAATAAATGAAAGATTGTTGCATATCTGATTGTATATTTCCTTTTTATTTGTTATTAATATTAAATAGAAAAAAAAAATTACTTATCCACCACACTGTGATCTCTGATAACAAGAATGGTAAATAAAATTTATTTGAAAAGAAACTACATTAAATGGAGCTTTTTCTTTTATTTTTATTTTGTTCACAAGAACGCCCCTGGGCAGCGTTTTGAGGCGTGTTAAGATAGGGCCTGTTGGAAGGGATTTATTAATGCGGGTCTTGAAGAGGCCCGCATTATATAAAGGAGGAAAAGCAGATGCCGGTAGTTCGTTCCACATACGAACCGTCTTGCACAAAAACGAGTGGAAGAAGCGGCCCGTTCTCATGAAGCCAACATCAACTATGAACAGGTGTTTCACTCGTGTTTCACCGGTGCACCGGGGGATCAATGCTATTAGCTTTTTAAAGCAGGTTCCATTAAAATACCTGTAGAACAGACTCAGCATGCGTCTGTGTATTAGAGATGGCAATCGGTCTGTTAACAATGGTTTGTCAATTAGACGGACCGCCCTCCTTTGCACATAATCAGGTAGGTTTATCAAGTATTGTGGGGCGCCAGCCCAGAGGTGGCTCCCAAATTCAACAGTTGGGCGTACTTGAGATTTGTTTAGGTTTAACAGATGGTCATTATTGAAGAATTTCCTAGCCCTATAGTAGACGTCCAGTTTCTTGAAAGCCAGATTCATATAGCCGCGATACTAGAGCCAGTCTCATAAACTTGTTCCAAGCTTATATACTTATTAATTCAATGGATTTTTTATTAGGGAGGAGGCTTCCATTAAATTGCACCAGGCAGTCATTGATCTCCCTTTTTGCCAAAATCAGACATGCTTGGGTTTTTGAGCCGTTTGAACTGACAAGTTTGCTTAACACCCCAGGCACGAATCTTTTCAAAAATTTCCCGAGCTGTACGAACGTCATAATTGGAAGTGTCAAAAAAGTTATCGTCGTAAATATTGCTGTCATCAACGTAGCGATCAATTGGTGCACATTTAACTAGATCGTTAACAAGAGCGGGGTCAGCGACAGCACAGATCCTTGTGGCACCCCTGCATTGATTTGGTGAGGAGTGGAAGAAGAACCGTCAACTGCGGTTTGAATTGTTCTTCTTTTGAGAAAGTCTGCAAACAACTATGCAAGGATGAATATGTACAACTCGACGGTTTGGATATGGAGTGTGGAGTTTAGTGCTGTATTTATTGGGTCATAAATAATCATACTCAACATATCAGGATTGTGTAAATATCCGTTAATAATTTTGAATGATAATAAAATATCTTTCATGTTGTAGAAAGGTGATCAGAGAGAGGAACACTCAAGAATGGTTCTGACTGACGTTATATAAACAGTAATATTTAAGTGTTTTATTTGTAATTACATCAATGTGGAGTACGAATGTCATATTTTCATCAAATGAACTCATCGTATAGACTTTACCGTAATTAAATTATTTCATGCGTATCTAAGAATACACAGATCAGATTTGTTTTTCATAGATAAATAAACAGACAAATAAAAAAAATAGATTAATCTGGTTATTTGAGAATAATATGTCGTTAAGCATTTGTAGATAAATGATTTGAAATTGAACGACAATAATTATTTTAGTGATTTATTTTTGGGGTATTTATGTCGTGTTGCGATACCTCTTTCGTTTGCCAACGTTTTGATCAACACATCTGCTTCTCTGATGATGAACACTGTAATGTTCTCCGAAAAGTTGGCTAGAGATGGAGGTAGCGCAAAAATAAATCACTATAATTTGTAGATATCCAAAAAAAATTATGTAACAAAATTTTACATCCAAAGGGTTAAATCTAAAAGACATTAAGTTTTAAATCATCTTGGAATAAGACTTAAGAACAGACTGTATTTAAAATTAATTATAGTAAATTTTCACCCAAATATTATGTCGGGATAAAGTGTAGTGCGGGCTTTATAACGACTTACAGGGTGCAATTAAACGTTCTCTAAAGTTGTAATTTTTACTAGTGTGACCACAAAAATGAATCAATTCTTATGATTTAGTATTTAATTTATAAAGAGGCAATAACAGTCTTGATACTAGAATATAATTGATCTCATTGTTGTTTTATGTAAATAAACAACTGACCGCGTCGAAACAAGATTCAATCACGTCTGAAAATACAATAACTAAATAAATAAATACTAAAAATACATCAATATTTTTTATACTGATAGAATCAGAAAAAATATTTCATAATTTAACATATAAAAAAGTAGGAATATATTCATGTTAATTTTTAATGACAAATCGTCAGAAATACAAAAAAAAAACGTAAAATGTCACTAAACTTTGACAGTTAATAAATATCAGTATTATCAGTCTGAAAACTTAAATAAGATAAAGTCCAATTAACTGATTATACGAGGCAAGAAGTTTTGTTTTGATAGCCATAAATAAATATATAAACAAATATTAATTGAAATGCGAAAAATAAATAGAAGAGTAACTCCGGATGGTTTTTACGCGCCATCGCAAGTCCACAAATATAGACTGAGCTGCTTTGATGGTTTACCGCGAAGTCCAGTATTGTGGTCCAGGGGATAAACAAAATTATAACATTAGGGTTAAATAATGCTTCGTGCTTGAAATCATTGACAGGCATGTGGAAATATCCACGTTTCCTTCTTCCCACTAACCTAGCAAGTCTTCCCAGGGGCACCCGCTTTGTTAAGTTAGTTCTGCACCTGGGAAGAATCAAAATTCTGTGTTAGCGGACTCACTTGAAAATATCTGGGAATTATTACTTTTCATGTCATCCTAAGATTTTTCTGAAAGTAGAGATAAATCATGAAGCGTCGAGTTATCATTTTCTTGATACAGCTTGAACAAAAGCTGAAAACAGCATTTAAATATCATTTTTTTCACCAAAGCACTTAACTGTCTGTCCGTGGTTAAGTATTATAAAAGATGTCGCTTTTAAATAGCAAGAAGTTTGGAACGCACTTTATTTCCGAAATGAAATTTAATAATTTATCTAGCCCCTTTCTCCTGAACCTGAATTATCCCGCTTTTACTTAACGTAATGAAAAGTCTCCACTTTCACAGAAATGTGTAATAAAACCTAATGGAAAATTAAAGACGATCCAGTTTGACACGTCTTCAAATCCGCGAGACTACGTGTATAAGCAAAATTTGAATAATTTTTATTTATTTACGTTATGTACGAGTATTAAGCGAAATGTGTTTAACGACGCGTGGAAATGTTCACAAGGATATTACTTTCAACATCCATTTAAATTGAGAAATTCTTGCGAGTTCTTGAGTAACTATGCACGGAGCCGAAAAAACAACCTTCACAGTAAATTAGATTGATATTTGTTTTATAAGTTGGGAGTTCGATAACAGACAGTGTGCATAATTAGAATAGCGAAATTGGAGTAATAATTTAGGCAAGGTTTATCTACAAATTGAATTTTTCTTTGTATTGTGAAACGAAATCAAACGGATCACATTGTTTTATTTATTGGCGTTTTTGTATTTATGCTAACGAAAAACAGAGGTTT
This sequence comes from Hesperophylax magnus, assembly GCA_026573805.1. NCBI lineage: Eukaryota > Metazoa > Arthropoda > Insecta > Trichoptera > Limnephilidae > Hesperophylax > Hesperophylax magnus. Next base: position 2,341,757 of record JAIUSX010000050.1, read on the forward strand.
TAGACTGTAGTTCTAAAAAAACAATTGGAAAATATAGATGAAGACTTAGATTAACAAATAAAACTCTATCCAGTTCCTTTATTTATTTAGTTCAATTATTTCAACTTCTGTCATGAAATCTGTTCTTGACTTAAGACTTGTCAAGTACTTTGAAGTAGTATATTATGTTCTTTTCACAGAGTTTACTATTTTGACTTGGCTGGCCTTTACAACAAAATATCATCCGGGGGGACCAGCATGAAATTATAAAGACCTGTATTTCACTTGCCAATATTAACGGCCAGAATTACCTACGGACATAATTACACACAGACATAATTACACACGGACGTATTTACAAACGGACGTAATTACACATGGATGAAATTACAATTTGAGAGTATTATAACTATCTGAACTACATCTACTGAAATTACACGCAAAAAAAATCTGTTTTTAGTAGGCTTCATTTTTTGTGATGCATAAGTGTGTTAACTAAACTTAACATTTGAAAAAAAAGTTAGCTGGGGTTAAAGTTAGTTTTTTGACATGAGTAATTCCAGTAAGTGTACTATAAGACGGTGTAATTCTCTCCATATTTAATTTCATACTTATGTAATTATTTTGGTGTGTAATTCTGGCTTTTGGTTATTTGTTTAACGTTTAACTATCATATTTGAAAATCGAATTCTCTTAACCTTTTATTGGCATTTTCATGCTTCAACAAGCATTTTTTATGCTATCGGGGAAACTATAGTCCTACGGGTTTCAAAGATTTAGTATAACTCAGTCTTCAAATTTAAAAATAGTTTCTTTACTTTACAAATCATTTTTGTTGTTCATAATAACTACCTGAGTATGGGTTTTCCAACTTTGATAAAATGATAATTTCACAAATTTTATAACAATGCAATTGGTTTGTGTGGACAAAACAGTGTTTTTGAATTAGATTTTGGTACGTATACCAAAAACATCCTGTTTGTTTTATTTTTATTGTACTGCATTCTAATGTATTTTAGCCGCAATGTTGGAAACTTGGGGCACGCTAATAATCGAGAATAGGTGTTTTAAGGTAAACCACTTACGGTGCTTCGATTGTTTAATCGGATCCAAATTTCGAGGATGACGGATAATCTGGAATTGCCGGAAACACGTTTTCTAAGAAAGTTTTTTTAGATGCGTACATTTACTCACTTTACACCTGTAGATAGGTAGTTACAAAGAAGATGTGACTTTCAAAGAGAAATTATTTTTTGTAATCGGATTTCGTTTATTTTCTGATATTCCGGAATGTGAAAAAATTCACAATATCTAACTCGAAGATCAATAAATCCACTGTATTTTTTAATAACATTAACATTACCTGCTTATTTCATAATCATTAATGACAGCCTATCTTTTTCATGGAAAAGTTTATTATTTTTCCGAGTCATGACTTCAATAACGCTTCGATTTTCGGATTGAAGTTACGCCACAAAAACTCAAAGGGAGATATGAGCACTCTAGTTCAAAATTTTGTACTGAAATCTTCCAAAGTTTCCTAAACGTAATTATCTTCTGGAATGACAGATAAAACACTTAAAAACATCATTATGATAAAAACAAATGTTAAAGCTCTTCTGCGTAAAGTATCTGCAAAGATATTTGGACACTTTTATGTTTTGATTAAAGAGCTCTTTGTTTCTGATCAGATTGTCTGAATTAACTTTATTATGAAATGCGTTTAAAAAATAACAAGCTTTTTTTTACGTAAGTCAATAGTCAAAGGGATTTTCTTAGCGAATCACTTCCTTATACTATCAGTTTACTAGAAAATGAAATATAATAATAATTAAAGAAAATGAGTTAAAGAAAAGAATTAAAGAGTTTATTCAAAACTTTATGCGTGAGTAGTGCAATGAAATATAGATATGGCATGTTGTTAAACAGCTGTCAATGAACATGACGTTTTGGTGGCAAATCGAAAATAACACATTTTAAATTTTTGTCAAAAATGTATTCATCAGCATAAAATAAAATAAAAATACGTTCATTATAGAGATTAAAAAAAAACAATGGAAAACCCCTTTCTCCTAGAAGAGCTGTAAGATTGACAGCATTTCTATTATTTATATTTTTACCTTTATCTTTGCAAATGGTACTTTATGAGTTATTCGGAATTTTTTAATTTGTTAGTTTGTACAGAGTTGTAATATTGGCATATGCCTAGTCTGGTAGTCGATAATCATGTAAAATTTTTTTTAATGAAAACAGTTAAAGTTCTGGTAGAAAACATATTTTTTGAATTATTGCAGTTAAAAATTGGGCCAAAAATTGAAAGCCTAGGTGTCTTGGAAGCCAACGTTTTTAATCCAAAAAGTAACGGAACGCTTTGGAGAGTTTTGGAACCTCATTGAATTTTTTTCAAATGGAATTCGCGTCGAGGCACAGAAAGGTATACAATGAAGGTGCTAGGATATAAATTAGAAATAGTTTTTGTGTTCCTGACGGGCCATTGAGGGTAGCGGAGGAGTAGAAGGGTAATGGGTAGTAAGGGTGGCTAGGCTACGGGCCCTTGTGCGGAATGTCGAGGGCCGGGTAATGGGATGGCGTTTAACACATAAGAATGCCTTTTTCGCGTTTTTTCTGGATATATAATCTAATTCATTTAATGTTTTTGCTCGGAAAAACGGTTTCCACAGCAAAGTTATATTCAACAACCTTAATTTGCAAGCTTAAAATAACTCCACCTGCCTCCTTGTGTCGTATATTTTTCACGAATTTTGATAGTTAAAACAGTTTCAATTTAAAGTTATAATGTTCACGAATTTGAACATTTTGTACAGAAAAGTGAGATTGACTTTTACTCTTTATAATATTATTAAATTTGTAAGGAAGAGTATTTTTGTAGCAATCGCTATATTTAGATTATGGCAATTCCATATTGTGCCACTGCTCAAAAAACAGTCCCTTTCAAATTGCATACTGTGCCACTACGCATTGCTCAGAAAACAGTTCCTTTCAAATTGCATACTGTGCCACTACGCATTGCTCAGAAAACAGTTCCTTTCAAATTGCATACTGTGCCACTACGCATTGCTCAGAAAACAGTTCCTTTCAAATTGCATACTGTGCCACTACGCATTGCTCAGAAAACAGTTCCTTTCAAATTGCATATTGTGCCACTGCGCATTGCTCAGTAAACAACCCCTTTCAAACTGTTTGATTACATATTATGATGCTTTTTTCCCTTGTGGCACATATATCCAAGCCGCACAGGAAATCAACAGCGTCTACACGATCATGACTGTAGTGTATCTTGTAGTAAAAATTTGGATGACCCGGCAACTCGTGCAACATTTCGCTATGCAATCTTCCTTTTATCTCGATCTCATACCATCGCACAAGAGTCCTAAGTGCCCAGATACTTGCACTCCACAGTAACTACACAGAGAAAACTGACTGATATGACGTATCATTAATTTATTGAAATCTGGTCAAATTATAAGTTTTCCTGTTAAAAATGGAACTGGAGGCCTATTAACAATGATTTGATCAATTTCATATTAGTAGCACGAATATTTTATGAGGAAGTCAGAACACGTGTTATTCAAAATAATAATGGTTTCACATCTTGTTCAGATATATTCTGAACGACTAATCTTTTATTAAGAAATGATCATGCAGTAACATTTCTAACACTATCTTGATAAAAAGGTCCGTACTTATTTATTTCCGAATATGCATGCTCCAAAAAGAGAAGTAGTTTGTAAAGACAGACAGATAGTAAAGACATATTTTACTAGGTCATGCTAAGCTTTACAACCTCTGCCCTTGGCCCGGCGCCAGTGGAACTATAACACCCCATTTCGGAGAATATTGTGAGGCAAAATAAATACGGCAAGTGGTTGGGAATGAGAACGGGTATAGAAAAAGAAATAAGATTGCTTGGTAGCGGTTCAAGTCAAGTCTCTAATGCATTAATATTTAGAAATGTAACACGTTTTAAGGAAATAAAATCAACCCGTAAAACACAGACGGTCTTACTAAAAAACGTGGTGAAATTTTTGTTCAACCGCTAAACTACCGAGTATGTGACAACCTTACCAATTTAAATGTTAAATAGAAACTGACATAAGAGTTCATGGAAAGGTACATCAGATATATAAAGCTTATCCAGTTTGTCTGTTGTGTAAATTTCAAATAATTATAATGTTTGTATTTCAAATGTTTATATTTTTTATATTTTATATCATCATTTCGGAGATGTTGTAAAAACAAATACCATTTTCTGAAATGAATCGTAATAAATCTAGAATTTAAAAAAATGGTGTTTGAAATATACTTTCACCTTAAAAAGCGCAATATTTTAATGGAGGTTTTATTTAATTCATGCGGTGAAAGTCAGTAAAAAAATAATATGTACAGTCTACCTTTCTTTTCAGGGAACATGAAACTAAGTTTACAATGTGACATTACTAATGGATTAGAACTGTCAAAAATAAAACAAATAATAGTGATTTAGTAAAAATAATAGTAATTATTAACGAAAACATGTTTTAAATCACAAATTACTAACCACAAACCAAAGCTGTAATTTTCCCGTGGGATCAGACACCAAGCGCGTGCGCGAGTCTGCTAAAGGGCTATGTTGTCAGATCTTACGCAGCCAGTTGAAGACATTTTTTTATTTGTAATATTCCAATTAAGAAATTTTGCAGTCTTTGTACAATGTATATCAAAACACCGTTTAAAGTTAAATTAAAAGTAATTTTTTGGTAAGACTGAGAGTCTTTTTAACTTTAAAACATCTATTTTTATTACAAAAATACTTATTTTGGGTGTTTTGACTTAGGGGATTGAACCTTCCTCCACTGAGACTGGAGTCAACCTCTCTAACAACCGAGCAAAATTCCGATTGCACAGGACCGATATTTATTTCGTATGTTGAGGTGATTTTGCACAAAAACGGCGCAAATCATCCAAATATCATTATTATTATTTACTGCTCTTATGTCGTCCGATTTGAGAAACATCTTTAAAAAAGAAATTGCAAAAATAAATGTAGTTGCGCAAGCTGGGAAAACCTTTTTTTTTGCAACGTCCGGATTCGTAGCCACGGACCGAAACTACTTAACTAGTAGTTGAAGGAGAAGTAAATACATCGAGGTGTATCACCCCAAAAATTAACACCATAGAAAACTATGGTTTTTTTAATTATAAAGATAACTGCAGAGAAAATAATAGGCCAAAAATGAACCTCGTCGTTTAACAAAGTTCCCCGCAAAGCAACAGAAATAATAAAAAAAGCTGACATCAGACATGGCGGAGGACCTAAATTAACCGTTATGCGATAAATCATAGAACGTCAGAAAACTTAATTGCTTGTCAAAATGTGTCAACTGGTAGGGCGGAAGTAAGGCGGAGTGGCCGGACCAGGAAGTGTCACCCGGCGCCAGATGGCGGGCAACGGACGGACCAGCCATCAATAGCGTAATTCACTTGCTATTTTATCTGTTTCCGATGGCCAAATTATAAATTAAGTGTTCTTGGAAGCTGGAAGTAACCTTGCAGATTAATGCAAATTTTTATTTTTTTAATGTCATTTTTAAATTGAACTAGACTGAGTAAATGTTTAATTTGTGTCCTACACAAGTGACATAACATTGGTAAGAGAAGTGTTAAACTTTAAATATACATTGAGTAAGAATTATGTTTGTAAACCAAATTTAAAACAGCAAGCGTGTATAATAGTATTACTTCATGAAATTCAAATTAAATTTAATAATTTGTGGATAATACAAAGTGATTTATTATAGTTAATTATTTAAATTTATCTTTGGTAAAATTGTTGTCTTTTATGGTACACACTACAAATTGCAAATATTACATGTTATTTTTATTTAATCTTAATATAAGTACCAGAAACAGATTAATGACAAATGCTCGTGTATTTAAATATTTTTTTCTGAAAGATTTTTCTATTTGATATCTTTATTTGAATGCCGGAAAGCAACTCTTTTTTGTTTATCCTCTCGCTTTATTATTTCTTTTTCCTTTTTACTTGCTGTGTACGCATTCCATTTATATTGTTTTATTTGAATTTATAATGTTTTCATGATATTTTCCTTCCCAAAAGGAGGTGCTAATATGTTTTGCTAAAAAAAACCTTAGATTCACGTATATAGGCCATTAGAGATTTTATTAACGATGTTAACGAAATAAAAACGTGCTTGGAAACACTTGAGTTTTCATTTAATTGAAGCGGATAAATCTATTTTTAGGTGTTTATTAGAATTTCTCTGTTCAAAATTTTCTGTAAATGAGAAACCATGAATTTTCCAATGCTTGTAGAATTATTTGAGTCATCATTTTAATTGAAAATCTGCCGCTCATTCAACCGCTCTGACCTAAAATACACTTGGCAGTATCCAATCTTCTCTTTCTCAAAATCTTAACGTCCCTAGCGATTTTCACTCATTTAATTCCATCACACCCTATTCCTTGAGGGGGTTTCGGGGGGTGGGTGGGGGAGGGTGGTTTTCCGCAACGACCAGGCAGTAATCCAACCCACTCAATGGTCAACAGTTACTGTTACAACTTAACCTCACTTGGCCTACTTTCATGAGCCATTTTTCGACACCCCTATTCCTTAAATTTCCACAATTTTACCCTTTAATTTTTTCCTGAAAAGAAAATTTAAATAATGAACATTTTCCTAAAAAGTAATATCGTGTTCTTCTGTATTAATCGTGTAAGTGCCCTTTTTAAAGTTAAGTCATTAAACTTGAATACTCCACGAAAAATCTTACATCCATAAAATCCGTCTTCTTAGCGCAACGCAAATAAGTTGGGCGGGGATAGTGTACAAGTTGTCGTAAAAAGAAATTATGTTTTCTGGGAGACATTCTTTTGATAAGAAGGTACTTAAGTAACGTTTTGCCGACAGTTGAGCTTTTCATGGTCAATTTCTGTTTTATCTTATACCCTTTATTTTAAGAAGTTTTACGTGGACGTTTTTGTAGAAACTTCATTTACTTATTTATTTATTAACGTCTTTTTTAGGGACGTCAAAATAATAGTAAAAATCATACAGTTTTATATATAACTGAACTGCCTCAGTAACAATCTTTTGTTCCACTTAACAAAAACTATTTTTATTGAAATACGTATCTCCTGAAATGCTATAACTTTTTCGACACCAAAAAACTACCGCCAGGGTCGACATCACGACTTGTTCTGTATTCCACATGACAGAACGAATTTTCTAGCCCAGCATAGCGTGACGAGAGGTCGTTGACATTTTCAACATCGGCGTTGAAGGTTTCAAGAGGCGAGAATATATTATTGTTAAATTTTTCATTTATTTATTTCGTGTTTTTTTTACATTGACCGTACACAGGAGGACTTGAGGAAAATAATTTCGCTCAGGGCCTATGTCATGTTCAGGGATGATGTGTGGGATGTCTTTTTCGGGAAACCTCTTCCGATCCAGCACGCCTATCAACCCCAAAGTAAATAATTCTTTGCTGAATTACATTCATCGGAAACAATTTAAAGGTTTTCTATACAAACTGGCGCCGTTTATGGTAGGTCGTTTTATTGGTGATCTCACGCCTCCGAAAATTTATTCCTACAGTTAACATTTATGTGACGCCATCGCGTCTAGGTTTGTCATCCCTGGTCACAAAAAAAAGAATCGCAAATAAACAGTTCTATCATTATAAGGATCTTTTCGATTTTCCAGGATTGAATCCATAAATAAGCGATAAAAAACAGAGTTAGAGAACGTAGAAATATATAAATGCCGCTCCCGCGACAAACATAAAAAAGGCACCTGGAAACCGTAAGCCCCACAATTTATCTTTTCCTTGATGTCTCTTTTTCCGCCCTTTTCCTTCGGTCATTGATAGGCAAATTCATTTTCCGCCGTGTATTTTACATTTACGTTCCAACAAAACCCTTTTTCATCCCAATGACGCATATCAGTCATACTTTTTAATTAAAAGATCGTAAAAGATCGACAATGTTGTCAAGACGTTATCTCGAAGTTTGGAACTTGGAGAGTTAGAAAAGGAAATAACATTTAATTTTGGCTGCCTAATGTATTTTTTGTCGGGAGTTAGTCTAGTAAATCTCCCTTAATGCCCATATAAAAATAATGACCTTCATTCTCACTGTAACAATGCGAGAGATTGTGAATATTTCCTTTAAGTATCATAAATCTGAACTCCACTTTTATAATGTGAGAACTTCGTTTTATAATATCACATTTTCTTTTTCTAAAATAATTCTTCTCTAAGCCACCGCATTGTGGTGGGCGCATCTACATCCTAATTCGCATCTGAATGCCAAATTGAGAAATGTAGTTAAGGCCTTAAAAGACATATTTTTATATTAAAATACATATTATAAGGTTAGTTATTGTACGGTAAACGGATTTTAGATACTTTTGGGTGAATATATTATTATTTTTTTTTACAATAGCTCCAATTTGGGAGGCGTGTATAGGTACCACCGTCCCTGGAAAGATTTATTGGATATCTGACACCCGTGCAATAGGTCACCCATAGTGGTTCGCTACGTTTGGTGACATTGCAGGGGTGACCGAGCTCATGGGGTGAGGTTTTTCTAGGTTTTCTTTGGCGTTTGCCCCCATACTGCTTGGCGGTTCGGATCGTGAGAGATTAGTTGATGGACACTTTTTGATCTTTCCAACTGAACTCTCTCTCTACCCATAGCCTTGCACAGAGATAATCGTATAATATCAATTTAATTAGTAGGAGTATTTAAAGTTTTATACTAACATATAAACATAAACTGCCTTACTAAAAACGTTGGTGAAGATTTTATTAATTTGACAAATGACCGTGCATGTGAAAACATCACTTATATAGAAACTGACATAAAATATTCATTTGACAAATGGCCGTGCATGTGAAAAAATTACTTATATAGAAACTGTCATAAAATATTCAGGAATATTTTATTTATTTATCTTATTTTGAAGGTTATACCCAACAATGCAATAATTCATTATTTAATTGATGGGTATAGATATACTCGTATATCTCCAATAATGATTAATTGAAGTATATGATAATCCTGATAAATCGTGAAACGAAACATGAACGTAACAGAATCAAACAGAATATCTTGTCTTACCGGGACTTTCTGTCTTATCTTGCCTTACGGGAATCTCTTGTCTTACCGGGACTTTCTGTCTTGTCTTGTCTTGCCTTACGGGAATCTCTTGTCTTACCGGGACTTTCTGTCTTGTCTTGTCTTGCCTTACGGGAATCGCTTGTCTTACCGGGACTTTCTGTCTTGTCTTGCCTTACGGGAATCTCTTGTCTTACCGGGACTTTCTGTCTTATCTTGCCTTACGAGAATCTCTTGTCTTACCGGGACTTTCTGTCTTGTCTTGCCTTACGGGAATCTCTTGTCTTAAGCCACTCGACCATTGGAACCTATGTATTAAACGTCATATTTTTCGTCATCAAATTTCAATTTCAGAATTAAAAATATTATATTGCAAATTATTTTTCCAATATTTTTGGCAGCTGCCATTTTTCAATGGTTGTGAAAGTAATCTTTTTATTTCTCTGTGTACTTTTAATTTATTAGTATTATCTTCTTCTTCACTGATAACATTGTTCATGGAAAGTTATATTACATTGCTTACACAGCCAAAGAGTGATGTTTATCTATCGAAAAAACTTCTGATCGAATGTCGCAATATTTCCAAGGTATATTAAATGTGCTATACATATTTCTACTTTTTGAAGATGTTGTAAAAACAAATACCATTTTAAGAAACTAGAGAAAAATACCTTTTTAGTTTTTGTATTTGAATAATACTTTGATATTTACAAATCAGAATATTTTAATTTCAAACACGACTTAAACCGAAAAATAACACATATAATTTTACTCCAAATATCGAAAAAAAAATTTGTGCCCAATTTTGGAAACACATTTCTAATATGAAAGATCACTGTAACCTCATTTTCAATTTTTATCTCGTTTATAAAATAAAAAGATATAATAGATTTTGGAAAAAAATAAAATATAAACAACGTTTATATTGCGCCAATAAAAGCGGTCATTCACCCTATTCCCAAGAAAGGTGACCGCTCCAACCCGGCCAACTACCGCCCCATAGCGATCACATCAGTTCTGTCCAAAGTGATGGAACGTGTGATCAACGACAAACTGCTCACATACCTCGAGAAGAACAAAATTATCAACGACCGTCAATACGGATTCCGGCGGAACCGCTCGTGCGGTGATCTTCTCGCGTATGTGACGCATGTTTGGGGGCGGTGCCTGGAACGTCACGGTGATACCCAAACGGTCGCACTAGACATATCCAAGGCCTTTGACCGGGACTGGCACCGAGGACCTGTTAACAAATTGCCTTCTTACGGACTTCCCGCATCCCTGTGTACGTGGATTGCTGACTTTTTAAGGGATAGGTCGATTCAGGCGTTTGCTGATGGTTTCACCTCTCCTCGCACTCCATAAATGCTGGCGTCCTACAGGGATCGGTTCTGTCTCCGACTTTGTTTTTGTTGCACATCAATGACCTTTTGACATGTGCACCGATTCATTGTTACGCGGATGACAGTACAGTTCATGATAGCTTTTTGTTTGACAAGCCCCCAAAGGGCACACAAACTCCAACGGCTCGGAGGGCTTTGAAGCAGAGAATGGACGGTTATCTCGAGAGTATTTCCTCCTGGGGTAAAAATAATCTCGTCGAATTTAACGTTTCAAAGACCCAATCCTGTCTGATTACGTCTAAAAGGGATCCAAATGATAATCTAGTCTCCTTCAACGGAAGCAATCTTCCGAACAGGCCTTCCATTGATATGCTTGGTATAACTATAAGTGACCAGCTCAGGTACGGGGTCTCCATCGAAGCCAGAGTAAAGTTGGCCTCTCAGAAGCTGGGCGTACTGTACAGGGCCTGCAGATACTTTAATAATACACAACTGCTGACCCTGTACAAATCGCAAGAGCGCCCTACTGTCGAATTTGGCAGCCATCTCTGGTCCGGAGCCCCTAAATACCTGAAAAAAACCCTTGACTCTGTGCAGAAACGGGCGGTCCGTTTGATAGATTCCCCAATCTTAACAGACGGACTGCAATCTTTAGAGCACAGGCGTCAGGTATGTATGCTGTCCTTGTTCTATCGGTATTACAATGGAAGATGCTCTGTGAAACTAGCGTCATTGATCCGTCATGAACTAGCGTCATTGATGATTCGGCACCGGTGCGTAGTCGGTATACACGCCAAACGCGCGCCCAACATTTCTACACGGTTGACATTTTTCACATGAGAACGCGGGTCGCTACACAACATGATTATCATAATAATAATTATAAAACATACATACACATATTTAATTATTATTTTACAACATTTTCTTTTTTATTTATAACCATGTTGATTCGGAGAGTTGACTGCTGCTTATTTTGATTTCTCTGTCCTTGGTCGAAGGCGCTCCTTCCAGTTCCCCGACGTTGACGCCACGGGTTCACTGGAGCTGGAAGGAAAAAGAGGGTCACCCATTAGATTGTCATCCGAAACAAAGTCGGAGACATCGTACTCATCGAACGATAGCCTCCTCGTCTCAGACTCAGGGATTAAAATACTAGGGTTCTTTTCCCATGATACACACAGTTTGGATAATTGATCAAAATGTCTTTTCCAGTACATGATTTTATCATTCAATTTAACCTCAATTAAATATAGTTTATTTCCCAAACGTTTATGTACTTTCCCTGGTACCCACTTATCATTGTTTTGGTCTCTAAAATCCCTAACCATAACTTTCTGATTAATCTTAAAATTCGTAGATACTTTGTTATTCCTTTTATAATAGAATTTCTGATTTTCCTGACATTTTGACATTTTCATTTTGGTATCTTTATCAATCACATTTTCCTTTACCTTCCCCCCTCTAGGTATAAAATTATTCAAATTTGACCTTAACCTTCTACCAAACATTACAACTGCTGGCTCTAACCCTGTTGTACAGTGTGGTGCATTCCTATAATCTATGAGAAAACATTCTAACTTCTCATTATAACCTGACTGAAATTTTTTTTCTAACAATAACAGTTGGCGCAGCCGAAAAAGGAAGCTGAACGGCCGCAAAATTCTTCCTGGAGGAAGAACCGTAGCCGCAGCTGAAAGAACTACAGTTGGAGCAGCCGAAAAAGGAATCTGAACAGCTATTAAATTCTTCCTGGAGGAAGAACTACAGTTGGAGCAGCCGAAAAAGGAAGCTGAACGGCCGCAAAATTCTTCCTGGAGGAAGAACCGTAGCCGCAGCTGAAAGAACTACAGTTGGAGCAGCCGAAAAAGGAATCTGAACAGCTATTAAATTCTTCCTGGAGGAAGAACTACAGTTGGAGCAGCCGAAAAAGGAAGCTGATCAGCCATTAAATTCTTCCTGGAGGAAGAACCACAGTAGGCGCAGCTGAAAGAACCATAGTTTGGTTATAATCCCACCGAGCACCGCGGAAGGGATTATTGTCGCATAAAAAATAAAATAATTTGGGGGCAGCTTCACGGACAGTATCGGACATTGAAGGAGCATCAAGGCAAGGAACTGGTGAGGAGATTCAAGGCGCTGAGCTCAAGGAATCAGCAGCCGAGAAACCGGATGAAAAACGGATCCAGGCAGCTTGTACGGGGACCCGACACGGGAAGGCGTGGCGGTGGTGACCGGACGAGAAGGACGACCAGGAATCCGGACGGAGCCAGAAGACGGTCGGACGCGGAAGGGCGGCGATCGGCGGCAGCATCAATCATCAGATTCCTCCAGTGAACCCGTGGCGTCAACGTCGGGGAACTGGAAGGAGCGCCTTCGACCAAGGACAGAGAAATCAAAATAAGCAGCAGTCAACTCTCCGAATCAACATGGTTAAAATTAAAAAAAAAAAAAATAAAAAATACTGTAAGTATTTTATTCACTTGCTCGTGCCATGTCTTCGACGGGCGTCAACCATTCGTACATTATTCTTACTCCTATTTCTTTTTTTATCACGTACGTCTCATTTTACCCGACTTTTTTCACCATTTACTTCATGTAGCATCATAAAATGTACATTGGTTCTGTCTTTAAGTCTTTCTTAATCTTCCCTGACCTATACCATTGAAACCACTATCTAAACACTATTACCACTAATAAGAACAAACTTTGAAACTTTCAGCAAAAACGGATGAATCGTACAGGAACGCGTACGTAACAAACAAAGAAACATAAATATATATTAAAAAAATACATCTTTTTCTAGTAAAAAAGAGTCTTCGGTGTTGCAATAAGAAGCTGCTGCTTGAAGAACGCACGGATTTGCACTCGTCTCCTTATAAGAGGTTTCGGGTCGCTAGGCATTTAATAAGCGACAAGTTTTGACATTAGAGTCCGAGAGATTCCAGAAAAAAAAGTTTAAATTTTCGCAATGCAAGAGTTTTATTAATTTAAAATTATTGACTGAGCGTAGCGATTTCCTCTTTTGAATCGACCATTTGGGATTTTACCCATTTGTTAATTTGTATATTACGTTCGTGTTCCGGTTTCAAGATAGTTGTCGTTTTAATAGTTCAGTAAAGATAATTTTTTTCAAATGTTAAATTGTCGTGTTTTTCCATTACGTATGTAGGTATTTAATTACCTACCTACAAGTCTTAGGATTTAAGAGTACTTTTTTGACTATATGCTCTGTTAAATAATGGTCCCTTAAGTAATATCGTTACCTTCAAAAACATCTATTTAATACATACGATCAAATGATTTTACGATACCTCCAATTATATACAGTATGTCCAACAATTAAATTTGGGAGATGGACTCCCAAATACTAGATAAATCTATTTGATTCTGTGAAAGGAAGGCGGTTCGTCCGATTGACAATCCAATTGTTAACATACCGATGACCACCTTAAATGCACAGACGCCATTTAGAAATTCTTAGTCTGTTCTACAGATATTTCAATAGATCCTGCTATAAGGATCTAGCAGCATTGATCCCCTATGCACCGATGCATATATGCGAAACTCGAAGAGACACCCATTCAAAATTGTATTAAAATAGCTTTTTCTTATTGTGTTCATACAGTATTCAGTAGTTTACGCTTATATTTTGTATACAGTAATTGACAAATGTATTTTAATTCTACTCAAGGGAAACTATAGGAAAATTTATTTATCTATCCAAAGCATATATTTTTTATGTTCATATTGTAAGCCAGTTCGTAGTAAATAATAATCGAATATGATGATTTAGCAAATATTTTTAAAATCCCTCGTGAATGGAATTATAAATTTTCTTCTAACTCATTATAAAACACGTATTACGTAAATTTGTTGAGAGTGAGCAATGTAAAGCCAATTCCCTCGATTCGTTAGGCGCACCTTCCGACGTAACATGTTGCTAAACAAGAACACAGCCTTGCGTGAGAAATTAGCTCGGTGCATTCCGGCCGAAGGCATACAAGCTTTGATGTTGCGTTTCAAGCAAAGCATGCACTGTTGAAATTCGAGCTTAATAGTAGCCTCAATTTCCTGTTATAATTGCTGTAATATGTTGTCGGTTAATACTGCTTTAAGAAGTTGTTTAACTATCTTAAATTATCTCCATTCTAGACGGTATATAATTATTAAATAAGATTCTGGTTCAGCGCTCAAAATGGCAATCTCTCAAGCAATACCACATGATGACAATTATTTGTCTTTAAATTCTTTATTGGTAGTTAGAATTTTTTTAAAGAAAGACAAACATTCCCGAGTAACGAATAATCTGACAATATTTTTAAATCTCCTACTACCACCACAGTGAGCGGAAAATGTTGCTTGTGTTGTGATGGAGGACTTAGCCAGCCGAGGAATTGAACACAATACGCCTGAGTGGGATCTAAACACAATGCCAACTAGGAAAATGACCGGACTGTTTTGAATTTTATAATTCCAGTGATAAAAATCCAGAAAATCTTCAGGTTCTGTTTGAAAACCAGTGAAGACATGTCGACGCAACTATATGCAATATAAATCTCCCACTAACATATTTAAATTCCTGCATTCCCACACCCAGCATTTTACCCAATTACCTGAACCTGTCTGACAGTGTAAATCTACATCAATGACATTTGCGACAATTTATTTACACGTTGTCAGTATGTTAAGAAAACCTGTACAGCATGCACGTTAAGCATTTAATTCGAGTCAATTATGGAACTTGTGCAGCAATGACCACGCAGTGTCTCTCAAATCCCAGAGTAAGTCTGAATAAAATTTTAGCACACACCCACACAGACCTATACACTACATAGGTCACCTGGTAATAACTGAAGATACGTAGCAACAAATACAGAAAGAAGAACAAAGCGTGTAATCAAAATATAATAACACATACTACCTTTTAACCACTAATCTTGTTTCTTTTTGAAGTATAACGCCCTTCGTGCTGCTCACTCGAACCGCTCATCACAAGTTATACATACGCTTGAAGTCGCTCCGACGCCGATACGACACTGACAGAAACGACGCCGCGACGCTTTGACGCCCCCGCAGTGTCAAAGAGCCGTAGAATGCGCCCGCCGCAAGGAATTCCTGTGCCCGAAATGCCAAAAATGCCCAAAATGCCCAAAAACCTGAAAACATGTTGCGCGGTATTCACATTACAGATACTGTTAGGTTTCTTCTTTAATGTTTCAACAATTCAAATTGCCAAAAAAAAAAAAAACAAATAATGTGGCGGTTTGTTGGTTTTACTTTGACGGCCTCCGTGGTCGAGGGGTAAGGTTTCTCGATCAGCAAGCCGATGATCACGGGTTTAAATCCCTGCATGTGCAAGTAACTTTTATTTGATTAATCTCGCGTTTTTATTCAATTTAATCAATTAAATTACAAAACAACTTGCGGTACGTTCCAGAGTGGAAGTTACTCTGAGTATTTCCCGAATGTAAGACCACCATTCAGAATTAAAACGTTGCTTGAAATAGCGTAAGCCGTGTTTGGTGACCAGATCTGAATAGCCAGGTACTTTTTTTACCTTCCTCTTCCCCTCTTCACTACCATCAGCCTCACAACATCTTACAATTAGGGATGCCATAATCTCACTGGCTCCAGAATTGATGGGAGCAGTTGGGGCTCTTGTGCGGTATCACATAAAAATATAAAAAAATTAAAAATTTACTTTTTCAGTCCTAGCCCGGAATGCTTTTGCAGTAAAGCCTGTTAATATTATTTTTACAAATATATTTTGTAAATCTTAACTTATACTGTAATTGTCAATTTAACTAAAGCTTTACTTCTAAAATGATAACAAATCATAACTTCGATATTCTCGGCTCTTCCTGCAGGATGAATGATTGCCCTAACTATCTGCCCAATCTATGATGGAAAATGGCAACGGAAGTTGAAGAATATTTGTTATTTTTTTTATATTTTGGAGTGTGTGTGTATTTACATTACACAACACAATACAATATCATCAAAACTGTTCTGGACTTATTTTTCAGTGTTTAATTATTATAATACGTAGACATATCAATGTATGTATATGTTTCATCGTAACGTAGGTACCTTCTTTAGTTTCTTTAGTAAATTGCATTTTGATCTGTAGTGATTTATCTTAGCCTAAAAACATTTAAAAAGTCACTATACATCGCACTGTTAGAGTCGGGGCGGGGGATTGGATGGTAATAATAGTGATTCCTAAATGCAACAATGCAGAAAATGCATTACGAATTTTTTTTTCTCTAAATAAGTTTTGGAATAACTGCTTAAAGTTAATCGGATCTGTCCTGACACATCCTATATTTATACCAGGTATTCATAAACAAAATTCTCAATTACTTCTTCATGAATCAGTCTTTATTTATGTATGTATTATTCATTAACGCCATATCGGGCTTTTACAGAAGAAATTGACAATTTATGTATATAAGTGTAACATAATACATGGATAATAGCATAACTTTATATAAAAAAAATTCTTATGCTAATACTAAGATTAACATCAAATCCAAATAATAACACCTAATATTGTAAATAAAGCAAAGTTTCCAATTTAAAGTAAGTATGAACATTATACATTCATATATGCATATAATTATTCATATTTGTTGCAAACCAGTAAGACTGAAAACAGGAAAATAATTTACTCGTAAGTTAAATAAAACATAAACATATATAATAGGGTGTATCGATTTTTAACTTTTTTTTTGTTTTCAAATTCCAAGTTGAGAAAAAGTTGCTACTAGGTACCACAACTTACCACAAAAAGTTTTGGATTTTTAAAAAAATGTTTAGGTCTCCCGCACAAGGCTTAAAGTTTTAATTTTTTTCAAAAAAAAAAAAAATTAAATTTAAAAAAATAAAATTGTAACTTTTGTGTTCTGAACTCATTTTATGCCTTCTGTAAGAAAATGAAAATTAATTCCAGTGGTTTAAGCTTTAAAAAAAACATGGTTCATATATGTACACAAAATTACAAAATTTCATCAAAATTAACAAACTTTAGGGCTTGTGCGGGAGACCTAAAATCAATTTTTTATAAAAAAAAATTATTTCTTACTTATTTTTATGCCCTAATATTACTGTTTTTTAACTTGGAATAAACACAAAAGTTACGATTTTATTTTTTTAAATTTAAAAAAAAATTGGATATTTTTTGAAAAAAATTAAAACTTTAGGCCTTGTGCGGGAGACCTAAACATTTTTTTAAAAATCCAAACTTTTTGTGGTAAGTTGTGGTACCTAGTAGCAACTTTTTCTCAACTTGGAATTTGAAAACAAAAAAAAAGTTAAAAATCGATACAACCGAATATATAATATACTGACATGTATTATAAAACAAATGTTTAAAAAAAGAAGAAAAATAATGTCTGTTGTATCGATAGAAAAAAAATAATAAGTAATTGCAAAATACCAACGCCGTAATTAATATCGAATTTAAAATAGTAGTACTTGGAATGGTAAAGTAAATCAAAGTATAAATATACATATCAAGTACGACCGTACATGCATACAGTCATTAATATGCGTCTGAAAAAAAATAATAAACTAAGGAGTATGTGAGTTAAACGTTGGAAGGTTAGAGACAAGACTTTTTTTTTAAATGCTAATAAATAATACAAGTTAATAACTAGCAAATATGTCTGAAATTAGTTGCCTTTTGAAACTCATAAAATTATTAACACCAAATATATCAATAAGTTCACAGTGTTTGTTTGCAAGGTGATGAATTCTTGGAATCCGTGAATACATAGAGTAGTTAGTATTGAGGTTATTGTTACATTTAAAAGTGTATGTGCTTCGAGTTTGTATCTCAATTATATTTTTCTGTTATGGTTTATCAATTGACGGCCTCCGTGGTCAAAGAGTAAGGCTGTCAACTAGCAATCTGGTGGTCTCAGCGATCCCAAACTGCGCGAGAAAATTTTATTTGATATGTATTATTTCACAATTTACTCACTTTAAAATTATATTTGCGGCACGTTCCAGAGTGGAGAATACTCATTCATATTCTCCTATGTATACTGCATCATGAATCACTTTATGATAAATCCTTATATATAAAAAAATAAATAAATATTCAGAAATAAAACGTTTTTTTGATGAGTAGATCTGAAAAGCCAGGTACTTCTCCACCTTCCTCTTCCGTATCTCCTTCCCCTCTCTACTACCTCTAGACTCACAACACATCCCAATTAGGGATGTCATAGTCTCACTCGCACATTTACAATTTTTTTTACGCTAACCCCACACAGGAAGCCTTGAGGAAAAAATTTCCCCTGGGCCTTTATCATCTTTGGGGAATCTGTGTAAGGGTTTTATTTTTAAAAGGAAGGAGAAGAAGTTCTTGGAAGGAAAAAGGTATGAGCTGTGGGTAGGTATCTGGGTATCAGTGTGTCCAAGATGGATCTAGAGACTGGTTAGAGAGGTCAAAGGGTCGCTCCAAAATAGCCTCTCCCGATCTGGAATGCCACGCAGCTGATGGGCAGGCGCATCCTGAACACACTTCACCCGATGAACCCGGGCACCCCTGCTAAATCACCGATCCTAGCGAACCATTAGGATACCTATGGCAGAGATGTTGGTTATCCAATCAATGACAATGAAAGGCATCGATATTATTATTAGTGGGTTTCTTAAAATTCTATAAGTATAAGTAGTGGATAACATGTACCTACCAGCCTCAATAAGTTGTAACCATGATTCTAACCTTACTTTAAAGTGTCAAGAACAAAGGATGCAAATTTTAAATTAAAGATTCATCTTATAAAAAGTGTAATTTATTATATAATTATTTATTTATTTATTTTATTTAAACGCCCATAGGGCTATAATAATACAGCATGAGATGCAATAATTTAATTTTAATAGAAATAACCCAAGGTGAGACTAACCTCGATGAAACATTAACAGGTTGGTCTTATTTTACTTTAAAATAATTAACATAGGGGGTTGATGTTAAGTTGTAAAAAAATATGCGTAGGAACACAATTAATTCTTGAAATTATAAATCATTACACAATTAATAAACAGGGCGCCAGTTCCATCTAATTTAGATATTTATTTATAATTAGAGGTCTTTCTCTCGTACGTCAGCCTCCAAGAACTGACACTCCAACTGGCGAATTACCTTCCTTCTTCTAATCAGCCAAGCTTGGAACCGCTTGGAACCGCCAGTATTGCCAAATATAAGGCATCTGTCCCAATACTAAAAATAACGGGGTACTTGAATAATAAAAATAACCACGGCTTAAACTGTTGTTAATTTGTAATAGAAGCATGTTTGCTTAGTAACACATCTCGCCTCTTGTCTTGTCTCTCGCCATCTTCAGTCACTAAGCTTGTGGACTTTGGGAACTTAATACACCTCAAGAACTTACACAGATGCTTTGTTTTTGACACAATAGTATAACAGCTTCATTCTACATACATAATTAATTCAGTAATATTAAGAAGTTAGGTGGCAGCAGGTATATAAATTTCTTCAATAGTTGTAAAGTTACTTTGTGGCGTCATTTTCATTACATATAAATGAATCACTTTGTTTGTTATTATTTCTATTTCCGACTTCATATCCGGGTTAAGTCTTCCCCATAGGAAAAACTAAACCCTTCAACACACTTTTCCACAAATGATCATCTAGTCAATCAACATTATGCAAGTGCATTATGTAACCAAAATAAATACAAAACAATACAAGAACAACACGTTAACTCACCATTGATCAAATGGGAAAATAAATCACCGACTCCAGATATTTTCATATCAGAGGGTTCGGCTCGGTAGAACTCCTAACAGGGCCTATAAATCCTATTGATCCCTCAACATAAATATTAAAAAAATTTCGTTATTCTACATGCGTTTAAAATGACTGATTTTTGCATCTGTATCTATAAATTTTTTCATAGATCTAATACGCTTAACTTTTAATGAGAGAGCTAGGTATAATGCCAGTAGCTGAAATAACAAATGTTAGTATTTTTATAGTCTGAGAATGCCAAATTCTTTTTATCTCAAAAATTTAAGTTAGTTTTTCAATTCCACATTGTCAATTTATTCGATTTTTTACGTAACCGTTTAACGTTTCATGTCATTCCATAAACAGTTCCGCCAGTTTTAAAATCGTTGAACGATTTCTTATTTATTTTGTATCAATATTGGTTCGGCTATCGACAGCGCAACCGTGCTAAAGATATCGATATAAAGTCCATTCCTAGTTGATACCATCTTAGCATCTATCGCTAAATCTTGTTAATCGCGCTTAGATTGGCTGCCCATTTGTTTCGGATCTCCTCATTTATTTTTATTTTTTTATTTTTACCTCTGTGATCTCATTTAGGGAATAAAAAATATTAATATTTTTCATACCACAAATTGAGGTGAAATATTCTAGCGGCATTGAAACAGCGTCATTAATGTAATATTGAACGTGTATTATAAAAACGATAGTTTTTTAAACACGACGGTTGATCTGAGGATTGAAAACAACATCAAAGTGATACATTTTTGCCAGTGTATAAACTTACCTAGTTAGCTTTAGTTTTATAAAGGACTTCATTGATAATCCCGGACAACTTTGTTATGAAATTAAATGATTGGGGTTTAACTTAATACACAAAATTATTTCATAACGTTAACCTTTAAAATATTGCCCAAGACGAAGAATATATTAATTTCTATAGCGTTAAGACGTGTTGCTTTTACGTAACATCCAGAGGTAAAGTTTCGAGGGTAATTATTCCACCTATTGTCTGAAGTAAAATAAATGTAAAAACTTCAAAACTAGGTATGTAAACTTTAATATAATTAAATATATTTAATACAAAGTTTTGAGTGATATTTTAACGACTTGTGGTTAGCTCTTTACTTTGCTAATGAGCCCGACCTAGGAATAAATTTGTTTGTTTCAATGTATCGCATTTCGAAGGTAAATCCACTTAATTTTAATGTTATACTCGTTTATCAATTTTGAAGAATATTAGTTGACAAAAAAAAACAATTTCCGCGAGGCTCGGTTTGCTTGAAAGAATAAATTCCACTGTAATCTTAGATGAATTAAAAGGGAAGATTGGTTACTGAGACAACACTCGTGGTTTCACTGAACTAGGTCCAGTGGACAAACTTTTGATAAGTCCATCGGTCAGACAAGCTGTCACCGGCTGCCACAAACACGTAGCTCAAGGCTCTTATTTCACATATTTTTATTTAATACGAATTTTTAAAAAAATGTACATCTATATATATATATAAATTTACTTATCTTACGTAAAAGTTATCGGGGGAAAAATATTAGAAAATATGATATCTACAACAGAAACTTTCAAAATTAGTATCATATTCTCATATCTCGGTCCTAAAATATATAACAAAATCCCCTCTCAGCTGAAACTGTGTAAATTGTCATTCTTCGGTCCAAAAGTGACAAAATGGTTGTTGAATCTAGGCAGGACTGATTCCGAAATGATACTAAAAATGTAATTTGAAATCACGAACGCCTCTTTGTATCTTTTTTATTTATCTTTTTATATATCTTCGTTTTAACATACTTATTTTAGCTAGTCTTAAATCCTGTATTCGTCTAAGATAACTTGAAACCTGTAAATTTGACTGTCCTGAAACGGGAATTCTTCCTAGTTGGACAGTCTAAATCATAAAATGTAATCAATATGTAACAATTTTTAATGAAACATTCATGATTAATGTAAATCAAATATGGATTGCGTGTATTCTGAAATAAAAACATATTCAATCAACTGTAAATTAAAGAAGGATGAGTTTAACAAATAATCGTTTATTCAGAATGGAGGCTAGCACAATATAAGGTTAATTAAATAAATGAAGTAGCAAGAGACTCTATTTTAAACTAAAGGATTCTCAGGGCCGTGTGCAGGACTCGAAGAGCATCTGCATGTTGAATTTTATAAATGAAAGTCATCATAAAAGTTAAGAGGTGAATTTATAAAGGGCGCCATTTATTTCTTCTAGAAATAAAAAGATTTAAAGGGATAAAGATAACCCGTATAACTATCTAAAGTTAAATGATGATTTACGTGAAAGTTTCTTCCAACCCGCCATGTTGTGGTACTGGTCGCCGATGGTTCCGCAAGTCACAAGTAGTCTGCTCCGCTCCCAAAATCTGACTGGCTGGAGAAATTAATGATTCTCCTCTTCTCTGCGCAATCTACTGCGCAGCTCACCGGTAGCAATAAAGATGTCTCTCATCGATCGATATCTTGAAGAATCGATCTCAGTCCGGGGTTTGTAGTTTTCTCCGTTACATTACCCCTCCACCAAAGAAAAGAACGGACCACCTGGCTCCGAAGCACATGACTGCATTAGATTTCTTCCTGGTGTTGGAGGTGTAGAGGAACCCTCAGGCGTCATAGTTTTGCTTCAATAGATGTGTATAATTACAAATGTTGAGATTTCCATCCTCCAAATTGAAGCAGTTAAACTAGTAGACCATCTACGATGAAAACAGGGAATATTAGCTTGAAATTCTTCTGTAAGCAGCAGCAGCAGTCCCAAACCATGAAGACTTCCAAAGATGATGGTGAAAATATAAAAATCTTGTCTTGTTAGCAGATATTTTTGAGCAGCCAGTTCCGCTTCTTCAGGGTGAGCGAGTCAATTTCTTTTCCCTACATAATTATCTACCTAACGGGTTAACCAACAAAAACAAGATTATACAGAAAAAAATTTCATAAAATGTTGAAAACGGAAAAGCCTTTCAAAAGGAAAACACAGCAGCCCTTTTACTATAATGTAGCAAAATGACAAAAATTCTAGTAACAGAATGTAAACCTGGAGAAACAATATTTTTAAGAAAATATTTTTAAGAAAATAATTATTTAAAATGAAATTCAAAAGAAAGTTTATTTATTAAAATGTTTTGTTAGAATTAACACCATCTAGTGAATTATCCTGCAAGCATATTGATATCAAGGACCCAAACCCAATCAATAGATCTAAGACCAAACCAATTGAAAAATAAATAAATCGATATTAAATAACAACTTTTAAAAACATCCGATAGATGTCAGCTCTGTAAAAATTCGGAAGAATTTAATAAAATATTACTAGTACTTGTGTTTTAAAACCAAACAAAAGTTCAAATAGAATAAACTATTTTAAGAATTTAAGATATTTGTGTAGATATCCAAAACAAAATTCAATGCGAAAAAAAAAACCTCCCATAAAACAACAAACTAATTCATTATGCAAATATCAGAATTGTAAGGATATTTGCAGAAGGAGTTAAATGAACGCACAACATATAACATTCAACAAAAACATTAATTTACTCAGGTACAAGATTATTAATTTGCGATGCAAAATTAATACAAAAAACTAAGTACCGTTTATTTCGCCAACTTGTTAAAACATCCCCGAAGGTTAACAGTTAATACGAAAAACAAAATTACTTTTTGGTAATCAGAAAATTACTCGGAAAGTCTGATTAATTTAGTATTGATGGTTTTGTACCTCAGATCCTCATAAAGAGAAGGTAAACCTAATCAATATAAAAAAAATACAACGTGACGTTCGTATTTAGTACGCGCATATGAACGTAAATAAAACTTCTACCAAGATTTCACACTATCAAATAGTATCAAAAACAATATCAAATAGTACATGGCCTCCCCGTAACCTCAAAACTCTTCAGTGACAGGGTCCCCATGGACTAATGATAAAAAAGACAGGAATCAAACCTGAAAGTACAATATCGTACTATCGCATATCAACAATGCATACTAAACAAAGCCTATCACAAGACTCGTGTATATGTGGGATAATAACAGTTCTCAGCGGTTGTAACAACATGTAACTGTTCCCACTAGATTGACAAAACATGACAGTACATGACATTAACATGACATCACAAAACAAACACAAATGGAGGATGGACAGTTCCCATTCATGGCGGCAAATAGAAATGTCGTCCACCAAAAACATAAAGTGAATTTAAAGATAAAAAGAATCTTTTCATGCAACAATGACATGAAAATTTTGCACCCAACAACCATGTGTTGCAAGTGACCTCATGCGTATTAGCATGATACGTTTGAAAATAAGTGACAAGATAATGTCCTTAATAGTGCCTGAGAATAAGGTACTCTGTGCCAATTATAAGAATAATATCAAAGAAATTATTGTTTCTTAAAATGATCAAATTTGTAGTAATTTTCTACATTTAAAACGATATTTACGGATAACGTTAAAACTAAATTTATGATAATTATAGTCATGTGGAAGTTATTGAAATAAATTCTTTTCAAATAGTATCTATTGAATAAGAACAAATTACACGGCAATAAACTTAAGCTAAATGTAAAGATTAAAACGATTGCAAAGTATATCGTATAAACAATATTGAATATAAAAAAATCCAAAACCCAAATTACAAAGAAAAAGGTAAACAAAAGGGTAAAACCTTCTGTAAAATATCTTGTTTAACGAATGTTTAGAATGGAAATTCCTGTAGAACTTATAGATTTGATATTTTAAATTAATTAAGGTCATAAAAATTGTATTATACGCCTTAACACAATGACTATTAACCTGTAAAAACTAATTTTCCTGGACAAGCATACAAAAACTAAAAAAATATGGTCGTACGTGAAAATTATGTTTTGTTTAATAATTAATTAAAAACAGAACCTTGTATGAATTGAAAGAATGGAAATTCAGAATTACTTGAAAACAATTGCCGACAAATAAAAATTAACCTATAAAAAATTTAGTTCCAACTGAGCTCGTTGAAAAAAAGATTTAAAACATTCCCTGTTTGTTGAAAACCCTTTTCCCATAATAAACAAAATATGAGCATTGAATATTAATGGTCCTATCTTGTATATTAAAAGTTAAAACTAAATAAATTATAAAAGAAAACCTTCAAAAAGCAATTTGCCGACAGCAAAGGAAAACGCAGATCAGGCAGGTGTGACGTCTCGCTCCTAGTCCTGAAGCATTTATCCAATGTTGAAACAGCATTTACTCTGAAAAGCATGTTTTGTGTATTTCATTATTGAGTAAAAACAAATGCAACATTTTAATTTTAAAATACAGTAATTAGAAAAAATATATTTTGTTAAAGTATATTGAAAGTGACAATAAAATTCCAAATTTAAAAATCATAAATCTTTGTAACTATATTTTTATAATTTAAGAACACAATAATATGTGTAAATGGTTTTAATAAGAGTTGAACACTTTTATGTAACAATCATCCACATGACAAACGTAATATTAACTTTATAAGGTAAAAAAAGGTTATTATTGAAAGGAAATTACGGATCAATAAGGTTGCTATAATATTTCGAAATAATACAATTACGGAAATTAAGGAACCTATAATATAGTTTCATTCACTGAAATTCAAAGAAAAATTAACAATCGCATGATGTTAAAGTTATAGTAGAGGTTAAATAAATAACTTACTCCGTATTTTTTTTTTTTAAATGAGATGCGAAGAACTACTGTCCGCATCATGATCATTTCTAGCGCCATTCGTGAACGATGAAATATGTACCTAAATACTCTGTTAGGACAAAATAAAACAAATTAGCACACAATAACCATTATCTCGTTAGGATTTTAAAAAGCTACGTATAAAACGTGGTAAATAATGAGTAAATACTCAAGATATAGCTAGCGGCACACAGGATGAGTTCAGATTTGAA
Source organism: Hesperophylax magnus (assembly GCA_026573805.1). Classification (NCBI taxonomy): domain Eukaryota; kingdom Metazoa; phylum Arthropoda; class Insecta; order Trichoptera; family Limnephilidae; genus Hesperophylax; species Hesperophylax magnus. The sequence continues at coordinate 2,367,930 of JAIUSX010000050.1, forward strand.
AGCGGGAACCAAAATAAAATAAATTTTAAACTAAGAAGAAGAAAAAAAGTGTGAACTTACGAAATCATCGGTGAACCAAACCACAACGTTGAAAAAAACTTTAAACACGACCAAAATGATATTGACCACACGTGTCAAAAAAAAATTCTACCTACTGGGGTGAAAAAGATGACATTCAAAATGAAAAATTTACAAAAAAAATTCAACCGATATACACACGTTGCAGGCGCCATTGTAACAATTTCTAATGAAACATTCATGATTAATGTAAATCAAATATGGATTGCGTGTATTCTGAAATAAAAACATATTCAATCAACTGTAAATTAAAGAAGGATGAGTTTAACAAATAATCGTTTATTCAGAATGGAGGCTAGCACAATATAAGGTTAATTAAATAAATGAAGTAGCAAGAGACTCTATTTTAAACTAAAGGATTCTCAGGGCCGTGTGCAGGACTCGAAGAGCATCTGCATGTTGAATTTTATAAATGAAAGTCATCATAAAAGTTAAGAGGTGAATTTATAAAGGGCGCCATTTATTTCTTCTAGAAATAAAAAGATTTAAAGGGATAAAGATAACCCGTATAACTATCTAAAGTTAAATGATGATTTACGTGAAAGTTTCTTCCAACCCGCCATGTTGTGGTACTGGTCGCCGATGGTTCCGCAAGTCACAAGTAGTCTGCTCCGCTCCCAAAATCTGACTGGCTGGAGAAATTAATGATTCTCCTCTTCTCTGCGCAATCTACTGCGCAGCTCACCGGTAGCAATAAAGATGTCTCTCATCGATCGATATCTTGAAGAATCGATCTCAGTCCGGGGTTTGTAGTTTTCTCCGTTACAAATATTATAAAAATAAATAGATAAATTTGGGAGGCGGATTTGCGTGCCGCCGCCTCGGGAACCATTTATTGGTGAACCAACACCTCTGCCATAGGTCACTTCAAGTGGTTCTCTACGTTTGGTGATTAAGCAGGGGTGTCCGGGTTCATCGGGTGAGGTGTGTTCAGTATACGCCTTCCCACCAGCTGCGCGGCATGCCGAATTTGGGAGAGGCTGGTTCGGGGAGACCCTTTGACCTCTCCGACTGGTCTCTCTTGACCCATCGCCATACGCCGCAGTGGGAGGGATAGATCATTCGCCCGTCAATCCTGGACACACTGATCCCTAGATTCCTACCCACCTCTCATACCTTCTTTCATCCCAGAACTTCATCTGCTGACTTTACCTAAAAATACCCTCTACACAGCACCCTCCAAGATGACAACCTGTGTACCTGTGTTGGTTAATGTAAAAATCCACAAATCAATCATCCACTAAAAAGAACAGTTGCACTAAATACTAACACGTATCAAAATATAGTATTTATCGTATTTTTAATTAACATCAAATATGGAGTTACTAAACACGCCTTAATTTGGTAAGCGGGTTTGGGTACCGCTAACCCGGGCATCATTCATTGGATAACCAATACCTCTGCCTTTGGTGACCCGAAGTGTTTCGGTAAGTTTGGTGGGTTAAACTATAAGTTAAAGAGTGGAGGTTCAAATAAGGATTGTCATTATACTCCCATTTTAAAAGTTTTACAAACTGCATTGTTACCTCATATCGATTTTATGGAGTTTATATCATTTTTTATGTTTTAATTAAAAACCAAATTCAAATAAAAAAAAATTACTGCACAAAAATACAGAATACAAAGCGTATGGCTTTGTATTCTGTATTTTTAACCTAACCTAACCTAACATAACCAAACAAATACAAATTATATTTTAAAACCCAACAATTAAGTGTTAAAAAAAAAAAAATAAGAAAAAAAAACCAAAAGTATTTAATTAATGTATGGTATTCATTTAAAAGGTAGTGACATTTGTTTGAAAGAAATGTTTTTAGTGAGGTGGGAGGTTGTTATATACTTTAATGGCCATGTAGTGTGGTCCTTTTTGAAATTTAGTTTTGTTTGATTTTGGAATTAATAAGTTTTCTGTTAACCTTGTAGCCTGTTCATGTGTTGAATTTTTTGTGGGAACTTTTCTGGAGATGATCGAACTACAGGATAATAACAATAACTCCCTTATATATATGTCCGTCACTGTCAGAAGTTTGAGATTATTTAAAATTGGTCTACATGAATCCAGGTGATCGGAGTTTGTAATTTTTCGTAGCCACCTTTTGGATGATAAAAACATCTTTGGCGTTTACTGAGTTGCCCCATAAAACTATTCCGTATTTTTATAATTGAGTATACGTGGCCATAGTATCCGGTGCAAAAGAAAAGCTACTGATTTTTGCTATAACTTTAGATATATGTTCTTTCCAGTTTATATTTGCATTTAGTTGTATTCCCAGCAGTAAACAAGTTTGGGGAGGTTCGATGTGATTGTTATTGAGTTAAAATTTATGTTTATAACTAGTACTGGACAAAATTTTAGAAGTTCAGTTTTGTTTGTGTTAAGCGACAGATTTTGTGATAACAGCCAGTTTGCTATTGATTGACAAATCTCGTTAACATGTTTATTAAACTCGTCAACATCTCCAGTACATTCAAATAACAGAGCAGTGTCATCAGCAATCATTGAACATTCTGTGCCAGCAGACAAGATACGCACATGAATACGTATTGGCATCTTAAATTGCTCTGAACGTCTACAGGCATCAAGTCCTTATCCCCGACGTGTTTTAAAAGTCATCGTCAAAATAACGATGACGTGAAATGCCATTTCCTTTAGATAATGTCTCGCAAACGAGCGTCCTGATAAATGAAAATGACTGTTTTCGCTCTGCCAAGCCAACATTCATATTTTCCGAGGGCTAGACAGTTCAAAATTATTACGGAAACTGCATAGGACATTTTTTTGAATGGGCTGAATAATTCTTCTGCCTCGATGATTTCAGTGCCGTTTCCTTCGAATACATTGAACACTGCAGAAAACGGAGAATACAGGAAGTAATACTCGGATGTATATATTATTTCAAGTGAATATGTATTTTTGTTTTGTCTACCGTTATCCATACAAGCGACAGAAAGGTTTTTCTCGCAGGTTCTTCTTTTATGTCGAGCATAGTTACTTAGAGTTAATTTCAGAGTTTATTTTTATGCAAATTGTGCTTTAATCTCTTACTATAAATATACAACAATCTAACCTCACTTAACCTAGCCTAAACTCCTGACGTCCTGACTATGGACAAACCCATTTAAGTATACGGAAATCATTTCCAAGTAAAATATTGATTACTGCTTTATGTAAGATACTACAGAAAACGTAAGCTTAAATATTACGTTAGCTGCAGTACAGTAACGCAGATATTTTATATATATTTTTTAAATGTAATAACAATAAGTGTTGAATGTTAAATGTTGTATTACAAATTGAATTGTTTGACGAGTTGGGGGTGAGCCTACGTAGCTTAGTGTTTTAGATTATCTGACTGGCAATCAGAAGGATGCAGGTTCAATTCCCATCGACGGCATTTATTTTTACTCTGGAGATATTTTCAACTTGTATTATTTATTAAATTTCTTGTATTGTTATATTTCAGACGAATAATTGTTGCTTATAATGGTATAAATATAAATGGCAGCATACGCGTTATTATAACAAACAAGTACAAATGTAGGTACATGAGGTATTGCAAAATGAAGTCGTGAATTCCAATTAGCAATACAAGGGCTTCAAAATCAATATAAATCGTCTGTATCTAATAGCCATTTTTTAGATTTTTTCACTTTTTTAGGGTACAATACAGTATTATAACGATGCTGAAAAGGCAAAAAGGCGTAAGCGACATTTTTTTTACAAAACGAGCTGATCATACAGTTTTGATAAAAAAATTTGTCTTGTAAAAACTGCAAATTTAGCTCATTTCGACTAAATTGTTGTTTACGACCTTTTGCTTTCCGGTGTCGATATGAAGGTTGGTGTTTTTTCACCTTATTTATTGGTACATTTCAAAAATACTGAATCTTGTAAAACAGGTTGACTAATACAATAATATTCCTCTAACAATTACAAAGTTTACAGACCGTTAATTTAATATTACATGTGTGTGCAGTGGTATATTTATGGATTTATAATTTTGCAACGGAGTTTTGTATTGTTCGGATGTAACTTATATTAGTTTTACAAGAATTTTGCCTAGAAGCAATTCCTTATCGGATAGTGGATTGATATATGAATTACCATTTTTAACATTGGAACTGATTTGTCAAGAATTCAGACTTTCGGAATAGTTTGACAGCGAATGTATCAATTTTCCTTCTCAATCGTTCCTTTGCACATGCATACGTAAAGTACATTTCACAGCGAGGCTGGAACAGAGCGTTATGTCATCCAGATATCGAGCGTTTGGCAGTGGAAACATAATACGGAGAGACCTTCGAAGCTTTTGGCACTAAGTACACAGTTACAGCGACCTTCGGATCTGTTCCAATTTTTAAGGCTTTGTCGGGTAATATTCGCGGCTCGCTCCTCTCCATACATTATTTAAAACTATTGATACCTAGAGCCAAATTTTCAATCGTTCCGATAGTTTATTGCAGTATTATTTTCGTGTTTAAAAGATTTATTTCACAGAATTTCTATTATAAAGGATGAATTTCACAACATTTATCAGATTTAATAATAAAAAAAACCTCAAAATGGATTTAGATTTTGCATAATGTGTTTGGTCTAATTTATGTGTGTGAATCTGACACAATTTATAGTACTACGATAACATCCATCCGGAGATTTTGATTACTTTGAATGAATTCGAAATAAAATATTATTATTTTTTTTTTTTAATAATTTTATTTTAGTGATTTGTACATTTAAGTTAACAAATGACTAATTAATTTTTACATATTAATATTCTATGTTTTTTCTTGTTTTATGTGGCTTCTACACAACATCTTGAATTTTTCAATTGGGGCAGACTTTAGATTTTCCGGCAGCGCGTTATAGTATTTCATCCCTTTATAGAATATACTGTTCTGTGTATTCGCCTTGTCCTTTTTTGGTAGCCTGATTTCATTGCACGTCCTAGTTTTATGTTTGTGTATGTCCTTGTTGTATACAATTTTATTTGAAAAATATTTGGGTAGCAGGTTGTTTACTATTTTGTGTACAAATATCACCGTGTTCAAGGTCAACATCTGTTTCACCGTTAGCCAATTTAGTTCGTTTAACATTTTATTTACTTTTGAATATCTATTTCGTCTGAGTATTGTTCTCATTGCCGTATTTTGGAGAATTTGAAATTTATTTTGTTCTCGGTCGTTACACAGAAAAAGGATAGTTGAGCAGTAATTAAAATGTGTAGCAATAATGGAGTTATAAATGGTGATTGCAGTTTTAACGGACAGTTTTTGGCGAATTCTTCCCAAAAAAGATATCTTTTTTCCAATTTTCTTTTGGGGATATTCAGCATGTTTGTTAAAGTTGAGTTTGGAATCTATTATAACTCCTAAGTATTTTATATCGGTAACATTTTCAATAATTTCACCATCAATTTTGATTTTGCTTTCACTGGATGTCTTCTTATAACCAATTACCATACATTTTGTTTTTTTTTTGTATTTAATTTAAGCTTATTTATTTTTAGCCATCTTGATACATTATCTAGTTCATTATTTAAAATATTTATTAGTTCTTCATAGTTTTCTCCAATTATGTATATAAGTGTATCATCGGCAAATAGTCGTACTTTGCGTTTTGAAAATATTTTCACCATGTCATTAATATAGAGTATGAATAGTAGAGGTCCAAGGACTGATCCTTGTGGTACTCCTAATTTATTTTCCATTGGTTTTGAAAATTGATTATTAATTTTTGTTACCTGTAACCTGTATACTTTATAAAAAATACGAATTAAAGTACAAATTATTCATATTTTGCAAGTACAAATAAACATGTTTAAAGTCACGATGGTAGCCTTCATTTGTCGGTTAAATCAACGAATACATAAAAAGAAGTTACTCATTTTAAATTAAAAACGAAAATGTTTGAAAATGTGTTTCTTAGTCTATCGTCCCACGGGTCGGTAATGGTGAAACGGTAAAGATTCAACATGAACCGTAAGACCCTGCGCAGAAAACTCTCACAAAGGCTGCGCTGCAAACCGAACTTTACTTTTCTGCACATCTCTCGGCTTATGTCGATTCCTTACTGGATTTGACTAGGACAGCGGACAGAGTTTTTATAAACCTTTTACCGAAATGCGTATGTATTTTTTAAATACTAAAGATATCATTGGCGGAGGCTTCGTCCCATAAAATTATTGCCGAAGATAATGAAATAGCTGCTGGACGGTATTAGAGAATCTATTTACATCGCCGTCGTAAACGGTCGATCTAAATGGGAGTCTCTCATCAGGGTGATACTGACAGTATGTACCGCTTCTATATTGTATTATAAATAAAACTCTCTGCGGATGTTTACGGTATTGTTTCGAGATTGATGAAATTTTTCATACATGGCCTTCAAAATTAGAGGAAGGTCACTGTCTATGAGATTTCGAAAACCAATATATTCGCCTTTTCCTAATCATGAAAGCACGATATAGCCCGGGCAACGCCGGGCGCTTCAGCTGGATGGTGTATATTTAAAAGCGTAATAGATTTGCTCAACGTTGACGTAAGTTTACTTTAAACATGGGTACCGACATAACATTTAACGACCCTCCAATTATAATAATAATAATATTAGCTTTGCTGGATTAAGTGGGAAATAAACCGTTTCAGTTCTCGGAAAAGAATTATTTGCCTAGTTTAATTTTTATTATTTATATTTTGGTTTACCTTTAGAAAAGCTCTTCAGCGCCGCTGTGCTGTTGGCATGGATACATATTATGTAATTTCTGGATTCTCTTTGATGGTTAATTTTTCAAAGCCAAATTATTATTTTTGAATCATTTTTGGGAGGGTTACCGTGTTCTCTGTTATCTGATTGAATACGAAAACATGGTCATAAATATGGGGCAAACCTTTGTGTTAACGTATGAAATATTAATATCGGACATACTTCTCGTCAATCTTCCGCGTAATGAAAAATATACATGTTAATCGGGATGACTTTGATCATCGCAAATATCTACATAATTCTTACAACTCAGAAATTAAGCTTCTATAAAAAAACACATATATTTGATTTCCGATTTTGTTTTATTGGTTGAATAAATTAATGAAAATCTGGGAGGGAAATTAACCCACTTTCCAACAACCGATCGAGCTGAAACTCGTCAGATATATTGGTTGTCAATTACTAATTTCCATATTAGCATATACCTATCCAATTAGGATTTGACTTAGGTGTAAGCTGTGTTGACTCCAGTCCCGAGGGGAGGAAGGTTCAATCCGCAGTTAATCAAAAAAATATATATATATGTAAACTTTGAAGCCCAAGGGATGGCGCGACTAGGTCGAAAATTGGAAAGTATTATAATGATTTTTTATTGTTGTTATTCTTTTTTAAAAGTTAATGATTTTTTTGGGCAACGTGAATAAATGACGTTTTAAAAATAAGAAGAAAAAATTATCAACGATTATAATAGTTTCATGTCATTTATATTGCAAAGTATATCAGTGTCTATCGACACATATTATTTTGGTTATGATCGTATCGCTGTAATAAGCTTATAAAACATGTTTATCAAAAGTTTTCCCACTCCGAAAGATAACTTTTATCCCCATTTTTTTTTTACTCCCAAACATATTATTTTCTATTCCTCCCACAATTATTTTTTTAAATATATATATATACATATATTGTGTATCTCAAACATGTAAAATAAATACGACGTAACATATTCCTATACAAATGATGTCATTATAAAGTTTTTAATTTGATTAAATGTTAAAAATTGATCAAAGTAATCCGATTTTACGTTTTATATTTTAGAATTGCGAGGAGGTACCCAAAAGAAACCGAACTGATGTTTCGGGGCCTTAGTTTTTGCAGTACCGGATTCTGCCGGAAGAACGGTGTACAGTTACCTTTCCATAGTCATCCTTTCGGCTGGTTTGAATTTTTTGGTGATGATTGTTTTATGTTTTCGTTGTTTTTACGTTGGCTGATTTATTGGTGATTATCGAGTTGCCCTGAAGTTTTGAAAACTGATACAGAAACTCTTGAAACTCAAAAACGGCCTAAAAGGATGATGCTACGGTGAAAACTAAAATTTTTGGTTCTCGGATGAAAAAAAAACTCCTCTCGTAAAAACATATTAGCATTGTCTTGATGTTTTGTCTAATTTGACGAACTTTTTTGGGGGGAGGCGAATTTAGAGTTTTCCATAAGATTTCGTTTTGTTTCAGGGTCTTATCCATGGGACCATGATTCGTCACCTTTGACGAACTTGGATAAAAAGTTTGAGTCATTTTGAACTCTGTTCACAAAAATCAGCCATCTCAAAAACGACGAGCACACAAAACAAAAGTCGCCAAAACATCAGCCGAAAGGTTTAAAGACTGAGGAAAGGTAACTGTAGACGGTTCTACCGGCAGAACCCGGTACTGGAAAAACTAAGCTCCCCGCAACATCAGTTTGGTTGTTTTTGGGTACCCCCTAGTAGAGTCACGTGGGGTAACCGTACGCGGAGTGTAAGTGTTCGCAGTGATGTTTCCGACAAGATTGTGCCTGTTAAGCGCCCGCGTGTTCCTTAATTCATTAGCGTTCTGGATCGCGCCGAAGCAGGACATGTGTACAGTGGATGCTGATTTGTCAATAAAAAATGGTATGTAAATGACTTTTTTACGTGCTTTTCTTAAATTTTTCATCTCCGTTACCGATGTGTGCTATTGTGTAACCAGTTGTGTCAGAGCGACTTGGTCTACGGTAATTTTTAGTGAAATATTGTTAGTTAGACGGGTGCAAAGTGATAATTCTAATAAAGATAACCACTAATCTGATTTTTAAAGTTTATTGAATTTTGGTGTGATGGGGTAAGTGTGCTGGGGTAAGCGTTCGCAGTTGGACGAGTGCGAACACTTACCCCGATAGATGAAATTGATTTTATAGCATAATATTTCAACTCTCGTTATTTTTTACAGTGAAATATGCCACGTGCGTTCGTGAGAAACCTGCATTCATTTTCCCACGTAAACGACTGAAGGGAGAACTAATGGACGATGGACCGGCTGGTTGCATTGGAATGGTTTCCGATTCCGGATTTATAAATTCTAATTTGTATCTAAACTGGTTACAGCATTTTAAAGACAATGTGAAGGCAAGTCCCAACAACCCTGTCCTTTTGATTATTGATAACCATTCATCTCATATCAGTCTTGAAGCAACCACATTTTGTAGGGACCACGGAATAGTAGTCCTGACATTACCGCCTCATAGTAGCCATAAAATGCAGCCACTAGACAGGGCATTTTTCAGTCCTCTTAAAGGTCAATACGCAGTGGAATGCAAAAGATGGATGGGTCAGCATCCTGAGAGAGCAATCAACCAATACCAAGTTATCTCGATTTTTGATAAAGCCTTCAAGAAAGTTGCAACTGTGGGGAATGCGGTATCAAGTTTTAAAGTAAGCGGAATACATCTTTTAGACAGTGAATTCTTCACCGAAGCTGATTTTGTAGCTGCTTCTGTTACTGATATGTTCGAGCCCCAACCTGACGTATCCATTATCTCTCCGTTAGCTAATCAAGAGCAAAGTGACATAGGATCAATAATTAGCACAGATATTCTGAACAATCAGATCTCTTGCTATGCCGAAATACATACGGCACCGAGCAGCCCACAAACCTCTGTCAGACCTCATAAAAATATTATTCGTCAGCTTCTTACTACTCCGATTGAAGATTTTGTTGAAGTTCAGGCCAACTCCCCACCAACAAGATGTAACATCAGTCCTTCACGTCCCAATATTTGTTATAAGTCCTCTGCCAAAAGCAACACATACACAAAAACGACGAAAAAATGCTTGCAAGTCTGAAATAATTACCCCAAGTCCCTATAAAAAGAAACTTCAGCAGAAGCAGAGAGATGCAGATGCAAAAATGGTCCGAAAACCAATAATTAAAACCATGGAAATCGGACGACCACCTCTTTTCAAGAAAGTCACACCACAAAGAATCACCACAAAGCGTAAGGCGGGAGATTCCAGCGTGCATAAATGTTTAAAGAGAGCACAAAAACAGGCTTTTATGGAGTATTTTTGCCTACAATGCAAGGAGAAATATCGAGATCCACCAACAGAAGATTGGATAGAATGTATTGTGTGTAAAGCATGGTGGCATGAGAACTGCACAGACTACGTTAAGGGGCAATTTAAGTGTGATAATTGCAATGGGGGGTAACTCTTCGCGGTGCGAACACTTACCCTACGGTATGCGTATACTTACCCCGCACACGGGGTAAGTGTACGCAATCGACATGCATGTAAATTTTTTTATATAACTGTTTGATTTATGAACCAAATGAGGTTTTTATGGTTGTTTGAGATGCCTTAATAATCGATCATATTAATAAACAAAAAAATTGAGTAAAATACCTAAAGCTTTTTAATACAAAAATCCCAATGTAAAAATTGCTCACGGTTACCCTACGTGACTCTATATGTATTTTGAAAATAACATTTAATTACATAATATCATTGATTACTCCAATAATGTGAACATTCAGATAAATTAATGTTAATTTGCTTGCATACATTGTTTGGATTGAAATAATACATTTGCTGTAGTAGTTAAGGTAAGTAGGTTAATTTAAGTACATAGTTTAAATGCTCATTTTTCTCCCTATGTATTTTGAAATACTTTTTTGGTAGAATCTTTTTTCAGTTGTTATAAACACCAACGTGTTTAAAGTGCATGTTTGACCACGTTGCAATTATTTGGGTTCAGGCAATATATATGTTTATCATTAGCTCCATGCTGGAGGCCCTGAGTACAATTTTTTATTTATTTTTGGAATGCTATGTAAGGTATTATTTTTGGGAAAGGTAGAAGAGGATGTTCTGGGAAGGAAGAATGTATGAAGGGTGGGTAGGAATCAGGCGGTCAATATGCCTAGGAGTGACGGACATGTGAAACCATCCCTTCCACTGCAATGCAATGCGATCGAAAGATCAAAGTTCCTCCCTCATAAAGTCTTTCCCGATCCAGAAAACTTAGCGAACCACTTGGGGTGACCTATGGCGGGGGTGTTGGTTATCCAATAAATTGTGCCCGGGCGGCGGTACCCGTACCCACCTCCCAAATTGTGACTTCAAAATTATTATTTATTTTAAAATATATTTAAATTGTCTTTTAAAGTAGTCATATTGATTTGGCAACATTATTTAACCTTTATTCGTGAACCATAATCATATCTCAATCAATATAACTATTTAAATTATGTGGGTGTGTTTTCTTCCATGGTTTGTAAACACGATTCCTAAACACTATTTCTGTAAACAATGAAAAGCGAGAATCAAATGTCGATGGACCTTTTAAATTTAATCAAAAATATATCTAGAACACAAAAGAAATTCATTCGTTTTGATATACCTACGTTACGTACTGCTCTCACATTTACGTTTCGACACACCGGTGATTTAATTAAAAACTTCAAATCCTCTCATTTGATTTACGACCTAATTTATCGTCTGCGAGAATTTGTCGCCGATTGCGGTTCAATAATGCCGTCTCTATGACGGAGATCGCAGAATTTTACGGCGCGACGGCTTTCTTTATTGGAGTACAAGTGCGTCCATTAACATCCTTACGCAATGAGCGCAATTGTTGTTGCCTCGAAAGAAGCCTTTGTTTGAGCTTCATCTCTTATATGGGTTAGTTTGGCGCCAGTGGGGGCGGAGTATGGGCGGCCTGTTGGAGGCGCCGTCTGTCTAATTCCCCCCTTTCTGATCTTCCCCGTCATCCCCCAACTCCCCCACGCAACTCCTCACTCTCACACCTTCGTCTGCTTTTCCATTTTACCGATTATCCAATTTCGCTTGATTAAAATTAGATAAATTCAAATGAACGTTATATCTTGTTTTGCATTCCGACATCACGTACCAATAACCTGATCTCGATTATTTTACATACATACAAATAATTTCATGATGCTTGATCCTCCGTTTATCACTCTGGTAGTTGATATCTCGGACACTTGATCGCTTAAAAGATTACTACGTTTGTTTATGTCTGTAGGTGTTTTTAGTGGAAATTAGTTACATAAATATAATTATTATTATTGCTTACTTTTGTTATTTGCCGGTATATCCTCTGCATACGTTACCGCATACTGGTATATTTTTCTGGCATAGGATATACGCCATATATAGGTATTTAAGTATGCATGTGTATTTAATGGAAATCAGCTACACAGATATAATAATAATTAGTATTGCTCACTTTTGTTATTCAGTGGTATATCCTCTCTGCGTACTCTTTCTGCGCATGATAATATTGACAGAAAAAAACATTAAAACAGCTGATTTTTACTCAAGATGCATATTGATATAATTAGGTACCTACATCGACTTTTGTTATACTACCGTATATCCTCACTGCATACCAGGGAGGAAGTACAAATTGGGATTAGCTGTCTGAGGGATCAATTGTTGTGAGTCAAGGGTCAAGAGTCGGGTCACCTATACAAATGGAGATGGTAGCTATTACTTGTGTGTGTTTATACACAAACAAGTTAAAGCTTTTTGTATTAATTTTAATTCCTCTTAACATTTAAATGTACCTATATTAAAAATATATATTTTATTCAAACAGAAAATCAGCTTTAGTGTCGTAAATATGAAATTTTCCGCATACATCAAAGAACTAGAATTTTTATGTTTATACGCATTAAAAGAAGTTAAAGGAATGACGCACCGACTTACCCCTACGAGAAAGGGTAATGGCAAATAGAATGTGTACGAGTATAATACAGAGATGTCTGCATGTTTTTGATTTGGATAAATGTGTATTCCAAGAAAATACACGACACTCGTTTATTTCATAGTTGAAGAAATGAATTGTGGTTGGACTATGGTAATCGCCGTCATGTTATAAATATTTGACTTAACAATATGTTTAACTCCTACAACTATGCGAATGCTTTCCGGTCGACCGGTTATGGAGATAAATTTACGAGATAACTGATTTCCCTTGGTGGAAAATTTAAACAATGATTCATTGATGAACATTCTAGCACAGAAAGTGGCTTCAACCTCGACTTTTATCAGTTGGACTCGGAGACTGTTGTGGCATTTTAATTATAAGACCTTTTATTATATGCTAGTACACGCCTGGGATTATGTGAAAAGAAGTACTAAAAAAAAGGACTTGAAATAAAAATTTTCAGAAGAAAGGGGTTAAGGAATTACTACAAATGGGAATTGGGGTGAAGATTTCATGGGAATAAGCCAGTTAATAAAGTTAACCAGCGTCCCTGAAGATTGGTAAAAAAAGTTAGAGAGGAATAGTTACATTTATCTACTTATATTTTGACCGTGACATAAATGTTTCCAAGTTTTAGAACTACATAGATCAAAGTTTCTAGTAGGGAAGATGACGAAGATGAAACCAAGAGAGAGGAATTTTCATTTGACCTATTTAATATTATATTATGCTACCTATCCAATTAATAAATAAATTTTCTGGCTTTTAGATTTTATAGACCACCCTGGTTTTATTTTAAAACTTTATATTTTACAATGTTCCTTACTAAACTTATAAAGTAATTTAACCAACGGCTATCAAATTTTAATTTAAAACAGAGACGTAGAACTTATTATTATATAATACCAAATGGAAAATTTGATCATCGAGATCTTCTGAGTGCTGTAAACCACCAAGTTATCGCGACAACTGTCAGACCGTTACTTACGAGTACTATTTATATATAGTACTGTTATTTTGACTATCTATAAATGCTAGTGAAGTATGCTATAAAAACTAAAAATGAAATCTTAGTTAATACTACGCTTTTAATAGATAATGTCACTAATAGGCAACTATAATTTATGTATAACATTAGGTGATGTATTATTTAAGGTGAGATTATTTAACAGTTTTTCATACTCCCCTTGAGTAAATATTGGACCTCTGTATGATACTTTGCATAATGTAATATTTAATTATGTTGGTATTTTATTACATCATTTCGGTCCCAGATATGTGTATACGGCTTTTGATACTTTGCTGTGTTGCTCCTCGGGGCCATGAGATCCTTTCTGGTATATTTATTGCAAGTGACCATAGTTTAAATACTTAAAACGGGCGAGACGGTTAATTTATTTTCAAATATAATTATGGTTTGTTCTGGGACCAGCGGGAATATAACACAAAACCTGCAAAAGGCAAGTTTATTAAAAACCATAGTTATTTTTTTACAGAAACTCTACACAGGAGGCCCTGAGGAAAGTTATTTTCCTTAGGTCCTATGTCATCTCTGGGGATGCTGTATGGAGGGTCTTTACGAGGAGAGGAAGGAGTGAACAGGTGTTTTGAAGAGACTCCTATTGGAGGATGGAGAAAACACAAAGCCCGGCAAATCGTTCCACTGTTGAGATCTTGAACTCAAGAACGAGTCGAAGAAGAGACCCGTTGCGACAAAAATCAACCGGATCAATGACGCTAGTTTCTCGAGGCATCTTCCATTGCAATACCGGTAGAACAAGGACAGCATACATACCCGATGCCTGTGCTTTAAATATTGCAATCCACTGTTAAGAGAGGCGAATCTTTCAAACGGAACGTCCGTTTTTTGAAGCAAGCATTTGAAATGTTTGCTTTTATTTTTTTCAATATGATAAGTACAGCAAAATTGAAGATTTTATCATATTTAAGTATGTGTTACTATTTATTTGAGAAACATATTAATCGATGCTATCGCGAAAAACACGCACAATAATTTCAGTACGTTTTCGATCTAAGAAGTTCCGGTTCCAGGCATTACCCGACGTGTATGATGTTAGATAAAGTAGTTCAGAAACTCGTAACAAATTGTCAGACAATATAAAATACAACACAATAGCAACTATAAAGGGTATCCTATTTTCAAATCAATAAAAGCCATAACGTTCGGTGTGTGTCCGGCGTACATATACTTTCCTAGCCACAATACAAGCGTATTTTGGCATCGAAAGCTGGTTGACATTTCAATAAGGTCAAATAATATCAGAGCTTAACCTTATTAAGGGTTTATGTTCGAGCTAAACCACAAAGCAAAACAAACACCGTTTGATGGTGGAACGAATCGATACAAGGTACACGGTACTCGAGCAGAAACATCAAATTATTACACGTTCTTCAGATTTGAAATTTCTAGTGTAAATAAGAGTTCTCATTAAGGAGATCATTGTATATCGTAACATGAACCTAAGATAGTTTAATATCCTTTGGGTTTACATAGCAGGGGCGTGCAATCATATTCATGCTTGGTCGTGCAGCGGAAAATGGTTTATCTTTTCAATGCAACAGAAAACGTTATTAAAACGTTAGCACTTTGGTTGCCATGTTTCAAACTTAACGTTTAATGACTTTCAAAAATGGTTAAAAAATGATTTTAGCTTCTGATGAAATTGATTGATCAGCTGACGAGCGTAACAATATGACTTTAAAACTATATTAATTGTACTAGCAAATACCCGTAAAAAATTACGGAATAGTCTGATACTCTCATCCTTCTGGAGCCAGTGAGACTATGGCATCCTCAAGGAAGGTATGTTGTCAGACTGAAGGTAGTGGGAAGAGGAAGGAAATGGAAAAGGAGATGGTGGAAAAGCACCTGGCTATTAAGATCTGGTCGCCAAACACAGCCAAAGCCATTTTCAATTCTGAATGGTGGTCCCATAACACGCCAATACTGCGAGTATCTTCCAATGGAACGTGCCGCAAATATACTATATATTAGTTTTAATTTTGAAATAACACAAAATAAAATAAAATTTAGTTGCGCTCGCCAAGATTTGAACCCGCGACTTCTGGCTTGCTGTTCGAGAGCCTTACCCCTCGACCACGGAGGTTGTCTTGAATTCTAGACACAGCTTTAAAAAAATCTGTGAAATATTAAACTGTGGGTAGGTATTTTATCGCTTGTCTGAATTATTCACATTATCAATAAATATATTTTAAGAATTAAAATTCAAACCGAACCCAGTTTTTTAAATTATAACGACAATAAGTATTTTTGATAAGGTCGAGACTGAAATTGCCAATAAATTGGATTATTTCTTCAGATCTCAGAAATAAAACATAACTGAAGGCATTGGAGGTGATGGCCGCTCATCGGTACATTCTGAAAAAAAAAATATGAATATTATACTGTATAATATTTTTTTATTCAAATTCCAAGTAAAATATATTTTGCCGATGCTGATGTTGTCTTTTGAATTATTGATACCTATTATTTTTTGCTATTTATTATTTATTTATTAAGTTATAAGAAAGTTTACATTTCATTTATTAACCTAAATAAGTACCTACATACAACATTAAATAAGTAGTTTTCTAATTTTGTTCTGATAACTTAAATTTATAAAAAAATTTCTAAATACATTTATACTCTCCGTTTTAAGGTTATCTGGAAGGAGATTGTATATTTGTACACCCTTGTGGCCAATGCCTCTTTTGCCACTTTCAGTCCTTACAGTATTTGTGTACAATTTGTTATGTTGCCTAGTATAATGTTCGTGTACTTGTGACGTTTGTTTAAATGTTGTGTTTGTGTGTATAAGTCCATTTTGGATTTTATAGATTAGGAGGCATTTTAGGATTTTGTAGATTAGGAGGCATATGTTGTATTCGTACAATTTTCTTATTTTCAAGAGTTTCATTTCTTGATATAGTTTTTTTGTGGGAATGTCCGGGTTATAATTGAAGAGTTTTTTAATAACTTTGTTCTGTATTGTTTGTAAATCATTTAGGTATGTAATGCATGTGTTTCCCCATATTTCTATTAAATAATTTAGATGGGACTGGATTAAACTAAAGTATAAGCCCCTCTTTACCTCTGTTGGTAGGAGATGGGCAATTCTACCAAATTTACCAATTAGTGGGATGATTTTTGCTTTTAATTTTTCTAGGTGTTGTTTAAATGTCAGATGTTTATCAATATTTAAGCCAAGGTATTTTTCGCTGTCTAGAATAAGCATAGATATAGATTATATATTTTTTTTTCCAGTAAATTTTAAATGTGTTAACATAGACCGTACACCACTGGTATACGGCCGGGTGGATTACAATTTACAAGGTAAAACGAGGGGAAGTTTAAATTTTTTGTCAATTTATTTTGTTTTGTCACCTGCGGCCTATCTCTTTACCACCCCACCAACCCCAACAGCCCAGGTGACGAGCCTTGTTTTTACAAAAAAAAACTTAATCCACCGAAAGCTCCATGTTTCCGTCAATATTGACTCCAT
This sequence comes from Hesperophylax magnus, assembly GCA_026573805.1. NCBI lineage: Eukaryota > Metazoa > Arthropoda > Insecta > Trichoptera > Limnephilidae > Hesperophylax > Hesperophylax magnus. Next base: position 2,385,263 of record JAIUSX010000050.1, read on the forward strand.
CAGCATTACACAGTAAAAAATAACATTTTGGTAAAGGTCACACGCCTCTTCAGTCGGGTTTGTTGGCGTGGTGTTGACTAAAGAAAAGGTAATTTCTCGGACGAAATTAATTCGCAAACTTGGCAAATACTTTTGTCATGCAAATTTGATAACCGTCTCATTCCGAGGAGGATTGTTATTTGACGTTTACGGAGCAATTTTCCACATCGGCAGAATGTCTGGTTTATTTAAGCTTTGAAGCTTATGAGTTTTGGCTATCATCAATGGCTTTAAAACCTGTTTAAACTTTCGCCTCAGTGTTTTATTAAAAATGATAACTCCTGTTAAGTAACTGTTCATTAATGTTTAAATTTATCTGATTCAATTTCAAGTTTAAAACCTTCATGAAATGAGATGATGTTATTCAAATATAAACTAACCGTCTTACTAATTAGATTCTTATACGTCGGTTCAACGTTGGTGTGGTGAAGCAGGCCTTGAGCACGGTTTAATACTGTTTTAACCAAATAAACGCCATGGTAATAAATTAATTTTTAACTGTTCTGACGTTTATAAGTAAAGGGGTTAAAAGTCAAACAAAACCGAACAATGTTCTCCTATTTTCAAAAGGAACTATAATCTATTTTAAGCATATAAATAAAGAGTGTCTGTAGCTGCCGATGTGGTTCCGTGGCCTTTGTTGTTTTAGACATCCTGAAAAATTATCCTGTTAAAAAAGTGATAGCATGCCAATTTCCTTATAAAATATTCGTCATTCAGAATATATATATAGCACGTGTTCTTTTACTTATAAATATCATGACGGAATCCGACAATAACTGTATTGTGTACACGTGTTCCGCCGTCCTCATAAAACATTCGTTTTTAACTGATACTTTGTTAGGAACTCTGTCAATTCATTCGTTAAAAGTCTGCAGTCCCATTTTAACAAGAAAACGAATAAATTGACCATTTTTTTAACAAATGTTATAGCATGATGTTTTCTTGTGTACAAATCTATAGTTTTATTCCGCGATAAATTAAATTTTGCACACTCGACCATCAAAATAATTGTAAGGTGACTATCTACATAAATGTTTGAATAACCACCCCATGCGCTTTTCCCGCCGCTTAAAGAATAATTTTGACGCTTCTTGGTGAAGTTTTACATGTTTGACGTTCAAAACAAAAACTCTGCTTAAAACAAGAGCAACGCCGCGCCCAGGGGACTTTAACTAGTTTTAAATAATTTACAATTTAATTATTGCAAACTTCGTGGCCGGTATACAGATACACATATATTATTAAAAATGCTACAACCTTGCGCACCAATCCATGAATATTTAATGTTTCACACGGTTCACGCTTTATTAGTTACATGGGGATTTGATCAAAGGAAGTTGCGTCATGTCCCTGAAAGTTCTTTTAAATCATGATCAAAAATAATATAAATTTAGTTTCTGAGATCGCCTTTCAGAGAGATGTTTTATCCTGAAATCGGATTGTGAAGTTAATGATACCACATGCAGTGAATGGAGAGAATAGAAAATTTCGGGGATGCCCTAGGAATACATGAAACAAATAATTATTCACGGTAAAATGACTAACGTGATCAACTAAGAAAGAGGTGTAAGGAGAATGTATGACTTTGAAGTAAATGGTTGAAAACGTCGAGAGCGCCCAAGGAAGACAGGACACGATCAAGTGAAAAAAATACTTAATAAATACAATGCAATAATATTATTTACATGGTAAAAATGCACCCCGTCAGGTACTCTAGAAATAAAACCCTGAAAACATTACTCCAAACCATCAAGTCCCCGAGCAACGTAGGGTACACGCCAGCTAGTTCAATATAAAGTTCAAATTAACGTGAAATATAGTGTAGGTTTATTAAAGTTATTAGTTTTACAGACAAGTGTGAAATTACTTACTTCATTAATTAATTAATTTCACCCCCTTAAGAGGCTTTTACATAACAATTATACAGTTTTTTTTTTATTTCTTTTTATACATAACTGAATTGCCCCAGCAACAATATTTTGTATTTTATTATTGATAAATTGAAAATTTCCGCTGATTTCGCATAATTATTTCCCTCCATAGTATTCTGGGCAACATAATATGGTAGTTAATCCTAGAGTTTTTATTTTTTCTAGAATTACGCAATGAAATCTGAAAGTTTATCGGTGCCAACAATTCTGGACTATCAAATGCATCGTTTAGAATTTTATTTATAAATACAAATTCAGTGAAAATCCTTCTGTCCATGACAATTTAAGCATGTTCAGATCAACATGACGGGATTTTCCTATCAACTCCGTTATTTTTGTTATAATTATTCTTTATTTTTAAAATATTTTTTGATTGTTTTTAAACAATTAGTTTTTCTACATACATTCATATCATTGTATATGTTATATGTTCTTATTATTTCTATGTTACATCATGATACGGGCATTTGCCCAGTGTGGGGTACGTCCAATTGTTCTAAACCAATGGGTCTACAGCATCCCCTTTTGGGGAGTAATCTGATGGAGAAGGGGAATGCTACAAAAGGTACCAAAGGTCACTTAACATAGTTATAGCCATTTCAAGCGACAATTTACTTTCGTTTCTAAAATATTTGTCAAATCAGAATTGAGTATTTTCCAATCTACGGAAATTTCTTGAAATATTTTTTGTTGTTTCATTCGAAATAATTTTGCTTGTTTTTAGGTTGGTGCTTCGGAAGATTTAGTTTTTAGTTAAAGTGAACACTTTTCCTCTTCAGTGGCTAATTATTTGAAGTTGTAAGCTTTATCTCTGTACTTTATCGTTTTTAATTCACATCTTTGACGCGCAACGTCTAAAGTTAACAGCAAATTATTTACAAAGTCCCATTATACGTACAAGAAAAGGGTCGTTAGCTTACAAATAACCACTTTCTGCGAGTTTCCAAAAAGATTTAATTAAAAATAAGCGTTTTAAGGCAGCCATTGAATGCTAATTTTTCCTTGTTTTTCCCGTTTATCGTATGGCGGGAGATTCCACTGACGGAAAGGTACCTAATGTGTCGAATCACTGCGCGGAATAGGGAACATGCTCCACTCCAAATTGAAAGCCTTATTTAAGTCTTCGTCATCAAACGTCTTTGAATGTTTTCTGCTATTTGAGGAAGCAACTCGGATTATGGAATGAGGAACGAAGAGTATTGATTTGAATATAACATTTCTATACCTAATAATATTACGATAGTGTAAACCATCTTCAAATGACTTCCACCATTTTTTGGATCTTTGGACCTTTTAGTAATTTTAAATGTAATCAAAGGATATTTAATTTTTATTTTTAGCTGTTTATTTCTCAAAGCGAAGCTCAAAAATAATTACACATGAAAAAGCGATTGGAAATGTTAAAAATAAACAGCAATTTTTCGGTGAACATTGATAGTAATTTTATTAGAATTCCTCGTTGCTAAGGTAAAAACAAACATATTTAAAGGGCTCTCTGTCTATTTCTAGCTCCAGTTCTCAACATTTGTATGAATTTATACAGGAACTATTCAACCCATCGAGACACCATGAAGATTTGCCATGTACCTACATTTTGTATATACATTTATTCTCTCGCATAAAATTGGCGAACATAATGTTTGAATTGCGCCGCAGTATTTGCGAGCTTAAAGCTCTGATGGCGCCTACTTGCCGGGGAAAGGGAGATGGGTAAAGAACAGCCGGCAGACAGTTTCCCTTCCTTTCTTCTAGCGATTCTAGCCTACAAAACGATAATTGAATAACATCCGAGTCTTCAGAATTAGCCTTGATCTTCCAGATTCTAGACAAACGTGCCAGGGCCCATTTGGTCAAAAGAACCTTATTGATTTCGTTTTTTGTGCCTAGTCAATGCTACTCGTAGAAATATTCGGTACCCTTTGATATTTTCATGGTATATTTATCTATGGCGTTATTTGAAAAATAACGTGCAATATTTTTAATAATGTGCAAATAATACTTTTTTCACAGGTCAATGAAATATTTTTTTGTTTATATAACCGTAAAACTAGATTTGTAGATAAGTAAAAAGAACAATTTTTCGCTAAAATATTGAATTCCTGAAAAAATCTGTAGGTAATTGGTATGTAACAAAATACGTAAAATTCGTAGGTGCATTTTCGTATAAGTAGTTATCATTTTTTAATGTTATTTTTATATATTTCAGCTGTCTGAAAAAATCGTCATTATTTAGGTTAGTTACTAAATAACAACGCTAGTATATTGAATAACCAAATTAATTTATCGTTTAGTCCCATTCTAGATATATTTCCAGTAAACCGCTCTGTTATTGCCGGAATTCCCGCAATTACCCCTCCCCCTTTGTTAACCTCCCGCTCAAACACCTAAATTATATTTTTTGTGTATATATCTGTCCATATTTTGTATCATAGGTTAGTTTTAATATTCTTCTGACGAAGGAAGGCTCCTTCCGAAACCGGTAGAGTGCAATTAAAATTAAAGTGGTCTAAAACAAATTTATATCTTTTATTGTAAATTATGACGAGCCACAAAGTAAACGCTTATTACAAATATGTAAAAAAGAATTATCATTGAGGTAGACTTTTTTTTTGAACATAAGGAACAGTAAATTTTCACTTGGTCGTGCCATGTCTTCCTCGGGCGTCCCTGACTTCTGCTATAATTCACATTTGCATCGTATATTCTCCTTACACTCTTTTCTTCGCTCATTCGCTCTACATGCTCAAACCATTTAAGCGTCCCTTTCTTGAACTTACTCGCTACGCTTACATCAGCCTTTCACTATTTGCGGATCTCCACATTTCTCACACGATCATCGATCATACAATGTTTTACCACACATACGCCTCAGGGATCTCATTTCTACAGCATTCAGTCTACTTTCATCCTGTCTCTGCTATTTCCGTGCCTCACTTCCGTACATCAGGGTATAATTCCTTAATAAAATATTAGAAATATACGATTTTAAATTGAGTAGGTACGCATCTACTTAAAAATCTTATGATTTGAGTAGGTACGCACCTACTTACAAATCTTATGATTTGAGTAAGTACGCACCTACTTACAAATCTTATGATTTGAGTAGGTACGCACCTACTTACAAATCTTATGATTTGAGTAAGTACCTACGCACCCACTTACAAATCCTATGATTTCAAACGAAATCGTGGTATTGATTTTTTAAATAAGAGAAAATAGAAACATACTTTCTTGGACGCGAGGTCTACTGCTAACTGTTCGCAGAACTACTAGTTATATAATAAAATAAAATACTTTTTTGTTTTAAAACCACGATATTTATTAATTTAAGAACCGACCGGTTTCGCTTTACTTAAGCATCATCAGGGTACAAATTAATACTGTATTAATACTGTAATATTAATTATTCTGTAATAATAATTAATACTGTAAAATTAATACTGTAGTATTAATTTGTACCCTGATGATGCTTAAGTAAAGCGAAACCGGTCGGTTCTTAAATTAATAAATATCGTGGTTTTAAAACAAAAAAGTATTTTATTTTATTAAATACGTCAAACCACAAAGTGATTGCTTTCTACAATAATACTAGTTATATGTTTCACCATTATATTTTTTATGGGTACCGTTCTATTTGTTTTTATTATTAAGACCGAATGCGAATGGAGAAAAAATGTCTCGAAGGAAATTGTTCAGACTACATACTTACAAGCAAAAGAAAATGTTTTTTTGAAACGAGGAAATTTTAATTTATTTCGCGTACCGAGCGCTCGTCGAGGACCACCAGACTTACGTTTGAAGACAGTCCTGTGTTTATCCCCGTATGACAAATGACAAATGTGTTTTTTCTGTATTCTTTGAGGACAGTTTTTCTATTCAGATGTATTAAAGCGCAGCTGTACTACAAATATTTCAATTAATCTTGCTAAATTAAGTTCATGTCGGAAAAAATAATATATCACTAATAACAAACGTTTGTTTTGTTTCTATTAGCATTGAGGTTCATTAAAGGTAGGAAACAATTGTTTAGCGTCCATGATAAGGTAAGTTTTACACAGTTCTTGTAGGAAGTGGTAGAATGTAAATATTTTTATGGTACGGCTCAAGAGATTCAACTACTCAGAGCATATGGGACTATTGCATCACCGGGGTTGTAAGTAGTTGGGAACATTTTTAAACGGTAGACATTTGTCACATGAGAACGTGTCCTAGGACTTGTTCTTGAGTTCAACATCTCGTCAATAGAACGATTTGTGTTACATTAATCCTATAACGTAGGTATCTTCAAAATCCATGTTCAGTCCTTCCTTTCCTCAAAAAGAGCCTCAACACAGATTCCCCAAAGATGACGTAGAGCCTTAAAAAAAGTATTTTACTCGGGACCTCTCTAGCGGAATTAATATTTGGTAGTACTAGCACTTCACATCTAGTCGCTTAACATAACTAAAATCATTTAACAGAGCGTTTTGATTCTGAAGTAGCTTCTAACCAGAAATGTACACACATAAGTACAAGAGATTTATAATTTATTATAAACTTTAACTCCGAAAAGACGAGCAAATATTATTATTGAAAATAACACAATTACTTTGTTTAAAACCACGTTTTTTTATTAATTTAATTCTCTATAAATAGAGCATTTCCAGAGTATAAATTTAAAATTTAAGTTAATGAAACTTAATTGCTACCAAAATTTTAATCATTTAATTATGATTGAAGTTGATTCCATTCATTTGAACACTTTAACATGAATCGATTCGTTTTGACATTGAACCGATACTTAGATATATATGAATTTTTATCAGGTGGGATCCTTGTGGCAAAGTGATGTCAGCAATTTGAATTCCTTTCTGTCATCTGCGGCTTGCTTCAACATATTTATTGATTGCTTAACTCATGATGTCATATCGAAGTGCTCCTCTGCCAGAGATCATCCCTTCAGGATCAATCGATGGCAGACTTACGTTTGAAAGTGTATTAAAAGGGGGGACTAAAAAATATTGCCTCTCCCCCCCCCCTGCCCACATGACTAAGGATGTTTGTTGTCTCCCACCCCCTGAAAGTTGGAAACCGATTCATTTTAAGTTTGTACTCGATTCACGAGCAAAACTTTGGTAATGAGTCAAATCGGGTTTACCGTTGCGCGACGGTTTTAGAGGATAAAACTATTAATGTTTTGTTTATCGCAACCTTTATTGAATAATTTATGTTGGTGAATTAAAAAAATTATGCATGATTCATAGCTTACCATTAATGTATAAAATATTAAAAAGCCAGCAGATAAATAGAAACATACAAAAAAGTTATCAATAGTTGCGGCAATTAAGTGTTCACTTAGTCACATGAATTTTATTAATTTATACTACTATAGTCAGCTAAAATTTTATAGTCGTTCATCATAAAATTTAAAAAATATATATAAGTATCTAGTGTAGCTCTAAGAACCGTGCAAATTAATTGTGTAATTATAGCAATATCGCTGAAGTATCCCAAGCACCTACAGGAAATATATTATAAATGTAAATATCTAGTGTAGCTCGAAGAACCGTGCAAATGAATCTTGTAATTATAGCAATACCGCTCCTACACCTACAGGAAATATAAAAATTTTGAATTGAAAATCCTTTGCTTTAATAGACGTATTGTTTATATACCCATATAATTTATTCGTTTCGCCATTCAAATGATTTACTGTGTTTTCCTTGAACCGATTCTACGTCAATGTTTTCCAGTCGTTTTATTGTGTAACACTGCTCAATATTTCAACTTTATTGTGTCGTCCGCGGTGCTGAATCGCCCTGTTGCCACGACCCTCCCACGAGAATAGAGAGATGTAGGGGACAAAGGTTAAGGGGGGATTCTGGCCATCTTCCTCTAGTTTAGGAGTCTGACAAAACAATTTGGAATTGTGATTTTCTTTTCTGCCCGTAATTGATCTTGAATCTTCTTGCCTTTGGGAATGGATGCGAGCAACCTTTATATTCCTAGATTCTTTCAACAGTTATCGTGTTTCCTTGAAAAAACTTTTAGGGCCCCCCGCTTTAACATGAACAATGAACATGTCACCATCAATTTGTCTTGTAAAAATGTGTTATGTTTGCAAGTAATTGTTTTGAAAACACGCCAATTTTGCACAATACAAGACAGAGTAAGTTAACACAATTTTGTCAGCAGAATAACAGAAGTTACAGGGACTATATACAGCACGCGAGTAGTTCTTATAGTGGCAGCCGACTAAGTATTTAAGTAGAGACGACAGGGCCTTTTGGGCTAATCCCTGAATCCTCTGTTCATTTAGCTAATAGGTTTCTTTCTTGAATGTGGAGCCTGTTACTCAAGTTTTTTATTGTGCTATTCACCACTCAAAGTAATTGGGAATGGTTCCACATTGCCCGAAGCGGGATAATAAATTGAAAGTATAACAAATATAGGTATTAATGGTTTCAAATGGCATTTACTACTATACTCGTGTGCTGTACGAGTTCCGGTTTTTATGGCCCTTTTGAAATATGTGTACGTCTTTTGTGTTATTGTTGACTTATAAAATTTTTGCGTCGACTTTTTTTGCATTGTAGTTTCCAGCATCATTTATTTAAGTAATAAGGATGGAAGAAATCTAATTATCTAACAATTTTATACAATACTATATGTAACTTTAAATAAGTCTTTAGCGTTGCTTGCACTTTACATAAAGTTTTTTTAAATCTAAATGTAGATAGTAATTATTTTTCTTTCATTTTGAACGTCATGCATCAAATTCTGGTTTATGTGGAGGGAAAATGGGGTGGGTGGTTTTTAGAAATCTCAGGTAGACAGTGATTTGCGTCCTATTTGAAGGTCAAGGGTGCAAAATTTTATCACTATTTTTAAAAAGCTGTAGATTTGTTTAAAAATAAAACCAGTTTGGACCGCTCTTATTTATATAGCAGCTGTCCCAGAGTTGGCATGACGTGTCAACGATTAAATTAAATGCCCTATGAGTTGGTACAGAACGCAAATAATAATAATAATAATAATGATTTATTGTCTTCTTTTCTTAGTAACATATAGATATAATGATATCCTCACTGGGATCTCTCGTGCTGAGGATTTCATTTACATATTATAATTTAATTAAAAGAAATTAATACTTAAACAAAGTAACATATGAATTTAATTATAAACATATATCCTGTAGTATAATTATTTTTTTTTTAAATAATTTAAAAATAAGTAAGATAGTGATTTTTTGTATAGTTCAGTTTAGTATATTCGGTTTTAGTCTGTGTTTGATATCAGTATATTTTCTATTTCAGATCTCCCTATATTAAGTATCAAGCTTTTTATTTGAGATTTAAATGTTATAATGTTGAGGTTTTTGAGTGAGAGTGGTATCTTATTGTAGAGTTTAATACTATGATATAAGAAGCTTTTTTGCCCAAAAGTTGTATTAGTAGTTATTTGTTGGATAAGTTTTTGACCATGAGATCTAGTATTTCTATTGTACGTGTTTGTTGTTATTTCTTGGGTTTTGTACTTATGAATGTAATTGAGTATAGTTTTAGAATATAGTTGTTTAATTGAAATGATGTTAAGATTGGAGAAGATTTCGTCAGTGCTAGTTCTTACAGGAACTTTCAGTATAATTTTCTTTATGAATTTTTGAGTTTTAATTGGTGGATTTAGTATATTTTTATTTGCACTGCCCCATCCGATAATACCGTATTCTAACAGTGATTAGCAGAGAGCCATGTAGATTTTGATTAAGTCTTTTTTAATGAGCACATTCCTGATAATTTTGAAAGTTTAGCTTAGTTTATTTTTAATTTTATTATCTAAGTAGCTAATGTGTTTGGTCCATTTTAAATTTCCATCAATTTTTAGACCCAGATACGTTATATGGTCAACGTTTTCTAATGAGGGACAATTACAATGCTCATTTAAGTGATGCGGGCTATGAATTTTCAAGTTATGGTTTTTAGTCTTTTTTAATTTTTTTTTGAGCGTCCTTTTCAGTTGTGATCATTACCTCCTACTGAATCAATTACTTGGAAACAAAAACCTTTTCAGGTCAATATCGAGTTACTGAATGCTAATTAATTTAGACAGAAAGTGCTGCCATCTTTTGACCACTAGAATTTTTAATAATTCCACGTTTTACGAAATTAATAAAACCATCCAAAATATGAAATCTTTTAAGAAAACCGACAATTATTTATATCATCATCTACTCAGATTAAATTCAAGATAATAAATTTATTGCTAGTGGTATTATGGACATTGCCAATCGGGGAAAATTTGTTATTATTTTTGGCTGATTTATATAGCGCCGTTTTTGTGAAAAATCACCTCAAGGACGTTGTACAAATATATTTTTTGAACAGTTAATACCAGAACTGTTGACCTAAAACTAGTGACTTACGACTAAGGCCTGTAACTACTATCTTAATGACATGTATTTACATATGTAGAAACATACAAAGTGGGTCTTTACGTCACCGAACATAGGTAAAGCTATTCCAAGCAACGTTTTGATAAATAGTGGTACTTTTACCAAGAATATTCAACTCTGGAACGTGCCACAAAGATACTACGTTCGTAATGTTTTATATAAAAAAAATGCAAATTATTCAAACGAAAAATATTTGCGGAAGCTGAAAACCGAGCTACTCGTAAGTGTGATGAATATCTCCTATGAACGAACAACGTGCTTCTAGATTATTCTATCTCATACTACTCTCTCAACGTATTTCTCTTATATCTTGAAAATGATTGAGTTATGCAGTAATTACGCCAAAAACTATAATTCATTTTGAATAAGTTAAAATGACATTATGTGTGTATAATAAAATACAAGATTCCCGGACAAATATGTGCAGCTAAAATCGTCATTCCAGTAGCCTTTAATAGATGTTTCTTTTTGGAAGTCATGGCACAATGCCCGAAAAAATGTTTATTTTGTTTTTCAACTTGGGTTGTTTTTAACTTGGGTTGTTTTTAATTTGGGTTGTTTTTAACTTGGGTTGTTTTTAATTGATTATACGACTCTTTTACCAACCTGAACAAAGTTAGAGTAACGAGTTAGTTGTATTATTATTTCCAACCTATTCACTCAAATAAATTAGGTGTAAAATAACAACCTTAAGACTAAATAAGATTTTATGAAGATTCCAAAACGTATCCATTTAATGTTATTTAATTTCCTTCTGAGATATTTGTATCCCCCGTCACCGGAGCTTTGTTGGCTTTTCTTCCGCCAGTTTGAACTGAAGGAATTATTCGGAATTCTTTGTCGCTACAATGTTTTGCGAGAGACAAATTTAATTACAGTGAAAGTTAGGGACATGAACCAGGCGTAGAGTATTTGACTTAAAGACGTGTCCGCGTTACCCGCCCTTTGTTTCCAAAGTGGTATTTAAAGAAGGTTTTAGGTTTTAACACAATAAGCTAGAAATTCTACAAAAAATGAACTCAGAGTTAAATGTTTCATAAAGCGAAACAATAATACAAGTTGTATTTAAATGCAGAAAGTTAATTGGAAAGTAAAATTGCTTTCCGAAAGAAAAACCGACAATTACTGTTAAAATTGTTTTTTTTATGATTGTACGAAAACTTTACAGTTGGATTCATGCTTATTAAATGATATTATGACAAACATTCTGATTTTTCTATTTTGAAGGAAAAATAAACTGAATGGGTTGAATATTGCCATAATATTTAATTTACCATTCTATGTTGTATTCCCTCCAATCCTTAATTCAGAGTTGTCCCACAAAATATATTCATTTTCTTCATAATATCTTCTCTGTATTTTATATAAGCATGTCGATATTTTCGATTTTATTAACACATTTCACTATTACTATCGCAAGTGTTTTTTTCATGAGAATTGTGAGTTGTTAATAGAATTTTTTTTTAAATTATTGTTCTGTAAATATAATCATAAATGTTTGAATAATTAATATTTTTACAATTAATTCCCACAACTTTCCCAGCTCAGATTTCGCATTTCCATTCCAACCAATTTAACATTTTTTTAAAGAACTCCGTTTCTTTTGACCATCAAAAATTAATGTTCTCCAAAGCCAGGTGCACACGATCGACTTGCGTCGCTGCGACAGTTAGACAACTATATCAAAATCCATTGCGGTATATAGTATATATGGAGGTGATTTTGAAATAGTCACCCAACTGTCACATCAACACAAGTTGCTCATATGCGCCTGACATAATTCTCTAAATAGTCTTGATTGTGGTCTCTGATTTGATATTAGCAGTAACAACCCGATCATTGTTTAAGGTTGAACGCGACACTCGTTATATATTCTACGTGTTTATAGATGTTGTTAATTAATTTATTTGATTAAAATACGCTTTTTGCAAGATATTTCTTTACAGTATCAAGACAAATTATTTGTTTGCGCCCGTACATACGCATTGTATATAAGAACAAATAGTTTTGTTCGTTTAAAAACTCAATTCTTTCGAGAAAGGCATGCAAATACAATATGGGTTTTTTACAGATAAAAACGTTTTTTCATATCCATATTGCGTATGTACGGGCGCAAACAAAAAATGTCTTAATAATGTAAAGCAGTACATAGCAAAAAGCGTATTTTAATTAAACTAATTAATTAACGCCACATTTAAACACGTAGAGTATAACGAGCATCGCGTTTAACATAAATGCACAATATACGATATAAATAAAAAATTACAGGATTGTAAATGTCTACGAATTTTCATCGTTCAGCTTCAGAACTTCTAAAAAAAACCCCTTCAAAAATAAAATGTTCATTTAAGTTTTTGAATTATTTTTTGTTATTAGTCACAATTGCTCCCTCATCAGTATTTTAAAATATTTTTCTCGTTCTTCAACAATGCAAAAATACCTTTATCGGTAGATCATTACATGAATCACCAGACAATGAAGCTGTCAAAGGAATATTTTTAACTGTATAGAAAACCGTTCAATTGAATACAAATTGAATGTTCCATTATGATATTCATTCAAGATTTCCATTGTAGCCTGCCTTTTGTCATTTTAATCGAAGTAGCCAGTAATTTGGTTAAAAATATAATGTGGGCATGATAATTTTTTTTTTTTAAAGTTTGATTTTCTACAATCGTCAATCATCAAAAATACTAATTACCGTTGTGGGTCTGTCTGTGATTGAAACTCTGGTTCATTGAACTCTCATGTGTTTAAAATTGTCATTTACAAAATTGTGTTAAGGATTCTGACGAACGATAAGTTACCTATCATAATATAATGTTTTAACAGAATTTTTTTTAGAACATAATAAATAACTAAAATGATAGAAAACGACGAGTTTTTTGTAAAAAACCCTTTTCTTTCAGACGCTTTAAATAAACATCTTTAGATCGCCGATACTATAAAAATTGCACATTTTCGAAACACGAGCATGTCTGTCTGTCTGATTCAGTCAATTTACGCGTTCATTTGAAATGTTTTACAGACCATGCACTAGAGTCAATTTACGCGTTCATTTGTAATGTTTTACAGACTATGGACTAGAGTAAATTTATTCCGTTGAGGGCGGAAATCAAATTGTCAGACTAAGTCGATTTACGAGCCAAATGCTTGGTCTTAGGATCACAGGGACCTAACAACAAAACTGGTGTTTTAAGTAAGGCTTGGTTTCGGTAATGCCATTATCATATTAATTAGTGACATGTAGCTCTATCTTGTACAAACAGTACAGCCATTTAAGCAATACAGTTGGGCATATAGGTGAGCATTCCATTCTTGCGTGTATCTCAAATTTATATGTTTGTAGATAGGGCACCTGTGATCCTAAATCCACCAATGGGATTCACCAATTCGAATAATTTGTTGTGAGGTATCGAGGGCTAGATTCTTATAGCTGCATTTTCCAACTTCGAACCGTTAACAGTTACAAATCAATGACTTTATTGCACTACTTGCGTTTCATAATGAGATAAGTTTGAATTTCATCAAACAAATCGTTTTCATTAATTCCACGAGATCCAAACATATTATTATCAACCTCGAATCCACATTTGCTATTCAACTTATCTTCCTATTTAATATTTGGTCACATCGAGTACAAATAATAATAGCAGTTATATCGTGGTCTAGCAAACAGCTCAGGGAACCCTCCCTCATGTTCCTTAGTTGTACAAAACGTTCTCGTCGCTTCTATTGCATGTTTGGTTTAATTAAATACTCTCGAGGCTTCCTTTGCCCGCCTAGGAAATGTTTCCCCGCTCCACAGCCAACACAACTGTTGTACTGAGATTTGTGATAATTAGTGATATGGACAGCTTAATCAACGCGTAACCTTGGAGATACGTGTTAACCTACGATTAACATGGAAACTGCTGCAATTAAACTAAGTTTACAGTGTTTAGGTGTAGGTAAGTCGTGTTTTTCACACGACTTGCAACAGAACAGAATTAATTTTCTATAACTTCTCCTTCTTCTGGTGCCCTCCTCTATCGAAGGCTGAATCGTCACGTAAGTACGTTAAGACACTGGGCCTCGATTCTCGACGAAGTCATTCCACTCGATTAACGAATTCTTCGACCCACTCGTTGTTCGTATGTAATGACTTTTGACGTTTGGCGTATGTACCTTCGATGAGATTCAAGAATAAGAATGTCGACAAATGCACGTAATTTCCTATATACCCAGCACCTTTGTCTTCGCATATTGGCCACTGGCCGCGTTTGGTCACCGCATTTTCTCCATCTCACGCCCTGTATTACGTCACCGGGCGGAGGAAAACGTGTCTTTCAAAT